>JAWNOR010000028.1:0-1349188 GCA_035045885.1 Drosophila borealis | reverse complement strand
TTGGCATCAAAAAATTGAAAATCTAAATTTTCGCCCAAATTGACCAAAATGGCAAGGGGTTACATCACGTTTTTTTTTCAAAATCGGGGTCGGATCGAAAATCAAAACTTTTTTGATGGTTTTTCTTGAATATCTTGGGTAAATACTGTCTGATTTTGAAATGTTATACCTTTTTGAATTCGTACGGATCCCTACTATCAATCAGCATTCAAACAAATTGAAAATCGATGGGTTAAAAAAATTTGTTGACCAAAAACCGATTCGTTTGTAAAGTCAACCTTTTTTGATGATTTTTTGGAATATCTCGGCCAAAAATTGTTCGATTTTGGAAATTTTATACCATTTTGGACTCGTAAGGATCAGTACTATCGATTGGCATCAAAAAATTGAAAATCTAAATTTTCGCCCAAATTGACCAAAATGGCAAGGGGTTACATCACGTTTTTTTTCAAAATCGGGGTCGGATCGAAAATCAAAACTTTTTTGATGGTTTTTCTTGAATATCTTGGGTAAATACTGTCTGATTTTGAAATGTTATACCTTTTTGAATTCGTACGGATCCCTACTATCAATCAGCATTCAAACAAATTGAAAATCGATGGGTTAAAAAAATTTGTTGACCAAAAACCGATTCGTTTGTAAAGTCAACCTTTTTTGATGATTTTTTGGAATATCTCGGCCAAAAAATGTTCGATTTGGGAATTTTATACCATTTTGGACTCGTAAGGATCAGTACTATCGATTGGCATCAAAAAATTGAAAATCTAAATTTTCGTCCAAATTGACCAAAATGGCAAGGGGTTACATCACGTTTTTTTTCAAAATCGGGGTCGGATCGAAAATCAAAACTTTTTTGATGGTTTTTCTTGAATATCTTGGGTAAATACTGTCTGATTTTGAAATGTTATACCTTTTTTGAATTCGTACGGATCCCTACTATCAATCAGCATTCAAACAAATTGAAAATCGATGGGTTAAAAAAATTTGTGGACCAAAAACCGATTCGTTTGTAAAGTCAACCTTTTTTGATGATTTTTTTGAATAGCTCGGCCAAATAATGTCCGATTTTGGTAATTTTATACCATTTTGGACTCGTAAGGATCAGTACTATCGATTGGCATCAAAAAATTGAAAATCTAAATTTTCGCCCAAATTGACCAAAATGGCAAGGGGTTACATCACGTTTTTTTTTCAAAATCGGGGTCGGATCGAAAATCAAAACTTTTTTGATGGTTTTTCTTGAATATCTTGGGTAAATACTGTCTGATTTTGAAATGTTATACCTTTTTGAATTCGTACGGATCCCTACTATCAATCAGCATTCAAACAAATTGAAAATCGATGGGTTAAAAAAATTTGTGGACCAAAAACCGATTCGTTTGTAAAGTCAACCTTTTTTGATGATTTTTTGGAATAGCTCGGCCAAATAATGTCCGATTTGGTAATTTTATACCATTTTGGACTCGTAAGGATCAGTACTATCGATTGGCATCAAAAAATTGAAAATCTAAATTTTCGGTTACATCACGTTTTTTTTTCAAAATCGGGGTCGGATCGAAAATCAAAACTTTTTTGATGGTTTTTCTTGAATATCTTGGGTAAATACTGTCTGATTTTGAAATGTTATACCTTTTTTGAATTCGTACGGATCCCTACTATCAATCAGCATTCAAACAAATTGAAAATCGATGGGTTAAAAAAATTTGTGGACCAAAAACCGATTCGTTTGTAAAGTCAACCTTTTTTGATGATTTTTTGGAATAGCTCGGCCAAATAATGTCCGATTTGGTAATTTTATACCATTTTTGGACTCGTAAGGATCAGTACTATCGATTGGCATCAAAAAATTGAAAATCTAAATTTTCGCCCAAATTGACCAAAATGGCAAGGGGTTACATCACGTTTTTTTTCAAAATCGGGGTCGGATCGAAAATCAAAACTTTTTGATGGTTTTTCTTGAATATCTTGGGTAAATACTGTCTGATTTTGAAATGTTATACCTTTTTGAATTCGTACGGATCCCTACTATCAATCAGCATTCAAACAAATTGAAAATCGATGGGTTAAAAAAATTTGTTGACCAAAAACCGATTCGTTTGTAAAGTCAACCTTTTTTGATGATTTTTTTGAATAGCTCGGCCAAATAATGTTCGATTTGGGAATTTTATACCATTTTGGACTCGTAAGGATCAGTACTATCGATTGGCATCAAAAAATTGAAAATCTAAATTTTCGGCCAAATTGACCAAAATGGCAAGGGGTTACATCACGTTTTTTTTCAAAATCGGGGTCGGATCGAAAATCAAAACTTTTTTGATGGTTTTTCTTGAATATCTTGGGTAAATACTGTCTGATTTTGAAATGTTATACCTTTTTTGAATTCGTACGGATCCCTACTATCAATCAGCATTCAAACAAATTGAAAATCGATGGGTTAAAAAAATTTGTGGACCAAAAACCGATTCGTTTGTAAAGTCAACCTTTTTTGATGATTTTTTTGAATAGCTCGGCCAAATAATGTCCGATTTGGTAATTTTATACCATTTTGGACTCGTAAGGATCAGTACTATCGATTGGCATCAAAAAATTGAAAATCTAAATTTTCGGCCAAATTGACCAAAATGGCAAGGGGTTACATCACGTTTTTTTTCAAAATCGGGGTCGGATCGAAAATCAAAACTTTTTTGATGGTTTTTCTTGAATATCTTGGGTAAATACTGTCTGATTTTGAAATGTTATACCTTTTTGAATTCGTACGGATCCCTACTATCAATCAGCATTCAAACAAATTGAAAATCGATGGGTTAAAAAAATTTGTGGACCAAAAACCGATTCGTTTGTAAAGTCAACCTTTTTTGATGATTTTTTTGAATAGCTCGGCCAAATAATGTCCGATTTGGTAATTTTATACCATTTTGGACTCGTAAGGATCAGTACTATCGATTGGCATCAAAAAATTGAAAATCTAAATTTTCGGCCAAATTGACCAAAATGGCAAGGGGTTACATCACGTTTTTTTTCAAAATCGGGGTCGGATCGAAAATCAAAACTTTTTTGATGGTTTTTCTTGAATATCTTGGGTAAATACTGTCTGATTTTGAAATGTTATACCTTTTTGAATTCGTACGGATCCCTACTATCAATCAGCATTCAAACAAATTGAAAATCGATGGGTTAAAAAATTTGTGGACCAAAAACCGATTCGTTTGTAAAGTCAACCTTTTTTGATGATTTTTTTGAATAGCTCGGCCAAATAATGTCCGATTTGGTAATTTTATACCATTTTGGACTCGTAAGGATCAGTACTATCGATTGGCATCAAAAAATTGAAAATCTAAATTTTCGGCCAAATTGACCAAAATGGCAAGGGGTTACATCACGTTTTTTTTCAAAATCGGGGTCGGATCGAAAATCAAAACTTTTTTGATGGTTTTTCTTGAATATCTTGGGTAAATACTGTCTGATTTTGAAATGTTATACCTTTTTGAATTCGTACGGATCCCTACTATCAATCAGCATTCAAACAAATTGAAAATCGATGGGTTAAAAAATTTGTGGACCAAAAACCGATTCGTTTGTAAAGTCAACCTTTTTTGATGATTTTTTGAATAGCTCGGCCAAATAATGTCCGATTTGGTAATTTTATACCATTTTGGACTCGTAAGGATCAGTACTATCGATTGGCATCAAAAAATTGAAAATCTAAATTTTCGGCCAAATTGACCAAAATGGCAAGGGGTTACATCACGTTTTTTTTTCAAAATCGGGGTCGGATCGAAAATCAAAACTTTTTTGATGGTTTTTCTTGAATATCTTGGGTAAATACTGTCTGATTTTGAAATGTTATACCTTTTTGAATTCGTACGGATCCCTACTATCAATCAGCATTCAAACAAATTGAAAATCGATGGGTTGAAAAAATTTGTGGACCAAAAACCGATTCGTTTGTAAAGTCAACCTTTTTTGATGATTTTTTTGAATAGCTCGGCCAAATAATGTCCGATTTGGTAATTTTATACCATTTTGGACTCGTAAGGATCAGTACTATCGATTGGCATCAAAAAATTGAAAATCTAAATTTTCGGCCAAATTGACCAAAATGGCAAGGGGTTACATCACGTTTTTTTTCAAAATCGGGGTCGGATCGAAAATCAAAACTTTTTTGATGGTTTTTCTTGAATATCTTGGGTAAATACTGTCTGATTTTGAAATGTTATACCTTTTTGAATTCGTACGGATCCCTACTATCAATCAGCATTCAAACAAATTGAAAATCGATGGGTTAAAAAATTTGTGGACCAAAAACCGATTCGTTTGTAAAGTCAACCTTTTTTGATGATTTTTTTGAATAGCTCGGCCAAATAATGTCCGATTTGGTAATTTTATACCATTTTGGACTCGTAAGGATCAGTACTATCGATTGGCATCAAAAAATTGAAAATCTAAATTTTCGGCCAAATTGACCAAAATGGCAAGGGGTTACATCACGTTTTTTTTCAAAATCGGGGTCGGATCGAAAATCAAAACTTTTTTGATGGTTTTTCTTGAATATCTTGGGTAAATACTGTCTGATTTTGAAATGTTATACCTTTTTGAATTCGTACGGATCCCTACTATCAATCAGCATTCAAACAAATTGAAAATCGATGGGTTAAAAAAATTTGTGGACCAAAAACCGATTCGTTTGTAAAGTCAACCTTTTTTGATGATTTTTTTGAATAGCTCGGCCAAATAATGTCCGATTTGGTAATTTTATACCATTTTGGACTCGTAAGGATCAGTACTATCGATTGGCATCAAAAAATTGAAAATCTAAATTTTCGGCCAAATTGACCAAAATGGCAAGGGGTTACATCACGTTTTTTTTCAAAATCGGGGTCGGATCGAAAATCAAAACTTTTTTGATGGTTTTTCTTGAATATCTTGGGTAAATACTGTCTGATTTTGAAATGTTATACCTTTTTGAATTCGTACGGATCCCTACTATCAATCAGCATTCAAACAAATTGAAAATCGATGGGTTAAAAAAATTTGTGGACCAAAAACCGATTCGTTTGTAAAGTCAACCTTTTTTGATGATTTTTTTGAATAGCTCGGCCAAATAATGTCCGATTTTGGTAATTTTATACCATTTTGGACTCGTAAGGATCAGTACTATCGATTGGCATCAAAAAATTGAAAATCTAAATTTTCGCCCAAATTGACCAAAATGGCAAGGGGTTACATCACGTTTTTTTTCAAAATCGGGGTCGGATCGAAAATCAAAACTTTTTTGATGGTTTTTCTTGAATATCTTGGGTAAATACTGTCTGATTTTGAAATGTTATACCTTTTTGAATTCGTACGGATCCCTACTATCAATCAGCATTCAAACAAATTGAAAATCGATGGGTTAAAAAAATTTGTGGACCAAAAACCGATTCGTTTGTAAAGTCAACCTTTTTTGATGATTTTTTGAATAGCTCGGCCAAATAATGTCCGATTTGGTAATTTTATACCATTTTGGACTCGTAAGGATCAGTACTATCGATTGGCATCAAAAAATTGAAAATCTAAATTTTCGGCCAAATTGACCAAAATGGCAAGGGGTTACATCACGTTTTTTTTCAAAATCGGGGTCGGATCGAAAATCAAAACTTTTTTGATGGTTTTTCTTGAATATCTTGGGTAAATACTGTCTGATTTTGAAATGTTATACCTTTTTGAATTCGTACGGATCCCTACTATCAATCAGCATTCAAACAAATTGAAAATCGATGGGTTAAAAAAATTTGTGGACCAAAAACCGATTCGTTTGTAAAGTCAACCTTTTTTGATGATTTTTTTGAATAGCTCGGCCAAATAATGTCCGATTTGGTAATTTTATACCATTTTGGACTCGTAAGGATCAGTACTATCGATTGGCATCAAAAAATTGAAAATCTAAATTTTCGGCCAAATTGACCAAAATGGCAAGGGGTTACATCACGTTTTTTTTCAAAATCGGGGTCGGATCGAAAATCAAAACTTTTTTGATGGTTTTTCTTGAATATCTTGGGTAAATACTGTCTGATTTTGAAATGTTATACCTTTTTGAATTCGTACGGATCCCTACTATCAATCAGCATTCAAACAAATTGAAAATCGATGGGTTAAAAAAATTTGTGGACCAAAAACCGATTCGTTTGTAAAGTCAACCTTTTTTGATGATTTTTTGGAATAGCTCGGCCAAATAATGTCCGATTTGGTAATTTTATACCATTTTGGACTCGTAAGGATCAGTACTATCGATTGGCATCAAAAAATTGAAAATCTAAATTTTCGGCCAAATTGACCAAAATGGCAAGGGGTTACATCACGTTTTTTTTCAAAATCGGGGTCGGATCGAAAATCAAAACTTTTTTGATGGTTTTTCTTGAATATCTTGGGTAAATACTGTCTGATTTTGAAATGTTATACCTTTTTGAATTCGTACGGATCCCTACTATCAATCAGCATTCAAACAAATTGAAAATCGATGGGTTAAAAAAATTTGTGGACCAAAAACCGATTCGTTTGTAAAGTCAACCTTTTTTGATGATTTTTTTGAATAGCTCGGCCAAATAATGTCCGATTTGGTAATTTTATACCATTTTGGACTCGTAAGGATCAGTACTATCGATTGGCATCAAAAAATTGAAAATCTAAATTTTCGGCCAAATTGACCAAAATGGCAAGGGGTTACATCACGTTTTTTTTCAAAATCGGGGTCGGATCGAAAATCAAAACTTTTTTGATGGTTTTTCTTGAATATCTTGGGTAAATACTGTCTGATTTTGAAATGTTATACCTTTTTGAATTCGTACGGATCCCTACTATCAATCAGCATTCAAACAAATTGAAAATCGATGGGTTAAAAAAATTTGTGGACCAAAAACCGATTCGTTTGTAAAGTCAACCTTTTTTGATGATTTTTTTGAATAGCTCGGCCAAATAATGTCCGATTTGGTAATTTTATACCATTTTGGACTCGTAAGGATCAGTACTATCGATTGGCATCAAAAAATTGAAAATCTAAATTTTCGCCCAAATTGACCAAAATGGCAAGGGGTTACATCACGTTTTTTTTCAAAATCGGGGTCGGATCGAAAATCAAAACTTTTTTGATGGTTTTTCTTGAATATCTTGGGTAAATACTGTCTGATTTTGAAATGTTATACCTTTTTGAATTCGTACGGATCCCTACTATCAATCAGCATTCAAACAAATTGAAAATCGATGGGTTAAAAAAATTTGTGGACCAAAAACCGATTCGTTTGTAAAGTCAACCTTTTTTGATGATTTTTTTGAATAGCTCGGCCAAATAATGTCCGATTTGGTAATTTTATACCATTTTGGACTCGTAAGGATCAGTACTATCGATTGGCATCAAAAAATTGAAAATCTAAATTTTCGGCCAAATTGACCAAAATGGCAAGGGGTTACATCACGTTTTTTTTTCAAAATCGGGGTCGGATCGAAAATCAAAACTTTTTTGATGGTTTTTCTTGAATATCTTGGGTAAATACTGTCTGATTTTGAAATGTTATACCTTTTTGAATTCGTACGGATCCCTACTATCAATCAGCATTCAAACAAATTGAAAATCGATGGGTTGAAAAAATTTGTGGACCAAAAACCGATTCGTTTGTAAAGTCAACCTTTTTTGATGATTTTTTTGAATAGCTCGGCCAAATAATGTCCGATTTGGTAATTTTATACCATTTTGGACTCGTAAGGATCAGTACTATCGATTGGCATCAAAAAATTGAAAATCTAAATTTTCGGCCAAATTGACCAAAATGGCAAGGGGTTACATCACGTTTTTTTTCAAAATCGGGGTCGGATCGAAAATCAAAACTTTTTTGATGGTTTTTCTTGAATATCTTGGGTAAATACTGTCTGATTTTGAAATGTTATACCTTTTTGAATTCGTACGGATCCCTACTATCAATCAGCATTCAAACAAATTGAAAATCGATGGGTTAAAAAAATTTGTGGACCAAAAACCGATTCGTTTGTAAAGTCAACCTTTTTTGATGATTTTTTTGAATAGCTCGGCCAAATAATGTCCGATTTGGTAATTTTATACCATTTTGGACTCGTAAGGATCAGTACTATCGATTGGCATCAAAAAATTGAAAATCTAAATTTTCGGCCAAATTGACCAAAATGGCAAGGGGTTACATCACGTTTTTTTTCAAAATCGGGGTCGGATCGAAAATCAAAACTTTTTTGATGGTTTTTCTTGAATATCTTGGGTAAATACTGTCTGATTTTGAAATGTTATACCTTTTTGAATTCGTACGGATCCCTACTATCAATCAGCATTCAAACAAATTGAAAATCGATGGGTTGAAAAAATTTGTGGACCAAAAACCGATTCGTTTGTAAAGTCAACCTTTTTTGATGATTTTTTTGAATAGCTCGGCCAAATAATGTCCGATTTGGTAATTTTATACCATTTTGGACTCGTAAGGATCAGTACTATCGATTGGCATCAAAAAATTGAAAATCTAAATTTTCGGCCAAATTGACCAAAATGGCAAGGGGTTACATCACGTTTTTTTTCAAAATCGGGGTCGGATCGAAAATCAAAACTTTTTTGATGGTTTTTCTTGAATATCTTGGGTAAATACTGTCTGATTTTGAAATGTTATACCTTTTTGAATTCGTACGGATCCCTACTATCAATCAGCATTCAAACAAATTGAAAATCGATGGGTTAAAAAAATTTGTGGACCAAAAACCGATTCGTTTGTAAAGTCAACCTTTTTTGATGATTTTTTTGAATAGCTCGGCCAAATAATGTCCGATTTTGGTAATTTTATACCATTTTGGACTCGTAAGGATCAGTACTATCGATTGGCATCAAAAAATTGAAAATCTAAATTTTCGGCCAAATTGACCAAAATGGCAAGGGGTTACATCACGTTTTTTTTCAAAATCGGGGTCGGATCGAAAATCAAAACTTTTTTGATGGTTTTTCTTGAATATCTTGGGTAAATACTGTCTGATTTTGAAATGTTATACCTTTTTGAATTCGTACGGATCCCTACTATCAATCAGCATTCAAACAAATTGAAAATCGATGGGTTAAAAAAATTTGTGGACCAAAAACCGATTCGTTTGTAAAGTCAACCTTTTTTGATGATTTTTTTGAATAGCTCGGCCAAATAATGTCCGATTTGGTAATTTTATACCATTTTGGACTCGTAAGGATCAGTACTATCGATTGGCATCAAAAAATTGAAAATCTAAATTTTCGGCCAAATTGACCAAAATGGCAAGGGGTTACATCACGTTTTTTTTCAAAATCGGGGTCGGATCGAAAATCAAAACTTTTTTGATGGTTTTTCTTGAATATCTTGGGTAAATACTGTCTGATTTTGAAATGTTATACCTTTTTGAATTCGTACGGATCCCTACTATCAATCAGCATTCAAACAAATTGAAAATCGATGGGTTGAAAAAATTTGTGGACCAAAAACCGATTCGTTTGTAAAGTCAACCTTTTTTGATGATTTTTTTGAATAGCTCGGCCAAATAATGTTCGATTTGGTAATTTTATACCATTTTGGACTCGTAAGGATCAGTACTATCGATTGGCATCAAAAAATTGAAAATCTAAATTTTCGGCCAAATTGACCAAAATGGCAAGGGGTTACATCACGTTTTTTTTCAAAATCGGGGTCGGATCGAAAATCAAAACTTTTTTGATGGTTTTTCTTGAATATCTTGGGTAAATACTGTCTGATTTTGAAATGTTATACCTTTTTGAATTCGTACGGATCCCTACTATCAATCAGCATTCAAACAAATTGAAAATCGATGGGTTGAAAAAATTTGTGGACCAAAAACCGATTCGTTTGTAAAGTCAACCTTTTTTGATGATTTTTTTGAATAGCTCGGCCAAATAATGTCCGATTTTGGTAATTTTATACCATTTTGGACTCGTAAGGATCAGTACTATCGATTGGCATCAAAAAATTGAAAATCTAAATTTTCGGCCAAATTGACCAAAATGGCAAGGGGTTACATCACGTTTTTTTTCAAAATCGGGGTCGGATCGAAAATCAAAACTTTTTTGATGGTTTTTCTTGAATATCTTGGGTAAATACTGTCTGATTTTGAAATGTTATACCTTTTTGAATTCGTACGGATCCCTACTATCAATCAGCATTCAAACAAATTGAAAATCGATGGGTTAAAAAAATTTGTGGACCAAAAACCGATTCGTTTGTAAAGTCAACCTTTTTTGATGATTTTTTTGAATAGCTCGGCCAAATAATGTTCGATTTGGTAATTTTATACCATTTTGGACTCGTAAGGATCAGTACTATCGATTGGCATCAAAAAATTGAAAATCTAAATTTTCGGCCAAATTGACCAAAATGGCAAGGGGTTACATCACGTTTTTTTTCAAAATCGGGGTCGGATCGAAAATCAAAACTTTTTTGATGGTTTTTCTTGAATATCTTGGGTAAATACTGTCTGATTTTGAAATGTTATACCTTTTTGAATTCGTACGGATCCCTACTATCAATCAGCATTCAAACAAATTGAAAATCGATGGGTTGAAAAAATTTGTGGACCAAAAACCGATTCGTTTGTAAAGTCAACCTTTTTTGATGATTTTTTTGAATAGCTCGGCCAAATAATGTCCGATTTGGTAATTTTATACCATTTTGGACTCGTAAGGATCAGTACTATCGATTGGCATCAAAAAATTGAAAATCTAAATTTTCGGCCAAATTGACCAAAATGGCAAGGGGTTACATCACGTTTTTTTTCAAAATCGGGGTCGGATCGAAAATCAAAACTTTTTTGATGGTTTTTCTTGAATATCTTGGGTAAATACTGTCTGATTTTGAAATGTTATACCTTTTTGAATTCGTACGGATCCCTACTATCAATCAGCATTCAAACAAATTGAAAATCGATGGGTTAAAAAAATTTGTGGACCAAAAACCGATTCGTTTGTAAAGTCAACCTTTTTTGATGATTTTTTGGAATAGCTCGGCCAAATAATGTTCGATTTTGGTAATTTTATACCATTTTGGACTCGTAAGGATCAGTACTATCGATTGGCATCAAAAAATTGAAAATCTAAATTTTCGGCCAAATTGACCAAAATGGCAAGGGGTTACATCACGTTTTTTTTCAAAATCGGGGTCGGATCGAAAATCAAAACTTTTTTGATGGTTTTTCTTGAATATCTTGGGTAAATACTGTCTGATTTTGAAATGTTATACCTTTTTGAATTCGTACGGATCCCTACTATCAATCAGCATTCAAACAAATTGAAAATCGATGGGTTGAAAAAATTTGTGGACCAAAAACCGATTCGTTTGTAAAGTCAACCTTTTTTGATGATTTTTTGGAATATCTCGGCCAAATAATGTTCGATTTTGGAATTTCATACCATTTTGGACTCGTAAGGATCAGTACTATCGATTGGCATCAAAAAATTGAAAATCTAAATTTTCGGCCAAATTGACCAAAATGGCAAGGGGTTACATCACGTTTTTTTTCAAAATCGGGGTCGGATCGAAAATCAAAACTTTTTTGATGGTTTTTCTTGAATATCTTGGGTAAATACTGTCTGATTTTGAAATGTTATACCTTTTTGAATTCGTACGGATCCCTACTATCAATCAGCATTCAAACAAATTGAAAATCGATGGGTTGAAAAAATTTGTGGACCAAAAACCGATTCGTTTGTAAAGTCAACCTTTTTTGATGATTTTTTTGAATAGCTCGGCCAAATAATGTCCGATTTTGGTAATTTTATACCATTTTGGACTCGTAAGGATCAGTACTATCGATTGGCATCAAAAAATTGAAAATCTAAATTTTCGGCCAAATTGACCAAAATGGCAAGGGGTTACATCACGTTTTTTTTCAAAATCGGGGTCGGATCGAAAATCAAAACTTTTTTGATGGTTTTTCTTGAATATCTTGGGTAAATACTGTCTGATTTTGAAATGTTATACCTTTTTGAATTCGTACGGATCCCTACTATCAATCAGCATTCAAACAAATTGAAAATCGATGGGTTGAAAAAATTTGTGGACCAAAAACCGATTCGTTTGTAAAGTCAACCTTTTTTGATGATTTTTTTGAATAGCTCGGCCAAATAATGTCCGATTTGGTAATTTTATACCATTTTGGACTCGTAAGGATCAGTACTATCGATTGGCATCAAAAAATTGAAAATCTAAATTTTCGCCCAAATTGACCAAAATGGCAAGGGGTTACATCACGTTTTTTTTCAAAATCGGGGTCGGATCGAAAATCAAAACTTTTTTGATGGTTTTTCTTGAATATCTTGGGTAAATACTGTCTGATTTTGAAATGTTATACCTTTTTGAATTCGTACGGATCCCTACTATCAATCAGCATTCAAACAAATTGAAAATCGATGGGTTAAAAAAATTTGTGGACCAAAAACCGATTCGTTTGTAAAGTCAACCTTTTTTGATGATTTTTTTGAATAGCTCGGCCAAATAATGTCCGATTTGGTAATTTTATACCATTTTGGACTCGTAAGGATCAGTACTATCGATTGGCATCAAAAAATTGAAAATCTAAATTTTCGGCCAAATTGACCAAAATGGCAAGGGGTTACATCACGTTTTTTTTCAAAATCGGGGTCGGATCGAAAATCAAAACTTTTTTGATGGTTTTTCTTGAATATCTTGGGTAAATACTGTCTGATTTTGAAATGTTATACCTTTTTGAATTCGTACGGATCCCTACTATCAATCAGCATTCAAACAAATTGAAAATCGATGGGTTAAAAAAATTTGTGGACCAAAAACCGATTCGTTTGTAAAGTCAACCTTTTTTGATGATTTTTTTGAATAGCTCGGCCAAATAATGTCCGATTTGGTAATTTTATACCATTTTGGACTCGTAAGGATCAGTACTATCGATTGGCATCAAAAAATTGAAAATCTAAATTTTCGGCCAAATTGACCAAAATGGCAAGGGGTTACATCACGTTTTTTTTCAAAATCGGGGTCGGATCGAAAATCAAAACTTTTTTGATGGTTTTTCTTGAATATCTTGGGTAAATACTGTCTGATTTTGAAATGTTATACCTTTTTGAATTCGTACGGATCCCTACTATCAATCAGCATTCAAACAAATTGAAAATCGATGGGTTGAAAAAATTTGTGGACCAAAAACCGATTCGTTTGTAAAGTCAACCTTTTTTGATGATTTTTTTGAATAGCTCGGCCAAATAATGTCCGATTTTGGTAATTTTATACCATTTTGGACTCGTAAGGATCAGTACTATCGATTGGCATCAAAAAATTGAAAATCTAAATTTTCGGCCAAATTGACCAAAATGGCAAGGGGTTACATCACGTTTTTTTTCAAAATCGGGGTCGGATCGAAAATCAAAACTTTTTTGATGGTTTTTCTTGAATATCTTGGGTAAATACTGTCTGATTTTGAAATGTTATACCTTTTTGAATTCGTACGGATCCCTACTATCAATCAGCATTCAAACAAATTGAAAATCGATGGGTTAAAAAAATTTGTGGACCAAAAACCGATTCGTTTGTAAAGTCAACCTTTTTTTGATGATTTTTTTGAATAGCTCGGCCAAATAATGTTCGATTTGGTAATTTTATACCATTTTGGACTCGTAAGGATCAGTACTATCGATTGGCATCAAAAAATTGAAAATCTAAATTTTCGGCCAAATTGACCAAAATGGCAAGGGGTTACATCACGTTTTTTTTCAAAATCGGGGTCGGATCGAAAATCAAAACTTTTTTGATGGTTTTTCTTGAATATCTTGGGTAAATACTGTCTGATTTTGAAATGTTATACCTTTTTGAATTCGTACGGATCCCTACTATCAATCAGCATTCAAACAAATTGAAAATCGATGGGTTGAAAAAATTTGTGGACCAAAAACCGATTCGTTTGTAAAGTCAACCTTTTTTGATGATTTTTTGGAATAGCTCGGCCAAATAATGTCCGATTTGGGAATTTTATACCATTTTGGACTCGTAAGGATCAGTACTATCGATTGGCATCAAAAAATTGAAAATCTAAATTTTCGGCCAAATTGACCAAAATGGCAAGGGGTTACATCACGTTTTTTTTCAAAATCGGGGTCGGATCGAAAATCAAAACTTTTTTGATGGTTTTTCTTGAATATCTTGGGTAAATACTGTCTGATTTTGAAATGTTATACCTTTTTGAATTCGTACGGATCCCTACTATCAATCAGCATTCAAACAAATTGAAAATCGATGGGTTGAAAAAATTTGTGGACCAAAAACCGATTCGTTTGTAAAGTCAACCTTTTTTGATGATTTTTTGGAATATCTCGGCCAAATAATGTTCGATTTTGGAATTTTATACCATTTTGGACTCGTAAGGATCAGTACTATCGATTGGCATCAAAAAATTGAAAATCTAAATTTTCGCCCAAATTGACCAAAATGGCAAGGGGTTACATCACGTTTTTTTTCAAAATCGGGGTCGGATCGAAAATCAAAACTTTTTTGATGGTTTTTCTTGAATATCTTGGGTAAATACTGTCTGATTTTGAAATGTTATACCTTTTTGAATTCGTACGGATCCCTACTATCAATCAGCATTCAAACAAATTGAAAATCGATGGGTTGAAAAAATTTGTGGACCAAAAACCGATTCGTTTGTAAAGTCAACCTTTTTTGATGATTTTTTGGAATAGCTCGGCCAAATAATGTCCGATTTTGGTAATTTTATACCATTTTGGACTCGTAAGGATCAGTACTATCGATTGGCATCAAAAAATTGAAAATCTAAATTTTCGGCCAAATTGACCAAAATGGCAAGGGGTTACATCACGTTTTTTTTCAAAATCGGGGTCGGATCGAAAATCAAAACTTTTTTTATGGTTTTTCTTGAATATCTTGGGTAAATACTGTCTGATTTTGAAATGTTATACCTTTTTGAATTCGTACGGATCCCTACTATCAATCAGCATTCAAACAAATTGAAAATCGATGGGTTAAAAAAATTTGTGGACCAAAAACCGATTCGTTTGTAAAGTCAACCTTTTTTGATGATTTTTTTGAATAGCTCGGCCAAATAATGTCCGATTTGGTAATTTTATACCATTTTGGACTCGTAAGGATCAGTACTATCGATTGGCATCAAAAAATTGAAAATCTAAATTTTCGCCCAAATTGACCAAAATGGCAAGGGGTTACATCACGTTTTTTTTCAAAATCGGGGTCGGATCGAAAATCAAAACTTTTTTGATGGTTTTTCTTGAATATCTTGGGTAAATACTGTCTGATTTTGAAATGTTATACCTTTTTGAATTCGTACGGATCCCTACTATCAATCAGCATTCAAACAAATTGAAAATCGATGGGTTAAAAAAATTTGTGGACCAAAAACCGATTCGTTTGTAAAGTCAACCTTTTTTGATGATTTTTTTGAATAGCTCGGCCAAATAATGTCCGATTTGGTAATTTTATACCATTTTGGACTCGTAAGGATCAGTACTATCGATTGGCATCAAAAAATTGAAAATCTAAATTTTCGGCCAAATTGACCAAAATGGCAAGGGGTTACATCACGTTTTTTTTCAAAATCGGGGTCGGATCGAAAATCAAAACTTTTTTGATGGTTTTTCTTGAATATCTTGGGTAAATACTGTCTGATTTTGAAATGTTATACCTTTTTGAATTCGTACGGATCCCTACTATCAATCAGCATTCAAACAAATTGAAAATCGATGGGTTAAAAAAATTTGTGGACCAAAAACCGATTCGTTTGTAAAGTCAACCTTTTTTGATGATTTTTTGGAATAGCTCGGCCAAATAATGTTCGATTTTGGTAATTTTATACCATTTTGGACTCGTAAGGATCAGTACTATCGATTGGCATCAAAAAATTGAAAATCTAAATTTTCGGCCAAATTGACCAAAATGGCAAGGGGTTACATCACGTTTTTTTTCAAAATCGGGGTCGGATCGAAAATCAAAACTTTTTTGATGGTTTTTCTTGAATATCTTGGGTAAATACTGTCTGATTTTGAAATGTTATACCTTTTTGAATTCGTACGGATCCCTACTATCAATCAGCATTCAAACAAATTGAAAATCGATGGGTTAAAAAAATTTGTGGACCAAAAACCGATTCGTTTGTAAAGTCAACCTTTTTTGATGATTTTTTTGAATATCTCGGCCAAATAATGTTCGATTTTGGTAATTTTATACCATTTTGGACTCGTAAGGATCAGTACTATCGATTGGCATCAAAAAATTGAAAATCTAAATTTTCGGCCAAATTGACCAAAATGGCAAGGGGTTACATCACGTTTTTTTTCAAAATCGGGGTCGGATCGAAAATCAAAACTTTTTTGATGGTTTTTCTTGAATATCTTGGGTAAATACTGTCTGATTTTGAAATGTTATACCTTTTTGAATTCGTACGGATCCCTACTATCAATCAGCATTCAAACAAATTGAAAATCGATGGGTTGAAAAAATTTGTGGACCAAAAACCGATTCGTTTGTAAAGTCAACCTTTTTTGATGATTTTTTGGAATATCTCGGCCAAATAATGTTCGATTTTGGGAATTTTATACCATTTTGGACTCGTAAGCATCAGTACTATCGATTGGCATCAAAAAATTGAAAATCTAAATTTTCGCCCAAATTGACCAAAATGGCAAGGGGTTACATCACGTTTTTTTTTCAAAATCGGGGTCGGATCGAAAATCAAAACTTTTTTGATGGTTTTTCTTGAATATCTTGGGTAAATACTGTCTGATTTTGAAATGTTATACCTTTTTGAATTCGTACGGATCCCTACTATCAATCAGCATTCAAACAAATTGAAAATCGATGGGTTAAAAAAATTTGTGGACCAAAAACCGATTCGTTTGTAAAGTCAACCTTTTTTGATGATTTTTTGGAATAGCTCGGCCAAATAATGTCCGATTTTGGAAATTTTATACCATTTTGGACTCGTAAGGATCAGTACTATCGATTGGCATCAAAAAATTGAAAATCTAAATTTTCGGCCAAATTGACCAAAATGGCAAGGGGTTACATCACGTTTTTTTTCAAAATCGGGGTCGGATCGAAAATCAAAACTTTTTTGATGGTTTTTCTTGAATATCTTGGGTAAATACTGTCTGATTTTGAAATGTTATACCTTTTTGAATTCGTACGGATCCCTACTATCAATCAGCATTCAAACAAATTGAAAATCGATGGGTTAAAAAAATTTGTGGACCAAAAACCGATTCGTTTGTAAAGTCAACCTTTTTTGATGATTTTTTGGAATATCTCGGCCAAATAATGTTCGATTTTGGAAATTTTATACCATTTTGGACTCGTAAGGATCAGTACTATCGATTGGCATCAAAAAATTGAAAATCTAAATTTTCGGCCAAATTGACCAAAATGGCAAGGGGTTACATCACGTTTTTTTTCAAAATCGGGGTCGGATCGAAAATCAAAACTTTTTTGATGGTTTTTCTTGAATATCTTGGGTAAATACTGTCTGATTTTGAAATGTTATACCTTTTTGAATTCGTACGGATCCCTACTATCAATCAGCATTCAAACAAATTGAAAATCGATGGGTTAAAAAAATTTGTGGACCAAAAACCGATTCGTTTGTAAAGTCAACCTTTTTTGATGATTTTTTTGAATAGTCTCGGCCAAATAATGTTCGATTTTGGAAATTTTATACCATTTTGGACTCGTAAGGATCAGTACTATCGATTGGCATCAAAAAATTGAAAATCTAAATTTTCGGCCAAATTGACCAAAATGGCAAGGGGTTACATCACGTTTTTTTCAAAATCGGGGTCGGATCGAAAATCAAAACTTTTTTGATGGTTTTTCTTGAATATCTTGGGTAAATACTGTCTGATTTTGAAAATTGAAAATCGATGGGTTAAAAAAATTTGTGGACCAAAACCCGATTCGTTTGTAAAGTCAACCTTTTTTGATGATTTTTTGGAATATCTCGGCCAAATAATGTTCGATTTTGGAATTTTATACCATTTTGGACTCGTAAGGATCAGTACTATCGATTGGCATCAAAAAATTGAAAATCTAAATTTTCGGCCAAATTGACCAAAATGGCAAGGGGTTACATCACGTTTTTTTTCAAAATCGGGGTCGGATCGAAAATCAAAACTTTTTTGATGGTTTTTCTTGAATATCTTGGGTAAATACTGTCTGATTTTGAAATGTTATACCTTTTTGAATTCGTACGGATCCCTACTATCAATCAGCATTCAAACAAATTGAAAATCGATGGGTTAAAAAAATTTGTGGACCAAAAACCGATTCGTTTGTAAAGTCAACCTTTTTTGATGATTTTTTGGAATATCTCGGCCAAATAATGTTCGATTTTGGAATTTTATACCATTTTGGACTCGTAAGGATCAGTACTATCGATTGGCATCAAAAAATTGAAAATCTAAATTTTCGCCCAAATTGACCAAAATGGCAAGGGGTTACATCACGTTTTTTTTCAAAATCGGGGTCGGATCGAAAATCAAAACTTTTTTGATGGTTTTTCTTGAATATCTTGGGTAAATACTGTCTGATTTTGAAATGTTATACCTTTTTGAATTCGTACGGATCCCTACTATCAATCAGCATTCAAACAAATTGAAAATCGATGGGTTAAAAAAATTTGTGGACCAAAAACCGATTCGTTTGTAAAGTCAACCTTTTTTGATGATTTTTTGGAATATCTCGGCCAAAAATTGTTCGATTTTGGAAATTTATACCATTTTGGACTCGTAAGGATCAGTACTATCGATTGGCATCAAAAAATTGAAAATCTAAATTTTCGGCCAAATTGACCAAAATGGCAAGGGGTTACATCACGTTTTTTTTCAAAATCGGGGTCGGATCGAAAATCAAAACTTTTTTGATGGTTTTTCTTGAATATCTTGGGTAAATACTGTCTGATTTTGAAATGTTATACCTTTTTGAATTCGTACGGATCCCTACTATCAATCAGCATTCAAACAAATTGAAAATCGATGGGTTAAAAAAATTTGTGGACCAAAAACCGATTCGTTTGTAAAGTCAACCTTTTTTGATGATTTTTTGAATATCTCGGCCAAAAAATGTTCGATTTTGGAAATTTTATACCATTTTGGACTCGTAAGGATCAGTACTATCGATTGGCATCAAAAAATTGAAAATCTAAATTTTCGGCCAAATTGACCAAAATGGCAAGGGGTTACATCACGTTTTTTTTCAAAATCGGGGTCGGATCGAAAATCAAAACTTTTTTGATGGTTTTTCTTGAATATCTTGGGTAAATACTGTCTGATTTTGAAATGTTATACCTTTTTGAATTCGTACGGATCCCTACTATCAATCAGCATTCAAACAAATTGAAAATCGATGGCATTCAAACAAATTGAAAATCGATGGGTAAAAAAAATTTGTTGACCAAAAACCGATTCGTTTGTAAAGTCAACCTTTTTTGATGATTTTTTTGAATATCTCGGCCAAAAATTGTTCGATTTTGGAATTTTATACCATTTTGGACTCGTAAGGATCAGTACTATCGATTGGCATCAAAAAATTGAAAATCTAAATTTTCGCCCAAATTGACCAAAATGGCAAGGGGTTACATCACGTTTTTTTTCAAAATCGGGGTCGGATCGAAAATCAAAACTTTTTTGATGGTTTTTCTTGAATATCTTGGGTAAATACTGTCTGATTTTGAAATGTTATACCTTTTTGAATTCGTACGGATCCCTACTATCAATCAGCATTCAAACAAATTGAAAATCGATGGGTTAAAAAAATTTGTTGACCAAAAACCGATTCGTTTGTAAAGTCAACCTTTTTTGATGATTTTTTGGAATATCTCGGCCAAAAATTGTTCGATTTTGGAAATTTATACCATTTTGGACTCGTAAGGATCAGTACTATCGATTGGCATCAAAAAATTGAAAATCTAAATTTTCGCCCAAATTGACCAAAATGGCAAGGGGTTACATCACGTTTTTTTTCAAAATCGGGGTCGGATCGAAAATCAAAACTTTTTTGATGGTTTTTCTTGAATATCTTGGGTAAATACTGTCTGATTTTGAAATGTTATACCTTTTTGAATTCGTACGGATCCCTACTATCAATCAGCATTCAAACAAATTGAAAATCGATGGGTTAAAAAAATTTGTTGACCAAAAACCGATTCGTTTGTAAAGTCAACCTTTTTTGATGATTTTTTTGAATATCTCGGCCAAATAATGTTCGATTTTGGAATTTTATACCATTTTGGACTCGTAAGGATCAGTACTATCGATTGGCATCAAAAAATTGAAAATCTAAATTTTCGGCCAAATTGACCAAAATGGCAAGGGGTTACATCACGTTTTTTTTCAAAATCGGGGTCGGATCGAAAATCAAAACTTTTTTGATGGTTTTTCTTGAATATCTTGGGTAAATACTGTCTGATTTTGAAATGTTATACCTTTTTGAATTCGTACGGATCCCTACTATCAATCAGCATTCAAACAAATTGAAAATCGATGGGTTAAAAAAATTTGTTGACCAAAAACCGATTCGTTTGTAAAGTCAACCTTTTTTGATGATTTTTTTGAATATCTCGGCCAAAAAATGTCCGATTTTGGAATTTTATACCATTTTGGACTCGTAAGGATCAGTACTATCGATTGGCATCAAAAAATTGAAAATCTAAATTTTCGGCCAAATTGACCAAAATGGCAAGGGGTTACATCACGTTTTTTTTCAAAATCGGGGTCGGATCGAAAATCAAAACTTTTTTGATGGTTTTTCTTGAATATCTTGGGTAAATACTGTCTGATTTTGAAATGTTATACCTTTTTGAATTCGTACGGATCCCTACTATCAATCAGCATTCAAACAAATTGAAAATCGATGGGTTAAAAAAATTTGTTGACCAAAAACCGATTCGTTTGTAAAGTCAACCTTTTTTGATGATTTTTTGAATATCTCGGCCAAAAAATGTTCGATTTTGGAATTTTATACCATTTTGGACTCGTAAGGATCAGTACTATCGATTGGCATCAAAAAATTGAAAATCTAAATTTTCGGCCAAATTGACCAAAATGGCAAGGGGTTACATCACGTTTTTTTTCAAAATCGGGGTCGGATCGAAAATCAAAACTTTTTTGATGGTTTTTCTTGAATATCTTGGGTAAATACTGTCTGATTTTGAAATGTTATACCTTTTTGAATTCGTACGGATCCCTACTATCAATCAGCATTCAAACAAATTGAAAATCGATGGGTTAAAAAAATTTGTGGACCAAAAACCGATTCGTTTGTAAAGTCAACCTTTTTTGATGATTTTTTGGAATATCTCGGCCAAATAATGTTCGATTTTGGGAATTTTATACCATTTTGGACTCGTAAGGATCAGTACTATCGATTGGCATCAAAAAATTGAAAATCTAAATTTTCGGCCAAATTGACCAAAATGGCAAGGGGTTACATCACGTTTTTTTTCAAAATCGGGGTCGGATCGAAAATCAAAACTTTTTTGATGGTTTTTCTTGAATATCTTGGGTAAATACTGTCTGATTTTGAAATGTTATACCTTTTTGAATTCGTACGGATCCCTACTATCAATCAGCATTCAAACAAATTGAAAATCGATGGGTTAAAAAAATTTGTGGACCAAAAACCGATTCGTTTGTAAAGTCAACCTTTTTTGATGATTTTTTGGAATATCTCGGCCAAATAATGTTCGATTTTGGAATTTTATACCATTTTGGACTCGTAAGGATCAGTACTATCGATTGGCATCAAAAAATTGAAAATCTAAATTTTCGCCCAAATTGACCAAAATGGCAAGGGGTTACATCACGTTTTTTTTCAAAATCGGGGTCGGATCGAAAATCAAAACTTTTTTGATGGTTTTTCTTGAATATCTTGGGTAAATACTGTCTGATTTTGAAATGTTATACCTTTTTGAATTCGTACGGATCCCTACTATCAATCAGCATTCAAACAAATTGAAAATCGATGGGTTAAAAAAATTTGTGGACCAAAAACCGATTCGTTTGTAAAGTCAACCTTTTTTGATGATTTTTTGGAATATCTCGGCCAAAATTTGTTCGATTTTGGAATTTTATACCATTTTGGACTCGTAAGGATCAGTACTATCGATTGGCATCAAAAAATTGAAAATCTAAATTTTCGTCCAAATTGACCAAAATGGCAAGGGGTTACATCACGTTTTTTTTCAAAATCGGGGTCGGATCGAAAATCAAAACTTTTTTGATGGTTTTTCTTGAATATCTTGGGTAAATACTGTCTGATTTTGAAATGTTATACCTTTTTGAATTCGTACGGATCCCTACTATCAATCAGCATTCAAACAAATTGAAAATCGATGGGTTAAAAAAATTTGTTGACCAAAAACCGATTCGTTTGTAAAGTCAACCTTTTTTGATGATTTTTTGGAATATCTCGGCCAAAAATTGTTCGATTTTGGAATTTTATACCATTTTGGACTCGTAAGGATCAGTACTATCGATTGGCATCAAAAAATTGAAAATCTAAATTTTCGCCCAAATTGACCAAAATGGCAAGGGGTTACATCACGTTTTTTTTCAAAATCGGGGTCGGATCGAAAATCAAAACTTTTTTGATGGTTTTTCTTGAATATCTTGGGTAAATACTGTCTGATTTTGAAATGTTATACCTTTTTGAATTCGTACGGATCCCTACTATCAATCAGCATTCAAACAAATTGAAAATCGATGGGTTAAAAAAATTTGTTGACCAAAAACCGATTCGTTTGTAAAGTCAACCTTTTTTGATGATTTTTTTGAATATCTCGGCCAAAAATTGTTCGATTTTGGAAATTTTATACCATTTTGGACTCGTAAGGATCAGTACTATCGATTGGCATCAAAAAATTGAAAATCTAAATTTTCGCCCAAATTGACCAAAATGGCAAGGGGTTACATCACGTTTTTTTTCAAAATCGGGGTCGGATCGAAAATCAAAACTTTTTTGATGGTTTTTCTTGAATATCTTGGGTAAATACTGTCTGATTTTGAAATGTTATACCTTTTTGAATTCGTACGGATCCCTACTATCAATCAGCATTCAAACAAATTGAAAATCGATGGGTTAAAAAAATTTGTGGACCAAAAACCGATTCGTTTGTAAAGTCAACCTTTTTTGATGATTTTTTGGAATATCTCGGCCAAATAATGTTCGATTTTGGGAATTTTATACCATTTTGGACTCGTAAGGATCAGTACTATCGATTGGCATCAAAAAATTGAAAATCTAAATTTTCGCCCAAATTGACCAAAATGGCAAGGGGTTACATCACGTTTTTTTTCAAAATCGGGGTCGGATCGAAAATCAAAACTTTTTTGATGGTTTTTCTTGAATATCTTGGGTAAATACTGTCTGATTTTGAAATGTTATACCTTTTTGAATTCGTACGGATCCCTACTATCAATCAGCATTCAAACAAATTGAAAATCGATGGGTTAAAAAAATTTGTTGACCAAAAACCGATTCGTTTGTAAAGTCAACCTTTTTTGATGATTTTTTGGAATATCTCGGCCAAAAAATGTTCGATTTTGGAAATTTTATACCATTTTGGACTCGTAAGGATCAGTACTATCGATTGGCATCAAAAAATTGAAAATCTAAATTTTCGGCCAAATTGACCAAAATGGCAAGGGGTTACATCACGTTTTTTTTCAAAATCGGGGTCGGATCGAAAATCAAAACTTTTTTGATGGTTTTTCTTGAATATCTTGGGTAAATACTGTCTGATTTTGAAATGTTATACCTTTTTGAATTCGTACGGATCCCTACTATCAATCAGCATTCAAACAAATTGAAAATCGATGGGTTAAAAAAATTTGTGGACCAAAAACCGATTCGTTTGTAAAGTCAACCTTTTTTGATGATTTTTTTGAATATCTCGGCCAAATAATGTTCGATTTTGGAAATTTTATACCATTTTGGACTCGTAAGGATCAGTACTATCGATTGGCATCAAAAAATTGAAAATCTAAATTTTCGGCCAAATTGACCAAAATGGCAAGGGGTTACATCACGTTTTTTTTCAAAATCGGGGTCGGATCGAAAATCAAAACTTTTTTGATGGTTTTTCTTGAATATCTTGGGTAAATACTGTCTGATTTTGAAATGTTATACCTTTTTGAATTCGTACGGATCCCTACTATCAATCAGCATTCAAACAAATTGAAAATCGATGGGTTAAAAAAATTTGTGGACCAAAAACCGATTCGTTTGTAAAGTCAACCTTTTTTGATGATTTTTTTGAATATCTCGGCCAAATAATGTTCGATTTTGGAAATTTTATACCATTTTGGACTCGTAAGGATCAGTACTATCGATTGGCATCAAAAAATTGAAAATCTAAATTTTCGGCCAAATTGACCAAAATGGCAAGGGGTTACATCACGTTTTTTTTCAAAATCGGGGTCGGATCGAAAATCAAAACTTTTTTGATGGTTTTTCTTGAATATCTTGGGTAAATACTGTCTGATTTTGAAATGTTATACCTTTTTGAATTCGTACGGATCCCTACTATCAATCAGCATTCAAACAAATTGAAAATCGATGGGTTAAAAAAATTTGTGGACCAAAAACCGATTCGTTTGTAAAGTCAACCTTTTTTGATGATTTTTTTGAATATCTCGGCCAAATAATGTCCGATTTTGGTAATTTTATACCATTTTGGACTCGTAAGGATCAGTACTATCGATTGGCATCAAAAAATTGAAAATCTAAATTTTCGGCCAAATTGACCAAAATGGCAAGGGGTTACATCACGTTTTTTTTCAAAATCGGGGTCGGATCGAAAATCAAAACTTTTTTGATGGTTTTTCTTGAATATCTTGGGTAAATACTGTCTGATTTTGAAATGTTATACCTTTTTGAATTCGTACGGATCCCTACTATCAATCAGCATTCAAACAAATTGAAAATCGATGGGTTGAAAAAATTTGTTGACCAAAAACCGATTCGTTTGTAAAGTCAACCTTTTTTGATGATTTTTTTGAATATCTCGGCCAAAAAATGTTCGATTTGGGAATTTTATACCATTTTGGACTCGTAAGGATCAGTACTATCGATTGGCATCAAAAAATTGAAAATCTAAATTTTCGGCCAAATTGACCAAAATGGCAAGGGGTTACATCACGTTTTTTTTCAAAATCGGGGTCGGATCGAAAATCAAAACTTTTTTGATGGTTTTTCTTGAATATCTTGGGTAAATACTGTCTGATTTTGAAATGTTATACCTTTTTGAATTCGTACGGATCCCTACTATCAATCAGCATTCAAACAAATTGAAAATCGATGGGTTAAAAAAATTTGTGGACCAAAAACCGATTCGTTTGTAAAGTCAACCTTTTTTGATGATTTTTTTGAATATCTCGGCCAAATAATGTTCGATTTTGGAAATTTTATACCATTTTGGACTCGTAAGGATCAGTACTATCGATTGGCATCAAAAAATTGAAAATCTAAATTTTCGGCCAAATTGACCAAAATGGCAAGGGGTTACATCACGTTTTTTTTCAAAATCGGGGTCGGATCGAAAATCAAAACTTTTTTGATGGTTTTTCTTGAATATCTTGGGTAAATACTGTCTGATTTTGAAATGTTATACCTTTTTGAATTCGTACGGATCCCTACTATCAATCAGCATTCAAACAAATTGAAAATCGATGGGTTAAAAAAATTTGTTGACCAAAAACCGATTCGTTTGTAAAGTCAACCTTTTTTGATGATTTTTTGGAATATCTCGGCCAAATAATGTTCGATTTTGGAAATTTTATACCATTTTGGACTCGTAAGGATCAGTACTATCGATTGGCATCAAAAAATTGAAAATCTAAATTTTCGGCCAAATTGACCAAAATGGCAAGGGGTTACATCACGTTTTTTTTTCAAAATCGGGGTCGGATCGAAAATCAAAACTTTTTTGATGGTTTTTCTTGAATATCTTGGGTAAATACTGTCTGATTTTGAAATGTTATACCTTTTTGAATTCGTACGGATCCCTACTATCAATCAGCATTCAAACAAATTGAAAATCGATGGGTTAAAAAAATTTGTTGACCAAAAACCGATTCGTTTGTAAAGTCAACCTTTTTTGATGATTTTTTGGAATATCTCGGCCAAAAATTGTTCGATTTTGGAAATTTATACCATTTTGGACTCGTAAGGATCAGTACTATCGATTGGCATCAAAAAATTGAAAATCTAAATTTTCGGCCAAATTGACCAAAATGGCAAGGGGTTACATCACGTTTTTTTTCAAAATCGGGGTCGGATCGAAAATCAAAACTTTTTTGATGGTTTTTCTTGAATATCTTGGGTAAATACTGTCTGATTTTGAAATGTTATACCTTTTTGAATTCGTACGGATCCCTACTATCAATCAGCATTCAAACAAATTGAAAATCGATGGGTTAAAAAAATTTGTGGACCAAAAACCGATTCGTTTGTAAAGTCAACCTTTTTTGATGATTTTTTTGAATATCTCGGCCAAATAATGTTCGATTTTGGAAATTTTATACCATTTTGGACTCGTAAGGATCAGTACTATCGATTGGCATCAAAAAATTGAAAATCTAAATTTTCGCCCAAATTGACCAAAATGGCAAGGGGTTACATCACGTTTTTTTTCAAAATCGGGGTCGGATCGAAAATCAAAACTTTTTTGATGGTTTTTCTTGAATATCTTGGGTAAATACTGTCTGATTTTGAAATGTTATACCTTTTTGAATTCGTACGGATCCCTACTATCAATCAGCATTCAAACAAATTGAAAATCGATGGGTTAAAAAAATTTGTTGACCAAAAACCGATTCGTTTGTAAAGTCAACCTTTTTTGATGATTTTTTGAATATCTCGGCCAAAAATTGTTCGATTTTGGAAATTTATACCATTTTGGACTCGTAAGGATCAGTACTATCGATTGGCATCAAAAAATTGAAAATCTAAATTTTCGGCCAAATTGACCAAAATGGCAAGGGGTTACATCACGTTTTTTTTTCAAAATCGGGGTCGGATCGAAAATCAAAACTTTTTTGATGGTTTTTCTTGAATATCTTGGGTAAATACTGTCTGATTTTGAAATGTTATACCTTTTTGAATTCGTACGGATCCCTACTATCAATCAGCATTCAAACAAATTGAAAATCGATGGGTTAAAAAAATTTGTGGACCAAAAACCGATTCGTTTGTAAAGTCAACCTTTTTTGATGATTTTTTTGAATATCTCGGCCAAAAATTGTTCGATTTTGGAATTTTATACCATTTTGGACTCGTAAGGATCAGTACTATCGATTGGCATCAAAAAATTGAAAATCTAAATTTTCGCCCAAATTGACCAAAATGGCAAGGGGTTACATCACGTTTTTTTTCAAAATCGGGGTCGGATCGAAAATCAAAACTTTTTTGATGGTTTTTCTTGAATATCTTGGGTAAATACTGTCTGATTTTGAAATGTTATACCTTTTTGAATTCGTACGGATCCCTACTATCAATCAGCATTCAAACAAATTGAAAATCGATGGGTTAAAAAAATTTGTTGACCAAAAACCGATTCGTTTGTAAAGTCAACCTTTTTTGATGATTTTTTGAATATCTCGGCCAAAAATTGTTCGATTTTGGAAATTTTATACCATTTTGGACTCGTAAGGATCAGTACTATCGATTGGCATCAAAAAATTGAAAATCTAAATTTTCGGCCAAATTGACCAAAATGGCAAGGGGTTACATCACGTTTTTTTTCAAAATCGGGGTCGGATCGAAAATCAAAACTTTTTTGATGGTTTTTCTTGAATATCTTGGGTAAATACTGTCTGATTTTGAAATGTTATACCTTTTTGAATTCGTACGGATCCCTACTATCAATCAGCATTCAAACAAATTGAAAATCGATGGGTTAAAAAAATTTGTTGACCAAAAACCGATTCGTTTGTAAAGTCAACCTTTTTTGATGATTTTTTGGAATATCTCGGCCAAAAAATGTTCGATTTTGGGAATTTTATACCATTTTGGACTCGTAAGGATCAGTACTATCGATTGGCATCAAAAAATTGAAAATCTAAATTTTCGGCCAAATTGACCAAAATGGCAAGGGGTTACATCACGTTTTTTTTCAAAATCGGGGTCGGATCGAAAATCAAAACTTTTTTGATGGTTTTTCTTGAATATCTTGGGTAAATACTGTCTGATTTTGAAATGTTATACCTTTTTGAATTCGTACGGATCCCTACTATCAATCAGCATTCAAACAAATTGAAAATCGATGGGTTAAAAAAATTTGTGGACCAAAAACCGATTCGTTTGTAAAGTCAACCTTTTTTGATGATTTTTTGGAATATCTCGGCCAAATAATGTTCGATTTTGGAATTTTATACCATTTTGGACTCGTAAGGATCAGTACTATCGATTGGCATCAAAAAATTGAAAATCTAAATTTTCGCCCAAATTGACCAAAATGGCAAGGGGTTACATCACGTTTTTTTTCAAAATCGGGGTCGGATCGAAAATCAAAACTTTTTTGATGGTTTTTCTTGAATATCTTGGGTAAATACTGTCTGATTTTGAAATGTTATACCTTTTTGAATTCGTACGGATCCCTACTATCAATCAGCATTCAAACAAATTGAAAATCGATGGGTTAAAAAAATTTGTTGACCAAAAACCGATTCGTTTGTAAAGTCAACCTTTTTTGATGATTTTTTGGAATATCTCGGCCAAATAATGTTCGATTTTGGAATTTTATACCATTTTGGACTCGTAAGGATCAGTACTATCGATTGGCATCAAAAAATTGAAAATCTAAATTTTCGGCCAAATTGACCAAAATGGCAAGGGGTTACATCACGTTTTTTTTCAAAATCGGGGTCGGATCGAAAATCAAAACTTTTTTGATGGTTTTTCTTGAATATCTTGGGTAAATACTGTCTGATTTTGAAATGTTATACCTTTTTGAATTCGTACGGATCCCTACTATCAATCAGCATTCAAACAAATTGAAAATCGATGGGTTGAAAAAATTTGTTGACCAAAAACCGATTCGTTTGTAAAGTCAACCTTTTTTGATGATTTTTTGGAATATCTCGGCCAAAAATTGTTCGATTTTGGAAATTTTATACCATTTTGGACTCGTAAGGATCAGTACTATCGATTGGCATCAAAAAATTGAAAATCTAAATTTTCGCCCAAATTGACCAAAATGGCAAGGGGTTACATCACGTTTTTTTTCAAAATCGGGGTCGGATCGAAAATCAAAACTTTTTTGATGGTTTTTCTTGAATATCTTGGGTAAATACTGTCTGATTTTGAAATGTTATACCTTTTTGAATTCGTACGGATCCCTACTATCAATCAGCATTCAAACAAATTGAAAATCGATGGGTTAAAAAAATTTGTGGACCAAAAACCGATTCGTTTGTAAAGTCAACCTTTTTTGATGATTTTTTTGAATATCTCGGCCAAAAAATGTTCGATTTTGGAAATTTTATACCATTTTGGACTCGTAAGGATCAGTACTATCGATTGGCATCAAAAAATTGAAAATCTAAATTTTCGGCCAAATTGACCAAAATGGCAAGGGGTTACATCACGTTTTTTTTCAAAATCGGGGTCGGATCGAAAATCAAAACTTTTTTGATGGTTTTTCTTGAATATCTTGGGTAAATACTGTCTGATTTTGAAATGTTATACCTTTTTGAATTCGTACGGATCCCTACTATCAATCAGCATTCAAACAAATTGAAAATCGATGGGTTAAAAAAATTTGTTGACCAAAAACCGATTCGTTTGTAAAGTCAACCTTTTTTGATGATTTTTTGAATATCTCGGCCAAATAATGTTCGATTTTGGAATTTTATACCATTTTGGACTCGTAAGGATCAGTACTATCGATTGGCATCAAAAAATTGAAAATCTAAATTTTCGGCCAAATTGACCAAAATGGCAAGGGGTTACATCACGTTTTTTTTCAAAATCGGGGTCGGATCGAAAATCAAAACTTTTTTGATGGTTTTTCTTGAATATCTTGGGTAAATACTGTCTGATTTTGAAATGTTATACCTTTTTGAATTCGTACGGATCCCTACTATCAATCAGCATTCAAACAAATTGAAAATCGATGGGTTAAAAAAATTTGTGGACCAAAAACCGATTCGTTTGTAAAGTCAACCTTTTTTGATGATTTTTTGGAATATCTCGGCCAAATAATGTTCGATTTTGGAAATTTATACCATTTTGGACTCGTAAGGATCAGTACTATCGATTGGCATCAAAAAATTGAAAATCTAAATTTTCGGCCAAATTGACCAAAATGGCAAGGGGTTACATCACGTTTTTTTTCAAAATCGGGGTCGGATCGAAAATCAAAACTTTTTTGATGGTTTTTCTTGAATATCTTGGGTAAATACTGTCTGATTTTGAAATGTTATACCTTTTTGAATTCGTACGGATCCCTACTATCAATCAGCATTCAAACAAATTGAAAATCGATGGGTTAAAAAAATTTGTTGACCAAAAACCGATTCGTTTGTAAAGTCAACCTTTTTTGATGATTTTTTTGAATATCTCGGCCAAATAATGTTCGATTTTGGGAATTTTATACCATTTTGGACTCGTAAGGATCAGTACTATCGATTGGCATCAAAAAATTGAAAATCTAAATTTTCGGCCAAATTGACCAAAATGGCAAGGGGTTACATCACGTTTTTTTTTCAAAATCGGGGTCGGATCGAAAATCAAAACTTTTTTGATGGTTTTTCTTGAATATCTTGGGTAAATACTGTCTGATTTTGAAATGTTATACCTTTTTGAATTCGTACGGATCCCTACTATCAATCAGCATTCAAACAAATTGAAAATCGATGGGTTAAAAAAATTTGTGGACCAAAAACCGATTCGTTTGTAAAGTCAACCTTTTTTGATGATTTTTTTGAATATCTCGGCCAAATAATGTTCGATTTTGGAAATTTATACCATTTTGGACTCGTAAGGATCAGTACTATCGATTGGCATCAAAAAATTGAAAATCTAAATTTTCGGCCAAATTGACCAAAATGGCAAGGGGTTACATCACGTTTTTTTTCAAAATCGGGGTCGGATCGAAAATCAAAACTTTTTTGATGGTTTTTCTTGAATATCTTGGGTAAATACTGTCTGATTTTGAAATGTTATACCTTTTTGAATTCGTACGGATCCCTACTATCAATCAGCATTCAAACAAATTGAAAATCGATGGGTTGAAAAAATTTGTTGACCAAAAACCGATTCGTTTGTAAAGTCAACCTTTTTTGATGATTTTTTTGAATATCTCGGCCAAATAATGTTCGATTTTGGAAATTTATACCATTTTGGACTCGTAAGGATCAGTACTATCGATTGGCATCAAAAAATTGAAAATCTAAATTTTCGGCCAAATTGACCAAAATGGCAAGGGGTTACATCACGTTTTTTTTCAAAATCGGGGTCGGATCGAAAATCAAAACTTTTTTGATGGTTTTTCTTGAATATCTTGGGTAAATACTGTCTGATTTTGAAATGTTATACCTTTTTGAATTCGTACGGATCCCTACTATCAATCAGCATTCAAACAAATTGAAAATCGATGGGTTAAAAAAATTTGTGGACCAAAAACCGATTCGTTTGTAAAGTCAACCTTTTTTGATGATTTTTTGGAATATCTCGGCCAAATAATGTTCGATTTTGGAAATTTATACCATTTTGGACTCGTAAGGATCAGTACTATCGATTGGCATCAAAAAATTGAAAATCTAAATTTTCGCCCAAATTGACCAAAATGGCAAGGGGTTACATCACGTTTTTTTTCAAAATCGGGGTCGGATCGAAAATCAAAACTTTTTTGATGGTTTTTCTTGAATATCTTGGGTAAATACTGTCTGATTTTGAAATGTTATACCTTTTTGAATTCGTACGGATCCCTACTATCAATCAGCATTCAAACAAATTGAAAATCGATGGGTTAAAAAAATTTGTTGACCAAAAACCGATTCGTTTGTAAAGTCAACCTTTTTTGATGATTTTTTTGAATATCTCGGCCAAAAAATGTTCGATTTTGGAAATTTTATACCATTTTGGACTCGTAAGGATCAGTACTATCGATTGGCATCAAAAAATTGAAAATCTAAATTTTCGTCCAAATTGACCAAAATGGCAAGGGGTTACATCACGTTTTTTTTCAAAATCGGGGTCGGATCGAAAATCAAAACTTTTTTGATGGTTTTTCTTGAATATCTTGGGTAAATACTGTCTGATTTTGAAATGTTATACCTTTTTGAATTCGTACGGATCCCTACTATCAATCAGCATTCAAACAAATTGAAAATCGATGGGTTGAAAAAATTTGTGGACCAAAAACCGATTCGTTTGTAAAGTCAACCTTTTTTGATGATTTTTTTGAATATCTCGGCCAAATAATGTTCGATTTTGGAATTTTATACCATTTTGGACTCGTAAGGATCAGTACTATCGATTGGCATCAAAAAATTGAAAATCTAAATTTTCGCCCAAATTGACCAAAATGGCAAGGGGTTACATCACGTTTTTTTTCAAAATCGGGGTCGGATCGAAAATCAAAACTTTTTTGATGGTTTTTCTTGAATATCTTGGGTAAATACTGTCTGATTTTGAAATGTTATACCTTTTTGAATTCGTACGGATCCCTACTATCAATCAGCATTCAAACAAATTGAAAATCGATGGGTTGAAAAAATTTGTTGACCAAAAACCGATTCGTTTGTAAAGTCAACCTTTTTTGATGATTTTTTTGAATATCTCGGCCAAATAATGTCCGATTTTGGTAATTTTATACCATTTTGGACTCGTAAGGATCAGTACTATCGATTGGCATCAAAAAATTGAAAATCTAAATTTTCGGCCAAATTGACCAAAATGGCAAGGGGTTACATCACGTTTTTTTTCAAAATCGGGGTCGGATCGAAAATCAAAACTTTTTTGATGGTTTTTCTTGAATATCTTGGGTAAATACTGTCTGATTTTGAAATGTTATACCTTTTTGAATTCGTACGGATCCCTACTATCAATCAGCATTCAAACAAATTGAAAATCGATGGGTTAAAAAAATTTGTTGACCAAAAACCGATTCGTTTGTAAAGTCAACCTTTTTTGATGATTTTTTTGAATATCTCGGCCAAATAATGTCCGATTTTGGAAATTTTATACCATTTTGGACTCGTAAGGATCAGTACTATCGATTGGCATCAAAAAATTGAAAATCTAAATTTTCGCCCAAATTGACCAAAATGGCAAGGGGTTACATCACGTTTTTTTTCAAAATCGGGGTCGGATCGAAAATCAAAACTTTTTTGATGGTTTTTCTTGAATATCTTGGGTAAATACTGTCTGATTTTGAAATGTTATACCTTTTTGAATTCGTACGGATCCCTACTATCAATCAGCATTCAAACAAATTGAAAATCGATGGGTTAAAAAAATTTGTGGACCAAAAACCGATTCGTTTGTAAAGTCAACCTTTTTTGATGATTTTTTGAATATCTCGGCCAAATAATGTTCGATTTTGGGAATTTTATACCATTTTGGACTCGTAAGGATCAGTACTATCGATTGGCATCAAAAAATTGAAAATCTAAATTTTCGGCCAAATTGACCAAAATGGCAAGGGGTTACATCACGTTTTTTTTCAAAATCGGGGTCGGATCGAAAATCAAAACTTTTTTGATGGTTTTTCTTGAATATCTTGGGTAAATACTGTCTGATTTTGAAATGTTATACCTTTTTGAATTCGTACGGATCCCTACTATCAATCAGCATTCAAACAAATTGAAAATCGATGGGTTAAAAAAATTTGTGGACCAAAAACCGATTCGTTTGTAAAGTCAACCTTTTTTGATGATTTTTTGGAATATCTCGGCCAAATAATGTTCGATTTTGGAATTTTATACCATTTTGGACTCGTAAGGATCAGTACTATCGATTGGCATCAAAAAATTGAAAATCTAAATTTTCGCCCAAATTGACCAAAATGGCAAGGGGTTACATCACGTTTTTTTTCAAAATCGGGGTCGGATCGAAAATCAAAACTTTTTTGATGGTTTTTCTTGAATATCTTGGGTAAATACTGTCTGATTTTGAAATGTTATACCTTTTTGAATTCGTACGGATCCCTACTATCAATCAGCATTCAAACAAATTGAAAATCGATGGGTTAAAAAAATTTGTTGACCAAAAACCGATTCGTTTGTAAAGTCAACCTTTTTTGATGATTTTTTGGAATATCTCGGCCAAAAAATGTTCGATTTTGGAAATTTTATACCATTTTGGACTCGTAAGGATCAGTACTATCGATTGGCATCAAAAAATTGAAAATCTAAATTTTCGGCCAAATTGACCAAAATGGCAAGGGGTTACATCACGTTTTTTTTCAAAATCGGGGTCGGATCGAAAATCAAAACTTTTTTGATGGTTTTTCTTGAATATCTTGGGTAAATACTGTCTGATTTTGAAATGTTATACCTTTTTGAATTCGTACGGATCCCTACTATCAATCAGCATTCAAACAAATTGAAAATCGATGGGTTAAAAAAATTTGTGGACCAAAAACCGATTCGTTTGTAAAGTCAACCTTTTTTGATGATTTTTTGGAATATCTCGGCCAAATAATGTTCGATTTTGGTAATTTTATACCATTTTGGACTCGTAAGGATCAGTACTATCGATTGGCATCAAAAAATTGAAAATCTAAATTTTCGGCCAAATTGACCAAAATGGCAAGGGGTTACATCACGTTTTTTTTCAAAATCGGGGTCGGATCGAAAATCAAAACTTTTTTGATGGTTTTTCTTGAATATCTTGGGTAAATACTGTCTGATTTTGAAATGTTATACCTTTTTGAATTCGTACGGATCCCTACTATCAATCAGCATTCAAACAAATTGAAAATCGATGGGTTAAAAAAATTTGTGGACCAAAAACCGATTCGTTTGTAAAGTCAACCTTTTTTGATGATTTTTTGGAATATCTCGGCCAAATAATGTTCGATTTTGGAATTTTATACCATTTTGGACTCGTAAGGATCAGTACTATCGATTGGCATCAAAAAATTGAAAATCTAAATTTTCGCCCAAATTGACCAAAATGGCAAGGGGTTACATCACGTTTTTTTTCAAAATCGGGGTCGGATCGAAAATCAAAACTTTTTTGATGGTTTTTCTTGAATATCTTGGGTAAATACTGTCTGATTTTGAAATGTTATACCTTTTTGAATTCGTACGGATCCCTACTATCAATCAGCATTCAAACAAATTGAAAATCGATGGGTAAAAAAAATTTGTTGACCAAAAACCGATTCGTTTGTAAAGTCAACCTTTTTTGATGATTTTTTTGAATATCTCGGCCAAAAATTGTTCGATTTTGGAAATTTATACCATTTTGGACTCGTAAGGATCAGTACTATCGATTGGCATCAAAAAATTGAAAATCTAAATTTTCGGCCAAATTGACCAAAATGGCAAGGGGTTACATCACGTTTTTTTTCAAAATCGGGGTCGGATCGAAAATCAAAACTTTTTTGATGGTTTTTCTTGAATATCTTGGGTAAATACTGTCTGATTTTGAAATGTTATACCTTTTTGAATTCGTACGGATCCCTACTATCAATCAGCATTCAAACAAATTGAAAATCGATGGGTTAAAAAAATTTGTGGACCAAAAACCGATTCGTTTGTAAAGTCAACCTTTTTTGATGATTTTTTGAATATCTCGGCCAAATAATGTTCGATTTTGGAAATTTATACCATTTTGGACTCGTAAGGATCAGTACTATCGATTGGCATCAAAAAATTGAAAATCTAAATTTTCGGCCAAATTGACCAAAATGGCAAGGGGTTACATCACGTTTTTTTTCAAAATCGGGGTCGGATCGAAAATCAAAACTTTTTTGATGGTTTTTCTTGAATATCTTGGGTAAATACTGTCTGATTTTGAAATGTTATACCTTTTTGAATTCGTACGGATCCCTACTATCAATCAGCATTCAAACAAATTGAAAATCGATGGGTTAAAAAAATTTGTTGACCAAAAACCGATTCGTTTGTAAAGTCAACCTTTTTTGATGATTTGTTTGAATATCTCGGCCAAATAATGTCCGATTTGGGAATTTTATACCATTTTGGACTCGTAAGGATCAGTACTATCGATTGGCATCAAAAAATTGAAAATCTAAATTTTCGGCCAAATTGACCAAAATGGCAAGGGGTTACATCACGTTTTTTTTCAAAATCGGGGTCGGATCGAAAATCAAAACTTTTTTGATGGTTTTTCTTGAATATCTTGGGTAAATACTGTCTGATTTTGAAATGTTATACCTTTTTGAATTCGTACGGATCCCTACTATCAATCAGCATTCAAACAAATTGAAAATCGATGGGTTAAAAAAATTTGTGGACCAAAACCCGATTCGTTTGTAAAGTCAACCTTTTTTGATGATTTTTTGGAATATCTCGGCCAAATAATGTTCGATTTTGGAATTTTATACCATTTTGGACTCGTAAGGATCAGTACTATCGATTGGCATCAAAAAATTGAAAATCTAAATTTTCGGCCAAATTGACCAAAATGGCAAGGGGTTACATCACGTTTTTTTTCAAAATCGGGGTCGGATCGAAAATCAAAACTTTTTTGATGGTTTTTCTTGAATATCTTGGGTAAATACTGTCTGATTTTGAAATGTTATACCTTTTTGAATTCGTACGGATCCCTACTATCAATCAGCATTCAAACAAATTGAAAATCGATGGGTTGAAAAAATTTGTGGACCAAAAACCGATTCGTTTGTAAAGTCAACCTTTTTTGATGATTTTTTGGAATATCTCGGCCAAATAATGTTCGATTTTGGAATTTTATACCATTTTGGACTCGTAAGGATCAGTACTATCGATTGGCATCAAAAAATTGAAAATCTAAATTTTCGCCCAAATTGACCAAAATGGCAAGGGGTTACATCACGTTTTTTTTCAAAATCGGGGTCGGATCGAAAATCAAAACTTTTTTGATGGTTTTTCTTGAATATCTTGGGTAAATACTGTCTGATTTTGAAATGTTATACCTTTTTGAATTCGTACGGATCCCTACTATCAATCAGCATTCAAACAAATTGAAAATCGATGGGTTAAAAAAATTTGTGGACCAAAAACCGATTCGTTTGTAAAGTCAACCTTTTTTGATGATTTTTTGGAATATCTCGGCCAAATAATGTCCGATTTTGGTAATTTTATACCATTTTGGACTCGTAAGGATCAGTACTATCGATTGGCATCAAAAAATTGAAAATCTAAATTTTCGGCCAAATTGACCAAAATGGCAAGGGGTTACATCACGTTTTTTTTCAAAATCGGGGTCGGATCGAAAATCAAAACTTTTTTGATGGTTTTTCTTGAATATCTTGGGTAAATACTGTCTGATTTTGAAATGTTATACCTTTTTGAATTCGTACGGATCCCTACTATCAATCAGCATTCAAACAAATTGAAAATCGATGGGTTGAAAAAATTTGTGGACCAAAAACCGATTCGTTTGTAAAGTCAACCTTTTTTGATGATTTTTTGGAATATCTCGGCCAAATAATGTCCGATTTGGTAATTTTATACCATTTTGGACTCGTAAGGATCAGTACTATCGATTGGCATCAAAAAATTGAAAATCTAAATTTTCGGCCAAATTGACCAAAATGGCAAGGGGTTACATCACGTTTTTTTTCAAAATCGGGGTCGGATCGAAAATCAAAACTTTTTTGATGGTTTTTCTTGAATATCTTGGGTAAATACTGTCTGATTTTGAAATGTTATACCTTTTTGAATTCGTACGGATCCCTACTATCAATCAGCATTCAAACAAATTGAAAATCGATGGGTTGAAAAAATTTGTGGACCAAAAACCGATTCGTTTGTAAAGTCAACCTTTTTTGATGATTTTTTGGAATATCTCGGCCAAATAATGTTCGATTTTGGAATTTTATACCATTTTGGATTCGTTAGGATCAGTACTATCGATTGGCATCAAAAAATTGAAAATCTAAATTTTCGGCCAAATTGACCAAAATGGCAAGGGGTTACATCACGTTTTTTTTCAAAATCGGGGTCGGATCGAAAATCAAAACTTTTTTGATGGTTTTTCTTGAATATCTTGGGTAAATACTGTCTGATTTTGAAATGTTATACCTTTTTGAATTCGTACGGATCCCTACTATCAATCAGCATTCAAACAAATTGAAAATCGATGGGTTGAAAAAATTTGTGGACCAAAAACCGATTCGTTTGTAAAGTCAACCTTTTTTGATGATTTTTTGGAATATCTCGGCCAAATAATGTTCGATTTTGGAATTTCATACCATTTTGGATTCGTAAGGATCAGTACTATCGATTGGCATCAAAAAATTGAAAATCTAAATTTTCGCCCAAATTGACCAAAATGGCAAGGGGTTACATCACGTTTTTTTTCAAAATCGGGGTCGGATCGAAAATCAAAACTTTTTTGATGGTTTTTCTTGAATATCTTGGGTAAATACTGTCTGATTTTGAAATGTTATACCTTTTTGAATTCGTACGGATCCCTACTATCAATCAGCATTCAAACAAATTGAAAATCGATGGGCTAAAAAAATTTGTGGACCAAAAACCGATTCGTTTGTAAAGTCAACCTTTTTTGATGATTTTTTTGAATAGCTCGGCCAAATAATTGTCCGATTTTGGTAATTTTATACCATTTTGGACTCGTAAGGATCAGTACTATCGATTGGCATCAAAAAATTGAAAATCTAAATTTTCGGCCAAATTGACCAAAATAGAAGGGGGTTTCATCACGTTTTTTTTCAAAATCGGGGTCGGATCGAAAATCAAAACTTTTTTGATGGTTTTTCTTGAATATCTTGGGTAAATACTGTCTGATTTTGAAATGTTATACCTTTTTGAATTCGTACGGATCCCTACTATCAATCAGCATTCAAACAAATTGAAAATCGATGGGTTGAAAAAATTTGTGGACCAAAAACCGATTCGTTTGTAAAGTCAACCTTTTTTGATGATTTTTTTGAATAGCTCGGCCAAATAATGTCCGATTTTGGTAATTTTATACCATTTTGGACTCGTAAGGATCAGTACTATCGATTGGCATCAAAAAATTGAAAATCTAAATTTTCGGCCAAATTGACCAAAATAGAAGGGGGTTTCATCACGTTTTTTTTCAAAATCGGGGTCGGATCGAAAATCAAAACTTTTTTGATGGTTTTTCTTGAATATCTTGGGTAAATACTGTCTGATTTTGAAATGTTATACCTTTTTGAATTCGTACGGATCCCTACTATCAATCAGCATTCAAACAAATTGAAAATCGATGGGTTGAAAAAATTTGTGGACCAAAAACCGATTCGTTTGTAAAGTCAACCTTTTTTGATGATTTTTTGGAATATCTCGGCCAAATAATGTTCGATTTTGGAATTTTATACCATTTTGGATTCGTTAGGATCAGTACTATCGATTGGCATCAAAAAATTGAAAATCTAAATTTTCGGCCAAATTGACCAAAATGGCAAGGGGTTACATCACGTTTTTTTTCAAAATAGGGGTCGGATCGAAAATCAAAACTTTTTTGATGGTTTTTCTTGAATATCTTGGGTAAATACTGTCTGATTTTGAAATGTTATACCTTTTTGAATTCGTACGGATCCCTACTATCAATCAGCATTCAAACAAATTGAAAATCGATGGGTTGAAAAAATTTGTGGACCAAAAACCGATTCGTTTGTAAAGTCAACCTTTTTTGATGATTTTTTGGAATATCTCGGCCAAATAATGTTCGATTTTGGAATTTCATACCATTTTGGATTCGTAAGGATCAGTACTATCGATTGGCATCGAAAATTAAATTTTCGCCCAAATTGACCAAAATGGCAAGGGGTTACATCACGTTTTTTTTCAAAATCGGGGTCGGATCGAAAATCAAAACTTTTTTGATGGTTTTTCTTGAATATCTTGGGTAAATACTGTCTGATTTTGAAATGGTATACCTTTTTGAATTCGTACGGATCCCTACTATCAATCAGCATTCAAACAAATTGAAAATCGATGGGCTAAAAAAATTTGTGGACCAAAAACCGATTCGTTTGTAAAGTCAACCTTTTTTGATGATTTTTTTGAATAGCTCGGCCAAATAATGTCCGATTTGGTAATTTTATACCATTTTGGACTCGTAAGGATCAGTACTATCGATTGGCATCAAAAAATTGAAAATCTAAATTTTCGGCCAAATTGACCAAAATGGCAAGGGGTTACATCACGTTTTTTTTCAAAATCGGGGTCGGATCGAAAATCAAAACTTTTTTGATGGTTTTTCTTGAATATCTTGGGTAAATACTGTCTGATTTTGAAATGTTATACCTTTTTGAATTCGTACGGATCCCTACTATCAATCAGCATTCAAACAAATTGAAAATCGATGGGTTGAAAAAATTTGTGGACCAAAAACCGATTCGTTTGTAAAGTCAACCTTTTTTGATGATTTTTTGGAATATCTCGGCCAAATAATGTTCGATTTTGGAATTTTATACCATTTTGGATTCGTTAGGATCAGTACTATCGATTGGCATCAAAAAATTGAAAATCTAAATTTTCGCCCAAATTGACCAAAATGGCAAGGGGTTACATCACGTTTTTTTTCAAAATAGGGGCCGGATCGAAAATCAAAACTTTTTTAATGGTTTTTCTTGAATATCTTGGGTAAATACTGTCTGATTTTGAAATGTTATACCTTTTTGAATTCGTACGGATCCCTACTATCAATCAGCATTCAAACAAATTGAAAATCGATGGGTTGAAAAAATTTGTGGACCAAAAACCGATTCGTTTGTAAAGTCAACCTTTTTTGATGATTTTTTGGAATATCTCGGCCAAATAATGTTCGATTTTGGAATTTCATACCATTTTGGATTCGTAAGGATCAGTACTATCGATTGGCATCAAAAAATTGAAAATCTAAATTTTCGCCCAAATTGACCAAAATGGCAAGGGGTTACATCACGTTTTTTTTCAAAATCGGGGTCGGATCGAAAATCAAAACTTTTTTGATGGTTTTTCTTGAATATCTTGGGTAAATACTGTCTGATTTTGAAATGTTATACCTTTTTGAATTCGTACGGATCCCTACTATCAATCAGCATTCAAACAAATTGAAAATCGATGGGTTGAAAAAATTTGTGGACCAAAAACCGATTCGTTTGTAAAGTCAACCTTTTTTGATGATTTTTTGGAATATCTCGGCCAAATAATGTTCGATTTTGGAATTTTATACCATTTTGGATTCGTTAGGATCAGTACTATCGATTGGCATCAAAAAATTGAAAATCTAAATTTTCGCCCAAATTGACCAAAATGGCAAGGGGTTACATCACGTTTTTTTTCAAAATAGGGGCCGGATCGAAAATCAAAACTTTTTTAATGGTTTTTCTTGAATATCTTGGGTAAATACTGTCTGATTTTGAAATGTTATACCTTTTTGAATTCGTACGGATCCCTACTATCAATCAGCATTCAAACAAATTGAAAATCGATGGGTTGAAAAAATTTGTGGACCAAAAACCGATTCGTTTGTAAAGTCAACCTTTTTTGATGATTTTTTGGAATATCTCGGCCAAATAATGTTCGATTTTGGAATTTCATACCATTTTGGATTCGTAAGGATCAGTACTATCGATTGGCATCAAAAAATTCGCCCAAATTGACCAAAATGGCAAGGGGTTACATCACGTTTTTTTTCAAAATCGGGGTCGGATCGAAAATCAAAACTTTTTTGATGGTTTTTCTTGAATATCTTGGGTAAATACTGTCTGATTTTGAAATGGTATACCTTTTTGAATTCGTACGGATCCCTACTATCAATCAGCATTCAAACAAATTGAAAATCGATGGGCTAAAAAAATTTGTGGACCAAAAACCGATTCGTTTGTAAAGTCAACCTTTTTTGATGATTTTTTTGAATAGCTCGGCCAAATAATGTCCGATTTGGTAATTTTATACCATTTTGGACTCGTAAGGATCAGTACTATCGATTGGCATCAAAAAATTGAAAATCTAAATTTTCGGCCAAATTGACCAAAATGGCAAGGGGTTACATCACGTTTTTTTTTCAAAATCGGGGTCGGATCGAAAATCAAAACTTTTTTGATGGTTTTTCTTGAATATCTTGGGTAAATACTGTCTGATTTTGAAATGTTATACCTTTTTGAATTCGTACGGATCCCTACTATCAATCAGCATTCAAACAAATTGAAAATCGATGGGTTGAAAAAATTTGTGGACCAAAAACCGATTCGTTTGTAAAGTCAACCTTTTTTGATGATTTTTTGGAATATCTCGGCCAAATAATGTTCGATTTTGGAATTTCATACCATTTTGGATTCGTAAGGATCAGTACTATCGATTGGCATCAAAAAATTCGCCCAAATTGACCAAAATGGCAAGGGGTTACATCACGTTTTTTTTCAAAATCGGATCAGTACTATCGATTGGCATCAAAAAATTCGCCCAAATTGACCAAAATGGCAAGGGGTTACATCACGTTTTTTTTCAAAATCGGGGTCGGATCGAAAATCAAAACTTTTTTGATGGTTTTTCTTGAATATCTTGGGTAAATACTGTCTGATTTTGAAATGGTATACCTTTTTGAATTCGTACGGATCTCTACTATCAATCAGCATTCAAACAAATTGAAAATCGATGGGTTAAAAAAATTTGTGGACCAAAAACCGATTCGTTTGTAAAGTCAACCTTTTTTGATGATTTTTTGGAATATCTCGGCCAAAAATTGTTCGATTTTGGAATATTATACCATTTTGGACTCGTAAGGATCAGTACTATCGATTGGCATCAAAAAATTGAAAATCTAAATTTTCGGCCAAATTGACCAAAATGGCAAGGGGTTACATCACGTTTTTTTTCAAAATAGGGGCCGGATCGAATATCAAAACTTTTTTGATGGTTTTTCTTGAATATCTTGGGTAAATACTGTCTGATTTTGAAATGTTATACCTTTTTGAATTCGTACGGATCCCTACTATCAATCAGCATTCAAACAAATTGAAAATCGATGGGTTGAAAAAATTTGTGGACCAAAAACCGATTCGTTTGTAAAGTCAACCTTTTTTGATGATTTTTTTGAATAGCTCGGCCAAATAATGTCCGATTTGGTAATTTTATACCATTTTGGACTCGTAAGGATCAGTACTATCGATTGGCATCAAAAAATTGAAAATCTAAATTTTCGGCCAAATTGACCAAAATGGCAAGGGGTTACATCACGTTTTTTTTCAAAATAGGGGCCGGATCGAATATCAAAACTTTTTTGATGGTTTTTCTTGAATATCTTGGGTAAATACTGTCTGATTTTGAAATGTTATACCTTTTTGAATTCGTACGGATCCCTACTATCAATCAGCATTCAAACAAATTGAAAATCGATGGGTTAAAAAAATTTGTGGACCAAAAACCGATTCGTTTGTAAAGTCAAACTTTTTTGATGATTTTTTGGAATATCTCGGCCAAAAATTATTCGATTTTGGAATATTATACCATTTTGGATTCGTAAGGATCAGTACTATCGATTGGCATCTAAAAATTGAAAATCTAAATTTTCGGCCAAATTGACCAAAATGGCAAGGGGTTACATCACGTTTTTTTCAAAATCGGGGCCGGATCGAAAATCAAAACTTTTTTGATGGTTTTTCTTGAATATCTTGTTATATGTTATACCTTTTTGAATTCGTACGGATCCCTACTATCAATCAGCATTCAAACAAATTGAAAATCAATGGGTTAAAAAAATTTGTGGACCGAAAACCGATTCGTTTGTAAAGTCAAATTTTTTTGATGATTTTTTTGGAATATCTCGGCCAAAAATTGTTCGATTTTGGAAATTTATACCATTTTGGACTCGTAAGGATCAGTACTATCGATTGGCATCATAAAATTGAAAATCTAAATTTTCGCCCAAATTGACCAAAATGGCAAGGGGTTACATCACGTTTTTTTTTCAAAATCGGGGTCGGATCGAAAATCAAAACTTTTTTGATGTTTTTTCTTGAATATCTTGGTTAAATACTGTCTGATTTTGAAATGTTATACCTTTTTGAATTCGTACGGATCCCTACTATCAATCAACATTCAAACAAATTGAAAATCGATGGGTTTAAAAAAATTTGTGGACCAAAAACCGATTCGTTTGTAAAGTCAACCTATTTTGATGATTTTTTGGAATATCTCGGCAAAAAATTGTTCGATTTTGGAATTTTATACCATTTTGGACTCGTAAGGATCAGTACTATCGATTGGCATCATAAAATTGAAAATCTAAATTTTCTACCCAAATTGACCAAAATGGCAAGGGGTTAGTTACATCACGTTTTTTTCAAAATCGGGGTCGGATCGAAAATCAAAACTTTTTTGATGGTTTTTCTTGAATATCTTGGGTAAATACTGTCTGATTTTGAAATGTCATACCTTTTTGAATTCGTACGGATCCCTACTATCAATCAGCATTCAAACAAATTGAAAATCGATGGGTTGAAAAAATTTGTTGACCAAAAACCGATTCGTTTGTAAAGTCAACCTTTTTTGATGATTTGTTTGAATAGCTCTGCCAAATAATGTCCGATTTGGTAATTTTATACCATTTTGGACTCGTAAGGATCAGTACTATCGATTGGCATCAAAAAATTGAAAATCTAAATTTTCGGCCAAATTGACCAAAATGGCAAGGGGTTACATCACGTTTTTTTCAAAATCGGGGTCGGATCGAAAATCAAAACTTTTTTGATGGTTTTTCTTGAATATCTTGGGTAAATACTGTCTGATTTTGAAATGGTATACCTTTTTGAATTCGTACGGATCTCTACTATCAATCAGCATTCAAACAAATTGAAAATCGATGGGTTAAAAAAATTTGTGGACCAAAAACCGATTCGTTTGTAAAGTCAACCTTTTTTGATGATTTTTTGGAATATCTCGGCCAAAAATTGTTCGATTTTGGAATATTATACCATTTTGGACTCGTAAGGATCAGTACTATCGATTGGCATCAAAAAATTGAAAATCTAAATTTTCGGCCAAATTGACCAAAATGGCAAGGGGTTACATCACGTTTTTTTTCAAAATAGGGGCCGGATCGAAAATCAAAACTTTTTTAATGGTTTTTCTTGAATATCTTGGGTAAATACTGTCTGATTTTGAAATGTTATACCTTTTTGAATTCGTACGGATCCCTACTATCAATCAGCATTCAAACAAATTGAAAATCGATGGGTTGAAAAAATTTGTGGACCAAAAACCGATTCGTTTGTAAAGTCAACCTTTTTTGATGATTTTTTTGAATAGCTCGGCCAAATAATGTCCGATTTGGTAATTTTATACCATTTTGGACTCGTAAGGATCAGTACTATCGATTGGCATCAAAAAATTGAAAATCTAAATTTTCGGCCAAATTGACCAAAATGGCAAGGGGTTACATCACGTTTTTTTCAAAATAGGGGCCGGATCGAAAATCAAAACTTTTTTGATGGTTTTTCTTGAATATCTTGTGAAATGTTATACCTTTTTGAATTCGTACGGATCCCTACTATCAATCAGCATTCAAACAAATTGAAAATCGATGGGTTAAAAAAATTTGTGGACCAAAAACCGATTCGTTTGTAAAGTCAAACTTTTTTGATGATTTTTTGGAATATCTCGGCCAAAAATTATTCGATTTTGGAATATTATACCATTTTGGATTCGTAAGGATCAGTACTATCGATTGGCATCTAAAAATTGAAAATCTAAATTTTCGGCCAAATTGACCAAAATGGCAAGGGGTTACATCACGTTTTTTTCAAAATCGGGGCCGGATCGAAAATCAAAACTTTTTTGATGGTTTTTCTTGAATATCTTGTTATATGTTATACCTTTTTGAATTCGTACGGATCCCTACTATCAATCAGCATTCAAACAAATTGAAAATCAATGGGTTAAAAAAATTTGTGGACCGAAAACCGATTCGTTTGTAAAGTCAAATTTTTTTGATGATTTTTTTGGAATATCTCGGCCAAAAATTGTTCGATTTTGGAAATTTATACCATTTTGGACTCGTAAGGATCAGTACTATCGATTGGCATCATAAAATTGAAAATCTAAATTTTCGCCCAAATTGACCAAAATGGCAAGGGGTTACATCACGTTTTTTTTTCAAAATCGGGGTCGGATCGAAAATCAAAACTTTTTTGATGTTTTTTCTTGAATATCTTGGGTAAATACTGTCTGATTTTGAAATGTCATACCTTTTTGAATTCGTACGGATCCCTACTATCAATCAGCATTCAAACAAATTGAAAATCGATGGGTTTAAAAAAATTTGTGGACCAAAAACCGATTCGTTTGTAAAGTCAACCTATTTTGATGATTTTTTGGAATATCTCGGCAAAAAATTGTTCGATTTTGGAATTTTATACCATTTTGGACTCGTAAGGATCAGTACTATCGATTGGCATCATAAAATTGAAAATCTAAATTTTCTACCCAAATTGACCAAAATGGCAAGGGGTTAGTTACATCACGTTTTTTTCAAAATCGGGGTCGGATCGAAAATCAAAACTTTTTTGATGGTTTTTCTTGAATATCTTGGGTAAATACTGTCTGATTTTGAAATGTCATACCTTTTTGAATTCGTACGGATCCCTACTATCAATCAGCATTCATTGATCATCAATTGATCTAGAGGCCAAACCATGAACAAAGACCCAACCTTATGAAAATCGATTGAGTCTTGACCATGTCATCGGAAGTGGAAACTTCGACTTATGGCTATATAGGATAATTAGTTTTAAATCGATTGGATGATTCACAAAAACTTTATACTGACGTTTCCGCCAAACAAACAAAACTTATTGTACAACTTTACATTTACGTATTTATTGATTTTTTTTAAAATTGTGTTATTACCATTGGTGGATTAGTTATTTCTTCAATAGCCTTTTCAGTTACATTGGACATTTCTGTACGATTATTGCACTTGTACATGTTATTGAGGCGCAATATGTCGGCGTCGCTCATACTATTTCTTTGTCCCATTCGTCTACCATTTAATGGTTGTAAAGGCAAAATCGTGTCCAAGCCAGCATTCTTTTTGAAGGCAGATACGGAGTAGTGCATAATGCTGCCATAGTCATACGCAGCACCAAAGTTACCCACCGTGGACGAATTATGCTTTAGAAAATTTGATACATTATCCGGTTGGATGTTATCCCAAGCGATTTGCACGTAATCATCGCGGTCCGGCGAGCTTTGTTGGTGAAGAAATCCCAGAGTATGGAGAAATTCGTGCTGTATGGTGCCCAGCCTAAAACAACCCTCATCCACGCCTGCGTCTGGCAAGGACAACAACTGCTTGCCCCCGGTGAAACCAACATTAGACCAACAGCCGGATAAGGAAACTTTTACCTCTACGAAATTTTTGGTATTTTCATCTGCAGGCAGAAATCGTACGCAGGACACGTTTTGAATAATTTGCATGGCCAGTTTTATGTGGTCAACTTGTACAGGTTCTATAAGATCGTCGTTATTTCAGGTAAGGATTGCATGCCATATGTTCGAAACTTACTGAACTGCTCATCTATCTTATAGAAGACTTCGCCATTGGGCCAGTGCTCATCTGGTGATAGTAATCCATTTCGTTTGAAGCCCACAGCCATGTCACCTTGGTAGAGCCCAAGAGAAATGTCCGGATTAATCGGCACCGCAAAAGCGGTCCAGCTCAGGCAACCCAGCAACAAATATCCGATTGTTGTCCTCATAGCGAACATTTCCGTCTGATAAGTTTCAGATTCCCATGGTATTTTTTTCGCTCATTTTAGTGTGACAGATCTTTTTATACGGTCACGGCTACGTTATGGAGCTTGACTTATTTTTTGGAAACATGTTTCGTTTCGGTGCAGAGTTTATTCGAGTAAAAATACCAACTGTAACCTTTCACTTTCAGCTCAAATTTCACGTAGATGATTTTTGATTTTGGTTTAAAATAAACTCGTATTGCTCAGGCATTACGTGGGTCAATGATCGACGCGTCTACACATACGAACAGACACATCAAGAACAAGATTAGATATTCCATATCTGGTTGGAGATGCTTTCTTCTTTCAATGAGTTCAGAATCAGGTCTTTTAAAAGATTGCCCGTTCTAGCCAAAGCTTCTCAAGACGTAGTCCACGCCCATGTCAAGTTTTTACTTTTGGCATAATTACAATTAATTATTGCAGATGTAGTGCGAGGGGGCAAAAACACCGAACAGAATGATGATCTCTGTAATTAAATATCCAGTTGATTAAAATATTGTAATCAGATAGACGGAGAGAGAGTTATGATAGCACTTGCTGTAAATTGATTTTAACAAAATTGTATACGAAAGAAATCTTTAAATTTTACATTAACAAAATTAAAGTGCATTTAGTGTCAAATATAAATTTTATTCCCCTAGGGCTTAGCTCCTTTCGTCGGCCCTTTTGTCGAATCGTTTTCAGGTGCTTGATATACGCTTGTGCCCCTCGGTTGCAGGTTTCACTTACATGTGATTTGTTGTTAAGAGTTAAATGCCACATGGCCATATGCCAACACTTTTGCCCAAGCAGCAGAGTAAATAAATTTAATTCTTACTTCGGATTGGGGCATGGGATACCGGGGGGTTGCTTACTGTAAAACCCAAAAGTTTCAGCATGTCCTAGCTGCTCCCGACTTGGGCAGTTGGCTGTTGCCGCTGCCGTGTTGCAATAACAAACTCATGCTAATTGCTTTGCTAACAACTGGCAACGACAACTTGGGCTTCCACTAAGACCAATGCCAAAGCGCAGCAACAACTATAAATATTGCTAAAATGTAGCAACAACAAGCAGCTGCAGCAGGAGCACGCGCCCAAGTCCTGGCCTGGCCCAGGGCAACCTTTAATTACGGCAGCAGGACACCGCAATGCTCAACTAGTTGCGCACACACACACACACACATATGGCAAAGCTGGTCATCGGATACACAACGATTGACCTTTACAGCTTTGGATGTTGCCACAGGTGCGACTCTTGCGACGGCGACTCCGGCGACAGGTGCGAGGTGCTGCCGACCAGCTGGAGCTTATAAATTCGCACACGAACCAGCGGTAATTGCTGGGAAATGAAATAAAAATGCAATTAAAGTCGACAGCGACGACGTTGGCAACTCTGGCAGAGTCCTCTTTGAAATGAGCATTCAATTAAGAACGAAGCAGCGCCGAGAGCTGAGTATTCTAGCATATCCTGGCCCAGGACTCGCCTGTCAGGGGCATACACTTGATGGCAACGTCGCCAATGCCATCGTCGGCATTTATAAAATGATTTTTATCTTTATCAAATTAGAAAACGACAACAGCAACATCAGAAGCAGGAGGAACTCAGCCCCCGCCTAACCCTCCACCTGCCTAGTCTGACCAATTTCCAGCTCCAGTCAGCCGTATCTGCAGTGTCACAGCAATTAAAACTGTGCTGTGGCATTGTGTAGATTACATCGCAGGGGAAGCATGGGCGGGTCGATAGGGCACCTTGCGTGGGTCACTGCTGGTCAGTGAACAACTGTTAAATGCTTTGAAGTTTATTTCCCGATTTGCAAGACTGCTCTCTGAATATATGAATGAGAAATGAACGTTAGTTGTGAGGGCTGTCCGAAGGCTGAGCTTGTGTTCTAGCAGCCACTCGATGTGCTTATGGCTCAATGTGGCAGTAAAAGTTAATTTTAGTCTGTATTAAAAGATTTGTTAAATTCAAATCGTTCAGCCCCGAGTATTACAACACGCAAAATCTTTGAATGCTTCAAGCTTGAAGTCTTTGAAGCTGTACAACAATTTTCTCAGCTTAATACAATTATTTTAGCTTAAAGCATTCAAGACAGTGTTTTGATCCATAACCTTAAATAAATTCTCATTACTTTGCCGGAAGCTTTAAATTTGCGTCAATGATTCTTTAAGTATCTTATCATTTTTTTTGAAAGATCTCTTGTCCGAATTTTAGGAAATAACTTTTATTGCTATTATAGGCTAGCCGAACTGGTCAGAGAATAAAACTAACTCTAGTATTACCCGGCTTTGGTCGGGCTCTAGTTTATTGCTCCAAATTTTTGGCAACACTATTTCATCTATTTTTCACCTGTGAGTAATATAATTTGATTTGCAAAGATATTTCAAAACGATACCTTCCTAACGTCCTGGCAAGGCATCTGCAAAGGAGGCGAAGAAGAAGGCGACTGAAGAGGACCTACCCAACCGACCTAGTCGATCGTTATATATACATAGGTCACAAACTTAATTAAATATATCTAAATATGTTTCTGTGTATATATGTATGTATGTATATATGTCTAACCTGTTAAACTAATTGTAAACCCACAATTGTCGCCAAGCTAAGTAATTATATCACTCTGATAAAAGTTGCTAACATAGAGTAACAGGATACTATATTTCGTAATAAATAAAATTGAAAAAAAAAACAAAACGCTACCTGGATTTTTTGCCCATGATTTTTTTTTTAGAATAATTAAATTTGTTTTATTAATTCTGGGATCGATCAGTATCTTCTGTTCTCTACCAAGCAAAAGACTTCGATATAAAGTGTACTAACAATGTTTGTTAGCTTACTTGGATTAAAAATTGTTTGTGTTTAGATGTCTGTTTAGATAATTCGCCGCGTAGTTAGGTCGCAGGGGTGTAACCTTTGGAGACGCCTCTCTGTGATGGGATGCCGCAGCAGCTCATCGGCTTAGCGGCTGCTGAAGAAGTTGTTTTGATTTATGACCTTTGTTAAGCGGAGATCGCGTTCGATGGCATCCGGATGCTAAACATCACATAAGGTAACTACGGTAGATATTTCAGCTTTCTAGCTCTCACGATTAGGTAATAATACGACCAAATAATTAAATGTACGTAGATTCGTGTCTTATAGAGCTAATTATAGATGTATGCTCGGTCAGCCTAGCTTTGACGATTACAGGCTATTGAGCTCTATTTAAAATCCAGCTAGGGCATATTTTATAACCAATGGCTTTTCCATGGCGCAATCCAAGCTATCGGTTGCTTCTGGCATAACCTTCAAAGTCCTTTAAGCCGCTTGGCCTTCAATCCTTAAAACTCACAGCCGCATACCAAACTGTCTTCCCCTGCCATTTGAATAGCTTACCCATTGAATTTGAATCTCTTTTGCAGACTTTTTTTTGAGGTTTTGGTTCTTTGGCGGTAAGTATTTTACTTGGCTGAGTTTTGCCAGTGTCTATAGCCGATGGCATTGGCTGGATTCTCTAGATTTTTGGTGGCTTTGGTCTCCCTAACCCCAATCCCAATTCCAGCCCTAACCGCCGCCTCTCTCGAGCTCCGGCATCACCATCAACGGCATCCGCTGCTCCCATCGTCAGCGACATGGATTATGCAAAAAGTTTTTCATTAATGTTGGATTTAGATATTTTTTCACGCTTTGCAACATTCGCTCTTCCCGCTGGTGGCCGTTTTTATGCCCGGTTGCGTTCACTTTTTGCATTCGCTTGTTGACAACGCAACTTTGGGTCCCAGGATACGTTAACTTTTGTGCACTGCTATGCAGCGCAGTGCTGGGAAAGCTGCCACAAACAGCGACATCCAGACAAACATTCAACAGCAACACTGTGCATGAGAGAGAGAGAGGGGGGGCAGGGCTGCCACATGAAGCAAGGTTGCAACAAATTCGGCAACGAAAACTTTTTTGGTTGCAATAGAAATGAGTTCTCGCGCATTAAGATAATTTTAGATTGATCTAGATAGCCAGATTCCGCGCTGTTCCCAAACATATAACCAGGTGATTCAGAATGAATATTAGTTTTGTATTCCTCGGGGTCGTTTTTGGTTCTATTTCAGATTTTCCTCGATTCTCTTTTATATGCCGAAATACTCATCCTACAAATATAAGGATCAACCGCGAGTTATGCACTTATAAAAGCCTGGACCAGCAGGGACAGTTTTTTTAAAGCCCAGCACGAAACTCCAAAAATACTTTTAAATCTTTCTGTGGATTCACTTAATTTTTTTTGGATTTTGCTTAATAGATATGTGAGTGAAGCGCTTCTTTAAATTGTTTGCGACATGCAGATAGGGCCCAATGTTGCAGTTAACATTTACTGAGGTTGGGTCCGAGCCCAAACGAAACTCAATTTCGAAGTCTGAGCTCATCTCTAAATCCCAATATTTCGGTTTTAACAAACAATTTGTTGTACATTTATAGTTTTGTAACCTGTAAACTTTGCGTATAAAAACAATTGTATTTACGATTTATAAAAAAACTACTTTTTGCTTGTAGCATATATATCGAAGTCCCTATTTAAGTCACTTCAAAAATATTTCAATACTGAATCTGTCAGTGTGCTTAAAAATATATAAGTATACGATACTCTCTTTTTGCTAGAACACTTTTTATCTTCTACATTCCTTGTGCCCATTGAAATGGGAAAATGGGTATAATCGTTTCGCAAAAATGTTTTTAATACGCAAAAGGAAGCTTTTGCAACATCTAAAAGTATATATTATTGATCAGCGTTAACAGCCAAGATATATATTTCACTTTTGTTACCATCCCTGTAGATAGAATAACAAACAAAACGTTGGGGTATAGCCCTTGAATTAGGAAAATAGACTCTTTTCTATGAAGTTTTCAAGGCTTTAAACAATTTTAAAGATCAGTCTACATGCTCCGAAGTTATTCAAGAGTGAATTTCCAAAAGCGTGAGGTTAAGGGCAGAATACATGTAACACATATAAAAAATATATGTGTGTGCGTGTGTTTAAAAGGAAGTTCAAAGGTTAGCCTCTGCGATGTATACAGGGTGTCGTCTAGTTGGGTGCTCTCGAGTAGAGGACTCTTACGTGTTTTATGGTTTGGCTGGGTTAGTTTTAGTGGTTGATTCTTTTGAGACACTTTTGCTGCTTTGCAGCGCAAATTGTTTGGTTTTGCCCAGTTTTCGCTGGGGCTTCATTTTTTTTGGGGTTCTATTTTCTTTTGTGGCGTTTTCGATTTGTCTTGCTACATCCGGTAGCCCGGCGACCCCTCGCTTCATTTCCTGTCCTCTCTCGTACACGCTTCACGCTTGCATTTATTTGAGTGTGTAAAGTTTTCTTTCTTGAACATTTTTTTAAGGCTGAATGGGAGGAGGTGGAGAAGATTTGGCTGTGGCAATTTCACAGTCTCTTCCTGTTCCCGTTGTATGCCAACTTTGATAGTTTTGTCAAAAGTTTTTATTGCGATTTGTTGCAGTCGTGTAAAAGTAATGCTACAAAAAAAGAGAGGAAAAAAGGGAATCCCCAATTGATATTTTGGTATGAAACAAAAAATGCTTTTGTAAACTATAAAGATGTTGCCTTAAGTCTTTCTTAAAGATTTATTAGATAATGTCTACTGCTTGGGTATTTAAGGGAGCACGATTTGGCTCGATATCTATTTGTTATCACAATTATCGATGACCACCACATCCCCGTAATTGGGTGGAGGCGTTTCCGGTCGAGCTGCTCCGGCTTCCACAATGTCCGTGTAGAATCTTGCAGTTGCAGCGGGCGGAGTTTCCGGACTACTTGGCTCCCGATCGCGAGTACTGAAAAGATTACTGCGACTCAGGCGCCTTATTAGCGTCGCCGTATTCTGGTTTATGGTGCGATAGTACTGACGCCTCGCCGGGCGTCCAAATAGGCGCGAGACAAAGTTATCATCGGGTCCATACGGCTGCCGTACCAGGGCGCGAGAGGGAGCGTTACGTGTACGCTGCGGATTAGAGCGACGGGGATTACGAATTGACGAAGGCGACCAGGTGTGAATCGTGGGCAGCTGCTGTTGCGCGGAGTCCAACGTGGCTATAAAAGAACAGTTAGATGATTATAATAGCACTGATTGCCATTTAACTTATTAAAAATCTTACGAATACAAGATAAATGGAGATAATAAAAATGTTATTTTTCTATCTTGAAGATTCCATTAAAAGTTCATAAAAGCTTCACCGAAGACAAATTTTATTTGTATATTGATAGACAAACTTCTTAACACAGTCATGATACTCGCAGTTTTCTCTTTCGATGAAAATATAATTAGATGAAAGGTAGAAGTTCAAATAGAAAGACTAATGTTTGTGTAGGTGGGGGACATAATTTCGGTCTCTCATATATACATATTTCGATTTTGGGAATATGCATATGAAGGGCAGTATAATTTGGCAGCGAAATGTCTAATACAGCCACGTCCGTCCCACCTGTCCGCTTCCCTTTTTATTTTATCTAAATTAGTCTCTTAATTTAGAGTTATAGTCATTAAACTTTTGAAATGTTAGTGTTCTTCTTGCAGTCAGTACATATGTATAAACCTGCTGGAATGGACAACTATATCATGTCATCATAATATCCAATCATTTGAGTGAGAGATCGAAAATAAGGTTCTCGCTTGTAACAGTTTTCTAAGATATTTTGTCTGAATACTAGATTGACACTGCGATTACAATATCAAATAGCTCACACAGGGAGGAATTGAATTATATCCCGAATCAGAAAAAATGATTTAGCCAATTCCATATTATCTTAATTATTCTTATTATTATTCATCAATTGGCTGAATAACTGGGCGACTAAGACAACCCTTCTTATAAAAAACTTAATGAAAGGGTTACTTTGTGGTTTAATTTGACTCTGATCTGAAAGCTCTGCTAACTTCTAATAAACCTTTTTTTGCCTGTTACACAGACCGGTTCCATTTAACAGCATGTTCTGATGCCAGGGATTGGATTTAAAGAAACTTTGCTACTCACTTGTCTCGCCGTCTGCCGGTTGACGACGCTTCCTTGTCAGTTCGCAGCCGCTTTTTATGCACAGAGCAAAGCTGATTATGAAAATGACCATGCAGATGCCAGTAGCGCCACCCACTGCAAAGGCCAGCTTCACATCGTCCTCGTCGAAGATGTGCGTGCTTTTCACCTGGTCTGGTGGCTGAGCGGCGCTGCCGGCGAGCAGCTCGTGACTGACCCGCTCCAGGCAGTTGCGATAGCGCAGGCAAAGCTGTTCGCGATTCCCCTCACACACATCGATAAGAGTTGAAAGCTCCTCCTCCGGCTCCTGCTCCTGCTGCTGCTCCTCCGAATCATCAGGTAGTTCGCGCCAGACTGCCACCACAGACTTGGGGTCGTCAGAGCTGCTACTGCTGCTTTCTAGATTCTCCATACGCTCCAGTTTGGGTGGCTCATCAAGTGCCCCGTCCACTTGCTCATCCAGTGGATGGGACGGCAGCCTCTCCTCCAGGCAATCGGTCATGCTGACGGCGACACCTCGCAAACTGAGCCAAGTGACGACCTTAATTAAAGCGCGGTCGCAGTTGAGCGGATTCTCGTCCAGGTTGACCGAGGCCAAGTAACGCGGCGCATGGAAAACATTAATGTTGAGTGTGAGCAGCATATTCTGGGCCAGGTCCAGCTGGCGCAGCTGTGGCAAGGCGCTGAGTGATTCCGGGCCCAGCTGATTGATCTGTGCATTGCGTAAATTAAGTGTACGCAGCGAAGTGCTTCGCAGCAGTGGAATATCGCCCAGCGTGGCCAGCTTATTGCCCGCCAGACTAACATGCATTAGCTGTGAATTAGTTTCAAGCAGATGCTCATCAATCTGCTCCAGCCGATTGTAGGAGAGGTCCAGCGAGCGCAGCCGACGCAGCTCCCCAAAGGCGTTCACGTGCAGCGTGTGGATGGCATTGTGGGCCAGCGTCAGATTCACAAGATGCACTGTGCTCTGTGTGGGACATCGCATAGATAGTAATGATTGCACCTATATGCCGGCAATTAGTCACGTTTCGAACTCACCTCAAAACAATCGTCGTCAATGGTAGTGATATCATTGTAGCTCAAATCCAAAAGCTCCACAGTTTTGGGCATGTCAAGGCTGGCACTTATCAAGCGTTTTGCGCTGCGCAAATAGATATTAAAAGAAAAGGTAAAGGTAAAAGTTTCTCTGCCTGGACAGACTTGGGGATTTACCTGCATATGGCGCGATTGCGCTCTGCATAGAGATCACAATGGCAGACGCTGGGACAGTTTAGCTGCAGTTGGGTCTTGCTGCGGCACACCTGGAGCACCACACACAACAGCAGACCCACATAGAGTAATATTTGCTTGAGGCCCAGCCACATTTTTGGCTGGATCACGCATTGTAGTGCCATCGATGGTGGGGGCTGGGCTGTTGTTGTAATTCACTTAATCAATGGACATTTTGTAATATGCCCTCGTTTTTTTTTCTTTTTAGTTGTATCTATTATTTCGTTAATTTCTGTTTCGGAAACGCCTTTCGATTCTCGACTAACAACTAAATGAATGAATAACCTGCTCTGCACTCCCGTAACATGACTAAGTGCGGCGCTGCTTCCAATTAGCTGGCCTTATGTGTGGACTACATTCAGTTCTAGTTCCACCTGGTAATTACAGATTACAGATTCGAGCAGGTGACAGATACGCTCGATACAGTCGGTTGACTGTAGCGCACACTTTCCAGTGCGATAAGATAAACGAATTGAGGCTTATCAGTTCAGCTGGCCGAACTGCAAGCAAGTGCCTGGAGAACAGCTGCGCGTTTCTTAACTTGTCTCTAATCTGGAAGAGTACATGTTGTAACTATTGTTCCACAACTGAGCGACTGGAAACCTACTGGGCTGCTGTTCACTTGGAAATCATTTTTGTTCTTAAGACCTGTTGGCTTCATGTATACGATAGTAAATTACTGTTAGAAATGGCACTCTTCTTGCTAGAGTTGTGTTAGTTCAGACCAAGTGCTACCGAATTTATTCAGTGATTAGTTAACTAAATCATTCGGTCATAAATGATTCATTTTGCTTAGTAATTCGTTTATTTAGCTGTGCCTAAACGATAAACGAACGATAAAATTTATTTAGCCTATTAAATTTTACATATAAATATTTCAGGAGTATATTATGATACAAAAGATTATGTGTCAATTTTTATTTATTAATTATTGGTCAACAAAAACTAATGTCAAGCAATACCTGTTAAGGCAAAAATGAAAAGCTGGAATCTACAGATGATGAGAAGGGTGTTAGTAGGAAAAGAAGTATTAACCATATTAGGATTAAATATAAAATAAAAACAATAAAGCAGAATATAATTAGATAGAGATAAAAGAAATGAAAAGAGAGAAAAAACTATTAAAAGGCAAATAAATAAGATAGCTTAAATGTTAAATGATTCTTCCATCCACAGTATGGGTTAGAGGTCTTTTATTTAAATGAGTTCCAGCATAATTTTGGATTCTTTCATCAAAATAGCTGTGCGGTCCACGACACTTTCGTGAAAACTGTCAAGGAAAAAGTTAGTAAGAGGAAAGGGAATTTCGCAGCACCCTATAATTATGGGAGCATTATGCACTACCCTTCCGACGCCTTCACAAGCAAAGAAGAAGCACAATTATCGAAACACAGCCAGATGTTCAGTCGAAAATAAAATAAGGGGACAATCTGACCTCTGCTGATGTGCCTCGTCTCAACAACTTGTGTAATTATCCAAAGCTAAAGCTTACCAATAATTCAGAATCATTAAATGAGACATGCGCTTTTAACTATAAGAACTTAGGCAGATTTTTTCTTCTACGACAATTAAATTAACTTCCGAACAAGTATCTGAATGCATATATGCATTTATCATGAATATACCATTAATTGATCTCTAAATTCCTGAAAATTATATATTTTATTGTAGGGTGGGCCAAACAAACCAAAAACAGCCAGAGCCCCCTATCCCACTGACACCAATAAAGTAATACAAGTAATACTACAAGTAAAGTTATACAAGTACAAGGCATAGCTCTTATTGCTTCCGTAACTGAGCCCGAATCCGTTACCATTTAGATTATATAAACAAATCTAAAAGGCTTAAATGAATCAATTATTCATAGTATGGCATTAAGGTTTTATTTAAATGAGCTCTAGCTAAATGTTAATCTCTCACGGATCATTTGAAAATGTTTGCAATGTGGACGCAGTTTAACATTCTGTTGCTCGCTTCTATGTGTTTGGGCGTTGTTGGAGCACCGATTAATGGAGAACGCAACCTGGGAGTTGAGCTGGAGCTCAATGCTGGCTTTTTCGAGGGTGACATGGATATAAAGCAAACGCCGGATGGAAAGCTACACCCGACTCAACGTTGGCCCCTTGCCACAGTCTACTACAAAATAGATAAAAAAAAATTCAGTATGTTTCTAACTTGCGACATGAAATTCTCACCTTTAATACACCAACGTGCCCACAGCTGCTCACCAAGTGAAGTTTATTCAGCTGGGAATGTGGAATATTGAAACTGTGTCCTGCATAACCTTTGAGCCTGCCCCTAAGGAAATCCGTAACTATTTGCTGGTCACCGATTCGAAAACTGGCTGCAGTTCCACAGTTGGTTATTCCAAACAGCAAATGGTAGTTAGGTTGGTACCTAACTCTATGGGCAATGGTTGCTTTAGCTTGGGCACCATACAGCATGAACTGCTCCACACTTTGGGATTCTTTCATCAACATAATTATCCAGATCGCGATGATTACGTAAAAATTGCCAAGGAAAACATTATTACGGGGAAACTCGTCAATTTTCATAAGTATTCTGCGGATGGTTTGGAGAATTTCGGAGCACCCTACGATTATAAGAGTATTATGCACTACCCTTCCAACGCCTTTACAAAGGACGGAGGAGAAACAATTATCGCACGTCAGCCAGAGGGTCAGTCGAAAATGGGGCAAAGGGACGCTCTGAGCTCCGCTGATGTGACTCGTCTCAACAACATGTACAATTGTCCAATGCTTATTCCAGAAAGTAAATAATGTTAATCAATGCCCTTTTAACTCTTAGAGCTCAGGCAGATTGTTTTTTATAGGGCATATAAATTTACTGACACACAACTTTGTACATTTATGTGTTACATATCTCTTTGATTTTTAGTATGCAGTTATAGCATACACTCAGTCTAGTGGAGGGAATCTTAAAGCCGACAGCTCTATCAGAGATGGATGGATTTTGCAAATAATAAAGTTTCACAAAGATCCTTGGATATGAGTTGAAACCCGAATCGCAACCTACCTAACACCATTCAATTAAGCCACGTCTGAAGTTATATATAACAAACGATCGGTCATAAATTGAGTTCTGTTTTGAATAACTCTTTTGTGTACCAAGTTATTTTGACCAAATCTGGCATTAACTAATTTAACTATTCGCTTTTATGTGCGCTTAATCTTATCAAGAATTCTGTTTCCCAAGATATTTAAATCAATCTCAGCATTTACGAGCTTCACTATTCTGGCTTTGTTATTGGTGACGGGTGAGGCATATAAAGCTTAAGCTTTAAGAGCTACAAATCTGTTTATATGACAGATGCCGTCGGTACTACGAAACTGTTCCTTTTTTGGATTATTAAATTTGGCGACTTAAGCTCTTAGGTAAGAGACATAAATTTGTAGATTTTTGAAGTTTTGCCGCTCCTTTGGATACAGAGTAAAAATTATATAGTTTGATATGCTTATTTAAGTATAGTCTGAGTTTTTTATTTAGTTCCGAAGCCAAGTATTTAGCCAAATCAACTTTTGTTCCAAATCAAATCTATCAACGTTAACTGAATCAATTAACTATTGCACGGGTTCAAGGTGGCGTCGCTAAGTTCCCTTTGAAGTCAAGCAATAGCTTTCGACCAACTCACATTAAATCAACACATTATTAGCCTTAAAATAACAATAAAACATGTTAGAATGTTTACGTCGGGAGTTTCCGACTGTGAGATATCCAGAACACAGCGCAGAGTCGACGCTACACATATTCTAGCTTACTTCATTTGCACAGATTATGGTTTTTCTTCCCACACATGCCAAGGCCTATGGCAACTCGAACAACAACGAGACTTTTAATTTTTGGGAGAGGTATCTAATATGTACAATTTCCTGGATTTTTTTGCCTATTTCAGGCTTTTATATTATTCGAGATATGTTCAAACTCATCCCTTGAGCTCTTATAACTTCAGAGATTGACGCGGACATAAACTTGAACAGACAGATAAAGCTAAACAGAATTTGAAAAGCTTCCTTCTGCCTGTCACATACTTTTTAATCAAACCAAAATACCCGATTATCTGTTTTCAATGGATATTAATAGGCATAAAAGACAAGAAGCATTTCGGTTCCTGATTAGGAGACCTTTATCAAACATAAGCTATTTTCATGATAAGCAAGCAAATAATTAAAGTCCAATTAGCTAAATGTGAAATTCAAACGGATTAGTTGGAAATTCTTGCGATGTGGACTCGGTTTGACATTCTGTTGCTCGCTTGCCTGTGTATTGGCGCCAGTGGAGCACCGCTTAAAGGGGACGAGCATGAGGCAATTGATCCAGAGGTAACTGGTGACTACTTCCAGGGTGACATGGATGTGGACTTCACGCGAAATGGAGAACTAGCAGTGACTCGACACTGGCCTAATGCCACGGTCTACTACAAAATAGATGAGGAATTCAGTAGGTTTCGTACTTATTGCATGCAATGCTCTCCTTTAATTCACCAACGTTTACGTAGGTGCTGAACAAATGCAGCATATTGAGCTGGGAATGCGGCGTATTGAACTGGTCTCTTGCATACGTTTCCTGCCTGCCAGTGAGGATACCGTGGACTATGTGCTGGTCACCGTTTCCACAACTGGCTGCAGTTCCAAGGTTGGCTTCATCGGCGGCGAACAGACGGTCAAGTTAAAGCCGAACGAATTGGACATTGGTTGCTTCCGACTAGGCACCATACAGCATGAGCTGCTCCACACTTTGGGATTCCATCATCAGCAAAGTTCTTCGGACCGCGACGATTACGTGAACATTGTGGAAGAAAACATTACTGAGGGAAAAGAGAACAATTTTCAGAAGTATGAAGCGGACAGGGTGGAAAACTTCGATGCACCCTATGATTATGGTAGCATTCTGCACTACAGCTCCACGGCCTTCACAAAGAATGGAGAAGAAACAATTATCGCTCTACAACCAGATGGTCAGTCCCAAATGGGGCAGAGGCTCGCTCTAAGCTCCGCTGATGTGATTCGCCTCAATACCATGTATAAATGTCCAATGCAGGTGTAAATAAAATTGCGAACATCTATTAATAATTTAGAAATCGCAATGTAAATTAATGAGCTTTCTTAGTTGTGATTGCGAAATTATAACATAAAACTTGAGCTTTGGGAAATTTGAAATGAAAAATGGCAAATTGAGTACCGTTGTGGAATTTTGGCTTAGACAGGGTATGTGATATGAGAGTAGAATAGTTGAGCGTGAATTGCTGAGTTTGGTGAAGATATCTTGATAAACAGAAAATACTTCCATACAAAAATTCACTTTGCTTTATAATAAAGAAGAATGTTGCTGATAAGGTTTTATATGTTGGGTACAAGGTGAAGCCAATATATGCCAAGTTTTTATAAGAAAGAGAGTTTTTTATGCAAGAACCGACTTTTAGATCGATCATTCCTCTTCCTGCGGCAGACTGACTTGGTGACGACTTAGATTTAAAACTGAAGAGACTAGTTTGCTCATCAGACAGAGGTTATAGCTATAACGACTTGGTTGTTGATTCTGATCAAGAATATTTATAATTCGATGAGTTCGGAGATATATGTTCAAGGCAAAAATATAAATCTTGCTACAAGGAAATTAAAACCGTTCGCGTGTCTTTACCACTATTCTCTATTAAAGAAGATTAAGTTCCCATATCAATTAGGAACTTAGAATACTGCTGGTCGATCACGCATTGTGGCGGGACTGCAGAAACTTGCAATATACATTTCACTTCCTTTGTATGTAAATTATTGACTACGAAGTACGAACAGGGAATTTTGCAGTCAAGCAATCTCGGCTTGAGCACTTTTGCTTGTTCAAAGATGAATATTCAAGTCACATGCTATGGTAACGTGTTTCGGAATTGCCAAAGCAAAAGTCCTTTCGACTGCATAGACACAGTAAAAGGGAGAGAGAGAGAGTTTGATGGAGTCGCTGGTGGAATGAAACACTTCCATCCGCTGCATCTACTACATCCAGCTTCGGTGGCTCTTGTCCACTGGCCAAACAGAGTTGATGAAGAAAAAACTTCAAGTCCGGCCTGGGGCCAGTTGTTACGAGTTGATCGTTAGCCAGGACGGCGACTGGCTGACTCGAGGCTACTTAACAGCACAGCTTGCGCTTCCGCACTGCTTCAAACCGAAGTCGAGGCTCTGTGCAAGTCCCTGGCCGACGTGGTCCAAGATGTAATGGCCACAAATCCACTTGTCTGCGCCGCACCGCGCCTCCCGCTTTGCATTCTCCGCTTGTCCGCTTGCGGCTTGCTTCCGCACTCGGTTTGTTGCCTTTAATTTATGACCATGACCTGACGCGCCTCAGTGTGGTGGAGGCGCAGCGGCGGCGCCTCTTGTCAGTCGAGGGGCGCGACCAGTGCTTGCCACATCCGCTGTTTGTTTGAGCCATGTGACGTCCCCGCCCGTCCCCCACACAGCCACTGTGATCGGCACAATGAATGCAACAAGAAAAAAATTAAATAAAATGAAAAAGAACAAACTTTTTACACACATTCAGTTTTCGCAGTTTTCGTCGGAAATAGTTAACTTTTATATGCATTTCAAATCAGAAACTTTTACATTCAAACTTTATTAAAATTACGTTTGATGCTCGTCCAATTGCGCAGCCATTCCCCACCCCTCCCTCCCAGCAACCCATTGCGCTGTAAGTTGACTTTTGCAATTTCTATTTGGAGTATTGTTAGCCAAAATGTTGGTCGCCATCGCCCAAGTTCGTTTAGTAGCTCTTTGTTTGGCTGTATTTATTAAGACTCTTCAATTGGGCATACCCACTGTCTCACTGATCTCTTACAGGCAGCCAAAAATAATTTTTGATCTATTCTTAGCTTACTTTATCTTACCATAGTGGTTTAAGGTCGCAGTAAATGGAAAACTTTTTCGTTTATATTATGGACCTTCAATCTTTAATAATTTTATACATCAATGTATTGCCTTGCCTTACGACACAGCAGGAACAAGTCTCAAGCTACAAAGTCTTAAGCTCTTTCGATATAATACATGCAATAAAATATTAATTTTTAACTACTTACGCTGAACAGTAAGGGATTTAATATGAATTTAAAATGAAAAAAATGTATATATCTTCAATAGAAGGGAGGATGGAGTCCTGCCTGCAAGCATCGATATCAAAAATATTCAATTGATTATAAAGTGTCAATTAAAATTCAAGAGATGTTGGGAATTGAATTAAATGGTCTGCAATGATAAATAAAAATGAATTTAATGTATATAATCGAGCCAATTTTACTGCTTCAAATTTAATTAATACATATAAAGCGTATTTAAAGTTCGCAGCCACCAGAAGAGTTATTCTGCGAGCTTGGTTGAACTGAACATTTGCGTTATTGTTTTGACTGCTGGAGCTTTTTTGTGGTATCTTCTCTGACTGGCAGCCGCAGCAGTTGCAGTGGCACCAGCCACTGCTGTACCCACACCCGTGCCGCCCCTCCTTTCGCTTCATACTAATGACCGACATTGCTTCCTAATTACAAAAGTTTTGCATGCACTCGCTGCACTCATCGGGATATCGGTGGCAAAGGGCAGGGCACTGTTGGCCAAAAAACTTTACAGTTTATTTGGTTTGCTTTATTTAATGTTTGAGTGCTTTAAGTTGGGCATTTCACTTGGACTTTAGAATGACACCAACTAACTAACGGCTCCATTAACTGGAAGCTGCAGCTACATGAAGATTGGACCGCGCTACACATGTTGGGCCAGTTGGAAAAAAGGGCCGACAGCACGCACACTCATGTGACACATGTGTCATGTGACACATGTGCCACCAAGTCGGCAAGGGCAGGCACCAGTCCAAAGCATAGACACTCAACTGGCAGACAAATGGACGAACAGACGGCCGGACGGACGGACGGACGGACGGACGGACGGAGGGCCACACTTAATGATAAACAATGCTTGCGGTCAGTTTAACATGCCGCGCTATTGCCCCAAACACTAAACTCCCCCATCAGCAGTTGCCTCGTACACCCCCATAACGAGTGGACAATTTACACACATGCTGAAACTAGCCAACAGAGGGCGCTGCTGCAGCTGCATATACATTTAGTAAAAAAATGGTAGAAAAAGAAGTAACACAATGAAGAGTGAATACGCTGCAAGCCTTCGCAATTATTTTCCATCAGAAAATTCGGAAAGGATCACACCAATTGGAATATACACTTGCTTTAGTAACTCGTTGTAGCGCGAAAAAGTCCTTCTGTGATTTAATTAAATTTACTAAATTTAATCTTAATTCTACTTGTACAATATTTACCATTAGGAATTGAACCCAATAAGACACATTTTTCAAATACAAAGAAACTCTTAAAGTCAGTTAAGATTTATATTTATATTGTTGTGAGAAGACCCCTGTTTATGTTTATTTACGCCCTAAAAATGTATTACTAGATATTTAGAAATAGCTCAATTAATGTGTTGCAGAATTGATGAATAACTTCAAATACCCGTCCATTGGTAAGTGCATTTCAAGCTGACAAGCAAAGCAGAGAAAAAGCGACAAAAACAACGTGCTTAAAAGAGCAGTAAATGAGAATTTATCCACTTGCTGACCAACGCACACACACACACACACACAAACACTTCCATTTACACTCACATACGCAAACACTTACACCGCCCACACACATACACGCACGGACGACTGGGATACACGCACATCGTAAAGTTTTAATCGGATGTTGTCCAGCTTTACATGACGCCATCTACTGGCTTAGAGTGCAATATCCTGTGGCACGCGATAGCATCGCATACAATGAGAAGAGGGGCTGCCATTGCTACACATACACACACACACATGCACACAGATACACTCACACTTGTGCGTTGTTTATGCCGCCGTTTTGGTTGCCTGGACAAACGCTTTTGGCCCTTTGCCGTTTGATGGCATTCGGCATCGCTATGAACTCGAACCACGCGATGCCACAAGGCAAAACAAAGCGCACAGCCAGACGGACTAGTCACAGTTTCAGCGCCGACTCCCCTCCCGCTGCTGCCTGAAGAGCAGCCTGTGAAACAGCCGCCACAAAGGCTTGAAAAGCGCTCGAAAAAAAAAGAGAAAATAGAAAAAAAAAAATCAGTAGCTTGTGGATTATGTTGGCGCGGTCACAAGATGAGGCGAGGGGCGCGGCTTCCATTGTTGCTGCACGCACACTTGGCCTGACCAGCGTCCAGAGTGGAACATTCAACGTGCCGGGTCTGAGCAGCGCCAACGTCGTTGTCATTGTCGTGACAGGAAATTAAGATGAATGTGGCGAGCAAACTGCAGCTCCAACTGGACACTGGACAGTGGATCAGGGGTGCTAGGGGAATGGGGACTCAGACTTAGGTTTTGTCTCTTTTTCCTGCTGTTTGCGCTGTTTGTCTCTGTTGCTTAACGGTCTCTTAAAATATTCATAACACAAACTGTTGCCACTATCTGCTGCTGCCAAGCCGCAAATGCGACGGACTGCTCCCAGCTGCAGTAGGGCTAGGGCTAGGGGGAAAGGGAGTTGGGCGCTGGTATAGTGCGAATGGAAGTGGCATCGTTGGGTGCAAAAGTTGCGCGTTGAAGCTAATTGATTTTTATGAATTACTTAAGTGACTTTTTTATGCAGCAGCAAATAACGAACGAACTGGGGCTTGTAATGGAGAGTAGCAATAGATGGTAAGACAGGGCATCTAAGATGAGTGCCAAATGCTAAGGAATGCGGTTAATGGCTAGAGTAAAACAACTTTGGTGCAGATATACTGTGAAGATGAAATAACATCATAAATCAATTTAGTAAGGGTATTTCAGCAAACAGTCCGTGTTTACATAACTTAAAACTGGGAAAAAAAACGTATTCGTTGATTACTGTGTGAAAAATATATTAAGTATCCTTCTTGACAAGACTTTGGTGCCTGTAACAGAAAGACGGAAGGATCTATGCAATGTTTCGGGACGACAACTTATGGACATGACTGTTAATATTCATCAAAAATATATTATATTATAGGGTCGAAGCCCTTTGTAACACATTTTTTGGCAAAATTTTAATACCTTCTACAAGGGTATAGCCAAGACCGGAAAAAAGTAAAAATTGTGGATAAGATGTGAAAATAACAACTTAATGTTGCAATAACTGGCAGAAGGAGGTATCCCGACAATTTAATAAATATATATGTATATTCTTGATCATGACGACGAGCTGATTCGATAGTCTTATTTGCTTGTCCGTCTAAATGATTCCAATCTGAGCTATTCATTCTTTTCGATTTTGAGACATGGCCCTACCTTTTTTTAATACAATACGTCTTGCTCACGGAATACTATATCCATATAGGATTCAAACTCGATCCGAGTTTTTTAATTAACTAAATGACCGAGTCGCTTTAACAGCTCACTTACCAAAAATTGCAATTGAAATTACATTTTCCTATTTGCTATTCATTTGACTTCTGAATATATCGCCCGCTGACGTTTGAAACGATGCCTGGGTAAGTGTGCTGGCCAAGTTTAGAATCTACTCAAATATTTGAGGACAAAGCGATTACATAGTAAATGAGCCAAAATTGTCGTCAAAGTTTGAACTGTTTCCGTTGCTCTGTTTTGGGCTAATAACTTAATTGAGCCATTGCACGCATGGGAGGGCTCATTAAAAAGTTGCCAACTGTCTCCTGCACAGTCCCCAAAGTGGATAGCTTTGTTTTGGGTGTGTGAATAGATGAATGGGCTTCTCGTTTATAAGCAAGCATCTACTAAAAGTCACTTACAGTCTTGATTATGGTTCGTTACGTGCCTCGGCTGGCTGATGGCCAACGGGTGAAGCTCTCCTGGCCACTGGCGCTGTTTCGCCTCAATCACATCTGCTGGCCAATCGATGCCAGCACCTCATCCATTTGGCGGCGCTTGGATTTTGCGATTGCTTTGATAGGCTGTCTGATCTTCATGCTGCATAATGACGCGGAACTTCGTTATTTGCGCCTTCACAGAAGCAACCTCGACACCCTGTTGACTGGGATGCCCACCTACGTGATCCTCGTCGAGGCCCAGCTGCGTACTTTAGATATTCTGTGGCACAGAAATCAGCTGCGTCAGCTGCTGCAGACATACTTCAGCTCCATTTATGTGGATCGTGATGCGGAACCGCAACTCTTTCGCCAAATCGAGCTTAAGCTAATACCAAATCGAGTGGTTGCCTCCTTATATCTGATTGCCGTCTCCGGGTATGTAATTGCGCCTATTGCTATGCTGATAACTGGACGAAAGGACTACGTGTTTCCCATGATCCCATCTTTCGATGCCCAGCCACTGTACTTATTTGTGCCGCTGGTGCTGAGCAGCGTCTGGGTGGCTCTGTCCATTGACACGATGGAGTTTGGTGAGACGACGCTGCTCTGCGAACTGGTCGCCCATCTGAAGGGTCGGTATGAGCTGTTGCAGCGTGACATGGAGTCGTCTATAGAGCGCATACTGGCAGCCCAACAGCGTCCCCATATGGCGCAGCAATTGCGCGAGCTGCTTGTCCAAACATTACACCGCAATGTGGCTCTCAATCGGTTTGGGGAGCAGCTTGAGGAACATTTCTCGGTTCGAATATTCATAATGTTCGCCTGCAGTGCCCTATTGTTGTGCACCTTGGGATTTAAGACCTATGTGGTATGTGATTGATTGACTAATTTACCGAAACTTGAAACTATTGTTTTGCAGAGTCCAACGGGCACCTACATATATCCCATGTGGTTTGGAGCCAAAACTGTGGAATTGCTCTCATTGGGTCAGCTGGGCTCCGAATTGGCTTATATGGTAACAGTCAGTTTAATTTAATGTGTTGATTTTTGTTAATGTTATATATACATAGTATACATTTTTTTATCAGCCTCAATATTTTAAATATTGATTTATATTATATATATTTATCTAATCATATTTGGTATTTGTCCATTTAAATAATAATATTTTTTCATTATTCCTTTGAAAAAATATGATAGAAAAATTCAGATCACAAATAGTATCTAAAGACAGCGGGTTAGTTTAAGTCATAAGCCGAACGACTTATTTTAAGGTTTATTCACACTTGCATCTCTGAACCAAATAATTGTATAATTTTCTTCATTTCGTCCGTATTTTTTCATCCACGCCGAAAGCTAAGTTTTTTGTTTGCTCATGCATTTTCTTAAACTATCTTCGATTGCAGTCTTTACTCGACAATTAATATCTGTCGTTTTTTAGACGGACTCTCTGAGTACGATGTACTATCAATCAAGTTGGGAGCAGGTGCTCTATTACTCAACCAATCCTCACGAGAATCTTCGACTGTTGAAAGTCGTAGTAATAGCCATTGAGATGAACTGTAAGCCTTACTATATGATGGGCTTGAAGTACTTTCGAGTCAGCCTGCAGGCTGTTCTAAAGGTGACATAAAGATCTTCTGTCTCATATTCACGCACTAACTCTCGCTCTTACAGATACTACAAGGAGCCTTCTCTTACTTCACGTTTCTCACCTCGATTCGCTGAGCGTCGGGCTTCAATTGGAGCTCTTACCGTCTGCACAATTTAATAAATCGTAATTTGTTAATGATGCATAATTCGGAATTTCAGAATTGCGGATTTCGTTGCGGAGCTATCGCATGGTACTCTCATACAAATGATTGCATATTAAAAGTCAATTATTGGCGAATTTATTTTAATTAAATTTTAATGATAAAAGGCGGCTTTCTCGCATCGCTGCCAGCCGATAATTATGAGTGTGTGTGTGTGTATGAGAGCGTGTTTGTGCTTGTGCATCAGGCCAAAAACAGGCAATAAAATTTTCACAATTTCTGCCGCTAGCACAGAGCTCTGCGGAGTGCAGGAACTTGTCACAAAGTTCAGAAAACTTTCGTCTTTGGCATTTTAAGCTGAAATTAGAAGCGCTCAAAAACAGCTGATCATCAGGACTGTCATAAATCTTAAAAAATTTTCTCTCATTCTCTTCGTTTCTCTTGTTCTTTATCACTTTTGCTATACTTTTAGTTTCAATTTCCTGCTTTACGAACGTTTTGCTAAATTAATCTATTTAAGTTTTTCCCATGAAATGAACAAAAGTTTTCCCATAAAAGTATGTCTCTTTCCGTCTCTCTTTCTCACGCAGATAGATTCTAAAGGTCGTATATTTGGTAGTGCTCGTTGGGTTAATGGCGTGGTTCAGACCACGACATGCGTCACCCTCACTGATAATTAGGCGAAACGCTCCATCGGCTCACCCTTTGAGCCAATTTGCAGTTCATTTGCGGCCCGTCATGTATAAAAATGAGACAGCAGAGAGGAACCGGAAATCGGCAGCCGACACAGAGTTCTTCTGCTGACATTGGCGCTAGAATTGGTCAGACCTGAAGTGGTTTTCAGGTAACTAAATGGATTTTTAATTGCGATGGCTCGTTGAGGATGCGTTGCAGTTGCTAGACACGACATAAATAATTTGTATACTCGCAATCTATTCGGGTTGAACAAGACCTAATTCGTTCAAATATAACTTTAGAAACACTTTCAACTTAACACAAAATGATTAAATTTAAAAATAATTAGGGGTTACATATTCAAGAACATGTGACTACATTTCGCATTAGTTCTTATACCCTTGCAAAGAGTTCTTATAAAGCGTGTTAGATGAGTTGAAAGAACGTTGAAAGCTCTGCTGCCTTGAGTTTTAACAGGATTTGCCTCCTATAAAATAAAGGCATATAAAGATGGGACTGAGGAAAATCGTTACGAAAATTTGTTTAATTATGACAGATTGTTCTTTTCAAAATTCTTTGTCAAGATTGGAACATGTGGTTAACAGCTCAATTTCTGTCCAATCAGATTTCAAATAGTCTTTAATGCTCTATTGTTTTAATAAAATATTTTATATTATATAAAATTTTTGATCAGATAGTATATGTTATCAGTCAAAGACGGGTAATACCCATTATTTCATTTGTATATTTTCACGTAGTGTATTTTCATATTTTTAAAAATTCTCTAGAAATGCTCACATTTTGCTAAACTTTTGCACAAGCCACTGAAAAATTTCATATTTATGCTTTGGTGTTGCCGACTGAAGTTGAAAAACAAACAAACACAAACGCAGAAACACACACAAGTGTGTGTGTGTGTGCGTGTGTTTTAGCGTTGCGAGGGGGAAGTACAAGCAAATGTAGCAAAAGTTTTAGCTTGTAATTATCATTAGCGATATTGTGTCTAAAGTTTTTGAAGCCGCGTATTAAGCGGCCTGCGAGCCACAGAATGCCAAATGGATGGCAGATAGTGTGTTTATATGCCTGTGTGTGTGGGTGTATGTGTGTGTATGGACCCATAGAGCACACAGCAATGCTTCAAAAACGCGCACACACATTGCAACTTTTGGCTTCATTTAACTTGGCATTTTGATTTGATTGCAGAGACACCATGAGAGAGTCAAAATGGAAGAGCGAGCGAGAGACTCAGACACAGGCGTTAAATCAAATTAAGCGCGCCAAATAAACGCCGGGTCGGGCGGATAAAAGTTTTAATGGCGAACGCCATAGTTTTAAAATGTTATTATTCATTTCGTTTTTATTTTTTTGTTTTCGCAGTTATTTAGTTCCTTTAAGATTGGAAAAATTATAGTTTTGATCGGAAATCGTTGAAATAGACATTTCTGACACTCTCCCGTACGTTATCTATGTCTATAATAATCTGGGTAAATTAGTCATCTACCCTAAAGCCGTCTTGATGCAACTTGGCCTTATTTGTTTAAAGAACATGTTGAAAAAAACTAATCATTTATAACTTTACTTAAATTTTGGATATACAACAAATATTTATTTATTTTCATCGAAAATTTAGCTCTGATAGAACAAATAAACATATAACCAAAAGTCAATTTAAATAAACAGATTTCGATCGGGAGCATTTATAGGGTATTTAGTCTTCGGCATTGCTTAGCTAGCAGCTCCTTTATATTTCACGTTTAGCCGCATGGCTTGCGAGTTGCAACACGTCGTATGCTTAATTAATTTTAAATGCACTTTTAATAGTTGCTTTGCGCAAAGTTTGCAAACGAATTCCATTAAATGACTAACTCACTAAGTCTGGCAACGCTTGGCTGGGAATCGCGACTACTTTGTGACACCTTTAAGGCCGTCGTTAATTTAACTTTCGCTTGAACTAAAAACCTGCAGCAACAAATAAATCGCAAAAAGATAGAAAGCACAAATGTAACCAGCCGGCAGGCATCCCCATTCATATGAGACTGCATTTGTCAGGCTCTTTCTCAGTCCGCTCTCTATCTCTGTCTCTCTCTTTCTATGTCTCTCTGTCTGTCTCTGTGTAATTATGTCTGAGATTATGCCCACAGTCATGGATGTACCGTCTGTGCGTCTTTAATGCGCCGCTGCCTTGCCCGCTTCTTGTCCTTGTGGTTTTCCACAACGTCAAAAGTTTCTGCGGCTTACTCGGGTGCGAATCTCTGAGAGTTTCTCGCTCCCGACGTGTTAATGTGCTGATTTCTTGGCATTTGCTTTAGTTTTTGAGCCAATGACATTAGCTGAAAGCGAATGTTGCTTCAGTGTAAACTGCTGTAGCAATAAAAAGCATAAAATAAAAATGCTTAGAAGTGGATTCTTAACTTTTAAGGATAAGCTTCTATTGAAACTGTTCTTTAAATTTAAGCTTTCAAATCTTCAAAACAATCATAAGTTTAAGTGCCAGATTGAACTTTATTAAGGCTTCAAACAAAATATATAATATATCGGTAAAAAAAAAAAAAATGAAACAAAAGCTTAAGCACTAGAGTAAGTTTTAAGAATATTAGAGCAGAGTTTCCATGCTATTCCTTGCTTAAAGCTTGAATGTGCTTAAAAAGCCATACCATAAATGATTGGTTCGTTTATTCCAGTTTATTCCAAGATTAAGTTTTTGCTTATGTAAACATTGTCAGCTCGTGTCATTGAGATGCTTGTTCGCTGAGTGCTTTAAGTGTGGTCCTAAGATATTTTGTTCATATGAGGCGCTCTCCGACTTAAGTATTCACATTTCCCTTTAGCTGCTGCTGTTGTTGTGATTGTAGTTGCTGCTGCTTGTGCTGCTGGGTTTTGGCTTTTGCTTGCCTCGTAAAGTCGCAGGAAGTTATTATCCTAAAAACTTTACCCCTGAGGGCAATACAAACAAAGGCGTAGCACAGCAACAAAGCGCAGCATTCATGTCTGACTATGAAATGGCAGTGCCTGCACTTTCCCGCACACACACACACACACACACACACAGCCACAGTTTGCTTTGCCTATGCATGAAAATAGAATGTCATAAAATTAGAACGATCATAAGCAGCGCAGTAGCCAACGAATCGTCTCGAGTAAAAGCCAGCACACAAAAACTTGGCCAACGCGCAGACTTTTTTACTGCTCTTGGGGAATAGTTGATGGCCAGGCGTTCTGCTATCCGCCTTAACCCATTAAATTCCTTCTATATTATTCTCACAAAATATATTTAAAATACAAAAATTACCCATCCTGGATGTTGCATTAAAAGCTGAATTGTGGTTTGCAAGTGCTCGTATCTTAAATCCGAATGCCATTTTCTGGCTATGAAGAGCATAAATAGTTCACTTCCACAAAATTTTAAGAAATTTAAACTTTCCTTTGCCTTGCCTCTCGGTTTTCATGCAAAAATCCATTTCTATTACTCTTTGGAATGCATTGCACGCATTTTTCATTTACGAATGAACAAGTAATGTTTAGCATCTTAAGCCAATTAAAATTATTTTTATAAAATGGGGTTTTCAATTAGAATGTAGGCTATTTTATTTTTAAAAACAATTTCGGTTTTTTGCATATCAACCAAAAAACCCTTTTTTATTTTTAATGCGCAATCAAAGAAAGCTGATAAGCTGATGAGTAAAATGTGAAAATTGGATTAAGAATTCTCCTATCCAAAAATGTATTTCAATAAAATTTTAAAATATTTTTACAATATTAATACGATATATATACGAAATATATGACCCAGAGTGCAAATTGAAGAAAATGTTGCAGTTTTAAAATTCTTGATATTAATCTCCTATACCCAATAAATTTGAAAAAGAAATGGAAAAATGGTTTTATGAAAAGGTAACAGGTAGAAGGTGGAATTGTTCTTGAAGTATTCATGAGCAGAGTTAACAGGGATGTCCGTCTCTCTTTGTGTCCGTATGAACGCATCGATTCCGGATATAAGAATAGCCAGAATGTTTGGAATATTAGCTCTCGTATGTCTAATTTATTTTAACTAAGTTTATTTTTATTATCTATGGCTTCCCAGAAGCGTGGCTGCAGAATGGATAAGCACAGCCACTGTATTAAGTGAGAGAGCTCGCATGTTAATGTGTGTGTTTGTGGTACTTAAAATATATGCCATGATAACTTGGAGCTGCGTACATGGCATTTTTTATTCGGAGACAATCTTTTCCATACTATTTGTAATCTATAATTTGAATACAATCAATACTGTTATCAATTATGTATATTCATGCGAGCAGCTAGCACTGTGGTACTCTACTTCATCTTATTACAGGACGACGACCATAGAAACCATTTGGAGAAGATGCACTGCCCAGAGTTGGCATGATTAACAATCATCCGATTTGTGGAATGTGGCATTTATCTGTGGTCTGAGTGTATCCATTAGAATATCAGAACTTGTAAATGTAGCTGAATGAATCAAAGAGCTTGTCTCTCTGTCGGCTTGCACTATGACTTTACAGCTTTCCTGTTGGCCATCTTTAGCTGTAACTAAAAACGCAAATGCATTGCCTGCATAAATTAAATGCTTACGACATCCGTTTTGTGTGTGTGTGTGTGTGTGTCTGCTGCAGGTGGAGCAGGTACCTCAACTAGTTGCAGGTTGGCATTAAAAAGCCAAATATACTTGTATATACGACTCAGGTGCAAACACACCCAAACATTCAGCAGGACACTCTCACAGGCACACTGAGACAAAACTTACAGATAACTAGCTGCAGTTGGGATTATTACCATGGGCATTGCTCGTGGCTCTGGCTAAAGAGCGACATTGCTGCTGGTGCGCTAATTTTTAATTACGACCACTAAATATTCAATTTTTAGTGTCAGGAGCAAAGGCAAATGCGAACATTTCCTTTACCGGTTGTGCCGGAGTTCTTTGTTTTGTAGATTAACAGCCAGGAAAGGGAGGGAAATATAGTGTGGCACAAAGGGCAAAGGAGACACTTGATTCCTGTCGCTTGGAATTGCAAATGTCGTGTTTGGGCATTTAAAGTCCACAAACTATGAATGTTACTCATTAAATCGGGCTGTGTTCTTTCTTGTACCCTATCTGTAATAAGTAAAACAAGTATAATATTTGTGCAAAATAATGTAACACGCAGAAGGAAAGCATCTCGACATAAAGTATATATACTAACCATAAACAGCTACCGATAAACAACCTATAAGAGATTAAGACATGAAATTTAAAAATTAAATTTATATAAAATTAAAAAAAATGATATCAGAATTCTGTTTTTGAGCTCTCGGAACTTCCGGACGTTCCCCCCGGAATTGTGGAAAAAATTTTTAATGTGTGTGAGCTGGTGCTCCTCTTTTGCATCAGGTCCAATATATTTCCCCTTTATTAGGCGTACTCTCCTTCTGTTAACAGGTTACAGCTGTCATTTACCCTTTGGCTCCTTTCCTTTCACATATCTCTCTTCTTCATCCACTCACAATGTTCTTCACCTTATACAAGCTTGTGAGCAACAAAAATTATCAATTTTATAATTAAATTTTATGAACTATGACGCAGATTGTTTATTGTGAACTAACAACACATCGTACGATGTGTAAAGTGCGTTTTCCAGTATAGAAATATACATTACGCCTCTTATATCAATTTATATGATGTGAAGTATAAATTTAACCACGCATTGTGTATGAAGCTTAAACTTATGAGTGTATACCTAACTTTATGATAATTTTTTACATACTTCAAATGTGCTTGATGCAGATTATACAAAAATGAAACTGTGTGGGGTTGAAGATGAAATAATTCGTGTTGGATATGTGCTCGGATTAAATCTTTCATATAAAAAACAAAAAAGTTGTATTTCAAGTTGAAAGCGTAAAAACATAGTACGCTTTAGAGCAATCCTCTCCATCGGAGATGTGGAAAATATACTGAGCTTTAATATATGGTTATTTTACTGATAGTTTAACTACCAATTAAGTGTGTACATAAATAATACACTAGGGTGTAGACAAAATCAATGTGATAAATATAAAAAAACTACTGTTAGAGAAGTAGTAATACGATATAACTAATTTTCTAAGAAAATTTGTAGCTCCGAGCTAATTATACATTCAGTTGGAAAAATCTCAACGAGCCGTTGAAAACTGAAACTGACCTGTTTGAACATTTGCGCTGGTATATTGGCGATTTTGAATTAATTTCAGACAGTAAAAATATAACTGTTTCGTTCATGTGCGTTTTATATTTTTTATATTGGAAATATATATATAGTCTTAGTATCGGTTAGCTTAGGCTGATTTGTTTTAATGTTGGTGCATGACTCAACAATTTACCAATTATTATATTATAATAATATAATTCATTCCCGTGGGTGCCTAATCTGATTCGTGCAACCCAATAATTAAGTCGACGGTATACTTTATCAATTGTATACCCTACAAATTTGTAGAGGTTCTGCAGCTATCTTACATTTACTTTTTTTGTTTCCTATGAATGACACAATCTTTGCAGATTCCAAGTATCGCTCCAAGAATTACAGCAGCGAACAATATTTCTTAATAACCACTTATATATTTAGTTATATAAAGGGTGTTTATGAGCGAGCGAGTTTCAAGCGGGATTCAAAATGCATAAAGCTCTTCTCGTGCTTTGACGAGCGTTCAGTTCGATTTCTTACGGAAGCCAAACAACAGCTCATAATGCTGGCATTACGGATTCTAATAATATTTGTACTCCTGCCCGGGGTGTTGCTGGCAAGTATTTGTTCTAGAACAGTATACGGAGTAGGGAAAAAGAAACCGCAAGTAAGTCATAAAATAATTTTAAAAAAAAGTTGAACTTATTGAATCATATTTAAGGTTGTCAAAGAGTGCTGCCATGGCTATAGGTATGTTACGGATGGTACAAATAAAATTTCTTGCGAACCCATCTGCGATGAGCCGTGCGGCAACGGATCGTGCGTGAGCCCCAATACGTGCAGTTGCAATCAGGGCTATGAAAATCGGCTGCACATGCCATCCAAGGGGTGACTTAAATTTTAAATAACCATCTGATCTTTAGCTAATTATATTTCACCAGCTGTGTGCCTCGCTGCTCGAACAAATGCTCGAACGGAAAGTGCATAGCCCCAGAGAAATGCAGCTGCGACGCCGGCTACGAGCTGGACGAGTCGACTGGCCGCTGTGCTCCAATCTGCTCCACTGGCTGTCCAAATGGTTTCTGCGAGTCTCCGGGCAAGTGCAGCTGCCGTCAAGGCTACAGCCTGGCGAGTGACCAGACCTGTGTTCCCGTCTGCACCAATGAATGTGCCCAGGGCCGGGTATGCGTCGCCCCCAATACTTGCAGCTGCCATGAAAGACATATAGATTTTGGACTTGAGTGCTTGCCAGCAACCACCGAATCCGACAGCTCCAGCTCTACCGAAACAACGCAGCCGCCAGCAACCACCGAATCCGACAGCTCCAGCTCTACCGAAACAACGCAGCCGCCAGCAACCACCGAATCCGACAGCTCCAGCTCTACCGAATCAACGCATCCGCCAGTGACCACAATGACTGATTGCGGGTTCGCCGACATTGTTCAAAATAAATGTTTGCCTGAGTTCATAAAGAACTTGAAGATCACGCACTTAATGGCAATCGTCATGCTGCTAGCCCTGATAGTACTTTCTTGTTTGATGAAGCTAAGACATCGCCGGATAACTTCCAAAGATGTCGAGAGGGGTGAGTCATGTCTGTACGATTTAATAAAAGTGGCGGTTGCGCACGCGATGCCATTCCCCCCGCTGTCGACGTCACATCTTGACATCGTACTTTTGTTCGAATGCATAACTGGTTTAATGTCGTAATCTCGCTTTGGCTTTAAAACAAGATAGGCCCATTACTTTCGATCAGTATGAGAATATTGAAAACTTCAACATGAAAACCGGGTGCTATAATTGCAAATGTGTGTCTTAGAAAGACTTCGACTTCCTATAGATATGTATATATATATGTACATACCATATATATATTTTTGTACAATATATAATATTTCTGTGACAAACATATATATACATATAGACTTCGACTTCCTACATATATATATATATATATATATATATATATATATATATATAATATACCATTTAAAATATATATCTAGATCCGAATCGGCAGCTAAGTCGAACCAAAGATATCCGTCCATTAGTAGGTCTGTATAAACACACGGTTCTGAGATTAAAAAAGTAGAATTCGAGATCAACTGAATTTAACATTTTGCATTAATTTTCGAAAACTGGTTTTTGGGAAGACTTGGGACTTCCTTCTTCAAGATCTTATAAATATCTCATCTGACTCCGACTGTCTTAATCGCATTTGCTCAATATGTCTATTGATCTATTGATGCTATGAAGCTGTCATTGTAAAAATTCTCTATTAAATTAGATACCTAACTAGGAGTACACGTTTAAATAACTCTAACTGATACAATATTCATTTTAAGAACTAACTGATTCGGTATTGATGAAAATCTCTCTTGTTAGGCGATTGATTAATAGTATTTAAGAAATGATTAAATACTTATGTATGTTGTGGTTCTAAATAATCAAATTTACATATGTATGTTAATTCCATATTGCATAGAAAAGTATACCTAGTTTTTTGCTTTAAATCTACGATTCGAATTGTGTACAGCTGTAGGTGAAATATCCAAAATTGCTGAAACACTTTTCGAATGAATTTACGTTAGGATCTTTGAAAATGAGGTTGAAGCCGATTTGATGATGAACGAAAAAGTTTCATTCAACCGTTTTTCTCGCGTTTTCAATAATTGCGGGTGGAATTTCCCAAAAGCCTGCCTAAGCGTGCATCTATATCACATAGGGTAGCCATTGTAAAAATTTCAGCTTTCTAGCTCTTACTCTTTAAACATATAAATCGCAGATTAGTTAAATTACAGAACATTTTTAGACATATCTCGGATATAAGATAGGACCTGAATACACTCAATCTAGTAAAGTATACACATATCCATATATCCATACAACCCCTCCCACCGTTCCCGGAAAATTGTAAAAAAAGTTAATTTTCGTTGCTCTTACAATTTTTTTTGACTCTGACTCCCCGTTGTTTGAGTAGATAAGGAGCACTATTTAATTTGTCTACACAGGCTTAACTTAGTCTTCGTTTGGTATTTTTTTCTTTTCATTTCAGATAAAGAAATGTCTGTTCGGGGCAGTAAAGTGCATATTATGGACGAAACATCAACCAGCAGTTACAATTAAACCTACAAGGGATATCTCAGTCATTTAACTTATAAGTTTTATTATATTGGGAAATTGTAGACGTGTATACCCATGTTATATTTATTGTTTTCAATTATATTTTATTTTTCGTGCTTGTCATAATAAATTTAAATTTTTATTTAATGCTAGAATCTTTCGAGAGTTTATTTTTTTTAGTCTATGCAATCAACAGTATATGCTTTTCAGTTTTAAAACATCCTTGGGGCTAAGGCCGTTACGCTGACCAATGTTGACACCACTCTGTAAAGGAATTATGGTGCGTTTGCCGTTCTTCGAGAAGGCATAGGGTCCATAGTGCATAAGACTGAAATAATCATAGCCAAGTCCAAAGTCGCCGACATCCTTTGAGTTGTAGATGGCAAAGTTGTTCTCCCTGCCAGATTCGATGTTCTCAAAGGCGATCTTAACGAACTTGTTCCTATTGGGATCGCTCTGCATATGCAGCAGGGCGAGAGCATGGAGTAGCTCGTGCTGGATGATGCCTGTTGTCATACAACCCTTACCTAGATTTAAGTCCTGGCGCTTGCCTAGATAACCGACATAGGACCAACAGCCAGAATCCTTCCTTTGTATAACAACCTGTGGCTCATTCGGGTTATATGTGCGGCGGAAGCGTACACAGGTCTGGGATGAAATTCCTGACATGGCTCTCTCAATTAATCGTACATCAGAGCCAGCTGTGGAGTATAAGACATTATGGTAATCACTTGACAGCTCTAGTGATGCACCTACATAGCCCCTCGATGCTGTAGACTAGTTCCTTTTTGGGCCAGTAGTAGCCCGACCACAGCATCACGTTGCGTGACATTTCCTTGTCCTCCAAGTGCGCCAATTGCTCTGGCGTGAGACGCATATCGTCCTCTGGCTGAGACTCATGTAGAACTGTCGACAGCGCTTGGCTATTGTCCAAGGCGTAAAGCAGACAGACCAAAAGTGAAAATTTGTAAAAGTTCATTTTGACAATGAATTAACAAACTGAGGAGCACGAGATTTTTTTTTTCGTTTGAATTCGAGATAACCTTATATTCGGCTGTGAATAATTGGAAGCTGATGCTTAACTGTGACAGTTCTTAACGTACATTCGGCTTAATTATAATATTTTAAACCCCATATATTTTATGTTATAATCAATTTTTTGGTTGATAGCTTGCGATATCTTTTAAAAACTGGAAGTAGTTCAATGAATCCTAGTCTAATTGAATCAGACTCCAATGAGGCTCCAATGAAAAATCAATTAATATGCATATTTTTAATTTTGTAGCTTTCAATTTTATACTATCGATAGTTTCTTTAATGTATAAGCTGTAAGTTGGAAACTATTAAAACCAGTAACAAAAAGTTAAATCCTGGAATTTAATTAATATAATCTATGGTATTATCTAAGCCAAATATGTAAGTGTTATATAAAAAAGCAAGGTTTATGTTAGCTTGTGTATTATGTATGGATATTATGTATATATGCATAAGTATTTGTAAATATATGTATATATCTTTTATTATGAATGCATACAAAATTGATTATGACAATAACAATAATAATGGAAAAAATTAGTAAAAACTGTGGTAATCATAAAAGTACAAATTACACGAATCGATAACCCGCAAAGTTTTGACTGAAATAGCTGCACGCCTGAATTAGTTAATTACTGGAATCGAAGGAAATGATTCCATTTAATTGACAAGCAGCTTTTGCGGTCTCCGCAGTTGCATGAAAGCACGTAGTAAGCGGAATCCAGTCGACAGAAAATCTCATTTATAACTATCCTAAATACAGCACTCTAATAAGCATTGTTGAGGCTTCGCTAATGTCTTTTATGGCTTTCATATAACACATATTCCCCAAAGCAATCTAAAGTTCTTTTCATATTTGCGCTTTTCTTTGTCAACTTAATGATGATAAATTCCATTGCCTTATTGCCATTTACTCTCCGCCTTTCCACTTTCCCATGCCTTCTTCCGCATCGCCCGCCCAAATTTAATCAGTTTATTGTGTTGACAAATGTAATTAGGTAAACTCTACGTCGCTGTCATTTGTGTTAAGATTAATTTCGGCAGGCCTTCCGCCTTCGCAAGTATTCGCGAGTTCCGTAAGCGGTTGGGATTGTGATTTGGAAACCTACACGGCAGTTGACAGAAGGTATCATAAAAGGTCACGATAGGAGCTAAAATGAAAAAAAGAACAAGAGTAATCGGATATCTTCGGCCCATCGAAGATTGAATGCCCTCTTTGAAGTGTAGCTTGTAAATGGTTTAATAAATTTTGGTGCGATTGTTCCGTATAAAAAAAAAACAAATTTTCCAATCGATATTGAGTTACATGACATGATAGTCCTTTGTTAATAAAAACATGCTCATATGTAGTTTGGAAAGATATCTAAAAAAGTTTTTCATTTATTCTATGGATTTTGTTCCAGTGTTACAAGGGTATAAAAATTATGTGAAAAGTAGAATCGAATGATGAATTGAATTTCAAACAGCAGCTAAAAGTGTGCCATGCATTAATAGCCCCTCAAGATATAGATAAGAAGTAGTCTGTGGAACTCGTATTGTAAAAGTCCCTTGGTTATTAGCGAAAAGATTAGATAAATGGGTGTAAACTTTCATAGAATGCATGAGATACATTTTGATGTCGATGCCAATAAGATACATTTTATTTGCCCAATTCTTTAGCCTAAAATAAAATCAGCAGGAAGACTTGCAAGTACTTTTCATTCAGGCAAATTTCTAAAAAGGGAAACGAGGTTAGAGAATTAATATTTCCAACACAACTTTGAACCCATGAACAGAAGTTTGCCAATATTGCAACGATTAGATAAGATCTAAAGCCTTATGCCGGTTAATTTCCCAAGCTGTAAATACTAGTTATAAATTTAAAATTACCTTGGGTCATAAATAAGTTGCTATTCACGATGCTCTAAACCCACTTTGACGATATTCGGAATCGGTATGGCGCACCAGTCGCAGCCAATCCACCCAGTCGTCAGCATGAGAGGCTTACCCAGAATTTTACTACTCCTTGTGTCGGCAAAGATATGCTTTGCAGCGCCTGCAGCACGTGTGGAAACCGATCCCGAGCTAACGGCGGGCTTTACCGAGGGTGACATGATTCTGGGGAACCAGGAGAGGAATGGTTTGATCAATGAAACTTATCGCTGGCCCAATCGAGTTGTCTACTACTTCATCAATAGCTACATTGGTGAGACTTGATAATTTACTTATAAATTTGAGTACATGAAAACTTTGTGGCATCCGCTGTAGATCAGGAACATCGCAATCACATTATACGTGGCATACGCATCCTCGAGGCCAACTCGTGCCTCATCTTTAAGGAAGCCACAAGCGATCAGGCGTACTATGTGAATGTCACCTCGGAGGCCGGCGGTTGCTACTCATACGTGGGCCACAGAAACGCCGTCCAACAGCTTAATCTGCAGACCTATCCACTGGACGAGGGCTGCTTCCGGCTGGGCACGATTGTGCATGAGTTCCTGCACGCCTTGGGGTTCTACCATCAGCAGAGCACCTGGAACCGCGATGACTACGTTCGGATTGCCGAGGAGAATATCACGGAGGGCATGGAGCACAACTTCAACAAGTACGACAATGAGACGGTGGACAATTACGGCGAGGACTACGACTATGGCAGCGTGATGCACTACACGCCCTATGCATTCTCCAAGAATGGAGAAATGACCATTGTGCCTTTGGTGGAGGGCGCGGAGGAGATAATGGGGCAGCGACTGCAAATGAGTGAAGCGGACATCAAAAAGTTAAATACTATGTACAAGTGTCCTAGGAATGTTTGAGACATATCCCAATTACATACGCTGAACTGACCAATAGTTGTTGTTTTCTTTCGAATATTGGGTGTGAATGGTTAAAAGAGAAATGGAAGGAATAGGTTGACCTGCTCGAACAAACGTCTGTCCCGAACACGTTTCAAGAGCCTTCTACTCGTCCTAATCGAATTGACGGTTCGCTCGATTCAGCGATAAGATAAGATCTAGCTCCAATTGATAGTATGCGGTCAATAAATACACGTTGTCAATAAAGAACTGCAGTAATATCTGCCATAAAGATAAATAAATTGGTTATTAAATTCACAAGTAAACATAGGACATCGTAATCGAATTGTGTCAGCAATATACGCGGCCATTCCACAGTAGTCCGTTGAACGAAGAACATGAGGCAGTCATTAATAGTTGGCTTTATCCTTCTGCTGATAATTGATGTTTTTGGAGCACCAACAGCTCGCACGGAAGTCGATCCGGAGCTCACAGCCGGTTATACCGAAGGTGACATGGTGTTCAGCCCCGAGCAGAGAAATGGACTACGCGATGAAAACTATCGCTGGCCAGATCGCATCGTCTATTACTACATCAACAGCAATATTGGTAGGTTGCATGAATATTATAATTGACTCAGCTCTCGATATTAAATTCATATAAAAAACAGACCAGGAACATCGCAATCACATACTTATCGGCCTTCGTAAAATCGAGCTAAGTTCCTGCCTGATCTTCAAGGAAGCTTCGAAAGATCAGAATTATTATGTAAACATAACTTCGGAACCAGGCGGCTGCTTCACAGCTGTCGGCTTCCAAAATCGGGTTCAACAAATGAATTTGCAAGAATATCCCCTGGACACGGGCTGCTACCGCATGGGCACAATTATGCACGAGATGCTACACGCCCTGGGCTTCTATCATCAACAGAGCTCTTCAGATCGAGATGATTATGTTCGAATAGTCTTGGAAAATATTCAGGAAGACAAGGAGCACAACTTCCAGAAATATGACGGGAATAGGGTTGATAACTTTGACCAGACCTATGACTACGGTAGCGTCATGCACTACACACCCTATGGCTTTTCCAAGAACGGCGAAATGACCATTGTGCCGTTGGAAGAGGGTGCCGAAAAGAAAATGGGACAGCGACTGCAAATGAGTCAAGTGGATATCAACAGATTGAATGTTATGTACAAGTGTCCGAGGAATGTTTAAAATGTTAATTGTGTAGAGAGTATGCATTGTGACAGATAACCCATCAAAGGTAAAGGCAAAAAGGATCCTTTACATAAGATATGGCACTACCTCCTCTATGAAATATTAAAAGAAATATTTTAAAATTCGAGACAATAGGACTGCGTGGATTTCAGTGAGCAAGCATATTCGGTATTTAGAACCAGTATTTAATAGTTAATCACAAATATTTTAAAGACTAATTGCAAGAATTCATTTTATCTCTTACTGAGGTTTCCTGAATTCTTTGCAAAAAAATCAGTATATTTTAGGAAATATAATCACTCCTAAAAGAATGCAACTATATTGCTTGCTTGCTTTTTCTCAGGTGTCTACAGGGTGTTTCATTTCGAAACAAAATACAAAAGCGGCAATCGCTGGCACGCAAGATTAAATACTCTTAAAGACACATGTCTTATGGATATGTGAGGAAAATTGTGAAGCTTGTAATTGACGTGCGTAAGGAAGATATCTTAGTAGACAAAATACTGGGCCATAAGAACTCGTGTTACGACCGATTCTTTCTATCAAAGGGAAAAGTGTCTGCTCTTAAGGAATCAAAATGTTCATTCCTGAATTTCATTTCCGACCGATCATCCGTATATGACATATTATCTTATCCGGCCATTTCTGGCATATGTACTGCCTGCAAAGCGGAAGAGAGAGATGTTTGCATATGACAACATTATAAAATCTTCTACAAGGTGTTATTCGTCAGGATGGTTTTGCATATATTCCATGACTCTGATTATTTATTATTATAATTTATATTTTATATACTCTAATAACTTTAACTTTATGCTTTCTTTTAATGAGCTCTTGACCGCTCTGCTCAACAACACAAATCAGACTATCGATAATTCCTTATTACTAGTAATCAACATATGTCTTATACTTCTATCTGATACTACTCTCCATATGTATTTTGACAAAGGGTACAATAAAAACTGCCATCAAATTACATACTTTATGTTTTTATAATTCCGACAATTACCTTGAGATATCTTTCCCAACATTGGAGTGCGTATTTAACGAAAATCTCCGCTTTTGTCTGCCAAAACTGCCCAGAATTAATGCAGATAATACCAAATACTGACATAGCACTTTGCGGTGCTTAATCTATTTCTGTAGCGACACATGCCGTCATTTCTTATAATGTCGCCGGCTTTCGTTCGATAACAAAAAGTACTCTAAGAGGTTTAAGCGATCAGTTCAAACTGATTTTTGTCGCTCTCTCTCTCTCACTCACCTTGTAAATTTGACGATAAGTGCCATCCAAGTCTGACAACTTGTTGAGTAGAGCTATTACTCGTGTTTTCATATCTGTAACTTATCGCCCAAGTTTAGGTGGCAATTACTCATCCTCTGTAGTGTGCGGGAAGTCGAACATAATTTGTATATAGCTCGTTGAGCACTTGAGAATCCAATCACACCATAATATCACACCTGATAATAATGATAGCATTTCAATTAAGCCATAAAGCTATGATAGTGTCTTTTGACATATGACGTATGCTCTGCAGAACTTTGAGACCAAAGTGTAAAAGGGAATTTGACAAGCATTCGATCTTTGTACTCGAAATGATGAGTTGGCGCCATTTTATTCAGCATGATCATCGCAAGCATAAGAGAAATATTAACTTTTAAATGAAGAGAACGAGGTTGACTCTCGACATGGCGACTTTTAAAATCTAGTAATCTGCTAGAAAGGAATTCCAAGTGCTATATTTTTAAGTGTCGTGTTCGACTATGAGATGCCCTGTAATACGCCTTTAAACAAAAAACCGGAAATGTATTTCCTAGCAAAGCCGTCTGCACCTTACGTCGATTAGGCTGCGACTACTCCTACAGGATAATTGTACTCTAGCAACAGCTGGAGTATTTATGAGAGTCCCACGAGGGGATACCCTCTATTAAACTGACAGTCACCCTCACAATTTAGTTGAACCTATTTTTATAGGCGTCCAACAGCATTATCTAAGCACAATCGATTGCTTGTATCTAATCTCCGGACTCAACTGGCGAGTGTCGCATATTTATGACCAGTGTTAACTACGCACATGCGTCAGTCAATTTTGAGCAACGTCGCGAGCAAGATGCATTCCTATCAAACTGTGGTGCTTATAGTTGTATCCATCCAATTGCTGCAGTGTGGAGCAGTACCGCTGTCCTGGAGCCCCAGCGCGGATCCCGAGGAAACAGCTGGATTTGTGGAAGGCGACATGCAGCTGACAGAGGGTCAGCAGCTAGCATTAGCGCAGGGTCCCGTGGGTCGCAATGGTCTGATAGATGCAACCAAACGTTGGCCCAACAATTTGCTCGTTTACAAAATATCCGATGACTTTGATGCCGCCCACAAGCAGGCCATTCTTCAGGGTATACAGACACTGGAGGAGACGACCTGCGTGCAGTTCAGAGAGGCCAACGGAAATGATGTTGCCTTTTTGAGCATAACAGCGGATTCCGGTGGCTGCTACACGGCCGTCGGCTACCAGGGCAAACCGCAGCAAATGAACCTGCAGATATATCCCATAGGAGAGGGCTGCTTTAGAGCCGGCACCGTACTGCACGAGCTCATGCATGCGCTGGGCTTCTACCATCAGCAGAGCTCGGCACTACGCGACGACTTCATCGAAGTGGTTGAGGAGAACATTGTGCCTGGCAAGGAGTTCAACTTCAAGAAGTATTCGGCGAGCGTGGTCACCGATTTCGACATGGGCTACGATTACAACAGCTGCCTGCACTATCGTCCTGGCGCCTTCTCCATTAATGGCAAGGACACGATTGTGCCGCTCGATGCAACAGCTGAGATCGGACAACGCACGGGCCTGAGCCAAAAGGATATTGCGAAGATCAACATTATGTACAAGTGCCCCATTTTAATTTGAGCGCCAAAAAGGTGGTTTCTACTCTGTATTATTGTTTTAGTATTAGTCCAATGTGATATTAATCTCCCCTGTCGCCATACTCTACACATTTTGTGATTCCTGACTTGGATGTATTTACAATTCGCATATTGCATTGCGTAAATTAAAGTTCATATTTAACGATAGCTGCTTTTAAGTATTTACTTCTGTTTTTCGCATGGCGATAACAAGTTGGACTCTTATCTCAAGTGGGGAACAATCGCAATCAAATGGAGCTGAGACCATGCTTGTTTAGTGCTGTGTCAGGGCCGCAAATCTGTGTCATCCATGTGTTCGGGATTCCCACTGTAACCACCCACACACACACACACCCTCACAGCACAGACACATGTGCATAATTTTACCTTCAATTAAGCGTGGAATGGTGTTGTGCAGGAATCTAAAAGATGCACAGCTGCCTGTGCCTAGCCGTAACCACGTGCAGCTCCATGTTTGAAACTCTGTAATTGTGAGCCTCTAATGCGATTTATATGCGAGATGCAAATGTCGAGCAGCAGCAGCAACTGGAGCAGATGGAGCTATGCATTTTTGGTTGCCTGCCCTGCTGTAGGACTCCCCTTTGAACCGACCCGCTGATTTTGCCCTGGCAGAGGCACTCAATTCTCGAATTTTGACAGCGCTTGTTAAGACCATAAATTTGATTTTCGTTTCGACGACATGTCGCCTCGGCATTGCCAACGTCTCCGCTTTCACATTGTTTCATTTAAAATTAAGAAAGGAGCCTGTGTGTGTGGCTCTGGGTGTCTGGGTGTGTGCATGTCGTACCAACATTAGCATAGCCCAGCAACGGCAGGAACATCAAATTTATCATGTGTGAAGTCTGTAGAATTAATTCGTCTGCGTGTTACTTGGGTTGTAGATCATAGAATGTAAGGAGAACTTGCCGTATGTGATGTCAAAATTTAAATTGTTGCACGATCACGGTGAACAAATTTAAGTCAAGGAGACTGTGAGAAGGGACTAACCTTCCAGGCTTACAAATTAGAATTCCTCTGTGTGCGACAGACAGATTATCAAATACAGTAAACAATATTGATCAATTTGGGCGCACCTACAATTTTATCCTAGAAAGAATTTGTATCCAATCCCTCTCTAAATAAAACAGTTTGGCAAGACTGACACACACCCCAAAGAGTTGTTAGCTTATGTTACCTTATTATCTTATTACCTTATGTGATATAACGCTAAGACCGGATTTTGGGTATTCTAACCCCAAGTTTGAAAAAGGCAACGGAAAACAGTTGTATACAATTTTTTGCTTACGATTTAATCAGTCTCTAATATGTTTTCAAAGTACTTTGATCAAATTAATCTAAAAATCCACCACCTCAGGTGTGTAACAAAGAAGATTTAAATTCCGCCCGATTAGTTGAGAATTTTTTTCAAAGCTCTACATAAAAGCGTAATGCATAAATGTCTTACTGATTTCGAAAATTCCGACTAAAATTTTAAGAAATTACCGGAAACGGTTTGTTTTTTATACTTTTCACAACGTGCATCGTTCTTGAAAAACACGTGTGAAGGGTTTTCTTATCAAAAATGTATTTTCAACTTCAATTCAAGAGGCTAAAATGAGCAAAAAACATTGATTTCAATTCTGGTTCTTCATTCGACGGACTCATTCTTAAACATTTTTATAAAATATAGCTTCAAAGGTAGAGTTCAACTGTTCGGATAGATTTACATTTGCCAAGGGCGGGGAACGGGTGATAAACTGATACCTGAAATTATAGCAAAAGTTTGACCCGCGCAACGCTAGGTAGCACCAGGTTATATATAATAAGTTAAATGCACATTTTTTTAACAGTCTTATGAAATAGATCGATGTTACTCATTCTTCGGCAAAAATTCCCAGTTTGGTGTCGTAAAATGATCGATTATTGAGTTTCAATTGAGGAAATTTGTTGTCAAGCCAAGTGATTACAGACTTTGCAAAAAAATTTTAAAAAAGGGGGAAACTAATGAATTGATTAATACATTCAAAATATATAAATATACATATATTTATGATTATAATTTCTATCATTTATTTCGTGATTCATGTTAAAAAGCATACCATGTACTTATTAAAAGAAAATTTACTAAATGCTGAGAATTTAAAAATGTTTTCTGCGCTCCATATAGGCGCTGAAATAAATATGCTCATAAATCGATTATGACTGTTATTTATGGGTGTTCAAAAATAGTTTGAGATTTTATAGATTACACTTGAAAGCGTTTCAAGTATAATTACCATTGCTCGAAAGTTAGACAGGTGATATTAGTCTATAAGTTTGGGTTAAGTACACGTTTGCACACTGCTCATTCCTCATGAAGCGCACAAGAAAAATTGTGAATAGAAAAAATTGAAGCATATGTGACTCATGATGAACTGATTTTCCATTGGACTTTATTCGACAACTAGACTGATTTTAAATTACTTTTATGCTGGCAATATATTTTGTTTCGTTGCTTCTAAATAACTCAATCGTAACGTTAATTCCTTAGGAAAAGACTTCTGGACTTTTTTTGAGACCAGCTGTCAAGGGTTTCACAGAGAGAAATATGGTTGAAATAGGGTTTGCCAAAGATATCCAAGGATCACGATTAAAATAGCAAAGAACAGTATATTGTTTTTTTAATCGATCTCATAAAACGGCAGTTAGCTATTTATGATTTAAAACAAACTCATTTTGTGCAGGTAACTAGAAGCACCTATGTACATACATTTGCACGAAACTGTTATGCTCTTTTTACCAAGAAAAGAAGAAGTATTATGGTGTTATAAGAACGGGCAAGATAAATTTATAAAGCCTTGGACAGGATTCAAAATATCATTCCCAACTCAACTCTTATGCATTTTATCTATTCCATAAGTATGTAGGTATATTACTAGTATATTCATAGGTGTGTGCATTGCAGGCGCCAAGTTTAGATAGAAGAACTTTCTTGATCTTTACTACGAACGGTCAAATAGTTGGTTGGTTGTCACATTTTTTTCTTAGTAAAAAAAAGTATGTACAATTTGTTTCTGGGTCGATCTACCCTTTTTCGTCTATATGTCACCGTCGATACAAAAGCTAGAGATTTCAAATGTGTAAGACAAATGTATTTGTTCTCTTATAAATAGATGAAAAGTTTGTATTTTCTATTTTGGTTTTCCCAAATGTCCGCCTTCCACAGTTTTAAAACTTTGGTGAAATTTTAAAGGAATACTGTTGAGCAGCTTCCCTATGAATTGATTCCAATATATGTATATTTGGCAGTTCCTATTGTGGTGGAGGAAATCGAAGAGATCGATTTTCATAATAAATTTGAATATAGCATGTCTGAAGCTTGTGTTAAACTGTGAACGAAATTTGGAAAAATATTTATTTTTTAACTTACAATTTGACTAGAATCAAGGTTCGAATCAAAACCAAGGTTTACAGATATGAGAAACCTGGTTCAGGTTAGAGCCGTGAACTGAACTACACGAAATTTTTGTTGAGGCGACTGTCTTGATTATAACAATAATAAACATTGTAATTGATCTAAATGGTATGCAACACTTAAGTAGGAAAAACACGTGGCTTAATTGGTTCGCGCTGTAAAGTACGCAACACGGATAGGATGCAATTGCAAGTGCAGCGATAAACCATAAAAAACCATTTGCTGTGGCATTCTGTATGCAAATCAGGCATTTTCTTTGTGATATTTTCGTTTGGCTTTTCCAATGTTCCGGCGCGCCAATAATAATTCAAATATAAGTTTTGCAGACCGAGAAAAACTGGTGCGCGTGGTGAGAAAAACCGCAAAGTGGTAAATTTTTGCAACACAGCGTGTGGCAGCAACTCAAACAGCAGCGGCGGCAGAAGCAGAAGCAGCAGCAACATGAAATATGAAACAAATTGTAGCAATTTCCCAAAGGCGGCGGACACGCAAATGTGACCAGCCAGCGCGAGTCCAGGGTCTGGGACATGACCTCAGCTCAGCTCCTTGCTGACTCCTCGGCAGCTGCTGCTGCTGCTGCTGCTGCGATTTATTGCTGACGAATGTGTATTCAATTTTAAAGCATGGCATAAATGATTTATACATTTGATTTTATTTTTCACGCCAGCCCACTTTTTGGTAGCTAGAGCTCGCAGCTTAGCGCAAATGGGAAATCACTTGCTCAAGGACCAGGCGCTCGGATTTGGCTTGGCTTCCTTTCGATTCCATGCTTTGCACAATTTCGCATCGTTCATATTTATGGCTATGACGTCGTAAAAAATTATGCTTTAATTTGATTATGATGCTGAACAGTTGGCCCTCACACACACAGACACACACACATATGCATATACATATATTAAGCAGCCTTCTTTTGCGCCATACATTGCGTATACGCAACGTGTCTCCTTAAAAATTCGTTAAAAAGTTATTGACAAGCGCATCGCGAGGCGAATGATGCGTGCAGAGCGCTGCGTTGACTTTGCCCGACTCCGTACCAGGCACTTGGGCGATAAGCCACACAGCGAATCCTGACTTGCACTTAAATCTGACGGATAGGCAGCATGGGCAGATATCATTTTTCATATATTTATTCTCTTTGCTACAGTTGACTGCATTGTTAATAATAGGATATTGAATCAAGAGTCTTGTTTTAAAAATCGAATGCATTCCAGAGCTTTTTATGGCGCTGTTAAGGAAACTAAATAACATATTCACGGTCGTCAAGCTTAATTGTATCTATATTTCCGTCATACTAACCAGTATTATCGATGCCTTCGCATCGCTCAGTTATCGTTAATAGCTGCTACTTCTTAGGAAATTTTTAAATATATTCAAAATGATTTTAAATTTTAATTCTGTGGTATCAAACCATAAAAAAGACACTGCATTTACTATATATACTATAAATTATTTGTTTTTTAATAATTAATTTCAAATGTATTTGGATCTGTAGTGCTAATCAAAATAGGAACGTAAGAGTGGGATTGAAATTTGTGCTAAATAGCTTACAACTCAATGATATCGTAAGATAGGCTTAATTTATTGAGATTTATATGGATTATGACGATTTGACCAAAACGTTCATACGGGTAGATGGACATTAAGCAAAATAGACATTCCACAATGCTAATATACTCGTTTTATGTAATAAACGAATAAAAAATACATATACATAACTTCCCGGCTCAAAGCAACTCTCAATACTCAAAACTCTTCGATCAACACCCAAATTCGCGATCTTTGTGAAACTGTTGTGCAGTAAAATATATATTAAAGCGAAGAGCAAAATCAAAATTATAATTTGTTAAACTGAATAAAATGAAATTACAAAAAAAAGCAAATATAAAAATAATCGTTGAAAAATTGAAAACAAAATATGTGCACAAAATCCGTTCGTTTAAGACTCGAATTATACTTAAGAGATTGAATTAATTGCGAGCTGTAGATAAATACATATATCCAATATCTGAGTAAAAAAGTCATTTTCTTTCAAGCCTAAAGGCCTATTTAAGTTTGCTTTCAGACAGATTACCTGCTCATAACGCACAATTAATTAAAGTTAATTAGTCGTCTTCCCCACACACTTCCACATAACTTTAGCTACGTAACTTTGCCCTATGAAGCTGAACTCAGAACTTATTTAATTGCATGCAATATGAATAGTTTTCAGTTTAAGCGAAACCTCATTTCACATCACTTTAAATCTAAAACATTCTTTAAGCTACTTAGCGGTAAGTTAATCATAAAGCTAACTAATTAATTTGCAATTAAATTTCTTTTGCATCGCTGCCTCCCTCCTCTCGCCCGTCGCCTGCTATTAAAACGGACTCAGCTGCGTTTGCCTTTTATATGCGCATTAAAATCTTAATTCAAATATGTAACCGCTTGTCTATGCCACTATAATCACTATTATATCCATTTGGAGCCACGTGTGTGCGTGAGTGTGTGTATGCGTTGCGTGTCCAAACAGAAATATGATGAGGGAACGGTGGGCGCGCCCGTGCTAGAGAGCATCATGTTAATTTTAAAAGGTAATTTTGGCGCTGAGCTTATTATGCTCATTAAGTCATCAGCAGCAGTGCTAGCAAAAACAATATGGGCCAGGACCTGTGTCCAGGACCACAGTACAGAATCACCATCGCCGCTCATATGCCCAGCACAACATTATAAAGTGCACAGCAGCAGACCGCAAACGTGTGCATTCATTTGCTGTTGTTGTTTAGCCCCAGTTGTTCCTGTTCCTGTTGTTGTTGTTGTTTCTGTTGGTGGCACTTCACTTCATTCTGAATACCCTGTAGAGCTAAGTGAATTGAGTATTTTCGATCAGTTCACGTTCACGTGGCTTATTTACGTGGCTCTTCTACTTCAACCCGAACCAAATCGGTTGAGCCTGGCATTCCAAACAATTTATGACAATGCAGGAAATCTTTAACGAAAACCAGTTGGTCAAAAACCCTGACTGTTTACACCAAGACTATTAAAATCAGAAATATAGTTCAAGCCGTAATCAAATCACAAACAATATTGTTTTTGTTTTTGCAGTCTTACTTCAACCTTCGCTACCTCACAGCTAATCGAACATGCAATCGGGCATTAGACTTCCGGATGGATCTACCTTATTTACTTATCTTAACTTGTTATCTTCCTATTTATGCTGCCATTAGAAGAGATGACAGCGTCTAGGTACAGGGTATCTTTGAGTAAAGCACGCATAGTTGGCAGATTTTTGAATTTTTATTTTTTGCACGCTGGCGCAACATCAGCAACTGGTCCACTACATCGAGCGTGAATTAATTTTTAATGATGTTGTGAACTCTGCTGCGACGCGAAAGCGACTCCTATTTTGTCTATCTCTGCCATAGTGGCAGCTGCAGTACGCGTGTGCGTGTGCGTGTGCGTGTATATCCGGTGGACAACGCCGGATGTAGGTCATTTCAAAAATTGTTTGCTTTAAATTGCATTTGCGTTCGCCACGTGATGACATCCAGTCAGAGCCACACGAGCCACAAGTGTTTTTACGCGCACCACGCACCACGAAACCGAGCACAGACCATGTCATCAAATGCGATGAGTGGGCGTGTGGGTAAGGGTTCCTTGGCAGGAGGGAGTGGGTGTTGTTGGTTGGTACATAGGCTGTGCTTGTTTAGCCATTAGTCAAGGATCGTTGCAAATATGCGCCGAGTGGGTCAACTGCCTAATTAAAAATGAAAATAATGTTCAGCGAAAATGCTAAGAAGAATGCAGCTGGGAAATTGCTTTCACTCAACAGAAATGAGCGCTCGCAAAACTCGCTTGTTTATTTGAAAACTTTACATATATGAGAGAGTCATTTCCATTGTTGTGCACTTGTGTGGAGTTCCTTATATTTCCCAGGTATTTTAATAGCTAGCCTAGGCATTCATTATATCTGCTAAGCTTTGGTTGGTATTTGCCAAGGACTTTAAGAGAGTTTATTTTAAACTTACCACGGCAAGGCCTGTGTATACCTGCTAGTTGTATATATGTATATGTATGAACTTTTCTTCTTACAAACAAAAAACTTTCTTATTTTCCAGTGCTCTTCAATTTGATAGTTTAAACAATTTGATAGTTTAAACAACTCTACTTCATTTGAGCCGCATACCTTTTCAGCCCTGAGCTGTTTCTGTTAAATCAATTATCCGATTAATTTGCATACACTTTCATCTGCTCTTCCTTCTCGCATACTCTCTAACTCTCTCTCTCTCTCTCTCCCCATCCTTCTTTCTCTGTCTATCCAATTTTGTCGTGCTCTCCTTATCCCTCCAGCATGACAAAAGAGTATAAATCAAAAGGTCTTTTTATTGAGGACGCCGCTGGCGATTGCAAACAGTTCGTTGGCCATTTTATTGCCTGAGCCGTCGATTATTTGTATACCCATTCAAAATGGGTGATAAAGGTATAATGGTTCATTACAAATGTTTGTAACAGGAAGCATCTTCGACACTATAAAATATATATATTCTTGATCAGGACAGCTGAGCCGAGCTGAGTCGACCAAGCCTTGCCTATTTTTCTGTCTGTCTGAACGCGTCGATCTCAGAAACTATATATAATTGCGTATACCATACGCAGATCGATATCTCCTCCCATCATTATAGTTTCGATAACAATAAATTTCTTCACATGGTTTTTAAGTATAATCAGGCTTTTTGTTTTGTTTGTTTTGTTTTAACTATTTAACGGAGCCTTGAATATAAATACAGATGTGTGCTGATCGAAGCTATATAATCATGTGTGATTAAGTGTATATATGCCCGTATCCTCAGGTCGGGCATTCCCGACTAGAGCACTCTTACTTAATTTTTCGTATTTTTCTTCGGCTGTGTTGTAACTTGGTGTTGATTCAATTGCGCTCTCACACTCACACACACACACATACAAACAGACACTCATACTTGCACACACAAATACACGTACAGTCAAAAAGGTTTATGCAAATGCAATAAATTATATTTTATTATGAAAAATTTAAGCGCATTCCGCCTGCAACGGGGCGTGGTATGCAGCAACATACAGGAGAGGCCATGAAAATCCAATTAATTGTTATTTTATTTGTTTATTGTTTTCTGATTACGCCACAATAACAACAGCAGCAACAACAATAACGACATCGTCATTGGGGCTCTCCTTTTTTGCGTTTTGATTTATTGTCACAATTTTATAAATAATTTAATTAATAAAATATTTAAAGTAATAAATGACTATCATAAAACTTAAAAAAATACTGGTCAAATAAAATTGTCTTATGCGGTCTAAAACAAGCAAGACGGCTTCTGCGGGTGACCGAATAGAAGATACCCTATGCGTACAGTAACATACGCTCTCACTTGCACATACATATGCGCTTTTACATACACAAACTAGACAGGCAGCGCAGCTAGAAGAAGCTGCATTATATATAGGCGATTTTCAACTAGTACAGGGTATAAAATTGCGCAATGCATAGTTGTATATAGTTGCAGCAATTCCTCGTAAATACGAATCCATTCAAAGTACTTCTTGAAATTAAACTTAATTTACAACAAGACAGAACAAAAATTTTTGGCACGCCGTACATTCAATACCCTTGAAAACATTTCGCTTTCCGTCTTGCTGATATGCGAGGATAATGTGAGACTGATAATTGCTTTATCATATAGAAGTACGATCTTGATAAGGTTGCGTTCATATATAAGGACCATAGAAAATCGAGTAAATGCCCGTTGGGGAGAAGTTATTTTTTAAAACAGAAAAGTTGTAGATACAATTTTAATATTCGACCGATCGTCCCTTTAGTAGCTATATGAAATAGTGGTCCTATGATGAAACAATTTTGTGAAACTAAAAAATGCCATGTTTAGTCAAGTTATGTCGAAAAACAAAAACGTTTTGCATACAATAGGTTTGTTTTCGACCGATATATGACCCTTGATATATGGTATAGTGATTTGATCTAGCCGGGTCCGTCATATGTACTGCGTGCAACATCCTTAGAGACTAGCTTGCATAGAAACAGGCAGACAGACAATCTGACCAAGAATATAATTTAATGAGGTTGGCGTCGTCTCCGTCGAAGCTTCACCCATTTAGTGACAAAATTATATTACCCTCGTTGAGAGTATAAAATAGCACTGTGTTTCGTTACAGAAGAAACTCGTACATTACTTATGTTATTCTTTTGTTATCGGAGCAGTAGTTGGGGGTTTTTGTTCCCATTCGCAAGGATCTCTTGAAGCATGTCGTTATTTTTTCGGGGTATACCACAGTCCGCCACTTAATTGCTAGCTCTACACAAATGATGTACCTGCGGTTACTCCTCATTGCTGTCCCTTTCTTTCACTTGATTTACCCAAATGATATACCTCAGTGTATCTCTTTCTATCCGTCTTTCTCTTAGTTACACCTATGAGAAACTGTTGAGTACCTTCATTTAGCTTGTCAGTCAACGCAGTGTTCATTTATCACCGCCAATGGGGCGCTTCGAGCTTGTAATACCCTAAGAGCGGCAATAGCTTAGAGCGTATGTGATGATAATGCCCCCTGTCCCTGCCCCTGTCCCAGGCCCGTGGCATGGGCGCTGCAGCTGCCCCCGTTGGGCTGGATGCAGTCGCGGGGCAGAGGAGCAGGTGACAAGCGAACGAGTAAGATAAATTATTATTTTAATTGCATTTAAATTACACGTTGAGCGCGGCATATACGAAACAATTTTAAAAGCCTGCTGTCAGACGGGGGCGGTGGGCGTGACACTGTCAAAGCTCACCCGCTGTTAGATAAAGGGCCACCCATGGCGGCAGCTGACCAGCATTTAGGCCAGAATGTCAGTGCGATGAAGTCATTTGGGAAAGTTTCATATTCTTCTCTCTTTATTTTTTTGTTGGAGAAAGCAACAACAGCTTGGTGTCCTGTTCCTGGTCGGGATACGGCTGTGTCCTGTGTGGATTCACCTGGCAGCGGCCTCTTTTTCAGACATTGCCTTATAATTGCCAGCCACCCGCTGCGTGCTCGCCCACCAACAACAGTTGCTGCTGGGCCAAGTCAGCAGCAATTTATATTCATGAGTTGTTGTTAGGTATTGTAAGTTGCTGTTGTTGTTGTTGCTGATTCCCTTAAGCATGCTTATTGTTATCCGTGAATGAAGTTCTCTTATCGCGGCCCAGCCCCCGCCTCGATAAGCTCCTTTGGGCCGTCTGTGCAGATGTTTTGTACTTTGATTTCAAGTCTTGACTGGCGTTGTTGTTGTATATACTATTGTTGTTGTGCATATCAAAATTGTTATGGGCGCACGCAAAATGACTTTAATTGTCATGCTGATAACTCAGTGCTGATGACGACGATGAGTGCGACGAGAACGGGCCGAAGATCTCAGCCACAAATCTTTTGTGGCTTTAAATTTGCAGGCTTTGGGGCGACGCCGGAAATAATTGCCAAAATATAAACTAGTTATAAATTATTAGCATGCACATGGATGAAATGGCAGCCAAACGGAGCTGAAAGTCTAAATTAAGGCACAGACAGCCAAACATCCTTGCCAGCTTCAGCTGTAATGGATAAACACACACACACACGCATGCACACACACACATTCACACACACGCACATACACACTTGGCATATTTTATAAGTCTGCGCTGTGCGGTTGAAAATTTAAACAAAGCCAAGCCACAAAATCACACAAGGAACCTCTTTGCTTTTCCATGGATATCCTTGAGCAACATCCAGAGGTGATGGCATGCAGGCTGAGGGGCACACACACACAGAGAGGGGCACAGCGAGAAACAATAATTTGAAGTGCTTAAGAAGCATTGAAGCTTTTATACGCTTACTTTAATTTAAATAAATAGTGAGTGATTTAAAGAATCTCGGAATATTTACTGAACAAACGATGTTTATTCAGATGATTCCTTCAGAGAAAATATGTAGCTGTTCGATATGCAACTCTTCAAGTCATTAAGCCTACTTATCTATATTTATTATTTTCATTCATAATCTGAAATAAGACTTTAAACAGTATGGTAATAAGTTCCATAATAAGGGTATAGATTTGGTCAATGCTCTAGCCAATGTCTAATACTTTAAACCGATCATCTCCTTGCGGATGTTTAATATTGCTAATGAAAGCTTTTACAATTTTTTAAAGTTGATTCTTTTTATTTATTATGCATGCATCTGCATATTGTCGTATTTTAATATCCTATGAAATTTATTTATTCTTTAAATTCGGTTAAAGTAGTGTGGCTTTTCTCTTTAGACCGTGATTGCACTTCGAATAAATTTGTATGAGATACATTTATAGTTTGTATGGCGCTGAAATATAGAGTATTACGGATAATAAAATTAGAAAGACAACATCAATTACTCAGTATTCTGGTAAACAGATGTTCCCGCTTAATACAGGTCTAGTTAATTGAGGTTGAACCGTAGTTAGCTGTTTACTAATTGAACAAACTGTTGGCATTTTACTGAATTTTTTCATTCTGTGCCATGTAAAAGTCTCCTGGAATCGCCTAGACCCTTTCTAAGAGTATAGCAATCAACAAAGGCAGCTGGAGGGGGCAACATGTTGGCAACATTTTCTCCCTCAAAGTCGTCGTCAGCAACACATTAAAGCAGCTTCATTGTCCTTGGCTGCCGTTGCTCTCTCTGTGTGCGTGTGTGTGCGAAGAGTGTATGAGTAAAGTTTGTAAGCAGATAAAGTCATTTGCTTTGATATCTTTTACTAATTATTGCCAAAGCGTTGTCTAAGCCAGTTTTCTACACAGCAGCAACAGCAGCAGCAGCAGCAACAACAACAACAACAACTTGCACCGCAGCAACATCGTCAGCGGCAGCAACAACAAGCATAATAAATGACAGCAATTCAAGCTAAATGCGGCTGCTTGAATCCTTTTTTTGAAACACACACAAACACTGCAAATCGGGGACCACATCCTTGCCGCTCACACACGCAGACACACACACACACGCACACACTCACATAAAGAGCGAGAGGGAAAACATTAACAGCATATTATCCCTGGCAACGCATACAAACAAAATTCAACGAAGCGTGGCGCCAAAACCGCTTCAGCAAAGCCAAAAAGTGGGCGGGGCCCAGTTTTAGCTACTAAGTTCACAGTTTGCCATTGTTGTTGTTCCTCTTGTTGTTGTTGTTGTTGTTGTTTTAAGCAGCCAGCAACAAAGTGAAAAATATGATAAAATTAATTTTTGTGTTTACATTTAAGCGCACGTCTTGGTGTTGTTGTTGTTGTTGTTGTTGATGCTGCTGCTGATCCTTGTTGTGAATGGGAAAAGGTTGAAAACTGAAATGTTTGAGATTAAATTAAAGCTGCTGAAATGTTGTCATTTATAATTTGCACAATTGCCGCTAATCAAATTTTCGACGCACTGTCAAGAAAATGGAAGCGCACATCCTTGCCGCAGTCGAGGCGCTGGCATAAATATTTGGATACTTTTTGTGTTAGCGCCTCTCGCCTTTTAATATGCCATCAAAATGCCAATGGAGCTTAAAGTGGGGCGGGTTTCTTGCTGGGCTGTTTGGCGTTTGGCAAAAGGCGATAAAATAGACAAACCTTATGAACGTTTTGCGTGTGGCTGACTACAGCTGGGGGCACGCGGCAAGGACTCTCTTCCAGAGAATCCGCCGTTCGACACCCACAGCTAAGCAAGCATTGAAACGAATCTATTAAGTGGAAATTTATTAAAGCAACAACCAAAAGAAGTCAAGTTAAGCCATAAAATGTAGCTTGTTTGTGTTTCTGCCCACTCACAGAAGTACATAAAAATATTAAAAAAACAAGTAAGAGGACGCAAGTCGCGAATGACCGACTTGGAGATACCCTAAGCCCAGCGCCGAGTTATCGTTATAAACATTCTAGATTTCTTGTGCATATGTCCGACTTGATGCCATTCTCAAAGCTTACGTCTGATATATTATAGTGTGTATCTGCGAAACATTATAAATTCAACAAAGTGAATTATCCTTCATCTAAGTTTTTTATACGACAACCTACAAACCTACCAAGTAAGATGAACAAGCTCTTATTCCTTAAGAAAAAATGTCTTAAAATCAGTATTAATCGTATATATATATACATATATATATACTCTATGGAGTGGATGTTGCTGCCTTTGCCCGTTACATACATTTGCCGAAATATAATATACCCATTTTCAATTTTTCAGTGAGTTCTGTGTATAATAAAAAAGCACAAAAAAGAAGACAGACAGCCAATAATAATAGGAAGGAGTCGCTGCCTGGCTGGGTAGCCTTTTGGTCTGGCGTTGATATTTTTATTGCTGCAACGGCTTAGGACGACAGCTTCGGCCCAGCAAATTCCTTCCTATTCCCATTGTACTAGTCCAGACAGAAAAATTTGCACAGCATTTGCTATTGCATGTGGATTTTGCGTTGGTTTATTTTATTCATATTTCTGCGAGCAAAAGCTTTTTCGTGCGCATTTATTGACGATTTAGCAACTGAGCTTGGCAACTTGACGTATGCGTTATTTTTTCTTTTATTGTTAATAGATTTACGTACATTTTGCGTATACCATGTGGGCCGTTATGTATACGCATTTGCGTCACATCGCTCCATAAATAAAGGCTTAAGAAGTGCGATTTCGAATGTAGAAATTAAAAGGTAACCAGGGAGACGAAGGAAGCAAAGGAAAATTTAATTTAGGATGCATCTCTGGGCCTTTAAGGTAACGCGTCGATCTCAGAGACTTATCGGAGCTAGAGAAGCCTTAAATATAGATCTTCTTACTGCAGGCCTATCTTTTAAAAAAGCCTTCTATTCAGCTGCCTAGTTCTTACTTTTTAGCCACTGCATTGCTCAATTATTTGGTAAATACTACATACATTAAATACAGACTTTCATCAATTGTATTAGACCTAAAAACTTCCTGTCTGGCGCTTATCAGACAACCTAATCGAGCTAATTTCCGGGGCACATATCAAACTTCAACATTCGCTTACTGGCACATCAGAAGGCGTCAGTTCTGCTGCTCATATGTTAGCCAGTGGTGGCAGGTGTCAGGGGACATAGTCTTGGGCGGCTGCAAATTAGGCAATTTCCTTTTGGGTCTCCACAGAGAACTTGGCATATTTCATAAATCAATAAAAAAGCTCTGAAATAAAACACGTTGACACAGGCCTTGGGAAATACTACCTCAGTGCGAAAAACATGTCTGGCGCTATTTCCGCCATCAGTTTTTTCCTTAAAATGCCACCAGGTAAACAAAATAATGAGTGCAAAATGGCAATTGAGGATGAGAATTAGTGCCCTAAGCTCCATTAAAGCTGAGGAAAGTCGCGTGTTAGACTCCGTTGCCGTAGGAAATGTGTAAAATAGAAAAAGTTTTATTTAAATGCATGCATGTAATGGGCAAAGAATCTCTAAGTATATATTATATGTATACATGTGCTAAGGGTTGCCTTCTTTATTTTTAAGGTCTGCACTTGACCATTCGAGTCGATCAAGCTATGCCCATCAGCCTGAATGATTGTGTCGATCTCAGTGACTATGGGATACTAGCAAGTAGCCTTAATTAGTATTATTTAAAAAAATCAAAACCGACGAACACGATTCAAATTATTAAATTATTGGTTGAATAACATTTTGAATTGTAGCTCAGTTAATTTGAATGGGGAGTTTGCAGTAATATATTCATATATTAATGGGCTAGCCGTAATTTTGTACGCGTACAATTATGTTAAGCCGGTGAAATGCATCGCAATCAATTTTTAATTTAACAAAGTAATAATAAAAAACAAAAGTAACAACCGCATTTACTCATTTAAATATAGAAAATTATAATAAAAATAGCAACTAAATACATACAAATATGTCATGTCGACAGAAATATTGATATCGTATTAAGTAGATTTTATATAGAAAAAAATTGTCTGTCGTTGCTTGAGTTAAATGAATTATGTTGAAAATGCAATTGGTGCCGAAAAAAATGTCGCTTTAATGGTCATGCGGCTACGCAATCACCTTTCCCCCTTCACCGACCAATTGGCAGTCAGGGTAAGCCCTTTCTTATTAACAGATGATATACCATTGTTATAATAAAAGAACAATCAAATATCAATTACGTGATTTCCTTGCCTGATCAAATAAACTCAATATTTAGAGTCAAGGATCCTAGCGGGTGTCTTATGGTGCATAAGTGCCTGAATGGAGTCAACTGATAATACCACGATAATCATAATCCTATTTTACAAATTCCCAGCAATCTCTCTTTCATTTTCATACTTTTTGTTTTCAATACTATTTTCGTTTTTAAGATGATTAAGCCACAAAAGAAACATCGTTGCATGCTTTTTGTTATTTACTTTTGTATGCATTGTACATTTTACTTTTCATAAGCTTTAAGTCGACTCCCAAAAGGATATCACGCATCTATGGAGGTAATTTGCCAGAGCCAAAGAACAGGGGAAAGCAAGGAGGATGCTTGATAAATCGTTGGGACAAGGCCGTGCAGGGGGTTTGGGGGTATAAACGGGTTGGCTGTGGTGTATGTGAGAAAGAGACAATTAAAAATCCATTAATTTGAGTAGCGGCAACCCATGTAAGGCTACTTATACTTATATTACCCAGCCACGCCCACACGCACGCCCACAGTCGGAGCGCTCTGTCTGTGCGAGTCGCAGTGAATGGAAATTTACATTACATTATACTCGCATTTAAATAAATTTTTGCAAAATTAAAACGTAATGCATATAAGAGAAGAGGCGCCCAGCAACACACACACACACGCACACACAGACATTTGGGTTATATATCTGAGTGGATGTATCTGAGTATGTGTGTGTGAGTGTGTCCGTGTGTGCGTGTGCCTGAGTGCTGGTGACTGTATGAGTGCATTGTTGATGCATTGGCCCTGGCCCAACGTGGTACCAAATTATTTATGTGTCGCACATTTAACTTGTACATGGCAAAATATATTTTGCATTTACAGAATGCACTTCCATCATTATCCAAAGAGAGAGAGAGAGAGAGACGGGGATAGAGAGAAAGGAGAGAGCATCAAGTTCTGGGCAGGCAGCTGGCCGGATGCTGGAACACTGGGCACAAGGCATTGGCATTGTTTTTGGCCCAGACCAGGCCAGACCAGGCCTGGTCAGGCTGGGCGCCGCGTCTGTTCGGATTAAAATGCATGGGTTCATGAAGTGGTCATCTGTCATCTTTGCGGTAGGAAGAACTTCGCATGTTGACATTGTCGCAACAGTTTATACTTACATACAATGGACGCAACAACAGCAGCAACCAAGCAGGCAGCCACCTACCCATCCGCCCATTGGCACCCACTCAGTGCTGCTTCTCAGCTGGCAGCTTGTTATGGCGTTTTATTTTTTACAGCCACTGTTGATGCTGCCGCTGCTGCTGCTGCTGCTGCTGCTCAACTACGTTCAGTTTTCAGTGAGTTGGTGCGCATTTCCCCTTGAAGCCGGATTAAATATGGCTTAAAAGTCAGTTGACACGAGTTGGCCATTTCTCGATGCCTCGAGCCAAAATTGCGCACTGGTGTGAGATAATAAAACATTTATGCAGATAGCCAGCCCAACAACATCATTGAAATTAAGTAAAACACGCATACGCACTGTATGCCAAAATGAGACAGACAGAACGACCCCCAATATCAACCTCGGTATGTGCGGAGCAAAAATGTCTTTAGATGTCATTAAAATTAATTGCACTGGCCCTGACTGACTGACAGATAGACATTCAGCGAGTTCATGGTTCAAATTAATGCGTTTAAATGCGTTTAACAGGCAATCTTAAGTTGTGGGCAATTTGTACTCTTTAGCTGAACTTGTACGTGATACTAAGCGTTTAGTATTTAATCGCTCAAATTTGGCCGCTAACTGCCCTTATTAACATTTTCTTAAACACAATTTTTCACTCTAAGTAAGTTTATATGCTTTATACACTTTTATAAAGCTGTGTTCTAGTATATTAATTCAATCGCGCAATTTGATTTAAAGAAATTATTAATCTCGGATACTGCATTGGAGCTACAGACTTAAAATATAGAATACATGTTTGCGTATCTCAGGACAACAAGTAAATAGTTTTAGATTTATTTGCTAGTCATGTTGGAAAAATATTTTAGGGAACAGAAAATGTGATGTTCAGGACACCTTCGGGAACTAACTGACCACACCCTCAAAGTAGGGATATAGTTTGCCGGACTGTCTTAAAAATATCCCTGCATCAGTCTTTAATCTATAACAAATTTCTTTACTCATTTTAAGAACTCTTTGGTCACATACCACATTTGTATATTATTTGAAGTTTTAATTTATTCCTTATTTCAAACAGCTGTCCACATAAATGTCATAAAAATATTATGTTAAGTTTATGTCAACTATCATCGGTATATGCAATTTAATGTTATAGGCACACACATGCCCGAAGCTCTGTACTTTTTCGAAAGGTGTTAATTTTCCACACCTTTCAATCTTACGTTAAGTAAATAAATCAATTCCGTACACATCATCACATAAGTATTTTCGTATCGTTCATAAACTTTATTGCTTTCGTTAAAACTTAACCCCAGCAACACACGCACACTCGAAATTAGATTTTCAAATATCAGAAAAAAAAAATGATCAAATAATAATAATTAATAAAAATTATTCCTATAGAGCTATTTTTAATAGTAATCGGATGTTTATTATATTTTGATCATATGTAAGGTGCAATTGGTAAGTAACAAGTACCAACATTGATTTACATATATAAGTAAACAAACACTTTTTTTAATACAGCAACTTAATTATCAACGGATAGATGTCAGTTATATGAAATAGCTAGTTGATGTAGTTACTTGTAGAAACAGGCTGACGGACTTGGCAACATCGACTGGGCTGTTGATACTGACCAAGCCTATATGTATATACTTGATGGGGTCACTGATATGTTACACATTCCCCTTTTATATATTTTTTGTAATAAGTATTTTAAGTTTTTCCTGAAGTTAAATTTTTTATAAGCTTGTTTTCTAAATGCAGAAAAGATCTTTGCTCTTTAATCGTCGGATCAGTTTGCTTGCCGCATTGCGCTTTGTCCCGATGCTGTCCGCCTCACAGGCTTGTGGCACAAATGTTGTATTACGTCCTGACATGCAACATGAATATTCACTTTGCACTTTCGGGGCATTGCCGGTTCGGATTTAGGATACAGGTGTTTTGCTAGTGCGTGCCTCTCGTCCCTCTGCTCGTGTTGTTTTTGTTGATGTATATGTTGCTCTTGTTGCTGTTGTTGTTGGGCTTTAACCGAAATTTGCATCTTAATCTCTGCCGTCAACGCCACTGTTGACATGCAACAGCAGCAGAAGCAGAAGCAGAGGTAGCTGCAAATCGTCTGCTTACGCATAAACTTGCAGGACATGCGGACGGACAGGGGCGCAGGCGCAGGCCCAGCCTAGCACCATCACCAGGACCAGTACACTGACCAGCTACAGTTGTGGCTGATTGTTGTTTAGTTTTGCAATTTAAATCACATTTTCAGGTGCAATGCTCGAGGAGGCGGCAACGTTGACATATGTATGTATGTACAACCAGCACACGGGCTGCTGGCTGCGGGTGTCCTTGGCCATTACCAGGATAACACATAATTGGGCAGCCTTAAAGTCGGCGGCAACATTGTCATTGTTTGTCGTGCGTCTGTCTGGCGTCTACTTATCGCCTGGACAGGCCCACAGGACATCAGCGAGCGATAGGTTATATAAGCAGAGCCGCCAAAATGTGCTAGGCGTTGGCCCAAGAGGGGACGAAGTGCCTGTTTCCGTGTCTGGAGATTTTTTTCTGTTCTTTTGCGTGTTTTTGCTGCCCCAAAACAAACGAAATGAAATGTAGATGCATATCCTTTTCCTAACCTCATGTGTGTGTGTGTGTGTGTGTGCGTGGGTGGATAAATGTAAATTGTATAAATGTGCGCATAAATTTTCGTTGGCAAAATTTGAAATTCCGATTTTCGACCAGATTGGTAAACAATTTATGTAAACAACAACAACAACACGAGCAACATTGAAATCTGGTTCAGATATCTCGCAGCTGCCGCTTCGAGTGTCCTTTGGCTTTTGCATGTTTGAGCGCGCTCTCACTCCCTCTCTCCCCCTCTCACTCTCTTTATCACACTCTCTGGCAGCATGTAATTGCGTAACCCTTTAGTTAATAGCACCCTTGAGTACTCGAACATTGTGTATTGTTCGTCCTCGTTGTCCCTTTGCTGCTGCTTATGGTTATGACCATACGAAATACCAGAATTGCCCGAGACCACTCGCCCATCACTTTTGCTTATCTTAAGTATTTTACTTATGTTCTGATGCTGTCTGTCTATCGCCAAGGGATTCTCTGGAGACCTGCGTCCATTTTCAATGTTTGCATTTACACATTTTCCATTTTCTATGCGACAAACTGCGTGAGTTTCTATAAATGATAACGAGGCTATTTCGACATGTGGCTTGTTTCTCGTTTCTCGTTTCTCGGTTGATAAAGTGTTTTTGAATGCACATAAAATCGTTACCGAGGCCCCTGCGATATGCCCAACTAGTTCAAGTATTGTTATTACTTGACTTTTTAACCAATTTCTACCCTTCTTATAAATCTACGCTCTATTTATTTTTTGCCTGCACCCTCCCAAGTAGATGTTTGCAATAAGTTCGGAAGTGAAATTGTGTAGCAAATGCTTTCGGTCTTACACACTCTTTGGGCATGTTGTGCCATTTACTACACACACTATTTCCAGGCGAGTGTTTGTAAGTTTTGTTTGTTTTTGTTTTGCTTTCGTTTTTGTTTTTAGAGCCATCCAAAGCCTGTGCAGGTCCAGCTGGCCCGGCTGGTCCGGCAGCTGCTCAGCTTGTTGTTGCTTGCCTGCACGGCTTTACGTGCTCGACAATTTGCCATTAATTGAAAACAGATTTGTCGCCGAGATTGCATTGTCAACAGGCAACTGATTTCCGTACAAATTAATTATAGTTGCAATCGACAGCAGCAGACCGATTGGTGGCTTCAATCCAGATTGAATTGAAAATCTGGGCAGCGCATGCAGAAATTTAATTCAATTTTATAGAGTGTAGCCGAACTGAAATTCTACACTAATGAAATTCTAATTGCGAGCTGCTTTCTCCGACTCATTAAATTCAGACTGCACAAAAACGGAAAAAAAGGCGAGAAGGTAAATAATAATAATCATAGTTGCGTCTGCGGAAACGGATATGCCAGCTACGGAAAAGCGATGCTGTGTATAAGTCAGGGCAGGGTTGAGGCGGTTGTGGATGAGGTGGGAGTGGGAAGGGATTTTGCTTGACATTTTAATTTGTGCACACGTGTTGAGCTGCGTATCCTGTTTCAAAAAATATATTTGCTCTGACCATATGTTTGACACTTTGCAATTGCCATTTTATTGTTATTGCCCACTAATATTTACACACAATTAATTTCAACAATTAACTATTTTTATAGCATGCAGGTCTATAAATAAGCGTTTCGTATTTATAATGATAAAACTACCATAAACAATAAGCAAATAAATATTCATTTTAATGGTGTGGGCAATGTTTTTATTGTTTTTACAATAATTAACAACATTTTCATACAGAAACTTTATATCCGATTGCTTGTTTCTATAGGAACTACTGGTTATAGTCATCGAATATTGATAAGATTTTGCTCGTAAAGGGGGAATATGGGAAATTTCGTAGTTTGCAATTTACATTATGCCGATCGACTCTAAGGGACCAATATGAGTTGATAAAGTGTCTATATTGACTTGGCTTTTGGTATAGACCACTCTACGGGGTCGATGATGTCTTTATATTACATATTTTGTGACACAATTATAATACCCTGTGCTAGAGTATAACTTTAATTAAATTTTAAATGTATAATTTATATGATAAGCCATGACAGCAGTGCGCTTGGAAGGCTCTTCAACTTTGACAATGTTTGTATAGAAGCTTAAGACGTAAACACTTGTGCACCCTGAACTATGGTTAAATCTACGCAAGGCATGTCCGTCTCCACATGTTCTTAGCCATCAGTAAATCCAAGAGACAACAAGAACTAGAGACTTTCCCGTTGGAACGCAGGTTCTCATATTTCCCGCACAGGTCTATTTCGTTTGACGAGTCCACGAAATCGATAGGAACTGAATTTAAGATAAGGCTCCTTGACCATATCTCAGAGCTTTTAAGAGCTGGAGAATCCAAACTTGGTATACAGTCTCTTACATAGCTTACACAGATTAAGAATACAGTGATAACTCTCCTAACGGACACTCACCTTAGGTATTGGTCTCCCTTTATTAGACGGTCTCTTGCTCGACGGTCGCTGTCCACCCAAGAAAGTTTTTGAACATTTTCCCCAAAATAAAAAAAAAACTATTATCAGAGAAATACGTTTGCGCATTCATAGGCACACACTATTGGAGAACTTAGAAAATATTTGAGAGTAAGAAAGAATAAGCTGCATAAACTGTGTATATTTAAAAAGAAATTTAAATATTTGCTTTGACATCTTTCTGGATACAGGGTATCTCCTTGTCTGACATTTTTGATAGGAGCACAATTCTTGGTGTAAATGTTTTATTCTGGCAAAGTGTTTGTGAAATTTCTATATTACACTCTGTTTGTCTGACTGCCGCAATTTGGGAAAACTAAATATATTATATGTCCTCTTAATTTGCATCACGCGTAAAGTAATCAGATTGTCAAAACTTTTGAAAAAAATATATTCCGCTTTGTAAATTAATGGGATAATTATTTGTGGACCCAGCTTCGTCTAAAAGCGAATAGATTGTTTGTTTTAATGATGGAAAGGATTGCATTGAAAAACATTTTCCATTCATTTCGATCTTTAACAAACATCAAATAAATGATGGAAGCTGAATACTAATAAGCTTACATGCCAAAAGAGAGTATGTTTCCGTGAAAATCAGATATGTTTTATTCAAAGGACAATCGACTTTACATCAATGGAACACATTAGTTTGAATTTTTAGTTATATGCAAATAGAAGAAGAATAATCGTTGTGCTCACTTTGCAATACGTCAAATGAAATGGAATGGATTAAGAGGATAACCGGACAGTTTGATGGTTAAATAGATGGATGGCTGGACATATTGATTTGTTTACGTACGCCTACTTGACCATGCCCCGAGGCCAAAATGCGAGACCGAAAATGAAATTGTTTGTTTGACTGCTGCAGCTGCGATTGTGTGTTATGTGCACTTTTGTGTGTGATTTTAATTAAAAATTGATTTAGCGAAATTTGCATAAATTATACATTACTCTACGGTAAGCCAGCGAACAGTGCACAAAAGCCATTTTGCACTTGTGCCAGTGTCAATAAATTAGAAAAGATTAATTGAAAAACAAGTCAAAATTTCATAGTTAATAATAGCACCGACTCAAACACACCCAGTAGGTATCAAACTGGACCAACTATGCCAAAGAAACTTACCGACTCTTGGCCATGATGTTTATGTATATTTAAGGTCAATATTATTAATTTTGAACAAACTGCGAATCCTAAATAATGATAAAATGTTAACGAACACATAATTTGATGATGGGGCTCCCAATACTGTGAACCGTATATGAATTTTTATTTTTATTTAATCTTTACGTTATATGAATAAAGATTAAGCGGCCAGAAACGCAACAAGTTCGCGATGGACTTATATGATGTGAACAGATGCATACAACTTCATGTCATTCGCATGTTCACAGAGTATAAGCAAGAAATGCATGTGCAAAGCATTTTATAGCATGTTTCAATTGCAATCGCAATTTCAATTGCTTTTAATTCAATATTTATCTTTTTTTGAATTGCATTAGCAAACTACATTAAAATTGCTGCCAACTTTAATTATTGATATCTGAAGTCTGGTTCTGTTTAAAGTAATATAAAATATTTTATATGCTTTTGCATAATTAAAAATCATTTAAGTTTGCCATAGAAGTTCTGTCTACTGCCGCAGCTCCAATTGTGACTGAAATTCGCCAAAAATATGCAAAAGTTGCCATAAAATGGATGAGAAGGGGCATGGGGAATGGGGCGAAATGGGGGCCAGTGAAAGTTAGGAGGAGTGGCAACACTCAGAGGCAACAATTTATTGCGGTACCGTGAAATATGGCAAAAGTTTTCAAATGAAGTCAGTCTAGGGGCACAAAACCAACAGCATAAACAAATGAATGAGCGACTGAATGAGTGACTGAATGAATGAATGAATGAGCGAGCGAGCGAGTGAATAAGCTAACAATTGAAAAATTGTCAGCATGACGAACTTTTAATACACCTAAAAGATCTCTCGCTGCAAGATTAATTGAATGAATATGCTAAGCTGCAAAAAAAGCAAAGTTATGGATGTGAGTTTTAGAGTTCTTGCAATACGCTAGTCGTCAGTGGGGCATCTATTTAGACATAAATTAGCAATCGACATACCAAACTTCTTTATGAAAAGGAACCTTTATAAATAGCCGTTTCTTGATAGTTTAAATATAAAATTAAGGCTGGATTTATTCATTTTTCAATCAATTGGAATCTCTTTCAAATCGTTTCGATGTATTATTGAACTCTTTTCCATCTGATAGTGAATAGGATTAAAAATATTTTGCCCGAAATTATGAGATATGGACATTTAATTTTATGAGCTTCGAAAAGATTAACCAGATGTGGTGACGCTTGAAGTGAAAGATATTTTTTTTATATAAATACATAAAATATACATGAATATCTAAAACTCTTCATTTTGTTCACTACTGCGGTTGAAGAAAACAAAAACGAATATTTTATATGCAGATAGCGCCACCTATGGTTTTCATATTATGTTAAGAAATTGGAAATGGCGAATGTTCCACTATCCCATGTTAATAGTTTTCGTTTAGCCGAACTTTGCTACTATCAACCTTTTTATATTCTGGTCGTCAGTTAAGACAGTTGTGCTCGCGAGACCAAGTGCGAAAAACTTTAAATCGCGCTGTCTTTAGACAATTGTTTGCTGCCAATATAAGTTCCAGATTACGGAAAATACCTGCTACCCGCCTAAATTTAGCACCAGGCTAAGTTAATAACCAGTCGAACGTAGTGCAGACTAAATTGCATTGAAATCATTGAATTCGCCACAGATGCTTGCGAACCCTCTAACAGATGTTTTCGACGGAGATTAATTAATGCGCTCCCAGCCTTAAGTTGAATTCGCCGTAAAGTGGAGCTGCAGGGAGAGACTATTGTCGCTGCATTATCGCTTAATCAGTACTACTCCGCGCCTCAGCAGCGAACGTCGGCGGTGAAGCTGCATATGTTTCGGAATTTCGTCTTAAGTGTGATAATTCTGTTGGCTGAGTGTGAGGACAAATTTTATTTTAATTCAACTTCATTATTTTGTCACAAAAATATAAGTGTAACAGCCTGTATCATGATCTCCATGGGCGTTATTAAAATAGCTTAGGCGCATCACGTTACAAATGTTTAAAAGTGTCTTAATTTGAACAATTCTGCTATCACATGTAAATTTTCAATCGGTCCATTCTTTTTCATTTTTTTTTCTCTTCCTTTTACCGTTTTTTGTCCACATCTCCGTTGTGATGATCGCCATGTTGGTCGAGAGAGCAACTTCTTGAAGAGTGAAAAAAAATTATTGAAGAGAGTAACTAGAGCGAGAGAAAAGATAGCTCAGCCACATAGAATCAGTGTTTTTTTTCTTTTTCTTTTGGTGCCCTGTTGTGCAATGTTTTTTTTCAGCAAGTCGTCGCCGTTTATCAGCGAAAGCGCTTTTGGAGACGGATGGTATGTACGTAAGTGATATCATTATTTATTCTAAATTAAAGACTCTTTAATGAAAACATAGTGAGACTAAATTTTAAAAAAATGAATGAAAAAAAAAAACGAAATTCAGCACAGAATTGAACTTGAAAAGGAATGGGCTTTTGAAATTAACGTCACGTTTGTTTTAAACTGTTTAAATCTGTTTAAAATGCACACTTTTTACTTATTATAGGAAGATAATTATAAATTCCCAATTTGGAGCCACTATTATAAGTGTTTTTAGCATGAATTTTAAATTTATTCATATCTAACTTTAAGTTTTAATCAACCTTAGAACAGACCTTTTTTATATGATTTTACTTTTAAGTGATATAATTAGTTCTCTTGAACTTGATGTGGATTCTAGTAGGAACAACGATATCTTGTATTATCATAAATAAGTTAGAGTGGAATTTTAACATGTGCTAATTTGTTATCCATGTGGAGCCATGCGTCGCCGAAGTATTAAAGAAGTGTAACTTTTGTTGATTAAGGGATCACCGACCAATTGTCCGGTCAAGCGGCCCCGGTGATCATGGTAGGGTGAGCAACAGCTGTCGCATTAACATCAGCACAGCATGTGAACAACAACATCAGCTACTAACCTTTTTTTTTGTCCTTGTCAATCTTTCAATCAATTATCTTCAGTCAATCTTTCTCAATCTTCCCTTTTTCTTTCAAATACCATCGATCTTCTCAACAGCACCCGAATTTCAATGTAATTATGCATACATGCGAGTTGGTAGTAAGGTGATACAGTATAGAACCCACCCCAGCCGACGTCTTAGAGCCGGAACCAGCGCGTGCATCGCTAAAAACACAGACATGAAATCGATCTCATAAATATATCTTAAAAGGACTTTCATATGTATGCTTCGTATTTCACCTTTTATTATGTATTTAAGTTTATTTCGCCCCTGTTTGCATTGTATTTAATTTTCTGACAGAGTAAAGTTGCTCAAGTTAAAAGGCAGATGGGTGACCAGTGCTTACGGCGGCGGTGGAGTGTGTTCGTTTTAGGTTTTTGAGTTTTGACTGTTGATTTGATTTGCTCCCTTCTGACGCCTTCCAATTAAGTCATTTGGCTGGAGAAGGTGTCTGCTCCGCTTGTGCTTTGTAGCGTTTCCCTTTTTCCATTTGCATTTCATTAAAAAACACAATGCCTTTCTTTTTTTAACATTTAGTTTCATATGATTTTTCTGTTTTTTTTCCCCAGACCAATTTCATTTGCCCTCCACAAATATTTATCGACACTTTTGCATGTTGTTTATGCTACTGCTTGTTGTTATGTTATACCCTGTGCGCATTGAAAATGGGTAAAACAGCCAAGAGCACAACAGTGTATTATTAATCTCTGATCATGCTGGCTATATTATAGGAAGCCTTGATAATGTCTATTTCTGAATATTAAAATCTATTTTATGCTTTTTTAATTGAGTTTTCAGATGTTTTTCATCACCCATAAATTGAGTAGTAGGAAAAAAGTGGGTGCCGACTTTTCGTAGCTGGGCGGAGGGTATCTCCCAGTCGGGCATTGTCGAATAGTGCTCCCATTTGTTGTAAATGTTTTTTTTTCATTTGCATACCCCTGCAAAGAATATTTAAATTTTATCACGTATTTTGTAATGCATAAAAAAAGACCCAATAAGGTACATACATTCTTTACTACAATCAGCAGCCGAGATTCCATTGAATTATTTGGTCAAAAATTATGTTTGATAACAATATTCTTTTTTTTTAACATATCAGGGAAACTAAGTTTCATATGTGATCAAAAGAGAGCAGCATTTGACAGCCATATGATGTTGATATCATATTAGTCAAAGAATGGCTTATAATAGTATATCAGAATAATTTCAACATTTTCGGAAAATTTTATCATTTAGGGTATTCCATCTTCGACAACTCTAACGCAACTATTATTTCTTGTTCAGTTTAGAATAATAATAATAAAAAAAAAAGAAAACATCACCTGTGGCTATTTTGATGCCAAACAACACCTAGTTCCTTGGCCTTCATTCGGTTTGCTGTTATATGAAAATGGACTTTGTTAGTTTCAGCCAAACAAACTTTACGCTCATCGATGCCAAAACCAATTTAAAATCAAATTTTTCTCTACGCAGCAACAGCTGCAGCAGCAGGTGAGCAGAGGGAAAGAGCTGCCACAGCTCTCGACTTGGCTATGAGTGTAAATTAAATAAAATCGCAAAAGGGGCGAGATGAAAAATGTTGTCCATAGACGCTGGCTCCTCCGTTTGCTCAATAGCTCAGCAGATCCTTCAGCTGACTAGCTCTCCCTCTGTTGGCCACCAGTTGAAGATGTTGTTGCTGTTGCAGTTAGCTGGCGCTGATTGTCTGTGATTGATTTTAATCGCCTCAAGTGATTTCACTAAACGATTCAACTTTGAAATTGGTTACTTTGCATTGTGTATGCTTGCGACAGACAGACAGAGAGGGAGAGAGATTGTGAGAAAGAGAGAGAGAGGGCAAGTCAGAACAAGCGAGGTGTTTGGGAGCGGGTTTTACTTTTGGTGCTGACTGTTGCGCTTCAGGCGCATTTTATAACAACATTTTCCTGGCTGGCCACAATCCATTTACAAACGAGCACATCAAATGCTTTATATATGTGTTGTAGTTGTTTTAGTGGTTCTTGTTGTTGGGTAAATATTAAATATACATAGATTGGCACAAAAATCGATTTGGTTACTTCTCTAAATAGTTTACATTAGGAAATAAACATCTTCGAGATAGTTTTCTATGAACAAAGCTTTTGTTCTTAAATATATATTGTTAATATCTACCGATATCAGACGAGCTTATAATTTATTGTGATATCTTTACATCACGTTTTCTCCCAAGATCGGGTTTGGTTCGAAAATCAAAACATATTGAAGATTTTTTTCGAATATCTGGGATAAATATCGTCTGACTTTGAAAAGTTATACCTTTTTAAATTCGCACAGATCCCTACTATCAATTCACATTTAAACATATTAAAACTCGATGGGTTAAAAAATTTGTTGACCAAAAACCTATTCTTTTGTAAAGTCAACCTTTTTCGATGATTTTTTGGAATACCTCGGCCAAATAATGTTCGATTTTGGAATTTTATACCATTTTGGACTCGTAAGGATCAGTACTATCGATAGGCATCAAAAAATTGAAAATCTAAATTTTCATCCAAATAGACCAAAATGGCAAGGGGTTACATCACGTTTTTTTTAAAAATCGGGGTCTGATCGAAAATCAAAACTTTTTTGATGTTTTTTTTTTGTATATCTGGGGTAAATATCGTCTGATTTTGAAAAGTTATACCTTTTTGAATGCGTACAGATCCCTACTATCAATTGACACTCAAACAAATTAAAAATCGATGGATAAAAAAGTTGTTGACAAAAAACCGATTGTGTAACCTTTTTTGATGATTTGTTGGAATATCTCGTCCAAATTATGTCCGATTTTGGAATTTTCTACCAATTTGGACTCGTAAGGATCGATGCTATCTATGTGCATAATAAAATGAAATCTAATTTTGACCCAAATCCACCAAAATGCAAGGGTTACATCACGCATTTTCTCAAAATCGGGTTCAGTTCGAAAATTTAAACTTTTTTTTGTTTTTTTGTTATTTTCTCGGGTATATATTGTCTGATTTTTAAATATTATACGTTTTTGCATTTGTACGAATCCTTCCTATGAATGGTCATTCAAACAAATTAAAAATCGATATGTTAAAAAAAGTTGTTGACCAATAAACGATTCGTTGGTAAAGTCAACCAATTAAGACACCAAATAGCATTTAAGCTCTTGGTTAGGACGAGGAACTGAGTTTCTAGACATGTTCGTCTTGGTGAAGGGATTTTAAAAAATAGTATATGAGTTTTAAAGGTGGTCATATTTGTCATTTAAATTATTTGAAGTACGGTTTTGCGGACCATACATTTAAATGATTGTTGTTAAGTATGCAAATATTGAATGTTACTGTTCATAGGAAAATTTGTACAATCAACGACTGATTTGAACCTACTACCAAGTAAATAAGTTGACTTACGTTAAGCTACGATTCCACGATCCAAAGCAAAGGGAGTACTTATTTATGCAGCAGTTGATTAGATTGTAACCCAGAGAGATATTAAGAAATTCTCTCAACTTGTGATCCAAAAAAAAAAAAAAAAACAGCAAAACAGTTTAAGCTGCAGCAGGGCGTTGCCAATTTTCAGTGCAGGGCAATTACAAAGGCCAACAAGTTAAGCGCTGGCTGTCAAGTCAGGTGAGTGCTAAGAGCTACGACAAAGAGCGAGGGGTGTGAGGTAGGACTAGTGGCAGTTGCCACTTTAATGAAAACTTTTGCCGGGGGCCGCTTAGCGGTTAGGCAACTTCAACGGCTTGCGGCACTTGCAACAGCAAGGCGGCAACTGCAGCGGGTAATCAGCCGTGTTATGGCAGTTTTGGCAGCCTCGTATCCTGGCAGTCGGGCCCGGACAGCCAGCCCTGTGATGGCTGCTCCAGTGTGTGTGTTTGTATGTGTGTGAGTGTGGCTCAATCTGCGGACTGCGCTGCCTGTCGTGGCCCTGTAAAGCGGTTACGGTTACGGCTCTGCGGATTATGGCCTTGCGATGCACTTGAAATCTTTGTGGTTGCTGCTGCTGTTTTTGTTGTTGTTGTTGTTGTTACTGTTTGACAGCAACAGGATAATCTTTTTGGTGTGCATCCGTATTCTCATCAGCTACATTGTCCTGTTTGACTACCTCGCTGCTCTCCCTCTCGTCCTATCTATATAGCTATATGCATATATATATTCGTTTGTATTGCTGTCGTCGCCTTCGCTGTGTCTGAGATTTCATTTTCATTTATTTTCTATGTTTTTAGTTTCCTTTTTTTTTGGGCTTACCGACCTCTTTTCCAAAACAAACTTTGTGCAAGGCTTCTCTCGGTTGCATTTTTCTGGTTTGCACCGGCAGCTCCAGTTGTTGTTTTAGTTTGCCAAGCACTGCTGTTGTTGCACTGAATTTCATGCTTTGTCGGCCTTTCGGTTTGGCAGCTTTTAGTGGCTTCATTTGCTTTGCATTTGGTCTCTTTAGGCAATCAAATCGGGTTTCGTTGGCTGCATAAAGAGGGGCTTTAATTAACCAAAGCTATAGCTAAATGTATTTGTTTTGGGTCTGACCCACTCGCAGCGTATTAGCATATTTATTTTGTTTAAAGTCCAACTATAATGGACTAAAAAGCATTTTTCATTTAAATTAAGTTTTCCTCCCACCTTTTTCGCTTGTGGTTTCTTTTTTCTGAAATCTATTTGAAACTATATGTATATATTTTTATATTTATTTCTATATATAAAACTGTTTGTCCGGACTGACCCACAGATTGATGAACGCACAGCCCAAACCTTAAGAGCTAAGAAACTGAAATCAGAGATTGCATTTTGAAAGATCTTTACGAAGCATTATTTGAGATATTTTTTAAACTTCTTGCATAATCCTAGCTTCCACATAATAAGCGATTGATTTTCTGAAAAGTATGAAACACGTTTCCAAAATACCTATACCTATACCTATACAATGATATTTACAAATTCCCTTTTGCCAATAACTAATACGTTTTACACAACTCTGTTTTGATGGGTAAGGTATTTATTTTTTCGTAATTCGGGTCTGTTAGTCCTGCTCTAATTGTCTATAAAAATATAATATTCAATTGTTTACCTACCTATTAAATCAAAGATGAAGAACTAACCCGATTGGGGGGCTTTAGGCATGGTTGTCGTCTTTACATTTAAAGACCCTCTTCCAGATCAAAATTTGATTTATGTTCATGTTTCGAATATCACGCGTATAAGATGTATATTTATGAATTAGGTGCCTAGTTGTCGTTCGGGTTTTTAGCTTATTCCAAATTTCTTAGGCCAAAATTTAAAACAATTGAGATGGAAAATCAACACTTTTAAAATAACCAATTCAATAACTATTTAAAAATAGTTCAGAAGTACTCGCTTTGCTTTTCAACAATCTTAATGTAAAATCATTAAAATGTTAATCCAAATCTTTGAACGTTTTGTGTGAAACAGTCAAGCAATGTAATCGATATCAAAATAAAACTATTTTTTAAATAGCATTAAATTTAATAGTAATAACTATGTTTTAAGTATATGACCCGGTCAGAACAGATATTTTGGTTCAGTCACAGCGAAACAAAGTCAACCTTCATTTTATTATATTTCATTTCATTTCCGACTGTGCTCATCATCCTTGACATTGTCAGTGGCCATTTGGGAACTGCTTTTCATATAATATTTTCTTTCAGCATTAAAAAACCAGTGCACTCATTACTGTGGCTGCGAGTGCAGTTGTAGTTGAAATTATTTGACATTGATGCTGCGAGTTGCCTGCGGCCTACTTGTTGAATTTACTGAGCCTCTTTAAGCTGAATTTTGGTCTAAGGATCGACCTGACTCAGCTCTAGATTTAAGGTGGGCCAACTAATGGCGAGCTAATCAATAATTGCGTTTATCACAGTAATTTGCAACTTTGTTATTCAATGCCGGAAAACTATTTTTCAATTTGCAAGCTGGTAAAAGTTGTTCTTTCCAGCTGACGCCGCGTGAGCAACGCCTTCGCCTGGCACAGCTCGAATAGTGCAACATCCATTACACACACACACACACACACACACACACACACACACACTTACACGCACACAAACACGCAGGACAACGTGGCGATGGCTTTGCACGCAGCTATTAGCGCACATATCGATTGCCAATATTGCCAATTGAGAAATAAAAGGCAGCGGGCTCGGAAATAGAGGCGGACCCAAGGACAACAAAATGGTGGCACGTCCTGAGCTGGGCTAAAGCAAACGTAAGCCCGAGCCAGGCCAGAACTGAAACTGTAACTGAAACAGCAACTGAACAGGTAGCAGCTGCCTCCTGACGCTAAAGTGCCAACTTATGCCACACAAAAATGCTTGAATATAATGGCCATGCCCTCGGATTTGGGGGTGTGGTGGGGGCGGCGGCGCTGTGGCTGGGCTGTGGCATGCAATTGTGCGACGCAGCAGCAGCAGCGGCGGCTACAAAAGGCCGCAGCGAAAGGCGAAGACGACATGCAAAAGTGGAACGTGCAGCGTTGGCATTAAGTGGCATGTGGCAGCAGCAGAAGCGGTTACAAGGACACTGATAATGATGAAAAAATTCCCAAGCACACACATGCACACACACACACGTGCACGCACACACATGCAGCGATGTATACACAATTTATCTGCTGCCTCGGTGGGCACACACTGACGAGCATAAAAATTGCACTGGCAGCCCGAAGACAGTGACAAAAAGCCACTTACCAGGCCAGATGCATGTGTCTGTGTGTGTGCGCGTGTGTGCGCGCCTGCTTAACTCACTGCTGCAACCCTTTGGTGATGTGCTGGCATGTTGCACAAGGCGCATAGCTGCCACCTGGCCAGGGGCAGCGGCAGTGGTAGGGGCAGCGGCGAACAGCAAACGAAATCGACCTTGACTGACAGCTTGACATGAACTCGACTGCTCTCAGCGTTGCTGCTGCGCGTTACTAACAGCGCCTGCTTCCAGCTTACACTTACACAAGCACACACACACACACACACACTTACACTTTAGCCAGCTACATTGGGCTCATTATTTTCGCTTTAGCCGGTCAGCGGGAGCAGCCACATGGAGCCAAGAAAGAGAAATGGGACAGGTAATGGTAATGTTGGGATATTTATGTGTCAGTGTGTGCGTGTGGGTACCTTGGTGTAAGTAGACCTTAAAGCTGGCAAGCCGCAAAGAGCTGGGCGAGCTTGCGGTTAACATTTGAAACTGCTCTTATAGCATTTTTTTTCCAATGAGCTTAAATGTTAGTTGCATACCCTTGTAGCTCTTGTCATAAAATGTGTGAAGAATAGGAGGCAGACTCTCCAACCAATTAAATTATATATTATTGATAGGTATCAACAGCCGAGTCTGTCTGCCTATCAGCCTGTTTGTTTCTATGCAAACTAGTTTCTTAGTTTGAAAGCTATCCTCGTGACACTTGGCATAGGTCTTTTGGAATAGGTCGGATAGGACCACAATATCATAAAGCTGCAATAGATTGGTTGAAAATTCGGTTATTTTATGAACAACTTTTTTGTTTATCAGACACAATGATAAATTTCGGTTTTCATAAGGTTCGCTATGCACTTTATATATGGGCAAATCTTATTTACGTCGAAACACTATATCTTATAACTTCCACAGGAAGTATCGGTCAAAAATTAAATTAATTAATCGGGGTAGTTTGGGCTTGCGTCATTAAACAACTTATGTCAAAAATTTGAAGAAAAATACTTGACCTGTTGAATAGCTATAATTTTTCAAAAATATAAAAGCTGCTATAATGCTCACATCACTGATGCTTTTATCAATATTTCTAGACTGATCGTCAACTATTATATATGGAAGAAAATATTCTTAAACTTCAATAACTGAAAAAGGTCAAGCTATTTTTTAAAATATTATATGATTGTTTATAAGTTCCGCAGACATGTTACATATTATGCTAAACCACTTGTTACCCATTTAAGACCCAGTTGTGAATGGAACTGTCTTCGTTCCTAGTAAAGCAGACAGTTTTCAAATTGTTTAGAGTTAAAAATTGATAAACTGTATATTCAGAGAGATTTTCGGTGTATCCCAGAATTTAGTTCCCTTTTTGCACTGGCGCTTCGCGGCGCTGGCACAAATTGTTTCATCTGTGGCCCCAGAAAGTAGGCAACATTTTTTATTCAAATGCCTGCAGGTCAACAAAATGTCAGCGGCGCTCTGTGTCATTGTGTGTGTGCGTGCGGAATGTGGATGTGGGCTGCGAATGGAGTGCTTATAGGGAGATGGAGGAGAGAACGTGGAGCCCGCATGTGTCCGCTATCATGTCGTCGTTGCCGCTGCTGTCGTTGTGGGCGCAGCGACGGGTTGCGTCCGTGTCAAAGGTTCATAAATTCCTTTTAATCCTGCTTTATGGCGACATCACATCGAACATGAACTTTAACGCGACGACGTCGACGCGACTTCATTTGCATTTTACAACTTCATTTGAGCTGGCAAATGCGAAGCAAAATAAAAGAAATGTTCGCAATTTTCACACAAAACCAATTGGTGCGATTTGTGTGCGTGTATGTGTGTGTGTGCCATAAAATTATTGTTTAATCTTACCAACTGACCGGGGCGTGGCAGCCAAGCACGCCCACACATCCACACACACACACACACACACAAACACACACATATCGAGGCAATTTGCAGAGAAAGCACAGTGAATGTCGCGCGACAAGCGACAATTACTTTAAATAGCCCTGCCGCGGCCCCTCCATATGCACCACACACCCGCACGCCCACTTACTGATTAAGGGCGCGAACCGGAAATGAACATTTGCACGGTTGTCGATTGAGCCAGTCATTGACCGAACCGACAACCCCGCCACCCCAAAAGACATTAAAATTCGCTTTGGTATTGCTGCCATTTTTTGTGTTTTGTTTCAATTCTCAACTAATTTATTATTATTTCTTTTTTGTTTTGTTTTGTCTTTCGAGTTTTAGTTTAGTGACACCCTAAAATAAATTGTTCTTGTTGCTGTTATTATTGTTAATTACAATTTTTTCGTTTGAATTGAGTTGGCGTCCTTAAATATTCCCATATTTCCAACTTTGATTTGATTTTTCATAACTTAAAACTCTAATAAAATGTCTAACAATCAAACAATACATCAATCAATCGATCAATCAATCCGTCAATTAATCAATGCCTGCAGTCAGTGCCAACTCAATTCCACTTAGAATATACATATTGTATTTAATTAATTTATAATTATTATTACTTTTTTTTTGTTTTTAATGAGATCGCTTAAAGTACATAAACACTTTTAGTTTGACTAACACGAGAGCTTTGGGTCTTGGAATTATCAATCAGGTTAGGATTTTCAAATAGGGACTTCTGTCTATACACTTACGATGTGACTGTTGAATATGCGTAGCGAGTAGAAAGAGTGGAAAAGTGTGTGTTCTATAATACAATAGAGGGGCTGGCGTTATAACCTGTTGAGAGCCCCATCTACCTAAGCCTAATTAAGAGAAATTTCATATTGAGAGACATTACCTTGCAGAATTTTAAAACATTTGGAAAACAAAAGCTTATCCGAATAAAGTGTAAATAAATAACTTGTTAAGTTGGTAAATATGGATATTTTTTTAAAAATCATGGCATCACATATGTATATCAAGATAATAAACGTTTGAGTTTGTCTTCTCCATAAAAACATTGCTCAAACATTTTTTTTTTATTTAAAGAGTTTCATTCTAAAAGTTCATTAAAATAAGAAAACCAAATATGTTTTTAATCTGAAAAGCTGTGACTGTTCTGGGAAAATAAATCTAATTTTGCTTTCTTTGAAATCTGAAGTTTAAAAAAACAACTCGGCATCTTTAAAAATTTCTAAAGCAAGTTCTTTGAAACTAGCTCAAGATCACATATTTAAAGTAAGAAAATGTTGACTAAAAGTTACAGTTAAGAAAAGGGCGGAGTTTAGGTTTTACTGGGAACTAAATAGTTAAACTTTGAGGGTACTTCTGCAAGGGTATGTAAGCTTCGGTGCACCGAAGATTTTTCTGGTTTCTGGTTTATTCCTTGGCTGTACACAAGTTCGATTAGCTCTTGAAGATATCCTGGCCAGGCTGTGGCGAGGCGGCGCTTGTGGGCCCATTGCCCGTGCCATTGGCATCTGGATTCAAGCGCTTCAGCATGGCGTTGCGGTGCAGCCAATAGGGCGGGGGATCGGGTGGTTGGCCGGGCAGTAATGTTTTCGCCTTCAGCGTCGTTGTTGGCGGCTTCGGACTGTGCGAGGCAGTCGCCGCGCTGTACATCACAGGGTCGGCCAACTGGGCAGCCGACTGGCCAATGGCGCCGCGGAGTGGCGTCTCCTTCTTGCGTATAGTGTCGCAGGTCTCCTTCATTTTGCACAGCTGATCCTGCAGATTGCGATACTCCTCCAAGAAGCGCTCCAGCTGCGCCGCATGAAAGTCATAGGCAGCCACCGACGAGTTAGCCGCGCCCGCAGCGCGCGTCGCCAGCGCCGAGAAGTCAAGCAGCGGCGTCGCCGCGCTGCTCAGTGAGCGTTGGTGCTGCACAGGCGACGAGGGCAGGCTGGGCTTCTGGCCCAAATGGTGTCCATGCATGGCACCTTTGTGGCCGCCGCTGTGCACCAGGTTCAAGAAGCTATTGGCACGCTGGCCACCACCCGTGTAGGTTGTGGTGCTGGCGTAGTTCGCATAGCTGGACTCGGCCGAGTAGCGCCTGCCCAGGCCCATGGCCTCGTTCAGGAAGCTGCCGTCTCCCAGCGTGCTGCTGCCGTACTTGCTCGAGTTGTCCGCCAGCAGTGGCGACTGGCTGTCCGACGAGTTGCGGAAATATTTGCCACTATGCTTCAGCTTCCGCGGCAGGGTGCACAGCCCGCCGTTGGCTGGGGCCGCCCCAGCTGGCGCATAGGCGTGGCCTGATTGCGCTGCCTGCGCCACGGCGTACTTGGCAATGTCCAGTAGATCGGGATAGTTGCTGTCGAACAGATCGCTCTCCTGGCCATCGCCGTTGCTGCTGCAGAACACCGAGGTGGCCATCTCGTCCGCCGAGTGATTGCCATAGTGGCTATAGGGCGTGGCCGAGCAGGGCGTGCTAGTGGCCTGAGTTGTCGCCGTCGATTTGCTGTGCGGCGATGTGATCTTTGTGGTTGCTATTGGCGTTGTCTTCCAGCTGGCAGCGTGTCCTCCATAGCCAGCGAGCCGAGCAGCGGCATCCACCTTACTGGATATCGAACTAGACGCTGAGTCGGTGCTGTAAAAATGGAAAACACAAGTGCATAATGAACAGGTATAGGTTACAATTAGTAAAAGTGTGGGAGAATGAGTATAGATCCATTTAAACTCTTGGGGAAAGACATATGCGATCCTTACGACTTGTGCTCTTTCTGGAGCAGCTGGTTTTTTTGCTTTCTAAAGAGGCTTAGAACATCTTAAAGATCTTTTTAAGCTTTAAAATGATCAAAACTCAAGGAATTCCTTCAAAATGTAACCCTGAAAAAGGAATTAAGAATGTTCCATAGGGAACTGTGGTAAGATAAATACCAGTTCTCATCCTAACCAAGTGAACCATTTAAACTATAAAACATACGTAAGAAAAAAATTTGACGAAAAATGTATCGAATGATTTCTTAGTTTTATTTTCGTTTAAAGAAAACAAAACAAATTTTGTGAACTTAATATTTTTTGTTAAAAATTGACCATTGGCTGACCATAAAAATTGATCGGCCTGAGTTTCGAACTCTAAATTGGTCAATCACAAATTTAATCACTGTGGATAAAAATAAACTATCCAAAACGAAGAATATTGGTATAATTTTGTTCATATTTTGTAAAAAATATAAATGATCTACAGTCATTGCTCAAAAATGATTTGACTCTATTTTGACAGGGTTTGTTTTGTAATGTTTTACTAATCAGAGATTCCTTACGCCATTTAACTTCGACATAATATCACAAGATTAATTGCAATTTGATGTGGCAACCTTAGCAAACGTTGCAAGAGTGTTGTCCTTGCCCACCTTCTTCGTCCTTGTTAATTTCACATATTCTTCAATCTGTTGCAAGCTCTTCTTATTTCTTGACAAGCTCTGTCAGAGTCTATTGATTAATGAACAACCCTTTCTTCTGCTTGGTATCTATTTTTGGGATTGGCTTCAGAGGCATCCCTTCTTCTTGTCACATATTCTTTATTCATTATATTGCATATGAGAGGCACTTGGAACACTGCCCATGCTCGTTTGCCCCAACATGAGAGGCGCCAATCAACGAGGGGTGCACAAAAATAAAATACTCATACGCCGCGTGTGGCAGCCATCGCATATTTCGCGCGTCATTAGCACGCGCCTTTACACTGGTGAGGAAGACCTATGAAAGGGATGATGTGGACTGAGGGGGTTGGCGTTGGTGCAGCAGCACTCGAGCGGAAAGTGTCAAGTGTTGCCCATAATATGAACGGATCCGGGCGTGGAGCGCACTAGAGTATGACAGCTCTTTGACGGGGCGACTGCAACAGGACAATTGCCACTCGAACGTAACGAACAGCAGAGAACAAAAGCAATGGGCAGGGAGGGGCCTGGTATGCTGAGGAGGCAGAGCATAGCACTGCGGGCGGAGGGGGGTCAACTTACCCGCCGATGTCAATCAGACGCGGTATGTGCAGATCCGTTTCCTCGGCGGCCGCAACAGTATTATTCGCTGCGGATGCGGAAATACCATTGCTCGCCATGGAGCCCTTTCTCGGCCCCAGCTGCGACTGCTGCGATGGCTGTGCTGGCTGTGACTGCTGTGCCTGCTGGGTGTCCTCTTCGTCGTCGTCGCAGTGCGTGGACACATGCAGGTAGTCGCCGTTGCGTCGCGTGCCATTGCCAGCGCTCGGATTCACAATGGCCGCCTGCCCCGCACCGTGGTCGTTAAGTGGCGTATGCGCAGCCCGCAGATAGCTCTGTTCCTCGGCATCCTGAAAGAGGCCCGCGCCAGTGGCGCTGCCACCGCCACAGCTGGCGCCGCCACCCAAATCCGGTCGCACCCTGGCCGTCATCTCGATCTTCTCGTAGCTCTCGCTGCGTCGCACTGGCGGCACCGAGTTCCACAGTCGCAGCTTGCGGCGCCTCCGCAGCGAGCAGAAGCATATGGCCGCAAACGAGGAGCCCACCACAAAGAGCAGCGCTGCCAGCACGCCCAGCAGCACAATGCGCACGCCGAGTGGCGCCTCCGGGGGACGGCGGGACACGGCTAGGGTTACGCTGGCCTCCACCTTGCCGGCCTTGTTCTCTGCGGCGCAGGTATAGATGCCCGCATCCTGCATGTCCGCGGTGAGTATCGTCAGATTGGAGGCATTCCTCAGCATGTTGACCACATACGTTTTGCGGCCCTGCGTAGCGGCTGCTGTGCGCGGCTCCTCGGCATCCTCGCCCGCGCCGGCTGCACTCAGATTGGCAATCAGGCGGTTCTTGAGCAGCCAGCGCACTGCCGGCTGGGGCACGCCCTCTACGTAGCAGCTCATCGTCACGTTGCGCCCCTCCACGCCGTGGGCGGTTGTGTCTGTGGCAACGATTTGTGGCACACACGCGAAATCATCCACATCCAGCTTGTCCCAGGCGCGGCCAGCTAAACGCGCTGGGGACTCACATGTGGGCGGTATGCCACTGGGTATATTTTGCTGGAGCATCCAGGCACGCAGCGGTCGCAGTGAACAGCTGCAGTTCCAGGCATTGCGCGCCAGCTCCAGGCCGTGTAGCGAGGCTAGCGAGGTAATTGTGCCCGATCTGACCTCGCTCAGGCGGTTTCCGTCCAGCTTGAGCCACTCCAGGCTGCTCTCGAGGCCGGCAAAGGCGCGCACCGCCACGCTGGAGAGGCGGCAGTCGCTGAGCTCCAGGCGCACCAGCTGCGGCACATGCCCGAAAGCGTCGTCCGGCACACGCGATATGGGATTGCCCGTGAGTCGTAGCTCGCGCAGCTCTGACACGTGATAAAGGGCCAGCGAGGGTATCGCGGACAGCTGATTGTGGCTCAAGTCCAGCTCCACCAGGTTGATGAGCTTGCGGAACGCGTGACGCTCAATGATCCGCAGCCTACACCTGGCCAGGTAAACCTTCTGCAGATTGAGCAGCTGGGCCGAGGCGAAGCTGTCATCGGGTATAGTCTGAATATCGTTGCCACTTAAGTCCAGCAGCTGGGTGCCCGCGTCGAGCGGCTCGGGGATATGTGTGAGGTTGGCGTTAAGGCACAAGACGGACTCCTTGCCGCTCTTCCACTTGCACTCGCACACCGACGGGCACTCGGCGCGCAGCTGGCTGAGGCAACACAGCAGCCAGAGCAGCTGGCCAAGCGGTATGGGCGGATGCAGTCGCCGCAGTGGTCGCCTGTCACGTCCTTTTCGACGCACCTTCGTGGCCAGCGTGCGCTGCTGGGCGCTATTATCGCTAGCTATATCGCGGGGCCGGGCACGATCCTCCTCCAGCACGATCCTCGCTGCTGCCATCGCATACTAGGACAGTGATCGCAACTGGAACTCAGCTTATGTTGCCTGTAAAACAAAGTGAAACAGAAGCTCTGTGAGTGAATGAATGATGGTCAGGTGGCATAGTCTCTATCGCTTCAATCCTAAAGTAGACTCGACAAAATCGTTTAAAGAATAAATCGTGGCTTATAATCGAATGTATGTAAATTATCTGGGACCAGGCCTATTACTTTTAGCAAGATTTTTCCCTTTAAATGGATTGATGGGTATAAATCGGAAATATATCCCAAGGCTTGAGCAGAGCTTTATGAAAATGTAAATTGGAATATTCAACTGAAATGCGTTCGATTTAAAGCCAGTCTGCCACCTTAATTATATTGAAACCCTTCGTTTCGGTTGTCTAGAAAGTTGCCTCTGAAAATCATTCAACTTATGTAATTGCTTTGTATTTGGTCTGCCCCTGTCGTCTCTTTATGGTGCGAGCTATGTAATGCAGCTGCCATAAACTTTGCATTTGCGACATTTTAATAAGCCCTCCGTTCTCGGTGTACTTCCATCATAACTGTCACTTGGCGCAGCGACATTAAGTCATAACAACACCAGGCCAACGAGCTCAGCCTAGCCGTGGCACTGGCTTCAATTTTTACCCCTAGCCTCCTCTCAAGAAGCCGGTTGACTAGGGCTTTATCGTGGGGCTCGCGGCTTTTATTTGACTTGTCTGGCAGTCCTTACACCCCCCCCCCCCCCCCCCTGGCGAACCCTCTCCGTCTCTCTCTCTCGTGCGCTCCGTCATGTCGTGGCTTGTGTTTGCGGCATGTTGCAATTATGGACGAGCAGCATGCAAGTAGAGTAAGCAAAGCAAAACACTGCGAGGCACTGAGAACCGTTGCCGGTTAATATATAAAATTTGCATGCAGCCAACGGGGCGTATGCACAACATTTGAGCAATTTCGCTTTAATATTTCCAGCCAAGCGCAGAGCAAATGTCTGTGAAAGCCTCTCAGAATCTGCTTAAATTACAATATCGTGAAGTATAAATATTAAAATCATGGATATTAAGCTTGGATACGATTTTTAAGACTTGAAAACATGTGAAACACACTCATGAATCAATATTTGTATTATTAGTTAAAGTACACTAACAAAATGTAATCACATTCATGATTATTTTCGTACTTTATTAAATTGAATATATAATAAAGGAGAAGTTAACAAAGCGTAAAGAACAGACTTCAATTTGGATAAGATGAGTGGAGAAGATCTTAAAGGAAAAGCTATGAAAAACTTAAATAATAAGCTAGTATTTTGAGAAAACGTCGAGCTAATGATACGCTTAATATATATTAAGATCTTTCGGACAGAACAGATATGAAAACGAGTTGTGTCATGAAAGGAATATGTAGAGAAACTGTAAAAGTCCCTAGGTACCTGCCAAATATGAGCTATGAGAGAAAACTGGCTTAGGTAAGAGCACAGATAGAAGACAATGAAAATTGGAAGAAAGTGTAGAGAGGAAAATGGAAGCAGGACACGCCAAAGATTAAAAAATAAGTCTGTCCACTTGTGAGGGGGGCTCAGCTAGGGATCGAACAGCTGCGAGGACGTATATATTTTGCTTAACATATGCTAAACTATTTGTGTTTATATTCATAATTTTAAAAGTAGATTTTTTCTTTTTATTTTTTCAGAGTGTCTATCAGCATTTTTAACATTATTTTTTTGACCCTACGATGCCGAGTAGCTTTTATATAAAATTTATGGGTTAATGTTTCCGTAAGTGCGCTGCACGTTAGATGATAAATAAATAGAGTATAAAATCACATCTAGCGATGAATGTAACACAAGTGACACATTTTAATTGGAATAACAGCTTAAACAGGTGAGTGTCAATTGTGTTAATTATGGAAATGCGAATTGGCATCTTTAAAATGCACTCCCCCAACTGAATGGAAAATCGGCGGCATTTTAATCACTTTATTCTCAATTTGCATACTGAACATGTGACAGGCTGTGTTGCACATTCTGCGCGGCGTTTCAGGGCTTCGGCTACTTAATTATGATGTTATGGGGATATTTAATACTGGTCGCGCTTAATTGAAATGTTTGCACTCCGCGACACCATTGAGAGTGGACACTGAAAACTGCTGTTACTCTTGACAGCCCGAAATGGCAGCCGCACAAATGCTGGCAGCCCGGTTCGGCAATAATGGTAACAGTTGGCTGGCAAAAGTGCAGCTGGAAACAAAACAAAAATATTTTAAAGCGGTTATGCAGTTATCCGTAAAACGGATTCGAAACAAAACCGGAAGCCGCAAAGCAAACAAACGCTTTGCAAAAACCGCGACAAGTCAACGGGCGGACAGGAAGAGGAGAGTCCGAAGGGGGCCTGCGGTAGGGTCGGGCTTGTGACTAATGCATGTGTGGGGCCTTTGGGGGTCAATACACTGGACGGCGACGTCGCCGGCGCACGGAATAAACTTTTTGCATGTTGCTAAAATACTCAGCCGCATTTTTCTGCGCCACAGACAAGAACCGTCGAGCGGGCCACAAACAGACAGCACGAGCGGCAGGCGGAGGCACTCTGGTGAAACGGGAGACAATGGGGCACATGTGTGAGGCATTGTCGTTGCCATTCCGTTTATCATATGAGCATGACGACACCGTCAAGTATGCAACATGCAAATGTTGGCCCCTCCACACACACACACACACACGCACACTACATTCGTTCTTGTCGCTTTTGTTGCGGCCTTTGTTTTTGCTGCTGCTGCAATTGTTGTTGTTGTTGTTGTTGTGCATTTACTGCAGACACTAATCCTATTTATGTTGCATTGCAGCGAGGTTAATAATTTTATTTGCCAACTGCCAGTGGCACGTCCCATGCAGTTGCCAACTTGCACTTGCAGTTGGAGTCACAGTTGCAGTTGCAGTCACAGTTGCCGTTGCTCCTTAAGTCGCTTCTGCTTATGACACACGATACGTGCCGTGGGTTCGAGAAACTTTTTGCGCTGCACCAAAAGATTTGTGGCAGCCAGTCGCCAGCGACTCACAGAAGAGGAGCAGGGTCGACATTGTTGGTTGAGCCTAATGAATCCAATATGAGTATTCCTACACAGGAAAGTACCAACATTGGCCCGACTAACTATCGAACACTATATTCTCACTGCAATTTACGGGGATTTGGAAAATTCCACTCGCCAATGTGAACATTTTGCGGTAAAACTATAGTAGGAAGATATTTAATCATTCATTCGATCGATCACAGTGTGAAATGCACTGGAATTGGGATCTTTGATTATCTGGGCGAAAGTTCAATGTTACTTTCATATAAGTATAGTTAATATTTACCAAAAATGAAAGAACAATTTTTGATTTTAATAACACCATAAGATAAAAAAAAAGGTTTAATTTTTAAATGTAAAATTTTAAGAAATATATTTAGACCAGCCGAAGACCAAAAGGTCTGACATATCTCCAGGAGCACGTGGCACATTATGCGATAAATCTATAAGAAGCTCTGCAAAATAATCAATATAACCTAAGTATTTTTTTATAACAACTGGTTAAACAGCCAAGCTGATGCCCATTAATTGGCTGGCGCCCAACGCTGGCCTATAAATAAATGATTTCAAGAGTGTATTGTATTCAATAGCATTTATTGGCTAAGTGTTTGATAGTTACAAGTTCTTAGTTAAGGCCGGCCTGTAACACTTCTCAAATGAGCATACCTTGTATAGAAGCCAGCTAGAGGGTATACGGAATATTAAGTGACAGCTGCCAAGTGTTTGCTGACGTAGCTTTGGCAACACGTCCAGCCCAGATTCTGTGTGTGTGAGGCGTGCACTCACGCACGCTTCTATTTCCATCTATTTCGCTCTAAAGCAGTTTCGCTCGTCCTGCTATAATGTAAAAATAATGTCCTTTCAGGCCGCATTGATTGCAAATAAATTACACACATTTGCCGGGAAAGATGTTTGAGGCGACTCTGGACTAGGGTTCTCGGGACTGGGCTGTGAGAGGAGCGTCAGATTAAGTGCCCAAAGAGCAGCCGTTGACTCCATAAAGCTGAGCAGCAGCAACGAAAAAAGGCCAGTAAGCAGCAACAGCTAGCGAAATAAACACAAAGGCAACAACGTCCTGCCAGCTAAAATGGCAACGCCATTAATTTCACTTTGGCGCCGACGCCGTTGAAACTTTAATTAGAAAACCCTGCCGGAGATTTTGTGTAATTTTCTTTTGATGCCACCGCTGCCGCTGCTCGGCCACTGATAATGAAGTTCCCTTTTCTTGTACTTTTCTTGTTTTTGCGTTCACACTTCCGGCTTCATTATGCGCAAATTATTTTAACTGCACTTTTGGCTTGCCCATTTGCCTGCTCTGCCGCCACCCGTCCTGCTGCCACGCCCGTTGAGGCTGCGCAAATATTTTCACTAGCTGCAGCCGCAGCTGAGACTTTGATAGCGAATTCTGTTGCCTAGGTCCTTAGCGAAAAGTAATCTGCCCCTTATCTGCCCAGTCCTCCGTTTCAGCGTCCACTGTCATTATTCATTTTTGTGTGTATTTCTTTTATGCTGTGTAACCTTTGCCGCATTGTTTCTAGCCGCTGCCGCAGCTGTAAAGCAATTTTCGTAAGCATAATAGACTTTCCCAGGATTCTGGCCAGCAAGAAAAAAAAGAGGAAAAATTAAAGAAAGCAAACAAAATGGCATAAAAAATTACAGGGGCGATGAGAGGCGCAAGGAAAAAATAAAAACAAAGTAAAACAGCTAAGCATTATTTCTCAAGGGGCCCAAAACCTACGGATTATGACGAGGGCTTGGCTTACTTCTCGCTGCCGCCCCTAGCTTGTGGTCAGCTGCCGCTGCAGTTGCAGTTTAGGCCATGGCCCAAAACTGAGCTCAGTTCTACGGCTGCTGCTATTTGCCCGGGCATATTGTTGGCTCTGCCTCCACACAGCATTTACTTTCACCCCCTCGCTTTCATTTTTGAAGTGCGCACTTCAGTTGTTGTTCCTGTTGCCTTTGTCAACAATTCTATTAACATTTGTTGTTGATTTAAACGGTCACAGCCCCCCACAAGCGCAACTCAGTTAATGCATTTGATTCCATGCGCAACGTGGCGTATACGTATTCGGAGTGCAGCCAGAAAGTATGCTTCACATATTTATTTGCAAGCATAAGAGGTTTCCAGCTTAAAATTTGAACAGGCATAACAAAAAAGGTATATTTGCGACCTTATATTTCCCTATGCCTTAATCCGATATTAGTCCACCAGATTTTCGTATAGTATACAAGATAACCAGAAGAAAAACTTATTTTCAGAAGTATAGTATTTTGCGTTGAATAATGGCCTCATTTTGATATATATTAGACCAAAATATTGTAGAGATCTAGCCAAAACAACTCAAAATTAATTAAATATGTCTTGAGCAAACAAACCCGTTTTCTTTCCTCCTAATATATAAGTGAGATCTCATCCACGTCCCTGCATAATTATTTCTTGCATTGTTTAATATTCCAAGAAATTTTGACATTTTTATTCAATCCCCTTGCAAGAGTGAATTTTGCTGAGTTTATTTTTATCAAAAATTAGGACAAGTCAATCAATTAATGGACATATTTAGTTTTTGGCCAAGTTTATTAAAACTTATTTCAGTTGGCGTGAGTCAAATGGCGGCATAAATTTGACATAACGAAATGCATTTCATATCGTGCATTAAAATTTATCTGCTGTCATTGGAACAATGCTCGATGTGAAACTTCTCCGGTGGCTATTAAAGGAACGTTTATCTTTTGGTCTCGCCCTGAACGGGAACATAATAAATTCCGAAGTGCTATTCAATATGCGGCTCGATTGGCGGATAAATTAAACAGCTCTTGGCTATGGGGATGTGCCTTTTTATTGAGCTATAAATGTAGAAATAAAAGTTAAATTATATAATCAGGCCATAGACTACCTTTTGGCTAAATGCTCCTCTTCACTCTCCTCTCTTCTGCTCATATCTGTTTTATTCCGATATGTTTTGTCCATCATCCATTGAATGTATCCCCGCAATAACCAATAATACCGAAGCTAATAAAAGTAAACAACCCAGCAAAACAAAGACGGGTCCACCACATGCACAAAACGCTTTGGGGGCCCGCACACACCCACCAACACACACACACACACAGACAGATAAATACTTACACACATGTATTCGCATACGTTTACAATTTCTGAACATAAATATCAAAATACTGTGGGTGCTTCAATTTTACGACAAGGACTACAAGGACGTTGCGAACCTGCTCGTCTTTTTGACTCTCACAGAGCAACTGACAAACGTGTTCAATTGCCGCAATAAAACTTCCTGATAATATGTGAAAATCATACAAAGCACAATATTAAATTAGCTCAAAAGATGTGTGTGGCAGCACTTGTGTTGGGGTAGGTATGTGGTGGGTGGTGGTAGGCATGGGTGTGTATCTGATGGCTATGGCAATAAAATGTCAGCCCACAGGGAATATAGAAATAGGGCTATAATTGAGCTTGCTCGACTTATAGATGACCTGTACCGAAGACTTATACTATCTTTATTAGTTGCATTCACTAGGAATATAGATAAAATCCGAAATATTTCTGATCTCTCTATATCTGCCTAAGGGCTTATGCAGGTGGATGGACAGATCTATCCACCTCAATTCAGCTATGTTAACTTAATGACGATGGCTTTGCCATAACTACAATATACTCTATATACAATATACAATATACAATATACTTTAAACCATTTTCAATGTCTACTGGGTATGAAAATAAGAACATGCTTATTCGCTAGAGAAAGGGAAAGGGGCGGGATGTGAGGCGTAACCGGTCCAACAATCGAGAAGATAAGCAAACGCCGCAAGGTACAAAACAGGAATATCCATATAAAATAATGTTACTGAAAATGCGTTTCAAATTCATAAATGTCTTTGTGGCATAGTTTTTGGCATTATTTACCAAAGATCTGGAGATAACTTTGTTTCGGAGCAGAAAATAATTAGGAACCCTTGTTGTTGTGTTGGACTTTTAGTTGGATGTGCGTCCCATTATCTGCTCAGCATTAAAACCCTTTTTTACTTTGTGAAATTAATATTGCTTTGAGTAAAAAAGGTATTTGAATAACTAGAGGGTTGCACCTGACTACGCCCGGTCTAGGATTTTTCTTCTGTATTCTTCGTTTATTTCATTACTTTTCGTGAGAAATTTAAAATTACGTTTCACCCTGAAATTTCATTTTTATTTAGCAGAGTGGATTTTTGGCAAACTGCTGAATTTTAATTGCATCTATATAGATATTTGAAAACAAGTTTGAGTGGAAAAATATATGTTAGCTCTCTTATACCAAATTATCTTGGCCTTCTATACGGTTTTCTTTAATTACTTAAGTATCAGATTTGATTAAAAGTATTTCTGTATATAATCATATGGGGCTGGCAGTCAAATAAACTCTATTTCTTTTCATACTATCATACCCTCCTCTCCTTACTGTCCATCTCTCTCTCTCTACATTTTTTCTCCTGTTCCACTCTTTCTTGCTTTCTACTACTTATGTATTTTTAGTGATGTTGTTTTTGGATACGTACATATTTGCAAAAATGTATATAAATATATATTCAAATTTATATATTCACAAGTATAAATTCTGTGTGAGTCCACAACATTGACAGGATGAAATTCGATAGAAAATTAAATTGCTTCAGGGAGTATAACCAATAATATCTACTAATTATTGAGCAATTGTGTGAAAGTTTTCTATTGTTCTCATCAACCAACTGAAGTCCATCGACCTGAGGCTCATATTCATGGACAGCAGCATTTGGCATTCAGTGTGAGTTGTAGCTGTTGTGTGTTTAATTGAATATTCATTCAAATATTGAGTTACATTCGATTGATGCATACACAATGCCATTTCACTTTCTCTGTCGAGTCGCTGGGAATGAATTGCCAACGCCAATCAAAACAAATGAAAACAACGCATCAGTTTTGGACACAAAACTTTTGCCCAAAACTTTTATGTTCCAAAGGCGGGAGAAAGAGCCAAATAGATAGGTGGGCGCGGCGCTTCTATACATGTGACAGTTATTGATTATTTGGACTAAGTTTGGATGCTGTTGCTGCGAAGCTGCTGGGGAAATCAGCGAAATTGGAGCGCATTTCGTTAGGCCAAGTCTGCTGCTAATTGTCCAGGTGCCCATGGCAACCGGGGCAACCAGGGCAACCGGGGCCAACTGGGCAACGTGACAGCCAGCTCTGCTACTGCAACTTTAATGGCCATGCCAGGCACTTAAAACGATTCGCGATGAGCTGCCAAAGTGGCTAAACTGAGCTTTAAGGCTACCGGAAATTTGATTTGCTTACGCTGGCTCCAGCTAGCCTCGGAGCTATAAAAATCCATTTGACGTTCACATTTTTCTCATGCAACCGGCTTGAGTCGTGAGTCGGGGCCGTGGGGCGTGCGTTGCACTCGTTAAATGCATTTCGCTGTATGCCAAGGATTTCCAACTTTCGATGCTTTCAACGCGCTCGCATAAAAGCTCAATAATAATATAATAGATTTTCGTCTCGCGATTTCTTGGCGCGTTTTACGCGACGTTGCCTCGATTTGCACTTGAATCCCTACAGGATTTGCAGGGTCTGTAGGGCGTGGGCAAATAGGGGTATTCTGCATACCAACTATGAGAATGGGTTCTGTTTACGGTTGATTGGCTCGTCGCCGAAATTCCAATGCCACATTTATTATTCAGTTTTTCATTTCTATTTGCTGTGTAGTTGCAGCGAAACTATTTGCGAAATGCAAAGTTGCACAAACTATTCGCTAAAATAGAACTTTGGCAAATAAAAAATATTTGCCTATGTGCATGGAAAACAATTTTGCATGAAAATGCATTTGGAGCAATACAGGAATATAATTAATCCAACAAATACAACTGGCTGGAGTAAGAGCCAAACAATTTCAAGCTCTAACAAGCTATCAGAGCTTAAAGATTTAAATGCGCTCAGTAAAAACAATCAGCGGATTATTGAAAGCTTTCAGATGCTTATAGAGCCTATTGTTAGGCCTTGAAATTTAAAAAATAATATACATTTTTCGACTTGCTTTTCAAGCATAACTCGAAGATTATAAGAGCTAGTTATACAAAACGTAATTTGCAGAATTCTTTATGGTATGCCCACCATAATGATATATATATATATACACTACCATGCTATACTTCTAGTAATAATGATAATAGCAAAGAAATTGCTTTTGTGTTAACATTCGCAATATGCAACATGGGCTTGGAATATGCGCTTCTTGCTTTCATATTTTCTGCCAGCAAATATTTTGTAATTGCAAATATTTATAGGATTTATGTAATTTGTGCAATGCAACGCGATTCCCGAGGAAAATTGTAAAAATCTAGAAAATATCCTCTAAAGACAACATCAGCTGGGGACGAGTCAAGGGCAGAGGCAGAGCCAGCCGCCTGATTGCATTTCCTTCGCGCACCTGCCTGCTGTTTTCAATTTCCCTTTCGCCTTGCGCATCTTTAAGAAGAGACAATATTGCCCCTGGCATCGAAAGCAGCCGTTGACTTTTCCAATTGCAACAGAGCTCCAAAGCTGAGCAGCTCGGGAGCCGCTGCCTTAGTTGATTGCTTCGGGAAACTTTGAAACAACATCTTCGAGTAGTGGCAGCTAAGCTCACAGATGGATGGCTGCCTGGATGAGCGGTTGGGGGTTGAGTGGTTCAGCGGATGGATGGATGGATCTGCCAGGCAAAACTTGTCATGATTTCTTTTCCATTTACACTTTTCGCTCGTTGTCGCGTTTTCGGTTCAATGACAATAATCAGCCATGTGAAAGTCTTTGTTTATTAGCGCAGCGCTGAAAAAACATTTCCTAAAGGTAAATATTCAGATTGGTGTACGACATTATAAAAGCACGGATAGCTCGTTACCTGATTTGTAGCTGTGAAAACTTTAACTAACGATATAATCAAGAAAAGAGTCTAAGATTCTTCTTTCCGCCAAATTTAGTAAAATTAATTAATTGTCCAATACTTTAAAAACTTACTTACAGAAACTGAATATTTCAAAGAAATCAGATTCCCTAAATGATCATTTAATTTAAATTCATCATTAATACGAGGTATATGAAATCGCTGTCTTAATTCCCATTTCTGTACCATAGCAAATTCTATACTATGGAACATTCTAAATTTTTTTTATTTTTTATACGCAGCTGCAATTGAAACTTGCTAAAAATATTGATTTGCTACTTCCTTTTAGTTTTTCTATCGCTGTAATTGAAAGCAAACTATTACGAATTATTGTTGAAGCAATCGAAAAATTAAATGTAAATACCCGTACGTGACTGTCATAATTAAAATTGTTGCGGATCAGAGAATGCAAATGAATACAATACCTTATCCCTCGATACATTTGAATTGATTGCTATAGCCCATGGGGTCTGCTAACGAATTATTACTGTACATATGTGCACATAACTCATTTCTAGTATTCTTTTAGTTTTTGTATGGCTCGTGTTGACCCACATCACGTTCTGCAGTAGTTAGTTGCAGTCAATTAAATGCAGCGGATTATAAAAAAATCGTTTGCTATTTTTAATAAATAGGAAAACATTTGCATAGAACACACACACACACACAGACACTCACACATGTGCACACAAATTTACATAAAAAAGAGAAAGGAAAATGTTTTTTATTGTTTGCAATAGCCGCAAGAGCAATTTATAATAACTGGCCATTTTATGGATTTTATGGTGACAATCGACAGGATAAAGCTAAAACATTCCACGACAAGAACTAAGCCCGCATAAGCCTCATTGAATGAGGCACAAAATAGGGCTAACAGAATAAGAAGAAGCAGCAGGGGCAGGCGCAGGGCAGAGGCAGGACAATACATTTAATGGCATTAGCTCGAAATAAATTTCAAGGCCTGCGTCCCGTTTACCCCTTGGCTTACGCTTTAGCTTATTTATGCATATTTAAAAAGCGCAGAGAGTATTTAAAAATGCATGTGATACACCGCTGGCATTTATTCGATAGTACAGTAAAGCTTCCATTTAGATAACTTGAAAACTGGTTAGGCACAGTTATAATGCAAATTATAACATTACTTAGCTTGAAATATTTGGAATCGGTTAACAATAATGTTTAAATGTGAATACAAAATTCAATTTGATTGCAGTTGACAGATGTTGCACTTAGGAAGCACGTACTGTAGCTCGCTAGATTTATGCAAATGCCAATATATAGTAAAAATTGTAATAGCTCTGCTGCTCAGGCACAATGCCGGCGCACACCTGGCCATATACAGCCATATTATTCCAGTCCTTTATAGCAGAACCCCTTGTCGACCCCCGTGTCGACCTCTCCGTGCTGGTCACTTTTATAGTTTATCTGCTATTGTTGTTGGCTTTTGTGCGACGTGGCTGTTGCCTTGTTGTTGTTTGCCGTTATTGAAAAGCATTTGGCCATCAAATATGTAGGCGTATATATGTAGGCTATATATATATATGGGCAATCTATACATATGGAGCTGTTTGGCCATTCAGGTCAGTGGATCAGAAATTGCAAAGACAACTTGCAAAAGTTAAAAACATTCGGCCCTTGGACTCTGCTCCCTGGACCAGTTGGCACTGCCTGATGCCAGGACATGGGTGTGGTTGTGGCCACTGAAGCTGTCGGTGTGCTCCACTTTCGCTTTTTGTGTTTGCTTGAAGCTGTCAAAGGTCAAGCGAATGAATGTGGCAGCTGTGGCTGCTCTTCACTTGGCCTGAACACAGCATCGCACATAAGGTTCAATTTGAGCTACACTAAAGGGCTTTAAATTTGTGGGAAATGATAAAAGTCGAAGCAATCTTCTGGCTTGCATCGGCTATGCTCCAATCCCATTGCCAATCCCCAATTCCAATCCCATTGCCAGCGGCATCAACATCAGCTTTTGCATCAGCATTCAGTATGCCGCATTAGGTGCAAAGTTTGCCCACAAATGAAATGCATTTGTATGCATTTTTGCCTTTCACGAACCGAACAGCGGCTCGGCAGCCACATTAAGGCGAAAGTGTTCCATATGCGTCTGCATGTGAGTGTGTGTGCGTGTGTGTTTCTGTGGAAAAGGAGCCCGTGCAGAGAGCTGGTGTTGAGGGAGTGGGGGGCGGTCTATATGCCATTATGCAGCCTGAGCGGGTGTTAAGTGCTTTTTCTTTTGCCCATGAAAAAAGCAGAGCGCATTGTTTGTACATTATGTGGTTAGAGTGGGGCAGGTGTTGGGGACGTTGACTACTTGGCCTGTGAGCTGCGCCCAATGGATTTTTGCAAGCCTTTCGGGAAATGCTCTTTAGCTCAATTAACAGAACTTATGAACAATTTGGGATTTTCTAATAATATAATATTGTTATAGGTTTCCCCAAACCCAAAGTATTATTAAATAGACGTAATTTCAACAGCTCAAACTTATTCTCAATTTAAGATACAAATTTTGTTCTTTGCCGAATTCCTCAGCAGCCATTGCTACATTTCATCTTTGGGCTTCCAATATCTAAACCTGAACTATTCACATGTATTAAATAAAAACTATGCATTTGATGTGGCATTAGTTTCTTAAGCTAAAATCACAATTCAATTTGAATATATCATTGATTTTAACAAATTCTATTGTTTGCCTCACAAAACTTGATTTTTTTTGATGCTACATATCTTTTATGCAATCGATTCAAAATGAAGTTTTAATCTTTAATTTTATATTCTACTAAATGCATACGTACAGAACTCGGCATAAGTTCCTCACTCTTTGTCGACCAATAAGACAAATCATGTAATAATCCATTGCATTTTAGCAAATGAAATTGCCCGAAAGATAGTAAATAATATATTTGGATAAAGGGCTTACTTTAATCGAAAAAATATCTGCAAAAATTCACATTGTTTATAGGCATTTAAGTACTAAATAACAGCTGGAGTCTGTGCAAAAGTAGCAACAAAACACAAATAAATTCTCATTTGTATTTGGTATGCAAAAAAACAAAGAGAATTCAAAGATTTGTTGTGTGCCATAGTAAAAGCCACTAAAAAAAGTAAACAATTTGCGCGCATAAAAGCCGAAGAGTAAACAAAGCCGAGCCCTGAAGAACCAGAGAAGAATCCATGGAACCAGAAGCAGAACCAGCACCAGCACAATGCAAATAAAACAAAAGCGACGCTCGCCGCTTCCAACAAATGCTCACACACACACAGTCACACACTCACGCACACACACACATGTGTGGTAAGGTTTGTTGCGTGTTGTTTTTGCGGTGTTGGTTTAATTTGTACATTGCCTCCATACGGAGAGGCAAATCTAACAATTTTTAATTATGATTATGGCCAAACAAACACAAACACACACAATCAGTTATATACACACATAAGCACACACACACACACAACTGATTTAATTCGTAGTGCATATTTACAAAAGAAAAAAAGCGAAATGCGACAAATTTGTTCAATTTGTTTTCCAAAAGCAAAAACTGTAATAATCAAACAGAGAAACAGATAGCAAAGTAAAAGGTAAGCTTACCCCTACTTAAAACCCACACCCCACCCGCCCCCTTCACCTGTTCCATTGCACCCTCCTCCCCTTGATGGTGAGCCAGTTATGCTCGCGCGTGCTATTTTTAATTGTCTGAATCAATCCGCGCTCGAAATTTTAATTAAATATTTAAATTAAATGTGCAAACAAACAAGAAGCACACACACACACACTTACACACACACGCACACACCACCTCCGCACCCCGCAGAGAGTGCATTTATTACTGGTTCCCTTGGCACTCATATGTGTAATGAAATTTAATTTTTCGTTTTATATTTTTTGCGCATAATAAATATTTTTAGTAGTTAAGCTGGTTGTTTTTGGCTTTAGCTGTAGCTGCCATTCATTTGCATTCATTAGGACTGGTCTCTTCACGTGTGTGTGTGTGTGTGTGTGTGTGTGTGTGTGTGTGTGCGTGTGTGTGTGAATCAGCAATTAAACAAGCTCTTAGGGGATGAAGCAGCAAGGGGCACGTACACAAAGTCAAGGACAATTTTTGCATTACACGTGCCAGGCACACAGCGACAGGAGAAACCCCAAAATCAGGACAATCAAAAGTGCGCCACAGTGTGTGTGAGTGTGTGTGGGTCTTTTTAAATATGCATGACATTGCACATGGCAGCGAAATGCAATTCAAACGACCTGCTTCAACAAACGAGCCGAAATACTCTTCAGTATTTGGAATATGTCGAATTATAAGTCCCCGATCACTTGCTGAGTATAATTAACTTAAATTAAATTTATAACTTCACACTGTACTGTCACTCAAAATGAGTTAGTGTGTGTAATTTAAAATCAAGGAATATCCTTAGTACTCGCAGGAAGAATCAAAAGAAAGTCTTTTAGTACACCTATTTTTCCATACACTTAATATAAGCAAGGCTGCTTCATGATTGGTTCACGGCTCGCACCAACTGTCGGCTTTTATGTTCAGTTCAAGAACCTGTTTTTTTTTCAAACAATTAACCCATGTTTGCAATGGCTGGGAACTAAGCTGTTTATGCTTTAGATTCGGTTCATGGTGGTATTTTAGAATATTCTCTAGCCCAATTTAACAATTTAAGGATCATTTTTTTAAACTTTTTAATGATTGGCGCCCAACGTGTAGTTAAAATAAAACAAACGAGTTGTCATATGTAAGCTTGAATAGCAAAAGAATTAACAACACAGCAGTTTTCAAAAATTTTAACGTTATCCTTATAATTTTTGCTTTAAATCACTTTCCAAGTATTTCTGTCAGTTGACGTTCAATGTGTTAGTTTCCCATATTTTAGCTGGATCGCAGAGACCGTATTATAAATTAGGGTATCCATGAGTGGCACCTGCAGCTTGTTTTAATTTTAAATTAAATTTCAGGGCTGTTTTAGTCTGTGTTTATGCAATATGAATTTTGAAAAGGATTCTCATCTGCTTTAATAATTTTATATATCCCATTAGTAATTATGGGAGCTAAATGTTTATTCAGCAGATTTTCAGTTATGATGCAATCCCTGAGTTCATGCAACCTGCTTGTTAGACTAATGTATATCAAGACTGGGCATACTTTCTATATTTAGGGCTAGTTGAGTTGGTCAAAGGTCAAGGCAAATTTAAGGTTGTCACGCTCACACAATTCCGCACACATTCGCAATTCCCATGGCATATGTTGGCCTAATTTGACTGGGGCAGCCAACAGCTGCTGTGCCCAACCTCTGACCTTTAGCATTGTATCTTTGTGCCTAAAATCAGCCCAGTCATGATGCGGCACTTTAATAAACGCCACCATCGCTGACCAGCTAACCAGCTAACCAACTAACAACCCATTCATCGCACTCTGCTCCCCGCACATCCACGCATGAAGTTGTGTTGCGGCCACAGCAAAAGTCGCTGCCGTCGTTAAAGGGCAACCTGCAGACCGGACGGCAACTTTTGATTAATGTTTGTTAGTTTGCCTCGGCGGCAAATTCATTTGTTTTAAACAAAGTGCACAGAGAGAACGGAAGCAAAAGAGATAGAGAGAGTCTAAAGAGGAAAGATGAGTTAAAAAAGTGGACCTCCACACACATACGTATGAAACTTTATGATACTCCAGCTCTATTTGTGCTTCAACTTGTTGTTGATAATACTTTGCTTTTAAGAAAGGGCATATGCGATATTCATTAGGTTTTATCATCGCTTTTTCAATAAAATAGAGTAGGCTAGGATAACTCTGGGTAATATGTATAAGTGGAATAAGAGGAATGGTATGTAAAATGAATTGACAAGTTTTCTCAAATTGATGTTATCTAAAATACTGTAAGGCTTTAAGAAAATAGTGCTTTCAAGATTTAGAATAGAATTTATACACAGAAACCGTAAAATGGGCTTAAATAGTATAATGGCTTATTGCAAATGTCTGTAACAGTCAGAAGGAAGATTCTCCGACCCCTTCAAGTCCGTCTGTCCGTATGTATGAACGCGTCAATTTCAGAACCTAAAAGAGAGAAATTTTGAACGTAGGTCCCCCTAGTGCTCACGCAGCACGAGATCGATATCAAAATTCTGTTTTTTGAGCAAATTTCTTAGGTAGAGTCACAAAATTTGCCATGTAGCTTGTGGAATAGTATATACAGATCAAGTAAATTTCATTTTATGGCTGCCAACATCCAAAACGCCGCCCATCACCACGCAAAATCAAATAAATATGTCAATTGGAACTACCCACCAATTTAGGCCACAATTTTAATGATGTTGTTCTTTTGCGAATATACCAATATTTTATAGCACAATAAGTACTACTGCTGAAAATTTGATCAAGGTAGGGTAAGAAACAAATAAATTATTAAGGAAAAGGTGTCGCTATATTGGCAATCCGTGTAGCTCGACATACATATGGTGCTGATAGAACTATGTGCAGGGTATCCCCTAGTTAGGCAATCCCGGCTAGTTTACTTGTTTTACTGCCTTTTTGTCTTTGCCTGCGTTGTTTTACTTTTGTTTTTCAGCAGTTGAGTTAATACTGCTCTACTTCTCCCTAAACCTCCATTATAACGTCTTCCTGCTCCTCTCTGCCAATATCTATATTTCTCTCTCTCTCTCTGCCTCTTTGTCTCCTTCTCTTTTGCAGGTTAGCAAAAATTTGGCTGTTCATTCATCTTTGCATTCAGCAAACGCGCCAAATATTTTTTTGATATATTGACTTGCAAAATATTTTGGCTTTACATGTGTCTAAACACACACACACACATACAGCATGATGTATGTGTACGTTTTTGGAAACGGTTTTAGTTTCAGTTTTTTTTTGTTTTGCCGTGTTTATATTTTATGTGTCTATGTTGCTCTATGAAAAATCAAACGACCCTCACACACACACACACATACACACAGGATATGACGTGTGTGTGTGTGAGTATGTGATGTATTCAAGCGTAAAGCAAAAGATTAGAGTTTCGAGAAATTTTTTTTCCCATTTTATTCGATTGGTTTTTGCGATACTTCTCGTTGTTGCTGCCTTTATTGTTGTTGTTGTTGTTGCTGTTCTAGTCAAATTTGTAAAACTAAGCAGCTGCCAAAATAAGTAGCAAGAGAAAAAGGGAGCAGCAAGAAGAAGAGCAAGACTGAAATTTCTACGTTATGAAATTATTTTCGGTTACTTTTTCCAAGTATTTAAAAGGGCATCAACCATGGTCGGGTAGCAGAGGGGATGGCACATGGTAACTATTATCTAATAGCTTAAATACGCAAAGAAGAGCACAAAAGCCTTAAAGGTATTCTTGACGATGTTTTTGTTGTTGTTGTTGCTGTTGCTGTTCGGAAACGTGCCAGGATAATGGGAAGAAAGATCCGAACGGTCCTTAGCCCCCAGGAGGGGGTTAATGAATGAGCCACACGAGTCACGAACGTCGAGCCTGCGGGCACTTAACCCATTGTTGACCCCTCTGGGGCCAGACCGCCATTATGTGTGATTGTGGGTAAGAGGAAGCGCAAGACACAAGGCACAACATTTGAAATTATAAAGAATGCGATAAAATAAACAATTGCAAGCAAAACTTGTGCAAGTAATGTTATGTATTGTTATGTATCCCCCATCGCCCCCTCACACACACACACACACACAGACGCATATTCCGATGACTGCATCAATGTGCGAGTAATGAATGGCCCGGAGCCGACAAACCACTGACAAGGATTGACTAACGGAGCGTTTGAAGGGTTCCATTGGGTGTCATTCGAAAATTGAATTGCATGGCAAATGCGAATGCGAATTCGAATTCAAACGAAACACGCGAAAATGTCAAGTTCAAACTGCGTGTCAAGCAGAATGATGCCAATGGATGGGTGGCTGGGTGGTTGGTGGGTGCAATGTGGCAATTCTGACTGACTAATCAGACGCAACGTTGTCGCTCGCTTCCATGTAAAACGATATTTCAGCTGTCAGTTTATGCTTCAACTATTTCAAATCAAATCAATGCCAAAGGACCTAAAGCTGAGTGGGTCTGTAAGTGGAGTGTGGGGTGTGGGGGGTGGCATGTACTGGCAATGATTTATGTTAAAAAGGCTTACACACACGCGCACACTCACGCACACACACAGCTACACCTTTTTTGCGAGCCCATGAAAATGAATGCGTAAAGTTTCAGCAACAATAACAACAGCAACTACCAAAGGAAACAGAATATTATAGAAACAGAGAAATATTTTTGCCAACTCGACATTGAAATACCCTTACAGCATCACATTTGTATAGAGATTCATATTTTTATAGGTATATGTATGTCAAGGTGAATGACATTTTCGCGGAAAGTCTTTATGAAATGATTATTTTTCAATTTAATTTTAATATTTTATAGTTTTATTCGGTGCGAATTTATATAGTTATTGCTTGTAATGCAATAAATAAAACAAACAAAATTAATAACTATTTTAATTATATGTTTTTATGACACGTTTTTAGGGTGATTAAAAATATACAATTAATTTTTTTTAATTACAAAAATATGAATATAAATGGTAAATCTACTGTGCAGCGAGGTAAATTGAAGTTCTGAGCAAAATTAATTTCCGTTTAGCTGCTTTTTAAAATCTAAGAATATTTTTTGGCTAATTTGTTGTTAGATTGTTAATGAGCACAACATAATATCCTCTAATAGATTTTAATCCAATTAAATGTATAAAAGTGTTTAATATTATGTTTAGGGGTTGTTTTCCACTTGAGGGCCAATTCGATTTAAAGTCATTCTGAGCACGTCTTAAGCAAATTCACTGCGTATTGCATAAAGAGTATACAAAAGGGGGACTCTGCTTTCATTGTCTTGCCCCTCTCCCAGTCCTTTCGTCGACCCTTCGCAGGCCTTGCCCTCGTACACTGCGTGTGAGTTTTTCCACCATAAATTCACAAAAATGAATCTACATTGCAAATGCAAGCAAGTTGAGATTGTGTGAGTGCGTGCGTGTGTGTGTGTAAATGTACAAAAAACGGAAAAAACAAAGCATAAATGTAGCTCAACGCATTTTGCTGCACACGAATGGCACAAAGGAGAAAGGAGGGAACGCAGCGGAGGAAACTGGCAACTGGCAACTGGAACTGGGAACACAGCGAACAGAAGCTAACGAAGCGTAAAGTTTGCCAAGCGGCTGCCATTCGGAATGGCAAGCGGCCAAGCGGGCAAAGCGCAACACAATCCGGCGTAACTCCCCGCGCTGCCCGCCGCTAGCCACTCATCCACAATTCCCTTTTCAGCCTCTCGGTGTTTGCCTTGTGGTATTTTTTATTAAATATTCCTAATAAATTATGCAAAATTCCTGTATTGCATGCAGAGACAACAGAGACAAAGAGCGAGACAGCCAGGAGACCGAGTGCGAGCTAGATAGAGGCATAGAGCGAGTAAACGAGAATTTTGGTCAAATCAAAACGTTTGCCCAGGGCTATTGGCAGTGGCAGAGGGGGGGAGGGGGCAGTGCGTGTGGGCGTGCCATAACTATCAATAACTTTTTTTTGGCTTAAAAGCCAGCAGCCCTGGCAGCAACAATGGATGCCGTCCAGGCGTTTGTCGGGACTCGGAATAGCCTTTAATACAATATAAAGGCAAAGGATGCGCCCGGACTCTGTATCTGTATCCTTTAGATACATCTCTGTTTCGGTGCGGAAGTGAGCACCGTGTATTGCGATAATAAAATAAAATTGAAATATGGTTGGCAATTGACTGAGCGCAATGAGTGGAAATTGTTGAATCGCTTGCGTTATGACAGCGTGACGGCAGACAGCTTGAGCAAAGGGAGGGAGTACTCCGAAGAGGAAGGGATGTTCTAGTGTTGTGGTGCAAGGGTGCAAGGGTGCAGCGTGTGGCGAATTTGTGCAGCATGTTGTGAACTGTCAAATGATGAATGACCCAATAAGTAGGCAATGGATTTTTTATGCTTCGACAACAGATGTTGAGCTACAAGAAAATTTTATTCTGATAGTTGCGTAAAACTTAAAAGTTGATAAGAGATTGAGAATACAGGGTAAATAGTTGTAAAAACGGTTTCAAGTGCGTTTGGATTTTGAGCCATGTGGTCAAAGACTAAATTGTATGAAGAAGACCAAAGTTATGCCAAATTACAAACTAAGCCCAGGGTAGTTCCTTTTATTTCTTTAATATTCGACACGCGACACCAAGTTAAATTCTCTTCCGTTCCCCTATATCTCATAGTCCATGTATCTTATACTCAATTTTCATGTTAAAGTGTGTGTATGTGTGTATGTATAGCTAAGTTGTTTTGTGTGTTTATCCTGCTACCATTTTAATTCTCGTTAGAATCTTCATTGAACCAAAATTGATGCCAAATAATTTTATATTAAAAAATAATAATGTTGGTATGTGCAAAGAATGCCAAACGCTAGCAAAAAATTCTAAATGTTGTCTGAAGTCAGCTATATTGTAAAAACTATCAACTTATCTGAAAATTAAAATAACGTAAAAGAGACAGAAAATATTGATAATATGTACGAACGGCGTTACAAGCTTTCCGTAGGATGATTTAAAATATACAATTCCATTGTACCATAAATTATTATAAAAGGCAGTTCGTATTGAATCAATCAAGCTCCTCATTCCATTCTGCTTTGAGCATTGAGCATTGAAATGATTGAAGGCCTTGTCAAAGTTACGATTTTTATTTGCACTTCACTGCGTTTGATCTAAAAAGGGGGATGAAGCTGAGCTAATATAAATGGTTGTCCCACAATTAAATTGCAATATTTAAGCAGATTTTTGGCATTTGTTTCCGTCTTATTTATTTGCTTTGCTCAAAGTGGATGATAAAAAATTTGTTGAACAACGAAATGCGCTTATGAATAAATAAACACGCGCACACACAATGGAGCGATGGCATGCCAGCACGCACACATGCACAGATTTATTATGTGAAACAAATCACTCATACGCCGCGTTGGACCCCGGCGTATATTTCGTGTGTATTCGCTTGCTGAACGTGAAACATAGAACGTGAAGTGACTGTCAGGGATTTTCACAAGAAATTCGTTTATTTTTAGTCGGGCAGCAACAACAGCAACAACAACAACAACAACAGCAGCCAAAACAACATGTGAACAACATCAGAAGAAGAAACACAACTACAGCAGCAAATGTCTTGTTTATTTGAGCTTCAGTTTTCTGACTGGCAAGCAAAAAACAACAACAAAGAAAATAAATAACAAAAAAGAAATTAAGTTGCCGCCTGCAGGTTTATAACACCAGCAAAGGCCATGCTACCACCAAAAAAGAAAAAAAAGAAACACCCGCACGAGAGCAACAACAACAACAAGAGCATGAAAAATTTTATCTGATTTAAACGTTGGCAAGAGTCGCCCCTTTCCGACATACAACCGCCCAGAGGCAATATTTTCCCCACTATTTCGCAGCCAGCCATCCCCCCAGCACGCCCTTTGCTACAGTGCCTGGCAAACTTATGCTGCCTGTCGCTGTGCCCAGCTTAATTTTCACTCTTTGGCAACTTTAATATTAATCATACGACCCGCATGCCAAACAAATAAAACACAAACACACGCTCAGGCTCACAACTCGAGCTTGTTGCGGTAGGTTTGCTGTTCAAGGACCTGTGCCGTCACTCTGTTCTATTGACTCACTATGAGGGGTCCCACGAATGTGGGCGTGGAAAGTAAATGTGGGAGGGGGGTGGGCAACACTGTCGCAACCGCAGCGCCAAACGCCAAAAGTTCTTAGTTAAATTCATCGTTCAACCCAAAGTTTTCTCAAGTGGCTCATTGTGGTTGCCTGTGAAATGTTGACCCACAGACACACAGTGCGACAGAGACAGATAGCGACAGGGAGAGAGAGCTGGGTATATATAGTTAACTGACAGGGACACGCACAGACACGAACGCCAACAACAAGAGCAGAGTCTCATGCTCTTTGCGGTCTTTAGCGCTGCAGCAGCCGCCAAAACTTGGCAATGTCCAAAAAAAAAAAAACCAAAAAAAAAATAAAATGTTGCTGCTGCAGCTAACAAAAACAACAACAGCAACAGCAGCAAACAGTGAAAATCGTTGGTATGCAAAAACTTTTCGGATGCGGCAAAGAAAACACAAATGATTAAGTGCGTCGTGGCATAATTCGGCAAGACAACGTTTCAGTTGACACAGCGGGAGGAGAGGCTGCTGTCAGAGACGGCGACATTTTGTGGAACGGGGGGCGGCGCTGAGCCGCACAGTAGCCATCGAAATGACAATCGCCAATCTGGAGAGTTAATGTTAACTGACAGTCGTCAGAGAGTGAGAGACAGAGAGTGTACGAGGAAGAGCTGTATAGAGAAAAACACAGAGAGAAAGAGACACCACTGTAATAAATTTTGAAGTGAGCGAATGTCAACTCAAGAGTGGGCTTTGAATGGAACGTCAACCAGAAAGCTATTCGGAAACTATGCTGAAAATTGGTAATGGTAGCCAGTAATTGCATTATTGAAAGAGTGACAGATGTCTAAATGATACAAAGCACACACGAATTAAACAATTTAAGGCGATTATACATGGGGAATAGAAAATAAAAGGAATAAAACATAACAGACATTTTTAGTGGTTTAGCCCGGCTTCAACCAGACATAGGAACTCAGGGTAGGTTCGAAGATTGATTCGCAACTTTTTTTTATACTTTTAAGTAGACTCTTAGAATTAAATATAAAATAAATTAATTATATTTACAAATATTAATTTATTTTACAAATACAAATACAATTGCAAAGCTATTTTAAAATATTGGTTCGAATCGGATTTGCCTTCAGCACTTCTTTGTCTAACTAATCCGGTTTTATGTTCAATTCTCGTTAAATAAAAATTGAAAGATTGCGCTTTGACAGGTTCGCTTCAAAGCCCGTGCGCAGCCTTGCTGTTCACAAAGCGAAAAAGTTTTGCTGCTTTTGTCAAATTTATGTTGTGAACTCTGTCCTTGTAAATGCATTATTTTTGAATGCTATTAAGGTTAATGAAACACTTAGCTCTTATGCACAGCCAATTTAGTTTCAAAAGCTTTTTGCCACATGCACCAAGAGATGGATATATTGCAATAAATATATAAAATCTTACGGTCTTGAGGCAACATAGCCACACAACTTTACCACACAGTTTATGCTGATAATTCTTATTCCTACACCTGCATTTATTATTATTATTTATTTTCATGTAAAAAGAATTTTAATAGCAAACCGATAATAAAAGCCAATAAATATTATTATTTCGTTTTCATAATAATCAAAATTCTTTTAATATTAAAACCAAAATGTCGATTTTATTTGTTTGCAACTTTTGTTACTATTTAAACAATATAATAGGAATAATTATGATTAAAATAGAATTCAATATTAATTATCTAATATTCAGCTTTTTATAATTATTAATTAAAAAATATAAGCAAGCGTTAAGCATGCACATTCCCAATATTATTCAGGTATATTTCAGCAACGCCAACCCCCCATCCTTGCATCCTACTCTACACCCTTTCTAACGCCGCCACTGACCAGATTTGGTGCCCTTAGAAACTGATTCTGAGGCAGCTCTCACAACACTGTCCCTTGGCGCTTGTTAGTTTAGTTCTTTGGTTTTGGTTTTGGTCTGCTTGGGTTGGGCTCGGTTTGGTTTGGCTTAGTTTACTTTGGTTGTCTTGTGCCTGGCTCTGTTGCAATGTTCCTTGCGGATTTAGGAGCTCTGTCTGGCCATTTGTTAGTGACTACAACAAACAACAAAACTACAATAAACAGAAGCATGCACAACACGAACTTTTGCTGTTTAGCATTTCAACACACACAAAAACGCACAAGCTGCTGATGTCGTTGTTGCTGTTGCAGCCTGTGCATAACAGCAATTAATATGTATCTTTTACTTGGCACGCTTTATCGCTGGTGGTACCACTCCTGCTCCCCAACCCCCCCTGCTGTGGCCACCCGCAGGACAACAACAAGAACTTGAAAACAAGAATTGTTCTTTTTTTTTTTGGCTGTTTGGTTATTTTTGGCCAGCATTTTGCACGTTGCCATTTTATTTGGTGCTCGGACATTTTGCACAGTTACACATTATGGCGTCGCCCCTGCCCCTGCCCCGCCCCATTACGGCCAGAGACGCACATTTTAAGGCAACTCAAGTGATTTATGACAGCAAACGTAGGTTGCTGCGGGCGACCGGCTAGGAGGGCGGTTGCATTGCGTATACTTGATATTCTGTGGCAGGCGCAACGAATGCGCCTTTTAAATCAAAAGTGGCTCGAGAAACTAGCAACAAGCCCATAAGAGAAATGAGAGCAGATCAAGAGGGAGACAAAGAGTGAGAGAGAGAGAGAGAGAGAGGAAGAGAGACAATGAGAGCGTGATAGAGAGTGGGGTAACTTGGTCTAAAAATTTAATTAAAATGCACATTTGTCCTTGACAGCGTTTTATATTTTTGCTTAATTGGAAGGCAACAGCGACGGAGGCAGACGCAGACGCAGAGGCAGAGGCAGAGACGGACACAGCAGCCGGCAATGCCGGAGCCAAACGAGTGCACGACACACGCACACATTCACACACACTCACACACACAGACACAAGCGTGTTTAGGCTCATGCATTAGTCAAGATGCGGTTAGATATTCAAAATGACGAACGCGACGCGAACTGGGAAAGGCACCAGCGCCTCCCAGGCCTGCTTCCTCTGCTCTACTTACTAAAACAAACAACACGCACAACCTGCCAGCAAAATCTACATAGGAGATAAATGAGGGAGACATCCAGTGCATCAGAATTGCCTCAGCTGAAAAAGCGGCTCACTGAAATTAAAGTTGAATACGCGGCAAACTAAACCAGGGTGAAACTTCTTCCCAGGCCGATGGCTTGGCCATAAATCCTTGCCAAGCGCTAATTGAACTGTGCACCTGAGGTTGGGTAAATGTTTAAACAGGTTACCTGTTTGCACACACAGCTAGTGGAAAGTGGCCCGTTTCAGTGCAAAGCGAACTAGATATCGCAGCAAATTTAAACATTTTAGATTCGCATTCTTTATAATTCGGTGAAGGAACAGACATTCGATAGACGTGCTAGTTATTCCATATTCAAAATAGTTGTGGCCGACGATTGTATGAAAAACGTTCTCAACTAACATAAATATAACGAAAATATCACGCGAATAATATTAAAACAAACTGAATAATTTATGGTCAAGGTCTCTTCCAGATGAGCTAGCTTCCTGCTCGTAACCAAACAATCAAAAGGGCCCTGGTAGGGAGTGCCCGACTATGGGATACTCTGATCCTGCGGTGCATGCTGCGCAGCTTTCTCATTATTATTCTTTCCTTACCCTTGCACTCTGGCAACCTATTTATTTATAAAATGTTGACATATTGGTCCGATATATTATGGGATCGTATGCATGTCTTAGTGCCGAGAGTGTTGAATGTAGAGGTACCCTGTATTCGGCTCTTTTTAAACAAATACTTGTACTTGATTCAAAAATATGGTTGATCTGTCTATATTAAAAGCTTTTGCAACCTGGGATATATATCGATATATGTCGATTTTGATAAGACTCGCTGAGTTATCGAATATTAATACGATACTCTTACTCCGAATAACGATTTTCTAGCCCTATAAGTCTCATTAATAAAGGCGTGATCAGAAATGGCTCTATGGATTGCAGAGTACTTCCTTAAATCCATTTATTCTACTCCTCCAGCAGGGTATAAAAAGAATTTGTATCGTGCTACATATCTTCCATCAGTATTATTAAGTGGCCAAGCAGTGTCGATCTTCAATTCAAAATCAATTTGCAGCCAGTTTTATATGTTTATTCGAATCGATTGCTCAAAAGAATAAATAAACTCGAATTTACGATCTGAATAAGTAAAATTGGTTTGTAAAGGATTTAAATTCTCATGAATATGTTTGCTTTATGCACGCCAGTTTGGAATTACAAGTGAGGCAGAGAGGGAGAGAAATCGTCTTATGCATAACCAACTAGAAAGAATGAAGTGTCTGATGTGAGCTCTTTGACAACTAATATCCATTTGGATGTCCTAAGCCCACTGCTGGCCAAAACAAAACGCATTAATGCGGAAACGCATTGTGTCTACTCGTATTTGCATATGAGCTTGAGCCCAAGACTCGCACGTATTCAACTTTACCTAAACTAAGACCGAAGAGTTATGGCAGGAGAGGGTGAAGCATGTTGTGCTTTTTACGAGATGGCATACAGAAATTTGTGCCAAAGGACTTGCGCTTACAAACGAGCGAGCAGGCAAAAAGTGCGGAAGAATTGCATTGTTTCTCGCACTGAGGAGGCAGCGGCCAGGACACTGACAAACACTTGCATATGTGCAAGGACACAAGGATGTGTGCATGTGTCTTGGCTGGGATTTGTGTTGCTCCTGCCCGCTGCTCCTGCTCATTCACCTCGCTGGCAGCAGGCAGCAGGCAGCTGCAGATGATGAGCCTCAGATTATATGCACTCACAAGCGTTGCTTTGTCTCCTTTCTCGTCTTTGGCTCGACAGGTCCTGTCAGCTGCTGCCTGCTTGCTGTCTGCCGTCTGCCGTCTGCTGGCTGCTGCCTGGGCCAACCCATTCGTAGCGACCCGTCCTGGCCCTTTGTGTGGGTGTGCGTGTGCGTGTGTGTGGTGCCAACAGGACATGCATAAGTGGCGTGTCTCTTCGTCCTGGCTCAACAACTTTACTGGATTTTTATTTATATTTACTCTTGATTGTTGCAGTCGGTCTGCTTCTTCTTCTTGTTGCTGCTGCTGCTGCTGCTGCTGTTGTAATAGTTGATTTCAGTGTTGTTTCTGCCGCCGCTGCTGCTGTTGCAGAGAAGTGGAAACAACATGTAAAACAACAAATCCTCCTGACTGCCTGCACTTTTTACTCTCAAAACAATTAAATGAAACAAACTTTTCGCTGCAGCTCTCCCCCTCTCTCTCTCTCACGCTCTCTCTCCTTCGCTTAAAGTGACTTTTTGTTTCTCTTTTTTCATTTGCCGCTTACTTTTTTTTATAATTTGCCAACTACCAAATTACCTTACCCTTTTTTGAAGCCAGTTTTTAACGCAGTTTTCATTTTTGCTGTTTTTCACGCTGACGTCAATCGCCGTAAAATTAACTGTCACATTGGGAACTTTGCAAATGGCTGGGAATAAGCCTGTCACTGCCCGAACGTATGTTTTAAATGGGCCTGTCATACTACCATATGGCATATGTGTGAGTTTTTAAAATGGACAAGCATGTGAGAGGAATTGAGAAGAGAACTGGAGAGGAAAGATTGGGCTTTAAGAAATATTAAACTTATGGATTGAATGTGGTCAAAGCTAAAAGCAGAGTCGAGGTTTAGGAAAATAAGAAGTTGCCCTGTAGTCGAAACTGCACGACTAGAAGATACTCTTCACCAGGTGAACTTTAAGAAATTGCTGTTTTTCTTCATCCCACTGCCCCATTATAGAAAATTCATTTTTGAGTAACTTCTGTGATTATTCTAGGGTCTTTGACAAGCATTTCAGTTTATATACAACTAGGACACTAGCAACACTAAGCTTTTGCACATTCCCCTAAATATCATATCAATAACCAGATAACAAAGCGACTGTGGATATTTATAGTATTTGAGAAAAGGGAGGAGTCATTGAAGATAATAAGTTTGTTCTGTGCGTGTTGAATGAGAGCCAACATTCCAGCTTTTACAGTCTCTAAGCTTGAAGCTCATGCGACTGACTTTTCGGATATTACATATCCATATTTTTTAAACAATCTTATATTAAATTGACACATTACTGAACGACAGCAATTATCAAAGATCAGGAAAAAACACTTTTTACACCATAATGGGACTTTTTTAAGTTGAACTAAAGAAGAAGGCCTCAACGATCGCTCTTTTAGGTAAGATATAGTTATCATATTGTTTCTTAAATGTATTTAAAAAAAACGTAGATAAATGAATAAACATAAAATTTCAATAATTAACAACTTTTTATGACTCAAATGATGTTTAATATATTTTAGCTATTTATTTATTAGCTAATACAAAAATATAAAATAGTGTACATTTTGCCATTTTTCGATGGTACAAAATATGGTTTTATTTAAGTAAATATCAAATCGTGTCCATTTGTTGGAAATCTTCGGTAAATCAAACTACCCTTCAAGTATTTCGTCTCATCTACGTCCACAGCATTTTTTAAGGCATAATTCTTTACTGTGCCAACATTTTACCTAATAAGAATGTCAATATTTGAAAATAGCCAACGAATGTTGACAATAAATTTTGGTATTGTTTAATTTGGTGACGTCACAAACCCGGCATGGGCTGAATGCACACAAACTCAATAATTTCTTTAGCTGCCTGATTCTGGCATTTACCTATTATTTAATGGAAACGCACCACGAATAGCATTTTGTGTCTATTTTAACGTAATTTTCCGCACAGACGATTCCCAAAACAGAACAGAACCCAAGTCGATGCCCAAGCTCCGCACAAAAAGCCGAGAGGAGCGCCAGCTCCTTCGCAGCGGCTGCTGAATGTGGCAACCACCAAAAAATGGCAACTTAAAACAAAAATTATTGGTTAGCTCTGCGCTCGAGTTATAAAAATAGCAACTGGCAGCAAAAAAAAATATATATATGAGGGAACAAGCAAATGGCCGCAAATTGAGTTGAACGATTTTTTCCCTTTCGATATTTTCGGGTTTTTCCGTTTGCCTTTTGGGGCATGAATATTGTCTGGGGTGTCTACAAAATACGCCCCATAGTTTTTGGCATACCCATACTTTATTCCTTGTCTGCTATCGATTTCAATTGTGTCATGGCGATTGTTCTACCAGCCATCGCAACCGCACCCGCCCTCTGCCCGGCTCCTGCTCCCACGCTCCACTATATTTCATTTGCTTCGCGGCAACTTCAAAGCGCGCAATGAAATTGACACCCGCAGCGCTACCAACGCTCCAAATTGAAACTATGGGCGAGAAAATAAATGTGTAGCGAAATGGAAGCTGCAGTTAACCCACTCAAACCACCCACCAAACCAGACACCCAACCACCCGACTGCCGTGGCCGTGGCCACCACCACAAACACCCAGACACCGAGACATCCAGCGCATGCCGCGTGCAGAGCAGCTCCCCAATGTGGCAATAAAACCATTTTAATGAGATTTGAGCTTTAAATTTCGCGCTTTATTTACGTAAGTGGCGACAGGCGGCAACAGCATCACAGTGGGCGTGGCCAAAAAGGCAAATTTACGGCACATCGTCATAGTCACTGCCGCAACACGTTCAAAAATAAAAATAAAATGATATAAAAGGAGTTAACTTCATTATGTAACTCAAGGGAAATTTTAATTAAAAGCGTGCGAAAGATTTAATTGATTATACCCAGTGCTACAACTGCAAGGGGTAGCTAGGATGGCGGTGGGTTGCGGGGGAGCCGAGGAAATGAGTAATACTGCGAGCCAACCCAACACTGCGACTCGGGGGAGTCTTCCCCCAGTTAATCTAGCAGAGCAGACACCTAGATTATGCTGCAGCTTATAGGGTATGTCAGAATCTATCAGCATTGCATCTGTTTTTGTTTTTGTAGCGCACACGCCGCTTTGCACTCAGCTGGAGAACTCAAACTGACCGCTGGCCATTGAAATTTAGCTTGGCCTCAGCGACTTGGCAAATATTTTAACAAGTTTGTTAAAACATTTTACGAAAATTGCGGCCACATTTTCGAGGGCCTGAAATGGAGCTAGCTCTAAAATAAAAGTTTACACAGTTAATAATAAAACCATTTACTATGCAAATATTTTGTCAGAGCTAAGTGTAGGGGAGGGAAAGACGGCGCGGCGCTGCGCGGCGCGGGTGGCTGCTGTTGGCCCCATCTCAAGTCATTTTTGACGCTTAGCATATGAGAATTTGAATTTGGGAATGCAAAATGGCAGCTGGACGCAAGACGAGACGCGTGAGACGTTAGGCGATAGACCAAAGGCCACAAGTCGCAACCCCAAACCCTAAGCTCAAACCCCAAAGCCCAGGCCCCACAGGCGGAGTCGAGTCGAGTTGAGTTGAGTGCATGCAAATGTGTTTGCAATGGGTTAAATATGCTCCGCAGACCCCCAGCAATATGCATATGCATTGTGTGCGTGTGTGTGTGTGTGTCCTGCATGCTTCCCCCCTTGTGCCCTTCAGTGGCTTTTTGTTTGCGCTGACTTTGACTGAATGAAGTGCAGCAGGAGGCAGGGGCAGGCAGCGAGGCAGCCATGAAAAATTAAAAAGGGATTTTGGTGCGGCAGCTGCTGAAAAGCGTTTGAATAGTAACTTGAACAAATTTTTTCTTTTTCGAGCTTTTTTATATATTTTTTTCGGTAGCCACGCAGGGGAGGGACGGGCTGTCAGCGTTTTTTGAAAGTGCCTCTCATCCACACACAAGTTGAAAGATGATATAAGCCAGCATATTGGACATGTGCTTCCAGTTCGAGAGCGCCAACGAAGTGGCCAAAGTTGAGCACTGCCTCTGCCGAATCAAGTGGGCCGATGAGCGTTGCTTTCGAGTGCAAAGTTCGCTTAATTATGTGGCCAGGACGTTTGTGGCTAACGGCAGGAGAAGAGAATTTAATTGAGAAGTGTGCTTTACATAAAATGATAGATAATGAAGATATCCTAAGGATATGCTAATGCGACAGGATATTAAAAGGAGGTTTGCAGAACTGCAATAAGTTTGCATTAGACTTGACACTATTGATGGTGGGAGCAATACGAAAAGAAGGTCATTAATTGGCCAAAATAGAAAAGATTACGAAATATCATCAAGCTGTGGGACTTTAATTCTCAAGCGGGTCAGGGACAAGCCGTGTGCATATCTTTGGCATATATGTATGTGCTTGACCTTATCTGCAATTTATAAGGCCGGAAGAAACGATAATATAATTAATCATAAGTTTAAATAATATACTTTTGGACCTTTTATTACTCAAGACTAATTTTTAAAAAATTAACAAAGAATCTGATTTTTATATGCCAAGGCGAAGACAATCGCCCTGTCACCTTTATTTCCATTATTGTTTACCTTTTTATTAAGATACGATTTAAAAAGAAAAGCAGTCTTTGGTGCACCGAAGATCGAATACCCTTCTAGGCATAGAGCAGATATTGAAATATTTTTAAATATCGCTATGCAAAAGCTCAATATCCCACCGATTGGTCTTATAAGAGGCCGATTCTTATACGATTTTAGTTATTTGTTGGGAGGATGGTCGAACTGTAGCCAAGCTTATTTAAGATTTTTTTTAGAGATAAAAGGTCATTCACGCAATCAATTTTTGACTGATCATTCCTTTGGGAGAAACCTGTAAATAATTATAACACTCTGAGCTCGCTTTCAGCAAACATCATACACTTGAGTATCAGATAAATAAAGGTATGAATTAAAATAAGGCAAAATGCCAAATGATATTATCTGACCATCGATTGGATAAGCACAAATGAGCTTTTGAAACAGACTTTTTTTATTATCATTTAGATAATAATGTTTTTGAAAACAAACATGTTTTAGAAACACATGCTGATAGTTTGAAGATGAAGCACTTAGAGTTAGGCAACTGCAAGTTTCTTCAGAAAAATTCCCCATTTGTATAGTCTAAAGATTATAGAACAATTTTGAAAACAAAGCTTTGTTTAAACTCTGAACTGTAGTTGCCTGTACTCGACGCAGAAACTAATGTTAAACTTTTTCTGCACGATTGTAACTTTCCGCAATCCAATTGGACTTGTGCAATGGTCGAGGTCCAAAATTTTAAATCCAATAAACTGCAAGCGGGCAACTGGAGCAAATGACAAAAGCTGGTGCGAAATTGTCAAGGAAAAATAAAACTAAGGAAAATGAGAAGAAAATGAAAAGCTTACCTTGTGCAATAATGAAAATTCGTTGTAAAAAGTAGATGGCAACTCGTAAAAGTGTTGCCAATCGTTTCAATTGCTTTTGTAGCTGTTCTCTCGCTCTCTCTCCCTTTCTCTCTCTCTCTCTCTCTTTCTCTATGCAGCGTTTGTTATTACAACTCTTGTAGATGGTCTGCTGATTGCTGTTGTTTCGATTTTAACAGTTTTTGTTGTTGCTCCCGTTGTTTTTGTTGTTGTTGTTGCTGCTGCGGATGCGGAAGCAGAGAGCGCGCCATTTTGTTGTGATTTTAGCGTAGAATTTGCCAGCTTTTTTGTTTTGTTTATTGTTTTAGTCACTTGTCAGCGAATGAATGAGTTTAAATTCGTTTTAGTCCTTTGTGCAATTTCATTCGAAAAATTCGGAAAATTGCAAAAATACTGCGGGATTTCCCCTTTTTCGGGGCGTGAATTGTTTATAGGCTCTGTCAAGTTGATTGTTTTAATATTTGTTTAACTGAAAATGTCAAGCGTGTAAAAAAGATGAGAGAGGAAACAATAAAAATTTAATACGTATTTTTGCAGCTCGTTGCGCGAGTTTTTTTTCCCCCATCAGCCTCCGGCTCCCTGCCACACCATATCGTTATGGCAATGGCAGCCCATATGTCAAAAGATTTATGGCCAGACAAAATGGCAGGCGGCTTTCTTGCCACCAACTGCCTATCCCTTAACCCCTCAAATGCGTAATGAATTATGCAATGAAATTTGTTTCATTTTTCCAGCACACACGCACAAACACACACACACATACGTGTTGCAGCGCAATTGAAATTTTGAAAGATTGCAGTGAATATCCTTGTTATTTGGCAATGTAATAAATTCCAGAAATATGATTGTTTAATTTAAGAAACGCATTTGTTGATCTTGTGGGCGAGTTAAGCGTGAAAAGTGCCGCCCCAACACGTTGAAATTTGCATTTAACCACAAGAAAATTTACTGAATGTTGGAACGGGAAATGGGTGCAACTCATTTCGGCTTTGCCGCTTGTCCTGCATTTTTATCTGACGCTGCCTCTGCACTCATTTGTGCCTCGAGGTCACCTCATCTCACCTCCTTCCACTCTGCACAGGCATTGACACGGCAGGTGGAAGGGGCCTTCGTGACATTCTGGCAGCCTCCTGGGGGCGTGGTTGCTTCCTGTGCGACGACCAACGTAAGGCCAGGCTCAGGCGCTTGAAGGATTTCCCTTCAGCTGGGCCCGCTCTCTGACTGTGGATGTGGCTTCTGGCTTTGTCGTAATCTCGCAGTCTCATTTTTTTCTACCTCGTCCCTTTAAATACCCTTGTAGAGCGTATTTTAATTTTGGCATGAAATGTGTAAAGCATAGAAGCAGACATATTCAACCCCTTAAAGTATTTATATGAAGCAGCCGTCACGTCACATCCACATTGGACTACTATATCATATAGCTATATAGGAAAAGCCTGTGTAGAGAACTAGTTTGCTTCTTAAAGTATTTTAACCTAAGACAGAGGGTATTTCGACTTCGGCATGCCGAAGGTAGCTGCTGTTATTTCCTGTTTTTTCTTCTTTTCACTTATTAGTCTGCGTTTTGCAAATATTTGCATACGAGGCACGTCTCAGACATTTTTCTTCAACTTATTCTTTATTTTTGTTTCTCTGAGTTTCCTTCATTTTATTATTATTATTATTATTACTCTTGTTGTTCTTACCACGGCTCGCTGTCAGCTTTTGGGGACAGCCTTCAAAGTGCAAATGCGAGATTTCTTAGCACCACATTAAAAAGACGACACCAAATAGCAAAACAAAAAATAAAATGACAAACGTTTTAAATTATAAAATATAACGTGGACTGTTTTTCATTTGAACTTTGTCTTATTTTCTGTTCACAAATTCCACTGTATTTTTCGGGTTAAGGTGACAAAATATTGATTAATTTAAGTTAAGTTCACAAAAATTTACAAAATTTTATCTATTAAAATTGATTTTGGATACTATTTAAAATAAAACATCAACATCTATTTAAGCCTAAATTTGATAATTTTGCAATTCATTAAAATTTAGTTACAGAATCTGCCCTAAAAAAGTTCGAATAATTTTCTACATACATAATGTGAACTCAGATATCTTACTTTTGAAAAATGTGACTCGATTATTGATTGACTCATAAATTTTAAAGAATTTTATGAATTTTATTTTCGTTGGAGTTTATTTTATAAACATATTCTATAGATTTTGTTGACCTAGATTGGCCAGCTGATAGGCTTGAACAAAATATTTTTTAAAGAAATTAAAGAAATTGTATAAAAAGTGGATTAAAATAAGGAAACGATTATCAAACAGGATATATATATATATGTAAATATATGTAAACGATCACCAATGTAAATTAATAAGAGTACGGTTGTCCTGAACAAATAAGTTAAAAAAAAGAAAAACGATCTGTAGTTTCATTTAAACTGTTTTTAACTTATACAGGATATATCTTTACTACAAGCAAAAATCAATTTTGTTTATTAAAATTTCACAGATTGGATACTTCATATGTATCAATAAGTATTTTAAAACTTTATTCCAATACAAATCGGCGTTTCATATAATTGAGAAATGAAAAAAAGTATTAAATTGCCTTGAAGATTCGTGACTAAGAATTGAAATTTATGATTTCAGCATATTGATAGAGTATATATAAATCATTGTTTCCATTTTGATTGAGCTAATGATTGAATTAAAAATATTATAGCTACATTTTGGCTTATCCAGCTGCTAGAGAGCATTCGAAGCACTCCGAATAATAAACTGAATCGTTGATTTATTTTGACGACCCAAATCATTTCTCAGGCTTTGCCCTTTTCAAGCTGCCCGCCTGGAGGCTGCCCTCTGACTAACCCATCGACTTGTAATTTGTAAATTAAATTGCTTTTTCAGGCCTCCCTTTTTGTGGTTCCCCCTTTTTGTTTTCCTCCTCCTCTCGTGTCGTTTCGTTTTTTTATTTTTGATGTGCAAAAATGCAAATTTATCAAATTGGTTTAAGGTCTGGATGCTGATGGCGGCCAATTTAAATGCCAAAAATTAATTACACATGCCGCACACCCACACACACACACATACACATGTTTTTTGTCCTGTTACTTTGATTGTTGTTGTTGCAGTTTACACCTTTTAATTGATTACGCACGCACACAGCCACACACTCACACATACACATACAGACAGATACACACGTACGCACACCTTCGAATTGTGTTATTTGATTTTGACGTATTCGGAATTTGGTTGGCACTTGGCCCGCACACAAAAACAGCACTCGGATCGCAGCACGGAGCACGAAACGATACACAAACTTTGTTGGCAGTTGGCGGTTGTCATTTGGCTTGGCTACTGCCAATTGTTGGTGGCCAGGCTGAAAGAGCCGCAACGAAATCGCCGCAAAACGAACATGGCCACGTTTCCGAGTTGACTGATTTCAGCCTAGCTGCTGGCCAAGCCACGAGCCGTGGCCAAAGCCGAAGCACTGGCTCTTATCACAGACGATGCCGTTAGTCGGGTGTCCGTGTTGAGTTTCTCCCTCGTGTCGTCAGAGCACAACGCAGACGCCCAGCAGAGAGAGAGAGAGCGCAAGAGCGCGGGAGAGACTGAAATCGCGAGAGCTGTTGCCGGCTTTTGTTGGTGTGTGGTGAGTTTTGTCTGTCGCACGCATTGGTGAAAGCTTGTTGAATGTTGCTTGCGGACTGTAGCTCATCGGACTGTTATCAGTAGTGCGTAGCAAGTACCGTTGTTCAAGACTCACGTTGTCCGGCAAGAGGAAGCCAAATATCATTGAGCTGTCAGATAGATCGGAGCCTGGAACTATGTGCGAAGTATTATCATGAAATTACAGTACTATATCTGAGTTCCTCAGTGACTTTACATATACTTTTTGATGAGATCATATTTTTGTCTAGCAATGCGTAACGCATAGGAGTCGCTCCGGCCACATATGAATATATATATGAAATATTATTGATCAGCATTAATTAGTATGTATGCATTTATGCATTATTTTCTTTCAATTTCAAGTCTGTTGTGCCGAAACTTACAAAGTTGTATGTCGACATCCGCCAGTTCGGACCATAATGGACATAGCCGACATTAAAATGATTGGTGGAAAATTTATGATTGTCAAAATAGCTGTCCAGATTCACAATTAACATATCTGATGTATCAAACTTGATTATAATATATAAACAAAGCTTCAAGGGGAACAATTGACAGGAAAGAAAGCTTCATTTAAAGCTTTTGTCCAAACCGAATATCTAGACTTCTTACTTTTTACAGGCATAAATATTTACTTGCATTAAGATGTTAGTGTTTAAAATTATTTTACGAAAGCGTGCATGTGCTTGAAAAGCGTTCTTTAAATCCTTAATAATTTCTTGAAATCCTTAATATCAGATGCCTAAATATATTCTAAGTTTAATATTTCAACCCTAATTCAAAATGTTACTTGCCATTTGATCTCTAACGCGAGATGTCGGCTTAATCTTGTTTTAAGCTTTTCGCTTTTTAGCTTATCGCCTCCTAATTGATGTATAGCCGCCTGATTCGGCAAAAGTTTTTTTATTCCTCCTCAATTGAAATCCCTATATCCTTAAATATAGTCTTCTTTTAATCTCAACACTATTCCAAACTCTTACTTTTTCTTTTGATCTCTAACGCTGGGTGCCGCTTTGATCTTGTTTTAAGTTTTCTGGTGTCAGGTTTCAGAGCGAGATTGAAAACTTGTCGCTGCCTAATTGATGTATTGCCGCCTGACACGGTAAAGTTTTCTGATTCCTCCTGTTCCTAATTGAAATCCTTAATATAGTCTTAGTTTGATCCCTTAACCCTTATCCAAACTCGTACTTTTCCTTTTGATCTCTAACGCTAGGGTTCGCTTTGATCTTGTTTTAAGCTTTCCGGTGTCAGCTTTCAGAGCGAGATTGAAAACTTGTCGCTTCCTAATTGATGTATTGCCGCCTGACTCCGCACAACGTGTCCATGTCCTGTTTGTCAACCACAATGGCGACTTCCGCCTCACCAGTCGTCCCTCGAGTCCTGCTTCGTCTTGTCGACTCCTCGGCCTGTCCCTTTGCCTGTCATTTCGGAACATTCATTTTGACTTTCATGCGCTTGTCAACTGACGTCTAAGAGTGTTTTGTTTTCGGCCACTTCATCGTCCTTGCCCGTCCTTGTTCGTCCTGGCCGTCGTCATCATCTGGCTGAGGGGCTGAGTAGCGCCTGTTGATGGTTCTTGTTGTCGCAACAGTTTTTATGGTCATGTCATCGTCAGCAAAGAAACTCGATGCAGTTGCTCGGCATATCGATGCGCCTTGCTGCTGGCACTGGCCACTTCCATAGACGCTAAACAGGCCAAACTAATTACCGTGCATAATAAATCAGCGCTGTCATAGTTTGCGATTAGTTTGACACCACCCTCGAGCTGAGGTCCTTGCAGCTTATTGACTGCATTTATGCAAATTGCTAGCAATATAGGAAAACTAGAGCCGAGAGCCAAAGTATCGGACTTGCTCGATGCATGCCTTGTGCAATATTAATTGCAATTTGTTGGCGTTTTTCCGAGAAGTTGCAACTGCTATAACCTAATAAGCGACATCAGCCAAAGCATGCCACACGATTGCCGCATATATATCTATATACTTGTATATATGTATATATACCCAGTTAGTCTACTTGTTCAATGCAATATTAATTGATTTCCATTGAAAAGGAAACAAATGACACATTTTTACTTGGCTCGGCTTGGGGAGGGGAAGGGCTGGGTAAAAGTGCTGTGGGGTAATTTATAATTGTGTAGCACTGGAAAAGCTTTTAGCATAAGAACTTTGTAGCGTGACTTGAATGATGATTGAGCCAAATTGCAACAAATTGTCAGGCAATTAGCTTGAAGAGGAACATGACTAAGTATTCTATATTAAGCACTTCAAATATAGTTGGTTCTGTTTGCAACAACAAATACTTCATTTATTTAGTTTTCAACAATTTAAAATTTCGCTGCCCTCAATAAAGCAAAAATGATTGATTTCTGCGGGAGGAAATAAAATGACAATATCATGTGTGGGCTCTACAAGCAGCCGTCTTACCTCAACTGCCTGAAAAAGTTGACCTTCTTGCGTACGTCGGGTATATCGTGCATATGATCATCCAGAAACTTGTAAAAGGTGCCAGTGTTCGGGTCGAAGTCGTTCTTGGGCAAGCGATTGAACATAAAGTCGGGGGTGCCCCCTTTGGGCTCCAGCGGCTTGCAGCGTGAAGGATACGGCTGCGTATACTCACGCATATAGCCGGACTTGAGCGGCTGTATCAGTTCCTCCTCAACGTCCACAGGCCCATAGCGTGGACTGCGGTGGCCAGTGAATAGAATTAAGTCTACGAATACTTGACTGCACTTACTCATCCATGTTGAAGGACTGAAAGTTGACCAGCTTGTGATCCGTGGTGCAAACTGTGCGCTGTGGCCGAGAACCCTGCTCAAGCATGATCTGTGTGGTTGTCTTCATGACCGAATTGTCCATGTGCGACTCCCATAGCTTTGTCTTCCTCTTACAGGGCATGGCCGCAACAATTGAGTAAACGTGAAATATTCAAAAAATGTGTTTTTGGCAAATGCTTCTGATCTGATGTATGTCGAATTTCAAATGTTTTAAGTGACTAACAACTTTCGTTCGTACTTCAACGCATTTATTGGACAACAAATGAAAAGATTCCAAAATACATTTTCTATGAAACTTTTAAGTGGAAATCTCTCGACTCAGCGATAGTTTTTTCTTTTTAGAACGGAGAACAGAGGTATAATTCTACAAAAATTCAATGTTTAGCTGATATATTTAAAAATTTTATGATTATGTAACCAAATCTATAATATATATAAGTTAAATGCTATCAATAAACCTCTTTCCCTCGAACCGGTTCGGTTTTTTTGATGTGAATTGAAACTCAAGCCAAATCAGTTTCCCAAAAAAATGTTTTTAAAGAATGTTTCAGCTCAAAATACCCAATCAGAGGTAGACCCTGCGACTAAGTACAAAGAACTTGGCCCCAACCATTGTATTTAACGAGCCAGATTTTGTAGGTTAAAAAGTGAAATCTTTTATAAACCTTTTGCAAATATAAGAGAACTAGGGCGTGGGAACAACAAGTGCAGGAATCGAGCCCAAAGACAAGGAGTTGGTTCCAACCGTGAGCTGAGCCAGCGACAATATTCATGTGTTTTCAGCCCAGCTTGATTTTGGGCAAAAATATGGTTAAGCTAATAATCTAAGCACTTTAAATAAAATATGTTCACTGCCAGGCAAATTGTGTTGATAAATGAAATTTGAGCTTGGACACAATTCAGTTACATATATGTAAACCAATTAAATCCGATCATTAGGCAACAAACTGTGTGTTTCATTCAAATCACGAGCGGATTTATGGCAAGCCAAATGGCCTGAATAAACAGAGAATTGAAATGAAAATCGAACAGTCAGTGGGTCAGTGGGCAACATCATAGCATGCCCCCAATGGGCAACTGGAGCCGGCAGCCGGCAGATGGAAGGGATTCGTGCCGCAATTGCAACAGGAATAATAATAGGAAATATTGGCCGGAACAATGGAGCTGGTTGCAGTTTTCATTATGTGTTGCCACCTTATTTGCTTGCATCGACATTAATACGGGCTAATTAAACAAATATTGGGAGTGTGTGTGTGAGGTGTGGGTGTGTGGTGTAGGTGTGCGGCTTGGACGGGCGGGCCTGTGGTATGTTTATGCATATCATATGGCTTATATCAACAATCGGCATCGATGACACCAGAAAGCAATGTTGAACAACATAATGCGATAGACACCGCTCAACATGCAACACGGCGCAAGCGGGACGCAGCTAAAGCCAGTAAGAGAGAGAGATGGCAACGGATGGATATTCGCCATGTGCGGCATAAATTATGTGCCACAAATGTTGCATGCGTTGCATTTTACAGCGCATAATTTGCATTTTTAAGCATTTTCACAGTGCATTGGGCATAATTAAAAGCGACGTCGCCGTCGACGCCAAAGGGGCACAGCGCCTGTGGAATGGCAAGCGGAATGTACTTTTCATTTTGGGCAAAGTGTGTACACACTGAAATGCAATTAAGGCAACAACACGCTGCAGTCGGGTTGTGGCAGCGGGTGTGCAAAACTGTTAAACCGCTCGAGTTGCTCACCTTTAAGATTACACACAGTTGGCTGGGCGTGTGGCATGGGCAGGGGCAGGGGCAGGGGCAGGGGCTGCTGCCGGGCAGCCGCCGTGGTGCACTTAACAAATTAATGTCAAGCCACAATAAAAGTCAACAGCTGGTCTGGCAACGGGTGGCGCGGCAGGTGGGGCGCGCATCTCGAGCGCTAAGGTGAAAGCAGAGTTGAGTGCAATGTCATGCTGAGACTTAGTGAGAGTTAGGGCACGTGTGGAGGGGAGGGGAGGCGGGGGCAGCTAGTAGGAACAGCGCGTGCAGCCAAGAATGGAGAACGGAAGCTGCCACTCACACAGCAACATTTACAAATGCACACAACACACACATCGACACACACACACACACACAAACTCATACACACGCATGTTTAAGCGCTGCCTGCCCGAGATTTTGCGCTTGACATATAATCTTTATGTCGCCAGTCGATGTGTGTGTGTGTGTGTGTTTATGTCGAGCTGCATCCTTGCGCATCCTGCGCAAATGGCAAAAGTTTTGCCAGAACGCAGCACTTGCTCAACTTTTGATGGCTGAGGTGTGAAATTTACGAGTTGCGATTCACAAGTCCAAATAGGCATATAATTATTACACATACACACACATAGACACACACACAACAGCAGCCAAGGGAATGCCGTTAAATTAGGAATTGCTTAGCTGCAGAAATCCATTTAAATTATCAAATTACCGCTAGAAATATTTATCATGTGCCGCAGATATCGAATCAATAAAATTCAGTAGCTGAGCAGCCCTTCATACACACTTAGATACAAATTTTCATGCAACTTTGCCAGATCTATTACGTTTTTCTGATATTTGGCAAGAATTAAGACCACAATGCCATACTTGACCACTTTCACTCTCTAATCACATTTTCCAGCTGGGCATATGTGCATAACATTTTCAAACTAATCGGTTTCGTATTGAAAAACAAGAAAGAACTTTGAAACGTGAAATACCCTTGTCGACAAAAGGCGAGAATTGTAAAGCTCGTAATTGCTGTGATTGTTAAAGATAACTTTAACGAGAAAATCAGGATATCTTCGGCAAGCCGAATACTTAATACCCTTCTGAGAATGGGATATGTGAGAATAGTGAAGCTCGTATATTATGAGCTTATGAGAATATCTTGGCAAAAGGACATACATTACGTAGCATAGCTTAACCAATAGAAAACAAACAGATAGAAGCATTTCCGACCAAAGGGAAAAAGGATTGTGACTTGCCAATTTAAATATAAGCACCCGCTTATCATATTATTGTCAATAGCCTTGACCTTGTTATTATATCGATTTTAGCACTGTTGAATTGGAATAAAAGTAAACCTAAAAAGATTAGACTCGTCCTTATAATATCATGGTTAATATATAATCATTCATAAAGTATCTTGAGCTTGATTTTCGACTGGTTGTTTTATTGGAGGTATATATTGTGACCCTCTCCAACCAACTCCGTCGTGGACACGTCTGCATACAAACAGATCGACTGATCGAGTCGGCTGTCGGTATTATGAGGAATATGCATATATACAGATGGAAGGGAAGATGTCTTATCTTATGTATTACACATTTCGTGCCAAGCTAAAATAGCCTCTGCAAGGATATAAAAGCAGAGTTATTTATAAGGTCTGCTGAGTGGAATTTCATGAGCTTGGCCTCTTGCGCCAACATTCATTCATATGCTGCTGCGGCTGCTCCAAATGAACTTCCTGGCGAAGCTGCAGTGGAAAAAACAACTTCACGGCACTTGGAGCCAGCCACAACAACAACACCAGCAATAAGTGAGGGAGAGAGTAGGAGAGAAAGAGAGAGAGAGAGAGAGAGAGAGAGAGAGAGAGTGGTCAAGTGAGAGACTACCGAAAAAATGCAGTTAAATGAGCGGAAATGCAAAATTAACTCGCCGCGAAAGCACAGAACAAACAATGAAATTGTTGTACAACTAAAAAAAAAAACAAAGAACAAAATGAAGAGGAAATGGAGAAGAAGAGCAGCTAGTGCGGCAGCAAAGGGAAATGCAAGTAGAATTCCAGGAAAAACAAAAACGAAAAAAATGTTGCCACTTGGCCAAATTTAATGCAAATATTTGGCCAACCACAAAAGAAAAGGCCTCGTACATTTGTGGGCGGCAGCCAAATGAAAGCGCGGAAGGGGGCAACTTTCTGCATTGGGTTAATTTTAGGTTTGGGACGAGTACGACTCTTCTAACGATGAGCCTTAGTTTAAACCAAACGAATTATCATAGACACCCAGCCCCACCTTTGGCATTTATCAAACCATATTAGGTTTATGCCAATTTTGGCTAGAGATTTAATTTGTCAGGTTGATTAATCACAACCTGAGTTCATTGATGTGAAAACCCACATACACGAGTCATTGTCAATTGTTTTGCTATGACCCTGGTTGGCATAGTGGCTGCATGAAGTTTCGATTCTGAAACTCTAAAGAAATAATCGGTTAAGCAAAGTCTATTCCACAGCTATTTGTAGAATTTATGGCCACATCTTTCGCTCATATTCTGGCGAAATGAATGCGAGTCCTTATTGTGCTTCACACGTAAACAGCTATGAAATGTGCACGTCGCACAACCTCAGGGCAAGTGAGTGCCCGGCCCCCTTCCCAAGCGTCTATCTGAGTATTTACCAAGGTAACGACCACTTTTTGGCCATACAATTTGCAGCGACAAACCGCTTCACGCGGGAATTGCTTAAGTCCCTCCTCGCCCCGCCGAGCTCCTTGCTATGTTTCGCTTATGGCCAAAAGGGTCTTTGAGCATATCCTTAAATGTTGAGCTTGATAAATAGAAAATGAAAATGTAAATGATTTATCTTCTGCGCGTATCTTAAGCTGCTGCTGACGAACTTTTGAGTATTTGAACTGGGCGAAAATTGTATTTAATTGTCGTGCTCGCAGTCCGCTGTTGATAATTGCAATAGAGAACAACTGAGCGAGAGAGGGACAGTGAGAGAGAGAGAGATTTAGTCGTAAATTAAACAAACATTTTCACAGAGCGGGCAATGAAAATGACAATAAAAATAGCATCAAATTTATGGCATACCAAACGAAGCGAAATGGAACGAAATGAGACTCGAGGCAACGGGAACGGCTTCTTGGCCATTTTATTATTTTGCACTTGCTCCAGCTCACTCCGTGCCCCGCAACCCACATCTCCACATTCCCACACCTGCCACACTCCACACTCGCAGTTGGCACTGAGCAGGGCATCTGCCACTTGGCACTGACTTCTGCCTGGGGCAGACAGCGAACCGCAAGGGAGACGTGCAGCTGCCAGGGGCGACACATTCAGTCGCACTGACTTTGCACAATTAATGGCGGCCAGCCTGACACGCCCCCTCCCCGACGATCCTCCACGACCGACAAGTCTTGCGCAATTATTGCGCCATTGTGTGAGAGCCTTTGCCAAGTGTCTGTGTCACCGCTAAATTTAACATAATCCTGGAACGCCGCCGACGCCGGCGTTGCCACTCATTTAATGCGACCGTTTCGGCAGCTGACGCGGCACAGCGCCTCCTTGTGGCCGGCCTGGCCGCCCCTATTAGCCCATGCCCCCTTTTGGGTGCTTGCATGCGGTGTCTTTGTCCTGCGGTAAGCCTTTCTTTTGCCGCGCATAATTAATTTCGCGTTCCTGCCAAAAATATGCGCCAGAATCTCGTCCGCTCTGCTCCACTTTGATTTTCTCTCCAAATTGTTGTCGCAGCCTCGCTATTTATTTTATACTTGGCAAGCCGCCTTCAAGTCGCATCCAGCGCCCTTGCCAATTGGCATTTCTCAGTTGGCCCACAAACGCAAAAATGTTCACCAAGCAGACTCGAAAGCCCAGACATTTCAGCTGCCAAAGGCGGGATAATGCCATCAAATCGTAATCAGTTTATTGTCGGTTGTACTAGCTATGAAGAGGTCGCTCGAAGGCTTGAACCTTGGATTAAACTTTAATTAAAAGATGGCTCATATTTTGCGAATTGTTATGATTTCGAGCTGTTCTTCATTTCAATGCGTTTAATTGAACAATACCTATTACAATATATGAATCTTAAAAATAGTTCGATTTCATACCATGCAGTATTACCCAGATTTGGTTGAGCCAAGACCAGCAGCTGAAGCTATCCAATCAGCTAAGCAAAAAAGTTTTATGCAATCGTTTTCCACCAAATTTTTCACAGTTGAGCGTCAAATTTTCAAACTGAACACATATAGCTTGGACTGCACAGACTGTCTGTTTTATATATGAAGATGTATTAACTGTCGCTTTAAAATCTTGTATGCATCAGTTCCTTCGGAAAGCCTCACTTGCTAATAATTGTTATAGCAAATTTTTGTAGCAATTATGCTCTTAATAGAAAAGTGATTAAAATATAATCTGTTATTCTAGCCAAGTAGTATTCAGATTTTCGCACATATCTAACTTCTGGACTTTTAACCTCTCGATCGAAAACTATCAATTACATTCCTAATGGTTCGTTTATTTTTCTTTGGCACTTAGGTATTTATTACACATAAATATTGGTAAACATTTACATATGTATATTCAAAATTAATAGATAGCTCGTAGAAGAATTTGTTCGATAAATCCTAAGATAATACATATAATCTACTTTTGTTAATACTTTTTATACCTTAAATAATTCATATTTCTTGGAATACCCTATGGCGGCTGCCTTTCACGATGTTTATTATGTTCTTGAACCGAATTGTTCTCTTTTCACTCAATAACATCAGCAAAATATTTTACTCAGATAACATTCAATTTGAAGGCCTATTAAAAATCACAAATTGTAACTATCTGAAAATGTTACATCTGGCACCCACGTAGGTTAGTTAAAGACAAAATAGTTGGCAGGAATATCAAAATGAATAGAAAAGTCTGCACCAGTTGACGACTAACAACCACAAACTGTTTGGTTGCCGTCCTAAGCCTGACAAACAGAGCCATTTTTATCTGCTTGTTCATATCAACAGGAAACTAACCTGTTATAGGAACAACGGAGGCGGGAAAAACAAAATTATGCCACAGAGTGAAAAGCAAAGCAATCCTGAAAATATTCCTGCAGAATCAGTCCGACAGTTGCAAATGCTCATAACGCATGCGTTCATAAGGAACGAAAATATATTGAGGACTGGGTAACTAGAGATGTTGTCAACTTATTGAACAACATCATTTCCAGACAGCTGCCAAAATTAAATAAAGAAGGACAAGACTTAAGGTTCGTCATCTGAAAAACGAAAGACAGATGTCGAACCGTAGTATAGGTCAGCCATAACAGAAATTACTCTGAAATGTGGATAAAATTATTTTGGTAGACGAAAGGAATTGAGAGCTTCGAATTTTTTTTTGCAAATTTAAGACGATTTTTAAAGGGCATGTTATTAAGTGCATGTGCAATGTTTCAAAATTACATTAAAACTTAAAAGAACTGCTATTAGAGACATGCCGAAACTGAAATACCCTGTGGTCGAACAGATTGCGATTTTGATTCGACTGTCGATACTCATAAATAATAAATATACAATAGATATATTATTTCATATAATATAATTCTCTCGGCAGAGATATGACAAGTTCTATAACTTCTTTAAAATCGTTCATATAGGAACCATCTATTGATTTTTTACTATCTGACAGCAAATGTTCTGAAATATCATAACATTTTGCAATTTATAAGTGCGCAATTCAATCACATGATTCACTCGATTCGCTTCATTCGTTCGCTCGGCATTCATAATTGTTTCACAGCTGCAGCCGATAACAATTTAAATCCATTGTTGCCAATAAACAATTATTGCAATTCATGCAAAACAAAACGCGGAGCACACTTCAGGCTGTCCCCCCACCCCCCTTACCCGCCTTACCGTCCTCTATTAGCCACAGGCGTCAGCCGGCGGCCCAGAGCCATGCCCTAGACCAATGCCAATGCTGTTGCCGAATCGCTGAGCTTTTTATCTTCATAAAAACGCCGCCAGACAAAGCGACGGACGGACAGACAGACAGACGGACGCTGTCCCAAACGAAATTCATTGCAAAATGTTCAAAAATGGCGCACGAAAAAACTGTTGCCGGGGAAAATTGAATGGAAATGAAAGGGAGGGGCGTAGCTGGCCGAGCTGGCAAAATAGCGCCCAACGGGCCATGTCATAGACAGCCAGAAGGCTAGAATGAGAGGGGGAGAGTGCGCGGAGAAGAGGTGGCACTAAATAAAGTTTTCAGTAAAAAACTATTAGACAGACGCTCGCGTTGAAAAACAAAATAAAAATCACCTAAAATACCACAGTCAAAAATAAGCAAATGTGTTCTAGTCGTGAGTGCCCGACTAGCAGATATCCTAAGCCTAGCGAAAAGCTGCTGTTATCCAGGTTCACCAGGAGACATGTTCCCTGCTTAACTATAATAAAAGTATGATATTTTTTGGAGGAAACAAACTTTAGTTTGTGGATGTGAGGCCAATGTTGCTTTGTTTTTACTTTTTACTTCAAACACCAGATAATCGAAAAACTTCCACGCAATCTGCAGGTTTGAGAGAGTATGTTAGAGTAAGCTGTATCCTTATTGTATACTTACACACACGAACGCTGACTTATTCCCATTGCCCAAATACTTCTGTGTTTATAGTTCAATCTTTATTAAATTTCCAAGGCATCTAAACGATGCTCCACCTTTATAGCAGCCTTTTTCAGCTTTAGGGGAAGAGGAGCAGCTAGTCGAGAGTGAAATAATCTCATTCGATTTAAATATGGAATTTGATAAAGTGGGAGAGCATATTAAAAGTGTGATATTCTTTTTCTGCGTTCTGAGAATAAACACTGCAAATATCAAATCTCTAGCTTTTGAATTTTCCGAAATCGACTCAGCTCTTCGTCCTGAAAATATATATAACTTAATGGGGTCGAAGCAGTGACGTTCTGCCAGTTACAAACATTCACATGTCCAGTCATACTACCTTGCTCAACGATTTTCAATGGGAGCAGGGTATAACAAATACAAAAATGTTGGCCATATATGCAATTGGGGAAAAACTATGGAGCAAGCATTCGGGAGTGGGGATGCGAACGATAAAAGAACAGACTGAAGCCGACAGCAATCGGAGAAGCTGCAACCGAAACAGGAAATTAAAAACGAATCGTGTGCGTGTGTTCTGTAGATGTGTGTGTGTGTGTGTATGCGTGTGAGTGTATCTTGCAGATGGCTGGCATCAAGAGACACTTCTGAGGCGGCAGAAACACAAAGTGTTTCATTCAATACGAGACCAGGGACAGTGGCCATTGGGCAGTGGCATGCAGCAAATGGGGGCACGGCAGTCAAAACTTTGCCCTCTTACCTTGACTCTTAAATTTATGTGCAAACTTTTGGTGTACAGCTGTGTGTGTGCGTTTGTGTGTGTGCGTGTCTGGAAATTATGCAATTTTAACGCATAAATTTCACGACTCGACCCGAGGCCAAAGCACAGCAGCCTCGTCTGCCAGCCCATAACTTAACCGACTTCACGACTGTCTAATTAAAGCCAGCTCAGCGGGCGTAGCCCCTTTCCTGTATGCCAGCAATACAAATGCCTTCCGTTTACCATTTTGGTGGCGCAAACGGGAGCGGAGGCTGCTATAAACTATTTGATTTAGGCTTGCTCTCAAGAAACTACGAAGATTTAGCTTAAACTAGGCTATTGAGGAAAACAAACGAGCTCCATTTATTAAAAATATACTTTTATCCGTGTATATATGTATTATCGGCAGTCTTAGATGTGACTAAAACGAATTAAAATTAAATTAAAACTTATTTAAAACAAGATATTTGTATATTAAAATTTATTGAATGCAAATTCTTGTAAATTCCTCAGATGAATGTAAATTAGAATAATAAATAGAATACGAACATTATTATTATTATTATTTTCAGTTCATATTACGTATACCTTTTACGTATACTATGTTTAAATATTTCCCAATTTTCAAAAAGTAATAAATTTTATTAAAGTATAAAAGTTTAAAATAAAAATAAAATATAGAATAACGTTACAATAAACAATTATCAATTAAATAATTATTTCATATTCATATTCCTATTTAAATGTTACTTATTAGATTCAGCTGCACCAAGCACATATAGAGTATTTGCAGTTCGTTAACTTGCCACGTTCGTTGCAGCTTTTTTGCATTTTGAAGATTCTATGGCTCGCTCGTAAACATAAAAGTTGGCAACACTCCCCGGAGACAAATCAGTTTGATTTTGATTGCATCTTTTATGGCCGTTGGCACCTTATAACTTTTTCCACCTGAATCGGCCATCGCCATTCGCGGTCCGCCAGCTGTTCAGATTCGGAGGCTTCTGCCCGAGTCCGTATCCTTCGGTTCTGCCGCATGTTTTAATTCTCCCATCGCAGTTGTTTCATGCCGTTGCCGGTTGACGGTTGTTGCCTCTTGGTTTCTTGGTTGTTGGTTGTTAGCTGTGGGTCGCAGCAGTCAACGTTATTGGCACGTGTTTTTGTGTGTTTTTCAACGTGTTCCTCACTCGTATTTATTTCTTGGGATAAGCTCGTAAAACTTTTGCCTAAAACAAAAAAGGGCAGCATGCTCTAGTTGGGTATGCCAGACCGGAAAATATGCTGAACTCAGCGCCAAGCTGACGTAACAAACATTCTAGCTTCAAACTATTCTAGCAGGCATGCATCCCTATGGAAATCTATGGACTAGGCAAGGACTCATCTTTTTCACATGGAGAATCCGAATGAAGTTGGAGGCTAAATTATTTTGTCTTAATTCTTAGCGGATCGTTGGGGAAGTGAAAGGATAAGAAGTGAAGAAGAAATGTGCTAAACCGATTTATACTCCAAGATATCCTCCTTATGTCGATATCAATACCAAAATTGCATGAAATTTCACTTGATCTGGAATGATCCGACTAGACTAGACTAGATACCCATTTTCAATGGGTTCAGGGTGTACAAATATAAAAACAAAGCTACGCAAAAAGTTGACTCGTGTTTGTGGCTTTTGTTGGTTTTATGCGCGCTTCGTGCCGCAACCATCAAAGGTGGCCCAGAGCCCAAACAGAAACGGTTCAACATTTAGTCTTAACAATTTAATGAGTCGTAAGGGCAGCCGGGGTAGTATGGTTAAAAATGCTAAGGTTTGATTAAAACGAACGGCATGACAAAATAGACACGAAATTATTTAACATGCAACAACAAAGTATCAGGAGCATTTGACCAAAAGATACCCCCTGGCCCTAGGCAAGGTATTATCAACAATTTCGTACTCCTACACACTGACAGGTATTAGTCGACGCGTCTAGCTCAAATGCTTCTCAACATTCCTAAAGTCTCAACACATGCATTTTTCAAACAGACGATGCTGCTCACAAATATATATATATACACTTTTTAGCCTCGTATAACTTCCTTTGTGGCTGTTAAATACATTTGCAGGGCTTTAGAATACATTTGTTGTCGCCTTATACTTAGATGCAGGGTGCAAAAGGCTACTGGGAAATGTGTCGGCTAACTTGCGACTGTTTTTTTGGACTTCTCGCCACGCTCCTGCTGCTCCGGTTGCTATTCCTGCCGTCCGGAATGTGTCACACAAAATGCTTTGCAATTGAAATGTCAATAATGTTTTATGACATTGTAGCGTAACGCTTCAAAATGTCGTACTTTTGGCTCTACTTCAATTTCATACACTGAAATTGTTTAACATTTGTATACTTCAATAACAATTCCGATTTCTTATTTTTATTTGAATTTTTGCTGGGTAATTTTGTGCTTCCAGTGGATATTTAAATGAATTTCGATTACAAATCTTATATATATATATTTTTTTGCAGTGTAGCACAACAAAATATTTTCATTTGGCTCGCAAAATCTTTGACATGCAACGGCAATCAAAAGCGAAGAGCGGTAAGGGAAGAGTGCGGGTACAGGACATGGGCCTGTGGTTGTTCGGGGGCGGCAGGGAAAAGCCAGGACGCCATTTTGTGGCCTGTCTTGCGGTGTCGCCTGAAATTGGCCAGCAAACAAGGCAACAAGCACGAATAGACCAAAAAGGATATAGAAAGAGAGCGATAGAGCGAGAGGGAGAAGAGGACACGCAAAAAACAAATGTCGAAATCCAATTCAAAATGCCATCAGACATTCTAATTTCATTCATTTCTCAATACAATCAACTGAGCGTGGGGCAGGCTGGCCCAGAACAAAGTCCCAAATTCACTTCCTTATGTCACATAAATTCTGATTGTGATAAAGCGAAACAGCAACTAAAACGGAAATGCAGCAAACGATTCTTCAGTTCTCTGCGGCATAAATTGCGGCACCAAATTGAATTCTGGTCTATGATTTTCTCAACTGGACACATGACCCCAGATTGACCACTCCAATTACCTCCTTTCGCTGAGTTACGAGTAACATCTGCAGGTGATTGAGTGAGTGTCTTACCTTAAGTAGGTCCCTACCGCAATATTTCAGACAGCCCAAATATTTATTCATAAATAAATAAAGTAAAAAATATATATGAATATATAAAATAAAATGAATAAAAAAATGGTTCGGATCAAGGGTAATATTTATTTTAAAACAAATTGGCTGTAATTCAAGAGGCTCCTAAAACAATATATGACGGCATTTATTGAGTAACAATTCCTGCTTAGTTTCGCAGTATTTTGAGTAGAACAGACAATTTCGGCTTTAATTTCCTGTTTGAATTTCGTACTTAAAAGAAATAGTTACTTTGCGATAAATTATAGGTTGAATTGATTTAATGCAATATTTGTTTAAAAATACAATGAATCTTGGTTAGAACCAGAGCCGGATGGCTCACAATTTGAACTGAACCTTGAGTTTGAACTGTGAACCGATCAAGAATGAACTGTCTGGGATTGTGGAAACAATTATAACACAGTAAGACAATATTACTAGATCTAATTTTAAGTTATCTTTCACTGCTTAGTAGATTGGACAGAGCTCTTTATGAACCACATTTCACAATCTTAATGGATTGTAATCAGCTCGTAACAAGTTCACAATGACTGCCCAACTCTCAAATAGCCAGCGCCCTAAAGCGCAATTCTTAACATAGTTTTCTGTTTCGAGTATTTCACTTCTCTCATCTTGTTGCATTCGCAGCTGGGCTATAAAAATGCCAACAAAAGGCTTGGTAAGAGGGCAAAGCGAATGCAGAGAGCCAGAAAAAGAGTCATTTGGGATATTTTCTGGAGCTGGAGGCGTTTGGAGGGCTTTCGGTGTGTCGCCCGTTGGTGTTGTGGCTCATTTTTGTGCAAATTGTATAAAATAAATATGAATTGGCTGTCACGAGGGCAACGTCAAGGTCTTTAGCGTAATGCCTCGAGGGATCAATTTGTAGTTTGGCTGCCGCTTCAAGGGATTTGCATTAGAATTTTGATGGCGAGTGGACACAAATTGAATTGCCACACAAAATGTTAATTGGCATCATAAAGCAGCGGTTCAAGACAGCGTAAATTAATTAAAGTTGCAATGCCAGCAGCAGCAGCAGCAAGGACAATAACAATAGCAATGACAACAACAACCTAGGTCAACAGCCGTATAAAATAGCCGATATGCGTCTAGAATGCAATCAGAAATTAATTGCGGCAATAATTGCGTTATAAATAAATTAAAGCATCTATCTTGGTGTGCACACGTGTATCTGTGTGATTTGTGTGTGTGTGTGTGTGTGTGTGGTTAAGTGTGGTATCTAGGGGCCTCAATGAGCTGCACTACGCAATCGAACTAATAAAACGGCAGTTAAGTTAATCAGCCAGACAGCCGGTAAGTTGATTTAAAGCCGCAGCCAACGGCGCGTATGATTGATTTATCAATCTCTACGTGGTTTGGCTGAGAACACGTGGCTGGGGGAGACTCGCATGCAGCTGCTTGAGGCATAGTTTTCTATTTGCATAATTTAATATTGATTTGCATTATTGTGACCGATCCACGCCCCTTATCTCCCTCTCAGTAGACCATCTCCGAGTTGAGATTGAGCAGTCCAAGCCACTCCCAGCCAAAGTAAACTAAAATAATCAAAACAAAAGAATTGCTTACACAACTCATACACATACTTATACAATGCAGCTGTGACCCACCCAAAACCGACAGCAAGACCAGCAGCAGCGGCCACGACATGCGGCTAAGCCAGCTCCGTTTGCTGGGATGTCGATGGATACGCTTTAAGCTGCACTTGCTGCACAGGGGCTGATACTGCTCTTCCATGAGTTTGATGAGGGTCTTGGCATTTCCGTCTAAGCCGAACGTATTGAGCAATTCCTTCTCATTCTCCACGAAATTGTCCAACGCAATGCATACTTCAGTTGTGTGTGCGTGCGTCCAATCCTCTGCAGCGTCTGGCTCCTCCGAAGGCTCAGCTGGCAATGACTTGACTTTGTACTTGACTGTTAAAATACAGCTCGGCTGATCTTTGGCTGCCGGCTGCATTAAAATGCTTAGCTCGGTGGTGTCGAAGGCAGCCACCTTGCCGCTGGAGGGGAACACTTGGAATAGTGCCTCATTCGCATTGTCAATTAAGTATACCATGGGCTGAGCGCCCAGATTAAGCAGGCTCAGCTGACGCTTCTGCAGGTGTGGAAATGGAGCCTGAAACTTCACGTTCGTTGGTGACACAATCAGAACATCGCTGCCTGCCATTTTCCAAAAAGAAAACCAAGTTTTTTGTTAAATTTAACACATTAAAATTGAATTTTATCTAATGGCCTATCTCGATTCCATAATTCAAAAAAAAAAAAATACAACAAAATATTGCTTGAATACAGACTTCATGCTTCGATTTTCATAAGATTTATGGCAACTTGCCACAGAGAGCTTTAAGCTGAATATGTTGAGCTAAAGGATTGAATTCATTCATGCTTTACATCTGTTGAATGATGTTTTCTTTGAAAAGTTTAAAAAAGTTGGAAAATTGAGCTAACATTAACTAACATTTATTGGTGTCAAATTTACGTTAGCTTAAAAAAACAATTAACAGAGCCCTGAGCCTTAAGTCAAAGTCGCTTACTTTCAATTAAGGCTGATTATAAAAGGCCTATTTAATATTTATTCAAGAGGACTTCATTTAAATTTCTAAATATCTTATAACGCATGTAAAACGACATTTATCAATTTAATAATTTAACTCAGTCAGCTTTAATTTGAGCTTATTTACGTTTACATAAATTTAAGCAATTAAGCATAAATAATATGCAAATTAAGCTTAATACATCCGAAATCCTTAATTTTTATTATTACATCCTCTCCTTAGAACTATTTTAAAGCAGCAATAAATGGGGGTAAATAAATTAATTTAAAACCAGGTAGCTTTAAGAAACAGCGCAATATGCCTTTCAATAAATATTAAAGCTAGCTGACATTGGAAAATGTCTCATGATATCAATGAATAGATAAATAGAGTTCATTGGCCATGTGAGAAGTTAGATTAATTGTGTTTAATACTCGCTTAGCGAATCGCAATAGATTGAGAAATGGTCGATATTATTGCTGGAGTCATTATGTAGATGCCGTGATGTGCTTTGTACTCATATTTGTCACATCGGCAACATTATTAGTAAAAAAAATGCCCTATAAACGCCTTGGGGTCCTTCAAACTACCGCAATTTGGCCAGCTTGGCCAATTTGAGGCTACCCTCGTCTTATTTTTTTTTCTTCCTACCAAATGGCCAGCTTTGAGTGTGTCCTGTAAGTCTGTCCGCCGTCTGTTTGTCCGCTGTCAACAACATTTGTACAACGTATTTTTTCATCTTTCTTTCTGCAGATTTATGAAAACGTAGAAATCGTGAAGGACGGAGACAAAGCGAAAGCATTGTTATGCCAGTAGCCAGCCAGGACACTCGTTGACAGCAGGACGAGCGGCAGCTTTGAACAAAATGCTGCGTAGTTGAGCGCAGCTGCTTCAAAAATATAATAAATAAATAAACATAATTTATAAGTAGCAGATTTTTTACGTCTGTGTTGGCATAAATGCTTCAACACACACCGACACACACAGACACACACACACACACACATAGTTAGAAACACACGCACACACAATACTGGCATTTTTTCTCGTCTTTCACTTTTGTCTGTCTGAATAGCTGAAGATGAATGCGATGCCATCTTTGAGGGTATTTACCACAGCGAAACTCTGAGACAAAGAAACGAGAACAATGAATTCTTGTGGATAACTCAATGAGACGTATGCGTGACGTAGCGAGTTTGCGTTACGTTAAACAGACCTCGTTAAATGAGAAGCTAAGCAATTGTCCATCTACTTTAAGCTGAAGGTGCAACAGGTGTCCTTTGCACTTTTCGGGCTCTGCTTTAATAAGACCAAGCCAAAAGCTTGGTAAAGCAAAATATGTAATAAACGGTTTGACGGCAATTTTTTTAACTAGATTCATTAGATCTGTTAAACAAGTAAAATCAAATATAATTAGCCTCTCCTCATTTGAAATCTGAGCATAACAACTTCCAAGACAAGAATATCTTTCATGTTTGACAGTAATTAATTTCTATCGATCTGCATAAAATTTCGATTTTGAAGCTTCAATTAAAAAGCTTTTGCTTATGCTGGCCCATATTTGCCAGTAGTTTAGCCTTCATGTTGTTCTTTGAGTTGTCAAAAACATGTTCACTTGATGCACACCCACCCTTGAGACACGCCTACTTCTTTTTAGCCCACATAAAAGCAGTCAAAAGAGAAAACAAAGACATTTCTAGTCGACAGGCTAACCGGAAGTCAAGAACACAAACGAACTAAAAGCCGCACTCTCAGCAACAGCGTTCCTTATCATATACATATATATACCATAGTGTACATATATACTCCCTGTATATATATAAATATATATATGTATATATCAACACATTCCGGGAGGCACACCCACACGCTAACGCTGAAGGGGGGTGTCACATTCAAATGGTTCCATATTTCTTGACAATTTAGGACACCATTAGCGAGAAATTATTACTTTGCGACGTCAGCGGAGCTGGGCGGAGGGTAGGCAGCCGCCGGTCCAGGCCAAGCACTGGAGTACGCATGGAAGCAGAAGGCAAACTGTACTGCGGCGGGTGAAGAGTGGAGGGTAGAGGCCGTTTGCCGATTTTGGCGGGAAAACGACAACACAGTGACACCCACACGCCTGCGATGCCTCTAAAATGTAATGGGGCACAAAAAAATAGGAGGAGTGCGCTAGTCAAGGATGCCCGACTAGAAGATACCCTTTCATTTCGGCCCAATATTTCAGATACTAATAAAATGAGTGAAATGACCATTTTTGCACAGTTACGGAAAATGGAAAATCAAAAGAGCAGGACAAACTTACAAACTTGGCTGTCTATTCGGGAAATCTTTATATAACGGAAAATGCCTGTTTTTTCACTCATTCTTATACCTTTATATGCCCATATTTGTCAATGTGTTTAGTAAATACAGGGAATAGGAAAGAAAATTATTCTAGGTGCCGAAAATTAAATACCCTATTAAAAATAACGAAGCAATTTTGTGGTATTTTTTTATGCAGTCCAATTTTGCAACGATTATATTATTTTTCCATGTTTCATGCAACTCGTGTTTAATTAACGCAGTGTAATGAATCTCAGCTAAAAGATATAGTAAACAAATCGGGCCCTTTCAGATATTTACTTTCTTCCGCAATGAGATGAATCCATGCACTTTTATCAATCTAAGAAGCTCAAAGATAAAGAAAAGTGTGTATGGTTTCTTTAATAATCATTTTTTTATGGGAAAACTATAACGGAGTTATAGTTAGTACGGTTTCTATAAATATAATTCAATTAATTTATATTGGTAAGTGTATTGAGATTTCGGGGTGCCAAAGGCAGCCGCTTCTATGTGTGTTTTTTCTATCGCTCTGTTTTTGGGAACGTGCGGGCAACTTATGTGGGTGCTTAAGTGAACCATTAGCGCCGCGCGTCATTAAGTTGTTTCCGCTTCGCGCATTTCTTCTACTGTTTTCTCCGAGCATGATGGCAGACGTGGGCGTGGGAGTAGGCCCAGCTCTGCTGCCAGACTGCAACAGCCTCCCCCATGGGGAAGCTGGGAAACTGCGGCTGTGGCATTGAGGCACGTACTCGCGTTCGTATCGAGGCTTGTAGGCCACATCATTAATGGTTATAGACCGGGCCGGAGTAGGTACGTAGACAAGGCTTTGGCTTGCCGCCTTTGCCTATTTTTATCTTTCTTTTTTGTTGCCCACCCATTGCGGTTCATTGACCAGCCACTGAGCAGGCATTCGTCTTGATTTATATGCTCCAGAGTTTGTCTGTTCGTTTAGTGCCCTCTCGTAATCATTTTAAGTAGGCTCAACATGTTTTAGCCGCCCTTCCTTTTCGACGCAATTAAATGGGGCTCGCAAATTGACGGGCCAAGTGCGGGGCCAAACACCAGCTGTGTCAAACGCAAAATTCAATTAAACGCAAATCAGTGCAAAAATCACATGAACCGACCGTCATCGTGAACTGACCAAAGCTGACCCAGCGCCAGCATCAGCCGCCTGTGCCCATTTTCCGCAGCAGGCAAATAGCCGGACCTGGCTATCATCGTTCGGTTGTTCGCTTCTCTCCATGGCACCTTTGGCCGGGCCAAGCGGCACTTAAACGCCAACTAACCAAGGCCCACACACACATTGCCAGAGGGCGCCACAATCAGCTATGCAACGGTGCAACGCGTCGTATGCGTGTTTTGCTGTTTGTTGATGGCAAATAAAACCAATTGGGGGCGTGGCGGATCTGTAGCAGCGCAGGCCATTACCAGTTTAAGTGGATTTGATGAGCGTTTATGTGCGCCCTGTGCCGCATCGGTTCCCACTGCAGCGCGCCCGGCACGTTCTAATTATGACAACCTGACGGACAGCCGAGCCCTGGTTCAGGTTCATTTAAATGCTTTACGGCTGTTGGCTCTAAACACAAGTTACAAATTTCCATAATTAAATCTAATTTATAAACAAATTGGCGCGTTCAGCTAAATGGAAATTCAATGCAATTTATCAATTGGCTTTATGCATAAATAAATAAAATCAGTTATTTTTATACCTTATAAATGTACCAAGCTACAGTCGATTACTTAGCCCTGTGTCTGTTCCTCTGTAAGATATCTCTCGGAGATATGACAACTCTATTCTTGTATTTCATATGCTTTATTTATTCGATAAGTTTTGATTTGGACACTGAGTTTTTAAGCACAACTAAACTATGTTAACAGCTAAACATGCCAAACTTGCCAGGTTATCGAATGGCAATTCAGAAAATTTCACGTTTGGGATGCCCTTCAGCAATTCATTCGAAAATGGAAAATATCTGCCTGGGAGAGGAAGCAGAGCGTAAAGTGCAACGGAGGCTGGGCGATGGGATCAGTATACCTCCCAGTCGCTGCCTCCCGATTAGATCTCTCTTACTTCTTAAATCCATTATTTCCTTATCGAAGCTTCTACTTGCCTTGTTTGGTTTAGATCGCTGATGTGGCTGTTGCTGCTGCTGCTGCTGCTGCAGCAGCATTTGCCACAGTTCAACACCAACAAATTGGCTTATCACACTTGCCCCGAGGCGGGGAGAGATGGGACTGCATTTGCATGTTTATTGTGTGGTGGCTTTATGGCTGCCATAGCAATAATTAAGGCTTATTTACAAGCTCACAATCCACGGCGCACAGGCAATTACAACAGCAACAGCAACAACAGCAACAACAATGTCGACAACAATTAGAGCGCTTACAGCAACAGCAATCGGAACATGCAAGCACAACAACAGCAACTCACCTGTCCGGCAACATATTGGCAAACAGTGCAAGCGACGCAAATTTTCCACTACAGCTAACGAAGGATGCGACCTGTGTGTGTGTGTGTGTCTGTGTCTGTGTGTGGGCATTTGACACCTCATATTGGTAATTATTTGCATCTGGGTGGAACGCACAATATACGATTGATACACCGAAAGGGGCGGGATGCACATCGATAGAGAACAAGTAAGAGTACGCTAGTCGGGAGTTTGCGACTAGAAAGTACTTTGGTCCCAGCGAATAGATGCAGTCAAAATAATTTGAACTTCTTTATAGACAATTTGAACTTCTTTATGTACAAAAATACGCACATACAAACACACACAAGCTGGCCTCAAACTATGTGCATCAGGCAGAAATTATGTTTATTCTTCCCTCATATTCCTTGATAGCATCGGTGCCTATAGTCCGATCCTAACAATCATTCGTCTGCTACATTAATATATAACAAATTATTAAGCCCCTTTTACTTACTCTCAATGTAGGATGGACAGAGAGAGAAGCGTATTCAGGTGTTGGTCAACCCGTCAAATGCTTTGATTAGCTGCACTACCAACTTCTGGGAGGGAATGGAAGTCGTGGTATTCGCAAAGGACTGACCAATAGCCGAGTGAACTGCATTCCGATGCATTCCTAAACTCAACCGGGCTGAAGAGAAGGGGAAGCTGAACTGAAATGCGTTGCCTTTTAGCTGAAAATGAAATGAAACGCTCGCCATGGACTGCGGATTGAGGATTGTGGATTGGACTGGAGCAATTTGGTTTATATCTTTTATGGGCCAGCACAAACAATTCGCACGTAAAAGCAATAAAGTGTGCACATGATTTGGCTCTTTTGTGAAGGTAAATGCAGAGCAGCGGCAAAATAAAATAGAGCCACTTGGCGGCAACAGCTACAACTGAGGCCAGGCCACGTGCCCGGAGCCAGGCAAAACCAAGACGATAACGAGCAGTGGCGGGGCGGGGGGGGGGGGGGGTGGCAGGATGCGGATGAGTGCGATATCATTTCAAATTGTTTTCAATCAAATGTGACTTGCATCTGTAATTTGTATGCAAACGAGTTGGCGACGATGTCGTCCTCGTCGTTGGCGCATTGACTGATTTGTGATTGACAGGCTCTGAATGGAATCCGTGTGTAAATGTCGTGGGGAAAACGCTGATGCAAGCACAAAATAGGGAGCCATGCCTAAAATCTCAATGTGTTGGGATACTTGCAACACTGATTTGACATTGATCAGCTCTTCAGTTTGTAATCGCACAGAACGTATAGCAGCAATTGATTTCAGTGTGGCCAACTCGCTGTTTCACTTCACCGCAATCGTCACACTGAATTCATTTTAAAACTTATACTTTTCATACATATTTAAAAACAATAACTTAAGTTACCAGCTCATTTTACTTCCGCGGTGGACCTACAAAATCAGGGACCTCCATTTTGATATAGGATGAGTGGATTTTCCCAAAGAGCCTGGAAAATGTGTTTGAATTCGATCGAATGCAGTCGCTGCATTTGCTACTTATCTTGCATCTACGTCATGGGACAGGCAACTATCCAATAAGTTATACTATAATCACAGAGAAACTCTATTGACCGACACTCCTATTATCCGGTCAGCCCTTTTAAGCAGACAGTGCTTCTCTATTAGCCGGACACCCCTCTTGTAGTCGCTTTCCGCCCAAGAGAGCTCTCACTGGAGTACTGTAGCCAATGAATTATATGGTTGCGCTTGGAATAAATATCTCACACTTTATTTTTGTGTTCAAGATTTGCCTCAGATCAAATAATATCTATGTGAGTTTTAATATTGCCAGCTCTATTTGGGTCATCTGATCTTTTTATAGGCTCATATTCCTTAGCAAGGTTCATGTAAATAAACATTAATAAAATGATTTATAATCAAGGTATAAGCGTAGTTACCGAACTGAAATCACATTTGATATGCAACACTTTTGGAAGTGACGCAAAAAGTAGTTAATATTAGATTGATCCTCGCATCCCCCTCGGCAGTTGCAGCAGAGCATATTGCACCAGCCGGTGCCGCAACAGCGTTTTTTTCCACACGGCTGATAAGCACATACATCGTCTTTAGTGAATGCACCCGGAATATTTTCGCATGCGAAATCTGTTTTAGGCGTAAAAGTCAACTCCTTTAACGGGCAGCAATCCTTCAATCCTTCGGGAGAAGCAAATCCCGCTTGCACAATAAGAGAGAGCAGCTCCAGTGATAATACCAACATCAAAACGTTGGCCATCACAGCTTATTGGAAAAATTACTTTTGGAGCGATTACTGCGATTAGTAAGAGACGCAAGTTCTTTTTGCGCCAATCGACATTTATATTGAAGCAGCGCACTGTGACGGGCAAATAATTTAATTATTTCTTTTTAACATAGCGAGAAATGCGCAATATCATCATAGTGGATACCCTGAAGATACCCTGTATGCAGCGCTGCGCTGAGAAGACATACATTCGAAGTTCCTTTCATTGAAAAAAAAAACGAATATCGTAGATAGCGCCATCTATGAGTCACGATCGGCGGTGCATGTTAGGAAAAGTATAAATGGAGAGGGTGCTTTTCATATTATGTTAGTTAATTGGAAATGGCGAATGTTCCACTATCCCATGTTAGGATAGCCCATAAATTAGTACGAGTTCAGAACGTAATATCTGATGGAAAATTAGTACTAGAGTAAAACTTAGCACCAGCTAAGGGAAGTTTGTGCCGACTATATTGCTGCCGAAATACCCATTAATCACTGAATTCGCCTAAAATGATTGCAAGCCCAAAATTAGATGTTCCCTCTGGAGATAATGCGCTCTCAACATTAAAGTGAATTCGCCGCCTATCGTGGAGCTCATGGGAGAGACTATAATCGCCGCATTGTCGCCGAATCAGTCTTACTCCGCGCCTGAGCAGCAAACGTCGGCGGTGAAGCTGCATAGTTTTTCAACTTTTTTGTTGTTTGTTTTAATTTGATTGACTGACTGACAAAAATAATAATAATAATAATAATAATAATTCAATCGGTCAATTCTTTTTCAAATTTCGGTTCCTGCTCATGTTATTTCTTTTCTTTCATTTTCTCCGTTGCTATGATCGCAATGTTGGTCAAGAGAGCAAAAAAAAAAAAGAGAGTTACTAGAGCGAGAAAGAAAAAAGCTCTGCCATATATGAACTGTGTTTTTTTTTATTTTTCTTCTTGTGCCCTTTTGTGCAAATTTGTTTTGTTACAGCAATTCGTCGCCGTTTATCAGCGAAAGCGCTTTTTGAGATGGATGGTATGTACGTAAGTGGTATAATTATTTATCATAAGGGTATTAAATCGTCGGCGTGCCGAAGATCTGCTTACTTTCTCGGCATAGTTAAAAACGAAGCAAGCGCCACAGCTATACACTGGGCGCAAAGAGGTTTCTTGGTCGTAAAGAGGTTTGTTGTTTTTAAGTTGTGAGTCAAATCTAGAATATTTCCCCAGTATCTGAGTATATTTGTAGCATTATATATGAAGGGTATTATAACTATTCATTGTCTATAGTTGCTTTCTACGCCCTCCATTTGATTCTATACAAAATATAGAAACTTAATAGGACATATTTCATATAAATATGTATGGCATTGTGTGTGCATGTGAGTGTGGCTGTATGTGTGTGTTTATTCATTCAATAATGTTAATTAAATTATAATAAGCGTGTTAATTACTTAATGAAGCGAATTGCTGAAACTTTTGCTGTTGTGCATGTGTCAGTTGCACCCTCAGTCGATTGTGCATTGACAGACTCAAAGGAATTCTCACGCAGTACCGCCCCCGCCCCCGCCGCCCACCGCCTGCCGCTGCCACCCGCAGTCAAAGTTGATAAGCGGGCAACGAATTTCCGGTTTGACTGCACTTTGTATTTTTAAACTAACTAGAGGAACACATGCCGGTAAATCATAAGCTAAATGTAAAAGTTGGAAATCTATTTTTGTAGAATAGAACACGACCTACATCTGGGTTAGATCTTTTATATGAAAGTTTATACCTTAGGTGCACACTTAGACACTGAAAAACCCACCGGCAATTGTGATTAGTTAATTGAAAACGGATGACTTTTTGTATGCCATATGATCAGTGATCAATGATCAATGTAAGGCAGATCAATGCATGAATGTAAGGCAGACTCTATAAAGTAAATATATTCTTCGTTAGAATCAAAGATCATAGTACCCTTGCAGTATGTTTTTTTCCGATAATTAAAACGTGTCTTTTGTCTTAGCTCTCATTGAATTAAAGACTATGAATTCTTTCACAGATATAGATTATAGCCTAGATATACATATACACAAGCTAAGGGAATTTCCCAAATCGCAGAAACACCTATCATTAAATTTATATGTAAAGCTTCAAGCAAATAGGACAAAAATTGAGACTTAGCTCAAAAAATCTTTGAATCGCATTATCCACCGAGGAAGCTTGGAAGTTCGAAAAGTGTGAAACACGACTCAAATGTTTTTTCGTATAGAAATTGATCACGAAACATCACCCACCAAGTCAATGACCCCCGATATTTTGGAAAAAGTGAAACACCCCTCAAATTTAATTTGAACAAACATGGGGTACGGATGCATGCATGTGGGAATGTATATGAATGTATGTGTGTATGTACGAATGTATGTGTGTGTGTATGTATGCGTGTGTGTGTACGTACACATGTTTCCTTTAACTTAACACAGTCTAAGTTTGATACTACTGCGCTGCAAATTTAAAATAAATGCATTTTAAATGCTCTCCTCCTCGATTCTCAAAAATTTAAGTAGGCCCTGCTGAACGTATGTATGTATGCATGTATGCATGTATGCATGTATGCATGTATGTATGTATGTATGTATGTATGTATGTTTGTTTGTGTATGTACCCGGGTATCCGGGCATGTATTCATATATGTACGCATGCATGTTTGCATATATACAAAACAAACATGCGTGCATGTATGTCCAAACAGGTATACATATGTATATGTATATGCAATTTACAACCTCGCCTCGAAAAGTGTGAATCACGTCTCAAAGGATTTTTCATTTAGATCCTTGGAAACGAATTTGAGCGCGAAACTTCTCTCACCAAATCTATAACCCCCATTTCCACCAAGGAGGAATGGATTTTCCAGAAAGTGTGAAATACTCCTCAAATGAGTTTGAGCACAGATCTTTGAAAATGAGTTTGAGGCCGATCGAATGGTAAACAAAAAAGTTTCATACAAACGTTTATCCCAATTTTTCCAGACATGCGGGTGGAATATTCCGAAACCACGTCTTAAGGTGCACCTTCATCACATAAGGTAACTACAGTAAAAATTTCAGCTTCCTAGCTCTAACGGTTACGGGCTGTGCGTTGATCACCAATCAGTCAGTCAGTCAGGACAAACAGTTTAATATATAGAGATAACAATTTAAATACACTTGACCAGGCAAATTTAAATGCTGTGAAAGAAATATAAGAGGCTTAACCTGAGCTGGAGCTGATTTACATTTTTACTAGCCTATTAAGGGTGGCTAAAACAACAAATCAGAAAATAAAGATACTTATTACATGCTCTTCCCATGAATTGAGACCGAATAATTTAGGAAAATATATCATAATTTATAAAAATTTTATGAGAAACATTTCGTTTAAGAACAATATGGTATTCCATACAACCTTTTATATTTAATGAAAAAAAACATCGAACGTTGTGTTACAATTTAAAAGTCTTCTCCTCAGGATTATAAAAAGCTAAAGTGTGCGTAAAATTGCATTAATGTTATTACCAACAAAGAAAAGGAAACGGAAAAAAGGGACACTTTGCGTTGAAGGCTTAATTTCAGCTACTACTTGGAGTCCTGCGAGGCCGAATTGCTTATGTCCTCGTTGTGGTTTTGGGGACAAAGTAAAATGTACTTAAAACAAAAAACTGTTCTTTCACTTTTGCCATTGCACTCAGAATGGACCCCAAATCAAATTGCTCATCTTACCTATTAACTGAGAAAACGGGAATGAATTTTAAAGAAAATCCAATTTTACAAATTCGTGTTTTTGTAAATTGTGGATTGCGCATACATTTTTAATTATAAAGTTAAATGCATTTAATTCAATTGAGAATTAAGAAGAAATAATCTTAAACATAATTTTTAAGCATTAGTTTCGTTTTCATAAAGTGGCCAAGTCCGTTTGTCTGTCTGACTATAAGGTTCTACCTTGAACTCTGTTATACCTTGAATGCTTAAATGTAGAACGCAGGTGCTCCTAACGCTCGCGCAGCTCATTTTTATTTAAAACTATTGGAATATTGCCTTCCAATCACACATATTAAATAATAACTTAACTTAACTTAGTTTTATTTTATGTTCGTTTCCATATTTATTATTTGGATTACTGAGCGCGTCAACTTGTTTGTTCAGAGGCTGCACCAAGAGTGAGACTAAACGATTTAAGCATTTCAGTATCAAGACTAGTCTTTATAATAACAAAAGCCTACTTGGTCACTGTAACTTATGTATAATTAGTGTTTCTGTGAATTTTATTATTATTTACAACACAGTGTTGTGAAACCAAATTTCACTTATTATTTCAACACTCAATATTCCAACAAAAACATTACCTCATTTCATAAAATCGATAAGTATCGATTTCCAGAAAAGGTTTGTTGCATATCGAGGAGATTATGAGAACTAAAGACTCCGAGTATAGTATGTATTTTTTCATAGAGTATATATACTTAAGTTCTAATAATTTTAAACAGAGAGGCCTTAGTGCTTACCAAAGTTAGATAAGAAATCAGCTTTCGTCGAACTAAGAGAAAAAGAAAATGAAAATCTGCTATGTTTGAGTGCATGTGTTTTTGAAGATGCATATATAAGAGGAAGTTCGAATATTTGTAAGGGCAAGTCATTTCTCGATACAGGGTATCTCCAAGCTTATCTCTGATGCATGCAAAACAAAATAAGCATTCCATAAGAAAAAATTGACTGTCTCTTGAAATCTTTAAAATGTTCGCTTAGTATCCTGCCAAAATATAGCATCCATAACTCAAGGACTCGCGCCCAGACGCTTGCTTGCTAAAGTAAACACAGATAACTGTTTATCAGCGCCAGTTCCACCTGCTGCTACGTGCCATACTAAACGCTCAGGCTCGTACCGTTCTCCATTACCAGCTTTGGATTACATGTGTAGTCACACACGCACACACACACACACACAGGCAAGCACACACATACGCAGAGACTGGGAAAGAGCGAGAAGGAGCGAGTCGAAGTGCTCTTGGCCGAAATCTACTCGCACTTTTGTTGATTTAGTTTGCCACTTGTTGCAGGCTAACAAATTGTTATCCTTTATTTATGGCGGATTTTTGCCGCCTGCCCGCCGTGCGCTCCCTGGCAAAGCCTTGGCCAAAATGTCGCAACAAAGGCGCTAAGCGCATTAGTCGACTTCACTCGAGTGTGGACCGTGTGAGCCTCGGGCTAATTTATTGAAAGTGTGCCGAGTGCGGTGACAATGCGCTAATGTGCGGCATAAAGCACATAAATCTCACTCGCTACTGCATTGACCAACTCCTGCAAGTGCTTTCCTTAAGGACATGTGACTAAATGCGCTCTATTCACTTGTTAGCTGTCTCACATATATATATAAAGTCCAACTTGCGTGAAGCCTTCGAAGCTGTGCCCAAATATTTCGCACGCAGAGCTTATATGATTCATCTTAAGTAAAACCAAAATCATCAAAAGTTAAAACAAACAGGCCAGCTAAAGGGTTCAATAGTTTTTATACATTTTGCAGTATGATAGTCAATAATAGTTTTATAATCTGTTGACAAACATTAGAGGGGTATATTGATTATTTCGTCTCCTATTTCTCTGTCTGTCCGCATGAAAGCAAGTCGTGCTATATTACCGATGATCTCTTCTAAAGGTCAAAGCTAAGTTTTTGGCCTCGCCAATATAGAATGGCAAGATAAATGGTACAATTTTTGCTAGAAGTCTGAAAGATCCTGCCTTTAACTTCCTCATAAAATATATCTTTCCACTCTTTAGATAACAGCCCAATAATCAGGATGTAACTTATTGGCTGCTTTAAGCTGTGAGCAGAGTACAGAGCACAGTCTGTTTCAACCGACTTCAAAGTTCTTGCCTCTTAAGATATTGCAGCTGCAGTCTCTTTCAGCTCAAACTCATGGATAACTTTTTGAGCGACAATTACGCATTGTTGTGGTTCATTGAGCTTTGCAACTGCAAGCTTGCCCCAACGCGAAACCTATGCAACGTTTCGCTTAACATGTGGCATATGTGGCACGCACATATAGTTGGATACATTTATACAACTGTATAATTTCATGGCAATTGGATTTCAAAGTCGCATTGCACGGGACCAAAATATAAACGAACAACGTGGCGTATACGCGATTCGAGTCAAATGAAGCGTTGTCGACGTTTAGCTGCTGCGAGTGCCTGGAATGCTGTTGACATGGCGATGAGAATCAGAGAGAGAGAGAGAGAGAGTGAGAGAGATGGCGAACGAGTCAAAAAGAGCGGAACATGCAAACAAAGGTGCAACAGACAAATGCTGATGAGGATGCAACAGCAGCAGCAGCAGCAGACAAATGCGCATTAATTTCAGCGCATTTAAATTCAGACAACTTCGCTGAAGCACCTGCCAAGCCAAAAGCGAGAGGCTAAACTCTCTGAACTCAACAAGCTGCGAAAATCTGTTTGTGGAATATTTTAAATCAAAACGAAATGAAAATGTTTTCAGATTTAATTGGGCCTCTAACACTACATCAGGTAATGAAAGCTGTAAAAGTGATATTACCCAGAGTGATCGACTAGTAGATATCCTGTAGTCAGCCCCAAAGGCTCTTGAATAAAGAAGCTTAATAAAACAAATTTAACTTTTTGAGAAATGTGAAAATGAAACACATTTAGTTATACAGGTCTGTTACAAAAGACTGCATACCCTTTGGTGTCTCTAGCTCTTATAAGCTCTGAGATATTATCGAAAAATTGAAACTGAACATCAATTCCTGGCAAGTTATAGATAATTTGAAATGAACTTGATCCAAATTAAAAGCTGACGTCTTTAATAGTTCCCGAGCTCGACACGATCAAAAACTTGGTAAGACGAGCTGGTATTCGGAGGGACTGACTGACAAACATGACTCGAACTACTTTTCCTTCAGTGCTGATCAAGAATTTTCTTCTATCGAGTCACAATACCACAATAATTATCAATATTTATCTCTATGGACTGCAGGCTGGTAACAAAAGTCGTATACCCTCGAGACGGGGTATAAATAAATGAACGGGCAATAAAATATCGTGTGTCACCCAATTAATAAATAGTTCGCGTGTTTTATATGGTAGCCACATGATTAATTAATTGCTGTGCCAACATTATAATAATTTCCATTTAAATTGTATGCAGGCCGCACTCAAAAGGGCCGTGCCACTGAGCTCAGAGCCGGTTAGTATGTTTTTAAAGTACTTCATGTGACATTTTTATAGCGTGCTTATAAATATATGTGAGCGTGTGTATGTGTGTGTAATATATATATATATATATATATATAGAACTTGTCGTTAAGAGAAGTTGTTTTTCACCCTGTTTCAATTTGTTGCAACCGTCAGATCCATCAACTGTCAAACAACAAATCCATTTCGCATCTGTTAGTTTCGGATTATGCCAAAAATAACAGCAAGAAAATAACATTTGAGAATTCTACAGTCGGTTTCATATAGCTGTCTGCCTGGCAAATTGCTGTGCAAATAAATGAATTGAATTGATATTTGCCGTTCGTGTTATTCGAAAATTGCATTGTGTGGCATTCTCGAGTCGCCAACATTTCCCTCTCCTCCAACCGCCACCCATCCACTCTATCCGCATGACAGTTGGAAAGATGTGGCACTTAATTATATGTAAATATGTCTTTCCAGTTGAAGTCTAATGTGGCGCATGCATATGGCGCAAAATGAGCTTTTGATGTTTTTGAAACTTTCCCCGACATAAGCAGACAATTCTAATTTCTAATGCCATTGGAATGTTTGCTTTATTGAAAAATTAAAACAACAAGAATAATTTCTTTAATTACCTTAATTTAAATCATTCGTAAGTCACAAGAAAATCAGGTGCTTATGTCTTAATCGACTGTGTTCAACAGCTGTTATCATAACAGAAATGTATCAAGTTAACATTTCTGGTAGGTTACAGTTGCAGATTGAATTAGTTTTATGTATTTTAGCCAAAAGAGCTCCCATCTTTAAGTACGAGTATTTGCCAGAGAAGCGACTGATATACTCCATATTCTGTTGGCTTGTAAAATTTTTTGAGTGCTGCTTGAGACTAAGAAGAGGAAGTACAAAGACATGTCATATTTCTGCAATTGCCGCTCTATACAAAAGCAGAATCAGAGCTTATCATCATACACATCTCTTTATAATTAACAACCTTATTTGTATAATGAATTCCAACCATAAAATACTTTATTATTTAAGAATATAAATTAAGAGTCTTTCGGCTAATAACGTTTCTCTCATTCAAAATGTTGCACAGTTAAACTCCATATTTATTTTGAACGGAAGCTAGGATATTCCACAAGCAAATTTTCAAACCTTTTGTAAATACATTTATTCGTAATTTCCCCAAAAGCTAATCAAATAAAAACTGACTTCACCTTTTTTTTAAAATATTATTTTATAGAATTTCTAGCAATACTTTACACTTTCTTAAACTGATTTTACTGAAATCGTGACTTCTGTTTTCAAATTCCATTCGTTTGCTGATTTAACCCAATTTTATTTTATTTAAAATTCAATAGTTACTGGTTCAATTTGTTCGCTTGTAAGCCATGTAAATGACTTGAATGGGAAATGTATCGCAATTAAATATTTAAAATGCAGTGCGCTAATATTTTTCTGCCAATTTCAATTTGCCTTCTTTTTAGGACATGCTCGTATTTGTATATTATTTTGCCGTTTCTGTGGCTGCGAATTAAATTGAGGCTACCAACTGTCAGTAATTTGCATAGTTGAGCTGAAAATTGCTACCCACACAGGATTTGTACTGTGCCAAACACACACACACACACACCCACACACACACACACATACAGAAGATGGCGAGCAACTCTATCAAACGCTGCCTGAATGATTGAAGGCAGCTGGTAGAAGGCAAACGCAGAGCCTGGGGGCGTATTGAAGTGGGTGTATTGCTTTGCAAATTCATAGAACTCAAAATTGATTTATTATGCGGTAATTGTTTTGGCCCAGTTTGAGCTCTGCATACACAATGAAGGCGAGCAGCCGCATAAATGGTACGCTTAATGACTGCACCGTTTAGGGTACGCTGACAAGCCAGCGGGGGCGTGGCCGGCCCAAACAAATTTAGGTTAATAATAAGATATTCAACTGGCGAGCATTAAAATAAGTGGCCCAGCAATTGCCGACAGAATATTGAAGTTAAAAATTGACAACAGACCGCAAAACAACGCCCAAAGCTGCAAAGTACAAGTTACACCAGTTGAAGATGCTACCAGTATAGGATTAATCCCAAATAACACAAGTCTGTGTGCGATTGATGCAGCTAAATGGTATAACCCCATTTTAGTTTTAGATATTCGTATTTTACCATGTAAAAGGGGAAAGAATGTATTTAACGGACAATTGGAAGCGTCTTCGATCCCATGAAGTATATATATACATTTACTCAGGGCGGCAAGTTGAGTTTGTCTGGTCATGATCGTCTATCTCGATGTATTATGAGTTAAGCTCTTTAATTCGATATCTCCACCACACTATAATATTGATAAACATCTACTTTGAAACAAAGTCTTTTAACATATCATAGCAAAGACTGGAATAGAGACCCAAAATTTTACATACATATAAGATCTTATATAATTTACACATATTAGGAATATGACCTTTATGAATACACTTGCCTAAATATAAAAGAATCATGTTGTATGCCATATAAAAGACGTGATAATGTCAGAAGGATCGAGAAGGTGAACTAGGCTTCGTAGGGTGTATTTATGTTTGTATATACATCAACGACCTTTTATATATTTGTAAGCATATCCCACTCAAGCAGTCTAACTGTGTGTGAATTTTCTTTACATTTATTTATACTAAGTTAAGGCTGCTTAAGTTGATTTAAAAACATATTTAGCCAATTTCTCAGGTGCCTTTAAGTTAAATAGCCAAAAGGAACTATTGCTTAAATATCACTTTCAGCTTGTGTCATTAAGTCGATAGAAAATGCGGACTTCAGATTATTGCCTAAAGCTTCTGCTAAGCCTGCAGCCCTGGTGACAACTGAGAGAAACGCAAGGCGGGACTGAGAGGTTTTTGTAGCTCTTAAATTGCCAACAATTATGCGCAGACAACGCAAAATTTCAATACATTTACACAGAGAACGACGAGGAGCTGGAGGTTAACTCGTAAGTTGGCGAACGTGTGTGAAAAGTTATAAGACTGCAGGCAACAAAAATAAACAACAAAAAAGTTTTATATTTTTAATATAAATTTTACGTAGCTCTGCAAATGAAAGTCGCTGGGAAGCATTAAAGCTTACACTTAATTTAAAATTTGCGAGCTTTAAGTGAAATTTTTGGAGAGCGTTTGCTCATTCAATTTGCATTTTTCATTTCGCTTTTATAGACAGTTTAACCAGCAAGTGCAGCCAAAACAGAAACTGAAACAGAAACAGAAACAAAAGGACACAAACCCCAAAACAAATTTTTGGACACACCCCCAAATAGTCAGAGCCAACGCAATGTCATTCAATCCGAGATCAATTGCTGTAAAAATGACAAAATTATGCTGGACCACCAGATAAAATCGTGTAGTGGTGCGAAGTGGTGCGTGGAGTGGCCAGAAGGAGGGCCAGAGAGGGTCAAATGAAATTTGTAACAGCTCACAGCTTTGCTCGGTTTCAATTTGGCTTAATCTGTTTAAATGACCGTTGCCCAAAATAAAATATAAATGAAAGCAAACAAAAAATACAAACAAAATTACCAAAAGCTTCAATTTTACAGATTCAATTTGCAGAGCGTGCAAACCGAATGGTCAGTATAAATGGAAGTTGCGTAACAACCAATAAACCTGTCAAAAAGAGTGTTGCGCAAGCCTCGTTTCTATCTGTATCGGCATGAAGCCAAATTGTTGTATATTTAACAAATCCAAATTATGTCCCCTTTAATATAGAGTGGAGCATTGCATACCCACACAATATAGACTGAAAGGGACCGAGAGGGATTTCACTGCTTGATTATCGGCTCTAGCGGGCGATCTCACAATACTCGAAACCAATCCAACCATGGAGCGGAAATTCAGCCGGCCCATTACAATATATTTCGTTAATAATCTTTTATCACAAGAAAATATTGAATACACTTTTATTATGTCCCGACAGTACAGCATCTTAAATACATTTTTTTTTTAATCAAGTTTATACCCTCGTAAAATAAATTTTAATTTGAAGATAGAGAGATCTTCGTACACATATTATCTTCTTCATAAACATCAGTCGATATATCATAAAAACATCGGAATGATAGGTTGAAAAATAGATTCTTGTAGGAAAAACTTTTTCGTTCATCAAGACCTGTTAACCAAGCCCGTCATGTGTAAGTTTCAGAATGCTCCTTACATATTAGTCAAAACGATCAACTTTTCGGGAGCTCCCGACTAGGGGATACCCTGAACCCTCTTATTCCGACATAAAATGCAGCTTTAGTAGTTCCCTTGGCAGGGTTCGAACTCGCAACTGACAGCATTACTTGCCGCCGCCTCTACGCTACATAAATAGTTTCTTGGTTAGGTTTCGAGCTCGTAACTGATGGTGCTACTTTCCGCCGCTGCTGATCACGAATATATATATATATATACTTTATGGGGTCGGAGATGCGTCCTTCTGCCTGTTACATACATTTGCACAAATACATTATAACCTTTTTACCAATTTCCAATGGGTTCAGGATATACAAATTGAGAGAGCGAGCGCGTGCCAATTCTCTCTCCATTTTTTGCTATATTCTGCTTTGCAACCCCTGATCTTCTTGATTTTTTAAAGTTTATATTAAGTGCAAATACTACTTAAAATGTCTTTTTTGTACTTTATTCAAGAATATTAGTACTTATTCTAAGACCTTTCAGAGCTTATCTTAAATTAAGTACGAATCATATTTAAGTAGAAAAAGTTTAGCTATTCTTTTTGTGTGTATTTGGTCTACATGGGCCATCACAGTTGCAGCAGAAAATGTCGCATCTGCCTTTCCCACAACAGGGCGTTGGTCTTGAATGATCTCCACAGACCTGAATCTCTGAATCCAATCTTATGCTGGCACAGCATTTGCAATTCGCCTGCCAGATATACAGCGAAAATGTATATAAAAATAATAATTGCAACGTATACCACATTGCAGCAGTATAGAGCAGCACCGAAGTGCACTGTAAAGCTTCGAGAAGTGTTTTACAACTGCAATTCGAGCTGCGGAAAAAAACAACCTACTCTTTGTTATGTGACAAGGAAATAATTCAATTAGTTATATATACCGAATAAGAAATTTGTGTGTAACGAACTAATTATACCTTTACAAAGTATACGGGAGTATTACATTACCCGTGTCACCAGATTCTGGTCTCTGTTGTTTTGGGTGGAAATCCCCAAATCGCTGAAAACGTATTCATTAAGTTTTTGTGCAGTGCTTTGAAATTGAGTAACAGTGCAAATTTCAACATTCTAGCTGTTACGGTCAGTCAGGACATACAGTTTTTCTTGTAGAGATTAATCGAAGAATGAGCTTGGCGAAATTCTCTGCTTTACAGGATATTTAATCCTGAATTCAGCAAATGCAGTCATCAATATTCTATTCTCATATCTGCAAAATCGTATTCATAAGAGGGTATTTAAACTCTTTATTTTGTCAAAAATATATATACCTTCTATGACGCGATTATAATAATACCCTAGATGTCTTGAAGAACAATTGAGCCGCAATAAACGTAAGAGTAACGTTCGTGGATCTGGTTTAACCTAACTTAGCTGGGAGCCGTGCAGTATGAATGATAGGAAAGCCACTTGAATTATGGCACTGCAGCTCGTATACAACAGCTGTTGGTTTGCTGCACATCAGAGGAAAGACATTATCTTTCTTTATTTAATGCCTGACGCCAACAACTAAGTGCCAAAAGATGCTGCAACTCAAGTTCCCTTACCCTCTCTCTCTCTCTCTCTTTTAGTCTCACTATTTGCTTGTCTTGCTCGCGCTCATATAGCAAAAAATTAGAGCGCTCTTAAAGCAGAAACTTTGTTGGCCCTAATGGCTTCATAACATGCAACATTACAGGGCCATAAGCACTAGATTTGTGGGCGTGGCAAGCGAAAATGGGCTGGTGCTGTTGCTGTTGCCTGCTAATATGCAACTATATATTATGCGAATATCTCCCTTTCTCTCTCACTCCCTCTTCCACTTTCTCTCTCTCTCTCTCTCTTTTGTTCATTTCGCGCTGTTCGCCTTTGTTGACTTTGACGGCACCTGGCAACACGACGACAGCAACAGCTGCGCTCCACTATCAGCCGTTAATAAATGTTATAGTTGTAATTATAATAAAACTTGACTTTAAGCGTTTACATACTCGACACACACACACACACACACACATACTTATAAGAAGCATAACTTCCAAACAGCTGTCAGCTAACGATCTCAGAGCTCGTTGCCGGCGGCAATTGACAAGGACTTTGCCAACTGCTCCACATCCTTAGAGTGGAGCACATGTTGTGCGCCAGACGGCTTTGAGTTACTTTCCATTGCAAAGCGAGTGTATCGAGCTCTTAATACACTAGCAAAAAGTCGCATTAGTTACCCACTTTACGCAATGTGCGGCAATACATCAGCAAGAAATCATATGGAGAAGTTGATCGGGAGTGAAAATGACTACAAGATTTGATTAGACAAGCAGAAACGATACCAAAACGAAAGCTAAGGAGGAGACGACAGGCACGAAGAAGATGACAATTATAAAGTGTGTATGCAAAGCAATCGAAAAGATCTTCGGAATCAAGTGAACATAGTGATACTCGAAATAAAGTTACCAAATAGGACATTAGTCATAAAAGAGAACCAGTGACAGGTGAAATTTATTTGAACATGAGTTTATTTAATATGAAAAGAAATTGGCTATTAAAACAGCAAGAAAAATACACTGAGGAAATAAAGGAACCAGCGAGGATACACCAAATGAAAAAGTTTGGAAACTTGCAATATGTTTTAGTAGCAAAAGCAGGGTGCATAATGAAAGGTATATGTATATATATATACATTTAGCTGGTCTGAACATTTTGAGAATATTTGTACTGTCAATGCTGTTCAGTTTGTTAGTTTATGTACTTATGCCTTCCAGCTAAGATTCCGTGTACCGTATGTGGCTTTTAGTTTACAGTTTGCAACGTGTTTTGCCGGTTCATGTTTTGTGCTCGCTTCCGGTTTCATCACCGCCATTTTGCCCAGACTCAATCTTAGTTTGAGCGTGTGTGCGTGTTTGTGTGTGTGTGAGCGTCTGTTATTTCTATTTGTGGCATGTGGGAAACGTTTGGCGCTGCTTGAGCACACGACAGACGCACTTGAGCTGCAATTGCCCTGCTTGAAAGATCTGCACTCCCAGCCACACCCACTATGTGTCTCCAACTCACACTCTCTCTCTCTCTCTCTCTATCGCTTGCCCGCTCGCCCCGCCCGTCGCAGCATTTCCTTTTGTGTGTAATTGTCTAGCGTTTTAATTAAAATTGTTCCAAATAGTCGCAGCACACACACAGAAGTAGAAGAAAAGTTATGCGCGAGTGCAGCGCGTGCTGAAAACTTGGCCAGAAGACCCGAAATGCCAACCGGCAATTTATGGCCAAAAATGGACAAAAATCTGTGCGAAAAACTCTCTAAGCTGCCATGAACGAAACTTTCCGCCATGCTGTATATATCGATGGGGCCATGCGGCCACGCCTACACCTCCAGTTTTTTGCCTCCGACTCCACATCCAACTGGGCTAATGAATATTTTCGCAGTGCTCGGCAGATATGTAATGCAATGGAGCTGCGGTTGTTGCTTTTGCTTTGTCTCATCTCTCTCCCTTCCTCTTACCGCCTACCGCCTACTGCCTGCTTCCGCATGCCGTCTTCTGGTCGATTGCCTGCCGTACGCCCGCGCCATTAATGCCAAATGCCAAACGCGATTGCAAAGGCGTCGAAGCATGAGCTGAAATGCGCCTGGGACGTTTTGGCCCAAGCCACACCGCAACAGCAGCTGGAGATCCAGCGGCAATCCCAAGTCGCAGAGGGCGGGCAGTGGGTTAGTCGAAGCCGCGCAATTGATGGCATCGATGGCAGCGTCCCATGTCCACGTCCACGTCCACGTTCGCGTCCGCATCCGCGTCCATGTCCTTGTCCATGTCGATGTCAACTGCTGGCTGCTGCGATTTGAATCGCAATGGCGTATCGGGCGCAAACCCAAATTGAAGTTTGTCCTGTCGCTGCTGCAGATTCTTTCACTTCTGCTCCGGCTTCTTCGTCTGTCCCTCCTCCTGCTTTGTGGCTTTTGCATTTCCTTTTTGTTTTTTGTCTCTGTGTCTCTCTGCGCGTTTTTTAACGCTCATTGGCTTTGGCTCCCGTGGCTCATCCTTTTGCTGCTTGTTGCGGCTGCTGCCTTGGCTTTTCAACAACCGTCCCCTGCAGCAATTCCCACTCATCCTCCTTGGCAATGCGTTTTTTATTTGTTTTCCTTTTTTTTTTTTTTGGTATATGCCATATCATTCCGCGCCTCTCACTCCTTCTCTTGCTGGTTGCGCGGGTAGCTTGTCCTGTTTGACTTTTGGCCGCTAGCCTCAAAGTTTAATTTAGGGGTTTCACATACACGTCCGCGGCTAAGTGCTGCCTGCTCCAAACTGTTGCGGTTCTCGCTGGTTTCAGGGTTGCGAGCACTAAGCAAAGTAATTTCACTTTAACTGGCCCACCAACCAATTTAAATATATTACAGATACTAATTATTGACGTTTTTCGCATCATCAAACCTGTTTTCAAGCTGACTTATTTTCATGTCAATTTATAATTTCCTGTTTTTCTAAAAATAAATCATAAAATTAACTCATAATTGCTATCTAGCTAAGTTGGGGCTCAAATTGCTAATGCCCTGTGGCTGCTTTCCTCAAAAGGTTTTCATTTTGAACCAAACTATTTCAGTAACGGTTGTTTTAGCAACTGGTTTAATTAACATTTGGTTCATAGGAAAATATACAAAATAGAAACTAAAATGCCGTGCGCCAAATAGTTGAATTGCTTGGAAGCATTTCATGTTCCCACTCTAAAATATAAAATAGAAAATATGAATGAATTATTTGCTTCAGGAAGATTTAATTTAACTCAACCCTAGTTTCGATTTTACCTTAATTAATATGGGTTTTTGTTCTAAATATCTTTGAAATTATCAACTTTGAAGACTGAAAAGTCACCTTTTATTATTATTATTTTATTAGACCCTTTCGAAATTTCACTGTCGTACTCTTTTCTATCTTTAAAATATTATATTCACTACATTGATTCCTACAATTTTAGTTAGGCATAATAAAAAATATGCTTTATCAAGATTTGGAATAAAATACAACTTTTAAAAATGATCTATATATTACAATATCTATTTATTATTGATTGGATATACTTTAATCCAATACTTTACAATATTTTAATTAAATACAACCCAACTTAAGCAATGATTTACCCATATGAACTTGATCTTATTGCAACCCTGATTTTTACTGAGGCACACCTGATGGTGATTCTAGCTTTCAGCAAAGATGCGTTAAAGCTAACGCAGCTGACCGCTGGCAAAGTTTTTGGCTGCGATTCAGCCATAAAAAGGCCGTTAAAAGGCTGCCGCAAAAGTGTACGCGGGGTGCTCATAAAGTTTTTTTGGAGGCGAGTCTAAACTTTTTCAATTCGCCGCAGCAACACCTAGAGAAACCTAGGCAAATACACACACACACACACATACACTCACACAGACGGTACTAAGGAAAGTTTTGGTAGAAGTCAGTCGTCGTCAGTCAATGGCTCGAACTGAGCTTCTTCTTCTGCAACCTCCTTCGAGATTAAGAGGAGCCACTTTATGGCCACATAGGAATCTCAGGGGGGCGGAACGGAGCGGCAGCGTGCGGCGAGTCTCGTAAATAATTTTTAAGTGCAACTTATTTTTTTATTTTTTTGAAGTCACTTTTGTTTTTTGTATTTTCGCCGTTGCCTTTTGCCGCTTTGTTTTGCAAAATGAAATTGTTTCGCCGCCATCGTCGGCAGCACCAAAAACTTGTCGGAGCAAAGAAAATTTAATTTGTTTCTATATAAATATTGTGAAAGCGAATTTTAATCGCACAGCTTGACTTTTTCTCCTTTACTGAAAATTCTTTGAAATTGAAAACAATTTCCTTGGCACTTTTTCCGAGTTATCAACGACTGCTGCTGCTTCTGCTGCTGCTGCTGCTACTGTCGATCCCAGCGCTGGCAATGGGTTATTAGTTTTCCATGTTTTTTGTCTTGAGCAGCGGAAATTGGTTTTTAAAAATCCATTACATACACCGGATATGCCTTCGCCTGAGGCAAGTCCTGTCTAATGATTCCTGCGCTATACTTTTATTTTCAGTTTATATAAATGATTGTCTTGAGCTTACGGCAATTAAAGCAATCCAATTTCTGTCGACGTACGCAAATTGTCGCCCAATTAGTAGCCGGTCTCAACTAAAATCCCAAGTCAAGAAAATCAACATAATTGCTTCAAGGCTTTGCCCAAAAACATTTCTAGCAATTTCCTCGCAATTTCAAGCATCGCGCAGGCATTTAATGTTGTGTAATTTCGAATACTCTGTTCCCAATGCGCTTAACAGGTATATTGGTCAGGTCCTTGGCACAAGACTGAAACCAAAATAAATATTTACCAGGCTAAGAATTTCCATATTTTATGAGGCAAAATTTAAATGTTGCAAGCCTAAAGCATGGATATAACTATTCTAGATCAGATTATTGCCATGGCTTAAATTGACACTATATAGAATAAAATTTATAATACTATTAAATTGTTGCGGTCATTATCTCGATAAATACTTATTTTACTTTCTAGAACAGAGCAGCTACAAGTCGGATGGACTTAGTTTCAGTTTCCCTGTTACTTCCTTATTTTTGACTGCTGCTGCTTCTGCGCTGTTGTTGTTGTTGCTTGGCAATTGCATTTTTGCCTCATTGCGTTTGGCTGCGGATTTCCGACTCGTGTCTCACATCTGGTGCCGCCTGCTCCAACTTGTGCCTTGGTTTCGATTGCTTCGGTTGCCGGTTGCTGGCTGCTGGCTGCTGCTTGCCACACACGACTGCAATCGATATCAAGATACACTTACAAAATTAACTATCGTCAACATACGTGCTTGGTAAATGCAATTACTTGACGATTGACGAGGCCACCAAGAAGGACGGGCCGGGAAGTCGATGCAGTTGGCAAAAGCCAGAGCTCAGCCCACACACAACAGCATATGGGGAGCATGAAAAAGATGCGCTCTTGTCTACTGTAGCAGGACAAGGTCGTGGGTCTTAAATTCAGCCAGCGTTAGCGGAGTGCATGGCAATTGCATTAACTCTTGAAAAGCTGTCTAATGAACGAAACAACAAGCATCATCGTATAAAACAACTGTTGCTCTTGGCCGGGCTAATGAGTTTAAGAATTTCATTTACATATTTTATGAGTGCGTTCTATCCTAATAGATACCCTGTACTTAATGCCAAGTAGCCAAGATGACAAGCATTAGAGCATCCTTTAATAGATACATACACATACAAAAATATACGCTTCTGCAAAACTTCTTCTCAAAACGCTCCGTGTTAATCCGTTCATCCAAAATGTGATGCATATACCACAGTTTAAAAATTTAAAAGAACGGGCAGAAGTTCCCTAGGACTTACTTTTTCTTGATCTTTTTATATATAATTTACAAGATATTCTTCTATTTGGTCTCTTTAGCTCCCTTAGGCTCGATATAAGGCTACAAACCTCATTTTAAAATCGATACTTATCGATTTCGTGAAAATTAAGCTTACTATCGATATGAAATAAATAAGTCTCAGATCGATGCGTTCAAACAGAGAGACAGACGGACTTGTCTAGACCTACTCGAGTATGGACGCTAACCAAGAGTATATGATGTATATATATATACTTCATATTGTTGGCGAGGCCTCCTTCCGCCTGAAGCATACATTTGCATGAAACCATAATACATTTTTTACCCAGTTTGTATGGCTACGTGATAAAAAAAAATATGCTTTAGCCTTTATGTACATTATTATCGGGAATGTTAATGGATTGCTTTGACCACTTTCAGTAGTTGCCCTCACTGCGCCGCCTCCTCTGTTCCACTCTAAAAGGTCCCAGCATAAGCTCCGTAAAATAAATGAGAAACAAACACGTAATATGTTCGACTCCAACGCTTTGACATAAATTCACACCACGTTGACGAAGGTTCCACAGCTTTGGCCAAGGTAAACGAACCCAGCCAAAAGTGGGAAATCATTTTAAGGCCTGCTCAGCCCCCGACTCACCCCTCGTAACATACACAAAAAACGTGGCATAATATGCTTTTCCTTGGCCCAGTCTGATGTATCGCCAGCTAATATATCACCTAGATTTTGTGTCCATTCCAACTCAAGCCAAGAGCAGTAAGTGCTGCGCTCTTTTCCCCCTGTTCACCGGCTTGACAAGCCGCAAATGCGAAACTCTTGAAAATTGCTAGAAAATAAAGCGAAGAGAGGCGGAATGAAGCGAAGCGGGTTTAGTTGACGTTTTTAGCATATTGCATTATGCACAATGTGCAGGCAAGTGGGCGTGGCAGCAGCACTTATACCGCACACTCCAAAAGTAACTCAGTGCCGTGTTTGTGCATAAACAAATTAAGTTTGAATGCGTAGGCGAAATTATGAGTCGAAAGCTGAAGTAGGCACGTGTAGCCGCTGAATCGGGCTCCTAGAGCGGGGGCTTGCGTCTAAAAAGATGCCAGCAATGAATGCGTAAAGTCGTTTCAACTTCTAATTAATTATGAAAAGTGAGAAACTCAACACACACACACACACACACACACCCCAACATCCAGCGCACACACATGTGCCTTCTTTGAAGCGCGCATAAGAAAGTTGGGAAAAATCCTGAACTCGCTTTCCTTTAAAAGGAAAACTCACAACACTTTCGGCTTAATGCGAGCTGAGCTCTTAACTGGGATTCCCAGCACACAAAGCAAATTGCTGTAGTCAATTTAATTAAATTTGTTTGTTGGGCGCCCAACGAAGCGCATCTCGTTCTCGATAGCAGCTTTGCTTCAGGCAGCAACCAAACAAAACCCCCAAACCTCAGCCCAAGCCCAACGCCCAATCCAAATCCCAATCGCAAATCCATTGTAAGCCAAAAGCGGCTAAAATGCCCGCGCATCGATACAAAAGGATGCGTTTATCACAATTCTATTAACGCACCAAGTCAGTCAGATATATCCAGAGCCCGGCCAGAGTCTGTGGCAGCAGGCAGAAGTTGTTGTTCTGTGCGAGCTGTGCAGCGGCAGCTCGCGGGCGTTTTTCCAACCGCTTTTCATGTTTGCATTGGAAATTTGCCAGTGGCAACAAAAACGACACCAACTACAAATAACAACTTGTGCTGTCAGTGTGCGTGCAAATATAGAGAACACAAGCGCTTAGATACACTCGGTACAGAAAGGAAAGTCTATCGACCAGTCGTTAACTTAAGAAGAAAACAAAAGAATATGCTTGTTCACAATTACTTTTTTTTAAGATGGCTGTATATAGAAGGTAAATATGGTTTTTATCAAAATTAATCGAATTGCTTTAACCCAGAGTGGCATAGCCGTCAGTGTTCGACTGGGAGATACTCTGAACTTCTATAATTATATACCTAATGCCTTCATGGCAAACTTAGGTGTTTATTTTCCGATCTTTATGATATTCTCAGGGCATAAGTGTGCTCCCCAAAAATGTGTGCATACCACTTGGGAAGGCTCTACCTTTATAAATGAAGTTTTTCCAAATTTTAGGGAAGTGTTTCCAAAAATTTTAATGTCCTTCAACGATTTCATACAAAAATATATATTTAAAAATTCAAGCTCTAAGCTTCTTTAGTTTTCGAGATCTACGCATTCATACAGACTGGCAGACAAAAAACATCTTTAGACGGACTCACGCTTGTTCTCCTGATCAATTATGCATTTAATTTTGGGTTAGAGATGCTTCCTTCGGCCTGTTAAATACTTTTGCATAAAGACATTGAATGATTTTTATTAATTTCCAATGGTATCGGGGTATATATCAATTAAATGTGTATTTACGCGAAGCATCAGTTGATGTAATATTACGCCATTGAAATGGATAAAAAGGGTATGATAGGTGTATGGCACGCGCAGCGAGGTTATATTTTAAATCATCCCAACTGTACGTGCTTCTAGTTTTGGTAGAAGAAAGAAGAGGGTATCTCCTAATCGTGTATATATCACTATCGGATGTCCATTCGCAACAGGCGCGGTATATTAAAATAGCTAATTATTTTAAGCGTGCCCGTCTCACAGCACAGCTGCAATAAAAACTGGAACTGTCTCAAACAGAACTTCACTTTGTTGTGAAGTATTGAAGTATTCTTTTGGAAAAAATAATAATACAATAAATGCTGCTGTAGGTACTTAATTTTATGCAAAGATGCAGTTCGTTTCCCTTGGGTAATTGGACGCACATAAATATAAATTATTTTATTTAATTCCAATGATATTTTCAGGACATATAATCTGAAAACTCTATCGAAGGTCTAATAAAAAATACAAAGTCCTTGGTTAGATGGTTTGTATAAATATTATTTATAAAGTTTATAATTTTTTTTAAAATATTGTTATTACACCGTAACTCCTAGAAAATGTAAAAAAAAAGGAATGCATGGTTTTTATATGTAACAGGCAAAAGCAATTAAGAACTGAAGACAGGAGAAGCATAAGAAGCAAAAGATTCAGCAAGTATTTTCGACAGATCAGCACTGGGCTTAGGGTATATCCAAGAGTCTACTTCCAACTAAAGGGCAAGATGCTTTTGAGCTTTACAAGCCACATTCCTTGTTGGGTTTTTAACTACATAGAAAACAAATGCATTAAACTTATTAAGTTGAAGCGAAAAATGAAAGCCGAGCAACGCCGCGTAAATCGTGTGTATATATAGCTGCCGTCTGGTGCGCCAGTCGAGTGTAAACACATTTTTTGTAAGCTATAAAACGACTCGAGCGACTGAATCATCGTCGTGGATTCGAACAGAATTAGAAGCAGTCGCATTCCAAATCAAATAGAAATCATTAATTTTAAAGTCTCCAAACCATGAGAGAATATTCGGCAGCTAAAGACAAGGGAAGCGAGGAAAGGATGAACGCTTTTGATGCTCGGCTTATATTTACTAAAATATTTCAATTGCTACATTTATTAAATTTTCCATTGGCTTATGTCAGAGATATGTTTTTGATATTCGATTTTCAAATATGTATGCAAATCCCCTAGATAATTTAATATGCCGGAAGCGTAGCAACGACAAATGTGATAACATAATCCAAAAAGCGAGCCTCAATTAAAACACGCTCAACAAGTTGGCCAGCGGTCGAATAACTGAATTTACAACTAATCCTGGCCTAAGCCTAATTACATTTTGTGTGCTTATCCTGGACCCTTTTTTAGTTGCATGTCCAGTCTCTGATTAAATCGTTCAAATAAATATTCAGCTAGGCGTGAGAAAAGTGTGGGTGCATCAATAATTGCATGTGCTGGGGCATTTATTTGTTTAAATGACAAATAAAATGCAGAAATCATTTTTATAAACATTTTGTCGCTCCTGCTATGTTGTTTTGTTGCTTCATTGTTGTTGTCCTTGTCTGGTTGCCCTTGGCAAATACGCGGCGTATGCGCAATTTATTTACAAGCATTTATGTTTGCCTGCCTGGTTTTTATGGCTGGTTAGGATTGGCAGCAGTTGCTTAAACATTTATGCAACGTGTGGATTTTGTTTACACTGCCTGCCGTTTGCCCATCCAACTGATGAGTGCAGAGGCAGCCGGAACGAATCCAGCGGCTCTCCCAAGTGCTGGCAGTCAAAACAGGGATACATGTTTAATGATGCACAAATATTTGCATTGCAGCACGATGGTATTTTCACATATCAAAAACATGAAAAAGGTGAAATTAAAGTAAATACTTTTATGGGCTTAGAAAGCGTTCGCCATAAATGAAATTGAAGTAATACCTAAATTTATTTAAATCTATATTTTGGAGGTATATTTTGACTGCGGCATACTTATTCTGTTTAATATAAAAATAATACATATTTTGCCTTTTTAATCGGACTTTAAAAATATCTAATAGTAAGTAGTAAGTGTGGCAGTTTCGTCGACTCGATAATTATTTTAAAATATATATAACATTGAACTGCGTTGTGCGATACGCAGGGCACAGTCGTTTGTATTTCGTAATTATTTCACTTATAAGAATCGTACGATTTGCAGTTGAAGTCGAACACAGTTATCTTCGACGGCTAAAACTATATATATTTTTTAATCAGTATCAAATGCCAATTCGTGCGGACATCCCAAACACTTTAAGATCTAGATAAGTTTCAAATGTGAGCTCTTGAATACCATACCCAGAACAGGTTTATTTCACTTTTGAAGGTGTTGGCCAACTAACAGACAGCTGGTTGATAAAGCGTTGTATTTAAAGAAATATGTATTTAAAGAAATTCGCAGTGAAGCATTTTAGATTATATCACTTCCACTGACTGATATTCGACTATTTTTTTAAGATCTTATCAGAGTATATTATCTTAACAGCAAAGTATTTTGATATCTCTATGGCGAACTAAGCGTACATGCTTTTAAAAAAATAACAATAATTGAAAAACATTTAGAGCAAGGCTATGACACTTTATTTCAAATTATCTTAAGTTAAAGAATCACCTACAGACTAAAAATTTATACTTTAAGAGTTAAGTAGATCTCAATACTATTGAGTTGTCTATGTGTGACCACAACAAACAATTAATTATTTAACTATCATTGAGCCTTCAGATATGATATAGAGTATTTCCGAATAGAGCACTTAGCAGCCAGCGTGACTTCTTATTTTTTGCCCCTCATGTTATCAGAGTGAAAGAGCTGCCTGCATAACTTAAATCGCGTTCACAAGTTCTCTCTAAACTGCAGCCACCTTAAGACCTGACGTTGACGTTGAGTCGACCCACTTCTGCGGCAATTTCTTCACGGCAGCCGCAAATGGCAATGTTTATTAGCCATAATGATGCTGCGGCCCTGTCAACAAAAGGCAACAAACATGGCCAAAGAAAATATGTTGCTCGCTGTCTGCCACTGGATGCTGTCTGCCTCCTATCGCCCGCCCGCCCAACCGCTCGCTCGTTATGTCCGAGTAACCAAATGCGGCAGGCAACTTTGAATAAACTACAAGTTTTGTGTGGCACACAGGGCAAATAGCAGGCGAAATGAAAAGGAAGGTAGGCAAGCTGGATGAACAAGGAGCAGACAGACCAAGGTATCGCATCCAGATTACGCCCTGGCCCCGTGCACTCCCTGATGTCGCGTCGCCAATTTTACTTGGCTATTTATAACTGTCGCGCCTGCAGACTGCCCTCTCCTGCCACTGACTGCTGCACGTTGCGGCTCGTAAACATCTTCATTCAGTTGTCGTTGTGTGTGTGGTAGGTGCATAACTTCAACAGCAGGCTAGGCAAAGTCCTGCGTCCTGCTTCCTGAGTCGTGTGTCCTGTGTCCAGCTGCACGTCCTTGTCAGCCTGGCGCCCACCAATCACTCGACGCTCTCACAAATTGTGGTAATTTCTTGTTGTCGCCATCAGGCAGCAGCAAACAGTCGCTGAATTATAACCAAAGTGGCTAATTTGTCACACAGAGCGCCTAGAGAAAACCAGAGAGACAGGAGACAGGAGACAGTAAGAAAGAGAGCGAGAGATGCTGAAAGCACGTATTGTAAGTCAGACAACAATGCCTTTAGGGTATGTCTGGATAATTCGATCATCCGTTCAATTGCTTATGATGATATGCCTTGGCTCAACTCTACAATATTCCGAGCAAGATGATTTCCTCGATATCCTGTGCAAATATTTTTTAACCCAAGAGCAACACAAAGGACACACAGCGCTCAACGTTTCAGCATCTTCCAGCATCGATTTGGCTCTTTATTGCTGTTTTATGGACCAAATGGGGCTGGCGAGCATGCAAAATTTGTGCTCCCTGCACAATGGACAATTGTTGGCTGCTCCAAGCTGGGGCCGTGGCCTGCTCCAAGAAAATATCCAGCAAAGAAAATACTTATATTGAATGGACGACCGAGGCCAAAAGTTGTTGCTCATCTCTGGCCCTGTCTCCGGCTCGGGGTCGGGCTCGGGCTCTGACTGTGTTTTGCTTTTACTGTCTGTATGCAAATGCCTCTTTGGCAATTGGATTTGGTATTCGGATAAACATTTCAATTGGCCGCACGCTTCATTACCCTTCTCCACCCGCTGTGGAATGCGACCCACCCACAGTATTCAGTTTTCGTTGTTGGCCAACTTTTTCAATCTGGCTGCTGGCTCTCAACTGGCGACTGGCAACTGGCAACTGGGAAAATCAAAACCAAACGAAACGCAACACAACGAAAACTATTGAAAATTAATTTCGAAACAAATTTACAAAATGCAACCTGCAATTGTTGCTTTCTCTAGCTAGGATACTTTTGCCCCTGCTTTTTCTGGCTAACATTGCTGTTGGCCTGCAATGTTATTTCATCCCAGACCTGACATCAGTTACTAAATTATGCAAATTAAAATATGTACACATAATTACAAATGTAAATCGCATTAATTTTACAACTCGAATAACTTTCCCAAAAGTCGATATATGTGAATTTGCGGTTAAAATATCACGGTACACTTTTTTACCACTTATTTTTGTGTACAATTCGATTATATTTTTTTCCACTAATATCACAGGATTTAGTGAGGTCTATGTGAATTTATGAAGCATGCTGAAAATGCCAATTTCTGCTTATTTTATTTAATTACTTTTATATTTTAACATTTTATAGTTGGCAATACATTCAAAATTTTCTATATCATTGGATATTTGATGAGCATTTTTTTCATTCTTATACCTATAACCCTTTTCATCAGTCGTTGGCAAAGTATTTACTAGTCTGCTTTAATTACAGTCATTGCAATGCAAACGCGAAATGACCACAAATTATTTTTATAGTCGAGTTAATTGAGGTCCACAACGCGGTTTTTATTTGATTAAGTTTAATAATTACAACTGCGACCGATTCGCAAATATTTACAAAGCTGTCTCTAACTACTGTCAGTTTAAACACAATTTAACGTTTAACTAACAAATAAAACTATTTGAAAAAAACGATAGATTTTAACTGCTATTCTGTTGCTCAGATTGGTTACTTAAAAACGTTTCAAGAGAAAGTCGAATTGGATCTTGGTTCCAATAGCCTTAACTAAGTAGTTAGAACTCAGTCGTGAACAAGCTTAGCAGAAAAATGGAATATAGTAAAAAATTATGATAGAATCAAACAGAACATCATGTACATATTAAAAGCTTTTTGAACCTATTAAAGGACTGACCAATTATCAATCAAGATAAGCAATTTGCTTATCTTTCGAATCGGCCTCGTTGCAAATTTCCATATAATATATTATTTGATTCGTGGAGAGCAGTTAACAGAAAAGCTTGGCCCGGGGAAAACCGGGTAGTATCCACTAGTCAAATGTTATAAAACAGAAGCATCAATTAAAAAACAGCTCAAACTTAGGCAAGGCGACAACTTCATTAACTGATGTCGATTTTTCCCATTTCCTGATCAATCGTTAGATCTAAGAGAAGGATATCGGTTTTTGCTGCTTTTTTCTGGGCAACAAAAGCGCAGATATTGCATAATCCAAATACACTTCTTTGGCTTTGTGTACAAATATAGAAACTATTTCTACAATAAAAGTTCAATTCGAATGGAAAGTAAAAGAGAATGTTTATGTGAAACAGAAGATTTTTGAAATAGTATCATATTCCTTATATGTACTGTCTATTTGTTTAAATGCCGAATGGAATGTGCGCAAATGTTGTCAGTGAAGATTACGAGTCTATTTGGTGGTCATCATCGCGGTGAACTCCTCGAAGCTCAGCTTACCGTCGCCATCGGCGTCGTAGCTACGTATCATTTCGTCAGCCTCGTCTTCGGCCAATTGCACATTGAGATCCATCATAACGAGTCGCAACTCATTGACTCCTATATAGCCGGTGTTTTCCCTGTCGAAGACGCGAAACGCTTCGCGCAAATCATCGTCATCCGGAGCGCTCATCCGCAGAGATATCGAACGCACAAACTCGTCAAAATCAACCGACCCATTACCTTCAACGTCAACCTCGTTGATCATCGCCTGCAGATCATTTTCTGTCGGGTGCCTGCCAAGTGAGGTCGAAAATATCTCCAAGTCCTTGGTGGTAATGCTGACAGCCTGTTCACGATTTAATAATTTAAAACCGCGCCTAAATTCCTCTATTTCCTCGGCAGAAAATTCCATATTATACGTATTAAAATTTTGTTATAACTCAAATTTAATATGTTCAGTTTGAGTGTCAAATATCAAAGGTGTCTGTGAACGAACGGACTGGTTATAGATCAACTCATAAACTTATCGCCTCCTGCGATTTCGTTTTTAATTCATCACCGATCATTCTGGTAACTTTATGGGATACATCTGAGTTAGGTATTGAAGGCAACAGAATGAGGGATACAGGCGTTAAAATATAAAGATAGACATTCATCGACTCGGATGATCTTATTAATCTAAAATATATATATTCTGGAAACTATATATATTCTTATAAACTGTGGATGACGGGCAGACATAGCAGCTGTAAACATTTTTACAGATAAATATTTCCAAGAAGTACCAGCAATACCACCTCATAACAAGTGTTTCGGGCACTCGTACATACATATGTATATTTTTAAATATTTTACTCTCCCTCCCCAGCTCTATTTGCTTCTTTTGCTCTGATATATTAGTTACAGTTGGCGGCCTGTGCATTTTTTTCGTTGCAACTGAAAACGCGTCCTTTAGAGCGGCAACAAGAACAAGAACAACAAATTTTGGCCGCATGCTGCGGTCAGCCGCACACATCAACGGCCAGGCCCATGGGCCAGACCAGCTGCCAGTTGCCAACAACAATAACTTCAACAACAACGACAACAACAACAATAAAAAATGGTTGACCAGGCGAAAGTTATTTACTGCAAATCGGTGGACTGAAACGCAGATCGCTGCCTGAAACTGGCAACTGGCAACATTTGGCTTGGCTTTAAACATGTTCCGTGCGGGCAAATGTTCAATTAAAATTGCAAAATAATTTAAAAACTAACGACAGCAGCAGCAGCAGCCAGCCAGGTAAACTTTTCGGCGCCCACTTCAAGCGAATTGGGGGCACGGCGCAAATTACAAGGTACCTTTTAATCTACGCGTTTGGAAAATTTGATTTTTATTTCGATTTTCAAACTTAACTTTTGCTCCGAGTGCAATCCACACAAACTTTTCGCCAAAGCTTTAAATTATAATAGAAACAATAGATTAAAAAAAACAACTGCAAACAAAAAGAGCTAAATGCACAAAACTTGATGTTCAAAAGCAAATTTGCAATGTGAAAAGTTGTGTATTACAAAATATTTTCTGAGACTGAAATATTTTTTGTAAAAGTCTCGATTGCTATAACAGAACTTAATTTGCCCAAAAAAATGTTTAATTAAACAAAGAATACTCGACTACGAGATGGATATTTGAGCCACTCATAATTTCGTTAAGGCATATAAAATAATAAGAGCATTAGCAATTTTATTATAATATGCTAAGGATTAATCAATCCCAAAAATAATTGTCGGTGTTTTGATTCAGAGGCCGAAATAATGCCTCGCAGTTAGGTCCGGTTCTCAAATCTGACTTTCCGATTGATTTTTTTTATAATTACCTCTAATTTCACATTGTAAAATGTAAGATTCTGGCAAACTCGTCCCATATCCATTCGTAAGGAGTCAATAACTATGCGAATAAGAATCGGGATAAGACTCACAAGAGTGGAAAGCAAGCCTCAAGCGAATAAGTGAAGAAGAAAGATGAAACTTCAAAATATATATAAATAATCCAGTATTTCTTACGATTACGACATTTAGCCCATTGCCATTTTTTTTTATTTTTTAAAATTATAAATAAAATATGAAATTCAGGGATCGACCCGGTTCGGCTTAATTAAATTTCATTCTTTATTAAAATTGGCTTTACTAAAATATTTTTAAGCTATCATTACATACATGCATTATGTTACACCATTTCTTTTATTTTTTCCTCTTTTTTACACTTTGTGTGGATTATGGATTGTCAAACAAACACAAAGAATTATTCTTGAATGTCAAATATTCATATGATATCGAATTTATACTGGTTCCACAAATGACCAAGGAAGATCCGATTGTATACACAGCCTAGGCTACAAGGCGCTTTCAAATTCCAATATTTTCACTCTTTATCTAACTTACAAAATAAAATGACTTTAGCCTGAATAGAGCCATATTTTCTTAAAAGATAGCTTCGTTCGCACCATCTTACAGGGAATCCTCGTACATACTCGTATTTTACTCATAGCATTGAAATATAATATACTCAATCAAATTTGTGTTAGTTAAGTGAACGCCAATGCTAGTAAAGGCATTTTTGTTGGCCACATATCATACGGTCAGTTAACCGGACAATTGTGTGTATTTTTGCAATATTCTTCGTGTGGTTATCTGGCCCGTATTAACTGCTTAAATTGCCGGAATGATTCAATGGGCCAGCTCTTAACCTCCTTGCAAGTACATTACCCGCTGGCTATGTTGACGACAGTTGTTCACTTACAGCTCGTTAGATACGAGTAAATCGAATGTCTTCCATATTGAATTGCTGCCCGGGTCAACTGCAATTCCGCAATCGTTCCGCAATCCAGCCCTGCAGAGGTAGCTACATTGTGTTAAATGTTCCGGCTTATGCTCGTATATTTGTATGCAATTATAAAGCATACCTTGCGCCATATCTTTCGCTTATCTCTGCCACTCAAGTCGAGACTCACAACGCGCAACGCGCCACTCGCCGCGTGCCGGTGTGCTACGTGCTGGGGCAGCTGCCAGTGGCGACGCTGCAAAGTAGGCAACAATAAATTATTTCATTGCTGACCACAAACAGTTGACTGTGGTTGTCGTTGTTGTTGTTGTTGTTGTTGTTGCTATTGCCGCTCACGTCTGCCATTAAACTCGGCGTAAAAATAGCCTGAAATATGTAATTTTCCGGTTCAATTACAACGCCACATCAGCAGTGAACTCAGCGAGTGGCAATGGCGCAGGGACCGATCCAGGGTATCAGCAGTGTCAGTGGAATTCCCATCCGCATCCACATCCGCAATCCACATCCGCAACATCGCGGCCAGCAGGCTAAGATCCATGTACGCAGATAGCGACTGACCAGCGCACTTGTGCGATATGCGGCTCGGATAGCGCTCAGTAATTTGTTGTAAATCTCTGGAGCACGTAAGCAGAGGGAGCCGAGGGACAGGTACCAGGAGCTGGAGCAAAGATTGGGCACTTTGAATGCGATTAGATACACTCGCTGGCTGCGTGCCGCATTTTAATAAGACGATATTTAAGTGAAACGCTTTAACCTAAATTATATTTGCCGGACTCTTATCGAAGATTGAACCAGTGTGTTAGTAAATAAAAGAATCAATTAGTGAAATGTTTATAATACAAGCCTTCTTCCGGCTCGAGGAAAGTGTAAATTGATATCTCACTGTACTCAATTGTCCTATATAGTGTATTTCGATCTAAAAGCTGCAGGAGCATCTTAGTATATTTAGTTATTGTAACTTTTCTTAAAAATTAATTTTAAATTAATAGAAAGAGATGATCTATTATTAAAGCCGAAAAATTGAGTAGTTGGCACCATTAATTGATGGATTCAAAATAAGTTTCACCAAAAATCTCTAAACACTTTTATACTAAACAACGCGTTTATCAATCTCAAAGCTAAAGTATTTCAATGCTTATTTTGATTTTACTGTTTTACTACAAAGAATACAATTTTCCTCTAAATGTTTTCTTAAGAACAGTTATTTAAATGCACAATAGAGTCTTTTGAAAAATAAATGCTTCCTCAACTGAATTATTTTAAGCTTATGAATTATGAAAGTTTGACTAAAAAATATATTTGTCCGCTATCTAACTTAAATTCAAACATTGTGGAATTTCTGGATAATGAAAAATGAAAAAGAAGTTAATATTCGTTCTGTTTATACAGCAATAGTTAAGCAAAGATTGTTCTATTTGCTAAGACGAATTTACAGTCGATTTGCATAAAGCTTAAGATCAACAACTGCCTAGGGGAGCAGCTCGTGAAAAAGATTGCAAATGTGGTAAGGCAACGGAGAAATAATAAAATCAATGCAGTTACTGGGCAAAAAAGAGGGTGCGACGTGCTAAGCAACTTGACTGCAAAAATGCCAGCAAGTAAATTTTAAACATCGCACGTGGCCATAAAAACCATGCCAGGCCAAAGAGCAGGAACGAATGTGCCAGGAGCAGTCAGGACTGCTCAGCAGCCAGACTAGCTGGCATGTGGACTGAAGGGGGGTGGCAAGAGGAAAGCCACGTGTGGGGGAAACTGCATTTTAGCGCCATATTTTATACATACTTAAAGTCACACACAGAGAAAACTGCCAGGGCAAAGGAAATGGACAAAGGGAGGCAGGAGGGAGGGTGATAGCGCTGCAGTCACCGCAGTGTCAAAGCAAGAAAGGCAAACGGCAATGCGGGCAAAGATAAACTCGGTGTACGGGGAGGAGCATCAAAAACAAAAGGTCAGAAAGTTTTTCTTTCTGGCAAAATAAAAATAAAAAAATATATATAAAAGTGTGTGAAATACTGAGTAAAAATGGGTTAAGCAAATGCCAAGAGCACAACAAAAGAGGCCGCAAATAAAATGCAGGCCAAAGCCACGCCCACTTCCATTGGCTACCAGCCAGCCTGCCCTACCCACCCCTCAGTTTACACTATTCGAAATGCTGCGAACAACGGTGCGTATAATGAATATTAATAAATGTGCCACTGAATTAATTAATGACACGCCGCATTTTCAATTAGCAACAAGACGCAAGCAACAAGCAGCCGACAGCGAACAAGACATTTCACAAGCCCACCAAATACGTTGGTCAAGAGGAGGGCCACGCAGGCGTGGCTAATTAAAATTTAATTAATTAACAATGCGACGGCAAATGGTCCAAAGCTGCCAATGGAAAAATGTCGAAATTCGACGAAATAGCCGCCATCTGGCCAAAGATTTTGAGGCTGTCGGAAATGAAGATGGATTTTCGTTTCAATGAACCATGTGCCACGTGCCGCGTGCCGCATGCCGCATGCCCCATTGGCCATGCAACACATGGCCAACGACTGTATTGATTCCATCGTTGCTTTTCTTATAATTGTTGCTCCAATATGCCACATCATTTTCGGCTCATTAATCATTGACGCATTTTCATTAGCCAGGACCAAGTTGCTTGGCTCTAATTACTAAACACGGCCTAGGCCAAAGATAAAAGACAAACAATAAATATTTTATACAATTTAGCCCATAACAAAGTATCATAAATTCCCCTTTTGACCACTTTCAAATAGCCCTAACATGAAACAAACCAACTAAATTGGACACGGTCCCAGCGCAAAAATCACTGAATAGTAAATAATCGAAAATCAATTAAATTAAGCAATAAGAAAGAGCGGCTATATTTAGTTCAACGACATTTAAATACTCTTACAGGCACATGGTTTTTGACAGACTCTTCCACTGTATTTATAAATAAAATCGTAGTCTGATGTTGGTAAAATTTTGCTCGAATGTAAGGAGCATGGTAGAGTATGCTAAAGTTGAAGAAAATCGGAGAAAAACATCGTTCCTATAATGATCTGTCCTTCTTCCGGGTGCGACCAATCTAATGGCTGCAAGAGAAAGGCCTCAAGCAAAGATTCATGACAATAGCTTTAGCGAGAGACTAGCTTACATAGTTTGCATTCATAAAAAACGTGATTAACCCCTTGGTTTTTTGTTGAATTTGGTCAAAAATTTAGAATTTCAATTTTTAAATACCAATCGATAGTACCGATCCGTATCAGTCGTAAATGGTATATAATTAAAATATCGGACATTATTTGGCCGAGATATTCAAAAATAATTCTTCAAAAAGATTGACATCATTCCAGAGCTGCTTTCTTTTCGGTCCGTGATCAGAGTATAGTGGACAAAAACCACTACAGAACCTTTTTAGCATTATTTAGGATAAAATCCCCCATGCCGCATGGCTCGAAATGTAGATTCTATCCGTGTGGAATAAATAATCCTTGTTGCGGGGCAGGCGATTGCGATAAAAAAACTGCTGCAAATTTGCAAAGGGTATGCACGAGAATATACAATATAATAAATGCAATATAAATTTATTTGTATAATTTTTCCAAGGCCTCATGAAAATACAAGTTCTTTGGTTAGTTGTCACAAAAATCATGTTAATATTATGTTCATGTTTATATTTAATTATATTAATTCACAAAGTAAATGGAGAGATGATATTTTCAACACATAATAATTTTGGTGCTTATAATTACTTGACAATACTGGGATTATACCTCGAATCCATTGAAAGGACGCACTGCCATTGCCCAAAAGGTGCGAATATGTGTGTGCATTTGTGTGTGTATTTAATTAAATATGTCTGCATGAATTCATCTGTAAAGCAGGCATATTCCAGAGGTCGAAGGGTTTCAATCCTAATATGAAATGTCTCTGCCACAATTATATGACAGTTAGACACTCGTGCCCTGCCAGGCATACAAATTGATGGGCCATGAATGAGCTGGCATGGGATGCATTTCCATTTCAAATGCAACTAAATTCCAATCAAACGCATCTCAATATTTGGCAACAATTTGTCGCAAGGCGACGCAAGCTAACAATGTTGCGGCAAATGTTGCAACTGGCTTGTCAACTGACAGCAGCTGGAGGATGGGTTACTCGAGGGAGAACGGGCAGGGGGGCAGTCGAGATGGTGGCATGCATCCGTGGGCACGTCGCTGGCCATTTTGCACATTTGACGACAGTGACAATTATCGATCAGAGGCACGCACAATGCCGCTTAAATGGGGCAACGGCGCATCCTTGTCCTCATTTGCATAAATGACGCCGTCACCTTCCCCAACCCCTTTCCATCGCAACCCTTGCAACGAATGGGCACAAAAAGTATCGCATACATCTACATATATATTTTCGTGTATGTGCGCAGTTTTTCTGGCTGCTACAGTTGGAGGCGCATCCGCGTCGCAACTATTGTTGCAATAATAGCCCTTAAACATTTACGGCCAGCGGCATGCAATCACAAGGATTTTGTTGCATGGTGTTGTGCTCAGTGCGGCTTTAGCGGCTGAACAGCTGAGCTGATTTAAGCTGCAGTAAGTGACGCAGTGGTCAGGCTAGGTAAGGGGATGGGAGAAGTTGCTTGGGGTGCCGCCTAAATCAAAGCTTCTAAATGAAATGTCTTCATTAAATTAAACTGGCGACGAAAGTTAAAATGACGAAAAACGAACAAAATGCTTGATGTCATGTTTTATGGGCCAAGGCAAAAGAAATATGCGGCGATAAAGTGTACCACAGGGGGTGAAGGGGGCGTGGAATGGGAGCAGCAGCTGCACAGTCAAGCAGCTTCTAGCTCTGCCCCGCCTCGCCTCGAGGCCAGTAATTGCCGAGTGTTTTATTGCCAAATTTTAGAGCTCGAAGTCTACGTCTAACGTCGAACATTTGTCAGGCCACAGGCGCCAACAGAGACGTCCTCTGTCTCTCTCAGTCTCAATCTATCTCTCTCTCTCTCTCTCCTCTTCTGTCTCCGGGCCATTTGGTCATAAATTTTGGCACTTGACTTTTCGCGTGGAATTCATTAGTTTTGCCCCAACTGAAGTCAGTGCTCTGAGGCCAAATTAAATTACATTTAATTGCTTGGCTCATAACTTGGCGCCTGACTCTCAAGACTGCAGACCATGGAGGCGTATGCGCAATGTCTGCCACTGATAATGCAAGCCCATATGCCGCCCCAGCAGCTGGCTCGGTGTCCAGTTCAACTTATTTGTCATCATTAGACAAATATCCAGCCACAACTTGCGAGTGCCTTCAAGTGGCTGCATCCACCGACTAAATTTAGTTGCAGCTGTTAAGCAGACAGCAGCAGGCTTTGCACTGGCCGCCAGCCTGTTTCTGACAGCTCAAATATTTATTTTTGTTGATTTTCAAGTGAGCTCAGACGCCTGCTGACATCGGTTGAGACAAGTTGAAGATAAGAGTGCGAGAGAGCTGCAAGCGATATCTAATATAAATGCATGCAATACATTTCGGACAGGGCCCAACACTCAAGAGCCTCACTGCCACAGACACAGAGGCCACTCAAGTGGCAGCCATTTGTTGTTGCAGCTGCAAGCGGCATTTGGAACTCACCTAAAGTTAGTTCTGGTCTTTTAGTAAATTCTAATTTAACAGACACGCTCCTTATTTAAGCCCAGTTGGCTAAATGCTCATGTTTCAGTTGGAGCTTGTCGGAGAAGCTCCACTTTACATCTCACAGCTTTACTTTCTAATTCGGTAAGAAAAGCATAATTATCTTTTATTGTATCGAAATAATATCTTCCATTAAAAAAAACTAGATAAGTTGAAAAATAACAGCCTGTCTGTAATGTTGTGATCGTACCTACAGAAATTAAAAAAAAAATGTGGTTAACTTTTTTGTCGATTAAGAAATAAAGTTTTTTTGTATTTGTTTTATATTTCATCTTACAAGGGAACAACCCTAATTAAACTTATATGAATATTGACAATTCAACTTATTACTAACAAGAAATATACAAAAGCTAGATAAAATATTTTAAAAGAAATAATAGGTGAAACTATGGGGCTTTTAAACAAGCTGCTTTATTTGCAATTTTATTGAATATTTGTTTTATGAAAAAAAAATCCAACTACAGACACCATTATCATGACATTTAACAGCAGCAATTTGTGCTCATTTAACTGAGATAAATACAAAAGTGTACAATAGAGAAAAAAAGTTTCCATGAGGAATCTTATGACTTATGAATCTTAGATGACCTCGAGCTTAAAAAAATGAAAGGAATAATAATAAAGGTCAATGTGCTTTTTATATTCGCCCGTTAAACTTAATAACTTAACTTAACGTATCATACAATTGAGTTTGTTTTAAGCGATTTTCAATGTACTAACTACACATTTATACTTCTTAATACTAACATGTGGTGCAGGATTAATTCATACATACATCACTCAATTCCATGTAACATTACCATTCACACAATTTAACATATGCATTAAAATAAACACGCCCTATCTATGATTGTGTATGATAGGGAGTTCAGTTCTGTGTCGCGTGGCGAATAATAAAGAGATAACTAACTGGCATTTGAGTCTTCTACAAGTGGAAAGAATAAATAAAAAAGTGCATGCTCGCTGTGCCAAGTAAGCGCATAATTTAAACATAATATAACAATTATTAAGTGCATATTTGTTCAATAAATAATTATCATTCGACAAAATGTTTGAAAATGTTTAAAAGACTGCTGGAATTATATGCTGCTGATATTTAAAGAAATAGCTGTATAATAACGTTCGCTAATTTTGTTGCACCTTTTAGACAAAAGGGCTTCCAAATATTAATTTGTTCGCCGTTAAAATCAAAGATCTTTAAAATTATTTCAATAATATAGCCTATAGCCTATACTTTAAATAATAATAATATTTATTATACTTTTTATAATAATAACAAATAACTTACTCAGCTCTAGCAAAAAAAAATGTACATATAAAATTGTAAACCCCATGCTGACATGAGGTCTCCCAGTGCAGACTATTTCAATGTAACTCCTTAGAGCAGTCCATACACTTTATCATCATCATGGCAATTGCTACTCCAGTCGAGTGGTGGTGGCCATTGTTCCCTTGGTTCTTGGTGGCCCTTGACAAACACTTGCCGAAAAATGAACTTGCTGTGAAAATTTCATGCAATTCATAAAAATTAATTAAGAACTGGATGTTGAAGAAGCTGCTGCTGCCACTGCCACTGCCACTGCCACTGCCACTGCTGCTGCTGGTGCTACTGCTGTCAAACACTTGACCACGCGCCAAGTGAGCCAACAGAGCTTGAGACAAGTTGTGCCCCAGTCCATGGTCACGCCCAGGCCCACTTGAGCTCCCAGCTACTCGTCTGCTACAACAAGTTATTGCCAGTGTTATTGTCTTCTTGTTATTTCGGACTATTGACCAGTTCACACTCAAGTTGTTTGCGTTTCAAGCCAGCCGCGCCTTCGCCTGCCCGCCCCTTGCCAAAAGTGTGGTGTCTCCGACTGCCGCTTAGACTGTTGCCTTCAACAACTTGTACATTATTTCATCTAGATTTTTGTGCTCTGCGCGTCTTTAGTTTGTTCAAGTTGTTATTTCATTTTTCACTTGCACTTTGCTCCGCTCCTTGCCAGAGCTGTCCAGATAAACCAGCTGATGTTTGACCGCACTCCGGACTGCAGTCTTTCGTCTCTCCGGGCATGTTGCGGTTTCGTACGGTTCCGAACTCGCATCGTTGCGGTGATAAATTTTCTACTTTTACCGCTGCTGCTGCATCTGTGGCAAGTGTGCAGCATAAATCGCCGTCAAGTGTATTTAGATTCGCATTTGGACAGTTTTCAATTGAGTTTCGTCGGTTTTCGCTGCCCCTCTCTCAAAGTATGCAACACTAATTATAAGTTTCAAACTGCACTCGGCGCCCATTTCCATGCCAGATTAGACAATTCGGGCATGTCTGAATAAACAGCACTTACCTTACTATACGAAAGTCACCAAGTATCTGGGCCCCTCCATACGAGCAAACCATACTCTATGGCTCTTCTGTTAAATGTACTCGATACGACCAAAAGTCAAAGAGGACTCAACCCGTCCACACAAGTTTCTATGTCAGTACATAGATCAAGTGCGCAGCGGGAGAAGATGGTGTGGGGCGTTATCTAGAGGTGGGTGTTGGGGGGAGGTGTGCTGCACCAAAAGTCGAGTCGCGAGTCGAGTTGAGAGTTTTTGCTGCTAATGAAATAAAGATGCCTGCTGTATTAGCGAGAGCGCGAAAGGGCGGGGAAAGGCCGCTCACAGAGGATTCATTTCAAAAGTTTGCTAATGGTTTTAAGCGTAATGAAGCCGGAAATTAGTAAACATTTTGCACATTGGCACGAGAAACGTTCTAAACGAATTAGTTAAACAAACAAAGAAGCTCAGAACAGCTGTGACCTATTTTTTTTCTAGACCTTATATGTAAAGTGCAGAATTGGGAAAAATAAACTATCTTTACTAACCAAAAAACCAAAAATATTGAAATTCCTATGTATGTATATGTATAAATTTGCTTGGTTTGGCATTGTTGACCCATCCAAACCTGAGGTTTCAGAACGAAATTCGTCTATTAGAGACGTTTTAATATAATTCAGGCAGCAAATTTCTAGCTTGGTATGTTAATCAAAAAGCAGATGTATATTCAAGATTTGAATGGTTACATAGTAAAGCTATATAAATTCTGCAGTTATAAACTAACGAATCAAAGGTGTGTGGAATAGGAACATTGTTTTCCACATCAGATTTATTAGAGAAAAATGAAAAACGAAAAACGAAAAACGAGGAACTTCATATTTTCCTAGATAATTAAGCAATTTTTAGAGAACACTTTTGGTGATAATAGAACTTAAAATGTATCTCGACATTGGAATAAACAATGTTTAGAAATTGCTTAGGATTATGTAAAAACTAATGCAATCCTAATGACAGAATAAGGAAAGACGATCAGACCTAAAGGAACTATCAATTTTACCAAAGACATCAAAGGGCGAGTTGAAGGATCATGCGATCTTAACAGCTGGCGATTATGTTCACAGTTTTGCTAACGTTAAAGGTAAATATATTCATATATATACAAAATATTTAAGTGAAAATTATCTACGTCAACAGTGAATATATAACCTGGTTTTGAATTAATTCGGTTATTTACGTCCGGTGATGCATTAATGCCTAAATTAAAAAAAAAAAAAGATGAACAACTTTTTTTAATTCAAATTAAATGGCAATTTAAGGATTATCTACAATACTATGTCAGAGGGAAGGGGGGATCCTAGTTGTATATTGTACTAAAAAGTTTCTGTTCGATCGATGTAATATGTGAGCACATCAAACAATTTATATATTTTTATAACATATTAATTTTAAGAAATTAAAATTCTAATGAAGTCCAATATACCGATTGATCTAGATACTTGAGGCTTTCAGATCACCTCGTTCATTTTTCTAATTTAGTTCTGATCGATTTAAAGTAGTTCATATCGTGTAAAGATCTGAAAAGCTGTTTCTCAGATGCTAATAATAGTCATTTGCATAACCTAGCAATTAATGTTACAAATATTCCTTTCATAAAAGAAATATATTTATAAACAATTATTACTTTTCTGTCCATTTTTACCACTGTACTCTGAGCTCGTTTTCTTGCTTCTACTCTTGCTTCCTTGTTCTTGCCCTACTGTCCTGTGGGTGTCCTATTTAAGAGCGAAGTCGCCATGAAGTATCGTCTAGGAGCTGTTTCAGTTACCATCTAGATTTTAGGACCGTTTGCTTTTTGGTAGCCCCTGCTAAACTGCCGCTCATTGTCTGAGCGTAGCTTTTGTTGGTTAATTCATTTGAAGTTTGCAGCTGAAAGTTTTAATGTTGCCGCTTTGAATTTGGCTTAAACGGATAATTATTTAAACAAATTGTGCAAAATACTTAACAAAAACTTTCCTAGACCTAGACAAAATGTTGCCGCCTCCATGGGCTGTTGCTGCGGTTGTCTAAGCAAATGCTTTACCTGCGCATCGAGTCAGTTTCGCCAGGTGTCTGTTGGCCCGGCGGTTGGGTGGGGCGGGAGGTCAGCTACAGGTTAAACGCCAGACAACAGCAACGGCAACAGCCACGATTCATAACTCAAAACTCAACACGCCGCAAAAACTTTGGAGATGCCGCTGTTGCCGCCGCTTTGCCACGCCTTCTACTGCCCACATTTTAATTAGTCGCATTTGTTGCAAAGCATCCAATTTAATGCACTTGAAATCATTTCGCTAAAGTTTTCAACAGCATTCGTGAGCGGAAGTGCTAGACTAGGGGGTTGAGGACTGGAAAGAATTTCAAATCCAACTCGCAAATGAAATAATTGCCAAACGTTTTAAGCATGCAAAGCGACAACATTTAAAAGAGATACATTTGCCAGTTCCAGTAAACACCTTCAACTCAATTTCGCCATCACGCAAAAGCAAATTATGACTAGTTATTTAAGTCTGAACTTTGATAAGAAAATTGCCAAAGAACAATTCGATGTATAAAAATTTACTTTAAGCATGTGAATTAGCTCTGCATAGAAGCTAACAGTTTTCCCTTGAGGTGATTTGAAAGTTTCTTCACATTGTTGGATGTCGAAAGGAGCGATGTTTGTTCCAAACATCGATTTTCATCAAAGAAAACAAGTAAAGTTATTTATTTATTTATTTATTAGCCAATGCTGGTAGCTTTCGCGTTATCTTAAATTAAATAATATTAAGACTTAAATAACTAACCAACTAATCAGAAAATATGAAACTTAAAGAAAATGTAAAATTAATTTGTTTTAAAAATTCTTTATGGAAATAATATCCTTCAATAGCTTCGATAGTCTGCTCCTTAGAAAATGTTCTGTGTCTAAATACCAAGGGGCAAAGCTCTAGCCTTAAAGGTAAAGCTAGGTAACCAATAAGTTTAATATTTCTCTGTAACCTATACGTAAACCAATATACCCAGTGATGCTAGCTATTAAATTCATCGAAGTATGCTTAATTTCAATTCAAATCTTAAGTCTCTTCCGGGCATGCCTAATTAAGACATGTGTCAGACTTCCGTCAGACTACAACAGTATATCAACTTACGTTTCATTTGGTGAAATTTGGTTGATTCTGATATTGAGTACACAAAGTTCCTAATATTTATATTTGGTGGCAAGCAGGGGGTGAGCGGGTGGTGGAGCCAGGCACGCTGCGAAATCAGCGACAAGGACTGCGTCAGTTGTTGCTGTTGCTACGTGCATTGCATGGCGATTGTCGAAAATGTTCGGCAATGAGCACAACTTTTAACACAATTTATAAACGCAGCGCAATTTATAGAATTTGTGAATTAAATGTAAATGCTTTCCCCCACATGCCTGCATAAAAGTTGATGCCACAAGCCCTCTCCCACACAGACACACACACACATACACACACACACACGCATACACGCTTGCCCTTTCCCTCCAGAGCTAACTCGAAACAACACGAAAACAAACAGCAGCCGCTTGTGGCAATTACCGCAGCAAAAGGCCACTGCAAAAGTTGCCAAAAACTCGGACTCCGTTGCGAATTTATGAGTCGAGCCCAAGCAGAGCGTATTTTAAGCATTTTAAATATTTATTTATATATATATTTATGCGTATTTAGAGCATTTTTAGTCTCTGCTTTTGGAGGCCGCTGCTATCGAAACTGAATTGAAAATATGTTCAATTGCATTTACATAATTGAATAATTTTGTTATCAAATAAAAACCGATTTTAATTTATATTGCCTTGAAATACTCTAGCTGTCGGGTATAGAATAAAGCTGTAACAAAACGTAACATTTTCCACATTGTCTTTATAGATAAATGTGTATATCTGGCATTTATACAAGGAGTTGTCGCATTCAAGATCTTTTAAGCTCTATATCAATCTTGCCATGATGCCCAATTTAACTTATTGCAGTAATAAAATATATATAAAAGGTAAGGTAAAAATGTAATATCTCACTTGTGAGACCTATTTTGTATTGTGTTCTATTAACTTTTGTGATTATGTTTATATAATATTGAATTTGTTTAATTTGCTCTCCTCTAACTCACATATATTTAAAAAACCAACCAAGCTATTCAATATCATTGATTTTATAATTCATTTAATTAATATATCAACAAGAGTATTCGGGCTAAGGCCAGCCATTCAAACTTGTTATTAAAAACAAGTTTGTCGCACTTGCAGCTTAATTAGTATTTTAAGTTTTTTCATCGAAAAATATCAATTACAAACAAAATCAAATAATTAAAATAATTTTGCTCTAAAATCAAATAATTTACGGATGCATTGCAAATGTAATTTGTTTTGCATATCTTTTGCACATCGAAAGCATTTCAATATTCAATAATCACAGCAAACGCTGTGCATTTAAATTGAATCTCTTGTAGTTTTAAGCCTTTTAATTCAAAAAAAGGTATTGTTCTTAAATATGTTTGCTTGTGTGCTTTATGAATCCATTTTACAAAATTTATGCGAGCCTTCCATTTGTTGACTTTTATTTTACCTGCTCGAGATTAATTTTTTTGCTGCCTGTTAACAAAATTGTGCTCGTCTTTTTGGGCCACACACACCTTTGTGCATTTTTTTTTCTTGTATAGCTTTTGCATATTTATGCAATTAAAATTGCAAATATGCTGTGAGGCCGTAGCAGCCTACTTTCTCCTCGCCACACAGCCCCAAATCACACAGCAAACGAGGCGTATGCGCAATTTTTTTACTTGTATGTTTTTGTCAAGAATCGCACACACCAAAAATATAAACCATATCAATGATTTTTGCTCGATTGTATCATGGAATAACTAAGTCATCAGAGATGCTAGGATCCAAAGCACTTGTCAGTTGAAAGTAAGCTTATGTTATTATCAAGCACCTGGTTTATCCACATCCATGAACTCAGGTTCTTCTTCAATAATACATACAATTTTTCGTTTGTTTCAATTGTGTCAACTGTATGTATATGTAATTTCGACAAATATGTGCTATTTTATTGTGTAGCATAGTTGACTAAGAGTCGTACACTGAAGCCAAGGCTTAGGAGTCGAGCCCAATGGAAGACACAATGATTTTATTTTAACAAATTCAGACAAAAATGTTTTCCTTTGAGCAATTGATGCAAGACTATTCACATGAAAATAAATAATTATCTGCAACGATAGCAGTACAGGAACAATGTGTAAGGACTGTTTAATACAAAGAACTGTGTAAGATCTCCGTGGCCAATGACAGCTTCGATGCTTACACTTTCATTTGCTAAACTTTGTAATTAATAGATTTTAATCGGGGAGCGTATGGAAAATGGCAAGTCCTAGGATGTCCATCAGAGTAGCTTTATATATTTTAAAGGTGGCCTTTATTATACAACAAATATCTGCTCTTTTTACGTATTAAGCCCGGCGAAGACGGATATTTCCTTCTAAATCAGCAAAAATTGGCTAGTTGGATTTATAATTATTTATTTAAATTATAGGTTTGACAGCGAGGAGTCGGGCTGAGGAATCCATACATTTCACTGGTCCAATTAAAACGAACGTGGATAACATTCGCGTAGGGAAATGCTAGTCTGGCTATATAAATATTTATATAGTATCATCAAAATGGAAATAGACCGCAGGAATAAGATCCCAAGTAAGCGACAGTTGCAAATCGGATTCGAGCTGTTTAAAATAACTGGGTGTTCTTGTTGCCACAACATGTTGCAAGTGTTGGCGCCACTCTAGACGAAGATTGACTGCCATTGAAGGAAAGGGGAAGGCAAGGACGCGACTGACGCGTTGCGATGACAATTGGATTTGCATTGATACAAAACGCAGGACGAAGACGGAAGGAGGCAAAGCTAAAGGGCTTTCAAATGGTCGTCGTGCAGCTTCTGGTTGTTTTGATTGGTCGTGGCATAAATTTACAATAAATTGCAGCGCTGTATACACAATGAAGACATTACGTATACGCCACGCTGTGCCTTGCCAACGGAACGTGCCACAAGCACGCAAAATGTATTAGAAACGGAAGCAGCTCAAGGGAAACACTTGAGCAGCAAAATACGATTACGATAAAGGGGCAGCAACCCGAATTCAAGGAGGGCGGGGGCAGTAGCTCAACAATTTGTTGGGTGCGCGCCGTGCAACAAGTTGGGGCAAGGCAACCAAAAGGCGCAACTATCGAAACTAGGCACCATCAACTAGCAAAGGCATAGAACGAGAGAGGATCAGGGGGAAGGGGGGGCAGGTGGAGGCGACGTCCGCCATAGAAACCTTGCTTGCAGACGGCGCGCCGCATAAAAATTTATGATTATGTTAAAATGTAAAAGTGCCAACGGGGCAGAAAGCGTCAGACAGCAGCGCAGCAGGTGAGCGAATTTGTGTTAATGTTCCAACTGCAAAGGAATCTCCTGCCACACTAAAAGCTGGCCCCCAAGGCGTTGCAGATGTCCCGGCCCGAGCAGCCAGAGCCAGAACGATGTGGGTCGCCCGCTCCTATTGCCTTGGCATATAAAATATGATTTTTGTGCTCAACGAAAATGCGACAAAACTGATGACGACAACGTCGCGGGTATTATGGCAAATAATGACACAACAACAACAACAACAAGAACAAGTGAAAAAACAACGGAGCTAAAACAGCTGACAACAGTTTGCTGCAATTTGCCATTTATTTTTTTCGTTATGCCCTATACTCTAAGAACATTTTATATGGGGTATGCATGTCTATCGAATCTTCTGTGTGGCTTACATGTGTAGACAAACATCTGAAAATACCAGGACTTCAAACTTAAAAATTATAATTAATGTGTATATGTATAATCGTGAACCTGGTTTCATCCTTATCCTTAACTCCACATTTTCAGTTCATGAACCTGGTTTAATGATTATCCATTAGCCCAGATTTTGGTCCGAGCCTAGGCTTGTTATATATTTAAGTTAAGGTTAGAGTTCAGTTTATTTTAAAAAATAAGTTGGTATTAACGGATTTTAACAAAACCGGTTGGAAGAGCTGCTTTGGAAAATACTTCAGCCAAATGGCAAAAAATGGCCTTAAGCTTGGGGTAAATACATATAAATTTTAGGCCAAGACACATTTAAGTACATCTTGTAAGCTTCATTGACTAAATTATTACATTAATGTTTTCCCTTTAAAAAACTAAATTTTTGTCTAAATATAAGGCGCTACAAAGACTAAAGCACCTTCATTTTGAGTCAATTTTATCTTATTAATTATGGGGATATTCCACGCAAACTTTGAAAAAAATTGATTTTATTTTTATAATTTGAATATATAATAAAAATAAACTTATGAAATTTATATATTTACAATAAATTAAATTTATATTTTAATTTTAGTTGTTATGTTACAAAATAAAAATATAATAAATATAAAATTGTGCTGAGAGAAATCGCGAACCCAAACTTGGCCTCGTGTGTTACATTTGGATAACAAGCTTCATTGTGGATAGCCTAGAATTAAAAAAAAAATTATTTTGTTTGGTTTTCATAAATATTATACGAATGTTTCAAAAGGAAGCCGTACTTTTAGGCCAAGTACAGGGTATTTCCTAGTCATAGCCTCTAAAACCAAACGACGTGCTTCTGGAAATATTTGTTTGCTTCTGTTTCACGTGACTGTCATCTTATAAAAAGATAAAATAAAGAGATAGAAAGAGAAATAGAAAGAGAGCCACGCAAGACATTGCAGTTTTGTTTAACTTTTAACTCGGTTGGATTTGTGTCAGTTGATGTTGTCGGTCGCTTTGGATGAACAGGGGAAGCTCTTGGCAGAGGGTTACGTGAACTTTGCCAAATGACGCTGCCAACAGATGCGGCATCAAAAGTCTAGACAACTTTGAGTCTGATTTGTCTAGGTTATAAATTAGATATCTGCTTACATTATCTATGACAAATCGTAGTTTTAAGTGATAAGCTGAAGCAAAATGCTGCACAACTGACGAGGCGGAAAACAAGGCATGGGACTCCAGAAGAAGCAGCACATAGCTCAGCCAAGTTATGAGTGCGTTATGCGTGCGTGTGTGTGTCATGCATTCATTATCTGTAAGTGGTTTGCGTGCGTCCTTTGGGTGTCCTGAGTGCATTGTGTGTGCACTTCAAGCATCATGCGAGCATCATTCAGGATGAGAGAGATGCACCTAATTGGGAATGCTGTGTAAAAAAATGTATGTATTGAAGAAGGAATCTGATCAAGTTTTTATTAAATGTTACGTCTGTCAAGTGACGTCTGTTACGTCACAGCTCAAGATCATTTCATCTTAGACCCCGTTTTATAAGAATTGTATATATATAAATGTGGAAGAAAAGTGTTGTTATTGAGTTCTTGATAGATACTTATTTATTCTTACAAATCCTAGGTTTTATATACTAAGAGAGTATCTTATTTTAGATCTGCTGTCGATGCATTGTCGCCAGCAGAGGCCATACCCTATTGTTTTTATTTATGATCTTTTTCTTACTCTTGCTACTTGTATTTTTAACATAACATATCTTAGCGTAGGTCACATTACATTCTTGAGCAACTACGAGTTTGTTTTCTGTTTTTATCCAGCTGCCTGCAGTTTGGTACAATATGAAATTTTACCGAGAATCTAAGTGAGACTCGGTGTAATGTGTTCATGCGTGAAAGAATGTGAGTGTCCCGGTTATAAACCAGATTAAAGCCAAGACTGCAAGCCAGTTAAGAATAGGCTTATTTTAAATTTTAAATATATATATCACAGAACAAGGCGTGAACCAAAACCTGAACTGGATGAAGTGAAATATCGCCGAATCAAAGGCAAGGAAGTTTGTTTGTACCGTGAACCGAACCACAGAATGTTTTTTTATTTTGCAGCCAAAGCAAACAATTAATCCAGCTCCAAAATTCCGTAGGAATTGGTTCAACATCACATCGAATTGATAAATTCTTCATGGCCTTCTTCTGCTGAACACTCACAGCTCAAACTAAAAAATTCCGTTTGTATTAAGATTTCTGCTCGGATGCTTTGGTAAAAGTCTGCTATTATATAGATATCTATGTGACTGCTCAAAATGACTTCCTGCCAAGGGTTGCATCCGCATCCCCATCCGCATCCGCATACACCATGCTCCATCGCCAGGCTCGCCTTGCTACCCAACGGCATCCGGCCGTAAACTGCAGCAGTGGCAGCATCAAATCGATTATGTTGCTATTACTTCCGGCAGTTGTCGCTACCAGATGCACATACATATCTGCCCAGTATGATCCAACCTCCAGCTGCAGCTCTGCCTTGACTCCTCGAGATACCCTCTCTTCAGCCACCCCTACGAAAACTTGGTGCTTCCTTTTGAGCTGCGAAAAAGTAAGAATAAATTTCCATGCTTGTTTTATGATTTAGTTTTTCTTGCTTTGCGACATTTGAAGAATCACTGGCTAACAGCAGCAGATGTGGACGGGCGCAGCAGGCAGCAGGCAGCATGTGTCGCCCTTTCGGTGCATCCTTTTGTGGCAGCTGCTCCCAATGGTCGGTTTGGCACATTCGCTCCAATTGCTAATAACAAGCATCAAAATTATCATCGACGCCTGTTACGCCTGTTTTTGGCCAGTTTATGGAGGCTCTGCCCGGCAGGTGGCAGCTGCCTCATTGCGCATCTGTAACGCATGTTGCGCCATTCCAGCGCAGCAGTTGCAGGGAAATTGCCAAAACAGGTCAGAGATTGGCGTCGAGCACAACCCGCTGGTCATTCGATTGCCAACTCAATTGGCGCCAGCCGCAAAACTGCACTTCATGCTGCATGGTGCATGCTGCTGTAGCATGCCGCGTTAGCCGGCGGCTAATTAGCAGCCAATAGCAGCCAATGCGCTAAACACATAATTGGCCCAATAAGCTGGCCAACAGACCGGACCGACAGTCGACAGAAGACAGCCGCCGGCCTTTGATTGATAACAAATTTTTGCCTTAACTATGCCAAACGATATATTCAACGCCTAGAGGCGTGGACACAGAGGAGGCGGCCGACGTGTGCCTAATGAGGCAACTTAATTAGCTAGCATTTTCGTTGCCGGCTTGGTCAAGGGCTGTTGCCAGGACTGAGTCTATGGAGTCTCGTGCGTGCCATCTTACACTCAATTGATTTAATAGACTTGGGTCATGGCTCATTGTCTTGGCCGGGCCCAAAAGTGTCCCAGTCCCTGTCCCTGCCACCGACCCAGCCCCACATTCGCTCCTTTGCCTTCTATTGAGTTTGCTGCGATTGTCCTTATTTTATGCGTGTCACATAATAAATCTTATTTGATTTGTTTACTTCCGTTGACCAACTTAGGTTGACTAACAGCCCCACCCCAACAGTCCCCACCTTACGCATTGTCCTTGTCATTAGGCAAGGCCCATTGTTTTCCTGTCTGTGTCTGCGCATGTGTGTGTGTGTGTGTGTGTGTGTTTGTATGTGACAGCATCCTGGTACTTGCGCTGCGGCCAGTTAATTCGATTAAGTATTGGCCCATTTAAGTGCCGAGGTTGAGCGCACGCCAGTTGCTCATTAAATTAATAATCAAATTACGCATACGCCCAGTGACATGCGCCACTGTCATCAATACGCAAACTATTAAATTAAATATATACCAGGCAAATAAATATATATATTTAATATATAAATATAATATATATATATATAACATGTATGTGCATACATTTATTATTTTGCCACATCCACAATAATTTAATTCAATTAGGGTCGCTTCTGTGCGACAGTCGCATTAGAAATCCAATTAGCTCAGATTATGTGTAAGTTAATTTTGCAATTGGATTCAAGTGAATTTCACATCGAATTTTGTGCATTTATTGCAAATGCACATTACCCACACTATTAAAATTGTATTGAAATTGAGAGGCTTTAACGCTTTAACAAATTCTTGCAACCGTTAATAGCTTTAGTTGTGCTTAAAGCCTTTTGTGTTCCTTAGCTTCTCTATGTGATTCTCAAAGAGAGCTGCTCCGTGTCTCGAGATCTGCTTCTGACAGTTTCTGAAAATTCGTTGTTTATCTGGATATGTTAACTGAAATTGATATTCATTGATTGATCTTATGTAGAATGAAGCGTGCATAATACCCCAATATGGAGAAAGTTTCAAAGTAAACTTTCAATTTTGTGATTTTGATATGGACTGTATATATGTAGGTTTCTTATGGTTATTGCTTCACTTGCATCACTCTGGCATTAAATTAATCTTTACCCTTTCATGGCACTTGGGCAATCTGTTACATGACACGAGGCGTCAAGTCAAACACTTCAGTTGGATGCTATTACTTAAGCACATGTTTTATAATAAGATTCGAAGCCAACGGAAACAATTTTTCATGTGCCTGCTCGAACGTGTCGCTTGGAAAGCGTTCGGTTTCCCTCTCTCTCTCTCTTTCTCTCTCTCTCTCTCCCTCTCTGGGTGTCTGGGCGCTTGGTTGCATTTATGGATGGTTATCCGGCCCGAACTTGGGCTAGCAGCCAGCTAGCAGGACAATCAGTCATTCGTCGTGGGGCAAACGCTCCTGAAGCTTCGAGCGCGATGGCAAAAGTGTCCAAAGGTTGGCCATGTGCTTGACTTTTGTTGTGTGTGTGATGGATATTGCAGGGTGATAGGGGGTTGACAAGGGGGAAGGCTATATTCGTAAGTAAAGAACGCTGTACACACACTTTTGCACCTCAGTGTTGTGTGTGCGTTACACGTTCGTCAATCCATCAAAGTCGATGCGTCTCTGGGCCAAGGCGAATTTAATCAAAGCTTGTCGAGATTTGATTCTCAGTAACAAAATTTAAATTGCGAATTCTGCTTGGTCCTTACTGCTGAGCCCTAACAAAATGACCGCAAATTAAATTTCCTGCCAAATATTTCATTGAGAAAAGGCAACCACAGTTTTCTAATTAATGCCACAAACAGAAATAAAGACAGATACAGAGGCAAACCGAGGCAAACGACAGGCGACACCTTAACACCTGTCACACCCAAGGACACGCACACACACACACACACACCCACTAATGTCCTGACTATGCTGTCTGCGACCTTTGTTTGGCATCGTTAAGTTTTGTGGCCGACTTGTTCACATTTATGATTATTGTTTTCTGGGCGTAGTCTTTGCCAATTTCTCTCCGAAATGTATCTGAGCATAGCATACAAATATTTATGCCACATCCTCAAAGCTGATGTCTTTAATTAGTATCTGTTGTTGCTGGCGTTGTTGCAACATCATCAAAATTGCTGCCATATCTGGCCACACTGGCTGCCAAAAGTATGCACATAATCCACAAGCTGACGCGCTTTTGCATGCTTCAAAATGTACACAAATCGGATTTACTCTGTCTCTTTCCCTCCTCCCCATCCCTCTCTCTCTCTACCTCGCCGTTATTTAATATTGTTAAGGTAAAAAGAAAAAAAAAACTTTGCAACATTTTATCAGATTATGGACACAAAATGCAACTTCCTCTGGTTTCTTTTTTTTTTCCTGCTGCCATAAACGAAATCCGTGGCAGGTTTTTCCGTAACCAATACTCGAATGTCTGCGGCGGCAAGAAGCAAAAGTTGCAAGAAAAACTAGTAGAAAACTCATGCATACATATTTTCTCGCAGGTAAACGGAAACATTAAAATTGTATTTGCTGAGCTTTTCGCGCAACGTTGCACCAGCAAAAACAACAACACGGGCAACAATTCACTCAAAAGCCAAAACCTGCCGCTGCAATCGAGCATCAAGAAAAGTCGAACGAGTTGAAGCCAAGTTAACAGTAACCAAAATGGGCATGGTCCAGCCCTTTTGTGTCTTATTTATAAGCATCTCATCTTTTGCTTAGCGTAAGTAACTCAACTTCCAGCTTCTGCAGACTCCTTGTCTTGTATATAAAAGAATATTTGATATTTAGTTTGGTAAGAGATTGCCTTTATTTATATGTAAGGTAAACTAAGGACCGGGTCTGGAGGCCTAGGGGCCTAAGAGGTCTTATACGAACCCTAAACACAATTGATTGTATTTTTTGAAAATTAAGCAATAATTACCCTTTATATCAAAATATGCGCATGATTAAAATTTAAAAATAAAAAAATCTTATAGGAGATAGAGTTGATATTAAGATTGGATATCCGTGGAGCGCATTAAGCGGCTTCTCGTGTAGCTTGGACAGTTTCGTGTCTCACAGCTCCTGGCTGCTGCTTATCCTTATCAATCTCTATTAAATTGCGTTTCTGGCTGATCACGAGCTGCAGCAGTTTTGTTGCGGCTAGGCCAGAGCTACTTTGGGTTGAGCAAAAAGCCATGACAAATGGCCAACATAGTGCATATTTATGAGAGCACACACTCACACGGGCACGGACACGCACACACACACACTCAAGGCCAATTGCACTCGCTGGGCACTCGACGCTCGGTAAAATGCCAGCACAAAGTTTATACGCACGTAGTCAATTACTCACACCAGAAATGCAGCAGCACAGGGCCGCGCCCAGCAGCCCATATTGTATACCTACATATACCCTATACGTATGCATATGTAGGTACATTTTCCCATTTTGACTAAAGCCGAATCACACACAAACACACACACAAACACCCACACAGACATACACACACATAGATATACATATAACTGCAAAAATTTCTTTAAAATCGATTTTTTAAATACGAACTTTTAACGACTTATTTCGGATTGTGTCTTTTGTCACCCCACCCTAGCCCCCAAAAAGGGGCGTGCCATTGAAATTTCAGCAAGTGTTTTGCCCACATCTGCATTGTAGATGCCGCACACATGCAACAACTCCATAAATATTGCATGTGCAATAAAATTGAAAGTAATTTCTTTGCAACAACACCCGGAACATTGTCGCCCTTTTTGGTATCTTGAAATCTATGACAATTACAGTCGGAATTTATCTGATATTATGGTCGAGTGCCAGACGTTCTTGAGTTACTGTTAATTAGAAATTGTTAAACTTCCCCCGCCCAATTTCAATCTTTTGCAGTACAATGTCAAACATTTCCAAATGCTAGTTAAATTTTATCAAAAGTGAGTATAAAAACTCATAGCTCAACAAAAACGAAAAAAAAAGGGCAATGAAATTATTTCCAATCAGACTCAGAAAATAGTCGACAGTCAACGAACTTCCAAAACGATTTGGCTAACTTTGTACAACTCTTTAAATAAATAAAGGTTTCTGCATAGTTGGAACTGAAGAAGTTTATTCCTATAACATTTACAACTTTGTAAGATACTTTTTTATCTCTTGCTTTTTTCCTAAAGCCCTCGCAATAAATTATGAGTACAATATTTCTTGTTTTAATAAAAAAGAGTTGAAAGTTGAACAAGTCCCCAACATGACAATAAATTCATTTATATTCAAAATTGGCGGGCGTTTTTGGCTTGCACTGCTTGTTATTTAACTGCTTGCAGGCGCTCGAAACACATGCACATATGCGAATATATGTCTAAAAACTGCTTTCTTTTACCCTTAAAATTATAATTATACATTTGTCATTAAATATGTAACACGTATTTGTGCAAATGTATGTAACAGGCAAAAGAAAGCATCTCCGTATACATATTCTTGATCAGCATCAATAGCCAAGTCGATCTACATATATACATATGTCCGTCTGTCTGTCCGTCTTTCCGTCTGACTGTATTTATGAAAGCAGGGATCTCAGAACCTATAAGAACTAGAGACTTGAAATTTGAAATGTAGGTCCTCCTAGTACCCGGCAATAGAAGTTTCTTCCCGATAATCGATAACTTGCCTTGTTTCCCAGTAAACAATCAAATTCGATATCGAAATCCTGATGGTTGAGCAAATCTCGTAAGTCATAATATCTTTAATTGTATAGCTATTGCCACCTCCCCGCTACCAACATTATGCGAATTAGTACAATCAATTGAAATTAAAAAAAGAAAATCTAAATTTTGACCCAAATCGTCAAAATAGCAAGGGTTTACATCACCTTTTTTTTTTTTAATCAAGGTTGGTTGGAATATTAAAACTTTTGTGATGATTTTTTTTTAATATCTCGGGTAAATAACGTCAGATTTTGTAATGTTATACTTTTTGATTTCGTACGGATCCCTATTATCAACTGGCATGCAAACATTTTAAAAATCGATGTGATAAAAAAAGAGGTTGACCAAAAACCGATTGGTTTGTAAAGTGAACCTTTTTTGGTGATTTTTTGGATTATCTCGGCCAAATAATGTCCGATTTCGGAATTTTACACCATTTTGTACAAGTAAGGATCAGTACTATCGATTGGCATCAAAAAATGGAAAATCTAAATTTTGTCCCAAATCGTCAAAATGGCAAGGGGTTACATCACGTTTTTTCTCAAATTCGGGGTCGATTCGAAAATCAAAACTTTTTGAAGATTTTTATTGAATATCTCGGGTAAATACTGTCAGATTTTGAAATGTCATACCTTTTTGAATTCGTAGGGATCCCAACTATCAATCAATAAAATCAACCTTTTTTGGTGATTTTTTTGAATATCTCGGCCAAATAATGTCCGATTTGGGAATTTTTTACCATTTTGTACAAGTAAGGATCAGTACTATCGATTAGCATCAAAAAAAGGAAAAACCAAATTTTGTTCCAAGTCGTCAAAATGGCAAGGGGTTACATCACGTTTTTTCTCAAATTCGGGGTCGGTTCGAAAATCAAAACTTTTTTGATGATTTATTTTGAATATCTCTGGTAAATACTGTCAGATTTTGAAATGTTATACCTTTTTGAATTCGTAGGGATCCCTACTATCAATTGGCATAAAAACATTTTAAAAATCGATGTGTTAAAAAAAGAGGTTGACCAAAAACCGATTGGTTTGTAAAATCCACCTTTTTTGGTGATTTTGTGGAATATCTCGGCCAAATAATGTCCGATTTGGGAATTTTATACCATTTTGTACAAGTACTATCGATTGGCATCAAAAAAAGGAAAATCTAAATTTTGTCCCAAATCGTCAAAATGGCAAGGGGTACATCACGTTTTTTCTCAAATTCGGGGTCAGTTCGAAAATCAAAACTTTTTTGATGATTTATTTTGAGTATCTCTGGTAAATACTGTCAGATTTTGAAATGTTATACCTATTTGTTCGTAGGGATTCGTAGGGATCCCAACTATCAATTGGCATTCGAACATTTTAAAAATCGATGTGTTAAAAAAAGAGGTTGACCAAAAACCGATTGGTTTGTAAAATCAACCTTTTTTGGTGATTTTTTGGAATATCTTGGCCAAATAATGTCCGATTTGGGAATTTTATACCATTTTGTACAAGTAAGGATCAGTACTATCGATTGGCATCAAAAAAAGGAAAATCTAAATTTTGTCCCAAATCGTCAAAATGGCAAGGGGTTACATCACGTTTTTTCTCAAATTCGGGGTTGGCTCGAAAATCAAAACTTTTTTTGATGATTTATTTTGAATATCTCTGCTAAATACTGTCAGATTTTGAAATGTTATACCTTTTTGAATTCGTAGGGATCCCTACTATCAATTGGCATTCAAATATTTTAAAAATCGATGTGTTAAAAAAAAGGTTGAGCAAAAACCGATTGGTTTGTAAAATCTACCTTTTTTGGTGATTTTTTGGAATATCAAATAATGTCCGATTTGGGAATTTTATACCATTTTGTACAATTAAGGATCAGTATAATCGATTGGCATCAAAAAAAGGAAAATCTAAATTTTGTCCCAAATCGTCAAAATGGCAAGGGGTTACATCACGTTTTTGCTCAAATTCGGGGTCGGCCCGAAAATCAAAACTTTTTTGATGATTTTTATTGAATATCTCAGGTAAATACTGTCAGATTTTGAAATGTCATACCTTTTTGAATTCGTAGGGATCCCTACTATCAATTGGCATTCAAATATTTTAAAAATCGATGTGTTAAAAAAAGAAGTTGACCAAAAACCGTTTGGTTTGTAAAATCAACCTTTTTTGGTGATTTTTTGGAATATCTCGGCCAAATAATGTCCGATTTGGGAGTTTTATACCATTTTGGACTCGTAAGAATCAGTACTATCGATTGGCATCAAAAAAGGAAAATCTAAATTTTGTCCCAAATCATCAATATGGCAAGGGGTTACATCACGTTTTTTCTCAAATTCGGGGTCGGTTCGAAAATCAAAACTTTTTTGATGATTTATTTTGAATATCTCTGGTAAATACTGTCAGATTTTGAAATGTTATACCTTTTTGAATTCGTAGGGATCCCTACTATCAATTGGCATTCAAACATTTTAAAAATCGATGTGTTAAAAAAAGAGGTTGACCAAAAACCGATTGGTTTGTAAAATCCACCTTTTTTGGTGATTTTTTGGAATATCTCGGCCAAATAATGTCCGATTTGGGAATTTTATACCATTTTGGACTCGTAAGAATCAGTACTATCGATTGGCATCAAAAAAAGGAAAATCTAAATTTTGTCCCAAATCGTCAAAATGGCAAGGGGTTACATCACGTTTTTTCTCAAATTCGGGGTCGGTTCGAAAATCAAAACTTTTTTGATGATTTATTTGGAATATCTCTGGTAAATACTGTCAGATTTTGAAATGTTATACCTTTTTGAATTTGTAGGGATCCCTACTATCAATTGGCATTCAAACATTTTAAAAATCGATGTGTTAAAAAAAGAGGTTGACCAAAAACCGATTGGTTTGTAAAATCCACCTTTTTTGGTGATTTTTTGGAATATCTCCGCCAAATAATGTCCGATTTGGGAATTTTATACCATTTTGTACAAGTACTGTCGATTGGCATCAAAAAAAGGAAAATCTAAATTTTGTCCCAAATCGTCAAAATGGCAAGGGGTTACATCACGTTTTTTCTCAAATTCGGGGTCAGTTCGAAAATCAAAACTTTTTTGATGATTTATTTTGAGTATCTCTGGTAAATACTGTCAGATTTTGAAATGTTATACCTATTTGAATTCGTAGGGATCCCAACTATCAATTGGCATTCGAACATTTTAAAAATCGATGTGTTAAAAAAAGAGGTTGACCAAAAACCGATTGGTTTGTAAAATCAACCTTTTTTGGTGATTTTTTGGAATATCTTGGCCAAATAATGTCCGATTTGGGAATTTTATACCATTTTGTACAAGTAAGGATCAGTACTATCGATTGGCATCAAAAAAAGGAAAATCTAAATTTTGTCCCAAATCGTCAAAATGGCAAGGGGTTACATCACGTTTTTTCTCAAATTCGGGGTTGGCTCGAAAATCAAAACTTTTTTTGATGATTTATTTTGAATATCTCGGGTAAATACTGTCAGATTTTGAAATGTTATACCTTTTTGAATTCGTAGGGATCCCTACTATCAATTGGCATTCAAACATTTTAAAAATCGATTTGTTAAAAAAAGAGGTTGACCAAAAACCGATTGGTTTGTAAAATCTACCTTTTTTGGTGATTTTTTGGAATATCTCGGCCAAATAATGTCCGATTTGGGAATTTTATACCATTTTGGACTCGTAAGAATCAGTACTATCGATTGGCATCAAAAAAAGGAAAATCTAAATTTTGTCCCAAATCGTCAAAATGGCAAGGGGTTACATCACGTTTTTTCTCAAATTCGGGGTCGGTTCGAAAATCAAAACTTTTTTGATGATTTATTTGGAATATCTCTGGTAAATACTGTCAGATTTTGAAATGTTATACCTTTTTGAATTTGTAGGGATCCCTACTATCAATTGGCATTCAAACATTTTAAAAATCGATGTGTTAAAAAAAGAGGTTGACCAAAAACCGATTGGTTTGTAAAATCCACCTTTTTTGGTGATTTTTTGGAATATCTCCGCCAAATAATGTCCGATTTGGGAATTTTATACCATTTTGTACAAGTACTGTCGATTGGCATCAAAAAAAGGAAAATCTAAATTTTGTCCCAAATCGTCAAAATGGCAAGGGGTTACATCACGTTTTTTCTCAAATTCGGGGTCAGTTCGAAAATCAAAACTTTTTTGATGATTTATTTTGAGTATCTCTGGTAAATACTGTCAGATTTTGAAATGTTATACCTATTTGAATTCGTAGGGATCCCAACTATCAATTGGCATTCGAACATTTTAAAAATCGATGTGTTAAAAAAAGAGGTTGACCAAAAACCGATTGGTTTGTAAAATCAACCTTTTTTGGTGATTTTTTGGAATATCTTGGCCAAATAATGTCCGATTTGGGAATTTTATACCATTTTGTACAAGTAAGGATCAGTACTATCGATTGGCATCAAAAAAAGGAAAATCTAAATTTTGTCCCAAATCGTCAAAATGGCAAGGGGTTACATCACGTTTTTTCTCAAATTCGGGGTTGGCTCGAAAATCAAAACTTTTTTTGATGATTTATTTTGAATATCTCGGGTAAATACTGTCAGATTTTGAAATGTTATACCTTTTTGAATTCGTAGGGATCCCTACTATCAATTGGCATTCAAACATTTTAAAAATCGATTTGTTAAAAAAAGAGGTTGACCAAAAACCGATTGGTTTGTAAAATCTACCTTTTTTGGTGATTTTTTGGAATATCTCGGCCAAATAATGTCCGATTTGGGAATTTTATACCATTTTGGACTCGTAAGAATCAGTACTATCGATTGGCATCAAAAAAAGGAAAAACTAAATTTTGTCCCAAATCGTCAAAATGGCAAGGGGTTACATCACGTTTTTTCTCAAATTCGGGGTCGGTTTGAAAATCAAAACTTTTTTGATGATTTATTTGGAATATCTCTAAAAAATACTGTCAGATTTTGAAATGTTATACGATTTTGAATTCGTAGGGATCCCTACTATCAATTGGCATTCAAACATTTTAAACATCGATGTGTTAAAAAAAGAGGTTGACCAAAAACCGATTGGTTTGTAAAATCAACCTTTTTTGGTGATTTTTTGGAATATCTCGGCCAAATAATGTCCGATTTGGGAATTTTATACCATTTTGGACTCGTAAGAATCAGTACTATCGATTGGCATCAAAAAAAGGAAAATCTAAATTTTGTCCCAAATCGTCAAAATGGCAAGGGGTTACATCACGTTTTTTCTCAAATTCGGGGTCGGTTCGAAAAACAATAGTTTTTTGATGATTTATTTTGAATATCTCGGGTAAATACTGTCAGATTTTGAAATTTTATACGATTTTGAATTCGTAGGGATCCCTACTATCAATTGGCATTCAAACATTTTAAAAATCGATTTGTTAAAAAAAGAGGTTGACCAAAAACCGATTGGTTTGTAAAATCTACCTTTTTTGGTGATTTTTTGGAATATCTCGGCCAAATAATGTCCGATTTGGGAATTTTATACCATTTTGTACAAGTAAGGATCAGAACTATCGATTGGCATCAAAAAAAGGAAAATCTAAATTTTGTGCCAAATCGTCAAAATGGCAAGGGGTTACATCACGTTTTTTCACAAATTCGGGGTCGGTTGGAAAACCAAAACTTTTCTGTTGATTTTTATTAAATATCTCGGGTAAATACTGTTCGATTTTGAAATGTTATACCTTTTTTAATTCGTAGGGATCCCTATTATCAATTGGCATTCAAACATTTTTAAAATCGATGGGTTAAAAAAAGTGGTTGACTAAAAAACGATGCGTTTGTAAAGATAACCTGTTTTTATGATTCTTTGTAATATCTCGGCCAAATACTGTCCGATTTGAGAATTTTATACCATTTTGGACTTGTAAGGATCAGTACTATCGATTGGCATCAAAAAAATAAAAATCTAAATTCTGACCAAAATCAACAAAATGGCAAGGGGTTACATCACGTTTTTTTCGCAAATTCGGAGTCGGTTCGAAAATCAAAACTTTTTTGATAATTTTTATTGAATATCTCGGGTAAATACTGTCCGATTTTGAAATGTTATACCTTTTTGAATTCGTAGGGATCCCTATTATCTGCATTCAAACATTTTAAAAATCGATGGGTTAAAAAAAGTGGTTGACCAAAAACCGATTCGTTTGTAAAGTCCCCCTTTTTTGATGATTTTTTGGAATATCTCGGCCAAATAATGTACGATTTTGGATTTTTATACCATTTTGCACTCGTAAGGATCAGTTCTATCGATTGACATCAAAATCAATATTTCTTAAATGTTTATCTTTTCAAAATCGGACGTATTTTAAATTAACAAATTTTTCATTTTATATATTTCAGCCAAATCTGGCTTGGCAGATTGGACATGGACAACATATAATCAGCAAATGATCGCTACTCATGGTACCTAGTTGACCTATATATCCTTGGTTATTCCATATCATGGATATAGTCCTAGCGAACCTAAAGGACCGAGTTCCTGCAAAATACGCAAGAACATGGTCCAAAACTATGTATGCTTTTGTTTTACAGCCGCCCCCAGTAGCAGCCACGCCCCCTGGATGGTTTCTAGTTGACAAACATATCCTTGGTCTTACCATACCATTGATATAGTCCTTGAGAACCTAAAGGATCAGATCTCTGCAAAATGTGCATTGAAATGGTCCAAAAACATGAATGATTTCTCTTTCAGGAGCCCTTTTACAGCAGCTGCAGCTGCAGCTGTTGTTTTACAGCGGCCTTACAGCGCTCAGTTTACAGAATCTGCTACTTAACAGTACTCATTTTAATTTTTTACATTTTTGCCCCTTAACGCTATGCAACGAATATTTTTGTTCGAAAAACTCGTCGACCTTCTGGGCATTTCTGTTCGCCTGGTACTTTTGGGAAATTTGGGACCCAGCCGGCTGCGATGGGCGCCCCTTTTGGGTATGCAATGAAATTTTTCGGCAGCTAAAAATATTTTTTGTCGACCTTCTGGGCATTTCTGTTCGCCTGGTACTTTTGGGAAATTTGGGACCCAGCCGGCTGCGACGGGCGCCCCTTTTGGGTATGCAATGATTTTTTTCGGCAGCTAAAAATATTTTTTGTCGACCTTCTGGGCATTTCTGTTCGCCTGGTACTTTTGGGAAATTTGGGACCCAGCCGGCTGCGACGGGCGCCCCTTTTGGGTATGCAATGAAATTTTTCGGCAGCTAAAAATATTTTTTGTCGACCTTCTGGGAATTTATGTTCGCCTGGTATTTTGTCAGATTTTAAGAAAAATCTCGGCAGCCAGCGGTTGCCAACAGACGCCCCTGGCGGGTATGCAACGGATTTTTAATTTTTAAATAAAAAAACAGGATTTTCGTTTTATATTTTGAATAAATTGATTTATTTATATTTCAATTTATAAAATTGTTGTTTTTAATTGACAAATTGAGCTTAAATTGTAATTGTTGCTTATTTGAACTTAAAATAGCTATATCTGGCTTAATTAAAGTCCGATCCTGTAAAATGTGCTTTGTCAGTCGAGAAGGTCCTTAGAGCTCATTGTAGTCCTTAATTTGTTAGTCTGAAAAGATAAAAACACATTTATTATAAACATATAAATATTTATATAAAATCGGAAAATAGGCCATAACTCGGGCATGTCCTTGCAGATTTTCAAAGGACATGCTGCGTTAGGATCGTATGGACCCCCTGCATCGATCTGCATCATAAAAATATGGGGTCATCTAAGAATCATATGACCCGAAATTGGACTTGTAAAATTTCAGTCCCGGAGCGCACGGAAATGGCCCGAAAACACAAATCCTTAAATTTCTCCAAAACTACCAGGACGATCTTAATGAATTTTGGCCAGTTGATAGTCCTGGTCAATACAGTTTATTTGCCACAGGACTTGTCAGGATACGAGAGGATATGGCCGAGTTATGGCCTATTTTCTGTTGCAAAAATTGCCCTAAAAACTTCGCCGTTTGAAGGACTTTCGTCCTTTTTGTTGTATTTTCTTAAATGGGAGGACGAGCACTATCTGCTGTCCAAAGGACATCCCGCTAGTCCTTCAAATGGCCAATTTAGACCCGATTTTTTCGATTTTGGCCACTTTCGCGACTAACCCCCTATAAAAAATGTTGGTGAAATTTTTTGTCGAATTCTGGAAATTTTTGAATGCCAATCGATAGACCTGCTCTCCACGAGTTCAACAAGGTAGATCCTTCCGATATCCTTAAGGATTTGGCCGAGTTATGGCTAATTGAAAAATGTCCTTTTTAGTAAAATAGCCATATCGCCGAAAGTACAAGGACGATTTTGATGTCCTTTGGACAGTTGGTAGCTGTGATTAATACGAGTTGTTTGACACAGGACTCGTCAGGATTCGCAAGGATACGGCTGAGCTATGGTCTTGCTAATATACAAAAGAAATGTCCTTATATCGCGGCTCTTAGGACGATTTTCGTCCTTTTCTTTGTATATTCTGAATAAGCGAGATAAGCACAGGCTGCTCACCAAAGGACATTCGGATAGTCCTTTAAATGGCCGAGCCATCGCCGATTTTGATATGATGTCCTTTTTAGAAAAATAGCCATAATTCGGCCATATCCTTTCAGATTTTCAAAAGATTTGGTGCGTTAGGATCGTACGGACCATCCGCATCGATCTGCATCAAAACATTATGGGGTCATCTAAGAATCCAGGACTTGGTGAAATTTAAGCCGGTAAAAACAGAAAATCCCTAATACATCCGAAACTACATGAACATGATCTTGTTGGTTTTTGGCCAGATTATGAACCTTGTGCATACAAATCGATTGACATAGGACTCGTCCGATTCCGCAAGAATGCGTCCGAATTAATGACTTTGCTAATTTACAAAAACAATTTTTTCGGCCAAATATTGTCCGATTATGGCATTATATACTTCTCTGAACTCGTAAGGATCAGGACTATCGATTGGCAGTACAAAAATGAAATTCTAAATTTCAACCCAAATTAGAAAATAATACCTTTTTGAATTCGTACGACCGCAGTCCACCAGCTACATGGCCCGTCTTTCTGCTCATCCTAGTAAACTGGCAAGAAGGCTTTGCCGGAGAAAGTGCCGGAGACTTGGCAGGATCCAGCCAATCGATCTCCCAAGCCGGGCACTAGAATAAATATTAATAAATAAATAAATAATATAAAGGAACGATGTATAAAGACATAAAAATTAATGTTATTTATAAGATGCTAAGGAATAGTATCTAAAAATTAACTAATAAAAGAAATAAATGGCATTAAAAAAATGAAAATCGAAATTTCGATCCAAATCGAAAGAAAAAAAAAACAGCAAGGTGTTTGGTTGTATGCCAGCTTTTTTACAGGGTATCTGCTCGTCTAGCACAGATTAGCTGAGCACTCTTACTTGTTAGTTGTTGCTGTTGCTGCAGTTCGCTGCCCGCTTCTCTACATTTAATTATTTTGTTTAAAAAGTTTTGACACCGCGACGCGCATGCAGATTTACAGTCTGGCAGCTCGGAGCTCGGAACTTGGAGCTTGGAGCTTGGAGCTGGCAGCTTCTGCCCGCTACCAGAATGACAGCCGTGGCCAGCGGCAGTGTTGCAAGTGTCTGCACGAGTGTGTGTGTGTGTGTGTGTGTTGCAAAGGGGGGCAAGACGTGACGCTGTGGCAATAGCCAAAAAAAAAAGAGAAGTTTTTGCCATTCAATTTGAGTTGCGGCTTGTCGGAGATTGGATGGCAACTCTGGCTGATGGCCTCCCTGGCTCCTCGTTAGTTTGTTGTTGCCGTTGTTGCCGTTGTTGTTGTTGTTAGCCAAAGTGTATCTAGATGAAGGCGCGACAATTGGCATGCATTAAGTTGTTGCCGCAAATAATGTCAGATTTTGGAATTTTATACCATTTTCGACTCGTAAGGATCAGTTCTTTCGATTCGCATCAAAAATATGAAAATCTAAATTTTGACCAAAATCAACAAAATGACAAGGGGTTACATCACGTTCTTTCACAAATTCGGGGTCGGTTGGAAAATCAAAACTTTTCTGATGATTTTTATTAAATATCCCGGGTAAATACTGTCAGATTTTGAGATGTTATACCTTTTTAAATTCGTAGGGATCCCAACTATCAATTGGCATTTAAACAAATTAAAAATCAATAGGTTAAAAAAAAGTGGTTGACCAAAAAACGATTCGTTTGTAAAGTCAACATTTTTGAATGATTTTTTTAAATATCTCGGCCAAATAATGTCAGATTTTAGAATTTTATACCATTTTCGACTTGTGAGGATCAGTACTTTCGATTGGCATCAAAAATATGAAAATCTAAATTTTGACCAAAATCAACAAAATGGCAAGGGGTTACATCACGTTTTTTCTCAAATTCGGGGTCGGTTCGAAAATCAGATCTTTTTTGATGATTTTTATTGAATACCCCGGGTAAATACTGTCAGATTTTGAAATGTTATACCTTTTTAAATTTGTAGGGATCCCTACTATCAATTGGCATCCAAACATTTTAAAAATCGATGGGTTAAAAAGAGTTGTTGACCAAAAAACGATTCGTTTGTAAAGTCAACCTGTTTTGATGTTTTTTTGCAATATCTCGGCCAAATAATGTCAGATTTAGGAATTTTATACCATTTTGGACTCGTAAGGATCAGTACTTTCGATTCGCATTAAATAAATGAAAATCTAAATTTTGACCAAAATCAACAAAATGGCAAGGGGTTACATCACGTTTTTTCACAAATTCGGGGTCGGTTGGAAAATCAAAACTTTTCTGATGATTTTTATTAAATATCCCGGGTAAATACTGTCAGATTTTGAAAAGTTATACCTTTTTAAATTCGTAGGGATTCCTACTATCAATTGGCATTCAGACAAATTAAAAATCGTTGGGTTAAAAAGAGTTGTGGACCAAAAAACGATTCGTTTTTAAAGTCAACCTTTTTTGACGGTTTTTTTGAATACCCCAGCCAAATATTGCCAAATTATGGAATGATATACCTTGAAATACTCGTAAGAATCAGTACTATCAATTGGCATCAAAAAAAGGAAAATCTAAATTTTGTCCCAAATCGTCAAAATGGCAAGGGGTTACATCACGTTTTTTCTCAAATTCGGGGTCGGTTCGAAAATCAAAACTTTTTTGATGATTTATTTTGGAATATCTCTGGTAAATACTGTCAGATTTTGAAATGTTATACCTTTTTGAATTCGTAGGGATCCCTACTATCAATTGGCATTCAAACATTTTAAAAATCGATGTGTTAAAAAAAGAGGTTGACCAAAAACCGATTGGTTTGTAAAATCCACCTTTTTTGGTGATTTTTTGGAATATCTCGGCCAAATAATGTCCGATTTGGGAATTTGATACCATTTTGGACTCGTAAGAATCAGTACTATCGATTGGCATCAAAAAAAGGAAAATCTAAATTTTGTCCCAAATCGTCAAAATGGCAAGGGGTTACATCACGTTTTTTCTCAAATTCGGGGTCGGTTCGAAAATCAAAACTTTTTTGATGATTTATTTGGAATATCTCGGGTAAATACTGTCAGATTTTGAAATGTTATACGATTTTGAATTCGTAGGGATCCCAACTATCAATTGGCATTCAAACATTTTAAAAATCGATTTGTTAAAAAAAGAGGTTGACCAAAAACCGATTGGTTTGTAAAATCTACCTTTTTTGGTGATGTTTTGGAATATCTCGGCCAAATAATGTCCGATTTGGGAATTTTATACCATTTTGTACAAGTAAGGATCAGTACTATCGATTGGCATCAAAAAAAGGAAAATCTAAATTTTGTCCCAAATCGTCAAAATGGCAAGGGGTTACATCACGTTTTTTCTCAAATTCGGGGTCGGTTCGAAAAACAAAACTTTTTTGATGATTTATTTTGAATATCTCGGGTAAATACTGTCAGATTTTGAAATGTTATACCCTTTTGAATTCGTAGGGATCCCAACTATCAATTGGCATTCAAACATTTTAAAAATCGATTTGTTAAAAAAAGAGGTTGACCAAAAGCCGATTGGTTTGTAAAATCTACCTTTTTTGGTGATTTTTTGGAATATCTCGGCCAAATAATGTCCGATTTGGGAATTTTATACCATTTTGGGCTCGTAAGAATCAGTACTATCGATTGGCATCAAAAAAAGGAAAATCTAAATTTTGTCCCAAATCGTCAAAATGGCAAGGGGTTACATCACGTTTTTTCTCAAATTCGGGGTCGGTTCGAAAAACAAAACTTTTTTGATGATTTATTTTGAATATCTCGGGTAAATACTGTCAGATTTTGAAATGTTATACGATTTTGAATTCGTAGGGATCCCATCTATCAATTGGCATTCAAACATTTTAAAAATCGATTTGTTAAAAAAAGAGGTTGACCAAAAACCGATTGGTTTGTAAAATCTACCTTTTTTGGTGATTTTTTGGAATATCTCGGCCAAATAATGTCCGATTTGGGAATTTTATACCATTTTGTACAAGTAAGGATCAGTACTATCGATTGGCATCAAAAAAAGGAAAATCTAAATTTTGTCCCAAATCGTCAAAATGGCAAGGGGTTACATCACGTTTTTTCTCAAATTCGGGGTCGGTTCGAAAAACAAAACTTTTTTGATGATTTATTTTGAATATCTCGGGTAAATACTGTCAGATTTTAAAATGTTATACCCTTTTGAATTCGTAGGGATCCCAACTATCAATTGGCATTCAAACATTTTAAAAATCGATGTGTTAAAAAAAGAGGTTGACCAAAAACCGATTGGTTTGTAAAATCCACCTTTTTTGGTGATTTTTTGGAATATCTCGGCCAAATAATGTCTGATTTGGGAATTTTATACCATTTTGGACTCGTAAGAATCTATCAATTGGCATCAAAAAAAGGAAAATCTAAATTTTGTCCCAAATCGTCAAAATGGCAAGGGGTTACATCACGTTTTTTCTCAAATTCGGGGTCGGTTCGAAAATCAAAACTTTTTTGATGATTTATTTGGAATATCTCTGGTAAATACTGTCAGATTTTGAAATGTTATACCTTTTTGAATTCGTAGGGATCCCTACTATCAATTGGCATTCAAACATTTTAAAAATCGATGTGTTAAAAAAAGAGGTTGACCAAAAACCGATTGGTTTGTAAAATCCACCTTTTTTGGTGATTTTTTGGAATATCTCGGCCAAATAATGTCCGATTTGGGAATTTTATACCATTTTGGACTCGTAAGAATCAGTACTATCGATTGGCATCAAAAAAAGGAAAATCTAAATTTTGTCCCAAATCGTCAAAATGGCAAGGGGTTACATCACGTTTTTTCTCAAATTCGGGGTCGGTTCGAAAAACAAAACTTTTTTGATGATTTATTTTGAATATCTCGGGTAAATACTGTCAGATTTTGAAATGTTATACGATTTTGAATTCGTAGGGATCCCATCTATCAATTGGCATTCAAACATTTTAAAAATCGATTTGTTAAAAAAAGAGGTTGACCAAAAACCGATTGGTTTGTAAAATCTACCTTTTTTGGTGATTTTTTGGAATATCTCGGCCAAATAATGTCCGATTTGGGAATTTTATACCATTTTGTACAAGTAAGGATCAGTACTATCGATTGGCATCAAAAAAAGGAAAATCTAAATTTTGTCCCAAATCGTCAAAATGGCAAGGGGTTACATCACGTTTTTTCTCAAATTCGGGGTCGGTTCGAAAAACAAAACTTTTTTGATGATTTATTTTGAATATCTCGGGTAAATACTGTCAGATTTTGAAATGTTATACCCTTTTGAATTCGTAGGGATCCCAACTATCAATTGGCATTCAAACATTTTAAAAATCGATGTGTTAGAAAAAGAGGTTGACCAAAAACCGATTGGTTTGTAAAATCCACCTTTTTTGGTGATTTTTTGGAATATCTCGGCCAAATAATGTCCGATTTGGGAATTTTATACCATTTTGGACTCGTAAGAATCAGTACTATCGATTGGCATCAAAAAAAAGGAAAATCTAAATTTTTCCCAAATCGTCAAAATGGCAAGGGGTTACATCACGTTTTTTCTCAAATTCGGGGTCGGTTCGAAAAACAAAACTTTTTTGATGATTTATTTTGAATATCTCGGGTAAATACTGTCAGATTTTGAAATGTTATACGATTTTGAATTCGTAGGGATCCCAACTATCAATTGGCATTCAAACATTTTAAAAATCGATTTGTTAAAAAAAGAGGTTGACCAAAAACCGATTGGTTTGTAAAATCTACCTTTTTTGGTGATTTTTTGGAATATCTCGGGCAAATAATGTCCGATTTGGGAATTTTATACCATTTTGTACAAGTAAGGATCAGTACTATCGATTGGCATCAAAAAAAAGGCAAATCTAAATTTTGTCCCAAATCGTCAAAATGGCAAGGGGTTACATCACGTTTTTTCTCAAATTCGGGGTCGGTTCGAAAAACAAAACTTTTTTGATGATTTATTTTGAATATCTCGGGTAAATACTGTCAGATTTTGAAATGTTATACCCTTTTGAATTCGTAGGGATCCCAACTATCAATTGGCATTCAAACATTTTAAAAATCGATTTGTTAAAAAAAGAGGTTGACCAAAAGCCGATTGGTTTGTAAAATCTACCTTTTTTGGTGATTTTTTGGAATATCTCGGCCAAATAATGTCCGATTTGGGAATTTTATACCATTTTGGACTCGTAAGAATCAGTACTATCGATTGGCATCAAAAAAAGGAAAATCTAAATTTTGTCCCAAATCGTCAAAATGGCAAGGGGTTACATCACGTTTTTTCTCAAATTCGGGGTCGGTTCGAAAAACAAAACTTTTTTGATGATTTATTTTGAATATCTCGGGTAAATACTGTCAGATTTTGAAATGTTATACCCTTTTGAATTCGTAGGGATCCCAACTATCAATTGGCATTCAAACATTTTAAAAATCGATGTGTTAAAAAAAGAGGTTGACCAAAAACCGATTGGTTTGTAAAATCCACCTTTTTTGGTGATTTTTTGGAATATCTCGGCCAAATAATGTCCGATTTGGGAATTTTATACCATTTTGGACTCGTAAGAATCAGTACTATCGATTGGCATCAAAAAAAGGAAAATCTAAATTTTGTCCAAAATCGTCAATATGGCAAGGGGTTACATCACGTTTTTTCTCAAATTCGGGGTCGGTTCGAAAAACAAAACTTTTTTGATGATTTATTTTGAATATCTCGGGTAAATACTGTCAGATTTTGAAATGTTATACGATTTTGAATTCGTAGGGATCCCAACTATCAATTGGCATTCAAACATTTTAAAAATCGATTTGTTAAAAAAAGAGGTTGACCAAAAACCGATTGGTTTGTAAAATCTACCTTTTTTGGTGATTTTTTGGAATATCTCGGGCAAATAATGTCCGATTTGGGAATTTTATACCATTTTGTACAAGTAAGGATCAGTACTATCGATTGGCATCAAAAAAGGAAAATCTAAATTTTGTCCCAAATCGTCAAAATGGCAAGGGGTTACATCACGTTTTTTCTCAAATTCGGGGTCGGTTCGAAAAACAAAACTTTTTTGATGATTTATTTTGAATATCTCGGGTAAATACTGTCAGATTTTGAAATGTTATACCCTTTTGAATTCGTAGGGATCCCAACTATCAATTGGCATTCAAACATTTTAAAAGTCGATGTGTTAAAAAAAGAGGTTGACCAAAAACCGATTGGTTTGTAAAATCAACCTTTTTTGGTGATTTTTTGGAATATCTCGGCCAAATAATGTCCGATTTGGGAATTTTATACCATTTTAGACTCGTAAGAATCAGTACTATTGATTGGCATCAAAAAAAAGGAAAATCTAAATTTTTCCCAAATCGTCAAAATGGCAAGGGGTTACATCACGTTTTTTCTCAAATTCGGGGTCGGTTCGAAAAACAAAACTTTTTTGATGATTTATTTTGAATATCTCTGGTAAATACTGTCAGATTTTGAAATGTTATACCCTTTTGAATTCGTAGGGATCCCAACTATCAATTGGCATTCAAACATTTTAAAAATCGATGTGTTAAAAAAAGAGGTTGACCAAAAACCGATTGGTTTGTAAAATCCACCTTTTTTGGTGATTTTTTGGAATATCTCGGCAGAATAATGTCCGATTTGGGAATTTTATACCATTTTAGACTCGTAAGAATCAGTCTTATCGATTGGCATCAAAAAAGGAAAATCTAAATTTTGTCCCAAATCGTCAAAATGGCAAGGGGTTACATCACGTTTTTTCTCAAATTCGGGGTCGGTTCGAAAAACAAAACTTTTTTGATGATTTATTTTGAATATCTCGGGTAAATACTGTCAGATTTTGAAATGTTATACCCTTTTGAATTCGTAGGGATCCCAACTATCAATTGGCATTCAAACATTTTAAAAGTCGATGTGTTAAAAAAAGAGGTTGACCAAAAACCGATTGGTTTGTAAAATCCACCTTTTTTGGTGATTTTTTGAAATATCTCGGCCAAATAATGTCCGATTTGGGAATTTTATACCATTTTGGACTCGTAAGAATCAGTACTATCGATTGGCATCAAAAAAGGAAAATCTAAATTTTGTCCCAAATCGTCAAAATGGCAAGGGGTTACATCACGTTTTTTCTCAAATTCGGGGTCGGTTCGAAAAACAAAACTTTTTTGATGATTTATTTTGAATATCTCGGGTAAATACTGTCAGATTTTGAAATGTTATACCCTTTTGAATTCGTAGGGATCCCAACTATCAATTGGCATTCAAACATTTTAAAAATCGATGTGTTAAAAAAAGAGGTTGACCAAAAACCGATTGGTTTGTAAAATCCACCTTTTTTGGTGATTTTTTGGAATATCTCGGCCAAATAATGTCCGATTTGGGAATTTTATACCATTTTGTACAAGTAAGGATCAGTACTATCGATTGGCATCAAAAAAAAGGAAAATCTAAATTTTGTCCCAAATCGTCAAAATGGCAAGGGGTTACATCACGTTTTTTCTCAAATTCGGGGTCGCTTCGAAAAACAAAACTTTTTTGATGATTTATTTTGAATATCTCGGGTAAATACTGTCAGATTTTGAAATGTTATACCCTTTTGAATTCGTAGGGATCCCAACTATCAATTGGCATTCAAACATTTTAAAAGTCGATGTGTTAAAAAAAGAGGTTGACCAAAAACCGATTGGTTTGTAAAATTCACCTTTTTTGGTGATTTTTTGAAATATCTCGGCCAAATAATGTCCGATTTGGGAATTTTATACCATTTTGTACAAGTAAGGATCAGTACTATCGATTGGCATCAAAAAAGGAAAATCTAAATTTTGTCCCAAATCGTCAAAATGGCAAGGGGTTACATCACGTTTTTTCTCAAATTCGGGGTCGGTTCGAAAAACAAAACTTTTTTGATGATTTATTTTGAATATCTCTGGTAAATACTGTCAGATTTTGAAATTCTATGCCTTTTTTGAATTCGTAGGGATCCCTACTATCAATTGGCATTCAAACATTTTAAAAATCGATGTGTTAAAAAAAGAGGTTGACCAAAAACCGATTGGTTTGTAAAATCCACCTTTTTTGGTGATTTTTTGGAATATCTCGGCCAAATAATGTCCGATTTGGGAATTTTATACCATTTTGTACAAGTAAGGATCAGTACTATCGATTGGCATCAAAAAAAAGGCAAATCTAAATTTTGTCCCAAATCGTCAAAATGGCAAGGGGTTACATCACGTTTTTTCTCAAATTCGGGGTCGGTTCGAAAATCAAAACTTTTTTGATGATTTATTTTGAATATCTCTGGTAAATACTGTCAGATTTTGAAATTCTATGCCTTTTTTGAATTCGTAGGGATCCCTACTATCAATTGGCATTCAAACATTTTAAAAATCGATGTGTTAAAAAAAGAGGTTGACCAAAAACCGATTGGTTTGTAAAATAAACCTTTTTTGGTGATTTTTTGGAATATCTCGGCCAAATAATGTCCGATTTGGGAATTTTATACCATTTTGGACTCGTAAGAATCAGTACTATCGATTGGCATCAAAATTTGTCCCAAATCGTCAAAATGGCAAGGGGTTACATCACGTTTTTTCTCAAATTCGGGGTCGGTTCGAAAAACAAAACTTTTTTGATGATTTTTATTGAATATCTCGGGTAAATACTGTCAGATTTTGAAATGTCATACCTATTTGAATTCGTAACTGATCTTGCCATGTCCGTCTGTCTGTCCGTCCGTCTGTCCTTATGTATAAACGCAAGGATCTCAGAACCTATAAGACCTAGGGACTTGAAATTGGAAATTCATCAAAATCGGCTAAGAAACAAAACAGTTATTAAATATAACGTGTTTTGGCTAACCTCGAGTCAGCGGTTGCAAGAATTTCTGTATACTATACATGTACACACACAATTTCACGCGCGTTTTAATTCTATCAACAGGATGGCAATTGCGATAGTATTGTTTTTTGTGCTGAGTGTATGGGCTGCTATATTAATTGGTTTTATTTTTCAATAGCCGGCAAGTAGCGTGGTCTGTTGCGAGTTCGAGACCTATCGAGGGAACTTTTTTTTATTTTAAATTTATTTTTTATTAATTACTGCATTTGGTGTTGGTAGAAAAGGGGTGCAGGCTACTCCTCAGCCGGAAACTCCTGAGTAGAGCCTCCTACTTGTTTTGATATAAGTCGCGTGTTTTAAAAAGACTTCGCAAAAAACCAAAAAGTAATCGTTTCGAAATTATAAAGTTAAAAATGAAGTATTTAGTGGCTATGCTTAAGTTATTTGTAATTTGTGTATTAGTTCTACATTTAAATACATTTGTGAACTTGAGGAAACGACACATACAAATTTCTTCTTAGCAAAGCCTGCTGAGGCTAAAAATCCAGAAGTCATAAAGTTTTTGAAGATGTCTCCTTGGCGATCACGTTGACTGTACTATGCATGCATGGAACAAACAATAGCAAGTTATTCCCATTAATGCCAGATTACTGTAGTAAAGTAAAGTATTTGCTAGTTCTGGACACTTTAGTGACAGTCGACACTCTTGTTTTCAGTTGTAGCCGCACATTTCTGGAATGGTTTTCTGGCTTATACTTTTCAATATTGTAGCTCTACCTATTGGAATAAATGAAAACATGTCTTGAAAATTATTAAAAAATTGATTTTTTGTTGTTATCTTACATTCTTTAATGCCGTTGTGAATATTTTTTAAAATTTTAAAATTTGTCGATATTTCCATGTAGAATCGATTGTTTCCATTGTGATTTTCTAATCCGATGTTCAGTACGGGCTTCCATCACCAGTTCCAGCTGTAAGAAGCTTCCTATCCCTACCGATTTGAACTTTGCGTTGACCATCAATCAGTCAGTCCGTCAATCGTGCAGGAAGAGAGCGTTATTTGTATCGATACAAAATATATACATAAATGCACTTTAATAAAACAGCTGTCTAAGAGTGGACATTAGGTATTTCACATTTGAATGTTTTCTATTCCATTTCTATTTTGAAGTCCAAAACGTCCTTAAGAAGAATCTTCACTATCGGAACTTACCATCATATGGAGGAATGATAATACCACCAGCATGGAATAGCACTTGGCAACTGTTGAAATAAGCAACATAGCAGAAAATGTCCAAACGCTACTCACTTGTTGTGCCCAATAATAGACCCAAGAATACCTCCAAACTTATTTGCTTCCCCACCTTATAGGTTATCAAGTAGAAGACTGCCAAGAAAATTGTTGTGAAAATGCCCCACATTAGATAAGTGAAGATAATACCGGATGATTCCTAAATGAAATAATTAACACTTTGATTAAACAAGGCATTCAAGCTTAATGCTTTAGCTCACGTGGTCCTGCAGCGTAGAGATCAACATCAGAATTGACAGCAGGCACGAAGTGCCCAGAGATATTATAATCATTGATTCCAGCATTTGCGTGAAGCCTGAGATGTGGAAAACTTTAAAAATAATCTAGAGATATTGAATTAGTATTATATTACCATTTTTGTTAATCAAATAATAGAATCCATAGCCATACAGACAAATCTCAATAAATCCAATAAGACGGCAACCAAAACGTAAGCTAAAAATGAACAGAAAATTGTGCAGATAAAACATTTTTTAGCTGGGAGCCTTAGAGCATAGCCAACTATTTTGTACGATTATTAATTTATGTTTGGTCGAATAGGGTATACGTAGGCCTGAAGAAACATAAAGAAATAGTGTGCTCGCGACCGCAAATAAAATATTTCTTGGGTATCTTTCTTAAGTCCCTAGATTCAAAGCCTTATTGTGATCATACATTCAGTTACACAACTGAATACGGGGTATAAAAACAACATCATATCTAGTTAAATTATTGTCAATACCTCAATACACCTCATTTATACTGCTTGCAAAATATTCATGAACTGCTTTGCATCCTGCTTTTCGGTTCACTGCTTGTACCCGCATTAGCTTTTTAATGCAGTAAAAACAGCTTTGAAATTTGATTTTGATTTTGATTGAAAACACCTTATGATCCTAGACTAAAATATTTTTGGATAATTTTGGTTACTTATTAGTATTTCTTATAGCTGCTGATTTATGGAAAGATAAAATTATTAAGTTCTGAACTCAACTCTTAAAAAAAACTAAAACTAAAACAAAACTTTAAATCTGAAAATTACTTTTGATATAGACAAAATTTTGCCTAATGAACCAAAAAATGTTATTCTCAGATTTATTGAAATTTGTCTGTTGTAAAGTTCAATCTACTTTTAAGCTTTAGCGTATTCTGAAATCAATTGCAGAAAATCTCATGACACACATCTTGGGATATTGAATGCTTATCACAACTATTTTAATCTGTCATTAGATTAACAAACATATGTTAGTTATGCATGTTAAGCTCGAAGTTTTAATAATATTTATTTTTATTAGCAAAATAAAATGTTTAATACATATACACAAACATAGAAGTAATGCTTATATTTCTGAAACTGCCACGCTTTTTATATTAACTGGTTGCTTCTGAATATTTCCATTTAGTTTGGCTTGGCATTTGAATCTTTTAAAGCGAGGTGTGCGTTGTTGGGGCAATGAATCTACTTGCTTGTAGACCAGCAATAAAAATAAAGGAGCTACTGGATCTGGCTAGCTTATAGAGTATACGCATTTGTATAAATGAAAAACCTGATGATCATAATACAATTCTCACTTTCTTACTTCTTAATAGAGTAGAAAATATGCGCCGCAGCTAAAGACATCGGAAATATTACGAAATACAATAACAACTACGAAGAGTTAAATGCTACATATACAATAGTTATCAATATTGTTATTATTATTATTATTTTTATCATAATAAAGCTATGCATGTTGTTGTAGTGCTGTTTCATCGATTTCTTTTTAGTGTTTTAGGCAGAGTCCCTTGGGGATTAGTCAAAAGTTAAACCACAACAACATGTCCATTATAAATAGCTTCACCATATGAACGACTCGAGTCTGGCGCCTGAAACTCGATCTGTGCCGAATGCAGTTTGTGCCTTAGGTTGGTTCCAACAACTGGGGCCAACTTTCTACTTAAAGTACTAAATGTGTGTGTATGTGTGTGTGGGGTGCCTGTGTGCGCTTAGAGACTAGTACTCAATGATCTTGGGATCGCGCGGCTTGCGGGAGTACTTTAGACCCAAGTTCTCGCTCACATCATCGATGACGTCGAGGGCATAATCAAGCTGTTCCTTGGTGTGCGCAGCCGACAAACAGAAACGTATGCGACCCTCCATGATAGGCGTGGCCGGAAAGCCAGCGCCCACTACGGCAATATGACGCGTGGTGAGCGTGCGTATGACAGCACTAAATGGAGGAGCAAAATATAAACAAAGTTGGCAGAGAAGGCAGATGCACACTTACCCAATCTTTGAGAAGAGATAGACCAACATGGGCACCACCGGCGAATCCTCATGGCCATAGGTAATGACGCCCATTTGAGCCAAACGCCTGCGGAAATAGCGCGTGTTTCTGGCCAGCTGCTGTACCTTATTGCGACCCGTATTGGTGCCATCCTCGCCCATTATGATGCTCATCGAGGTGTAGATCTGCTGTACAATGGGCGGCGATATGGAGCTGGCATAGCAATGGGCGTGGCTGTTTGTGCGCAGGAAGTCAATTAGTTTCTGCGAATAAAAAGGCAAATAAATGAGATGCCAGGAAATTATAGCGTATTAAAGATTACCTTGGAGCCTGCTATGTAGCCACCGGCGCTACCGAAGCTTTTGGTAAAGGTGCCCATCAGAATGTCCACATCCTTGGGGTCGGCGCCGAAGTACTCGACAACGCCACGTCCCGTCGGACCCATGGAGCCAATGCTGTGCGCCTCATCGAGATAGAGGTACGCCTTGTACTTCTTCTTGAGGGCAATTATCTCGGGCAGGCGCACGATGGAGCCCTCCATGCTGAAGATGCCCTCGACTAGGATCATGATCTTGTTCCAGGGCTTGCCGCCGTTTTTCGGATTGCCATAGCATACGCCATTGCGCAGCACACGCTCCAGATCCCTCATGCTGTTGTGCTTAAACACGCGCGTGGTGGCTCCCGACAGACGCAGGCCCAGAATAATGGAGGCATGATTTTTCTCATCGCTCACAACCAGGCAGTTGGGCCCCAGCAGCGAGGGCAAGTTCAGTGCGTTTGTTGCAAAGCCCATGCCAAAGACAATGGCATCCTCGACGCCACAGTAACGGGCTGTCAGCCGCTCCAGATCGATGTGCAGTTGCGTATTGCCCAGCTCGCTGCGAGGGCTGCAATAGGCCAGACCCTTCTGGCGAGCACGCTGCTCCGAGTCATCGGCGCAGGCTCCTGTAGCGGCGGCAAAGCCGAGATAGTTGTAGGAGCCGAGATTCAGGCAACGTGTCTCGGTCCCTGTAAATCTAAAGCTCCAGCCGTAGTCGTCGGTGACGCGATCCTTAAGCACCAGCTCGTCGCCAGGCACACTGCAGATGGGTCGATTCCAACAGTCGCGCACACGACGGTACACATAGCGCGAATAGAAGCTCTCAAAGGCATCGTAGAGGGCCACATAGCCCTCGCGCCCCTTCTCCGTGGCTACCTTGGGCACGAACAGCAGCTGGTTTATGTAGCCGAGTATCATCAGCAGATAGAAGCCCAAATAGGTGAGGCAGGCCGTGTGCAGCGGCACATCCTCAAAGGACGTCTTCTGGTAGTGCTCCTGCTCCGCCGACAACACCCCGTCCGCCTGACTTGGCTTGAACTTCTCGCAATTCTTGCCAGACTTTGTCGCATGTCCATTAGCCTCTAGCTGCTTGGCCGGGTGGTAGCTGCCCTCGCTGGTACCCTGCTGGGTTAGATCCAGATTAGATGGGAGTTACGTATGATTGATTGCTGAACATATTTTTATTAGAACGGAAAGCCTGTTATCACAATGCAAATTGACAGCTCGTTATCAGCGCCAAAGTAATCGCAACCGGCAAAGAACAGGTGCGAGGAACCTAATAATCCACGCCCTCAGTTTAATGAGAGTTCTCCATATGGGTCACATACAATTTGAATGGCAAAGGGCAAACGTAGTATTTTATTAGAGCCTTTTCCCTAATATTGATCGGAGGCTAGAGAAAATACACAGTCGAACAAATGTTTTGAGATTGGTTGGTTTTTATAAATTTATCTATTATTCCCCGAAGAACAAGTTAGTTTTGAAAATAAACATAATTCATTTAATATCACGAATGCTTGTCATTATTCTGATGACTTTATCGATCCGTCCGGTAATCGATATCAATTTCCGACAAGTTTCTACAGAAATTTTATACCAAATGTTTTGTTTTCCCAAACCATTGGCTTATTCCTCGCTTGAGTTCACCTCCGAGGTTCTCAATAGAATTGAGATTTGGAGTACAATCTCTAGAAAAGACTCTGTTATTTAAAGGATATCTGCAGCATATACTATGTTCCTTCAACATGGAGAATAGGAGGTAATTGCGCCCCTGTAATTCAACTGTCGCATTTATCTTTGTTCTTTCCCTCCAGAAGGTTAAAAAGCGTCTTCTTTCAACATGAGCATTTGCTAGTGAAGCGTTGTATAAAAATATAACATTTTTTATATAATATTAATAATATTTGTATAATAGTATTACATTCATGTCAACGTATTGAGAATGAAAGATCTGTGATTTTGGATAGTTTCATAAATTCTGTTGGAGCTATAAACAATAATTTTACAATTTATAAATATAATTCAAATATAATTATTTACGGGCCGACTGATAAAATCTGGAGATAGCAAGCAATTTGATGATGAACATAAATAGAATATCAAAAGTTATTCATATCACGCGATAGATGAGAGCCCAAAAAGATAAGACTTGGGGTCTCTTTTTGCCGCGAATCACTTGCTAGCTTTTGAGAGACCTTTCAGCAATCAACTCATGACCTGCAGCTCAAAAATCATTTCACAGTATCAGTCGTTTATTTAGTACACCTCGGGCAGAGATATATTTTAGTTGTTGTTGCTGTTGTTGCTTTTGTTGTGTCGTCAATCAGCCAATTAACATTTGACTACCAGAATACAAAAACTGCGTTCAGTTCGGCCTCTCGATCGCTCGCACTGTGCAGCGATGTCATTTGGAGGGCTCTACGAACTCAAACTATGTGGAAGCCATAAAAACACTCTTACATATATCTATATATGCAGGTTGTATACATACATATATATATATATATATATATGTATGGGTATAACTATGTAGAGCATTACACAACATGGCACACAGTTCGCGCAGTGCGTGAAGTTATTTTATAACTAACTAGAGCTGCTCTAGTCGCAAGTGTCCGACTAGCAGATACCCTTTGTCCAGACACAGGCTTTCGATTCCTCTGTGCCCACATTTTGATTAATGCACAGTGTTTTTATAGTCCTATCTTGTTCAAATTGTGTATATATCAAGGTACAAGTCTATATTTTTCAATTTTAAGGCAGAATTGGGGAGGTATCAAAAAAAAATAAATATTCGTAATCTGCGATTATTATACGAGAACCTTTCATACCAAGTTTGGTGTAAATTTTGATTTATTCTCCAGAAATTAGCTCTCCAAATTGATATTATGATGCAAGGAGGTGATATCGAAAGTAAAAAAGCAAACATTTTCCAGTTATCGTATTCGTATTTCAAAGTTCACACGCGTCGTAGAAAGATCATCAAGAACATATCTACATATAATTATATAGTGAAAGATATGGTAATCGCACAAATTCTGCATACTTATCATGACTCCCATAACCAGACATTTCTCATGCACAGTAATAAAATTTGATAATCTTTTAATAATGTTAACCAGACAAGAATGTCGCGACGATGGGTGTCCGGTTATAGGAGCTTGCATGTGCACATATATCAGAGTATACAAATTTTACAAATATAAGTGGATACGATCTGATATCGATATTTGAAGGCCCTTAGGAACGGTCGTGTGTTCCCCGGCTGGCAGCTGTGGAGAGGAGCTCATTAAACAAGCCGCTGCTCGGATTTTGTTATGGCTAGTATTATTATAGCTGATGGGACATACAATGCTTCTATATAGAGTGTATATGTGCACATATAAATTCATATAACTAGCCATAACTCAATTGTATAACAATAACACGGCGACGGCGACAATATGTCGTGTTTATTATCATTTGCAAAATTTGTTTCTTATGCGAAATAACACACGCAATTGCAATTTCCAAAAGAGCGAACGTTAATTATTTATACACTACTTATATAATATAGTGAAGTTCATATGCACTTCGGTTGTGCAATAGATAAAACTGAAACCCAGCTAAATAAATAAATAATCACATAAAAAATACCGCTTGTAAAACTCAAGTACAACGAACTAACATAGATAATGCTTTTCGCATTGAACGGGTGGTAAACGTTGAAAATCGGAACCATCTGATAAAAAATACACAAGCCAACCAGCCACGAGTCTTGTTCAGGGGCCAGATTGTAACGTGAACTATATATTTATTTGCGTGCTAGATTATTATTTTAATTATTTAATAATTTTAAGTTTGGCTGAGCTCAAAAATTGAGAATTTTGAGTGTATTATTGGATTAAATAGCAGAAAAATACAATAAATCAACTTCTTATATTATGTTGCTATTCTAGAAGGCAATCGGATACAACTCTATTATTTACTACGTGTAAATATTATTGACTTCTGTTGAGACATACCTAAGAATATGTCAGAATCGAATCGTTCTTTTGTAATGTATAGATATAGAATAGAAATTCATATGAAAACAATATTTGATTAAACTATAAAGTATTTCTCGGCGATTTTAAATTTAAATTTCTATAATCAGATGAAGGAGTTACTTTCCTTTACTTTGTATAAAGAATGTTTTGCACAATCTGAAGAAATAAAAAACATGTAGAAAACTAACGCTGGCAATAGATGAGTCATGGAAACCATGTGTTTGAGATTTGAAAAGGGGCTCATATGATTTTGGTTGTATGATAGAAGAAATAAATAAATTTAGTAAAAAATATATTGATAGACTTCAAAACCACGAAAACAACCTAGAATTAAATCTAGCAGATAATAGTTAAGCAGTAAGAAGACTTAAAAGAGTATACATACTCGATCTGGATATGGATCTGGAGAGACAGATCAAATTAGTTGACTTCACACATGAAATAAGATAAGGATTTACTGGAAACTCGATGTTCCTGTTAATTTTAGTTATAACTTTATTTACTTATTGTCCAAAGACGAGGTGTAAATAAATTGGTTTAAAAAATATTATCGATTTTCTATTTGTTAGGGACATTTCCATATCTTCAAAAGAGATAGATTGTCGGAATACGGTCAAAGCAAGTGCACTTTCATCGGAAATAGGTAAAACAAGATTTGGACTAAAAAGAATTGACCGGCTAAGCACATCCGACCAAGGGAACTGCCCGCTTTCAGAATAAATTTTCTGCCAGTTAAAATTAATTGAAATGCCACTGAAGCGCACGAAGCGCCGATTGCAACTCCGATGTGGTTAGCAAATCTAGGTTGATTTGCATATATAAATAATATTTGATATAGATTTATAGTTAAAAGCAAAGAATTAATATTAAATTAAGTATTGTTTTCCGCGTAAGGCCCCACAGTTTTCGCGACTTGCAAGTCGCGCTCTTCTTCTTTTTGGCCGATATAAAAACTAAAAACGTAACCAACAAATTTAACAGATTCCGGGCCCAAAAACATCAGACGGCACATGAATCACCCCCACAACGCCCAATGACAGCCGTCAGCGCATTTTCGAAAGCTTTACGTAAAATTCTTGTGTGCTCTATGAGTGTTAGCTGATAAGCATGCGGAATGGCGATAGCCACAGCCCATGGGACTAACGAGCCAAGTTGGGCGCAGTGGCCATAAATAAGCATGTCAAAGGTCGCATAGTGAACAACTGCTGGACAGAAGCCAGGACACATGTCACAGTTGCTGGGGCAGCCAAAAATAGATGCAAAGAATCGGCGTTTTAGCTGCCCAAAACAAACGACACGAAGAGAGCGGGCGACAAAGAGAAAGAGAGAGGGAGAAAACACTGCGAAGGGTGTAAATGGGGCCAACAGCTGGCAGCTGACCCAGAAATGACGCCAATACAAAAAGGCGCTACTTGCAGCCATCTCCGCCTTCCTCTTAGCCTGACAAATGCACACATGTTTTACTCTTTTTTGGCGTGCAGTTCTCTTCCAAAACGCGCCCGCTTATTCATACGTTTACTCTTATACGCACACACACACACACACACGCACGCACACAAAATCAATGAAGCGCCGGCACGAGTAAAACAAGAAGCAGAAACAGAGGCAAAAGCAAAAACATATTTGAAATTGCCTCGCCTTTCTGTTAGTTGTTTTTTTTTTCTTTCTCGCTCAGCTCACCTTGAGTTTAAGGCCTCCAGAACGCGTGCGGATTTCGGTGTACGCCGGTGCCGAGAACTTGAGCTGTTTGTTCAGCAGCAGCTGCTCTTCGTTCTGATCCTCCTCGTCGAGCTCCGCCTCGTTGGGCTGCCCCTCCGCCTCCTGCTGCACAAACGAGTGATTTGGAATGTGTCCATTGCTTATTGGAGTGGAAACCTTTTCATTGCTGTTATTGTCGCAGTCATAGCTCTGCTCGAAGGTGGCACCGTCGTCGTCTACGTTGCCCATTGCTACTAATAACCGAATTTAAATGGCAATTTCTTTTTTACACCGACACAACGAACTCGGATGGCCCCAAACCGTCCGCCAGCGCGTTCCAACAAAAAGTATTAAATGGAGATTGAGTATTTGTATTAAGAAGCGAATAAGCGACACCCTGTGAGATATGATAGGGCGTGTGGTGAGTTTCGCACAGCTGATATCGAATTTTTGTGCTGCCCTATTGCAAGCGGCTGTTAGTTATCGAACACGCGCAGCCTACTCAATGTGTGCATTAGAATTAACTTAATAAATACATTGATCATTTCAGCTAATTTACATTTTTAAAGCGATCTGATAAAGTTTGAACATCTGCATTTAACACTGCTGATATTTCTGTTACTCTGGAGCCGAACTGGGTGAACTGGAACTGCGTGAGTAACTATGTAGTTGGCAACGCTTTAACTTCTGTTTGGCAACATTAAAACAAGCAGTCCATTTAAAAGTAGGGTTGCGCAATGCAGTGCAGATTTTGCTTATCACAAAAAGCAGTACAGCAAGCAGAACTTAGGCAAGCAGTGCGCGTGCAAGCTGTTTAATCGACCTAAGACCAATTTGCTAAAATTTTAAGAATCTTTTTTTTTTCAAAACATATTTTTAGGACGAAAAATGAAGTTGCTGATTGAATCATTTTTTAGGGGAAAGAAAAATACTTATCAATAGTTTCGGCCTCACTGCTTTAGTATATTACTCGTCACTCGAATAAATTTGCATGGGAATAAGCAAACGTTAATGAATCGAATCGAATATTGATTCTACGTTCAATACATAGCGCCAGCAGCCCGAAAAAGTGCGTAAAGCGGCAATTGTAGTAAAATTCATGAGGCCCCCGCAAAGTGCGTTGACTTGGGCAATAGGCCTATAGCCTGTAGGAATAATAAGACGCGTCTGACGGATCGGTAAATTCAAGCAAAAGAAAACGAAACTTTTTTCCATTTTTCTTCATTTTTTTTTTGCTTATTTTGCGGAAGAATTTGAACAATTTGTAAATGAGTTGGCGTTTGGGGTGTGTGGAGGAAGAATGGGTATATGGCAATCAGAGACTATTGACTTACTTCAAGGATTTTGTAGACAAAATTCATTTGGAAAACACAAAAACATTGAACTCAACATTCGCTTGGGAAAATTATGCGTCGAATTTGTTAAAGTAAACAAGATGACGAAAATAAGAAGAGCAACAACAACAACAAAGCACAGGGAATACGTCAACGAAAGACGGTAAAAACAATCAACAAGCGATTCCACATGCAATTCAATTGTAATTAAGCTGAAATATCTTCGCCGCGCGATAAATCTAACAATCTGCGCTTATTATGTAGGCAGCCTATGCAAAATGCCAACACGTTCCCTCCTGAGACCCAATGATCATTACATCGATATGCAAATGATTGCCAAATTGTCGTCGTCGCCATCTCCGCTGCCCGCTGCCTCTGCCCGCTGCTGCTGCCCGCTGCTACTGCTGCTGCTGCTGCTGCTGCTGCTGCTGCTGCTACTGTCAGCCCTAGCCCTTTGCTGTGGGCCCAGAAAGCGGGTCACGTTGAGCTGCGATCTTGGCTTGTAGAGCGTGGCAGCGACGGCGGCACCCTAAAAAGCTAGAGCTACAATAAAGCCCACGCCGCAGCTAACATACTCTATCCCAATCCCTATATATATGTATAACTGTTTGTCCTGACTGACTGACTGATTGCCTGAATTTCCACTCTCGACAGTGGAATATGGGTGGGAAACAGTAGAAGGAAACATTTTTGTTGACTATTCGATCAACCTCAGACTTATTTATAAATATGAAATATCTTTAAAACCAGAGATTTGTTTCACACTTTTCGGCATATCCATTCCACTTGGGTGAATTGAAAATGGTTTTTGCTTTTTAAACGTCATTGCCAAATATTAAATAAATTTAAATGCTCAGTCATCACAGATGTCACACATATTCGACTCTTACGAAGCGCATCGCAAAGCTGTTGTACCCTTTCGTTAAGGGCAACACGAGACGCGAGTTGGCCAATAGCTGGCAAAGATTCTGAATCTGGCTTATCGCAGACACCAAACGACAAAATCAGCGACTTATTCGCGACTCTTATTGTCAACGAATTGAATGCCAAAATTTGTGTTGTTGCCGTTGCATTCTTTTTTTTTTTCTTTTTTGCACTTTTCGATATCGATTACATCGATTGCCCACGGTTCAAGTACATTCGATTTGTTTCGTATTGTTGGCTTTTCATTTTGGCAATTAAACTTACAGAATTGTGTAAGCGACACAGGCATTAAAACTGTCGCAGTGTGTCGCAACAACAACAACAACAAACAACAACAACAACAGCAACTCATCAGTGAGCAGCAGCAGCAGCAACAATTGCTGGCCCATAAACTCTTGTCGCTTTGCATAATTACGAGCTTGTGCGCTTAATAAATAAGAAAAGTGCAGACCTACAGTTTTCCGACACGCCTCTCTCCGCGCTCTCTCTCACTCTCCCAGCGCAGTCCCCACCCAATTTCAAACCGACGCGGGCGTTGCTCTAACAAGCATAAAAACGCGCTGAAATGAGCCTCGTCTAACGGCAACAGCAACAGCTAACGGCAGCAACAGCAACAACAACAAAATAACGGCAGCAACATTTGCATATGTGTGTGCGTGTGTGGGTGTTTTCTGCAGCCATTGTTGTTGCTGTTGTTGTTCTCGTTGTTGTTGTTGCTGCTGTTGTTGTCGCCGATGAATCACGCGTGATATTTGCGTTACAGTTGCTGCAGCGGCGCACTGAACTTCTGTCTCTATTATCTATACTCTAGCTATGGGCCATATACGTCTTTCCGTCCAGCTGGTAACTCCTTAGGGTTTCGCGGAACCGAACCGCTTCAATCTTAATTACTTCTGACTACGAACAAAATCTTAATCCGAACCAGAGCAGCAACCGAATCATATTTTATTTATAAATGAGCTTGTTCAAAATAACAGCAGTTAGTTTGTTCGAACTGTGAACCGAGCAATTTTTCGTTCTTTGCAGCCCGGATAGAGATGGCCAAGGGCCGGAATCATAATTTTTTATGAGTTGTAAATTGAAGCTAAAGCTGTTTGAAAAGACGTGTCGAACTATTACTACTATTACTGCAGCCCAGTTAAAAAATTTCTTCTTTCAATAATCAAACGTAATCGCAGCGAAATTGATCGAAATGTTAAAAAGATTAAATATACCTTAAAATATTAATATAATTAATATTAATTTATATAGTTTAAATATAAAGTTTGAGCACAAAAAATGTTTTCTATTTTAATTTTATTAGGCGACAATTTTGAAAGGGTATGCATGCGTCGGTGCCAGCCAGATTGTCTGTTTTATTTGTTTGCCTGCCTGGCTCGCCTGGTACCCCAAGTGGACTTTGCGCCAGGCAGGCAGCGTAGTTGACATTTTCATTATGCGACTTGTGGCTGGGGGCCAAGTGTCGGTCGACATTGCCACCGGCGGCGACAACAACAGCAACAACAGCAACAACAACAGCAACAACAACTATTAACAGCGGGGCGTGGCCTGGCACTCAGTCAACTGATTTTCAAATGCGTTGACAGTTTTGGCTGTCAATCGTTTTGTGTATCTGAAGTCAGTTCCACTGTAGGTGTTACAACTGCTGTACAACATGTGATTGAGCTGTGAACTGAAACGAGCTGGAACGACTGCATAAACAATTACCGATCATTCCCTTCAACTCTAGCCCAGCCCATTAAAGTTGACTATGCATCCAACTCTTTAAATTGTATCAAATATCTTTCAATTGTTGGGCAGAATGTCTTCTAATACGCTAGTCTCATATGAAACGGGTATCATTTAGATTAATTTAGACTATTAAGGCAAATGTATATAACAGGCAGAAGAAGGCATCTCCCAAACCATTAAGTATACATAACCTTGATCAGCATCAGCAGCAAAGTCGATCTAGTCATGTCCATCTGTCTGTCCCTATGTATGATCGCTTTCATTTTAGATACTATAGGAACTAGAGAAATGAAAATTTAAACGTAGCTCCTCCTACTGATCAAAAGTATCGAATATCATCGATAATTCGCCTCAATTCCCGAAATCGATAAAAATCGATATGAACATCCTGTTTTTGTTGACAATATCTCGGAGTTTTAAAAAGCCGGAGTCACCAAACACACATCCATAATATTTCACTTTTTGGCCATCTTTCGCTTTTAGAATCGATGCAATTTTTTGATTGGGTATTTTCTCAGAGTCTTATTAACCCACAATTGCCATTTTTATGTCCTGAATGAATGTTTGTAACGGCAGCTTGGCGCTGGGTTCAAGCTACTTCCTAGTTAAGCACTTCCGAATGAACTTTTTTTTTCATTTTTTTCTTTTCGAGCTTAGCATGTGTTCCATTTGCTAATTTTTTAATGAATTCTTGGGTGTTTTATATTTTAAAACGGAAAAGTTGATCACGGTTTTCATGCTTAAGCATTTTTAACTTATCCTCGAGGATCCGAGTTCGAATCCCAGAATAGTCTATGGTGGTATAATAGACATTGTTACTTAGGAAGCTAGCCCGTTGGCTAATAATAGTTATTATCGTCTGCAGTTAATAACACAAATAATAACTAATAACTAATATTTAACATTTAATATTTTGTTCGGCCCAATAAATGTTGATTGTCGAGTATTACACATAATTGTTGCTTGCTATTCAAACAATTACTATTCATATTATTCATAGTTTTGTTGATTACACAAATGACCAGTTATACATTTCGATACTAACTAAACAATCGTTTCAACTCACAAATTACACACACACACACGCAGAGACACACACGCACCCACATCTAGGCGCAAAAACATCAAATTTCAATTATCGAAGTGGCAAAAGGAAGCAAACTGAGCAATAGGCGACGACCCCAACGGAGAGCAACAGCAAAAACTTAAACAAGTGTCTCAGCAACACGAGCGGGAGAAAATGCAAATGTGGACACCAACAACAGCAACAGCAAAAACAACAACAACAACAACAGCAGCATCAGCAACAGGCAGCTGCCGCCTGAAAAGTTGTTGAACTATTCGAAAGTGATTTTCACAAGGGCAATTAATGTTTCAATAAACGATATTCTAGCTAAGAGCCCAACAGCAGCAGCAGCAGCAGCAACAACAACAACAACAGCAGCAGCAATCGAGGGGCATCAACAAATTTGCTGCAACAGTTGCTGTGTTGCCAGCAACATATTGCTGGCTGCTGATGTTGCTGCTGTTGCGCCTCATGTTGCAGTTGGGGAAAATGTTATTGAAATTGGCTTTTTATGTTTATGAAAACGGCCGCTGAACTGCGAATCTGTACAGGGGCGGGAAGGGGGCTTAAGGAGCAAGACTAAAAGTATTTCTTTCCATAGATCGGTTTCGGGTTCGGGTTCGCATTCGGACGCAAACGCGGCGTTAATTGCTGCCATTTGCAATCGTATTTATGGCTCACGCCTCGCTCACGTTTTGGCCATCAACAGCAACTGCAACAGCAGCAACAACAGCAGCAACAACAAGAAAGCATTCGCAGTGCGTACAAATGTTTAGCTAATTGCCAATTTTATTGACCAGCTAATTTGTGGGCGGCAGCCATCTGACAGTCCACAGTCCAGAGTCCAGCGTCGACTCCACTCGAGTAGCTGCGTCTGCAACATTGACTTGCCACCAAATGTGTTCCTTGCCTCCATGTGGTACTATATGGCAGTTGGTCTTTGATTCTATGAAATCGTAAAACGAGCTCTACCCATGAATGAGATCGCATTTCAGTTCAAATCAAAAATGAACCAAGAAATTTTATTAATTAAGTTCTAGTTTTCTTTGGCGATGCTCAATTCTGTATGTACTGAGAGTTGGTCGATTTTGGGCCCCCTAAATATATGTTAATATAAACTAAATAAAATATTAGTATTTAATATTGATAACATATTCATTAATATTTGTTACCAACAAATCACAACAATATGGCCTGGCTCCTAAATTAATACAACAAGTTTTCTCTGAGCAGCAAGGTTCTGCCTTGCCAAAGCCAACTTGAGGCTATAAAAGTCAAATCTTTGGAACAGCAGCAAATTGACAAATTAGCGTCTTTCAAGCCAAGGTTCTCAGACTTAGTACTCGGGGAAGCCTGGCACATTCAACCAGCAACCGGGTCCTGGCAAGGGATCAAAATGTTTCCTTGGAGGGCGACCTTCTTTATCGCCAGTCCGTCAGCTACGTGGCCCGTCTCTCTTCTCACCCTAATACACTGGCATAAAGGCTTTGCCGAAGAAAGCAACGGAGACTTTACAGGATCCACCCCATTGATCTCCCAAGCCGCCTACTTGGCTAGTTAAAAGTTAAAATCGAACAATAAAAACGGCGTTGAAGACATAAAATGTTAAGTATGTTAATGCCCTTATTGTTCAGCTAAGTTAAGATGCTAAAGTAAAATATAAATAAATAAGCTAATAAAAAAAAACTTTAATTGGTGTGATTGCCAATTGCCAACCGAATCGAAGCCCAAACAGAAACATATTATTATTGAAATGCGTAAATATCATGAGCTTCAAACTATCCTAGCCAGATATTCAGTTAGACAGTCAACTATAAATTTTAATTCAAATTGTTTCATAACATTTTGAAAATGAATGCAGAACCAAGGCTCAAACAAAAACATGGGCTCATGAGTGTGGAAAATGAGGTTCACGTAGCGAATGCTTATGCAGGTAGCTGGTTCGAACCGTAAGTCGAACCACCGACAATTTGTTTTTGTGTTTGCAGCTCCGATTGTGATTACAGACAAGAGTTTGTTGCATCGTGTTGTAACTCTTAATCGATCCATGTGAACCTCGCAATCGAGCTGTTTTCCTTACCGCTTTTGATTATATTTATAATTCGAATATCTGAATGTTAAGTTATTAATGGTCGACAAAACGAGTGCTTACCTAAGTATTTAATACATTAAAATGGCAAAATTAAAAACTAAAGGCCTAATCAGAATAATCCGGCACGACGGAGGTATTTTATTGATCCCTGGCAGCTATGCCCTATTCACAGCTAAGTTTTTCAGTGGAAAACAAGATGTTTATAATATATTAAAATATTGTAACAAACATAATATACTTATATTATGTTAGAATGTTTCAGAAAGCGTTGTTCCCAATTAAATTCTTTGTTAACCAGTTGCTTAAAATTTAAATCAAATTTTTGAGTTTTATCAAGTAAAGGTTCTTTACAAGTAGGAACAATTAAACATTGAAAACATAATCAAACTGGGCATTTACCAACTCAAAATAAAAAATAACAGAAACTTTATAAAATTATAGAGTCTTAGCAGAAGGAGATGACCTCTCTCTGGCAGATCTGCCCAAGAGTTGATCAATTTCTTCCTAAGTTAAATTCAATTATTTGACGTCTAATTAGGCGCGATATCCCACATGAAACAGACATGTTTCGCGTTACGATCAACTCGTAGTCTGGGGCATAAATCACATTCCACATGTTGCACAGCGGCAGAAGGTCAATTAAGTTGTCTGTGGCTCTGATCGGGCGACCCGCTGCAGCAGATCCAGCGACCGACTGGAGCAACCAGGTTGACCTATGGAAGCTGCTGCCAAGGCTATACGGCAGCCAAGCTGAATGAAGCCCCAGCGATCTATGACCGCGCATTCATGTGGCCCAGGCCAGGTTAGTTGGCCCTGGTTAGTTGGCGGTTCTCTCTATAATTTGGTCGCATACCAAAAACGCCAAATGCAAATCTGCAAGTCTGGAGCCCTTTTATAGTTTTCGGACAGCTAACACTTTGTTGAGGGGAGGGGGGGAGGCCGGGGATGGTTTGGTGGGGCGTTTGGTAATCGCAAAAAGACAGCCGCAACTAGCACTTAACTTGGCTTTGATTTGAAGTTCGTGTACCTATGCGAACGCTGTGGCAAAGCTCTAACACCTTGCCAAGATGGCACAGAGCAAGAGAGATGCAGCTTAACAGAGACACAGAGACAGAGAGAGAGAGAGAGAGAGAGAGGGAGATGGATGGAGGGAGGGAGGGAGATAGATAGAGCATCTGCTGTTTGAGTGAGTGATTACCGTTGTTGAGGCTCTGGGGCTCAAGTGGAAGTCGGTCGCAACAGGTTACCCATGGGAAAACCTGCCCAGGCAGACCAATTACCCGGACCAGGTTTGCTGCCGCCGCCCCACCCCCACTTCCCTCGCTGTCCCCGCTGCAACCGCTGCTGATTTTGATTTTAAAATTTGAACTTGGGGCTAAAGGTAAAAATTGTTTGCCAAGTAATTGGCACATAACGAGGCTGCGGATTGTGTTTGCCGCGCGGATCGCTCAAATGCCAGCGGCCACAGAGAGTCGGCCTGGCCCCAAATGGCATGGTGTACGTGTGTGTGTGTGTGTGAGTGTGTGAGTTTGGGGCCAAGTGCGTTAGAACGTCGAACCAACGCCCCAGCTACAGTTGCAGAGTCGGCCAAAAAGTCGTGCAAATGCCAGCAACAGCGCCAACAATTGCAACAACTGCAACAACAGCAACAAATCAAGCGTCAGGTGCATTTCCATCAGCGATAATTCCCTGCTTTTGTTGCTGTTTGGTTGCATCGATTGCGGAAAGCTTGCAACAGCCGCTGCCGCAGCCGCAGCCGCAGCAGCTCGTGTAGCTATCGCAGCGCGCTGATCAGCGGCCAAGTTGCTGCAACAATTGTCTTTGGCTGCAACTGCAACTGCAACTGAGGCATATTATTTGCACTTTATTATCACGTTAGTAAAATGAGCAAAACGTGCAGCAATCGTCTGGAGCGAGGAGTGGGCCAATGCGCCCACCCACCCAACAACAACAGCAACAGCAACAGCAAAAGCAAAAGCCCGTTTTTGTTGGCCACATGTTGGCGGCTGCTTGTGGCAGCCAGGCTGGTGGCCAGGCTGGTGGCAACCAGGCGGGGCTAAGGGGGCGATCGGTTGCTCCACCAAGTGGCCGGCTGCTTGGCCAGTGGCTGGCTACACCTTTGACCTTTGCCTTTGCCAAATTTAAAGTCTAATTTCATATTTTTTAATGGAATGCCATCAATGAACGTGGTAGCCAGCCGGTTAAAGGGGCAGAGGGGCAGCGTTCGGCAGGGCATGCTTCCTAATGGCCGAACATTTATATTTTTGTTAATGCATTTTTTCGTATTATTTCAACGTGATGTCTGGCGTCTTTTCAAGGCTTTTGCTCGGGCTAAGAGGGATGCAATCAATGGCTGTCCAAATGTTAATAAGATATTTGTTACAAAGCTTCAGCTCCAGATGCATTTGAAGACTGCCAATCAATAATTTGTAAAACAAACAAATGGCCACTTTTCCTACTACTATTAGCATTACTTTGCAACTATATTCGATTAATCTTAACTAATAAATAGCCCTGGCCTTAGATCAAACAATGTTAAATCTATAAACTAGCCTGGAAGTCCAAGCAGGATCCTCGTGGTTCAGTTTTTTGAACAACTGTCTCATTTGGACAGCTCGTTTTAAAAGTAATGGTTGAATTTGCAATTCAATTATGTTTACATGGATATTTAGTATGATAAAATGAGAAAGTTTTCGATATTAAAATACTCTTTCTCAGAAAAAAATAAAGTATTTTGTACTTCAATAATGTGCAAACGATCTCAGTCTACCTCATCCCGCTCATCTTTCTTTTTAGTCGGAATACTTAATTCAAGTAGGTTTTTTTAAATTCCAAAATACTTGGTTCAAGGCCGTTTTGGCATATTTTAAGAAAATTTGGGATTACTTCAAATACATTTTGAACTTAGCGTATGCTCGTTTCAAACTTTATTTGTATACATTAATGCAATGAGACCAAACCGGTTCAGAGGCCAGATCGATTCGATATATATAAAAATAATTATACGACCGAGATTATTGTTAGGTGGAGTGTCGAATATATTACCGATAACCTTAGAAATAAATTAATGCTTGTCAAGAAATATTCTCCAAATAATCACCTAAATTTCAAAATTGTTCATTAATTCTTGAGATTTGAAATTAATTTGAATTTGAAGTTTTGATGAAGCGATTAGATGTTAACACTGTTGCAGCTCTACGCATATACTACCTTTTGCTCCTTTGATAACTGCAATGCTTTTCCTTCGTATTCCGTTTCCAGACCGAGTCCTTCTTGTTTTCATAAGTCAGCTGTTTGACCCAAACTCCCAGCCTTTAGCCTCATTTTGTATTCCTCTGCTCGTCGTCAGCGATGACGCAAGTTTCACAATTTCTCCCACATCCTAACGAATGCTGCTCAGCTGTTGCATTCCACACACTCTCGCATTTCTTTCTCTTTCACTTTCTCTCTTTCCCGCTGCCTCTGTGTCTGGCTGCTGTTCACATTTTTGCCATAGCAACCGTTTCTATCAATCATTATATTTGTCCCTGAAATCAAACGCAAAAAGCATCCTGTGGGACAGGCGAACAGAAATGTGCGGCAAGTGTCACTTGCGGTGGCAACATTCCAAAGCGTGCCAACAAAAAATAATTCGCAACAGAGCAAAAACAAAAACGCACAGGATACAGAAAGAGAAATGCCGGGCACAGGGAGAGAGAGCGAGCAGGAGAATCTGGGAAACAAGGTCAGGATATGCGGCAGTTGTGCCAGTTACATATTTGGCACGAGCAACGGCTGCGGAGTCCTTGAGCCAAAAACGTGGCAAGGCAAGGACGCAGGCCAGTTAATGGATACACACAGAGAGCACATGACATAAGGGTAGAGAGAAAGAGAGCGAGAGAGAAGGGGTGTGCTGCTGCTGTCATGGCAACAGCTGAAACGTAGTCGCGCGTGCTGCCTTTGCTGTTCGCCTGGTTGACGAAGGCGCCAAAATTCAACATTTTTCGTTGTGTGCGTGCGACGCGGCGACGCCGTCAGCGACAGAGAGAAAGAGAGAGAGAAAGGGAGAGAGAGAGAGACAGCCGCAGGACTCGTGACTCGTGCTTCGTCCTATTGAGTGGTGGATTTTGCGGAGTTGGGCTCACTTGAGCCAAGTGTCCGCCGCCTCCGCTCCTTTTGCCGCGGCTGCTGCTACTTCTGGATAATCCCATTTTCCATAGCTTGTTGTTTTTGCCTCAAAGCAAGTTTTGGGGATTTAATATATCTATAGAGAGATATAAATTTATATACACTGTGTATACGAAATGTGCGCGCATTGAGAGAGATTGGCTCAAGTGCGCGACATGGCGTAGATTTTACTTCTCAAATGTATTGGGCGCGCAGCGGCAACAGCAGCAGCAGCTGTGGCGTTAGTGTGTGTGTGTGTGTGTGCTGAATGCTGGGGATGTTAGTCACAGCACAACACATACACACACGCACACTCGCGAGCACACACTCGCAGACAACGAGCTCTGGTCACACATTATCACAGCACACGCATTTTAGGCGAACAGGCAACCAAAGCGCCGCGCAGCGTCACGCTTACTAAGCCGAGCAGAGATTTCAGCAACAGAGAGCAAGAGGCTGCTTTGTGTGGGTGCTTGTGGGTGGTGTTGTGTGGTGCAGCTTCCCCACTCTGCGCAGCAACACGCCCATAGTTCACGCACACAGCGGAGCGACAAACTTGCGGTTCGCGTAGAGAGGCAAACAGAGGCGCAGAGCAGAGCAGGCAGCAGCGCCGGGAATTCCGCCTAGATACTTTTCAGCTGCTCTCCCTCTCCCTTTCTCCCTCTCTCTGCACTCAAATCTCTGCACTAAAATTTTTGAACTGGTTCCCTGCTCTTTATCAGAATTTTCTAAGCACAACTGTTGCGCCGCCTCCCGCCATCCGGCTGCTGCTGCTCCAGCATTTGCATCCTACTCTGACGTTGGAGCTCACGTCACGTTTGTTACTTTTTCCACAGGCATCGATTTTCACACGCCTCTCTTGGGAAATGATAAGAATGCCAAAAGTTTCAGGCAAACATAAAGCGTGTGTAGCTGGATGCCTGCGTATCCCAGATGCCTCGCACACATACACACACACACACACACACACACGCTCCCGCATCCCAGTTATATGGGCAGCGGGGGTGAAGCGTCGCGGCAGGCTGACGGAGGTGCCACCCGCTCGTGTGGGTACACACTAAAGTCGATCGATGGAAATTTCTTTATACATTTTTGATAAGAATGCGTACAACTGACGTAAGAGACGCGTGCCTGCGTGGATGTGTGTGTGTGTGTGTGTGTGTGCATGTGTGCGTGTGTGAGTGTATGTTTGTATATAAATATTGACAGCTGAGTCAACTACGCGCTATCAGTTACAGTAGGCGGCATTGAGTGTCCACTTTAGATTTGTCAAGTGCCTTTAATTGTTTTCACTTCATGTAATAGCTATTAATATTATTTTCTGTAGTTAACTTTACTTCAAAGTTAAGTTGTTGATATTGTTATTTATAATTACAAAAAAAAAAAACATGTGTTAGCCCGACATTGACTCTTCTGCCAAAGCGTGAGGGGGTTGCGCAGGACAGAGATGTATCCTTCTATTAAATGTATCCTTTTATAAAAATTGTGCTTTGATTTATATAGTTAGGTACTAACTGATTCAAGGTCGGGTTTTTTTTTTAGTAGAATCCAATTATTTGAATATAAAGCTAGCTAAAGGAATCAACACATTTCGTATTATCAGTTTAATATGTAATATCTTTTATCTCGTCTACTTGACGAATTTTCCGTCCCGTGAGAAATTGAATCAAATATTCTTACATGTATATCACTGTGATATCAAAATCAAATTTGTGTAATAATATATCGTTAATAATTGCTCAAATATAAATCATTATATCAGACTTATCTGCAACATCTCCTAAAATGTTTAGCCTAACAACTTTGCCGACTTTAAACTATCTTTGAGTACTTGAATCAACTGCAATTTGTTGAAAAACGCAGCTGCTTTTTAGTTATTTTTGTTGTTATTGTTGATTTTCGACAGAATTTTGTGTGCGACTTGAAGGGCTTGAAGCGTTTTGATTTGCGCTTTTCAAAGTCATTAAAGCGAATTAAACGGCCGAACGCAAAACGAACTCAAATGGCAAATTATTATTCACTGTCAGGCAGCAAAACGCGAATGCAAATGCGAATTTTCAAGCGCAAGCCAAACAATTGCCGCAACAAAAAAAAAATATTATTGCCAAATGCGACGCCCCCACAACCCACAACCCACCGCCCCACAGTCGAATCGATGGGGTCGCTGATAAGACGATGCCGGCACAGGCACAGTCGACCCATTGCATGGCAATACGAATATCGGAGGCCCCCAAAAGAGAGACCCAATTGAACAGACGACGATCAGCCGAGAGTTGGTTCAGCTTAGCTTAGTTGGCAAGAAGCAGGCGGCATTCAAGGCGAGTAGCTTCAGGTCCTAACTGCCGTCAATTGTTGACTTTAATTTGTTTTATTGGCGCAGACTCTGAACGATGCAGATAACGCTAACTAAGCGGGTCAGGGCCCGACTGCCAGCCTGTCCGCTTGCCTGTCTGTCTGCCTGCCTGCCACTGGCCACAGATCAGCAGTCGCCTCCATTGTCTATTGGGCTAGAGTCGTAGTGCGAACAGGGCATGAGTGGGAGGGGGAGCTGTCAAGAGTTCACACATGTTATGGGCACACACGTCGTATACGCAACCTGAACCAAACTGATTTCCATGACAATTGACGCAGCAACAAGTAGCTAAATATTCAATTTGTTTACCCCTTTTTTTTATTCTATTTATTTGTATTTTTTTATATTTTTAATACCTTTAGGAAGTCTGTGCTGCAGCTCCCAGCTCCCAGCTCCACAAAAACTATGACAGACAAAAGCCCAAAAGTCAGAGAGTGTATTTACAATAACAAAAGGCGCATTTCGTGGCGAGTTTTTCCATTGCTCGCACTACAATAGACAGGTCGCTGGCTAATCAGAATTGTAAGTAGTGCTCCGGCTCTTCGTATTCCACTTATCTTTATGTAAATTACCTGCCATAACATTTTCAACTGACTCCTCGGCTCTGGCTCTCGCTCTGGCTCTGGCTCGGCCCCAGCCACTGTCTACGGTTACAATTCGGGAAGTCAGCGTAGAAAATGCGAATAAAAAATACATTTAAGTGTGCATATAAATACGAGCACAAAGCACAAATTATTGTCGAAATGTTTAATGACAAACTGTTGATGCCATGTCACGAACTTTTCTCCAACTCTCCCGGTGCAGGAGCTGCGTCTCATGGCAGCCGGTTCACGAGTTTGTAACGGATTCGCGCTCACCGGCAGACAGTCGACAGTGTGTATCCAGTATCAGGTTCACGGCGAGACTATAGATTGTAGACTCCATTGTGACTAGAGACAACGTCTGCATGATGAGCAATGGGAAGGCATCAGCGGATTGTCTTCAAGAAATATATTTACGAAAGTGCAACAGGCAAGATTAATTGCGACTTTCAATCGGTTATTCAACTATGTCTTTCAAATTGAATTCAATGGAGCTAGCAGCCGACAGAACACATTAAGTACAACTAATTGCCCCATATAATCTTTTCACTCTCAAGTACAGTTTACACCTGTTAAATATATATAAAATATAAAAGCTTGTAGGGAGAGGCTTGATAGATGTTCATAACTTGCTTGGAAGTTAACGCCTTTCAATAATATTTTTAAAATAAAGAATATTTAAGGCCTGTTAATGAGTACTTAATAACTTTGTATGTTGGTATGGGTGATATATCATGTGAGACGTATCTAAGCAAAGTCTGCTCTAAAGTAAGCATAGAAACAGACAGAAGGACATGGCTATAGCAATTCGGCTGTTGTCATTCCGTAACAAAACAATATTATTTAGTATAAGAATAAGAATTCTGTCAACTTAACGTTCAACTTTCATTTTAATTTCAATTATTTAAGTATATTTTAACCTACTCCAACTTGAGTGGGATTGACTGTCATTATCTGAGGAAACTGCCCAGACAGTATTTCGGCATTTCCAAGAATTTTGTCTGAGCATTTTAACACACCTGAGGCGACTACGAGATATATATTTACATGCTCTTGATATCGAGTAAAAATAATGTTATATTGATGAGTTCAATGGAACTGGCCCGCAAATGATGGTTCATAATATTGGGCTAAGGTCGAGCAAGCGCGACACGCTGCAGTCCGATCTTGGAGTGGCGTGAGAAGAAAGAGAGAGACGATTTGATTTGATCGGTTTCATCAGCCAAAAGCGCAAATTAGCATTGGGATCGCACATTGCATGCATATGAAGCGGCAGCCGAAAATTGAGAAACAATTATCGATGCGATATGCAAATCGAAAATCGACATGCGGACGAGTATTTTGTCAGAAAAAGTCATTGCGCCTCAAAACTATTGCAATACGAGTACCAGCAATACCCACCGCTCCGATTCCCTGGGGTAAAGCCAAACCTAGAGATGTCGTGGATGGAGTGCATTGCACCGGGCGCTATTTCAGGGCCAGCCCATCGTGATGGGGCGATGTGTACAGTAGTCGCAATAGCGAATAGCATATGAGAGATCGGATCAGGCGAGAACACCTTGAACACCTTGAACTTCCACTGACCGACTGTTTGGGGAGGAGTCGGTTAATTTATGCGCTAAGCACCTAAGTTATTCTAAAAGCCCATATACAATACTCGAATATTCGCGTAATCAATGCATTCCGCCTGCAGATCACCCAGATCCCAGAACACAGATCTCTGGAGCTATACGAAATGTGTGTCATATATGCATGAGATATTTGGCGCCGACTCTCGAGCATACGAAATGCGGATAAATGCAAACACAATTCTAATGCAAGCCACATCGAAAGGTGCCAGCAAGTCGGCGAAATTCCTTTAATGCGCATCGTTCGGTTCGAATGCGGTTCAATGTTTGACATTGACATGTGCCAAGGCTTGCTGCGGGCTCTCCCAGCCACAAGTTCTTGCCATTCAGGCTATCTGCAATCTCTCAATACAATCGATAGTAAACACAACCAAAACAATTCCCAGCCTTTGCCACGGAACCAAATGGCTAGCATTTAGCGCCATGCGGGCGCAGCATGCAAAAAAATCAATTCCATTTCACAGACCCCGTCCAATCCCATTGCCAGTCCCTGTTCCAGCATATTCCATTTGATGTTTTCGTCGAGGTGTTTTGTTGGCTGGCCAAACATATGCCCACCATGTGTACTGATCTCTGTGCCCGTACTGACGTCCTGCGTGCCCGCCTGCCTCACCAGGCGTTGGCGTAGGTGTGAGGTGTGAGACTAGGTGCTCAGCACGGATTTCAGAATTTACATGTTTTCTGATTCTAATATTGCTCGAGCAATACTATTTTAATTTATTAATAATTTCTTGATTAGTTGATCAATAAATCCCAATTTGATTGATTCTTAAGTAACTACGTTTGATTTAAAACATAAGCGCATTTCCAAATATAATTCTATACTTTTTAATATTAATTTATCAAACTCAAAGTCTAAAGTGTAATCTCCGTATTTTTATCGGTATTCTCACAAACTTATCCATTTTTTTCAAATGCAATATTATAAAATATTTTTTTAAAATTAAATTGAAACTTCTTAAGTGCAGTTACTTAAATGCGTGGTGGCAGCTTCTGCCTAAAGTTAGAGCGAAATATATTTACAATTTTAGCACCATCCATTTGATTCGGGCAATGCCGGGTACAATATACAAATGATGCATAAATTAAATATAAAATAGCAATATTATAATGTTAATTTCATTACAAAATACTCAATATATGCTACAAACAGTAAATATGTATGTATTTGGGACTTTGTGTTTGGGTTTCTTATGCATGGATGTAAAACCCTCTCGCTGGGTGAAAGCAATTTCACCTCCGTTCTACCTTCGACTTCCCAGGCTGGTTCCCATGGCCGATCGCTGATGGCTGTGCAAAAGTCTGAATTTCCAACAAATGAAAACTAAACAAATTTTAGCGCCTCTACCTTTTTGGCAACGTATGCTGAGATAATTGGGAAAACAAGCACAATGCCGCATGGCGGCATCCGACTGAGGACGGAGGACGGAGGACGTGGACACATATGAGAGCGCATGTTGAGGGACTCGTCAGAGCACGTACCAAGTGTAGGTGCGATCTCTGGCTGTTGTTGTGCCACATGATAATGTGAATTTCAACGGTAAATTTGCTTTGTGCTTTTCCCGTAGCGCCGGGTCCAGGCGTGTACCATGACCAAGGGATTTCTCAAGGAAAACATTTCACACATTACGCGAAGACCGGCGCTTGGATAGAAAATGAGAACGAAGTGAAAAAACACACGAGTCACAGTTGCATATGTTGGGCTCGTTGGGTTCTGGCCGTTTGGTTCGTGCTATCGGATCTTCCCACAGTCGGCGGGCACCAAGCTGTCTGCCGGCTATTCAAAAAATTTCCATGTGGTATTTCCTGACTCGACGCTGACGCCGACGTCGACGCCGACGTCCCTCGATATTGGCAACATTATCATAAGGACCGATTTTATAACTGGGTTGGACAAAGGCGACTTTTTCCCACCGTTGGCCCATGTGTGAGGGAAATCCTTGCTATTGGTTTTTTACACAGCCCCTGGGAAAACTGTGACTCGCGTTGTACCTGAGACGGAAACTGAGCAGGGCCGGAGACTGAGGCCAACTTCGTGGACAGTAGCCGCAGGGCTGCGATCATTATTAGCCTCGCTCTCCCAACTGTGGTCATCTCGAGTGCACAGGTTGTAAAAGGACACGGCACACCCACCACTACCTTGCCAATGAGCAGCGCTTGACTCTATGCGCCGGCGCAGGCGCATGCCCTGAGGCTCTCCTGCGGAGCGACAGGTAAGCACGGCAACAGCAACAGGTAAACTTTTCCCAATAAAACATGCAGCCTGCTGTTTCTGACGCGTGTCAAGTGTGTGGGTAACTACCTGTTGAATTGGCTAGTCCTTTGCATACTACCAGAGTATCTTAACGAGCTGCAAGTCGAACTGATTGACAGTTTATTGGCATCGTGAAAAATACATCGCCAGACTTTGCTGTTTGGTAATGATAAAAGGGGATCGAGAAGATCCTTGGCAAGGCAAATGACACGATTCTAGCTATTTTTATTAAGGCAAATTGATTAATCCAAGGCTTTGAGCGAAATCAGTTTATCTTCTCAGCCACTAAACCCTTCAAAGAGAATATTTGACTTCTACCCACAAATGGCATCTACCAAATATGGAATGATACGTCCAATGGTTTGGGCCTAGGTTATTTATGCTTACGCCAAAACCGAATCATTTTCAATAATATATATGGCTCGGTACGGTCAACCTTGCGTATCTTATAATTTCACGCCGGGCTTTCAAACTGCAAACTTTACATTTCAGCAACCAAAAAAACTAACGTTGATATAGTCTTCAAAATACTTCAAGTTTATCTGACGAGTACTTAATCATGTTTACTTCGAGATGGTCTCAAAACCAAAAAAAAAATTTTGCTCAGACTTAGCCACATATCAGAGTCATAGTTGATGGCTAAGTTAAAAAACTGTCAACAAATTTAATTTAGGAATTAACATTCGCTGTTCGCGTGCCAAACCCAAATCCTTTTGCTGGATCCGAATCAAATGCACCGGCGTCTTGTGGATCAATGGGTGGCGCCGGATTGCGGAATTGCTCGGCCGAGATGCGGGTTAGAAGTATGCCGACGCCCTCAATCAAGGAGAGCAAGATGCCGCCAATGATGGCGCTGCCTGCCATTGAGGCCAGGCCATTTCGTGCCGCCAGAATGCCACCTGTGGCAGCTCCACTGATAATAGAGTTCCACGGGTCTTCCTTCTTTCGAAAGTGCACCAGGGTGCAGTCAATGGTACTGAACATGCCACCCCAGGCAGCAAAATTGCCGGCTATCACTGGCGAGCGCGCCTTCACAGCCATCATGCTGCCCATAAGGCGGCGACTCAGGCCCTGTGGCGCATTCCTAAAGCCCTTGAGCGCCTGAAAGATGCCGCCGCCGATGGAGCCCATAGCAAAAGCACCGCCAGAGTCATCCACAATACGATACGGGCAAGGTTCACGCGAATATTCCTCCATATTCTGTTTGCCTAAACTGGTTTTGTGATTCGATCAATGTACTGTCTAAAGCGAAATTGAATTTATACGAATTTTCAATTGTTTGTGTTTTAAATGATTTTGATGGATTTCAAAGCTACACGTGCATGTAAATTAATATGATAAATACTAAATGAGAGAAAGTTCGGAGCCTGCCTAGCAGAGCCCACATAAACGAGAGATGAAACCACCGACAGGAATACAAAATGTAACCTGAATGTTAATTTCAGAAATGTGTATTTCAGAAATTAAAGGGAATAAAATTGCTTGTTCTTTTCAAAGCAATAATGGTTCGGATCGTTTGCTGTATGAAGATGTAATTTAAAAAAAATATTTCTAAGTATCTTAAATGCCAAAATAAGCATGACTTTCAATTTTATATTTTTAACACTATGCTACGAACCTCATTATTATACTATTATGATCGGGGATCAACTTTACCCTCTCAAGCAAACTCGTGTGACAGCCAGACTCGCATGCTCGACTACTCGTTTATTATCGGAACACTTGGCACGAATTAACATATACACAGAATCAAGAAAAAGAGGGCCAGGCCCGAGGTAACAAAACGCACGTGGGGTAATCGGTAATCGGTGCTGGGCAAGGGGTTGGGGAAAGGTTTCGTTAGAGCTTCGATAAGCGTTGCACAAAAGGTTAAATAGCAGAAATGTCGAGTGTAGTTAACCATAAAATTTACTGCCAGCCGAACGGTCTGCCACGCAGCTGGATGGCTGTCTGGAAGGTTCGTTGTGGTACGGCCGATCGGTCGGTCGGACGGTGGGTCGAACGGTGGGGCTGGGACGGAGACAAGAAGCGATGGCAGGGCCAAAGACGCAATTTATACAAAATTGAGTGGTGGTGGGAAACGGAAACAATGAGGCCCGATTGTCATCGGCTGATAGTAGACATAGTCCAGGAGCTTGCGATGTGATTGCCCCATAAGTTGCCGTGCATAATTATCACGCGAGCATAATCAAATTTTGAATGACGCAAAGAAGCGGGAGATGGAGCAAGAGCCGGAGGTGGAGGAACATGAAACTTTGGAAGCCGACACAACTGTGTTTACATAGCACTGAGGACGTGTCACAATACAGTTCGGCACGATACGGGGTACGGCTCGGCCTGCCCTCAGATGGGTATCTCAACTTGCAATGTCTGTACAACAAGGTGTCAAACGCCACTGACAAATGAAAGCGAAACTCGTATGGGACACCTGGACACACACGAAGTGCCAGCACATTAAGTATATATTTATAGCGCCAGTCTCCAATCCCTGACCATTGTCTCAGCTCAGAGGTCTGCCCGCCTGTCTGTCTGTCTGTCTATCTGTCTGTCAAGTTGACATGTAAATCGTTAGAACGTGCTGGATTGATTGTTCTCACTTTAACGCGTTTATCGATTGTCCAAGGGAAAAGGGAAAGGGAACTGGGGGCGGGCAGTTCAGTTTTACACTCACTGATCATTTGTCAGGCAACTAATGCTCGATAAACTCGTGTAATTTGTAATTGTAAATACGCGAGTTTGTCAACTGGGCTCATTGTTATACTGTTGTACAATTCTCCTGAAATCTTCATTTTTCGTGTTTTATAAATCTTTGCCCATTTTCGATTTGTTAATGTGGGTACATTATGTAAACAATTCAAAGGATTGGCAGTTTCTACGAAGGATTTTTGGTTTTCTAATGGACAGCGTTTTGGTATTTCTCACGAATTAATTTTGTTAATTCGTGGGAATGCATTTTATATGGAGTGTCTGGCTAATTAAAGATTTATCATCTTAAAATCTTCACACATATAGCTAGACCTTCACTTGATTCATATGTGAGTAAGTTTGCATACCTTAAATTTTAAGTATTAATATTATTTCCATAATTAGTCACAATGAAAATATTATTTTGATTAATTATTATTCATTTAACATACTTCTATATTATTTTTTTGCTTAAACAGAAGCCTGATTCGAGTTCAAGCCACCTGCAAACATCTTTAGAATATTTTGCGGATTGCAATGGGGCAGCTGCTGTTATGCAATTTGTGTTCCATCCAATAAAATGCATCTGCATAACAAGAACAAGAGCATATCGGAACAAGACTCATTTACCTACCATTGAAACGCTGTGCACATGCCAAAATGCGAGGAAACAACAGAGCAAAACAATTGCGGTTGCATTACCCTGGCAGGGAATATGAAATTCAACAAATGCAAAATCAAAAGCCAGCCCAGGACCAACAAAGGACATGCCTCAGGTAACGCACGTTGATGATGGCGGCTACAGCAGCGGCAGCGGCATCGGCAGCGGCGGTGGCATGCCGCCAAATACTCGCAGGGAAGCGCAGGCGCTGACGAGCGCTGCCCATGGTGGTGGTGGTGGTGGTGCACTATTGTTTGTCACATGCTCGTGGCAGAGGGAACGCTCCCCTGCTCCCGAGCCCGGCTCCTGCTCTGGCTGTGATTGTTTTGATGACGATCATGATGTTTTGTTCCTTTTTGCTTGAATTATCCTCGGCGTGCCCATTGTGCGTCTGCAGATGCAAGTCAACGTCCGAGTACAGCATCTCTGCCTCCTTCTCTCCTTCCTCACTCTAAGGGCTGTGCAAACAGATGCACGTCTTGCCAAAAACCCCTGGCCAAGACGCAGACGCAGACTCTGGCGAGACGCGCCAAAGGAGCAGCTGTCAATGCCAAGCCACCAACGCGCCAGCCAACACCCTCAACAGCATTAGCCGAGCATCGGCATCGGCATCGGCATCGGCATCTCAGCATCCGAATCACCATCGCCCGGTTGACAGAAACTGATTTGTGCTGCCTGCCCGAACGGCGCAGATGCAATCCTTGTGCTGTTTCCTTGGTTTCCCGTTTGCATTGTTGGGCCTAGCCCGACCGGTGTAATGAGTTTTTTTGTGCCTCAACATTGTTTTGGGTATTTCTGTTTTTTTTTTTTCAGACTACCAAGAGCCTCTGATTTTGCCTAAGGTCCTGCTGGTTAGCCAACGGCTGGCGAAAGGTGTTAAAAATGCTGTTAATAAGGGCGTAGCACTCGGTTTATACTAGCTTAGTGATTGCATCAGCTGCGCTTCAGTTTGGCGGGATACTTTTTATGAGTTTTTAAAATAATTTGAAGGATTGTAAATTCTTACTCCATTTAAATGCAATTTCCAGCTCTGTACATTTGAAAGTTTTTTCGGGGAAAAATCAACTTTCGCCTATGATTTAGATCCTGCTCTTCAAAATCCCAAGCAGCTGATGGTCTCACAGCACAAAATGTATAATTCGGGTATAATAATGATAATATATGTGTGCGAGAGTTCTTTTTATCTTATTTTAGGAGTTTTCAACTATTTCTACATTTAAATGTTGCTTAATATAAATTTTAAAAGATGTGGTCCCGAAATTCTTTTCTTGTTTTTTACCTTAATATAAAATAAGCTTCAGGAATATTGAAAGTTCTCCAAAAAAATATTTGAGCATGTTTTTTCATACCATTGTTGGGAAAAATATATTCAAATATATAAAAATAAAGTTATTGTTTTAAAAAACTTCTGACTTTTATTACTCATCTGCAGGACATAATCAATTACTACTGTATTTTATGGCTCCTATAGGAAAATAGCAGCCAAATCCATATATGTGCAAGGACATTAAATCTTCGGCGTGTCGTCATATATTGTTACTTAATATTCTCTCTTCAACTTGAGCTAAAAGTAATCTCATATAGCTTTGTGCTGCTCTCTGTTCATAAACTCAAGAGCATTTAAATAGTTTTGATTTCAGCTAGCACATTATTTATACATAATTATAACATAACTGCTAACTCCCTGTTATCTAAAGAGTATTTCAGTTAATAATGTAATATCCAATTTTTTTTATAAGAGTATTAATGTCATTTCCTCTACCTTCCTAAATGTTTCCTGTTTTTTCCATTGAATTGTGCCTAAGCCTTAATCGCCGCAACACAATTATAAAATATTTACACACTCCATTTGGGAGACACGTTTAATAGGCTAAACAGCACGCTTAGTGTATGCCATAACAGGACATTCTCTACAAAATCAGTTGACTAAAAAAAAGAGAAAAGAGGAAAGGTAGCAGACGAAGCGGGAGAGTGAGTTTGAGTTTCAGGATGGCAACGGGATTGCGATGACACATAATGCGCTTAATGCCGACGCATTGACAGGATAACGAAGCGTGAATAGGCACGAAACCTGCGCGAATGTGGCCTGGAGTCGGGAGTCAAGGCAGATGGCAAGTGGCAGGTCACAGGACAGAAGAGAAGCTTCTTTGGGGGTTGGCGTTCTTTGCGGGGTCATTCACAATTTGGCGAGAACAATGGGCCACAGGTAGCCGATGAAGATTAAGCGGCACCCGCACATAATCACGGACAGACAGACAGACATCTCGATGCGGCCAGGTGATCCAACTTTTTGATTTCTTCTGGCTAAGGACATTGATATGCCGCCGGCAGCGACAGTGGATTCCTGGAAGCAATTCCTTTCGCTGGCTTTTCAAAACATTTACTCCAATGTGTCTGCTCAGTCGGTCTTTTATTGTATCATGAGGTGCTGAGGCCTATTGATTGTGCAATGCACCCGGCTCTAGGCCCGTGGCAGTGATTTTCTTCGTTCCCTACTTCTTTCATTCCTTCTTTCAGTTTTTGGCTTCGATTTCGATTTATGGATTGGAAGTTCTTTTGTTTGTGCGAAAACGACGAAACAGCAACAACAATCGGCAGCAGGTCTGCCATTGCTCTAAGGATCTGGTCTGGGGGTAGTAATCAACCATTCATTGTCAACGACATCACACATCGTATATCTTGGGCCATAGTTTGTTTTCTTTGGTGGTATTTTTTCTTCAGTTCCCTTCTTTATTCCGAACTTCTTCTTACATATTTTTGCTAAAAGGTGTGCCAGTGCACCGGGCCAGGCTGCACCCAGGCAGAGAGGCAGAGGGAGACAGATAGAAGGAACTCCAAAGATTATTAGAACCTATACTAAAAGTCCATAATTCAGACTCAAGGAAATATTTAAAAGCTCTCTCTAAAATACATTTTTAAGTGAAAATATTTTCTGGTCTCATGGCAAGCGGTACAATTCTCCATTTTCTGCTCTGTGTGCGCTCCATTTATCCTGTTCATCTGCTGACCCAGTCTACTCTCTCAACAATACGGGCCATCATTCCCTGTTCAGTGCATTGTGCATGAGCACAAGGTGCAAAAATGGGACGGGCCCATTGTCTGCAAAATGTACAACAGGGCCAGAAAAACCATGGGCGCACCTGCGAATATTCTAACGGAATCAGATAAAGTACCTCGGGAAAAGGGTTTTCCCATCCACGCTGCCTGGATGAATGGAGTGCGGTTAGAGAAAACATCGCGCACCATAATCCCAAGCCAATGCTAATGAGCGGACTAGCCACGGTGCAGATCCCAGCAGGTACTTGACAATTGCAGGACGACAAGTGCTAGGGCTCTCGTAAAGGTATTTGGGTTTCTCCGCCTGATGAATGAAATGGTTGGGAGCGCGGGTTATTTCGCGCTGTCCCGCGGGCAATTCCGCGGCGATATTAGCATAGTGATCATTAGGTAGTTGCCTGGAGATGCCATGGATGGTAATTGTGTGGAATAACACACGTAATAACCGAAATAGCCGGGAACGCCCGTCAGGTAGGACCGGGCGGAATCTTCTTCGCTGGGAGAAATTCCCGCGAGGCGGCTTGCCGTGGATTGGCCAATCGCCGCTTGTTTTGCTTGAGTTTCGCTGACTGCGTAATTGGATAAGCTGGGAAATTACTTTAAATCCAATGCTGATCCACATCCGGACGTTTGTTCGTGTATGTGATTGCCTGTCCGGTGCGAAGTGAAGCAAAGAGGAAAATCCATCATAGGGAAAATACAAAATGGAAATATGGATTGCTTACTTGCCGCATTTTCCATCACACCCATGGCCGGCCAGGCGAGAGTCGAGTCCTGCGATTGGTCAGTCTGGGAACGCGATCGCGTTGGGAATTGGAATTTTAGCACTTGGAAATTTGTACTTTTTGTCATCGCTTGGGTTTATCAAAACTTTTGGGTTTGCTACATTTACTTCGGTTTTTTTTTTTTTGTATTCTCACACATTGCCCTGGGAAACTGCTAGGAATGGGGAAAATGCGTGCGATTTGGTTTTTTCGATGGCTGGGAAATCAGTTTTCAATATTTTTGGGAACTTGGCTATGCGGGCTGGACTGTTTTCTCTAGGATATGGGCAAAACAAATCCATAGCCTCTCCAGTGTTTGATCATGTGTACAAAGAGTGAAAGAGGGGATGTGGGAAAGTTGTTTACGTTGTGCGATGAGGCAAGCTCAAGTCAAAAGTGGGATACGCAGGGAAAATTCCACAACAAGATGGAGAAAAACCTGATAGCGCTGCGAAGTAATCGTTAGAACCTGAGCGATAATAAGTCAGAGAAAAGTGTACCCAAGAGCTAACATATTCTACGAGGCCTCATGTCTATTTAAAGAGCTATACTTAGGTGCGCAATGTCAATTGTAATGCCAGCACAGCTCAGGTTCAATTTGCCTCCCCCCGTGTGAGGCACCAGCGCAGCGGCAGATGTCTACCAGAAACTACCCCAGTGGAAAGTCCGGGAATCCAATTTGACTCGTGAAAAATGCCAGCGCCTAAAAATAGAAACTCAATGTTCGGAGCTGGCGAAACGAGGCAAATGAAAGCGAAACTCAAATTCCATAGAAGCTAACAATACCTGCAATAGATTGAGTGGTTGGGCCCTGGCGGACACAGGGAATGGGGCTGGAGTCTTGACGAGTTATTACAGCACGGATGTGCGGGGAAACAGGAGAAGCTCGAGAACCGTCGATGAGGTCGAGAGCGCACTGTAAGCGAGAAGCTGTCATAAGTTATCAAGTGGTGATCGTAGCGCCCGCCAGGGAGCTTGCCACATTATCTGCCACCAAAACTGAGGGTGCGCCTGCGTTGGATGCTCAGAGTTTCTGAGTTCCGAGGGACTCTCCGAGTGTTTCCCCGAGAGCGCTGTCAGGTAACCAGAGTCAGGTAGAGCGAGCGAGAGAGCAAGCAAACGAGAGAACAGCAAATGGGAAACACGCAATAAGGGTATGGGAAAAGTGTGCGTGTGTTGGTTGTTGGTGTTGTTATTAGTGCTACCTAGCGAGGTACACGTGCGCCCTGCCTCTGCGTGCGTGCGTGTGTGTGGTGTGCGCGTGTGTGTTGGTGAGTGAACTGATGAAGAACCACCACCAAATGGCCAGACAGCAGGCAAGCAGGCAGCAGCAGCAGCCCCGAGAGAGCTGCCGGGCATATAAAAGAGCTCGCTCGGCCCTCGACCTGTCACAGCAACCTCAGCGCTCGTTGAGTAAGCAACACTCTCGACCTCGATCTCGATCTCTCAAACTCTAGTGTTTCGGAACTACGCGTTACCAAACGATCATCTACTTCAAGGAAGACATAACCCAGACTAAGAACAAAACTAACGACATGGCCGCCAACTACAAGAGCTGCCCGCTGAAGAAGCGCCCCATTGTCTTTGTGGAGGAGCTGCCGCAAACGGAGGCCTTGGCTTTGACCAAGAGCTCATTGTTTGCACCGGCTCAGCCAATACAGGAGGAGCAGCCACAGGATCTCTCACTCAAGCGGAAGGCCAGCGATATTGATTTAGAGGATTATGAGCTGCCTGCCAAGCGTGAATACGTCTTGAATCTCTCGAAGTCGCCGCTGACACCACGCCGTGCCAGCTCGCCGCTCAGCTCCGCACTGCTCTCCCCGCCCGCGGAACCCACAAGCCCGGATTACCAACCCACTGATATACACATGCGCGGACTGACAGCTGCCACCGCCGGCTACACAACGAATCCGTATCAATCGGCCTTTGTGCTGGCCGCTGGCTGCAATCCGATCTCAGCGCTGTGGAGCAGCTACCAGCCACATCTGAATGCCGCCGCGTTCCCATCGCCAGCCAGTTCGCTGGCCTCGCCGCATTCGGTGTACAGCTATCAGCAGATGACGCCACCGTCAAGCCCTGGCTCGGATGCAAGCTCCGAGCCGGAGGATCTCTCCGTGCGCAACGACATTCCGCTGCCAGCGCTCTTCCACCTCTTCGATGAGGCACGCAGCAGCACCGGCAGCCAGATCAGCAGCAGCAGCATCGCCTCCTTTTCCTATGCCGCCAGCAGCAGCTCCGGCACGAACAGCAGCAGCAACAACAATAGCAGTGGCTCGCTCGCGTCCAAGAACTATCGCTACAAGTGCGACAACTGCCAGAAGATGTACTCCACCTCGATGGGCTTGTCCAAACATCGCCAGTTCCACTGCCCAGCCGCCGAGTGCAACCAGGAGAAGAAGCAGCATTCCTGCGAGGAGTGCGGCAAGCTCTATACCACAATCGGAGCGCTCAAGATGCACATACGCACCCACACGCTGCCCTGCAAGTGCCCCATCTGCGGCAAGGCCTTCTCACGCCCATGGCTGCTGCAGGGTCATATACGCACCCACACGGGCGAGAAGCCGTTCCAGTGCCCCGACTGCCCGCGCTCCTTTGCCGATCGCTCCAATCTGCGCGCTCACCAGCAGACGCACGTGGATGTCAAGAAGTACGCCTGCCAGGTGTGCCACAAGTCTTTCTCGCGCATGTCCCTGCTCAACAAGCACTCCAGCTCCAATTGCACCATTACAATTGTCTAGACTGGCGCTGCTCAGCACAGGACCAAGAGGAACCAAAGCAGACACAAACACATTCCGCTGGCGAGGATTAAACCTAACCAAACCAAACAGACAATAATCTAGCCTCGACTCATAGTTAACATAAGGTCTTATCGGTTTTGGTGCTATACATTTAAACAGTATAATATATCATATTTATTTCAGTTTTTAATATTTGTAGCTCCTAAGTTTCTGTACATTTGCCATTTTATCAGACAGCATTTGACCAAATTTATGCATTTAGCTATTAACTTTTATTAAACTTGGATTATTTATGAATTATGTTTAGCAAATGTTTATGTTAAGATCTTTTGCTAGTTTTTAAGCCATACATATTTTTATAAAAATAAAACTTAAAACATGACAAAAACGAAGTTCCAAACTGTTATTTATTTTTTTTTTTTGCAAAGTATTTCCAACTACTTCAGATGAATTCTCGAGCACTTCCTCAATCAAAATTCCCTTCCTTCTGTTCTTGCTCTCATATTTCAATATCATTAGGATATGTACAATAAATTGTGCAGCATTTGCCAGTTGTGTCTTTGATTTCAGTAAATCTGCCCGACTATTTCCCCATTCATAACAATATCAAATTCTGCATAAGCAAAATACACCTTTGGCAAAGGCAAACAATGAGTGGAAGGTTCCACTTTCGCTTTCAAAGGACTTCCTCTTAACCCGCCCCTAATATTTCATCAATCCGTATCACAGAAATTTGCACCTTTGGCAAACGCAAATATTTAATTAGCTGCCACAGGACATTATCGCAGCACATTTCCTGCGTTTTGTGCACGTCCTTTTCTCGTTGGCAGCAATCCTTTGCCTCATATGTTTACCCAAAGGATCTCGGCGCATGCGTCCCGTCGCAGGTGATAGACGACGACGGCTGCTTATCGAATACTATTTGAACTAGCTGATTGACATGACAGACGGTAGAATCTACAGTAAACACTCAGCACACTCTACACTAGACACTAGACACTCCAAACTAAACTCTAGACGGTAGTTTGTAGTACATTTAAGCCATATCAACGCCAATGGCTCTTATCTGGGCACATTTGGACAACGTTTGTTGTGTACCTTCTGTTCTGAATGCTCGATAGTGCAAATGGCACTAAATCGTTTATTATAATTACCTGTATCTGTGTTGATAAAGAATTGGAACCCAACCATACACATGTTCCACCAGTCACGTTCCTTTTGCCAGATTACAACTGCAACTGCCAAGCGGCAATCTGAAAGGCATTCCGTTGGGTAGACAACATTAGTGACATTTTGGCGCGATGGCAACACCTTTCGGCCATAAATAAAACATAATAAAAACACATTCCTAGAACTACACCTTGGCTCACAACTCAACCAAACAAAGGACAATCATTTTTAGTACGATTCTCTTTCTTCTTTTCGCGGTAATCAGAGCGCGTCGCTTGTGCAATTGCAAAAAAATAGTAGAAAACTGCAGGACAGGACAGAGAGTACCGCTATGAGAAAACACCTTGCGCACCTTTAGCACACGGACAATGCTCAGAAGTCAATTTCTGATTTAAGCATAGCATGATACACTGAAAAAAATGTACACACAAATCTAAAGAATTGAAAAAATTGGTTCTTCCTTAAATATACACGTTTTTTCAAGAGGTTAAAAATTTTAAATTTGGTTTAAATTCTTATAGTAAGGTAAACCCGGCGAATATTAAAACAAAATATTATAAAAGATCTCAATACGCTGATCGAAATAAAAAAATAAAATTAAAAAAAAATGTTTATAAGTGTAAATAGTTAAAGGAAAATTTATTATACCAAGTTTAATTTGGTCCCCAACTTATCTTGTTCTATAAAGAATTTTTTCACATTAAATTTTCTTGTAGATTCAGTTCGAGTTGCATTGCCCCTAACTTCAATCTCATAGAACTAATAGATACACACTTTAACGCTGAATTTTAAAATTTTTGATTGATATTCGACTTGCCAGAATATAATAATAGATAGTTGTAATTTCCAGATTTGTAAATTATGGACTTTTTTCTAAACGAATATACGAAAAAAACTTTCAATATTGCAGAGCTATAATTGTTTCGTTCCTTAAATGAACATTTATTTTTCGGAGTGTATTATACCTGTCGCCCAGTTGTCTGCCTTGTTGCCGTGTCACCTACTGACCTACAACTGAATGCACAATTCTTTTGGCTTCTGGCCGTATGATCTGTGCCGCCTTTGTTGTCGCATTGTTGCGGCATCCTTTTGCCAGGCTTTGGCTTTCCATTGTCCTGCCGCCGCAAGACTCGTAGCTAATCACTGCTGAGCCATCAGAAGACACAAACACACAGACACCCAGCAAATCCTTTGATTGAATGGCCAACAATAACAACAAGAACAACAACAACTAGAGCCACCTGAAGCTGCAAGTTTGTGGCGCGGATCCACTTGGATTCAAGTCCCTGCTCCGCAGCGGAGTAGATAACAAATTGCAATTGACAAAGCAACCAGAGTCGAGTCAATCGGGAACAAGATGCGATCGAATTTGCAAGCAACATACGAGTCGTTGCCATACAAATCGATGGCTGGCCATGATACAAGTCGCAGCATTTGTAATTGCCGGCATGGAGAGGAGGAGATCGGATGTGGTATTTCGGCATCGGGATCGGGATCGGGCCAAAGTCGGGGCAATCAGTGAGCGGCGGCGCATGTCACACAATAACAAAAAAAAAAAAAAACAAACAAATACGAATACAAAAAGCTCATGCAAAACAAACATTAGGAAATGCAATACGAATACGAGTCACAGCCACAGCAGCCACTTAGGCAGTCACTCAGAGGCAGGCCATGCCAGGCCAGGCCAGGCCGGGCTGGAGCTGGAGCTGGGAGTCGTGGTTGTCGTCGTTTAGGACGTCTGAGATTACGACGATTACGTTTTACTCCAAATTTGTATGCTGCCAGAGTTGTAATTGAAAAAGCATCAACATTAATCTTGGTAACTCTCGCGCAAGTCAGCGCCGCGATTCGCATTCGCATTCGCGTTCGCGTTCGATTTCGATTTGGATTCAGATTTCGTAACCCCCAACGATGGAGATCAGCAGATAAGCCAAACCAGTGAAGCGGGTGTCCCATGTGGGGGCTGCTGCTGCCGATGGTGCTGGTGCTGGCAAATGCCAAATGCGGTCATGTTAAGGCCAAAAACATATTGCTTAATCGCTGCGCGGATGTGGAGCAGCAGATATGATCTGGCCCGCTCGACAAGTGAGAGATGACGATCGTCAACGATCGCATCGCATAAATCAAATGCCTGTGGAGAAATTGCAGCTGACAGAGCAGCCACGATGCCTGACGGCTCCACGTCGTGGACAACTGTCCCGATATTGCAGCTCATCAGACTCCGGGCATGTAAGCTTTATGGCTTTGGCATATGCAAAATGTGAACGATCGTGGCCAGCATGCGACACCCATGTCCCGCACCGCACTGCGCCGTCTACATAAACTACTAGTCGCTGCCAACCTGTCAGTTGATCTTAGCCAGTGCCAGTCAGTCAGCCAGTCAGCCAGTCAGCCTGGCAGTGTGAGCGACCTTAACTGTAAACCCATCCACAGACCGCATTAGGTTCTAGGCCCAGCTCGATCAAGTTCTGCGCCTCGAGTTACATGACCCAACAACAAGCGTGGCGTTAGTTGTCGCTAAGTGCAAGTCGTTGAGTCAGTCGCAGACTCGTCACAGTCCTGGCCCATCAACTTGTTGCCAGAGTTATTCTAGAGATGAGGGTTCGCAGTACAAAGCTTTTAACAATTTTGAAAAGCGCTCAAAAGGAAATTAATTAGGAACAGTATTTATCTCTTGCCCCATATTATAATTATCATTAATATATTATACATATTATGATTGGTATTATCAATCAACTAAGGATTTGCTTAATTATTTGGACACTAGGGTATCTGAACAATGAGGATTCGGACTCAAATCCCAAGCTAGTTTTATGTTTCATGACAACTGATAGAAACAGTCATTAAAAAAAGTAATTAAAAAAATAATAATATGAATATTAATAATAATTATAATAATAAATACAAATTTTTTAGAATGTAATTTTTTCAAATTCTGTTTGCAGGATTTTGAATATGAAATTTATGATACGAATTTAAAAATTTTTAAAGTCTGTCCCATTGTTTTAACTTAACCAATCTTCTATGACAATGTACGCAGTTCTACTCTATGAAGATTGGATAATCTATATCAAGAGCATATAAATATTTTTATTAGAGGATATTATTTTTATATATGTAAAAAAGAACTGACTGTCTGAAGAAATCAATCAACATCAACAAATCACACAGTTCTCTTCGAGAGAATATGCGTATTATTATTAGAAAATTATAATGAGCTTTAAGGAATTTAGAGCACATTTATAAAAGAGCTTTTGATAAATCTCAATGGTGTTGATGGGAACTTGGCCAAGGCAGGCACCTTTGCTCATCTCTAGTATTCTATCCGCGTTCCCTTTTCTCTCCTTCCCTCTCTCTCTATCTCACACTCTTTCTCTCTCCTAGCTGGTCTGTAAAGGCTTTGCATCGTGCCTTTTGCCTTTGCTGTAGATCGCGAAGCGTTGATAAATGTTGTTACTTGTCGTTGCAAGTTGTTGTTGCTGTCGTTGCACGTTGTTGTTGTTTCCAGTTGTTGTTATTGTTGCTGCTAGTCACAGTCGTTGCAAACGTCGTCCGATCGATGGGTGGTTATAGTTGACATGTCGTTTTGTGTTTCCTATGCTCATCATCGTCAGGGACGCGCCGGCGACATGATCAATGAGCCAAAGACAACAGCAACCGCAGCAGAGGCTACGGCAGAGGCAGCTTCAGAGGCGATCGTGGCCTGACTTTGCCACGCTGATTGCCCTTGACAAGTTGGTATTTCTTCAACGGTTAATTGTGGCTATGATTTTTGTCAGCGGCATCTATGGCATCTATTTAATTAGTCTTAGCCGCTCTATGCAGTCCACCCCAAGCAGCAATTACTTCCTGCTTTGCGGGGCGTAGGCATCTTCTGCTCGATTTGAATTTCATAAAACTCAAAAAACAAATAAATATTGCATAAACTATAGTCAAAGGGGTAGAAAGTAGCACCCGCTGTCAGTCCCAGCCCAGACCCAGCATATCCGAATAGTTAATTTGCAGGCAAATCGATTCGATTGCTGCTCCGCGATTGCATCTACTTGACACACATCGCACGCAAATCGATGCGGTAGCATTTACAAAATATCGCATCGCATATGGAGTGCTTGCTTACAAGCCGATAAAGATGCGATCCGAAGCAGTCATCCAAAAATAACTAGCAATCATGATGAGCGCCAGTCCGGATCGACGTGACTCCATAAGCACACAGAAAGCCTACGCCCAAAAAAAAAAAGAAAGAGATAAATGATTTATGTATGTGACTTTCTTCATGCAATTGAAAACTGGCCTACCTTTCGGTAACTCTGGTTCTGGTCTGAGGCTGAGGAAGTAGAATGTCAAAGACTTTGATGACTCTTCTGGGGGAGAATATGACTCGACTCAAGCTGTTGTTCCCAATTGGAGCAACAAATTCGACTAGTGACAATTTTGTGCAAGTGTTTTGCAATTTGTTTTCAATTTCTGTGCATTTTCACTTTAATCAAACCAAAGAAAGTGCATAGAACGGTAGTTCATACCATGCAATCCAATAAATTGCTATGAAAATATATGCTAAAAACTGTTGCAAGACATTCACGTGTTAAAGCCCCAGCACACATGTGAAAGCAGAAAGAAAGCACAAGATCTAGACAAATGTTTTGCTATTCAAAATAAATCTTGACTCATGATCGATGAAGTCCAACGGGATGACGCGCATAGTTTGAGCTGAGACTATTGAAATATGCATGAGCTGCCAGCATGGGCTAGTCCGAAGAAAGACTTTCTTCCGTTTCCGCTACAACAATTTGCACGCGGTCCCCCTCCTCCAGCTCTATATTCTTCTCTCTATCTATCAACAAAATGCATTTTATGAGCCACACACACACGCACACACACACCCAACTATATACAGAAGTGTGTGCCACACATCGTAAACTAACAGTTTGTAAATTGTTCCATGTCCATCGGGATAATTAACTTTATCTGCTAGACGCACAACTGTTAGTCCGGCTGTTGGTCCATTGGCCCCTACCTGTTCTGATTTCGGCGCTGAAAGTGAAACCGTAAATTCCAGTCAGTCGAAGACCCCGAGCATCGCCTTTGGCCATCAAATCAAACATCAGGTGTCGGCATCTTCAGTTCGGGAAATGTTTCATTCAGGCCGGGCTTAGATCGGGGTTCCTTGTGCGCGCCCGGCTGTCGGCGGCCTCATCAAATTTTGGTCAGCTCGTAATTAATTTCATTGCAGCCAAAATAGATACATCTTCTTTGCCGGGCAGCAACACGCTGTGCGCCATATGGCGCTGGTTTAAAGCCTGCCTTCAGGTCCTGCCCCACGCCTACCAAACAACGCACAGCTCGCAGATAAGGCTTACTCTCTCTCTCTCCCTCTCTTTTTCTCTTTCTCTCCCATTCTCTCTGTTGCTCTCATGCGAGCTCAGGACCCGCTTAGTTAGTTGCAATTAACACGCCACGCTTCGGGCCTGTGCCGCTCATGCGCCAAGTCCATATTGGAGTGGGACTATTACGAGTAACGAGTGGCCGGCCCATTGGCCAAGCATTTGGTCATAGCTCACTTTTCATCAATTTTGAAACAAACAACAGTTGGCCAAATGCCGTGGCCCGTAGTTTTCCCTAATGAATTCATTCGCTTCACTTTTCGGTTGTAAACTGGGGTTCATTATCCTCGCGATGCACATTTGGATGTGGGCAGTTGTTAGCCCCTGTCCGTTCTCTGGAAATGTTAAAAGGATTGTACATTCTTCAGAATTTATTGGGTGTGTCCGACATATATTAGTGGCGATTCGGCTTTGCATGCTCTTCCACGTTTTGCGGCTCTCGCTGTATATTTTGGTACATTTTGATGGTGTTTTGATAAGCGGTCCTATGTTTTTGGGCTCTGCCCTCTGCATAACATTAAATTAAAGGGTCCGATTCGAGAAAAACCAAAAAAAAAAATATGTAAAGAACTATTTTCAATTGCTGCCATTATGGTAGCTTAATTATATAATACACAATTTAAAACAAAAAAAAAAAGCGTTTAGAAATTGAAAAGATATTTATCTTTGCCTAAGATGCAATGACCTCCTATTTAATCCGTATAAACTTTGGCTATCCTGTTGTTGAGACGGTTCAATGGTCAAACAGGTCCTTCTTGAACGGAGTCTTTCAAATCGCAGGGCCTGATCAACGCACAGCCCAAACCGTAAAAGCTGATGATGCTGTGATGAAGGTTCACGTTTAGACGGGGTTTCGGACAATTCCACTCGCATGTGTGGACAGATCACGAATAACTTTGTATGAATCATTTTGTTTCTCAAACTTTCGCCCTCAAACTTATTTTCAAAGATCTTCTTTCAAATTCATTTGAGGGGTGTTTTACGCTTCTCGCTATCCCTCTTTGGTGGAAATGGGGGTCATAGATTTGGGGGTTGTCGTTGCCTGCTAAAATATATTTCCAAAGATCTATATGAAAGATAATTTGAGACGTGTTTCACACTTTTCACAAAATCCAAGCTTTCTCGGTTTAAATGCGATACTACGATTTTATGGGAAAAGTTTTAAGTTTGCATCTATGTATGCCTGTACTTACATACATACATATGTACATATATACATACATACATACAAATGTACATATATACATACATACATATGTACATATATACATACATATCTACATATATACATACATATGTACATACAAACATACATACATACATGCATATCTACATACATACATAGGTAGATACATACATATGTATATAGATAAATATGTACATATGTATATACATACATATGTACATATACACATACACATGTATATATATATACATATATATGTTCATACATACATAAGTACATACATATATATGTACATACATATGTAAATTCATAGAAATGTACATAAATACACACATATGTACGTACATAGATTACACACATATGTACACACTTACATACATACATATATAGTACATATAAACATACAAAAAAAACAAAAAATAAAAATAAAAAAAATCACTACACGACTAGCTAAGCACGAAAAACTGCAGAGCCTACTTGAATTCTTGAGAATCGAGGAGTAGAGCACTTGGTAGAAATTCGTTTTATTTAAATTTTGCAGCACAACGACAAATAAGCTTAGTTTACGTTCGGTATTAGAAAACAAAAACGAATGCATACTTATATATGTATGTACATAAATGCATACATACATGCATGCATACACTAACCCTCACACACACATACAGACACACACAAACACACATAATACTTCCACAGCTAGAATTATATATATTTATGTAATATATATTTTTAATATTTTATAATATACATGTATATTTTATAAATATATTACTGTGTTAAATTATTTATGCAGCCATGATGACGATTTTCGAGCAGAACCACAATAATGTAATCACAAAAGTTAGACAATCAGCCGGCCGATCCAAAATATTATAAAACTTAAAAACAAATCGGCGACTCTCAACAATTATTTCAGATGTTCCTTTTGACTGATTGTCTCACTGGCTGACTGACTTGGAAAATCCATAATTTTCAACAGATCACCCAATAGCATACATATATAAATTGATAGAAATAAAATATGAAGTTTAAGTTTTAAGTTAATGTATAGATACGATATAAGGCCAATAAATTTGCGTGCGAACTTTGTTGTGTCCGTTGGGTCTAATTATGATTTGTGTAGTCTAAGATTTCCATATCAAAGGTGAAGGCAATTAATTATCAAACGCTTGTTTGAAAACGAAAAAATTTACATTTCTGCAAATGGAAACAAACGCAAATTAACACCTTAAATGCGGCTGTAACCTGTGCAGCAGCGGCAGCAGCAAAGCGGAACTGGCAATCGAATCGAGGCATATATCGAGCTATATCGCAGCTATATATCCAATTGCACCCACATGCCACTGCAGCACGCCACAAAAGCTGGCGCCAGATTCCGGGGCGAGTTGTTGTTGCATGCATTCGACAGACTTTTCAATTAAAATTCAAATTGATGCAAACAAGTGGCCAAGCCCCATTCCAGTCCCCAATACCCAGTCAGTCAAAGTTGTTGTTGCTATTGCTGTTGCTGTTGCTGTTGCTGTTGCAGTAACAGGCCAAGTCCACCAGCTCGACAAGTCCAGGTTCAGGCCCCGCATTAACAAATTGAAATTTGCTCGCGCCGCTTTGACAATGCAAACGCCCCCGAGCCAAAGCTCACAGCTGAATTGCCTGATTTCTTTATTTCAATAATTTTGCATAGATTGCCCCCAGAGCCATAAGCATTATGCGAATAAGTCTTGGTAAAAACCAAACGAACTAAGAACCGTCAAACTGTCATTTGATGGCGTCGCCAACGACGCCCGATATAATCGCCAATTATTGGAGTTGCCTTTTGGCAACTTTAGTCGGGTGTCTGCTCAAAATATAGTTCAAAGTCAAAGCTCCCATATCTCTAAAGTTGATCTGTTATTTTTGATTAATTGTCCGGTCAGTGCGATACAGCCCGAAGGTAAATGGGAGGGCCTTAAAGTAGACCGGCTCTACATAAAGTTGATTACAAATATTTCAGGGTTTGGAGTAAACCCATATTTGCTTAGGTTTTTAAAGCCTTTGCGACAATAAGCTTGTTATATTAAAAATATAAATCAGACAATACACAAAAAAAACACTATCAAAATTTCAAAGGATGTTAAGGAGGATAGGTACTAGAGGGGACAGAACTGGATTATATTTTTTGCTAATTGAGGATCAGTCTAAAACATATTCTTTTCGTCGATTTAAGGTCCACATATCGTTTATAGCAGCCTGTGTAAAGATTAATTGGGATAATCGCAGAGAACAAGTTTGGTTCGAGTTTCGAGAGTGGAAGCCTGAAAGTCTTCAATTAGTAATATGAAGTAAGTGATTTTAATTACCAAGAGATTCAATATTCTGAAGTAATAAATAAATAAAAGAAATTACCTGGCATTGCTGGGATCAAATGTTACATGTAGATGCAAAGCCTCTAAAATAACCGCCACGCATATATTCGCCGATGATAATCGATTTAATTATACATATACCTACTTATTTTAATTTCACATTTAGCAAGTTTTGGTGCAATGTCAAGATATGATCTGTCAGGAGAACTGGGCAAAAACTCCCCAACCCAATCTAACGCCTTTTAGATCAGCTCCCGTTCTACTTATCACTCGCATTTTGAAAGTTCTGTCACTTCTGCTTAGTTATTGTCGACGGTTCCACACGCAGTTACCTAATGTCACACATTTTTCCATGTCACACATTTTTTGCTTCCCCTTGCTGCGGCATACAATGACATTTCCTAGTTTTGCGGTCGGTCAAAAGTCTTCCTGGAGTAGAGTTACGGCAAGTGCAGAGGCCCCAACTCTCACTCAGTGTGCAGCAGCAGCAACAACAAGAACAGCAACAACAACAACAACAACCACATACGGCTCTCAAGCGGCTGGCAAGCATAATGCAACATGACATGCGCCGCATGTGCAACACAACAGCCGAGCAAATGTTGCAAATATGAGTTCATTATTTAAACGTTGACCAAAAACAAATTGACAAGTAAATGCGGCACATGGCTGAGTTTTGGTGCCCAGCTGAAGCCGAACTCCACGTTCCCGTTGGCGTGGAGTGCAGTCTCTGGGCATATGGTGGTTCCTAGGTGGGTTCGCATTTCTGCTCCAATAGATGCCGCTGATATTGTGCGCATGCGACGCTCTTGTTATTGTTGTTGCTGCACACACACGCACACACACTCGGGCGTCATCAACGCGCACACATTTTGCTCTTAAACGGACGACGCGTTGGCCGCTCCGCGTGCCACTTCAAAGGCCTGAAAACCGACAGAGCGCCAGGCACCACGCACCACGCCGCACCACAAGCTGGCTGGCTGGTTGGCTGGCTGGTTGGTTGGTTGGTTGGTTGGCGGGCAGGCGCCTTCTTTGGTGGCTTGATCTTTGGCCGGGCCAGGCCGTTGCCCAGTTGGCCGGCTGGCTGCTTGGACGCACTTCCCACTTGTTTGCTCGCTCATTCGTTTTGCAGTTATGAGATGGCAACAACAACAACAACAGCAACAACGTTTGTCGACGCGCAACGTCATAGGCTCAACTTGTTAACGCTTTGGCCTACAGTGTAAACTTGCGCCTCATCCTCTAGACGCCGAACCTGTGGCCTGCCCCAATGGTCTGTTGTTGCTGTTCCTGTTGTTGTCGTTGTTAATGATGCCTTATAATGCCATCGCGCCTGATTTGCCACAATTTATTATGAAAATCGTAATAATCTCTGAGATTTCTGAACCCACAAGACGCATTTGTCTTTGACGTCGGCGTCGCCGCTTATCTTTCGGGCCTGTTGCCTGGTCTAGTGGCGTCCTAGCCTGGACCCATCCGTCAGCGTCGGCGCGTCGATAGCTGGTTAATGTTTTTGCCGGCCATTCCCGCTTTGGTAACACGATACGCAGTGCTAGCACCGCCCTTCCATCCACCCACCGACCAAGCCACTCGCAGCTTGGCTGGAGCTCTCGCTGCGCGTGTCATATTGGCATTTCCTCTTCTGGCGGGCAACGCCTACGCGACGGTTCGGTTCGAGGTCCAGGGGACGAGGCTCGTCTTAAATCGTTTTCGAATTGATTTTTGCCGTCAAATTTGCACAGCCAGAGCTGAGCAGCATCCGCAGGTTCGCCATTCGCCATTTGGCATTGTGGATGTGGATCATTTCATGTTGCGCTTGTTGTCGTCGCAAAATGTTACTAATAGTTGGAAATTACAAGCCAATATCGTTTGTTTGCGGTACTCATTGACTACGAGCACGAGTTCGAGTAGGTGGGTTCCATAAGTCGCATTGATAAATGATAGACAGACTCCAGCTTTCTTCTGCCCATATAAATGCATCATATATAAGATTTTATTTGACAGAATGCAAGCGCAGTATTACTAAAATAAAATCTTTGACAGGTTTTAAAGCAAACGAAAGCTTGCTGAGGCATTTATTGAATTTACTCAATGCACATGAGAAATGATTAAAGACATAAACATTAAATGTCAAAATTTGAAGGCAATCAATTTCAATTTTTAATGCCCATTCGTAGAGAGTTCTCGGAACATCATTTCAATATTTTTAATAAAGACCAATGAGCAAACTAGCTTAAAATTTAATAGTCTAATATAATAATATTTATATATCTAGCTATATGATGAAGTGCTCCGATGGGAACTCTTGCGCTTGATTATGATATCATGGAAAATAATAAAATTGCTCATATACGAATTGATAGCCCTTTTGCAGCTATCATAGTGAAGAATAGGCCAACAAATTAGCTTTTGTATGGCTAATTTGTGTGATTTTCTATATAATTTGACAACACTCAGCAATTACAAGCTTTACTATTTTACTCACATATCTACAGAACTGAATCAAGTCGGAAAGGCTTCCACATATCTACAGACCATTTTATCTCTGCCAAGTCGAAGTTAGTAGATTTTTTTTGTTTACTTTGTGAACGGAGTACAACATTAGATACATATATTTCGAGATTTATAAATATAAGTAGTTTAAAAAGTGAGAAGCTTGAACAGAAGTCGAAATAGAGCATGATTAACATGATTATATTATCTTGATAAAATATTTTAATATATAATTCTTTTGCGTTGCGATTTCCATGATAAGATTTTAATATCCTACGGGAATTATAATTGCGTTTATAAGGTTAATAAAGATAATCATATAAAATATTGTATGAAAATATAAAAGCTGCTAAAATTTAAGCAACAATCGGAACCAGCTTAACATCTTTATCTATATCTGCCTACAATATAGTTTTCAGCTATTAAATTTCCCATAAACAATACTCCCAATACAAGTTAATCGATTTAAGACAAATTGAAATGCCAACGAAAACGATAAATAAAAGAGTTAAAATGCGAGCAATTGATAGATAACTGGAAAACGCAGTTAAAGCGCGCGTCGAAAATACCTGGCTGAATAATGTTTATCTCCCCAAATGCAACAAAGGTGTTTGCACATGTCCAAGCAAATAAAAAAAATACTGTTCGGTTGGAGTTGACCTGCCCCGCGGCCCGCTGACAACACAGTTGTATACAGGATAATGCAAATAAATTCAGCGGGCAAAAACTTTGGACAAACAAATTGCCAGCCAGACAAGTCTGCGCACACATACACTCTCACACACACACAATCACACACAGCACTTGGAAAATCAAGATAAACGCTCTAATTGAGATTAAATTCATAATTACGATCGCACGGGCGACACTTTTATGGTGTTCTTTAATTAAAGTTTTTTGTGCCGTACCGCTTGGTGCTTTTGGAACCAGCAGGCCGAGGCTGGGGCTGGATCTGGTGTTGGCGTCGCTAAGCCAAGAAATTTGAAACGCGCTTAGACGGCAAACGGCAAGCAAGCGGCTGTGGTCCAGTCGACAGAGTCTTGCTTTTTGGGTTCTCTCTTGGAGAGCTGGCCGAGAAGGTGTTGAGTAATTTTCTGGAAAAGTGTGCACTGCCCCCTTCGGCCCCTTGAGTTACTTAAGTGCTGATTGAAATCGCAGACGCTGATCACATAAATTGCCAGATTTTCGGTGTACATGACAGAGACCCAGACGCAGACTCGACTGCAGCTATAGCCGCAGCCCCTTCCCGGTCCCCCTAAAATAACGCATAATTGCATTGTATGTTGTGTGTAATTGAAATTAATACGAGTGTATTACACCGAGCGAAATGACTTATTTCATATGGGTTAATTTGACGCCCGTGCATGTCCGATAATTAAGCAATTTAAGCGGCTTGCATATTGATTTATGATACCACAGCGATAACGACAGCGATAACTGGTAGCGTACAGTGGGCCTCCAACTGTTGCGATATGAGCAAAAAGTTTGAAAAGTGCCAATTTTTTATACTTGGGTGTGTTTGGTCTTTTCTTTTGTGGCAGAAACGTGCATAGCTTAATAAATTGATTGTGCTGTAATATATCTCGTGTGTTCCTCTTTCTACTACTCCCTCTACTCAGATTAAGAATATTTCGAAATTTTCATAAATTATACAAAAGAAAACGCAATTAACAGATATTGCCTTGCGTTTTCTAATTTCATACAGTTCGGTTAAATATTTAAGTGCAGAAAGCCAAAGATTTCCCACAGTGGAGAGCTATGCGAAGAAGAAGCTGATTCGATTTGTCAAAATTCATTCAGTTTTATTTCATGAGAAATCCATCTCATTCATCGGAAAGACGCGTTAATATTTAAAATATTTGGGTTTTTATATGTATTTTTATAATCACGAAATTGTGGGATTCCTTAAATGTCAAAACGGCAAATAAAAATAATTAATAAAATAAACTATATTTTTTTCAAGAGGCTCAGAAAAATAGATTTCAGATTTACTTTATACTTTCTACTAAATGTAAGGAACATAAAGGATTCAAAATTTCGGAAAGTCTGCAAGGAATTAATGCCAACTTTATTTCAGGTAATTATCAGATAATTCCTCTCAGCAGTGTTGTTATTCACATTTTCAGCAAAAATTATACAGATCTTATTTGACAAACTTATCAAGTATTAAGGCTCGCGAGAATAACATCGATGCTTTTGGCAGCTGTAGTTCCGACGCTCACATAACCATATCTATGTAAACTTATCATTTCAGCTGTGTGGCATCTATTCGAGCCTAGACCATCCGGATAAATCAAATGGTTTCCCACACGCGAACGGACATAACTCCCACCTTCGTGATAGCCTCTCACACGCGCTGGACAAAGCCCACCAGGCAGATGCCATCGCGGAGTGCGCATTAATCGAATGCGTAAATTCGTCGAGATCGCTGATAAACCGGCTGCTGGGTAGCTCCGAAGGCGACCCAAGATGCTATCCAAAGCTCATTGAAACAATTAAATGGCGCGCGCGTTTGCGTCGCTTCTAATGATGATGGGGCCCCAGCCCCAGGTCGAACTCAAGCTAAGACAACCCGGCTCTATAGATAAGGCATTAAAAAGCAATTATGACGACAAATCTGTAAACATACGGCAATCGTTTTAATGGCGGACTTAACGCAACATTTAGAAGGTAATAAAAACAAGGCGGGCGCCAGAGGCCCAGTCAATGTTGCATTAACATAAAAATGTCATAAGGTTTATGGGAGATGCGCTTAGCTAGATCGATCGGCCAGATATATGGCAGACAGCATTGTCAGCTGCCTCGGCGAGATCACTTTGCAATTGTAAGTGTGTGTGAGGGGGAGGCTCTCCAAGTGGCGAGGCCTGTGATAATTGCGTAGGTATTTGGGAAAAGCGACGCTAAGAAAATGTATCATAAATTATGAAATGCGATCGTTAATCTTTGACTCGGATCATGGTTCATTTATCTGCTGTGGCATATGAAATGTTCAGCACTTAAAATATGTATTTGAAATATATCAAATGTGATTCATTATTTCAGTACTATTCCGATTTACTAAGGAATCGTTATTTTAAAGAAAATGCTAAAAACAATTTTATATTTCCAAAAATTTATACAGTAATCCCATCCATAAGAACTTACGTTCTATTGCAACAAAAAGATAAAGCAGAAGTATACTAAATATCATCGATGTACCGCAAAGTACTTAAAGTAAGTATCGATGTAATAGACAAAGTTTTGGAAGTATATATAACGGAATCAAATTAAAGTACATGGATCTAAAATATATTTGACGCCGGCTTTCAGTTCAAATCAATGTTTCGCGTTGAAGCTTAGTTCGTGAATCTGATTTTTCACTATCATACTAAAACTATTTAAAACGCTATGTCAAAAGCTTAAGAGTTATGCAAGAATGTATTGAAGATTCGGCTGTTCTTTATCGAACTCATCCGGGTGAAGTTGCGGTGCACGGTTAATTCAAACTGGAATTTTGAGCTCGAACCGTTTGGGCATAAGCTCAGTTTGCAAACTTAGTTTGTACTCATGTATGTTTCTCGCATAACCTAGATAGGATGTCTTTTTATTATTTTTAACTTGAATTTAAGGTAATTTTCACCTGATTCAATCAAAAACTATTTAAACTAAAACGAATGTTAATTTCACAGGCCACTCATTTTTGAATCCATTAGCTGACACCGGAAATCAGTGGCAACATAAATTATGTCTCTGGTTCGCGGAAATTAAGTTGCCAGACCCCTAGCCCACTCTTAGCCCAACAACTAATAAGACTCACACACACGAAAACTGACCCAGAGACAAACCCAATGCGACCCGCCGCGACGCGATGATTCAAGCCGCTGGTTCTGGTCAGAACCAGAACGCCAAAGGTAGAGCCTACAAAAGTAGCTGCTTCTATAGGCGAGCTGGAAGAAGAAGATGAAGCGAATGAATAAGAAGAAGAATAAGACAAACAGTTCGCTCATTGAGCGTAACAAAGGTGCACCTTCAATGAAGCCTAACCAAATAAGGCAGGCCACGCGGACTTGTGGATGACGACGGCACACGTAAGGAATGCTGGCAGTTTTGGGGTGTGCTCTATACGACGAGCACCGGGCGGCGGGCAGGGGGGCCAACGGGGCAGACAGGAGCACCCATTTTACCTGCAACGCGTTCTTTGGGTGACTAAACACTTGTTTCGCTTCAATAACGCACCGGCAAAGCTGTCCAAGTTCGCCGCTGCTGTCATCTTCTGCGTGGGGGATCGTGGGGAGCGGGGTTTATGATCATCGAAAACATATTTTAACAGCAAGTACGCAATACCGCATTCGAAACGCTGACAGTACAGCCCCAAATCCAAATACAACCTTTATTCATCTTCTCATACCCTTGTATTATAAAGATTTTATGACTTTGTCATCAAATGTGTAACGCATAGGAGACGTTCCCAAGTCTATATAGCCATATCTGTTTTTCTGTCTGTTTCATGGTCTTAAAGCTATGCTCTTGATATCATATAGCTGCCATTGGAGATCGTTTTAATATCGATGTCTTGATGTCCAAACTCGGCATTTATAGTTTCACTATCTTATCAAAATTGTATCATTAAAAAAAATAGTTTTAAGCTTTCCAGATTTTTAAAATATCTCGACCAAGCTTATCGAGTTCAGGCTTTTAAGCAGTATTTATACGAGGGTATTAAGTCTTCGGCGTGCCGAAAATAGTCGTTCTTTCCTGGCTTTTTTTTTAAGGCGCTGTCCGTTCAATTTGTTGACTTAAGGTGAGGATCGCCGATTTGGCTTTGGGTAGCATTTGAGGTTAAGCGGGCGGTGCGGGCTCTATAACGGGGCGGCGGCAATGAGGCATAACGGTGCTGGGTGCTCGTGTTTGTGCCCGTGCCAGCCCCGAGTCCCGGAAGCGTCCCCGTCGCCGTTGCCGTCGCCGTCATCGTCCGGTTCTTATGGGCTGGGTCTCGAAAAGAGCCCAAGACAAGTCGCAGGTTAGTCTCAATTGCGTATGCCTTTCATCATCATTATCATCGATATCACGTGTGTGTGTAATTTCTTGATTTGTTTTTGTTTTCGCGTTCGTTTCTCGTGTATATAGTAAGTGTACATATACTTTATGCGTCGCGCTCTCGAAATTATGGGAAATTAAAAAAATATATATACATACATATGCATGTTTTATTTATGAGTAGCAGGCAGCAAGTCAAGTAAATCGCGTTCGTTGATTCTGAGGTGTGGTTTTTGGGTGCACAGCGTAACAGATATGGAAATTATAATTGTGCTTTATGTGCTTTTAATGCATCTATCAAATGGGGATTAGAGGGGAGCAGCTCGGGCAACTCGGGCGACTCGCAGCTTTATGATCCGCAACGTCTGAAAGTCAATCAAATGTAACACAGGTTGAGATAACTCGTAATTCTATGCCTATGTTTATATGCCCACTCAATCAAAATCAAAATCAAAAGCAAATGCAATTTCCAACCGCCCACCACAACCCACCTCACCCCACCCCACCCGCTGTTTATGAGTCTGGCTAGTATGTGCAAAAACAACTTTCCAACATTAATGACAATTTGTATCGTAATTGAAATCGAAATGCCGTGAATAAATGCCGCTTTGCACTAAGCCACGAGACACGGAGAGAACAAGAGGGGGCCAAGGAGGGGTAGACGCACCACACACACAACAAGGAACACCTTTTAAAACCAGAACCAGTTGAGGCAGTCGAAGCGACACAGGTGCCAAGGCAGGCCAACGGCTCGTGGAGTGGGCCTGGGCGAAAGCGCAGCCAGCAGCATTTCAGTCCGTGTGTAATCCATTTTAATGCCAACACCATTACGAACAGTAGCCTCAGTGTCATATTTAGCAAAAGCAACGCTACCAAAATATGCAAAACTGCCATCCGCTTCAATGGACACTCGCGACTGCAGCGCCCAAAAAATTATACCGGCTAAAAGCTTTCACGTTCCTAATTAGTACTCAAAATATATGTATGTAATAGGTACTCAAAAATAACTAGAAAGAAAGAACGTTATCTTTGGCATTCAGAAGATATAATGCCATATTCGACCGATTGTAACTATAGAAAACATATCTGATAATTGTCCGATGTGGATAAGATTTTGTTAGGATAATAGTAAATCTCCTAACAGCTCCTCAGTTTGGTTAAGGAGCCTTAAGTTTTCTATACGAGACCGATGTTGATAATATTTAACATATTTGTCCAAAGTTAAATGAGACACTAGTAAAAATAGAGACACGTTTGGCCACACCAACGTATATTGACTCGTCTGTCGACATTGATATATGTTTGATTAAGGTCAGAGGTGCATTCTATGAATTTTGCATATCGTGACAAATAGGTTTAAACCGATTTTATATTAACTACAAGCCTTTAAGTTTTGCAGTTTACAATATCGACAAGTTCATACAATCGAACAGGCCAACGGACCGACAGTCATGAATAGATTGAATCAGTAAGGACGATCAGGAATAAATACACTATATGCAGCCCAAGAAGTTTTATTCTATCTGTTGCACAAACTTCATTATTTTCTGAAATAGTATCTGGACAGCTCTTAAGACCCTAGACTGCAGATCTACATTTATTTTGCTTGAACCGCTGCCGAAAGCAAAGTATAAATGCTTCACTTTTGACAAAGTTGCAAAATACATTTTGTGTCAAATACATTTTTCGTCAAAAACCTCTTACCTTCTAATAATAATAATATTTTTTTGGCTGAGTTAGACGACATTTGAAATGGAATATAATTGTGAGGCAAAACTCTTTTTTTTTGCATCTGTTTGGTTTAAGATTCAGGCTTCGCTTGGAAGACCAATTATACTTATCATACTATAATTGGTATTCCAGGATCGAACCGGGCTGCTTAAAAACCCGTTCGCAGATTTGATTTTATAATATTAATCAAATTGAAATATATTTAATCGTACTTATTTCGATTACAGCCAAAATGCAGAAAACCACAGACACCAGTCAACTGAGGACCCTCCTTTCGTGAGCCGGGAGCCGGCGACCTTAATGCGGCGACAATTGATTAGCGAGCGACAGAGCAAGGCGCGTATGCGTTTAATGAGCCGAGAATTCGATGTGTCCGGGCCAAGATTGGCGTATCAGGCGCCAAGTGCAGGCAAACAGGTTACTCAGTTGAATCGGGAGGGAAGAAGAAGGGGCGAACTGCTGATGAACCATCGCTGCTCTGGCCAGCTTATTAATCACGCGGATTGTCCGATATTGTAGCGATATGTTTGGAGCACTGGAGCCTGCACTTTGCTGAGCCTCGATAGCAGGGCGCATAATTTATCAAATGCCTGGGACAGAGCCAGAACCAGAGCCGGAGCCAGAGCCAAGCCAGAGCCTCGCCTGAACAGAACTGATTCAGTGCTTCGGCATGCCATAATGAACCTTAGCCTACTTACTAAGGCCGCTGGTTGTTTCCCACAATTATGCAAAGCAGGAGAAAAATTGTGGAAAAATGTGCACAGTGAGCGGTGCCCAAGAAACAAACATGCCTCGCAACTCGACTTTGGATAAGGTGCATCTCGACGGGCCAATTGCGCGGCCAAATTATAATGCATTACTTCATAACTCCCCGCCAGCAACTTGTTTGAACTGAGTCAAAAAGATTCCCTGGCCCACTGGGCAGTGGGCAGCAATCAAATCACTTGTTGCCCCAAAGCTAGCCACAAGATTGTTAGACAACAGCAACTGGCAACTGGCAACCAGCTACAATTGTTGCTGTGGCCTACATAGTCCTGACTTTACATAGCCCATGTACCCCGCTTAGACGTCTGATGTCCCCTCTGGTGCTCTTCTCTGTGGCAGTTAATTTGATTATGTTTGGCTGCATTGATTAACTGCCGCCTGACATGACAGCTCAATTCCAATCCCTACACCCACCCCCTGCAGGGTCCATGATTATCGATTGCGCAAGCGCAATGTCGCCATCATCATCAGCATCTGTGACTGGGTCTTGTCTTTGGCAAACAACCAAACGAATTGGCCCTTCAGCTACTTTTCCTGGGCTCCACTGGACTGACAACGATCGCGTAATCGCCCTTAATCCATCAATAAAACGGGGCCATCACGATATTGTTGCTCCCCAATCGTTGGCAGTTGCCACCGTTGCCCAAAAACCAAGCAAAGCAAAACAAAACTCGCGGCGACTGTTGTCGACAACATCAACAACATTCAAATTTGCCAATTGCAACCTAGAAGCAACCGCAAAGCACAATGGTACTCCAAACACCATCAGTCAACACAATCAATCTCTGGGACTCCAGACTGACTCAGGATTCCGATTTCGAGTAGTTTGCAGTTTGTTGTGAAAATATTTGAGCTCTTTTAATTCATTAAGTGCTTTATTGGAGCTTAACGAGCAGCGCGATCGATCAAGTGCCCTAAAACCTTTCACTAATGATTTGATTATGCAGAATAAACACGGTTTCCCCCCTTTTGTTTTCCACGGCTACTACAAGCTGCATATCAAGCTGATCGAGTTAATATTGTGAAAATTTGCTAAGGAAAAAATTGTTGAGGCAGAAAACTGCAATGAATTTGTATTGTTGTATTTTTTGTATTTTGCAACACTGACACAAAAATTTATTAGCAAGTTGGCAGGACTGCAATGTGACATCGCAAGGCATAATTTGGCGCCACTAAGATTAAATTTTAAGAAAATTGTAATAGTTTTTTTGGATAAACTCGAAACTAGTTATAATCAGTATTAACAGAAGGTTTCCTTTGTTGTGCAACACTGTCACGGTTTAATTTCTGCTGATTGGTATCACTTTTTTATAATTATATTGCATATCTTTCATCTAAATTTTGGTCCATGCCTGTTTTTAAGAAAGTGACTGAACAACAGATATACAGGAATCAACAAGATATAGATACGACCTTGTTGTATGACAGCTGAAAAGCTCTAACAATAAACCTCATCAAGACCATAGCGTGTGTTGTTATTGATACCTGGGACTTCTTTACGAGCTACAGCCATCTCTTTGGCTTGTCAGTACTCAACCGAAATTCAGGGAATGATCCGAAGTGGATAACGAATGTCCTACAGACCCAAAACAAACGATGCGCATTCACTTTTATTCCTTTGCATATGCTATAAATAAACAAATTAACTGATGATCAGTGTCAATGGAATGCAACCATGTAAATTGCACACACACCAACACAGCAACATCGCCAAGTTGGCCATAATTTAAGCACAGGCTCAGACAGAGATATCGGTAACGGTGACTGGTTCGAATCGTGTCGTGATTACAGGTTGTTTGGAGGATTGGCCAGAACTATGCGAGTGTTGTCGCTTTTTAAGCGATGAATTAAGCGATATTTGCAATTAATAACTGTCATGCTGAAATCTGTTCGAATATAAAATTTGTTTAACTCAAATCAAAGCGACTGAGCGACTGAGCGACTGAGGCGACCAGCTGGCTCACCGCCGCCTCCTTGGGGCACACTTGACGATGGCCCAGAGATTCCGCAACGACTTTCGTGTTAATGGTATGCAGGCAGTGCCATTGATTTCACTTCGATTATGGGGCACATAAAGAAACGCTTATGGCCAGGCTTGGCCCGGCCCGGCCCGGCCCGGCCCGGCCCGGCCCGGCCCATAGTCGAGGTCGTCGCAGACCACGCCACGTGCGAGCAGAAGGCGGCAAAAGTTATTGACTGATTATGAGATTTGGCACGCCATGAGGCAGGCGGCACACGGCCAGAAGGAAACACAAGCGGAGGCACAAGTCCAAGTGAATGCAACAATTTGGCGTCGTCTCCGACGCGTCGGCAGATTATGTTTTGAAAGTGCAGCCAGCGAGTGATTTCTTTATGAATTCATTAAACTTTAAATTGGTTTTAAATTGGCCTCAGTTGTACGCTGTGTATGTGTGTGTGTGTGTTGGTTGGTTGGTGTGTGTGTGGAATTTGGCACGACCTGCTTGCCAAAAATTTATCTGGCTGCACACATCTACATACAGCGCCTGTCTGCCTGCCACACTCGTGTGTGGCCATAAGGAAGCAGCCGCTGGGCCAGGCCAATAATATTAATAACACGCACTTTGTGCTGCCTCCCTATGCTGCCGCTGCCGCTGCTGCTGCTTTTGCTGCTGCTGCTGCTGCTGCTGGACAGCTGCCTGCTGGCAACACCAAAGCCAATGGCAACGCCAACGGCAACTCCATCGCATCTTTTGTTTGTTTTCATTAAGGAAATATTGCAGCGTCAACATGAAATCAATACCGAGGCCAAGGTCCACACCCGCACACGCACCCGCAGCAATGATTCCAGCATCAGTTGCAGATACAACAGCAACAACAGCAGAAACAACAACAACAGCAACACACACCACGCCTTTTGTTTCACGACTGCCTTTCTGATGGGGGTGACTGATTGCGATTGTGCAGCAGGCAGCCAACCAGTCCGTCAGTCAGTCCGTCAGTCAGTTAGTCCAACAGTCGCCCAGTTTCAGTTGCTGTTGATGTTGTTGCTGTTGTTGTTGTTGTTGCTGTTGCAGGACATGTGCAATGTGCCGTTTGTCAGTGGCGCATAAAAGAAAGGAGTTTTGCTTGGGTTTATCGTGGCTGGTGGCTGCTGCTGCTGCTGGTGGTGCACTGCAGCCTTCTCCAGAAATCTGATACTTTCTGCTCTGCTCGTAATTGTGCAGATGCATTGGCTAAAGGTGTCACTTGAATTGTTGTTTCTGTTGTTGTTCTTCTTCTTATTGTTGTTGTTGTTGTTGTTGATGTCGTGTCGCCCAGCTATTTTTGACTAACGACAATGGCACAAGTTGGACACGCGTTTCAGTTTTGAGACAGGGGGTTAGGCATAATAGGGAAATGTGTATAGTTTTGAGACCCCGCGCAGCTCACACCTGTTTTTGGGCTGCGGAGGAAGTGTTTGTCCTAGGGAAGCGACATTTAGCAGCTATCATCGGAAGTGCTTGTTGGGAAGAGTTGCTTCAGCTGCAAAATATTTTTGAACTATTTTCTTCAAAAGAGGTATGGAGATGGAGAAACGGATTGAAATACGTTGCAGAGAGATCTTGTCTAAACATGTGGACCGAATCAAAGAAGACGTTTCTGAACCCGAACCAAACAAGTATATATTTCCTTAATGACAGAAATAGTTTATAAGCACGTATTTCTATATATTTTGTTTACAAAGATCATTAACTATCAATACATTGTGGAAAAATTGATTATGCCCTTTACCTGTTTTAAATGGGTGACAAGGTTTCTGCATATTTAGGTTGATGAAATCATATTTGACATAATTTCTGAGGGACGCGTCGACCTTATGAACTTGTCGATAAAGGAATTTTCAAAATGTTCTACAGGATATGATGAACATACCGATCTTTTATTTTTTTTTCGATATAACTGCCATTTTCAAGTTATCGATTAGTGTCGATTGGAAACAAAATGTTTTTTAGCATATATTGGAGACTATATGAGCTAGATACAAACAATTATATGCGTATATTATATCAAGGTCCTTGCTAATGAATTTGATAATGATGGAATGGTAAGCAAAACATATAAAAAATTAGGATTAAGTGCATATCTCTTGGGACGTGTCTCAATTAGTCAGTCAATCAATTTAATAGGCTACACACACCGAAATCCATTCGGGTTAAGTTAATCGACCTTATTATATATATAATATCATAAGCTTTTTAAGCTATAATATTATGGGTTCTTAATTAAACTTAAATTCAAAAACTATGAAAAAGTATAGACTAGCAAAGTGTATATTTGATTGAAGAGCACATTTATTTATTTCGACAATTGTATATAAACCAATCAACCTGTTATTAAAAGAAAAACTTGTTCAAATCAACCGATTAGTATTAGTACCCAATCGGTTCCACTTTCAGTTAATCCAAAAATTTCGTTTCTCACGTTGGCCAAGGCAAAGAAGGCAATTAAAATGATCGAATAATCAATAATCGATTGCATTTAGTAGCTGGCACAAAACGTGCATTTAATTGCGGCTAGCAGCAGCCGGCAACAGGCCCACTTCATGATTACATAAAATTATAATTTAAATCAAATGGCGCAAAAAGCAAATAACAAATAATAAATAAGAAAACCAGCCGAAAATCAAGCTAAATGCTTAAAGCAGCCACCCACTCGCTGCGAAGGACGTGGCGGCTGCAACTGCGCCGCTGCGGCGCCTCGAGCCAAATTATAACGATCTCTTTGGAGTCTCTATGCAGTTGCCAGTTCTATTCAGACAGTTGGCCAAAACAATGCCAGCCATGATCGCGAGCCGATCAAAAGCGGCAACGGCTAGGCAGCCTGCCTCGCTGCGACAATCGACAATCGATAGTCGACAGTCGACAGTCGGCATAACCCGCGGGCGCCTCAAACTTAAATGAAATTGAAATGGCCACACAATTATGAGCAAGAACAAGACTGAACCGTTATATTTCGACCACCGAACACTTAATACTCTAGCGGAAGAATTAAAATACAAATTACAAAAAAATATAACCGAGTAGATTAATATACGCGTAAAAAATGTTTTCCTTCATTTTGAAATATAGCAAAAAAATGTTTTGAAATATCGCAATAAAATTTTAATATAGCATCTTTGAACACTTAAGGATTAGGATAAAAAAGAATTTGTTTTTAATAAAGGTGTCTTTTCTTTGTTCACAAATTATTTGACAAATTTTTACATAGCACTAGAAACTGGGTCGTTCGGCTTTGACAATACTCTATTAAGCCTGCACCCCGAACCCGGATGCTCGTTCTTCACTTTTAATTAAATTGATCTGAGTTTGTTCAACGTATTTATATACAACTTATCTGTTTCGACCGATCGTTCTAACGGTAAGAAATTTTTTATAAATAGCAGTAATGTCATATATGAAGATTTCCCGTGCTTTCCATTTATATTAACATTGAAAAAGCTGTTGATGTTGTAGTTTTAAAAATATAAGAGATATTTTTTTTAAATTAGAACTTCATTTGCGAAATTTATTTCCCATTATATTGCGTGCAAAGAACTGTTGGACTTCAGAGAAGTATGGCCTATGGCTGTGTTAGGTTTTGTGATAATGTTGCAAATGTTGCAGTACCATATTCGTTAGTAGAAACTTGCTTAAACCCAGTGACTTGATTTTGATTTGTCATCCCATTGAGCCGGATTGCTGATTATGCAACTGCAATGCGGAGTCCAATGGAGGAGATCTCTGCGCTAGCTCTGAGCACGTGCAGACTCTGCGCCAGGCAGTCGAACACCAAAAATCTTCGATAGATTCAGTATCTCGTTTGCAGCATCTGCGCTAAGTTTTTGTTTTGTTTGCGATTATTATTATTATTAGTTTTATGTATTTGCAGTTTACAGTTTGCAGTTTGGAGCTTCAACAGTCGTGGTCAGACTTTGCGACTGGCTGCGGTGTCAGAGTTCAATCAAATGAATGGCACCCACAACGTTTAATGTCTTTGATGGTTTTATTAGTCGAATGCCGACAGACACGGGCCAGGAGATACGTATCCGACTATACGACTATACATACCTACTGCTCCACTGACTCATTAGCCATTGTTGTGTTGATGAAGTTGTTTTGGCTTTGTTTTTTTTTATTGATTTCTGTAGCTGATTACTGATATTTGCAGCGAGACTTTTTTTTTCAATATTTATTGGTATGCAATTTGCAAGCAAATGAAAAAAGTTCAAGGCTCCGAAATTAAAAAGTAGCGCAGCAGGCCAAACTAGTCAATAGCGATAATGCTGATGATGATGATGAAAATAATAATGGTAATGGCACAGAGCTCTGCTCAAGGTTAGAAAACATCCTAAGGCCTGCACATAAATTGTGGGGTGGAGTTTTTTTTTCGAAATTCGCTAACAATATAGAAGCCAATCTGTGGGTAGTCTTTTCTGTTTAAGCTAATCAGGGCTTCCACAAAGGAATTCGATTCTAAGATATATTTTACTTTTATTTCGGGAATCGTCTTAAATTTGTATTATTCTTAAATATTCTGTATATATTTCCTTGCTTGATGTTTCAAAGCTTCTTTTTGGTCAACTTAATATTTTCTTCGTTCCCTTCCGTTTTCTCCACTTAACTCAGAATATTCTTAAATTACCTTACTTTGAACAGTCTTTTAATAGAATTATAATTTTTCTAGAATAGAAAACGCGCATATATAATGTTCGATGATTTCTCCAAATGTTCGTTCTCGAGCGAACTTCTCTCAGAGCTCGCTTTTGTTTTCTCTGCACTCCAAAACAATGACAGCCTCATTTGTTGCCAGTGAGCCTTGTCTTGCGACTCCCCACTCACACTTACACTCCCAGCATAACTAGCACCATCAAAGTTCTCCGATTCTCCCCTCACTATATATCATTAGCTTGGCCCTGGCAATGATCGCTGGCAACAAGTGCTCCGCCCAGCCAGATGACAATAGCTTTCAAATGTTTCTAATTAAAAAACGACGAAAAGTCAGGGAAAGGAAAAAAACGCGCGGGCACACGAGATATGCCAAGGTACGCGTACTACAGTCTAAGGCCTTTACTATATATAGATGCATTGTCTGTCCCATATACACTCGTACAGCTGTCTCTTAACTCGCCGAGAAGTGTAATGTGACCGACACCAAAGACAACAAGAGAACCCGCATAAAGTGAGCGTGTCGAGCCGGTGGGACGCTAATCATAAGCATTTGGCGATGATTTAGTGTCGCCAGGCTGGGAGACACGTGTGTGTTTCTCTCTTTGTGTGTGTTGCAAGGAGTGGGGGCAATGTCGCAAAATGCAATCAGGCGGCCTCATCGCGTGGTGTCGGCATCCTTTCAAGCTGATTTTTCACACGCCGCACATTGTTTATGTGACGTAAAATACTCCACACAACTCACAAAGTGATTACCGATTTTCCGAGGCCCCAACTCTCCCACAATCACCACCCCTTACGTGTGGGGGCTTTGCCAGTTTTTTATTTAGGGCTGACTGGCAGTCAACAGGCGCGTCATTAATTAACGTCCTGTGCCGAGTTGAGCATTTAATGCTATTTGCTTTAGACGGCGCCGTCGCACCACTGCAGTGCACCCACCCATTCACTCAATCAGGCTGGCAGATAGACCACCCTCGGCTCTCTCCCTCTCTTTCTGTCTCTCTCTCTCGCTCTTTCAATTTTCATTTTCAATTCCAAATTGCGCGCTTACTTGGCACACTTTGACTCAATATACTCTAAATTACCATTGCACATCCACTTTACACGGGTTAATTGCGCCACCCTAGCTCTACCCGTGCCCCTTAACCCTACCCCTATTAGTACTGCGACTATTTATTACTTCCATTTGGCTGGAAGCGGGCTTATTAGTGAACTTGCCTTTTATATAAACTGCCCTCCACGTTTCCCTCGACCGTACCATTTGCAGCTCTTGTTGATTTTGGCAACTTTATTGACGTTTAACGCGTTGAGCATATTGCCCGAAGGGGTTGACAGCCCTCAACAATGGTAATTGAAAAAATGAGTTAGCAACATATGTTTACATAATTATTTTATTATGTTTACTAATGTACTTAGTCCGTATAAACTTAATATAAACACAATACCTTTTATATAGTATTTTAAATAAATATTAAGTATAAGTATAAGTACCTTTCAATTGGAAATTATAGAATTGGCTTTGATTTAGAATACTTTGAATACTGTCGTAAAATGATGTTAAATTTTTTCCAATCAATATAAACTGCGAGGATCGAACTAAGGCCCTTAGGTGACTTAGCGAATGCCTTTTTTCAATTTAGGTAGCATACTCTAATTATCATTTATACAGAATTGCATTCCCAAACTCTGCTATTCACATTTACAAAAATTAATTTTTATATACATATCTATAATACACAAAGTAATAATTGTAGTAATTGAAAATTGACTTAATTAAATGTAAATGTTTTAAGAAACTTTGGGAATACCCATTTAATTCAAAGCTTCAAAATCTTTGTACTTCATCCTTTGGAAATCAAACATTACTGAAAAAAACCTTCATATGTTTATCTAGTTTTTTTTGTTCAAAGCTCCCCAGCCAAATTTCTCGAGCACAAAGCGCAGCTCAAATTCCATTCAGACTTAAATCATATCGAAATGCTCAAATATCATATAAATATATTTTTAGGAATGCATTTCCATCCCGAAATGAATGTCATGTTTGACGTGCGGCTTATAGCAATGGCCAGGTTTTATTTGTCTAATAGTCCCGTCTTCTCTGGTCTGTTGCTGTGTTTTGTTATGTTTTGTTGGCAGCAAACACACCGATGATGGCCCGTAATCGCTGAAATTGGCTTAGTTGCGCATAAAACTTAGCCCAGCTCCCCTTCACAGCTCGCCCAGCTCCAAAGTCGGTGCACAGACATATATAATAAAACGATAAAACCAACTTTTACGATAGCTGCCGGATTGTGCATCGCTCCAGAAACGCATTCAAGTGCAATAAATGTTGCACGGGACAATCCGTCAATGGCAACAGTCACCTAGCCCCCACCTCCACCCACTCCCACTCCCACTCTCGTACTGCATCACCCTCCACAGGGCCGCAGAAGGTGACAAAGCCCCAAAGATGAGACGCATATAAAAATCAAAGTCAGACGTCGGCTATTTGATGGCATTTTGAAGAAATCAATTTAATCGCATTTAATGCCGAGCGATAATGCCAATGCCTTCTGCATCAGATCAGCTCTGAAACTGAGATCTCAGAGAAGAGTTCTCCGTTCGACTTTTCAGCGTTGTTATAAAAATTTCAATAATTTTCAATGGCCAGGCCCAAAAATACTCGCAATGTGTGTCAAAATGGGGAGCGAGTTAAGTGCGACGCCAGGGAATTGATTCAACATTGTTCTTGTGCTTGTTCTTGTTTTTGCTCCTGTTCTTAGTTTTCTTGTTGTTCTTGTAGTTATTGTCAATGGGGCGACACCTTGCCCGGCACCAGCCGAAGCAGCAGCAACATACAGGGGCAGGAGCATTAGTATCTCTACCCCATTCGATGGCAGATATTCACTAATTAGTTGTTGCCTGCTCAGATATTTATGCGTCGTTGGTGTCACTTGGCACATAAAACTCGTGAAACTGCCATCAAGGGGGAGTTCTGGGGGAGCTGATGCAGCTGCGTGTGATAAAAAGGCCCAAAATTAGGCAAAAGGCGTGTAAAGTGCACACTGGAACGATTAACTGCCTACATTAGCTGTGCTGCTTGATTAATACTGGGAATTAAATGGCAGTGTACTCGTGCTAGAGACGCGATTGCTATTTCCTATAGCTCTTCATGCGAGTTTAATAGGCGAACACACGTAAACTTGCTCTTGAAGGCAAATATTGAAGTCATGTTATTCTATATCGATAAATTAAAATTGTCAATTTCTTTTCGTGCGCCATTCTTCAGCATTCCTTCTTCATTTAACCAAATATCCTTAATCGGCAATGCATTCAACATAATTTAATTTTTTATTTTCTTTTTGGGAACTATCCGTAAACGTTTTACTGCTTCTATGCCCACTGACGTATATAAATTTTTCATAGCGCCCTTTTCGATGTATATGTATGTAAGTGATTGACAATTTTACTCTGCTGACTGGCTCTTCATTGATGAATACAAACAGAAATACAGTTCTGGAATCATGGAATCAACAAAAAGAACATCATGTGAGTATTATTTACTTATTGTATTCAGACATCCTTTCGCTTCTTTGGCTATGTTTGTTATCTAAATATCCAGGCCCACGCCCATCTGTAGATCGCTGCTTTTCCTGTATGCACTGCTAATATGAAAATGAGACTCCGCTGGCGACGGAACTGAGGGAAAACTGATGCAAATGCAAAATAAAAAGAAAAACGAAGACGTGAACGCGACGTTTGCGACGTAGCCTCGCCTGATCGCCCCAATGTATCACGATGGATTTATAGTTTAGTATGCACGATCAATCAAAAATCGTGAAGAGAAAGAGACATCGTCAGAGGCAGTGAGATAGAGACAGAGAGCGAACGCAGGAGAACTCTGTGGCAGCAGCAGAAACGTGTAACAGTAAACGATGCGCGGGGCATATTAAAAGAAAGTCGACGTCTCGACTTCCACCTGGAACTGAGTTTGAAGCGTTGCCAATAAGAATTATTACACCTGATTGGAATCTGCAGCCGCAGCAACAGAAATGAACTTGACCACAAAAACAAAAACAAAAACAGAAAAATAGAAAAACAACGCCCACGTACTTGTGGGTGGGTCGCCGTCGTCATCTCTAAGAAATCCAGAATTCAGAACCCAGCAATCCCCGCCAAGCATCTGCCCACAGTGTTAGCCCAACTGCATTTATTAACATTTTGACTTTGTGACCAATATATCGGGCGAGCAGGACGAAGGGTGGGGTAGACTGGAGACTGAAGAGCTCGTTGCAGCAGCAGCAGCAGCCGCTCTTGGCCTGGTAGGCGTACTTAATCGATCGCTTGTTGATAGGCAAATTGGCAAAATGCAAAAAGCAAAATGTAAAAAAAGAAAACCTGTTTCAGTTTTCGGTGGGGCTTTTCCTGCGAACTACTCCCTCAGCGGCTGCTGCTGCTGGAAAATTCGTGATGCGCAACGGCAAAGGCAAAAAAACATTCATTTGGGCCTAGCTTTGGTTTAGTTCTTGCGGTCCTCGCCGTCCACTGTGCGATCTTTATCTGAAAGGCAAGAAATTTTTAGGGCTCCATTCCACGTCCCGCTAGTCATTTACATTTGGCTCAAATGGGAATTTGGAGTTCGGAGTTGGGAGTTTGAGGTTTTTCGGGGATTTTGCGACCGCGACCGCCGCCGTCGTCGTCGTCGTCGTCGTCTGACAGTTCGAGCATTGCAAAGTGATCGTTAAATCACGAATATTTAATTGTCTTCATCACCTGAGGGTGGTTGAAATTAGTTTGGACTTGGCTTTAACATTTCTTCTTGTTGCCTGTTTGCTAGTTGCTCCATTTGCTTGTGTCGTTACTTTGCCTGGTACCTGGACTCTCCTCGTAATGGCGTATAATGGTCTCAACTTTCAGATGGGGCCATTTAACTCCGCCTGTGCCCTCGTCTCTGGTTGAGGCTAAAGCCCATTTTTTCTGGTTTTTGTTTTCGGCTTTAGCCTCAAATTGCATGCATCGATTCGGCCTCTAATGAGCGCTTAACCAGCGACATTAAGTGCTAATTTTATGGCCATTGATTGCGAATCGGACTAAGGTCAAGGGATGCACAGCAACAACAAACCGCTGGCACTTCCAAAAAGTGATTGATGCATCAGAGCTATACATATCTAGCTAGAAATAAACGACTGACAGGCAAAACATGAAAAACATAGAAAAAGAGTAGAAAATGGCGCTTTAATGTTAAAGATATAAGACCCTAGGAATATCTATTGCGATCTTTCCAAAAAATCAAAAGTCTTCAATAAAATAAATTTTAATGAAGTAATAATGTAGAGAATAAAATCTTGGCTTTCACACTGAAATCATTATTTTACACATAAAAACCTAATAGACACGATATTTTCCCTTGTTTAATCAAAGGTTGGCTTTTGCTTTGGCTACTCCCAAATCAAACTTCCGATTTATATTCCGTTCTCATATGAGCATAATATTATGTTTCCCATGTTTTGATCACACCTTAAGGGCACCGTCCATAACTTATAACTCATAAAGTGTTACGCAAGAACAGTTCAATAAACTTCCCACGCTGAACATAAAATGATTTGTTCTCTATAGAAACACTTAAGCAACAAACTGATCAAATAGAGGCAGTAAAAACAATTAAAAGAGCCGAGTGTCATTAGAGCTGACCCCGCAATGGGTCGAAAATCAAGCAGTGACTAAACAGTTATCAATTATTACGAGTCGTTGATGATGAATGTCAACAATTGAGAAATGTTTTTGGGTTGCGGGCTGACTGCCGAATGCAAACAATGAGCTAGAGATAGATTGGGACATAGATCTTCTAATGGGTTCCCACATAAGGTCACAGGAAGCGACTCGGGCAGAGGGCATGCATCATTGCACATGTTTCACATGCTCAGAGGGAGGGTGGGCTGCAACTGAGCTGCTCAGTGACATTTACCATATTGCAGCAACAAAGCGACAAAGCAACAAAGATTCCCACAATTGTCAAATCACAATTTGAGGGCGGGTGCTAGGAATTTGGCAAAGCTAGAAACTGTGCTGATTGGAAGTTACCCAAATTGCTACCAGCAAAAATTAAATTAGGCCAAATTAAATGGCATCGCTGAGCTAAGCCCAGGGGTTGCTTCAGCCAGAATTGACGGCGATCCATTAACGAGCGACAAACGCTGATGATATTATTTACTCGCACTCGCACTCGCACTCAAACTTGTCGACGTCGACGTCACAGCAGTCGCGTAATTTGCTGGCTGGCCACACTGGTCGAAAGTCAACGACGACTGAGAGGGTTGCAGCCAGTACGCGTCACGGCTGCCTGCACACCCTCTACCCTAGACCTGACCCTTGCACCGTGCCAGAGCACACCACACCAACGCATAGCACACAGTTGACATACGTTTTGGGCGGCATTCAATTCTTAATATGCGACACGTGACCCACACTTTGCACGTTCGCTGCGCCACCTTCCTGCGAGCGTGCAGTGCACCCAGTTGCGATGCAGGTCCTGGTGCCCCGGCTAGCTCGTCTGCTTTCCGGTTTGACTTGTTGTTCTCTGACACGCGCATCGGGCGACGTTCCCTATCGCATGGCTGCCATCTTCAAAGTTTTGTTCTTCTTCTTTTGTGGGCTGACCAGCGCCACGCGTCATGCGATTGCCTGATGTGGGTGTGGAGAGTGGAGTGCGGACTGTGTGTGCCTGTAAGGGGTGTGTGCGTGGCGTCATGTGGCCGACTGGGGGTGATATGCCGATCGTTGATCTGAGCTCTTAACAACGCTTGCTGGCATTTTCTAAAGCGCATTTATCGGTGCCTTTGGTTTCTCTGTGCGCCCTTCTACACGCTTCTCAGTAAAATAAGAGTAAATCCTACTGTGACCCCATGTCAGTCTCCGTAAAATAGGCAGAGGAATAGGATGCTTATGCGAAATTAACCAATAAGACCATTTACAAAACGGCTTACATTTTAATTAATGGTGGAAACGGGTTGGTATATTCTCAAAAATTCTCAGATATTCTCAAAAATGAAGGACGATGTGTACGAATGGGCATTAGAAGTGTGATACCTTGAAAACCTTAAAATAAACGAATTTAAATATATGAATTTGATTCTTAAAGCGATGCTCATCTTATTGAGTCAATGTGTCTGCCTCTCTACGTGCTTCTCATAAATTTCTCACTGTGCTCGCAGCAATTGCAGTACTTTATTGACCCGATTGACCCAAAGCACGAAGCACTTATCCCCGCTGGCAGTCAGCGAAAATTATCACAGCTACAACTACAAGCGGGTAGGGATAATGTTTCTACATTATTTGACCAAATTTGCCCAGCAAGTCCAAGTGGAAGGCGTCGTGAGCGGGTTTATTTTTTTCCTTTGTTCGAACAATTTTCTACACGTTTCTTGTGTTGTGGCTTATGTTTTCTATAGCTCCACAGATCTGGGGAAAATTGCCTAAACAAATTAAGTGATTTGCTATTGACATTTCCGCGAGCCTTGAATAGCGCACGCGCGTGAATAATGAAGTGCCAAGATCGCTTACAGTCCGAAAAGACGCGCGCGTTAGAGAGAAACAGAGAGAGGGAGAGAGAGAGAGATCAGAGTCGTCAAGTCGTGAAATTGATCTTCTAGTGCAGTGGTCATTTTCACACAATTCACATTGACCCCTCGCACTGGGCCTGACCCTGGTTAAGGCTGGGCCTTTGGATCCATACAGCCTCTCCGCTCAGGTTCACAGTTATGGCCGCAGAGTAGTTGCATTTGGAGCCGACAATCGATTTTAATTTGTTTAACTTGTGCATCAATTTTTGCGCTTGTTTGTGCAGCTTCCTCCCGCCACTACCCACTTCTGGCTCTACCTTGATCACAGGCTGCCTTTGTGCATAAATTACTGACACTTGTCTCCATTAAAAATGAAGGTGATTCAACTGTCATTCGCAGCATCAGAGCGTCTGACTGCGACTTCGTCTTCGACTTCGCGTTGGACAATTGTTGTTGTTGTGTTGTTGCAGTCACGGCTCGCTTTTCACTTGGAATTGGACATGGATGTGGATGTGGTTGCGAACTGGAATGATGACGGCCTATTGCGAATCCAATGAACATCAATCGCTGGCAATTTTCTTGTAATTGTGCGATGTTGTTGTTCATTCATTGTTGTTGCTATTGAAGAGCAATTGACAAGCTGATCTGCCTGTTTTGTGAGCACATTTTAATGGCCATGTGCCTCGTGGTGAATCATTCACAAATTGTATGTAAGCAATTTGCTAGGCTGCATAAAGTTCTAAATATTGAAAAATACTCAACATTTCAAATATATGATCTATAGATCGTATAGCATATAAAGTATTGTAAGGGTTTGTGGCATGCTTGAGATCCATCGAATTTGACAAAAGACTAATCCATACGATATCTGTGTCTGAGTGTATATACATATTAACCAAGTATTTGTGAAATGCAATTGTTGAAAATTGTAGAAATCGCTTTTCAATTGATAAGCTAGCATAAAGTTCACAATGTGAGTGATCCTCAATCCACCAAATTATTGGCTGGCTTGGAACTCCATTGGCTTGGAACTTGTAAGATCAACTTTCGTTTTATCCATTTGCCTGGTCAAGTCTACGCACAGACATTTTACCAGCATCTCGTGGTGGTCCAATTTTGGTCAATTCGCTTTTCGCTAAATGTGTCCTATAAATTAGCTTTGACGCATTTTAAAATATTTTAGCACTTTTTTGTTATCGCCGCGACAAAATCTATTACTTAATTTTTTATTTGCGCCCCACTCGTACATGTTTTGCAAATAACACTTGAAATGAAATATGAAATGCAACTGGCCACAGCTTTAGTTCGAGCACCAGCTCCAAGTCGAGAGGTCTCCGGCATTTAACTGGCCATTTATGTGCGTGATTATTACGTGATATCGCGCATATTGGGCTCATAAATAATATTAAGCCAGTTTCATACACAGGACGGACAGACCCCCATTCTCCGTTCCCCAGCTGCCAACGGACTCCTAGTTGGAGTCACAGTTCCATATATAATTGCCTACACCCTCTCCATAGACAGACGTACCATATGAATGAATGGCTGGCTGCGGATTGGGATTTGGTTTTTCAATTGATTTCTGTTTGTGTTGGCGCATTGGCAAGCTTTTAAATCATTTAATATACCAATTATAACAAGTCGAGTAGTTAACATAAATCTGCAATGGACTCAAAGCAAACTTAAGTGATTTCTTGCACTTAACTTAGGTTATGGATACCCTGCAGGTGAACCACTTGGCTAAAAAGGTGCAATAAACTTCTAATGGAGTATGTTACCAGAAAAAGACTACATATTTTTGAATAATAAAGTCAAACTGAACTACTAATAGAGTAGCTAAGTATATTCATATTCTATTATTTTTTTATATTGTTCACTTAACTGATATTTGTTTGAAAAAACTGACTTAGGAGGGAACAATTTTCCGAAATAGGTAGCTTGAATCTCGGAACAGGGTAGCTTTTAGTCCAGCCATCGTGACTAGTATATTCTTATTTAATATTTTTTCTTTACTATTTTGCTGGCATTTTGACGTCGCTAAGAAATCAAAACTCATGCATTATGAATACCAAAATTTTCTGACGTAGTCAATTTCAATTTTTATTTATTTTATTGCCTTTAATGCATTGCGCGAGGCACTCGCAAATAAATAAATATTGAAACCGGCAACAGCAACAACAACAACGCATGGCATTATGCCAATCCCCGCATAAGGAACCCACATATGTATACATATATGAGTATCTGCATATGAGTTGCCGGCGAAATCGAAGGCTTTTCATATGTTGGGCTGACAGGTAGGTTAGTTGCCTCATTCCGGCCGCTAGGTGGCGTCTCGGCGGTGGCTGCTGTCATTGGTAATGCAGTAATAACCAACAACCTCCTGGACGTCTGAGTCTGGCCAGTTATATATGCGTCTCTATAGATACTTTTTTTGGCTGTTTTGTACACTGAATCATAGCATACTACCCCAACCTCATCCTCTCTTGCCCCCACTCCACGCTGCCACTACCCATTTGACTGTCTGCCCCAGTGTCTCATATTTTATCACAGCAGCCGCCGACGACGACGACGCCGGCGTCTCGAGTGGCCAAGTGTCTCTGTGGCCAAGAGGCTTGGGCCTGGTCTTTGGCTTTGGCTTTGGCACATGCTGCAGCCGCCTTTGTTGTTAAGGAGCCGGTCGAATGGCTCGGCTTGATTTTGGTTTGTGGCCGGCAACGTTTTTTGGCACAGATTTACGACTTTTAATGCTGTTTTGATTTGTTTTGCATAAGGGTGTTCACGTGGCCAAAAATGAAGAAAAAAAACAGAATAAAAGCAAAAGTAAGCGTCGGCCACAACTGTTTGGCCGTTTGTCTTGTTGGCCGTTGTAATTGGGCTTTTAGAATATGACGGAAAGAGTGTTGCTAATCAGCAAATCACACTCTGGCGTTGAGTAGACGAATTACAGCGCACTATTTGAACAGACGGCTGTGTATGTGTCTGTGTCTGGCTCTGTGTTTGTGTGTAGAGAGTGCAGAGAGTAAAATTCAGAACCAGTTTTTGAGAAAACATTCGCATATTATTATTATAAATAAATATTCATTAATATTCACACGCCGCACGCACAAATGTATTCAATGCCAAAAGCCAATCAAAGCGCAATTACTGCATCTGTATTCAGGTATATGACTAATAAACCTCAATCTATTGCATTCCTAAAGTGCTTTTAGCTGCTCTCCGCGCCTTTTTAATTCAGCTAACAGCTAAGCGAGCTAGCACATAAACCCATATTTTCTAATCTTCATGACGCTGTCTAATAACCAGCCGAATTTAATGCCATTCGAGTAAAATTTCACTGGCTCACGAGATGATCAGCACTTGACTAATCATTCAATTGCCATAACAAACCTAACAACGTCATCCTGAGTATATTCAATAAAATGTCTTGTGCTTGGATCCGGGTATTGCGAGGGAGACTTTTATGTTATTAAAAATATAAAAAAAGAAATTTAGTAATTGGGCCTAAAAAGCATATGATCTTTCGAATGTAATGCAAGCTGCAACCAAGTTTAAAGCGAACCTGCAATTTATATTTATTTCTTACAACGAACCGAACCTAATCGAAATCAATTGCCCAAAAACAACCAAAGAGAAATCAAAACAAAACCATGTTTTCAATGAAATTGAAAATAAAAATGGTTGAATTGGTTCAAAATCTTATAAAAATCGTATCTTAACAAACTTGCTAACGTTGGAAAGAGATCAAATATAGAGATCATGTTTTATGTGAAACGGCCTCAAATATTTTTATTAAATCAGGCTATTAAAAATCTAAATTAGAATTGACTTAAGAAAATTTAAAAAATCTATGTCATACTAAGGTTCAAGCAAAACATGGTCTTATATTGTGAAAGTTGGTTGGATCCGTAAATCGCACAATAGAGATATAGATATATATACATATATATATTTTATTTTCCACCACAGTAAGAACTATACTCAGTGGATCTATGCAATTCCTATATGACCTATGAAATACAATACAGAATAAACTGAATAAATAATACGAGATATTTAGAATTCCCAAGTAAACTCTTAGTTAAAGCGCAGGGTATTGAAGATTTTGAGAGAATTTTTGAAAAGCACAATAGGATTAGGATGAAATTTGTTTTCAGATCAAGCCATATACACAAATAATTGATAATTATGTTTTAGATGGGGAATTAAAAGTATTCAATATAATTGTAAGCAACGCATTTCTACTTACTAAACAGCGCTAGACACAAAACTAGGACTGGACTGTACAGGGCATGGCAGGGCGGGGCGGGGCGGGGCGGGACAGGCAGCTGTCTGGGCTGGGGCAGTTCGCAGTGAGTCGTAAGTTGGGCAGTTGGCCAGGTGCGGGTGCCACAAACTGGTTGGTCAGCGATGGCCAAACGGCGACTATCTGTCTGTCCGTCTGTCTGGCGGGCCAGAGCCCAGGCTGTGCAGGCTGCCTGGGCTACAGTTGGGTCTGGCTCGAGCCAGAGCTCGAGCCCAGGCTGCGTGGTACACACCCGCATCGTAGCAGCGGTCGCTGGCGCAGTTTAAAACCAGATTAGCGCCCAAGTCGATGGCTAATTTTAGTGGTCTTTGGGTCGGTGGTCGGTAACCGGGGCGTTGGGTTTTAAGCAAATTTGAATTTGAATTTTAGCGGGTGATAGTCGTTTGAACATACATATCTACTACTACTAGTTGTTGCTGTTATGGCTGTTGTTGTTGTCGACGTCGACGTCGCGGATCGGCCACTTGGTCAGTTGGCGAATGTGTTTTTGGTTGTTGTTCCACAATCGTGGCGCTGGCTAGTTGACAGTGCCATTCGCCCATTCGGCCCAGCCTCAGAGTCCCCGTTTGGGTGTCTTGGTGAAATATAGGATGACATGGAGCCATGCTTATGGTTACGTGTGCACACACAGTGCAGCCGCTAAAGCTGATTACGAAATGCTGACCTTTTGCCAGTTGCCTCTGGGCCACTTGTCAGCGCCTTTGGCGGCATTTGGCGAAAGGTTTATGTCAACAGCCGATCGGTAAGCTCCTCAAGCGTAGATACTCGTAATTGCGCTCTCAGTTAGTTCCATTTAATTTGATCATAATTTAGGCGCAACTTTTGCCTAATGTCTGACTGACCGTCTGATTGTTGCCAAGTGTGCTACATATAAAAGCATTTATTGCCTCCACATCGAACTATCCGCACAGTCATCAGCGGACCCAAGTAATAGTGAGCCATTGCTCGCGAAAAAGTCATAAAATCCCCTCTGCATTTGACAAATTATTTACTCAACAAGTAGGTTTTATTTTTGGATATGGGTGCGAATCGTGAATAAAAAAATCACTTATCATGATCTTTTCTGTATATATTCAGGAAATTCTTGAAAAGTGAACTGTTTAAATTGTCAACTGTGTTCTTTAAAGTAATACACATTACAGTTATACCTATTAAGAGAATGTAAATAATTTTAAAGTAATTTAAATTCCGTGGATGGGTGACTTAAGGTTTAGTCCCTTCAGCTCTCATATATGCTACACATTCGAACGTAAAGTCTTATATTGAATATGTCCTCCATGGTCACTTTAATTGAATTCACATTAAATTTTGCCGTTCAAGCTTCTGGAATTTCTGCACCACGCCAATTTCTAGTCGCATGCGTCACACGATCGAATCATATTTGCCCACATAATTATTTAATATTTGAAGCCAAATATTTGGGGTGCACAGCTACTGATATCATTTGCACTGTTTACCCAATGTTAGGCAAGGGAAAATGTTGCGAAGCTCTCGCACCTTGCATATAAAACAAACTGCAGCAACTCCACCCAATGCGAATCACAGAACCAACCCACAGTCGAGTGTTGTTAAATCTCGTTTGACAGCTGGTTTGATAGCGCATACCTGCGCACAGCTTAAAGCCATTGAATGGGTGGTGGAAATCGCAACTATAATCATCACCTGGCCTGGGAACGCTCGCCAAGTTTGCAACCCTCCCCGAGCCAAATCAGACAAAAGCACCAGCAACGACAACAGCAACCTGGTAACTGCGAACCGGTGAATGCTGCTGCCTGGAGACGGGTAACTGGTGTGTTAGGTTGCCGGGTGTAGGGTGACGGGTGCCGGGTGCTGTTTTCAAGGGCGCATCCGCAATAGGAAGCAATCCCCACCCCAAAATAAAAACCAAGTGGACAGCAGCCAGTTGCTTTGATTGAGCGCTGAGCATATGGAGGGAAGCAGCTTCTGGAATTGTTTTCGTGAGTGTATTTTATTATTTTTTTCTTTTGCCTATCCTGCAGCTGCGCAGTAGTTCGCCTTTGGGGTGGCTTTTTCGGTGGGAAAATAATTTAGCGGCCCGTTTCCAGTGTTTCAATCTAATTTCGTATCAGACTTCGGGAATGGTCACTGTACCTGAGATTTATGTGCATTGGAATTTGCCGAGATTTCGGGGCCTCATGTTGCTCTTTTCAATTTGCCATCTTAATAGTTGTGGGAATGCACACTTAATGCTCCAATTTTGATTTCATTTCATATATTTTATTTTTAGCTATTGTGCGCTGCTCATTTCCGTGCGTTTCTTTGGTTAAAGTTCAATCAACTAAAAGAATTTGATTCGAAGTCATTTGAAGACTGATTTTAACAATTTATTTTTGATACTACTTTGATATGGTTTCGAATTACTGAGAAAGCGCTGCATGCATCAATTTAGAGAACAAAGTAAGAACACCTACGGCTAAGATTTGCATTGAGGTCTATTCGACTGCAAGTCTGGGAAATAGGGGGCAACATCCCAATGATTATAAAGGTAATATATGCACTTATTGAATGAACTGACCAACCAAGCGACTACTCCATGGGAAACATTAAAGTTCTACAAACTTTTAGATTAATACAGAAAAAGGGACGCATAAGGGAAATTGCTTTAGCTATTATTAATCTTTTTCTAAAAGAAAGGAAATATCATACAACAAAAGTTGTTTTGAAATACATGAAAGGAGTATGTAAAGGCCGATCTTTCAAGTAACGTTTCGATATACATATATATAAAAATATACATTATGTGTATAAAATCATTTTTCAATATTATTATTATTTTATTCTAAACGTAAAATAGCAAATGCCGAGTCTCTTTTATAATATAAAGTTTTGAATTGATTTTAAGTTAAATTAAAATTTTTAGGTTTGGCTGTAAGCTAATCTTAGTTTTTTTTTTAAGCAGTAAGCAACATACATAGCACAAATGAAGGGTTCACCATAAGTGGAAAAATGACAAAAAGTTGTATTCAATAGTTTGTTGCGCATTTTCCGATCCTGATAAGGTCACACAAGCATAGACGCACTTTTTTCAGCCACTTTCACTTCCTATTTTAGTTTCCTAGTTCTTAAGGTTTAGGATGTGCCATGATCAGCATTCAGTCATTCAGTAAGACAATCAATCACGACAAATAGTTTTAAAAATAAGTAAATTTATATAAATTTGATTACAATTTGAACGATTTCAATCGTAAAAAAATATAAACTTAATCAGTATTTCAATTACACATATTAGTTAAATTTCGCACATGTTTCCACATGTTGATTTTCACAACTTTCCATTTTCAATTGGTCGGTCGAAAAAAGACTCTACGCCGGCAGCTCCTCGCATACAAATAGCTGCGCATGTGCGCCACATCAATAAAACCAACAGCATTAGTCACTCGCCAATTGGCCGGGCCGCTGGGCAGGCCTGGCCAGGTCTGGTCAGGTCTAGATTAGCTCAGGCCGGAGAAATGCAGGTGGCACAGAGCACAACGGAGCCAAAATGAACAAATTCCTGCCTCCATGCGCAGTCGGTGGGCGTAACGATGCAGTTTGATTTGGGCAAAGTGCGCTGACAAATTTGGGCTCATTTATTTTGGGCATTGTGAGTTTTCTACGCTGGCAGCGTAATGCAAATTAAGACATAGCTCAGCCCCCAATCTCTCCTTTTGACTTGTGGCCAGCTGCAGTAGCAGCCGTGGACGCGTTTGCAAAATAAATTTAATAAAAAAAAACTAAAAGAAATACTACAATTTTTACTGCCGGCGATGAGACGTCAATGCGTCTGCTGATTGCAGGACGTGCTGAGGTGAAGGCGCTAAGGAGCAGCTATGTGTGTGCCCCGGGGCGGGACATATGTAAGTGTCCACAAGTGAAACATGGCTCACAGCGGCGAAGTCTTAAGCGTGAGCGAGCAGGCAGAATCCTGGCCATCGCACTTGCACTTCAAGCTGTCTGTGTACTGAATAACACCATAGGAGCCCGATATCATCCACGTGGGATCGATCTTAAGCAAATGATCGGCACAGCCCTCGGGCAGGCCGCAGATTACCTCGCACTTAACATTGCGCATGGCGCATATGTTTGTTGGCCGAAAGCCACGCAGGCATGTGATAAACTCCTCCGTGGAATCCCAGATGTAGTCACCGAGCAGCTTGCGATAGTTTAGATCCCCCTTGAAAATGGCCAGCTGTGCCTTTGTAAGAAACCTGTACAGCTCGATATTGGAATCCACCATGACAAAGTAGGACTGTGGTCCCGTCCAGAAATGTGATAAGGGCGCTATAACAATGCGCCTCTCGCCCATCAGACGATCCAGCTTCTTGCCCAGCGTGGAGATGATCTCAACGTTGTAGTCCTTCAGATATTTAATAGTCCATTCAATGTCGTGTCGGAGTACATCGGAGATGTACCAGGGTATGGCCTTAACGTGCATGCGCACCTGGGTAACCAGCTGCTGGTCGACCAGATACTCGATGAACAACAAATCTGTGAACAGCTCAAAGCCGCCATTGTCACAGATGTAGTCTACAATGATCTGCTCTTGGCCCTTGGCCTTCATCAGGCAGTTCCAGACCAGCATACTGTCGTCCACCAGGAGCCGCTTGTCCAGATCCGCTACACGGGCCAGCGCGTCGATATTCTTATGGTCCTGGGGCGCATCAAAGACAAAGGCATTAAGTTGTATTTCATAATGATTGCTCCACAAATTGATACGCATCAATCGGCTAAAGGACTCGAAGTCCTTGCTCAGCCCACGTGTGGCCTCAGTAAGGCACCGGATAGCACGGCCACTGATCTGCAAATCCTCCTTCTTCAGTTCTGCAAAGTAATCAAAATTCCGCAAATGTTTGCTATTTTCAAAGAATGAGCTGATGCGCCTGTAAAGGTAGCACTCGGCGTGTAGCCAGCTGGCTCGAAAGAACGATCGCTTGGGGCGGGGCAGCTCCGATAGAAACGCATTCCACTCAGCCTTGTCCGGCTCATTGCCATGGAACAGTTGAAACTGTCGATCGCGTTGGAGTTCCCTTTTTAAGCGCTCAATGGACTCAATTATCACGCGCACATCCTTGTGCACCTCCTCGCCAAAGAGATCCTCCAGCTCATACTCCCTAGATCGCACCGTATTGATAACCTGCTGCATTATACCCGGCATGCGCGCCTGCAGCGCTAAGTAGGCAAAGCTCTGCTTAAATCGTCCCGATAGCAGGGAATGACGCGGAGTCACCACATCGATAATGTCCGCCCCAGATGTTGAAAGCACACTGGGTCTCATCTCGCGGCTTTTGGTACATTGAAGTACGTGGTATTTACCTTAAATTTAAGAGCTAGGGCCTAAATACAAGATTTATCTATTTCGGAAAATTTACCTATAATATTCTCTTAATTTTGAATGGTTAACTAGGTTGTTTTCAAAAAAAAAAAAAAAAAAAAAACAAAATCAAATGATATATGAAAGTCTGAGTCGGGTTTCTTTGCGAGTCAAGCTGCTCTTATCAATCGATTCTCCGATGGCACTTTTGACTTTTTATCATTTTCAGCGGTTATCAAGTTCATTTTTTACACCACAAATTTACTTTCATTATACTCGCTACCGATTAAAACAGGGCTCATATACGTCCAGGCTCATATAATTCCCTTTTAGTTAATTAATTTCTCATCTCATTCGCTAAGCTCACATTTTGTTACATACATATATTCCGTTGTCTTGGATTTTCATTTTATTTACTTCTTCCATATTTTGTAATGATATCGACCTTAATAGTGCTAAGATCACTTATCCATTACCTCTGACAACTGTGGGAAAGATCTCGTTAGTAGGGATTCGCTTTCGTTTCCTTCCGTTGCCCAGGTGTTCGGACATGCCCGATTTTGGTTGACACTCTCAACGTCAAATGTCATTTGCATAATTCTCGAATAGTTGGGATAACACTTGCGTGTCGGCTCTGGCATCCGGTTGAACAAAATCATAACATGCCAAAGGGGTTCAACATGGCCAAGGAAGTGGATCGCATTGCATTTGCTCTGGACTATATTTAAATGATGTTCCGATTGTCATTTGCATGCGTTTACCATAATTGTCACAAGTTCACAATAGCGCGATGGGAAATTAAAAATGGTATCGAGGTTCCACGATGTGCCTAGGTTAATGCTATGCTAATGGGGCAAGGTGTGCACTTCCTCTAGCAACCCCTGCATGAGAGCTCTTCAAATTGAATTCTTATTTTTATGAAATGCGGATGACGCAAGTGTTCTTTGTGGATTTGGCAAAGGGAAACCGAGCCGAGCTGATATGATTTTATGTTGTTTACTCATGAAACACACATATGGATCTAACCAGTCCTTCTCCCTTCTCTCTCTCTCCCTGTCTCTGTCTCAGTCCCTGCTCTTGGCATAGCCCCATTGGCTGGCAGACATAACTGCGTCAAAACAGAAAGTTGCGCCTTTAACTGAGCTCATTAGCCGTGCACCTTAGACGCTTCCACAACTGAGTCCAGGTGTTCCATGGAAATTGAAAACTTCCCCCGTGACTTACCAGTTGTGCCACAACTTTTGCTGCTGGTGGTGACTCGACTATCTGCTGCTTCTTCTACCTTCTCAAGGTGTTGCATTTGCGCTGCGCTTTAACTTCAAAGCCTGAAACGTTAGTTTTCGACAAAGCCTGGCCAGGGGAGCGGGGTGTTTGTGTGTGCGTCATGTTATCAATCGCGCTACCTTGTGAAATAGAACAGCAGCTGCGCTATATTTGTGGCAAGTTTTGGCATGTGCTCACAATGCGTAATAGACAACGCTCGGGGTGGGGGTAGTTCCCAGAATTCTCAAGGCCCAAGCAGGTCATAAGCTGCTTGCTGCTTCCATAAACTGGCAAATCTTTTCAGCTTGTCGATGAAATTTGTATTTATTTTGATTATAATCTTTAATTTAATTATTCAAATAAATTAAGCTATAAACATACATAAACAAGACCAAGTTTAAGTTCAAACAATAGTGATCTATTCGAGAGAGCCCGATTAGAACCGATATCCGAGATATGTATGTTGCAATTATAAAACTATTTGTTCTGATTATTTAACAAGCTGACTGACTGATTGGTGATCAACGCACAGCCCATACCATAAGAGCTAGGACGTTGAAATTTGCACTGTAGTTTCCTTATCTGATGAAGGTGCACGTTGAGACGGGGTTTCGGGAAATTCCACCCGCATTTCTGGATAAATCGAGAACTACGTTTGTTTGAAACATTTTTGTTTACCATCCGATCGGCCTCAAAGATCTTTATTAAAACTTATTTACAAGGTGTCAAAAATTGCATTCCTTCCTCTATTGCTTTTTATTTAATTTTTTATATCCTATATTTATGCAACAAATTTTCCATATTCAGCAGCACTTATTTAGAAATATTTTTAAACCCGTCTAGACAACTAATTCTTTAATCGTAAGACTGACATTGATTGGAATGCAACTCTTGTCCCCGCCACCGGCAAAATTATGAAAGATTTAGAGCAAACGTATAGCAAATATCTAATGAAAAATAAATTAGCGTGTTATTTTTTCAAAATATATAATACAATCTGTACACCCTACCAACTGAAGGTAGGTAAAAAACTTGCTGATAAAAATTCATTATATTGACAAGCGAAGGTTATCTAAAAAGTTACGAATGCTTTAAATTAGTAGAACTATTCTCTGAAAGCCTAAAGAGATCACAAAAAGTTTCCAAAATCGTTTAGTCGCAGAGAAAACAGAACTATTGCAAATAATTAGAGCAAATATTAAATTAAAAAAAGGATTATTAGAAGGATGTTATTATGGGAGGAGATGACGGAGTACACTGAAACAATTGGTATATGGGTTGCAAACAGAATTGCATGATTTTTATGCCTCAGTAAAAAAGGTTAAGGCACATCAAGATCTGCACTTCGAGATTTGATAATTTTCAAATTATTAGAGAACTGAGCAAAATGCCTTCCCAATAGGAAGATAGTTTCCGAAGCGCTGAGAATTCAGTCGAGTAAAGTTTCACTTGGCTACAGAGTACTTACACAAGTCATCATTCGAACCACACTATTTCAAGTTGTAAAACATCTCTATATATAACTGTTTGTCCTGACTGACTGACTGACTGACTGACTGATTGGTGATCAACGCACAGCCCAAACCGTAAGAGCTAGGAAGCTGAAATTTTCACTGTAGCTACCTTATGTGATGTAGGTGCACGTTAAGACGGGATTTCGGGAAATTCCACCCGCAAGTGTGGAAAAATCGCGAAAAACGTTTGCATGTAACTTTTTTGTTTACCATCCGATCAGCCTCAAACTTATTTTCAAAGATCTTTGTTCAAATTCATTTGAGGGGTGTTTCACACTTTTAGGAAAATCCGTTCCTTCTTGGTGGAAATGGAGGTCAAAGATTTGGTGGGTGACGTTTCGCGCTCAAATTCATTTCCAGAGATCGATAAGAAAAATCATTTGATACGTGTTTCACACTTTTCGCAGAATTCAAACTTCTTCGGGGGGAACGCGATTTAAAGATTTTTTGGGCGAAGTTTTAAGTTGTGTCCGATTTGCTTCAAACTTATTTTCAAAGCTCTACATAAGAATGTAAAGAATACGTATTTCAGCGATTTGGAAAATTCCACCCGCAACAGTGGTAAATTGGCGGAAAACGTTTGTATGAAAGTTGTTTGTTTACCATCCGATCGGCCCCACACTTATTTTCAAAGATCTTTGTTCAAATTCATTTAAGGGGTGTTTCACACTTTTCGAAAAATCCGTTTCTCCTTGGTGGAAATGGAGGTAAAAAATTTGGTGGGTGACGTTTGGCGCTCAAATTCATTTCCAAAGATCTATAAAAAAAATCATTTGAGACGTGTTTCACACTTTTTGCAGAATCCAAACTTTTTCGGGTGGAATGCGGCTCAAAGATTTTTTGTACGAAGTTTTGAATTGTGTCCGATTTGCTTCAAACTTATTTTCAAAGCTCTACATAAGAATGTAAAGAATACGTATTTCAGCGATTTGGAAAATTCCACCCGCAACAGTGGTAAATTGGCGGAAAACGTTTGTATGAAAGTTGTTTGTTTACCATCCGATCAGTTTCAAAATCATTTCAAATTTGTTTGAGAACATTGATTTTATAACATACGTGCCACGGGCAAGGCCGGGTTATACCCGCTAGTTTACATATAAAAGTTAAAGAGTCTGGACGGAAGCGAAACGACAAAAGGAATACTCATTCACAGTCCATTATGTTTTTGTTGATCTTCATAAAAGGTCATCATTTGAACATACTCTCTTATACTTTGGAGAGGTATAATTAGTTCGTTACACACAAATTTCATATTTATTATGTATAACTAATTTGATTATTTCCTTGTCGCATAAAAAGTCGGTTATTTTTTTCCGAAGCTCGAATAGCATTTGTAAAACACTTTTCAAAGCTTTACAGTTCACTTCAGTGCTGCTCTATACATCTACAATGTGGTATACGTGGCAATTATTAATTTTGTGTACTTTTTCGCTGTATATCTGGCAGACGAATGGTGAATGCTGTCACGCATTGCTCTATTATGATAGCATTGTAATCTGTGACGACTACTCAAAACCGACGCCTTGTTGTGGGATAGGCAGATGCAACATTTTCTGCTGCAACTGTGATCGCGGATGTAGAAAGGAGGCATCGCGGAAAGCCAAGAAAAAATTATCACAAGGCTCGAATCGGAAAAAAAAGATATTTCAAAAAGCTTCTAAAAATAAATTGTAATATCTTTTGTTTTATTTTATAATAATAATACGTGGGCATATAATGACATAATTAATGCATTTGGTTCATTTTTATGCCTTAAAAGAGCTTTATAATTTGTTTATTTGCTAACTCAGATTCTACACAATATATACAATTTATCTATAATCAAGTAGATTAGATAATTTTAAAGACATCAAATGGTGCATTTGGCTAAAGAGTCCTTACAAACCACTTAATAAATAAATAAAAAAATAAAAATAAAAAAAAAGATTAGGTAATTTTAAAATTATAAGAGAACTAAGCAAAATGCCTTCCCAATAGGAAGATAGTTCCCGAAGCGCTGAGAATTCAGTCGAGTAAAGTTTCACTTGGCTACAGAGTACTTACACAAGTCATCATTCGAACCACACTATTTCAAGTTGTAAAACATTTACATATAAAAGTTAGAGAGTCTGGACGCAAAGCAAAAGGGATTTTCATAAAAGTTCATCACTTGAAAAATTTGGTGACACGGATAATGTAATACTCTCGTATACTTTGGAAAGGTATAATTAGTTCGTTACACACAAATTTCATATTCGGTATGTATATATAATTTAATTATTTCCTTGTCACATAGAAAGTAGGTTATTTTTTTCCGAAGCTCGAATAGCATTTGTAAAACACTTTTCAAAGCTTTACAGTTCACTTCAGTGCTGCTCTATACATCTACAATGTGGTATACGTGGCAATTATTAATTTTATACTCTTTTTCGCTGTATATCTGGCAGACGAATGGTGAATGCTGTCGCGTAGTGCCAGATCATGATGACAGAGTATTCTGTAAAGACTTTACATCAGCGACGCCCTGTTGTGGGAAAGGCAGATGCAACATTTTCTGCTGCAACTGTGATCGCGGATGTAGAAAGTGGCCATGGGCGAAAGCCATTATTTCAAGAAAAAAATTATCACTAGGCTCGAATCGGAATAAAAAAAATGTTCCAAAAAGCTTCTAAAAATATATTGTAATATCTTTTGTTTTATTTTATAATAATAATACGTGGGCATATAATGACATAATTAATGCATTTGGTTCATTTTTATGCCTTAAAAGAGCTTTATAATTTGTTTATTTGCTAACTCAGATTCTACACAATATATACAATTTATCTATAATCAAGTAGATTAGATAATTTTAAAGACATCAAATGGTGCATATGGCTAAAGAGTCCTTACAAACCACTTATTAAATAAATAAAAAAATAAAAATAAAAAAAAAGATTAGGTAATTTTAAAATTATAAGAGAACTAAGCAAAATGCCTTCCCAATAGGAAGATAGTTCCCGAAGCGCTGAGAATTCAGTCGAGTAAAGTTTCACTTGGCTACAGAGTACTTCATCATTCGAACCACACTATTTCAAGTTGTAAAACATTTACATATAAAAGTTAAAAAGTCTGGACGGAAGCGAAACGACAAAAGAAATACTCGTTCACAGTCCATTATGTTTTTGTTGATCTTCATAAAAGGTCATCACTTGAACATACTCTCTTATACTTTGGAGAGGTATAATTAGTTCGTTACACACAAATTTCATATTCGGTATGTATAACTAATTTAATTATTTCCTTGTCACATAGAAAGTAGGTTATTTTTTTTCGAAGCTCGAATAACATTTGCAAAACACTTTTCGAAGTTTTACAGTGCACTTCGGTGCTGCTCTATACAGCTGCAATGTGGTATACGTGGCAATTATTAATTTTGTGTACTTTTTCGCTGTATATCTGGCAAGCGAATGGTGAATGCTGTAACCCAAAAAAACCTTTCTGCGAAGATCTTTCAGAGCCGACGCCCTGTTGTGGGATAGGCAAATGCAACATTTTCTGCTGCAACTGTGATCGCGGATGTAGAACCGATTGAATGACATTTTTTCAAGAAAAAAAAATACCACCAGGCTCGAATCGGGAAAAATATATATTTCAAAAAGCTTCTGAAAATAAATTGTAATATCTTTTGTTTTATTTTATAATAATAATGCGTGGGCATATAATGACATAATTAATGCATTTGGTGCATTTTATATCTAAGATTCTTAAAAAAATATCGTCATGCAACTTTGGGCTGTCCTTTTGTTGCAGGCACATTTGTCGGATAGAACCACCATAATTTGGTCAAATCTCGTCCGATTGGCTCCATGCTGTGGCTTGGCCTCTAGGTAAATTTGGCGTCTAAATCTGGCAACATTATTCTTTGTCAAAATTCATGTAAAAAAGCTACACTCAAATATTATATATAACTCGGCTAAGTCTCATCCGATTTCCACGAGGTTTGTACTTTATGTAAGTTGTATTAGAGATCCCAGGACAATTAATTTTCTCTATTTTTATCTTTCCGTATAATTATACCAAAGAAATATAATGACCTTAGTCTCGTGACCTTAGTCTTGATTATGGCCTGATTCTTCGAATAAGCGCTTAGGGCTTAAGGCAATGGTATTCCTATGTTTGCTTATATAGAGCATAGGGGGAATTGCATTCCCATGTCAGCCATATTGGAATTGTAGTCCTATTTGGTATTTTAGTCTATATGGGTATTACTGTCTGCAACCAGAGACTTAACCGTAAAAAGAGACAGACGTGCAGTCATATATGGCTATATCCATTCAGCTGTTGCTACTGATTAAAAATATATATATACTACATGGGGTCGATAGGTAGGATTTCGGCAAAAGAAATATAGCTTTATGGATTCTAACATATCTATAAAATAGCTAAACTAGATGTTTCAAATAAAATAAAAAACGCACTAGCTGATAATTATTGAAATTTACTAAAGCGAAAGCTTTCGCCGTTTCACCCTCGCCCCTGAACTGCACCCACCATAATTTTCAGTGCAGCTTCAAAGTTATGTGCAGCCATGAGAACGCCTCAACTTTCACCCAATGCCGAGCAGGAAAAAAATATATATAAATGTGACAAAATATGGCTCACCCGGTAATTGCTCCCGCCAGATCAGCGGATATATTTATGGTATTGCAGTTCCCCGGTCCCTGGCTGCCCCATGGCTCGCTGCGACTAAAAAATTGCATTATCAGAGCCATAAACAAATTAGGGGAAGACCTTTAAAAAAATGAAATAAAAAAGAAGGAGCAGGGCAGCTGCATGCGCTGCATATGCTGCATGTGATTCAGATGGGCAACAAAATCATGGCTCAAGTGGCGGTCCCATTAGCTGACACCGAGACGAGTGCACACAATATTTTAGAAACAATGTTGGTCCCAACTAAGCTCGCCAAGATTAATAACTCGATGGCGCACGTTCAATTAATCTTTCGTTAGTTGAGGAGAGGCCGTGTCCAAAATTTCCCGCTGCCGCCATATCTCCCATCCAGCATTCACTGACAACTTAACGGCACGTCTCGTGTACCTGCCGCATCGTCAGTGTCAATTGTGACAGCGCCCTGCCAGGCGGCAGATTCTCGCCTGTCTTCCCCCGCAGACAAAACAAAAACAAACAAACGGACACGTTCAGTACAGTAGGGCGCTACCACCCGAAAAAAAGAGAAAGAGAGAGAGGGAGCAGAAATGGAACTCCTAGAATATCATGCCCATGAACGTGACAAAACTTAAGAACACAAAACTTTACAGCTCACATCTCTCACTAAATTAGTTGTTTTAGTTGTTCGCTCGCTTCTAAATTTAGTCAGCCCAACAATCCATTGGCCATAAATCAATTATATGGTTTTTCGATGCCAAGCTAAAGACAATTCTCAGCAGCTACTGCAACTGGGGGCCTGCTTCAGGTGCATGTCTTTAGATATCGGATTGGTTTAATATACCCTGTGCTCATCAACTTGGTTAAAGGGGGGAAATGCAATGCTATATTAATGCTCAAATATACCTTTGCAAATATCTCCGGAACCACTTGCAGGGAGGATATTAGACTTTTTGAATTGGTCGAAAATGTAATTGAAATGTTGATATACAATTTTTGACTAATACAAAAATCCCTTAATTTCAATGTATTATTTTTGTATTATGTATTTTGTATTATGATCAAGGAATAAATGAGTACAGGGTATTGCAGTTTAGGACACATTCAACTACGACATTATCGCCTTGGAGTATTTTCAACGAAAGGCATTTTTGGTATTTTCACAGCTTATGCTTATAAAAATTTGATGCTGACAGCCGAAAAATTAACATAAAATATAAATATGAAATCATTTGTAATAATTAGCATGACATTTGAAGCTATTTTTACAGCATTTTGCAGCCCAAAAAATATCTGAGTTTTGTGGGGTTTGAGCGTCTCCTGGGTCAGTTGCTTAATTTGTTTAATTACAAATCCCCCGAGCACGGGAATACAAATGTTTTTCGTGACTTTATTAATGCCAACAGGCGCAAGCTGTCACTGAAATTGATGCACCCCTCGCAGCAAAAGGCGTAAGTTAAGTTCAGAGGACAAAGCAAATGTTTTGTAATGAGGTTGAAATTGCACCACCGTCATCGCCACCAGCAGCAGCAGAAGCAGCAGCACCACCAAGACCGACAGGCTGGTGTATAGAGCTTGAAGTAAAGCATAAAGCAGCTCAGCTTACCACAACAACAAAAAACAACAACAGCAACAGCAAACAGAGCCGAAGTTGAATTTTATTTGAATTAGCAACGCGCAATCAAAAACATTCAAACACGCATAAATTGAATCCCGTGGGATGATTTCTGTGCCGCGTTCCCAGCAACCCCCTCGGGTTGCCGGCAACTTGTCACGTGATTCAAATAACAAATAATGCATCAAGGATCATCCCTTAGCTGCTGCTGCACTGACCCTTTTGTAATACGAGTCCGCAGAAATTCGCGCCCGCATTCGACTTGCCAGCGTGGGTACCTTTTATTTATTGGTCAAAAGAATCCTCCCGCTGAGGCTGTGCCCAGGTCTGGTACTCTACCTCCCACTCCCCCCCCCCCCCCCTTGGCTTTTCTCACGCACTTGGCTGCTGTTGCTGCTGCTGCTGGTGGTCGCTGGGCGTCGCCGTCTGCAAGTGTAAATTTGTCTGGTCATGGGAACATTTGCACTCGATTGAATTGTTCTATTAGGCGCTCAATTGATGGGCTATAATTGGATATTTTGCGTTTAAGGAGTGCTACCTATTAGTTTCAGTCGCAATTTGGCCTTAATTGATTACAATATGTTTATTCAAGTGGGGCTGAATATGCGGTTACGAGTTCGATAAAGTAAGAGTAGAAATCATTTACTATTTTTACATATTTTACAAAAAACTTTAATATTTAAATTCTCTTATGCATTAACAAAGGCGTACCATTTCCGAATGTCTTTCAACGTTCTTCTGTAATTGCGTTTTGCCCCAAAAGTAACCAATTATTCTATTTAAATACTAATCTTTCAGAAGGAATATCACTAAGATTATATTTATTATAAAAAACCCTTGCAAAAATTTTAGTCGAACTGAAGATTAATTGCAAAGTATAAAATTGGTATATTTGGACCGATTCAGTTTGTGAGTGAACCGAACCTTGAAGAACAGACTGTGATATTTTATGCTGTAGATTATTATTCGTGAAGCTGTCTAAAATTCGTTTACAAAGAATACAATTCAATTAGTTACCTGAAAGTTCAAATAAGCATTTCGCCCTACCAAAAATCGACGAACTTGAACTTTAGCGCGCCCTTCAACTTGACGCATGTCAAATATCTGAACGGCCAGGAGGATGTTTACCACCGATAAGGAAATTAAAGACATGGCAAGTACATTAACCCAACTTTGCAAAATTTCGCCCAAAAAATACAAGATAAATTTTGCATATTTGCAAGTGAATCAGCGCCGAAAATACTGCTGAAGCGGCGAATACTATATTATTTTTTATGATATTTCAACATGCATTAACATAAACGTTGATGTTAATCTCTTTTTCCCATGAAGCTCTCGTAACTCTCGAAAAAAAACTGAAGCTCGCCGCAGCATAAACAATTCATTATCGTGATTCATTTATGAACAAAATTAAATAAAATCACCAGCTGAAAATTATAATTCGTATTAGTCAAGATGAGAGCTACCGATGTATGTTGAGTCCAACAACTGAGCGGGTGGTCCCCCATGCCCCCATAGAGCTCTGACAGTAAGCTTCCCAAGCAGATTAATATCTCAAGAGTCATGAGGAGAGTAGAGTCGAGAGGCTCTAGAAGCGCATTTTAATTAGTTAGCTGGCCAACAAATTTAATTTATTGTCACTTGAATCCCCCGTCCCCTAAAGCAGCACGCCGCAGTCTTTCTGTGTTGGCCCGAATGGGTCTTTAGACCTGGCTCATTTCATAATTGACCAATTTGTGTGTGCGTGTGTGTGTATTAGCCTTATCGATGACTACACATGTGGAAGGCGCACACGCTGTCAATAAAACAAATTAGTTTGAATTATAGACGGAGCTTCTAACTTTGCTAATATATGCGGCGTCGGAAGCGGGACAACATAGTCGCCCAGGTTGCGGGCCTGCTGTGTGTTCTTTACGTTATAAGATTGTTGCTGTTGTTATACCCAAGACCCATCGAAATTGGTTAAATAGGGTATCATGTTTTTGTTTGTAACAGGCAGTAAGCGAATTCCCGATCCCATAAAGTACATTTTCTTGTTCAAACCAACACACTTAGTCGATCTGGCCAGGTTCGTGTATTCGCCTATGAGAACGCATTGATCTCGGAAACCATAAGAGTTGATCGAGCTTATAATTATATCTCGGTAATTATTTCTTTTAACATAAATAAATTTCGATAGTAAGACTTGGTGTTTTATTCATAGCACGCACCATATGAAATCTATAAACAGGCAGAATACTTTTTTCTATTCCCCCTATAATAAAGAAGCACAGCAGCTCAGCGCTCGACACAGGGTATCTTCTAGTCGGGCATTCGTGACTAGAGTACTCTTATTGTTGTTGTGCTTTTATTTGTTTATAATTACCGTTAGCTTTGATAACAATATCAGATTTCAATAGACTGCTGCCCACCGCGGCGTCATTTATGTTCACTGACCTGGACATTCTGTTCATTGGTCTCCAGCTCGGTCTCCATCTCCATCTCCATCTGCGTCTCCAACTTCAGCTCCAACTCCATCTCCGTCTATGTTCTGTGTTGTTGTTCCTCCTGCTCTTCGTCCACGTTTATGGCCAGCTGCCTTGCACCCGCTTTGTCTGTAGATCAGGCGCCAATAGTTCTAAGATCTTGTTTTGATTGCCGTCCAGTCCGCGTTGCCGCCATGGTCGGCGCATTCTTTTGCTCAGTGGCTTGAGAAATCTATAACTCGTGACATTGTGCGGCGGCGTGTGGCATGCAACAGCACCACCACCACTGCACCCCTCTTGTACATGCGCGCTGGATATTGGGTTTTGCATTTCTGCATAGTTTTCTTACACTTTTCCTATCCATCCGGCGACTTTCTTTTGTTGTCAGTTGCTGCTGCTGCAGCTGCAGCAACGGCAAATTAATGACATTTTGCACTTCATTATGCGACTTTGGCGGCTCTTTGACACTTTGAAGTGAGGCACTCAGCTGCATCTGAGCCGAGTCTAGAGTGAGTCCACATAGCTACAGTTTGCAGTTTGCAGTTTGCGGTTTGGCTGCCAGCTGATGTGCAGTTAGGTCGCCTTGGTGTCCGCTGACGGGCAACTGGAGCTGCACTCGGTCAAAGATGACAGAGAAATGTTATCATTGCCTGAATAGCAGCCAATTTAAGGTATTCGAGAGAGAGCTCACACTCTAAAGACACTTTACAATATATTTTCTCAATATGTATTGTCAACAGATAATATTGAACTGATCGTGGATGTACTTTATAAATCAATCATGTGTACATCATGTGATTTTTTAGGATAGGGTTTTTTTTGTGTTGGATTGATCAAAGTGGATTTCAAATAACGCTAGTACTCAATGTCTATATTATTCGATTACAACTTTTCAAAAATATCTATAAATTTCTACGATCAACAAGTATTATAATAATATAAACAAATAATAACAAAACAATTATTTGGTTTCGGTTTACGGTTGGAAATACGGTTTTTTAGATTTATGTTTGAGATTTTGCTTTGTTAGGCATTTTCAAAATTTTAAGAAAATAATTCATGGCTGAACCCCGTTTAATTTATACTCTCTTTAAAAACATTCTTATATTTAGCCATTTTATTTTTGAAAAAAAATGCTTTGATTACGGATTGAGTTCTTGGCTTGCTTCAATCTATAAAATCATATATATTTGATTGGTTTGTTTCAACCAAAAGCTGCTTTAATTATATAAATATTATTATAGGAGACCTAACGCAGAATTTGCTACCACGTGATCATATTACGATCGCGATCATAAAGAAAGTATATTGTTCTATTATATAATATTTTCCCAAATAAGTTTCTGTATTAAAAACGTGTATGGTAGAAGCTTCTTCAGTAGGTGAGTTGATCAAGCGATCTATAGGACATAGATAAAATGGTGCCAGATTTCCACTTCGGTCTGTCTCATGCTGGGATTCCGGGCGGTCGTTAAATTCACTTAACATCAATTCACGAAGAATCATTTAAAGACATTGGTATTCGATCTGCACAACAATGAGTTGTTCTGTCTTTTATCCGCAGTATTGTTATTATAGCAGAGATCACCTATCATGGCCAGGACACACCGGTTCATTACAGGACTTTGGCGCCAATTTCTGTAAGGAATCACTAGTCTGCAGAATCAGTTGCTTGGTACGTGTCGAAAAAGCAGCTGTGCGCAGGCGAGGGGCACGGGACAACCCTCTGCTGGGCTGAGATTTCTGGCAAGATCAATACCAAGACGCTGCTCCTGGCTAAGGGTTGGCTCGAAAGTAACGTTCGGATTTTCGAGTTTCGCCACCACCACCAGCACCACCACAGCAACAACAACCACCAGGCGGCTGGCTGGTGATGCTCTGCGTTCCATTGGGGTGGGCCAACTGCAGCACGGGGCAGCACAGGCGGCACGAGCACGTTGAAAGTGCCAGGTAGTTTTGCACATACCTCTTGGCGCATTCCAAGGTACTTCTTGCCGAGCTCGGCCAGGTAAAATGCGGCGGCGCAGCCACCCCATAGATATGCGTGTACATATGGAAGGCTCATAGTGGAGGTTTCTCAAACTGGCAGCTGGCAGACAAATTTTCAATAACAATTTCGAAAATTTCACGGCCGTTAGGGAATTGTTGTTTTTGCTAAGTATAAAGCACCTAGGTGGAGAAGCGAGGGACACGGCTTTGTACAATGGTTGTTGATTTACTTTAGATCCTCGGCTTGTTTGTTTCAGTGATTAATATTTTTGAATGCCTGTCAGAAGCCGTTGAGTATTTGGGTATTGTTTAGAAGGCTGTAAAAACTTTAATTCTGGCTAGAAGTACGATAGTTACCGACATATCAAAATATCAGCCTTGAGTGGGGTTTCTTAAGTTTAATCGAGTAGAAAAGCTTAGATTAATACAACTCGCAAATCATTAAATCGAACGCTGCAGCTAAGCTGTTCTCGGCGGACCCAAAGCTGATCGGGCAGCTGAGCGTGGAGCAGCGCTGACTTAAGCAGCTTAAGGCCTGCCAGAGCACTGAAACTGGCCAAAAAGATCACTGGCTTAAACGTATCGATTGCGCTCTTTAAGAGCTTCACAAAAGCCGACGCGCAACGATTGAAATTTGAAACAAGAGCGCCAAAGAGAGCCCAAAGATCAGCAGAGCGCCAATTGGCTAGTCGCTTCAGCTTTAAGCTGCTCTTTGCTACAATCAAAGAGCGCGTGACAGGCAGCTCACCTGCTCGCAGAGCGCTGCCTTCGTGTCTGTGAGGCTCGTCGTGTACATAAGCTCGCCAGCCGATCGTCAACGCTGAAAGAGACAGTACCTCGCTGCGAGTTAAAAATAAACTTGCGCTTCGAGTTGTACATAAGCTCCGCAGCTGCCGCTCACGCTCACCAACACACACACACATACACACACACACACATGCACACACACGCATGGAGTAGGGGAAATTTGAGCGTATAAAATTAAATCTCAGTGGCAGCTGGTGGCGATCGGCTGCGCTGGTGTGCCAGAGGGAGAGAGACGAGAGCCGGCAACCGGTGTGCGTGTGTGTGTGTGTGCTGTGTATGGCACGTGCTCGCTTTTTGAACAGAGATTTGTTGGCGGTGTCTATGTGCCGCCGTGATCTGCAGCTGGAGCAACGTTCAATGAACGGCACAGCTGTTATGGCAGGCGACAATCCGTGGCTGGGCAAAGGGATGGAGGGATGGAGGGGTGACTGCGGTGCTATGCAAGATCATTGAATGTTGGCTCGTGGTGGTTGATTTCCGTACAGAATCCCCCGTGACAGAAATCGGAAGTAGGTAGCAGATCCTTTTTGGCACTCAAGGGGGTTGCTGCGCTTCACTTTTGGCTGGGGGTTGATCCTGCGCTGTGAAGTCTATATAAAATTAAAGTGATCCTTGCCGGTTGCATCATTCGTATACGAAACGGCCAACGATCGAGACGCGTGCGCGCAGCAAATGATCAGCTCCAGTGATTCAAAGTTCAGTTGGAAAATCAAGAAACAAGATCGCAGTGATCCTCAGTGCTGAAGTGTTATAAAATTGTGATTCCTCGGGCTAATATGGATAAACTGAAGTACAGCAAATGCCCGCTGAAAAAGCGACCCATACTCGTCGAGGAGCCACCGCATGAGGATCAGTTGTGTCATGGTAGGTTCACCAACCTCAATCCATATTTCTTCTATAGATTTGAGTTTTCTTATCAAACTAAACACCCGACTCCTCTATCTTTTCCGCTGTCTTCAGATGAGGGACCCGTGGATCTTAGCGTGGCTGCAGCGTCGGTGCCCCTAGAGCCGCCTCACTGGTCGATCAAAGCGGAGCCGGAGCCACAGCCGGTAACCACAGAGCTGCGCCGACGCTTCGATGAGGCCATGACACAGACCAAGGAGCAACTAGCGCGACGCATTTGGGAGGAGACACGAGAAATAGCACGCGCTTTTCCCGACGTCTTCACGCGGGAGGAGATTGCCAAGAGTTTGGCGCGCCTGGGCTATGGAGATTTTGAGCTGCCGCCAGAGGATGAGGTCATGGAGCCGGAGCACGAACGTGACTCCGAAATGGCTGCCAGCTATGCAAGTATATCACCACCATTGGCAGCCGCACCGTTAGTTAAAGCGGAGCAAGCGGAGGAACCTTTTGGCTTGCGCAACTACAACAACAACTTGCTAAAAAGCATTGCGGAATATGAGGATTGCATGAAACTTCCAATGCCTGAGCACCACCCGCCGCCGCCAGAGCGCTACCAGCTGCCAGCGGAGCCACAGGACTTGAGTGTTCGACCGGAGCTAGCCCCGCAGCAGCAGCCGCAGCAGCAGCAGCAGCGTCGTGGCCTGACTGAGAACGTCAATCTGCACAATGTGGCGCGTGCGCTGCTCAGCATGCAGCATATAGCGGCGCCACAGCAGCAGCTGCCGCAGCAGCAGAGCTTGAAGACCGCGCCACATCAACTAGAGCAGGAGGAGGACCTGGAGAACCAGGAAAACAATGAGAATCAGCTGAATCTGAAGATCAAGAGCAGCAACGATCTGTACTATCAGTGCCAGCAGTGCAACAAATGCTATGCCACCTACGCGGGACTCGTGAAGCATCAGCAGAGCCACGCCTACGAGAGCACGGAGTACAAGATCATACGCAGCAATCCCAGCGGTGGCCCAATTGTGGATCAAACCGAGTTCTGCACGGATCAGGCCTCGGCCCTCATACAAGCAGCGAATGCCGCCTCGGCGCAGTCCATGCAGAAGCCGGTGGGCGTGCCGCGCTACCACTGCAAGGATTGCGGCAAGTCCTATTCGACCTACTCGGGCCTCAGCAAGCACCAGCAGTTCCACTGCCCCTCAGCAGAGGGCAACCAGGTGAAGAAGGTCTTCAGCTGCAAGAACTGCGAAAAGACATATGTGTCGCTGGGCGCACTCAAGATGCACATCCGCACCCACACGCTGCCCTGCAAGTGCCCCATATGTGGGAAGGCCTTCTCGCGGCCCTGGCTGCTGCAGGGTCACATTCGCACCCACACGGGTGAGAAGCCCTTCAGCTGCCAGCACTGCAATCGTGCCTTTGCGGATCGATCCAATCTGAGGGCGCACATGCAAACGCACTCGGATGTGAAGAAGTATTCCTGCCCCAGCTGCACCAAGTCCTTCTCCCGAATGTCCCTGCTGGCCAAGCACCTGCAGAGCGGCTGCCAGTCGGAACAGGGTGGCGCCGCAGCAGCGGGCTTCAATCAGCATCAGCTGCAGCAACATCTGCAGGGCTATGACGAGTCATCTCATCAGCTCTACTATGCGGGCAGTGTGGGCAGCAGCGGCGGCGAGGAGGAGGAAGCACACGAATTTCAAATGCCCCCTCAGGTCAGACAGGGCATATACTAAATTAAATGAGTTCAGCTTTTAAGTCTGTCAATATATATACAATCATATGTAGGATAGTTTGGGGCTACCTCCAAGTCTTAGTCAGTTACACAGTTTAGCCAAAGCAGGTAAATAAGTCAGTAATTCAGTGCCAAAAATTAGTCAAGGCAATTTTATTGCCTATTAGGATCATTTATAGTATAGGATAATATATAGTGTATCCAAAAGTTAGAATTTATTTATTTAATTTATATTAACTATTTAATTCTGTAAGATTTGTAGGGCCAAGTCAAGGATTTGCATCAAATGAGCAGCCATTTGTTGTTAACTCATGTTTTGTTAAAAACTTTTTAACTGTATATTTATTGTTGAAACTCATTGTGTACAAATCGAAATGGTGCGAGCTTATTTATTACTCGATAGAATATATTTTAGTATACATATAGCTATGTTTATTTTTGCATTAAAACATTATTTAATTTATTTCCTTATTTCTACTTGTGTAAATATGAGCAAAATATAATATATATAAATATATTTATTCATTTAGACAAGTTTTTATATGTTTAGCTTTTAATGAATTAAAATAAATAATAAACTGAGGAAAAACGAAATGAAACAGCAGAATATTATAAAAAATTGCTCTCCTCCCTCTTTTAAAATATTTTTCCTCTCAGTTAAAAACTTAGCCGATAAAAGGAGCGCGATATCTATAAAAATGATAACTTCTTGCTGTGTAAGGTATGTATATCTATATTTATTTAAAATTTTCTGCCTCTAGTTTTTGTAATTTTAGAGATCGACATGTTCATACGGATGGACAGATAAAAAGACGGATACTAAAATTACAAGCGAAAATCCTCGAAAGTTGAAAAACCAATTTTGGGTGTAGTGTAAATTTTAAAAAACTAAAAATTGTCTATATCTGTGCATACTAATCGACCAAACATATAAGGTTCACCTATCTCTTATAAAACTCCAGTATTTCTATAAAAACTCTGTATTTAAATCTGTATTTATCGGTGTAAACTGGGAGGCCATATCGAGAGTTATTATATATATTTCAAATTTAAGTCAGGCTTTTAAATGCATTCAGACAGACGGGTAGATGGAAGGGCGGACGGACACGGCTAGATCTACTCAGCGCGTCGAACTGCTGAAGATTGCGTACATAAAAGAATCGGACATATCTCCTGCTGACAGTTACATGCATTTGCACAAACCTAATATACCCCTTTTTACTCATTTTGAATGAGTTCTGGGTATTACTAAGGCACAGCACAACTGGAAAACACCCTCAATTGTGAAATTTATTTCCATGCAGTTGTTGCGTATCAGGATGTATTCGCTTTAATATCGTAACAAATTAGATTTTATTTTTGTCACACACTTCGACTAAAGCTAGCTAGAACTAAGTGCTATGTATTTCGTACGGTTGTCACTGATTCTAATACAACTCTTGTCTCTGCCGATATGGAGGGCGAAAGCTATATGCTGTAGATCAGCTCACTTTTATTTTCTACCAAAATATCCTCATCGTACAAAGTGTACACAATTTCTCGGGAGTTTCTATGGGCCGTACGATTTGTGTCAAGTTAATCTCTGTGGAGGCTTAGTAGAGCCAACGCCCTGTTGTGGGGTGGGGAAATGCAATATTTTCTGTTGCAATTGCGACAGAGGATGCTGGCAACCCGAAAACGCAATTAGGTCACATTTTCGGAAAAAATATAGAAAATTCATAACGGAGATTATCGATTAAATTCGTGTCTTTTTTGTAATTGGTTTTTCTACATCTTTTTTATAAACTGTAATTACGCAGGTTTGCTACTTATATTGCTTCTTTTAGCAAAAAAAGAAACAAACACTGTTTAAAAAGTAAATGAAACTTTATAATTTTAGAATAAAGCTCTAAAATACCGATGAAGGATTTTAAAATGTTTTTTAATAATAGCACATCACTTACCTGTCCGGCCAACTATGACCGCTTCCCAGTTGGGCTTTGTCGGACATTACCCGTAAGTCACCTGAAAGAAGATTTTAAAATAAGGGTACATTAGTATGGACAATAGATTAATACAAATACATATCAAAATTAGAGGGGAAGACATGAGAATAAATGGTCTGGAAACAAGTAAGACTCCTCAAGTCGTTATTGTCCGACTAGGAGATACCATAAGCCCAGCGCCAATCTGCTGTTCCAAGCATTCAAGCCTTCTGTTATGCAACATAGATAGAAGTCATATATATATCGAGATCGGGTCAGATCAGATCGACTCACCCCACTTTCCCAAAGAATATTTATACTATAGCGTGAAAACGCGTTCGTTCTGCGTGTTACACTATGCGCTAAGTGCAGACTTTTAAATAAAAATGTTTTATCAGAAAGTGAAAACAATGCGTTCGCTTTACTGAACTTTAAGTTTAAAGCTGCACTCCCAGACACATCATACCCCCGTGGAAAAATTCAGAGTCACAAAGCTCATATGTGGTTAGTCAATGTCTAATACGATTGCATGCGGATGCTCATTTGCTGACAAGTCGAAGCGATGCCATCGATCGGCGTCTCGGTAGGTGAACCGTAGGTGTCTCTTTATTTATTGATCGCATAAAAAAGTTGCAGCTGATTCGCAAATTTGGCGAATCACAAAGCGCCCGGCATCGAACAGATTGCTGCTGTTGCTGGTAGCAGCGGGTGGCGGTGCTGGGCATCGGAGGGTGGCTGGCTGGCTGGCTGGCTGGCTGGTTGGCTGCTTGGATACGGATAGAGCGGAATATCAAATCGCTGCTTAAATCAAAATTAATTGCCAGAATAATAATTGTTTTGAACGTAAAGCGCCAAACGGCAAACGAAGGAGAATTGGCGCAGCTGCAACTGCAATTGCAACTGCGTCACCAGCAACAGCGGGCGGCAAGCGCCAACAACAACAAGAACAACAACAACGACAACGAAGTACGACAAACGTCTAGCAATTTTGGAGCAATAGAGACTTGCGACGGGGCGGCGAAAACCACTCAAAGCAACAAACAACCCGATGAATCATCGATTTCGGGTCTACCACGGCAGCAGCAACAAGTTAACAACCACAACAGCAGCAGCAGCAGCAACGGCAACGACAACAACAAGTTTTGCCGAGCCGGCTTAGTGCAGCCGCACGCAGCTAGATGGCGCTAGTGGGCAGTCATCAAGCTTTGGTTCAATTAAACGCGTTTTCCAGTTCATTTTCGTTGCCGCTGCAGTTGTTGTTGCTGTTGTGTTGCTGCCGTTGTTTTAGTTGTTGCAGCGATTTTTCAGTTTTTCCGCACTGCCGCAGCCGCACCTTATTTTGTTGCCCAAAGTCAACTTGGTGCTGCCCAAGTCGCATTATTATAAATGCCGTCCACGCAGTTTCTTACGCTCTACAACTTCCAGTTTCATTTTTTCGGCACTGCTTTTGGTTTGTCTGTAATACTCTCGCTAACATTTGGGTCAGTCACTTATGTCACAAGGCTTAACTTTTAAGAGAATAAGCAATTTGCATTAAAGAGTGAATGATGAGGGCCAAACTGATCGTGGTGAATGATATCTATTCCTGTCTATAGTTACTTGCTTAGAATGGAAATGAAAAGTCAATAGATATGAAAGTAAGTTTAATTTGTTCATTTTTGTTCAAGTAATTCAAAATGTTCCTTCGATAGAGTGTTGCCACTTCGTTGTGCGCTCATTTGTTTCTCAATTCCGTCACGAATTGTAACTTGTCAGGCGGTAGCTTTTGTCTATTAGTAAACACACCATAGGCCCCGAAAACTTGACTGGGAAAGTCATATTAGATTTACCAAGAATCCAGGATTATGTGCGATGCCTACTCCCTTATCCCGCCCTCCCTTCTAATAAACTGTCGCGTCGGCAGCCTGAAACTTTTCCGTCTTTGACGTTGACTTGCTGCGCGTGCGGCTGCTGCTGCTGCTGTTGCCACGCCTCAAAGTAAAAAAAAAATAACCAAATGGGTAACGCACATGTGGCACAGGCAATTTGGTGGTAGCGGCATTTGGTCAAAGGTTAAATTAGACGGCCGTACCCGCAGCCCGCCCCAAACTAGATGACTGGTGACAAGTGCCACGCCCCGATTGCAGCTGAAAATCGTTTAGAGCCTTAATTTATAGCCCAGAGAGAAAAAAATAAAAAAAAAATATTTCAGCATTGCTGCTGCTCGGATTTCATTTATTTAATTTTAATTGGCATTTTTTAGCTGCCACTAAACACGCCTTGATTCTACAATGTACTTAGCTTGGCCAAAAGCCGAGGGGCTTGGGGCCGGGCTAAAACTTCCTCGCTGGCAGTTTAATTAATCTTTTATCGCCAAATGTTATTTTAAATGCATTTTTAATTTTACGAAATCAATTTTTTCGTGTAAAATATTTAAATTTCAAATTCACGGCACGTTTTTCCGCTCGTTGTAATTAATATTTAATAATTTGCAATGCGCATGAAACGCCATGTTCGAGTGTATGTGTATTGCATAGCCCAAAAGATACCCTGCAGCCAACACAGTTACTGAATATATTCTTTTTTTTTTAAAATTTAATATTGGTTTATTTTGCGCTGGAATCGATCAGTGCCTTCTGAAGAATATATTCTTAACATTACTGCAACTGTTACTGCTACAGCCAAACTTACTCCATTACAGAAATTATTACTTTAATATACCTTTATGCATTTATCGAGCTACGAATCAAAATTTTCTGCAAATTAACCGTGTGCTTTTACTTCTCTAATATATATATATATATATATATATATATATATATATATATATATATATATATATATATATATAAATACCACATTTTCTCATTAGGGGATTTTTGCAAGTCTTTACACACAATTTTCATGGGTATAGGGTATACAATATTATGGAAGTATGGAATATGTCAGGCGCCTTCGCCGTCGCCTTTGTCGCAGCTGTTGATTGACTCAAGACCTGATGCAGATACCAATTATTGTTGTTAATGTTCTTGTTGTTGTTTTTGTTGTTGTTAGCATTACGTGTTGTTTGTTTAACGCTCTGGGTGTAAATTAATATTTAATAATGGCTATTTTGCAGCGCCAGTTTTGGTATTTTTAAGATCTAATCGAACTTTAATATGAACTATGTGAGGTTAGCGCAAAAGTTGTGCAAGAGATTTGCTATTGTCTTAAGCTCAATCTCAAATTAAGCAATATTTGAGCTGTTGAAAATATTAAAATGAGACGACGAGGCAACTGATCAAAATAGTTGTTGTGGTTCGATGAAGTTAGCCAAAAGTTACGGTTAAGCTTCGATTAATTATATGAAAGATTAGTTAAATGCAAGCAGCAGCACTTTAGAAAGATTGCCCGACCAAGTCGTTACCCCATAGATTTTCGCGGGCAACGTTAATTAAATGTATCTTTGTGAATTATGTGTTGATATGTCTACCACACATACTTGCCTGAACTTTTAAAGTCGAAATTTCGTTTAAATATTTTTTTGGCATACAAAATCAACTGTTCATCAGCAATAAAAAGTATATAACATATTTGAGGCATTTTAATTTTGTAGAATTTTCGAAAAGGAACTTTTTGTCATAGATACAAAATCACAGCGAAAAACGGCTAAAAAGACGCATAGCTTTTAAAGTTTTAAAAAAAATGTTTACCATAGAAGAAGAAAAAATCCACCAAAAAAAAGGTTTCAACCTTGTGGATTTTCAACTGTTACAGTGAACTGTTAGACGCTAGTCTTCTCTTGCTCTAATCAATTGTATTCCTTCAGCGCCACTTTCAGCTCTTGTCATTATAGTAGATCTAGGCTGACAGCCTTTGACTCTACTACTCATAACTCATGACCCATTTTCAACAGCAACTCTAAAAAGTCATAAATCCAATGCCATGCACTCGTTGACGTCAAATTAATCAAAACCCCAACAACCAACTGCAACGCAGGCAAATTAGCCAAAAAAAAAAATGAAATAAAAAAACAAAAACAAGATTTCTGAACATGGAAACAGAAAAACTTCTTAGCTCAAGTGGCAAATGAGAAGTTTAATATTTTTTCCCACACTGGCGATCAAAGCGAACCGAAAAGAACACGAGAGAACCTTTGTACAAATCACAGGCAACGCCCCAGAATGAAATCAATATAATTATTTGCATTATTAATAATTACCATTGTCTCGGGTTTATTTTTGATTCGGATTCAGAATCAGATCCAGATTCAGATTAGAATGCGTTGGCGTTTTGGGGCCACACAGAGACACCGAGTTTTATGGTCTGTATCTTTTAATATGCAAAAGAACGAAATATAGTTTGTTGGTGCAGGCTAATTAATTCAAACCGCAAAGCAAACTGAGACTTCAATACGGAAATAAGCTTAACGACCGCAACAAAAACCAATTTTAAAATTTAATACGCAGTTGAGTTGGACAGAGAGCGGGGCATTCGGTCCGGGATTGTGACTGTGAGTCCGACTGAGCAAACTGAGGCGCCGGCGGCTCAACAATTGCACCAGGTACATGTCCGAGTCTTTGACTTGGCTCTGAGTCCAAACACATGTGTGTGGGCCACCCACACCATAGACTTGGCCATGGCTAAAAACCAAAGCGGGCCCGTCAACAAGCGAGAGACCAAGCTTCAAATGGGCGACAGCACATATCAAAACTGAAATGTGTCTGCAACAACAAGAACAACAACAGCAATAATAAGGTACCCCGTCGGTTTTGCAAGAGGTCCAAGTCCGTTTATATGTCTTATGAGCCACCTGACTGACGGGCCACGCAAATGCTTCAACTTGTCAGCACGCTAAGTGCTTGAAAAATAGCAAGAAAAAACAAAGGAGGGGAAAAAATAACAGAGAGAAACAGATTTTTAAATATTATAAATATAATATGGCAAACGGTGAGCATTGTTCTCTAGCGCCTTTCAGTTGGGCGTTCAACCCGCACAGCACAAAGGTGTCATACAGACCACTGTTGGAGCAGCAACCTGTTCGCAGCTGAAACGGATTTATCTTATGATTACAACACACAACAAATGGCGCACACCAAAGGCGACAGTCAAAAGATTTAATTATGCCCGTGCCGCATATTAGTTACAAAAACCAAGAAATGCTTTGCCAAAGTTTGTCATAACGAAACTTGAATACACTTTCTTCTTTATGTAGGGAACGTTGTCGAAATATTGAAGAGCAATCATATAAGGGAACATACGTAATACAATATGCTGCCTCGTTTGAGCTCAGTTTGGAATATAGAATATGTTTAAATAGCTCCAAAGATTTGATGACATTCGAGACGCTGCTTGTTTCAATATAAAATATATTTCTTACACAATTAAGTATGTTCATTTTTTATCAATTTCCAAACACATCTACAGCGAACCGGTTAGTGTATTCGGGGAGGCGTGTCGTGTGGGGGCGCCGATGCCCCCAATGGAGGGCGTCAAAAGACAAAAACAATCCCGTCACAAAATTGACATTTCGCTTTCAGTTACAGTTACAACCGCAAAACGACAAGAAGAGGAGGAGAAAAAAAATCATAATTTGCACGTTTTTTGTGTTGAGCGAAACAAAAGACTTAAGAAACGAACTCGCTGCAAAGGGCCTACATGCAAAGTGTCAAGTTGCGCAACTTGTCAGCAGTTTAAGCCTGAGCCCGCGCTTCAATTCTCCCTACTCAATGCTCAGTACGCTGTTAATTTAGCTTTTGTGGCCGGGCAAAAATGTTTAATTAAATAGCCGCCGCCGACGACAACGACAGCCACTAAACATGCCCCATTATCATGTCCTCCCATGTCATATCTATCTTTGCTGGACTATCTGCATAATACCATGTGCCTATCTGCCTTTGCTCTGCAGTTGCCCCGGTGGTGCTCTGGTGGTGATCAGATGGTGCTCTGGTGGTGCTGTGGAGGTGCTTTGGGTGCTGCCGCTGACATAAACGCTGACATTAATTGAGTAATTTATAACGATGGCAACAGCGGCGACTACGACGCCGACGGCGACTGCGACAGCGGCGTCGGTGCTGCCAGGCAGTCAGCCAGCGAACGAGACGGACATAAACGACAAATACGACGAACGGACGGCCGCGGCAGTTTGGGTTAACAACATCAAAAGCTCGCAGCGCACGTCATCGTCGTCGTTGTCGTCGCCGTTGTCTTGAGGCACTTCAACGCTCCAGCATAACATGATATTGTTATTATTATTATGATTACCAGAGACATGAATTCAATTAACACTTGTCAGCGTTGTCAGCGGCGGCGGCGGCGGTGGTGGCGACGGCTGCGGCAACGCTTCAATCTATGCCAAAAAATCAGGCAAAAAGTACACCAAAATAAAACAAGTAAAAAGGCCACCAGTCGAAAGTGAAAGACTGGCAGATACCCTGTGCCCACAGTTAAGCCAAAACCACATCTTTCAGAAAACATAACAAACAGACGCACCTCCGTGAGCTGTTTGCTTCTCCTCTTCTTTCGTGAAATTGCGAAATATTCAGGACTAATGCATAATAATCTGCATGCATACCGTATACAGAAGGCATGTATTTAAGATTCGAATTTAAAGATCTTTAGAAAATAGAATTTGAGAGCTTACACTCCAAATGTTATGTGTATTTTATCTGACAGACTTTGTGTTACCCCCTTTTGAGCCATTTGTACGTGTACAGGGTATAGAAACAAGCGCACGATTCGCGCACTGAGATAAGTTTGTAAATTTATGTCTGCGTACAAGATTTGGCATGTTTAAATCAGTTTAAGCTAGATCTTGGCCACAGTTGCTGGTAGCCTGAGGACAATGTAGTTGTTTCTCCCTTCGAAGTGCTAACGATAATTGCCAGACCAGGCAAATTAGTCGACGAGTCACAAGCCGAACAAAAAGGCCGCTAATGAGGCAAACAACCCGGCAAATGGAAACCCTCTGCATTTAGGCCTAATAACTGCCAATGTCGCCAATAAGAGAAAAGCCAGAAGAAGCAAAATAAAAAGGCAAATACAAGCCGGGGACGGCAGCCCAAAAAGGCGCACAAGTCACAGCAAATTAAAACAAGAATCACGACAGGTTACCATGCGAGCCCAATGCCAGGCCGAAACACACGATTCGCCGCCAGCGAAAGAAAACAGAAAACCCAAAAAAACAAAAAAAAGGTTACAAATCCGCGGCCTTTCCATAAATGCTACACTGCCGGCCAAGAAATTTACAAGTGTTAAATGTCGAATTGGGGGAAATGCGTGCAGCGGCTTTGACACAAACGAACACGGAAATAGCCAACAGAAAGTGGACAAATGAACCCACAAGCATCGATTGCAACCCGAGTGGCCCTCCTCCACCTCCGCCCCACGTCCCCTACATACCCAATGCCCATTACCCGACAAATGGCGTACGTGTTAATGGCATTTGAATTTGGCCAAATATGGCCGAGTCGTCGTTGTCACTTTGCATGTTTCGCTTCTTGTCCCCAAATGGCGTCGAGGCTGCCTCGGCAAGTGAAGGCATGCGCTAAGCTCCGCTGGACAATGCCCGCCACCGAGTCGTGTCGCCTGGCAGCAGCGAGCGCGAATCAGCGGCAGAAGCTCAACGGCCAGACACGCATCCCGCAAACATCCAGCAGCAACCGCACAACAACCAACAACTCGCACTGCTGGGCCACACAAACGATCAAACGATCAATGGGCGCCCGCAACAGCTTATTGGGATTTTCTTATTTTATTTATTTATTTCTTTTTTTGGCACTCAGCTTTCTAATGGAGCGTGACTTAGTACTGGCTATATGGATGAACCCAATGATAGCCAGCTTGATACGCAGTTGACACATATCCAATGGGAGCAAAGTGGTTATTAGCCAATTGCCAAAAACACCTCGAATTCACTCAGTTTTCGCTCAGCTTTATTGGCTGCTCATTCGTTAGTTCTAGTTTTTCAACTGGCAAAAAATATAAATATAGTTTCATAAGCTTATCTCTTATTCTCATTTTCGCTGTATAGCGTATAGAATACTGCCCGAGTCAGGATAATTCTTCAATTTAAACATAAAACTCCTTTCTAGCTTATACGTCATTCAGTTAGGATAAAGAGCTTAATGTATTAAGATTAAAGGACGCTGTTCTTTGATAACCTGATTCCAGCTTGAGTACCGCACCCCAGGCATGTGCCTCGAAAATGACTTATCAACTTAGTGCATCTGACAGACCCTAAAGCAATTTCCTTTTTATGCTTACATCGGTAGCATCACTTGCCAATGGCTCTATTGGCCATACAGCCCACACTCGGCAGACAGTTCAATAAACCAGACCAAGATCGAGACCTGGACAGGGGAGAGGGGGATATAGATAGAGATAAAGATGGAGATGGAGACAGCGAGGTGTACAGTGAACACACATCAAATGACAGGGAACAACAAACAGGTTTAATTATAGCTCATGTAAATAATTTCTCAATTGTAAGCTGTTATCAACGAAAACTTCAATCAATCATTGGCAAACGCATGAACCTGAGCCAATGAGCCAAAAGCCCAGACAATAGCAGAGCCACACTCGTCCGAACACCAAGCACTGATCTTGGCCTTAGGCGTGGGCCGCACAGTTTGAACTAGCCAAATCTAAGCTAATTAATCAAAATAATAATCAAGCAATCAGTGGATCATACGCCATCGAGTCAGACACCAGCACAAAGCCGAGTGAGTTGGTCGATCGGTTGGGCGGGGGCTGGGGCTGGGGCTCGGGCTGGGCCGGGTTTCGGTCGAGCCACGACGCACGCCAAGCCAAATGAAATGGAAGCAAAGTGTAACCCAAGATCGCTTAAGCACTCGATTCCAAAAAAAAAAAAAACAAAATCCAAAAAAAAAAATCATGACTTCAACTGCTGTCATTGCGCACGAGGTTTGTTGTATTTTTTGTTTTTTGTTTTGTCGTCATGTTGGGCTTTGTTTTGTTTTGAATTTCAGGTGCTTGTATCATTCAGTCATTTGGCCAACTATTCAACTACTCAACTATTCAGCTATTCATTCATGAGCCATGCAACTTGCTTTGTTCTCCCTCGCCTCGACACTTGGCCGCAAATATATCCCCATATATGGCCACTCGCACTCACATACAGCTCAGTCTTTGACATCACGAATCTCTGAGTTGGAGTCTCATTTGGAGTCAGCGTTAAGTAACGTCTACGCGCCTGAAACAATTAATCACCTGTCGTCGTCATCGTCAATTGGGTTTTCGTTTCAGATACTGAACGACATGGACAGTTATGCGGTTTAGTGGCCTTTTCTGGTATGTGGCCCATATGCGTCGCAGACGGGAGTGCCAGTCGACGGTTGTGTATGTAGGGGGCAGGGCGGCCGAACTACACTTGACTACTGCATCTGTTATACTATCGGAGGCTGATCACTTTATGCTGTTAATAAATCATTTTGCCGATCATTCGTGATGAGCTTAGTGGTCCCATTCAAATGTTAAGAGTGTTGTTCTAGGACCATATTTGGAAAATGCTAAAATATATATCTCGATTACAGGAGAAAACTTAAGCTTAACCTGAAAACCTATATATTGTTATTTCTCTGTATGAGTATTTGCAATCCGATCCTTATAAAATTTGCAGTGTTTTATTTAAAAAGTGTGTATTGGCCAAAGCCCTGAATGCTATTTTTTTATTTATGGATATGTGTATAATAGTAGATAATCTGCCTGCAGAATTTAGGATAAGAACCTTTATACTTATCGTTTCTGTGAACTTATGGTGAGCCACTAATCAAAAACAAATTGATCATTTTTTCTGAAATGTTTGCATACAGACAGATCGAAAAAAAAGAGAGAAAGCTGATCGACTAAGAATATATAAATTTCACAGGACTGGATGTGAATCCTTCAATCCCTTTTATGTAGTTGCACTAGAACTGAAGTGGGATTCCTAACACCGATTTATATTTTATAGATCAGTAGTTCACACCGGCAGTGTGCCCAAGATAAGTGAAGAAATTAGGATCACACTAAAAGGTTTACCGCAATCAGCTATTTCGATTCGCCCTCCTGTGTTAAATTTCTCTTCACTTTTTTTTTTAATTCTGTTGTGATTTTTAAAGGAAGATATTTAAATGTTTTCTGCATTTCAAGTGTTAATCATTTAAATTTTATTTATATGATGCATCACGAAGATTAGCTTTACCGAAATCACAACTAGTTTAAGGAATAAATGATTTTTGTTTATTTGTGAACATATTTGCGCTAATTTGTTCAATTAACGACATTACTTTATAAAAATCGTTGTTTCTACATTATAAATCTTAAGCATTCGTTCGGCGCTCAGCGGGGGCTCGATGTTTGAAACACTATTTGAATACCTAATTAACGGTATAAAAATGTGTATAATTTTATTTCTCATTTTTCATATTTCTTTTCAAATCGACTTTAATATGCTATGACCATATATTGACCAAAAATCTGTCTTAATTGTTTCTCCTCTTTTCCAACATCCCTGATCACAATTGCAACAGAAAATATTGCATTTTCCTACCCCGCAACAGCTCGTTGCCGCTCTTAAACCACCACAGAACTTAGATACGCAATCATGTTTGTGCCAAAATTGAAGTACACTGCATCCAGGGAAATCCGTACAATTCGCTTGCAGATTCGGTTTCATCTTATAAAAAACGTCAACCCTTCAGCAGTTGCCCTCCATGGCAGTAGTGACAGGAGTTGTATTAGAAACAATAACAGCATTGCTTTGTACATTGTAGTTTGTCCAGTAGGTTTTAGAATATTAAAAATATTCAAACAAATGGGAATTCCAATTAGCTATTGCCGAAAAGTGTAAAGATATATAATCTAATTTTGACGTAAGGCGAATAAAAATAAACAATGCTGAAGCGAATTAATTATAAGCAAACGAACTTAACTTATAACGTTATAGCTACGATTCTTTTGAACATGACAGAAAAAAAAACAAACTAGTTGTGAATAAAGCCTCAAGGTTTAAAGTTGCCAATGCCTGTTGTGGGGCAGGCAAATGCAATATTTTGTACTGCAATTTGAATTGGAGATGTGTGGAACCAAGCACACGAATTTTTGAAAAAATATCACACAGTCCCATTGGATTTCCACCATTGCTCATGCCACAAAATCGGTCCTACAGGATTTACGTATCCGTTTTCTGATTTTACTCCTCCAGCACCTTTACCACAGTCTTTGTTTTCCATCCGCAAAAATAAGAATAATGACGTCAGTTATCACTTGGATCAGTTTTACACAATTTTGAATAATTCTCATATATATTTTCTGCAGCACACATTATTTTCCGAATTATATATTTAAAATTATAAATTTTTTTTCTATTATGACAGAGTTAGGCGGCAAGTAGTGTGGTCTGTTACGATTTCGAATCCTACCGAGGGAACTTCTTCTAATTTTATTTTATAACTACTAAAGCCTCTTACTTGTTTTTAATTTGTTTTTCTTTTACTGCTAAAGCAAACGAGCCAGTAGCGCGAGTTGCATTTGGTGTTGGTAGAAGAGGGTTCAGAGTATCCTCTTACCTGTTTTACCTTACAATTGATTTCAGTATCTTTGTTTGAAACAATATCTGAACACCTAATAAACGGTATAAAAATGTGTACAAACTTTATTTCTCAATTTACATATTTCTTTTCATACCAACTTTGATATGAGTTTACCATATATTGACCAAAAATCTGTCTTAATTGTTTCCCCTCTTGGCCAACATCCCCGATCACAATTGCAGCAGAAAATATTGCATTTTTCTATCCCGCAACAGGGCGTTCCCGCTCTTAAACCACCACAGAGCTTAGATACGCAATTATGTTTGTGCCAAAATTGAAGTACACTGCCACCAGCGAAATCCGAACATTTCGCTTGCACACCCGGTTTCATCTTATAAAAAATTTCAACCCTACCACAGCATTCAGCATTTGCCCTCCATGGCAGTAGTGACAGGAGTAGTATTAGAAACAATGACATCCTTGCCTTATACAGTGTAGTTTGTCCAGTAGGTTTTAGAATATTATAATTATTCAAACAAAAGGGAATTCCAACTAGCTATTGACGAAAAGTGTTAAGAAAATATAATCTAATTTGTTACGTAAGGCGAATATATATAAACAATGCTGAAGCGAATGAATTATAGGAAAACAAACTTAACTTATGTACGAGACCCCGATATAACTACAATTTTATTAAACTTGGCACATAAAAAAATAAGCTAATTGCGTATCAAGCGTTTCAGGCGAATGCAATATTTCTTACTGCAATTTTAATTGGCGATGTGGCATAAGAATTTTTAAAAAATTATCACATAGTCCTATTGAATGTCCACCAAAGACATCGCTATATCGTAAATAAATCTGCGTGCATACAACTTGTTCACCAATTTATAGCCTCTTAGAGACGAGCAGATGGACTTGGGTTTACTTAGGGGGACGGAGATGTCTGATTTTCCCTGCTACATATTTTGCAACCAATCTTTTATGGGGTTTGTTCTCAAATATTCCCACATGAAACAGTTTGTCAACTAAATAAGTAAATTTCTGATTGAATTATTTGTGTTTGATCTTCTAGACTGGCTTATGTTTCAAAGCTCACGAAATACTTTTCCAGCGACTATTTTATGAAACAGTCGCAAGAATATTCCCACATTATGCAATCTCCCACTCAAACATTGGCATTTGAATTTTACCTCTTATTTGTTTTTAATTTATTTTTATTTACTGCTAAAGCAAACGAGCCAGTAGCGCGAGTTGCATTTGGTGTTGGTAGAAGAGGGTTCAGATTATCCTCTTACCTGTTTTCCCTTACAATTGATTTCAGCATCTTTGTTTGAAACAATATCTGAACACCTAATAAACGGTATAAAAATGTGTACAAACTTTATTTCTCAATTTACATATTTCTTTTCATACCAACTTTGATATGAGTTTACCATATATTGACCAAAAATCTGTCTTAATTGTTTCCCCTCTTGGCCAACATCCCCGATCACAATTGCAGCAGAAAATATTGCATTTTTCTATCCCGCAACAGGGCGTTCCCGCTCTTAAACCACCACAGAGCTTAGATACGCAACTATGTTCGGTCCAAAATGGAAGTATACTGCCACCAGCGAATTCCGAACATTTCGCTTGCACACCCGGTTTCATCTTATAAAAAATTTCAACCCTACCACAGCATTCAGCATTTGCCCTCCATTGCAGTAGTGACAGGAGTAGTATTAGAATCAATGACATCCTTGCCTTATGCAGTGTAGTTTGTCCAGTAGGTTTTAGAATATTATAATTATTCAAACAAAAGGGAATTCCAACTAGCTATTGACGAAAAGTGTTAAGAAAATATAATCTAATTTGTTACGTAAGGCGAATATATATAAACAATGCTGAAGCGAATGAATTATAGGAAAACAAACTTAACTTATGTACGAGACCCCGATATAACTATAATTCTATTAAACTTGGCACAAAAAAATAAGCTAATTGCGTATCAAGCGTTTCAGGCGAATGCGATATTTCTTACTGCAATTTTAATTGGCGATGTGGCATAAGAATAGTCCTATTGAATGTCCACCAAAGACATCGCTATATCGTGAATAAATCTGCGTGCATACAACTTGTACACCAATTTATAGCCTCTTAGAGAAGAGCAGATGGACTTGGGTTTACTTAGGGGGACGGAGTTGTCTGATTTTCCCTGCTACATATTTTGCAACCAATCTTTTATGGGGTTTGTTCTCAAATATGCCCACATGAAACAGGTTGTCAACTAAATAAGTAAAGTTCTGATTGAATTATTTGTGTTTGATCTTCTAGACTGGCTTATGTTTCAAAGCTCACGAAATACTTTTCCAGCGACTATTTTATGAAACAGTCGCAAGAATATTCCCACATTATGCAATCTCCCACTCAAACATTGGCATTTGAATTTTACTCTCTAAGCGATTTCTCTTCTTAAAGTTGCTCCTCCCTAAAAGGCAGACAAGTGAAAAGCGCATAAATCGACGCCCAACACCTTACACTAAGATCCAAACTACACAAAAAGCTCTGCCTTGACATGCAAGTGAAATTTAACAAGCCACTCCTAAGATCAAACAACAAAGCAACAATGCGAGCTCTAACAACGAAAAAAGTGAGCACACACAATAATATAAAAGTTGAAAGCGATGATTTTTCAACCGCGAGCCGTACCCAAAATACGTCACATTTAGGAGGTGGAAATATTGTGGCAGCGAAAAGTGGGCATTGCCTCAATAAATACGCCCCCCGTAGACGACTGAAAGGGAGTTTCGCTGCCCGCGCATATAATTAAATCAAATTAAAAGAACTAACAAAACATTAAAGCGCGCATCCTGTAGCTTACAGAGGCTGCGGCAAAGGTGAAAGAAGAAGAAACCAAAAATTAAACAAAAAATGCATAAAAAGAAAAGTTCCACTTGTCTCAATCGACGCCTCCTCAAAAGATCTGCGTGATGTCGTTGCGGCCGCACCCGCAGCTCAGACTCGCCCTCAGCGCCAACGCAAATTCAACGAACGCGTTCAGCTTGTCTTGCCCCAACTTTAACCTCCCGCAAGATCTCCTCAGCACCTAACTCGCCAGATCCTGCATTGGATTATCGCGCAAAAACCAAGTCACTGTCTCTAATTGAATTCGTCGGTTTAAATAATTCAGCTGCAGGCCATCGAAATAAATTTCGATCCTCGGCTTTGGCTTGAATCTAGTTGTATGGCAAATTGTCTAAGCGACCACTTGTAGCGCGCTGTGAGTTCGTCTTGGCCAGGAACTCATAGCTACTACACTGAACAAAATCTATACTAAAAGCATAATTGTATAACAATTATTTAAGTGGGATTTCCCGCCTTTGCCCGGCACAGCTATATTTTTAATAAGTAAGAGGTTCTAGTCCGGAGCTTCCGACTAGGGGATACCCTGAACCCTCTTCTTCCAACACCAAATGCAGCTCGCTCTACGCGCTCGTTTGCTTAAGTAGTAATAAAGATAAATAAAGATAATAAAAAAAAAGTTCCCTTGTCAGAGTTCGAACTCGCAACTGACCGCATTACTTGCTCTCGACTCTATTCAACAGCCACACCAAAAAATATTATAGTTTTCACGGTACTCGAACTTGCTACAGACTGCACAAACTGATGCTCACACTTAATGCATTTTTTACCTTACAATTGCTTTCAGCATCTTTGTTTAAAGCACTATTTGAAAAGCTAATAAACGCTTTTATTTGGCATATTTCAATTTAAAATCTCTTTCAAGTCTCGGAATTCCTTTCCAACATCCCCGATTACAATTGCAGCAGAAAATGTTGCATGTTCCTACCCCGCAACAAGGCGTTGGCTTTCTTAAACCACCACAAAGACGAGATTCGCAAAGTGGGTCCCGATAATCTGTATACCTGGCTCAAGGGAAATCCAAACAATTCTTAGGCGAATTGGATTTTAACTTATAACGAACTACACTCCGTCCACAGCATTCAGCATTTGCCCTCCATGGCAGTAGTGACAGGAGTTGTATTAGGAAAAATAACACCCTTGCTTTGTACATTGTAGTTTGTCCAGTAGGTTTTAGAATATTAAAATTATTATTTAAACAAAAAGGAAATCTAACTAGCTATTGCTGAAAAGTGTGAAGAAAATATAATCTAATTAGTTACGTAAGGCAAATAAACGAAACGATTCTTTTGAGCTTTACACAAAAACAAACTAGTTGCGAATCAAGCCTCAAGGTTTAAAGTTGGCATGGCTTGTTGTGGGGCAGGCAAAGGCAATATTTTTTACTGCAATTTCAATTGGAGATGTTTGCAATCGTATACGTCTGATGGCCGATGCTCACACTAAATGCCTATTTTTACCTTACAATTGAATTCAGCATCTTTGTTTGAAACACTATTTGCAAAGCTAATAAGCGGTATAGAAATGTGCCCTCCATATCAGTAGGGACAGGAGTTGTATTAGGAACAATAACAGCCTTGCTTTATACATTGTAGTTTGTCCAGTAGGTTTTAGAATATTAAAAATATTCAAACAAATGGGAATTCCAACTAGCTATTGCCGAAAAGTTTGAAGAATATATTATCTAATTTTGACGTAAGGTGAATAAAAATAAACAATGCTGAAGCGAATTAATTATAATCAAACAAACTTAGCTTATAACGATATAACTACGATTCTTTTCAACTTGACCCAAACAAAAAAACAAGTTAATTGTATGTCAAGCCTCGAAGTTTAAAGTTAGCAAGGCCTGTTGTGGGGCAGGCACAAATACTATTTTGATTTAAATATTTAAAAACAAATTTTTTTTTCTGTTATGACATAGCTCACGAGCATTTTTTCGAGTGTACGTCTGATGGCTGATGCTCACACTAAATGCTTTTTTTTACCTTACAATTGATTTCAGCATCTTTGTTTGCTGTTTCTGGCAAGTGTTTGGCTTGGGGTATCTTCAGGGTATCTGCGGGCGCAGCAAATCAATCTACAAACATTCCGCCGCCAAGTGCCGACTCTCCAGACTGCGACTGCGACTGTGATTGAGCCTGGGAGTCGCAGGGAAAGAGTGAGTCTTCGGCTGGATTTCACAGTACAGTATGTGGGCTGCGGTCGACGAATCAGTTTCGGGCTGTTGTTGCATTTTGGTGCCGTAATAAATACATTTGGTAAATTTTAATGTCCTCCTCCCATTTTTCAGTCAATTTGAGCGGAACACTTGGATTTGCCGCTGCCCTTTTTTGGGGCCACTTGCAAGTTGCAGTTTCTTGGGATTTGTGTGCGGTTTGGCAATAAATATTTTGAATCAGAAAACATATAAATTTAGTGATTTGCCAAGTCAGTGAAGTCGTCTCGCGGCGAGTATCTTGTCTGGGACCTGCACTCTGTTGAGGATGCACATGCGCATGAGAAGAGCTGCTGGAACCGTGATCGTGTTGCTTTAAAGGATTCAACGTCGAACCGCAGTTCAGCATAAATTGGTAAATTGTTTTTGGCGGCTGTGGCGGCACATATTTTGTATATTGCATTTTTAGTTCATCTTCGACTGTCGGCCGCGGTTTGGACATACCCCTTCCACCACACCTCTTTGGCCACGCGCCCCGGCCATCCCGTATTTAGGTCAACCCGAGTCGCGATTCATGCGGTAGCCAACATTTAAAGTAGGTGATGAAGTCCCACTGCTGCCTGATTTGTGATAAGCCTCATATTTTTAGGGTTTAATTCAATGAAAGTTGCGTGCGTGCCTCCGACAATGACGCCGATGTTGGCCATTGCATCCACAATGCCCAGAGATACGGTTCTTCATTTCTTCTGTAGGTGAAATTATGCAGTGCCTCAATGCCGACTAAATTGGCAGTATGTGGCAGCGGCGTGAAAATTTTTGCCCAGGCCAGAGTTCAGCAGGCCGTGCAGAGAAGCTCTTCCTCTTCTTTCTTTAGCTCCTTTCCTGGCCAGTCATAAATTTGATTTTAAGCGTTGAGTAGCAGTGAAAGCGTCTACAATTGACTGAACAGCATTCTGATCACAAGACGTACAGGGAGATATCTCTGGGATTATAATAAAATATAAGTTTAGGTGAGAGAAATGTCAACTAAGCTAGAAAAAACAGCTATCCTTGGCAGATCGAAGATTAAAAATCTGGTGCCCGATACGTCAAACTTGATATGTCCGTTCTCGTCCAGTAAGCAAATAACAAGAATTATTGTAAAATAAAATAAATTGTAAATCAAAACAATTTGGAACGGAAGAACCTAGCACTTTCCTAACATTTGGGCCCTGGTAAGTTTGGGAAATAAGCCCAGTTACACATAAACGCAATAACTAGAAAAAAGACATACATATGTTCTCAGATGTATATTTATACCCGATAGTCGCAAGCATCCATACTCCCGATAGAATTAAATATTTATATGAAGGTGTTCCCATTTTTAGCAAATAAAATCTGTTGGCAGAAACAAGATGTAGAAGTCTGTACTCTACTATATTCAGTCTAATATCCTTTAGCCTAAACACTCAACAAGTGTGTTTGGACGAATGAAATTTTTTCCCAAAGAGAGAAAGAGAGAAATTACGCAATTTGCCGAAATCAAACTATCAACTTTGACACTCATTAGCGTCAAATTACAGCGCGTGCAAAAGACAGGCGGGGGTGGCCAGTGGGTTGGCGGTGAGCAACGCCACGGCAGACCGCACAAAAACCTCGTAAATTCATAAAAGCAATCGTAAATTTTTATTGTCATGCCACTTGCCAGCCAACAGCAGCGACCGTTGCACAACGAGGGAAAATGCCGGCCAAGCTGAGAACTTTTCTCGAGGGAAAACTGAACACCAAGCAGACGACGACGATGTCGGCGACAAAAGACGACGACGCCAGTTTTCCAGCCGGTTGGCTGCTTGGACTAGGAGCTGGGAGCTGGGCTGGCATATTAAGCCAGCGCGCACATATTTCATAACAAAATTTATGAAGGGCCGTTAACTTTAAGAATCTTTTGCGCAATTTACTCGCAAGCGGCAATAGGAGGGAACCTGGCCAAAAGTTGCCAAGAAGCTAACGTCGCGCAGCGCCAAAGTAACGCCAATTTTTCGTCTAACAATTGGCGACGACCTAATGCCCCGTTTGGCAATCGAACCTGAAGCTGCAGTTTGAGTCGCCAGCCAGAGCTTACACCCCCATTGCCCTGCTCTACCCCCACCCAGGCACTTGTAGGTACAAGTTGCAGGCACAGTAAGCTCATGAAGTTCACATGAATGCCATGAAACAATAAATTATGTTATTAATAAATAATAAATGTAATGGGAGACTGCAATTGCTGGCGAGATGCAGCTACCTGTTTTTTTTCTTTCTTTTTTGCTCCTTGTGCAGTGAATGGAGAGGGGCACGAAGTGCTCCATTATTATTATGTGCCCGGTTAACTACTGTGTCAAAGAGCCGCCTTGGCAAATAAACTAAGGCCAGCAATGAAAGAAGTGCTAACGAATCCCAAATGCTCTTAAAATTATAATTTAAGAATACACCTCTTTTATACCCTGAAATATAAAATAAAAAAGTATATCATACATTATTACTAGCTAATAATGCTCCATAATATGCTATCTAATTGCTATCGCGCTAACATAAACATTATTTTTATGCATTTTTTTGCTTTTTTATTTCCATTGCAAACAATATGAAATAGTTTCCAGACTTCCATGAGCATTTTCCCTAAAAAATGAAGAAAAACAATTGCAATTTGGTGTGGCAACTGTTTTTTGAGGGTAGCCAGCGCAGCATCACGCGATGCACCAGGAAGAAATGTTTGGGAATCGACTCGCTTCAGCTGGTTATTAATCATGCAGAGGGTAATCTCTAGGCGAGCTGTTGATTGCGCGTGATGTTCGGGTAATTGAAATTTCAAATTTCGGTACATGGAATCGAGCAAAGCGCTAGACGATTAAAGATCCTGACTCATAACTTGAGTACACTTGTCGCCCCCTGGGCCAAGATGACAGGCAATCGAATATGTGAAACTATAGGCCAATTGACTGGCATTAAATAAGCCGCAAGTACAGTACAGTTCGGCTCATCTACATTTGAGCTACTTTTTCATATCTCAAACGAACATACAGTAGCCAAAGACATCGAATGGCAAAACTCTTCGGCACCCCCAAAGGCGGCCAGTGCAGCAGCTAAAGCTACTGGAACAGGCGACAGACTGCAGTGCAGCGGGAATCGGCAACTGGCAACGGGGATACAGCTGCCCGCACGCGCATATATTTAAATAAAACGTGACTGCAGAATGGGCTCATATCTCTGTCGTTGCTGGACACTTGTGTGCGCTACAGCTACCTGATGCGAGCAGCCGTGGAGAGTGCGACTGCAGGCCCATCGAGTTAGTGCTATATGGCTGGCGTCCTGCTGCGAGTACTTTTGCTTGGCTCGCTGCAGTGGCAGATCGCAGGCTCAATTCATATAGACAATATAAATATTTCATCTAATGCTGGCAATCTGCACTTGCCACTTGGCCAGCCAAAATGCGGCCTAGAGCCAAGCCAGACTATACCACGGCAACGCCTGCAAGATGCACTCAGAAAAAGCACAGGTTACTTTAAATTCTTTTTCGCACTTCAAATACGTTTAAATTTTTCAATTTCACAACTGAAGTCCATACATTTCGTTATTTCTGCCTTATGTTGGCACGTCTTCCATTTTGAAACGCTTCCAACATACGGATTTTATTTAATATCAGTCTAGTTCTAGTCATTCAATGTGACTTCAATCAAAGGTAAGCTCTCTTCTATCTAACCCAACATCAATTGCAGGAGTTCTTGTTATAAGAAACATATATTTTTTCTGAGTGCACTGGGACTAACTCGAATATGTATGCGCACTCTTGATAGCGATTTCCAGGCGACGATAGACTCTTCATCATCATCGAGTGGGCTGGCGGCGGGTCCACGTTGGCGTATCGCGCTTTTGATTTAATTTTGCTGCCTTATTTTTTTGGGAGCACACCCAGTGTAACAGAGATGTCGATGTGGATGTGCTAGAGGATGTGGTCTCCGATGCGATCTCATGTAAATTAGCACACGTTTCGTGGCCTAAACATAGAGCTTGCAGTTTATTTGTGCCAAGTTCTTAAACTGCTAAATGAACTCATATGCAAATGGCCCAAGTGGGCTGCCCGGCGAGACAAGCAAATACTTTGGGGGCCGTAGGTAGCCACAAGCTCCACACAGTAAACATTGTTTACCACAGTTCTTGCAGCTGGCAGAAGGCAACTTACAGTTAAAGTTAATCTTTATTCAACTTACTAATTACTTCTACGGAAAAATGTTCAAATTTCCAAATATCGCGCATACGCAATGTGTGATTTGCTGTGACTCACTACACTACAATGGGTACTGCCCGTAGCCTCCGTAGCTGACCCATTCACAGCTCGACCGCATCGAAATGAGTTTTAACACAATGTTACAAATCCCCGCACATAAAGATATATCAAGCCATGCATAAAGTCCGCAGCTGCGACGTGCTACCCAATACAAATAGCTATGATTCTTTTGATAGTTTCTTACAAAATGCTCAGCGACTCAATGCCAATGGGCATCGTAAAGCATCGCTCAATCAGCTTGAGGATTGAGCTGCGTTTTAACATGGCTGACTCTCTATTCATTCAATCAATGGCGGTTTTTATCTAAAAGCCGCAGCTGCAATTAAAATAAATTAATAATGTCACTCCCTCAGCAAGAAGTTACGCTCTTCTTCTATACCCTATACTTATAAAATCATCTGAGATTAGTAGAGATTATTTAATGAAGCTTGCTGTTGCAACTTGCAACTCTTTCAACTTTTTGTAAAAATGTTTAACTTTATAGTTAAAATTTATTTCTTCAAAGCCTGTTGCAGTTATTATAAGACATTTTCCACACTGTTTATTCATTGCACTAAGCTGACTATATTATATTAATTAATAATATTACCTTATGATTACCATATTTGCAATGCCAACTGTAACATTTTTAGAGCATTTGTTAGTCTACTATTTACAGCACGTTCACTTGCCTTTATTTTGACTTCTTATGTTGTGTGTTTTTTTTTAATATAATGTTTCGTCGATCTTAATCAATAATTTAAATTTTTTATTTAAATTTTATTATGGCATTTTGTCTTTTGATTATTGCTGCCTTTGCCCGCGTTTTTGTTACAGTTTTGTTTTCGTTTTAAAATTGATTTTACTTTTTATGATTATTTTGTTTGGCTGACGCGTTTTGTTATTTTAATTTTATGTTTCATCTTTGTTTTCTGAGACTTACGTAGATCGCGTAAGGCAGCAGCAGCCGTCATCTTTCTCTACATTTAAGATCTTAAACACTGCAAACTTCTTGCGAATTTTACATAATTTTCCAAAGGAGTGTGAGACAAAAGAGCAGCCCAATAAAAAGCTATTCGAAATTTCCCACGCTGAGAGTTGAAAATGCATTTCTGGGTTACACACTGGAAATTATCGGATCTAATGCATGCCGAAACTTTCTCTCCCGGTTGTAGGTGTGCGCAAACACTTGTTGCTTTGCGCCAAGCCAGACACTTGGGTAAACGCTACTTGGCTCGTAAAATTTGTATTTGTGTGCCTACCAAACACACAAAAGAAACAAGTGGCAAATGCTTATTAACATATCACAAAAGACACACAGGCTCCCAACTCATGCACATTAACTTGTTGGACTAACGAGCTGCTCCATTTAGGTTTGTAACAATTCGTTATGGGCCCCAACATTTGGGGCCCCAGAGGCGAGTGCAAACAGCCCAGTCCCGAAACTCATCGGGCGGCATACCATTATTGGGTAGCCCCATCAGCATCAGCTACAGCAGCAGAAGCAGCATCAGCAGCATCAAAATTCGTCGTCTTCGTGGTCTTGACGTGCTCACAGCTATCGCTTATCACAATCAGTGATAATTTTAACAGTAATCAACCTGTCCAGGCCAAATGCGTCGTCGTCTTCGGTGTCGTCTTCTTCGTCCCAGACGGAGAAGGGACTGACTGACTGGAGTGGACTGCTCTGAGCCGAACTGACTGACAGGCTTTGGGTTATGTCTGCAGTCGCTGGACAGGTTGTCGGAGCTTCATTCAGCTTCATTGCTGCCCTCAGCGGCAGCTTCTTCATTGTGTATAATTTTCAGTGAAATTGTTTAAATTTCGGTTTAATTTAATGATGCCGCCATCAGGGGGCGAGCGCCAGTTGCGCAAAATAAAACAAGAATTGATTGCTTCAGTCGAGTGTGATCGGCTACAAAATGCCCTGTACCCTTTAGACAATAAAATACATATATTGCTAGCACCATGCTTTGGATTTTTAAAGTTATAAAATGCTGTCCGATCATCATTTACTTTTCCAATAAAAATTACTAAGCTTTATATAAAAAAAATGACAGTCCTTGTGGTAATGGGTGGAGGAATCTATGTGCTTCTCTACATATAAAATGTTGTGTATCTAACTCTTAAACTTTTTGAATTACGCTTTGAATATCAAGTTACAAAATTGTTTTTATCGATATGTTGGAAATGGAAACGGTATGCGTATGGTATAGGTATATATTAAATTTCAAGTTCCAAGTCGAACTTGCTTCCTTTGCCTGTGACATACCTTTGCATCAAATCAATATACCCTTGCTTACCCATTTTCAATGGGTACAGGGTATAAAAAGTAGCAAAAAAAAACCAAAAATAAAAATAAAATCAACAAAAACTTCAACTAAAATAAACAATATGAAAAATGTTGCGTTTTGGCAAAAACGCAGAGCGCAAGGAAAAAATTATCAAAAGCTGCCGCTAAAATGTATGCGTTTGATCTTTTGGCCAAGTGTAGAGATGATACTTTGGCAGTTTTTTTTTTTATTTTGTTTTTTGTTACCTGCTGATGCTGTTGCTGCTGCTGTTGGTGAACTTGTTAACAAGCAGCCAAAGCCATCGCGATTTTCATGTTTCGCTACCCTTCCTCGCAGTTTTTTATTTATGGTCTTAGATTTGGGTCTTCAACTGGCGATTCGTTGTTGTTGTTGGTGTTGTCGACAGGCGTCTTATGTATGTATATTAATTTTATTGTCTTTAGCGATAGCATTGACAATGTTCGCAACTATGTGGGAACTTTTCGTCTACATCGATTTACCTTCGAGTTCGTTGCCTAAGTCTTTTGATTTGTACGTGTTTGAAATCGAGAAATCTAAACTAATCGCTACCGAACTGGACACGCCCACAACTGGGTACCTGCTTTGCCCTTTTAATTACCACACGCCGCGTCAGCTAAATTATATTTCCTGTTCTCAAAAACTCAGCGCCTTTTCGATAGACCAAAAACATTTTTTATTTGATTTAAGCCGCACAACAACACAAACCCAAGCAAAGCATGGACCACAACAACCGCCACGCCCGCAACTGTTGAAGTAGCTGCCTCAGTTTTTGAATCTGAGCGTAAAATGTAGCAACTTTATTGCCTTTAACGGGCGTGCATATTAAATTAATAAAATATCAAATGCAGGAGCGAACCCCAAATCTTTTAGCCGAAAATAGAAACAGTGTCAGCCGTCGGGAGCGGTAAGCTTCATATGCTTTGGAACCATACTTATACATTTCGACAAAGTTACAAGCAATTCCAACTATGAATGAACTGACTAGCGCCAAATTTCAACGTAAATAATATCAGCTCAAGCCTATTGTTACTAGTGTAATTAATATGTAACAACTTTTCCCCCTTCTTAAATTTCTGGAGTAAACGTTTTTATTTTTATAGTGTTTATCATTAAAATAAACTTTAGTTTAAAAGTTAATTGTTCAGCATGCGTTCTACTGTAACAACTATTTTAATTTATATTATATACGTTTTTATAGTAGCTCTTCTTCTTGTCTTGCCTTGTCTAAAGCGAAACGGGTCAATACTCATTCGCCGCAACATTGTTTTTAAGTCTAAATGGTATTCACTTCATTAATTAATATTTAAGGTATCCTCACGCCGAAATCAAAAGCTAATAAAAACGCAACTATAAAGCGACGTCACATGACTATATTCATGGAAAAAAGTAAGCAAATTAGTTTGCCTTGGTGTCGCTATGTGTGTGTTAAGCTTAGCTCTTTCGGTGGCCCATTTCTGGGGCCCCAGTTCAAATTTGCACACATATTGTTTTGTCAGCTTTTTATTGGCCAACATGGGCCATAAAGCTACTCAAGTAGTATTTTTGCGATAAAATACAACAGAACACATCCGAACAGCAGAGCTTGGGAGAACACAGAACAGCCAACAGACGATACCAGACGCATTGGATAAAAAGAATCCCGGGACAAGCACTGCCAGATAGCAAAAAAGCAGGCGACAAAGCAACAACAAAAACAACCAGCTAGCAACAACTAGCAAAAGCAACAGCAAAAATAACAACAACAACAGACAGACAACAACCAAGTGAAGCACTTTAGCTGATGTTGTTGACTGGACCGGCAAGGTAAAGTAACTTGTAAAGCTTGGGATCTCGGGTTCGGCATCGGCATCGGCAGCGGCATCGGCTGCGGGGGCTGCTGCATCTTGTACGGATAATTGGCGGCCAAGCAGCTGCCGTTGTGTCTGCCGTGGAGCCAGTGCAATGCCATTTGACCATAAACGAGCTGAAATTTGTTAAACTGAGGCAGCAGCAGCAATAGCAGCAGCAACCACGTCGTCAAGTGCAGGGCAGCATTTGGATAAAGTACGTGGCCGCCAAGTGGCAGTCAGCAGTCAGCGGTCAAGGGCCAAGCTGTGTGAAAAGCTTTTCTAATGCAGAGGCTGCATGCAACATTTACTATCATTCGTTATTCGACAATCGACATAGGACGCCCTCAAAAACGGCAATGGCAGCAAGTGCCACTAGAGCTGGCGACCCAGAGACCAGGCATCAGGAGCTGTTTCCTGCCAAGGAGCGCGCAGCGATAAAGTTACGATTTATTAGCGAAGCTGTGCTTAAAATCAATTATGCCGGAATGTGGAACGATCGAACACCCAAGCAGGGTCCAAAAAAAAAAGACAACAACAACAACAACAAAAACAGCGACAACAGAACACAGAACCAGTATAAACAAGAGGGGCATAGGGGACGGTGGGGCGGCCGTGTCAAGGAAGCGCGAGATTATGCAACGCGAAACACTTTGCCCGGCACAAGAGTCCAGAGCATACGAGCAGGAAAAAAAATGGTAGCCTAACCCTGGCATAACCTCTACTAAGCCCCCAAGTCCGAGTGGTCTTCGTTGTCTTTGGATGATAAATTAAAAGCCTAACTTGACAATCACTTAAGCATAGTTTGTAAGGCGTCCTCATAGATTTAAGCCATTGCTGCTGCCATGCGCTTAAGTTGCTCCCTGTCGTTTCTGTTGCTGTTCTTGTCGTTGTCTCACCAAGGAGCAGCCCGCAACAACAACAACAACAACAACAACGACGACGACGACGACGACGTGAACACGTTCCTATTAGTGGCGAAAGATCAGCGAAAAATAGAACGGCGGTTCATTAAAATGAGAATAAACTGAGGCTAAAGTCTAGAGGCTACCCGACTGCCGGCCGGCCTGCCTGCCTGCCAGGCTACCGACCTGCTCGGGCTAAGCCCAAGGAGTAGCCGACGCCGCCGACGCCACAAAGTTTAAGAATAATGATAGCGGTATTCTTGAGCTATTGTAAGTCAAGCAGCAGCCGCGGCAGCAGCAAACCAGGTAACATGCACCAGCCTGGGCCCCACCAGTGCCCGGATCAGTGTTCACTTTCGCGCCTGCTCCTTTAAACTGTGAACATACAAATTCACTCAGCGTTGATATCAGAACCAACCTTAACAACAACTGCAAAACTGCCAACACCATGAATAGCTGCTGCCCCTATACCCTTACAATACATGCTCAGAGCAAAGTACTATCAATCAAAAGAAAGCGGCTACTACAATTGGCTCTTTCTTAGTTGCAACTCAAGCTAACTAAAAGAACCTATAACAGAAGCGCCCGAGCATGGATTTTATTCAATTTATGATATTTGTATTACTGCGCTCATATTAATTAAGTATAGCACACCATAATTAAGGTATACAAAATTAATGACTCATATTTTTGTTAGCAAACGATACTTGACTGAATCTTTTTAAAAATCAATCGCGACTATAAACAAATGTAGTACGGATCTAGCAAATATTATCTGTGTACAAATGCAACTCATATAAGCAAAATAATTAGTTTAAGTACACGTAGAGAATTAGTTAGTTAGCATTTTCTTTTTTCCAGGCCAACTCATTCACATGTTCATGTTACCCAATTAAAGAGAGAGTAAAACAGACGCTGCCAGAGCCTGCGCTGAGTTGGGGGCGTTGCAGCTGCTTTGGGGCGGGCATCGAAAACAAGTTGGCCGCATATTTTGTTCGAGTTCAAAGTTCAGGCAACGATCAGCCAGCCAGTCAGGCAGTCAGGCATTTGAACAAGTCCAGTTCAGCTGAGTACAGCTCCAGCCACAGCCTTAGTTCTGTTTAGAGGCAGCTACTTGGCCACTTGTCGCTGCAAGTGGCACGCCGCAAGTCGCCAGTCGCCAGTTGCCATTTGCAAGTCTCTCTCTCTCTCTGTCCCAGCTTGTCATTGTCACCGCCTGCGACGAAGTCGTCGTCGTCGTCGTCGTCTCTGACATTTGCCTATAAGGAGCCACATTGCAAGTGCTGGCAGACTCGCGACTCGCATATAGAAAATGCATTTGCAAACACTGGCCGAACCGCCTCTTACCCGTGATACTCGTACTCGAACTCGTTGTATTGTTGCCACATATTTCAAGTGTCAAACGAGCAAATTGCATACCATGTTCCTGTTTCGATACCGAAAGTCTATTTACATGTTCCTGTAGGCGTACTTAAGATTCCTGAAATGCCTCAGTGAACAAACAATTTCCTAAGGAGAAGGAGGATGCTACTCCTGCCAATTTGCTTACTGCTCCAACCGAAAAATTGGCAGTTGCTAGGAATTTTTGAAAATTGTCGCCATGATTTAAAATTCTTCAGCTTTAATGCCCAGCTGTTGTCGAGTTTTCCGTTTGTGTGTTGTACCTGTTGCCGTCTGGGCCAAGCTGTTCTCCTCCATTAACCATTTACCATAACGAAATCAACCAGAACTATGCGGCGCTCCAAGAGAAATTTTTATGGCTTTACGCATATTAAAGTGAGTGCGCGAGTTTCAAAACCCAATGAAATGAAAGAAATTGTAAACAATCCAACAGATGAACTCAATTAATCATAAGGAAAGCGGAAAGCCGCCAGGAACCAAAGACCAAGTGCTTCAAAGCGCACCGCCCCGCCCCAATTCGCAGCGTCTCTGGCCACATGACACTCACTGGAGTTGAGTCGAGCTCTGTTTTTTTTTTTTTAATTTCCTACTTGTTTTGCCTAATTTTATGCAGCCTCAAGGATTGCAGCCCAGTCCAATGGCGGCCATATGCTGTTTAAATATTCCATGAGCTGCACAAATTAAAAACAGAACCGCCCTCCCCCAGACAGAAGCTGTGGCTACTACATAGTACATAGTACAAGCAACTTGATTAATTTAGCCCGCACAATGATTAAGTACTTTTTCGCATCTATCAAAGACCGACGAGGGAAGGATGGCAGTTCAGCCGGTTCAGACAGAAAGAAAGGCAGGCGAGCTGAACCCTCGACCCTTATTGAGTCAGCTGTGGAGTGCATCTAAAATTGCAGTGCCACCGAAAATTGAAGAGGAGAAAATGTTGAAATAGTTGAAGTTTACAACATTTTTTAATTTCCATTACCATTTCGAATTACGAGTACAATTTAGTGCATTTTATGCTGGATCAGCTCTTTATGGCTGTCGCATTTACATAGACCTGACAACACACCCCCTAGCATGCAACCCTTTGTGGATTATGCTGTGTTCACACGTGCCACACGTCTATCCACGTATTTGAATGCCAAGAAAATTGAATATGAAATATTATACGACGTAGTACTTTAGAGAATTTTTCAATAAAGGTCTAATTGGCGAACAACGCGCAGCCCAAATCCAACGAGCTAGGAAAAATTCGATAATTCCATAATGTCGATGTGCAGATGTGACGTAACGACCCCGTGTATGAGGGTTTGACCATTTTAAAGAATTACTAGTTTCTAGTATTGACATATTTAAAAATTATATATAATTTGGCTACCTTTGCATATGTAATATGTATATATTATATATATTTAACATATTAAAAAATCTTCGATCAAATTTGTTAAATAGCATTTTTTCTAGAATAACTTTTGATATTAATTGCATGCACGTGTGAACGCAGCATAATCGTTGAGCCTTCTCTCCTGGCTGTTGGCCTACCTGTTGGAAGCCCACTCGACATGAAAATTATAATTAATGAGCCACGAGCTATGCGCACGTCAGAAGGTGAAAAGTTTGCCTCCGAGTCGTTTCAATCAGGCGTAAAAAGTTCCAGCCCTAGTCCGGGACCGCGCCAGCCGGCTGGCACGTTGCATCGATGAGGGTTGGGATTATTGGACGCGTGCTCGACGTGGGCTTTTGTTAGGTTACCTGCCAGCTAAACCGATGGGCTGCGCCCATCCGGGCACATCCTTTGCCCAACACAATAACAATAACAACAAAGATACCATTAAAAACAACAAAAACAAAAGCAACAGCAGCAGGACTTGCTCTATGTATTTGTGTGTGTGTGTGTGTGCGTAGGTGTGTGTGGGTGTGAGTCACGTGACGCATTCGCGTTCGCCACGGATTTTTGCCTAGTTGGTTGCATTAACGGCGCACTGCACGCGTCCATGGGCTGGTCGTCTATCCACGTCACGCAACATGCAAAGAGCTCCCCCTCCCCCCAGCCCAGCCGTTCCACGCCCTGTCCACCGCTTGCAACGTCTGGCGTCTGCTGCCATACATTAAAATTAATAATAAACGATTTCTGTGTAATAACAATAATTTTACCAAAAAATTTAGTGCCCGCTCGAAGTTTGGCTGCGTTTTGCTTCAACTGCTTAATGGTTGATTTTCTCTCTGTCTCTCTCCCTCTCCTTATATCTTTCTCTCTTTGGGGCAGAGATGAAGCTGCCGCTGGAGTTTGGAGCTGGGAATGGGCGTGGGTGCAAATGGCAAACATTCGAACACGCAATGGGGCGAAATGGCAGGTAAAACTGCCTCAGAGTTTATGACGTGGGCGTTTCAATTAAATTGGCGACCAGGCGGTTGCTGGGGGGTGCGAAGGGGGCCGCAGAAAGAAAGAGCATGCAGCGGGGTACAAACAGCAGGAAGCTCTGGCAGGCTCAGACATTCAAAGCGAGGAAGGAATTAAAATTGATGGAGAAGTTTGTTTTGAATTTGGTTGTCAGTTTGAATTTTTGTTTAGGACAAACCAAACGGATTAAGACACATGCTGAACAGTTTTAGAAAAAATGAGAAAAGGGTAATGCTTGCTGTAATACATATGCATATGTATATATATTTGGGAAAAATCGATTACTTAGGTTTGACTGTCAATTAAATTTTCTCTTCCAACTAAACTATCGAGTAAATATATAACACTATCGTTTGTAAATTGGTCAATAAACTACGCCATTAATGAAACATTCATGGACCCTTATGATGGTTAATAAGCATTTAAGGGTAATCTGTTTACATCTAATATATTTAATTTTTACACAAATAAATAATTTCCTTAATAATTTATATGAAGTCTCCTAGCTCCAGCAAAAAGATTATATTGATACAATATAGCATACCAAAAGCATTTATTGAAGTGCTTATCTAAAGGCAACTCTAGTCTAACAGTGTTAAATTCTCCTAAGACTTTATTTAAATTTAGAAAAAATAACTCAATATTAACAAGATGCAATTTATTGTGTTCGATATCAATACCAATTTCCCGCTTTCCTATCAGTATTACCAAACAAATAAGCTAAACTGCTTTAATAGTTAAGAAAGATAAGTTATAAAAGAAAAACTAAACTTTATATAAAGAAGCTGCGTTTTATTGCAACCAATTCTATTTCATTCTTTATTCTTCCACTCAGTTGTCTCGGTATTAAAATTAATTTTCCACGCCATATCTAAATTTCTGATCAACTCATCTCAGTTAGTTTTGATCTTTAGCATTTCCTTTAACCAAATTTCCCAGCAACTACAAACAAGACTTTTACAGGCCGCCGGTTGTATATAAATATATAAATTTACGAAACTATCCGATAATTACGCCGCCTGTAAACTGTAACCAATAAAAATCATGAAAATGCGTTACACATTCGCCGCGGAGCTTCATTAAAAAACAATCAACGGATTGAGAAATGAGGAGACAAAAATATTAGATAGAAAATTAAAATACAAATGGGAGCGAGCGATTTAAAGAGACAAAAGGCCGCTTCAATGGTAAGTCCAACTAAAAACTCATGACTGTCACTTTATAAAACCGTAAAAATTATACAAATTTTATGACAGGCCAGCGACAAAACTGATTGGAAAAACAAGTTGATCGGCGACTGCTGAATAACTTAGTCAAATTAGACGCCATTCAAGATACACAAGTGTTCATTTTGGCCATGAAACATCATGCGACAACAATCTAGACCGAGACTCCATTATGGAAACACCGAACACCTGATTCGTTGTCAATGGCCAATGGGCGGGCTGGCCGCTGGCTTCTATCCGTATCAATCGCATTCGTATCTACACGATGGCGACAAGTGTGGAGCTCTCGATTTAAAAGACCCCAACTTGAGACAACTAATTAAAATCGAGGGTTGCCAACCGCGATAGTCGTTGCGGCGCTTGACATGTTTATGGCCTTCCGACTTGGCGCGACTTTGTTGCCAAAAAAAAAAAGCGTCATTCGAAAATGATTTTGTCAAATGTTAAATGTGCGCAGGACGTTCAAATCGGGTCTGAAGCGCGTGTTCATTAAATGCGAGCATAACGCAAATATTGACCCTCGAAAATGAGAGAAAAAAATGAAAATATAAATAAAAATATAAATAAACTCTAAGAATTTATGGCACTTTGAGCCGCGGCGACGTAGCTGGCATTTATTTATTTTATGAGCCCTCAACTAATACACACACAAATACAATTTGCATGCTGGCATTTTGTTGAGCCGCCTCTAAAAGAAACACGAAATTGTCATTAGGCAGCCCGAAAATGATTTCAGCACCAGAAATGTTGATATGATTATTTCATGATTTCGTATTTCGTATGAGAATTCGTATGAAAGCGCCATTGACAATTTGTGTTACTGTTTTAAATTAGCCTTCCCGACAGGTTTACTAAGCTCGTCGAACTCGTTTAGAATTTATACAATGATCTCTCCACTCGGGCTAATTTGTGTAAAACCCAAATTTACAAGGCCTGCACACAAAATGGCCGCTCGCTGCTTTTTGCTCTGTTTATGAGGCCGACACATGCCAATTGAGCTTCTCAAAAGGGGGCAATGCACACGCAACCCAGCTGAAGTGGAGGGACTGGAGTGGGGCTCAGCATGGTGGGTGCAGCGGCTTTTAATGAGCTGGTAAATGTGGATGTTGCCGGGACTCTATAACGCAATCCATGGTAACACTACACCTGACCAACGTTTAACCCACTGAAGAACTGAAGTTGTTCATATTAATACATATAAATATAAATACATTCCACTAGTGTAATTTTATTCATTATTTCCTTCAATTAACTGACTGATTTATAACTCCTGAAGTTAAGCCAGGCTTGGCGAAACGCCATCTAAGCTGACTTAGATTATAAATTTTTGCTTCAATACAATAAAATTAAGTCAGTTAAGTTAGTCGGTATTTAAGGTAAAACTAAGCACAATATGAAGATGATTTGTATTAACTAACATCACATATAGACTTCCTTCACTCCTGCTCTAAGCGACATGATCTACTTGGTCGCATTTCAGCATTTTTGTTCACACAAAATGTTTTCCTTTAGATGAACATCCTACACAACATAAATCTTCAATTTTCCCAAAGATGTTTCACCCATTGACTAAAGAACAAATGGGGCAAATTTTAGATCATCAATGGGTTAATGCCGTGCACTTGGCAGAGCAGAGCAAGTACAGAACTGGTGCTCGGTTACAGACATGCAAAGGCGTCTTCGCCAGACTCGCCTCGTATTTGTGGCTCGTGGCCAGTGGCTGGTGGCTGGTGGTCAGTTAGTGGCCCGTGACTGTGGCAGCTTCTTCTCGTTTTTGGCCTGATAAAGTTATTGTCGCACCGTGGAGACATTTAATAAATGGTGCAGGCATTAGACCGACGACTGGTTGCATGTTGCATGTAGCCGCAGCGACAGAGAGCGGGCGATATGATACGAGTGCGAGTCCATGTTGCAGGCATAATGAGTGAGTAGCAGCCGTTGCAATGAGACGCTACGGACAGTTGTCAACATAATTTAGGCGCATGCAAAATGCTCGGAGAGATTGTGTCGCATCATATGGATAGAGAGGTGGGCTGTGCCTGTGCCTGTGGCTGTTGCTGTGCCACTGCCAGTGCTCGTAGATGTGGGTAACATAAGTGCGAAGCACACTTTATTGTCACACAAATGCCATATTTTCTCATTACGATCGGACATGATGCATGTGGAATGCCGGCAGCAACACGCAACACGGTGCGGCATGAGGCAAATATCGAAATAATTAAATCCGTCAAGTGTTGGCAACCTGTCAGGTCAGCCGCAGGCTTGCGCCAGTGTTCTAGGTGGACAGATAGAAAAGCAAAAAAATAAATAAAATAAAAAAATAAAAAAATCAGAGTAGGGAAAACTCGAGTATCGCACATTCTCGTAACTGGCCCGATCTTGTTTATGTGGCCATGTTGCACATAAAGCAGGCGAGAGATGCAAGTTGCAAGTAAAATGTTGAATGCTGAATGCAAAATACCGATACAGAGGACACTCAACACGTTCCTCGCCACAGTTTGCTTTCGGTGTATGAGAAGTTTATTTGGCACCTGAAGATGATAATCGGTTACAAATTAATTGCAACTATGTTGACATTGTCTGCAGAGAAGAGAACTTTGCAGAACTCTGTGCCAGGGCTCACCTCAATTTATATAGACAGTTGCCAACTGTAAATAAATAAAATTGTCAACGGGCTGCACTTGAGTCTCCGCCTCGGAGAGGCTCCGCCGATGCCTCGTGGGGGCTAAGTGAAAAGCTGCCGCAGATTGCTTAACGCTGATTGCGTTGCTCTTAAATTGTGCTGCCAACTTTTGAAAAATCTGCAAATTTACACAGAAATCTTTTTCGAAACCGTGTTGCCCTGCGACCAAGCCGGGCCTCTTGCCACAGTACGCATTACGTTTGCCTTGACAGCTTTGGCGGGGGCTGCACACTAAAAATTCTGGAGCAAGTGGACGACGGCGTTGTGGCATGCGTAAATTGGATTAATGCATTTGATTCGCTCAGATTCTGAGAGAAAGAGCGCGAGAGAGAAAGAGAGATAGACGCCTCGTGTCCAAGTCTCTGGCAGTCTGCAGTCAGAATGTTGACAATAGTTTGGAGGTGCGGTCGCATTGTTCCAATTTGGCACGCATATAGAGACGCGATTGTCTTCATGATGTTGCCGGGCATTATGCCATGTTGTTGCAACTTGTTGTTGCCGCCGCACAGGTGATATATCAGACAAGTGACGACGGGCGGTACAGGCACCCCTCCCCACCCCTTGAATGACGCCTCCAGCCTCAATCTCTCTCAGACTCTCTGCTGCTGCCGATGACGTGCAGCGATAATGGAGCTCTGACTGAGAGAGCGCAAGGAATGTTGACGGCTCGGACGACTCGACGGCTCGACTGGCGGCTGGAGGTGTGCAGCTTGTGGGTGTAGATTGTTGCTTGTAGGTGTCTTGTCTTGTCTGGGCGTTTGTTATTTTTGTTGTCTCTGTTGTCTTGATGCTGCACTGAGAGGAACGACAGAGGTCAAGGATGTGCGCAAAAATGTTGCCTGCTCAAGTGATGACCATCGAGAAACTTGAAGATCGCCGGGATTGGCATTTGGCAGCTGCAATCGGGCGAGGGCAATTTACCTGCGAGAGTTTATTGGGCAGATCACAATAATTGTGCATGTTACTTCTTTAATGCATCTCAGATTATTGATTTTAATTTTAAGCACAGATCACATCAAAAACATATTGTGTACGCAGCGTTTTGCAAACATTTAGATTTTTTTTGGTTTTCTTAATATAAAACAGACTTTCTCGACTGGATGATTAGAATGAAATTCACATTTTTACAGATTTTTTAGCTGTCTTTTGACAGCGAATTCGCTGCTGAGGTTAAAATAATTTTGTCAAGGACGCGTTGATTTATAAGAACCTCCGGGACGATATCGCCGTGTCCGTAAGTTCGCCTTCCAGTTTTTTTCTCGATCTAGTCCTTGAGTTTATCGGAATTTGTATATCGGAGTTGGCCGAATCGGATTATTATATAACTTTTCTGCTTTGGTAAACTCCGTGAACTATGAATTTTTATATGAAAATCTTTTCAGGACATCTTTTACAAGTTTACCGATGCGCCTAACATACGAACAAAATTTGTTCTATATCGGAGCACAATATTATAGAGTTCCTTTGGAAACAATTGATCAACATTAGCTTTTATAACAATCTACACTATACTCCCAACATGTGATAAAAATCATATCAACAATCCTATCTTACTGGAATAATCAGTCAGAAATTTAGTTTCTATTTATTAAATTCACATTCACAAGACGGCTAAAAAAACTGCTGTGACTAGGAACACAAATAAACAGAAAAATTTAACCTTAAGTTAAGGTTAATTGAGCTTTAAAAGACATGGCTTATATAATTACATATAGTGTATAAGATCTCAATATCAACAAAGTAATTAAGATCATCAGAATACAGAAAAACGCCATGTGACTGGAGGGGTATTAAATCTTCGGCACCTCAAAGTTATTATCTTAATAGCTTTTGTTATCTGCTCAAATCTACTTTTTTTATTGGTTTCTGTAACTTTTTTTTGCACAGACCCTCTATAACTAAATTTTTGAGGTCTTCCTACTCATTTCACCTCTAACCTACATATGCAAGCCCCTCCTTCTTCCGCAGTTACATTCCGCTTGGCAAATTCCTTAGTCACCTGCTCATTAAGCAGAAATTCACGTCATATTTGCCATAATTTCCACACTCTGGCCAAATATGCAGTGCGTAAAGTCCCAGCAGGCAATATAGCGAATGCTGCGCTTCGGAGTGGGAAGAGGATCGATTGGAGGAGCAAAAGAAATCCTCATCATATTTTGCACAGTTATGTGCGCCTTATTAGCACATCATTTAAGCGAGTTACTCGACACTTCTCCCGACGGCCAGCAACCATTCACTGTCCACTTGCAAGCACTTGGCCTCTTCCTGCTCATTAAATTTGAAAATATAGCCGCCGTTGTCATATAAATCTTGTTTCCATCAATATTGACCTGTCAATGTCGCCACAATGTTGTCGACGTCGTCGTCGCTGCCACTGTTCCGAGCCCTTTTGGCCAACGCGTATCAAAAATTCAATATAATCACACCATACGCATCTCTTAAGCCGTCGCCCGGTGTTGGCAATTATTTTTGATTTTTTGCGATTTTTGCGCCCGAGTCCGGCCAACTGAAGAGACGCACTTGGCCATTGTACACTTGCCCAGGCACTTGGCCGCATCCACCTTCGTTACGTTGCGTACCGGCTAGAGATGAGCGCGTGCCGTGACTTATCGAAATGCATTTGATTGTGTAGTCATCGCTTAAAATGTTAAAGGATCATATAAAATGGTTTAAATATAACATTTCTCTTTCGTCCTTACAATTTTTAATATGGGTTATATCTTTTGTGATACTAAGTCCTGGGGTACTGAAAAGCAGATAACATTTTTAATCACACTTGGTGACCTAACACGCAATAGACAAAAGCTTACATTCTAATTAGTTAAACAAGATAAGAATCGAGAAAACTAGATAATATTCAACATTAAAGATTGCAAAAAACCTATTGTAGGAATACTTGTAAGGCAAGCGTATATCATGTAAGATATTCATACCTAAAAATAACTATCGTTCGGTTCATACTCAGATATTATGTTCATGCTCATCGCTAGCAAAGAGCTGTCAATAAGCAAACACAACTGCAAACGGTCGACAGTCCTTGGTCGGTTACGCTTGTGCCTATTAGTCCAGAGAGACAGCGAGAGAGAGAGAGAGAAAGAGAGAGAGTGAGAGAGCGCTACGGTGTCCACTCGTCCCCCCATTGATGTGTCAGTGCATGTGTTCTTTTATGTCATCATTTCACAGCTAAGTGGCAGCTACCGGCACGGATGCGAGTCCGGCAAGTGTAAATTCAAATAGTGGCTGCTCAGTTGGGCGACTTCTGTTTTGGGCTGGAGCTGCGGCTGATACAATTCAATTTCATTCGCCACAACCAAATGCCAGCCAATTAGATTTTTCACGCTCTGCAGCAAAAAAAAAAAAATCGGAAAGAAAAGAGAAAAAAAGTTCAAGAAAAACAACAACAAAATCTGCGCCTAATTGACATTTTCAGCACAAGAATTTATTGTGCCCAGAGCGTACATAAGTTATTCCCTTTGGAAATGAATACATACGATGCTGACATGGACACGAGAGTCACCGTCGAGTTATGGAAACTCGCCTGGACTGGACTGGACTGAACTGAAGTGGACTGGGACTGGCTGCTGCCTCGTGCGTGGCCATAAACTACACACACACACACACGCATACACACACAAGCAACAAATGCAGGCGCATAGCCACACATCTCACCCCCACGCAGCGCCAGAGGAGTCCAGGTCCAAGACGCAAGTGTTCCATTGTGTGTATTTTTTTTGTAGTAGGAGGTTGCACTCTCAAACAACAACAACAACAAATGTCAACAGTAGTTTATTGTTGTTGTTAGTGTCATTTGAGTTGGAGCTGCCTTTTGGGCCAACTCGACAGTTGCAGTTGGCAGCGCGCTAATTTGTAAGCCACGGCTGCATTTGGCCAGCCTGATAACAGCCATAGATTTCACAGAGACACAGAGAGAGAGAAACAAAGATGGACAATGCGCGTGAGAGAAAAGGAGAGGGGCCAGGTCCATGCTGTCTCCATATTGGTGGAGAAACTTTCAACTTGTTGGCCATTGGGCGTTTGACGGCCGTTTGATGTTTTGCGCGGCTGGCAGCTTGCAACAAGCAGCAGGCAACGCGGCGCATCACGAAAGCCATGAAATGTCAGTCAGCCAAATGTGGGAGAAAATTTCTTGCCACAGGCCCAGCAGCTGCGGGGACATCAGCAACGGGGCTCACTAATATCCAACTCTAACGGAAGTTTTGCTATGTTTATGTCTTTTTTTTTATACCCTGTGCCCATTGACAGTAGATAAATGTATGTAATAGGGAGAGAGAGAGAGAGACGACCCCATGCAGTTGATAAGTATACTATCAGGATGACGAGCTGTGTCCATCTAGACATGTCCGCCTGCATAAAAGTGTTGATCTCTATTCTTATAAAGAAGCTGTTTTAATACATTACATATTTAATTACATATTTGACAACAATCGATATATTTCTAGTCAACAGACACTGAAGTTATTCTAGAACGCTTTGCTCATGGTAAGGGCTTAGGAAAGAAGAAGCACAGACGCAGTATAATCTGTGTGTGTGTATATACGGATGGACAACCGCACATATATACACTGCACGAAACCAAAATACTCTATTTGCGTTAAGAACAGATCACAGGTACGTAAAGGTTGAAATATTAATTTGTGAAAATTTTGTAAAACTTATTTCAATTTTAATAAAACACATAGCAAATTAATTAATGGGAATATTTTCTGCAAAAATCAGTAGATAAAAAGGCGGCTGAGCGATAGACGCTTGACACTTGTTAAATCACAAAGGTATTTTGAATGGATTAAGTACTTACCATTTTTATGGATTGTTCAAAAACACGAATCGACCTATTTAGTTTATTGGCCAAAAGCTGCACTTGTTTAGTTTCGCTAACTAGCACAGCGAACGAAGCACACACAAGAAATCTGTGAACGAGAGATGAAAAATGCATAAATTAGCTGCAAACACAACTGCACACTCGTATACACACGTACACACACACACACACACTCGCATACACACACATGCAGTGATGACAACGACTTAATTACGCCAAATTCAACGAGCAATTGCCATCAATAACATGGGCTATTAATATTCTTGCGCGAGGCTTGTTTATAACCACTTTAAGCCACAATTAAACAGTGGGGCCCAAAAAGCAAGGAACACCGAACACAACGACAGCTGACGATGGCCAATACAACGAACACAGCCACAGCAACAACCAACAGCACTAACAACAACTATTAAAAACCAGGCCTTCGAATGTGCGCGGCAAATAAAAATTTGTAGTAATAGCAAAACTATGTAAATAATCAAAAAATGCCTCCTCGCTGCGTTGTGCGTGTGTGATTCATGTTGTGCAGTTGGCAACAGGCCAGGAGTGGGCCAGGCCAAGTGCCAAAGCCAAAGCCAGATCCAGAGCCACAGACACAGGCACGAGCCGACGCGTCGGCCAAGTGGGCAACACTTGCATTTGCTGTTGTTCTCCTTATTGTTGTTGTTGTTGCCAGGAAAATCGCACTAGTTTTTCCAGCTTTAAAGTTCGAGTTGTAATGCGAAACCAGCGCCGAGCGGAAATGCAAATGAAATTAATGTGCTGACAACTCGTGCGCGCATGCGCGTTGACACCTTTGAAAAAAGACAGAAAGAGAGTGTGAGAGAGCGAGAGAGAGAGAAAGAGGGAGAGAGAGAGACTGAGCGAGAAAGAGAGCATGGTCGCAATCCCAGTGCTGATGCCCATGTCTGGCCCAGTGAAATTACAATTACACATGGCAGCGTGTGCCATATTTCCTCCGGCTCCACTGTGGACCGTGGCCGGCCCACGTCGTTGTCGTTGTCGTCAGCGTTGTCGCTGATGTTGTTTCCGTCTGGTTAAACAGGTACTATGACTACCAGCTACACTTGTTAACATGGTCATTCCACATCTCGAAAGTGGCCCTATAACAGGGCATATTAATCAGACGAGAAAACTTTCGGAAGTACCTCAAATTAATCAAAACAAGTGTTCTAGCGAGACTGCCCGACTAGGACCTACCCTGTACCCAGCACAAAGCTGCCGCTGCAACTTTGAACCTTCCTTCTACAAGCTGTTGCGCTACATCTTCCCTAAGCCTAACATTACGAGTTTAAATATATGAACCTCAAAAATATTGGTTTTTCTTACAATTTTTTTTGGAAATGGGGGAGGCATCCAAAAAAGTAAAAGTAAATATTTCAATCTGTGTTATCGAGCTCCTATGATCTTAGAGTTTTACTGAAAAACACATTTCGCAATATCAATGGATATATCAAAAAACAATTAAAAGATAAACTTTTTCCGCGAATGGTATACGAACGTTCTATATATTTCAAAACTATAGCTCTTATAGTTTCCGGCTGTCATCGTTAGATCGACTAAGCGCGTAAGACTCATAGAGAATATGTATTTTATGGGGGTCTTCTCATTAGGTACATTTGCAAAAATTATACCCAATTTTGACTCATTTCTAACGTGTTCACTGTATAAATTGATTGCTCCGGGATAACTAATATAAACCTGTTTTGTTTAATGTAAATATTTCGTATCAAGGCAATGGCTAGTTAGAACAATTTCGAGATAGAACTATTTCAGACCCTTCTTGACTAATTGCAAACTACGAGTATAATTGTTTCTAACACAACTATTGGCCTTTTCAAGTGGCTAAAAATGGGGCTTTTTCAGATTAATTTGTTACTAATTAGCAATGGGTCGCAAGAAGTAAATTATTACATGCTTTTTCAGTCGCAGTTATTAGAGTCCTGACCGAATTGGCTTTGCAAGACTCAAGATCATTACCGAAGCACTGAGGCAAACAATCAACAGAAATTAAAAAAAAATTGAATAGTTTCGAAAATATTTGATTGATTTTTACTATAAATGGAAAAGATAAGAAAGTTTTTCCAAAATGTTTCATTTTTAAGTATCAAATATTAAACATCGCCCTTAAACATAATACAGAACAATCTCCGATTATGTTTTAAAGTTACTGCACAGATTTTATTTCTATAAAATATGATGAAGCACTTGTTAAACATAGATCTGAATAACAGTTAATAAATTCATTTCAATAAAACTCAGAAAAGAGGAGCGGCAGCAACAACCGTAGGAAGGAGCAATAAAGAATCGGGAGTGGGAACTAAACGTCTGTAAATTAAACACTTTTAACGTAATAATCATTAAGTTATTTATCTTTATTAATAAGGAGAAAATTGGCACGCACAAGAAGTCAGCGGATGACAACAAAGTGCAAACAAAGACGATGATGTTGGTGATGGGCATGGGCATGGGGATGGGGATGACGATGACGATGCTGACGATGAGGATAAGAATGAGGCTGATGAGGAATGAGAATTGGTTGGGAGTGGACAGCATATGTTGTTGTTGTGGCTGTGCCTTTTGCCTAGAATGCGCACAATTTGAGCATCACATAAATGGACACATAAAATGTGTTCTTGGCGGAGTGGAGGCAACGGGTGGAATCTTCAACTGTTGATGAGCAAGACGTTGAACTGGTTGCTGTGGCAATATGAAAGGCAACAGCAGCAACTGTTGCAACCGCAGAAGAGTGGACGATAAAAATCAGCTAAAGAGCACAAGGCACAAGGCCCAGGCTGTGACTGAGACTAAGACTGAGGCACAGTCCGTTGTGGAGTGTCTGGAGTGTGGCCCGTGGTCAATGGCGGTGGCGACACTTGATACGCCAATAAATCAAGCAATCTGCTTAATTAATGTGCAACTTAGAACATTTAGATGCAATTTATTTTAATGCGATAATTTATTAATTTATTGACTTTTAATAAACGCAAGCGATCTGCACTACCAGTTGGGCGTTAACCCCTCCACTCCTCATCCCTATGCGGACGACACATTGAAATGGGAGATCTCTACAAGACTACTGAGAGAGTGTGGGACAGAGAGAGAGAGAGAGAGAGCGACTGTGGCAAGGAGAGAAAAGGTGATAGCTGTTGTGAGATTTACGAGCTGACAGGCGTAGAAACTGTTAAAGCCAGTTGACAAAAGTGTCCCAGCCACTGTAGAGATGCGGCTTCAAGTTCTCCTATGCTACCCTCTGCTCGCCTTGCCCACCTGCTGATTCACCTGTCTGGCATACCTTGGCGTATCTTAATTGACGTGCACATTTCGCTATCGCGTAATGTGAAAATGCTGCTGCTGGTTGCTGCTGGTCGCTGCTGTTGTTTTTGTTGTTCTCCTTGTTCAAGCTCCAGGCTGTGGTACAACTGGCTGTTTCACATGATTTACGACTTATAGTTGTTCCTGCTGCTGTTGCTGCTGCTGCTTCTTCTGCCGCCGCGCTTAGCTAATTTCTTAACACAATTTTAATGTTATCATTAGGAGGCATTGCGTCAACAGGCAGCTCCAAGTTTATGGCCAGCTCGCACCATTTATGGGTGAAAGTTGTTCTCCGTTTGGTACTTGCCATTTGGGCGCACTTTTTGAAGTTTGATTTATGCTTTCTGTGCCAGCTCTGAGAGTTCAGAACAACAGCAGAATATGACTTGAACGTCCATCTCAATGTTGATTGCTATCGGTCTGCGCTGCTCGTTTTTTTAAAGAATACATCCCGTTCTCATGTACCCGCTTTTCTAGCCTCTTAATTTCCACGGTTTGTCCCTTACATCCTCTTATATACTATGTATATAACTACCCTATCTGGGGGTTCTATTTCTGAGCTTACATTAACTTATTAACTTCTCTCGATAAATAAATCTCAATATGAAGATTATTCTTAATCTCGTACTCATACTCATCGTAAAGCTCCTTTCTCTAATTATGTAATCTTAGCTATGCTGTCATCACATGTGTCCTTCGTCTACCCTCACTTCCACTATTTCTCTCCTTTACTCTTTATGTCGTATCCGGTAAAGTCATATTGGCACCGCATTTTACTCAAATTTTTACGGATAACTTACTGCTATACAGAATTGACAGCCGTTTTCGTCTTTAATTTTAATTTCTCATACACAATTTGCTTCATTGCATGAAAGCTCGGTTTCTCCAGCATCAAGTTATGTTTAAAATGCCCGTTTCTCTGTCACTTGACCCCATGCTGCACCTTTGCACATGTCCGCCAGTTCTTACCGCATATCCTTGATATGCACCGACCGCACTCTCTAGTCAGCCGATCCCTGTTCAGATCTCAGGTGACACTTCCCACTTGAGACTGTCAATGGGCGCACTAAAAACGATTATTTAGCAACTGTTTAAACTGAAATTTATGTTTATTAATAATATCAACAGCAGTTTTTAATGTTTGTCTGTCGCCCGTCCGTGCGGAACGTTTAATCAACGCTCTCTGGCGAAAAAAAAAAGTGTTTTTTTTTTGGATGCGCCTATGAATCAGCCAAGCGCGGATCAAGATCAAGTCGAGTGCGCCAACTGTAGACGCATTTTAGGTATATATTCATTTTCTGCTGTTTCTTTTCTATATATATATATATATATATATATATATATGTATGTATATTTTTATTTTTTTGCGGTGTAACAAGTTTTATTTCGCCGTAGTGACAAGCAGCGGAGGAGTCAACCAACAAAAACAGCAAACAAACAGCCAAGAAACGAAAAGCCAAGCGCTACAATTCTCGTTTCAACGTGACTGCAAAAAAAAAAATAAAATAAAATAATTCAAGGTTAGCCGACGTGGCACGCTTGAGATTGTTGGACAGGTCTGCCACGCACCTCAGGCCGAGCCCAGACTCCGGCTTGGACCAACTTCCAGGCCCTTGGCGGAGCCAACCAATGGACGGGGTAGACAGACACATTGAACAAATGAATTTCATTATATTGAACGCATTCGTGCATTCTACCGCACACGTTGGCTCCGAGGTGCGGCGCTGCCCAAAAGGGACTTGTAATCAGTTGGCAACGCGAACGCATAAAGTAATTGCTAACCATTTGCGTTGGCACCGCCGACGAGCACTTCCTGCGCCAGTCCCCCCCTAGCAACTCCCGTCCAGCTGAGAATTCTCTGCGCGGGCGTTCATTAACAGCAACCTGTTGAGCCATCGTCGGGGCGACAAACGTTGCCTTTTATGGCCAGCAGCCAACATCCACAGCAACAACAACAGCAACGGCAACAACAAAAGGAGCTATAGAATTAATAGCCAAGTCAGGAGATGGGCTGGGCACGAGCTGTGGCTGGAGCTGGAGCTGGAGCTAAAGCAGCGGGAGCGAGCGCATTAATCAAGCCCAAAACAAGTGGCAAAGGCAATGGCGATGGCAACAGAGCGCGCAGAACGAGAAATCGAAAGTCCAATGCACTTGTCTTGGGCAGCGGTTCCAGTTTTTGGTGCGTTCCATAATTGGCCAAATTGACGTTTATGTGCGACCGTGGATTGGCCACACTGGGCCCAGAGTGGCTGCATATGGTCAGGATTATGCCATTGACAGTGCCGTTCGAGATGCAAAAGTTCATGCGCAACAGGAAGCAGCATCAGCAGGCCAAAAGGCATTAACTTGGCTAATTTACGTGGCTAAAACTCGTATTTTGGGCCCGGCACAAAACACAGAAGAAATACAAAACATATTATTTTTTCTTTTAGGCACTTTTAATTAAAATGCCATAAATTCGTGAAGAGGAAATTATCATTAAAATACCAAGCAACAGCAACAACAATTTTAATTTCTTCCTTATGGCCGGCTTCGACCAGGTTATAGATTCTCGGCCAGGCAAGGTTGTTCCAGCACGAGGATGCAGATAAGCCGAAGGTTGTGAATTCCATTTAAGTTCCTTTCAAAATAAGCAAAAAGGGTTATAAAATTAACGGAAACTTGAGATACCTGATGCCAATTTGAAAGTATTCCATAATACACATATATATTTTCATTTTTAAAAGAAAGCCTTACGGCATCTCGAAAAGAGATTTTAATGTGGTTAATTTAAACGATTTTTTACTCAACAGAAGGATCAGTAAGCACCATTGTGACATTAAAACTTCGATAAAATGTATTAAAGGGACAAAGTGATATCAAAGATCCTATATAATCGTAATGATTATTAAAGTCATGGAACCTCACTCGCAAGTAGAAGAAGAATTTTATCAATCAGTCTAAAAAAGTTATTTGGAAGAAATACGACAGCGGGCCGTGGCGTAGATAAAATACCCTTGACGCAAAAAATAACAATTTTTTACAAGGACTAAAGCATCGACCTGTCTTTTCAGCAACTGCTAAAAACTACTTCGACATATTTCCTACTTCCAACAAAACGACGGACATATGCTTCAGAATATGATCACCGAATTGTGCGGTCAATACTGATCAAGAACATACATAATTTCTTGGTGCTAAAGATGTCCACTTCAGATTTAAGATCAGACACTAAAGAAAACACTTGTAAATAATCGTGTATAGAGCACGAATAACTTTGTAACTTTCCAAAACGATTGTTCTAAAATAATATAATTATAAATAAATATTTTAGAAACTGCAAATTTAAAGATATTAATTCAGATAGATATATGTACAATTATATTTCATTAGACCCCTGTGTCCTAGATACCTCATACCACAAGTTTCTGAATATGATTACCATTATTTGTTGAACTCTAGCTACTTCCTAGCTTCTTACGCTTTGCGCCACTCTCTGTTTTGTATCTCTCGCACACACTCAACTGAGATTACTGAGATTTCTGAAATGGCCAGCCTAAAGGAATTCTCACAATGCTGTTGCTTTCTCTGGATAACCTAGCCCAACAGGTTGCATTTAGCTGACTTCTTTTCGATCACCTCTGCGATGAACTCATAAAGATTGCATTGCATTATGAAATACTCGATACTACGAGATGCCATGAGATGGTATGCCATGGGATGGCCACGTACTGCCGCAGGTAGCTGCATGCGGGCGCAACACGAATAACATACATCAAGTACTAACTACCGAACCTGATCCAAAGCCAAAGCCAAAGCCAGTGCCTTGTAGAAGATGATGCCAGAGCTTCTACGTAATCTGCAGCTAAGAGCCTGAACCACGTACGCATATCCACAGCAGTTGACCGATAACAGGTGAGTGGAGGGAGAGCCGAGAGAGTGGTGTGTAGGGGTGGAGAGTACGCTCAATAATGTTGCCACTTTTGTTTTGTAACCTGTCCAAGGTGTTGAAGATGATCATGTCTTACCCTTTCAGTCCCTGTCCTCCCTCACTCACGAAACAATGAATTGCATAAATGTACGGGCTGGCAGGCAAGCAACAAGTCGGACAACAACCACAACAGCAACAACAACAAAAACAGCAACAACAACAACAACAACAATTGAGCCGCCATACGATCACTGGCCAAATACAATTGCCACCATAAAGCCTCAACCCAACTGCCCATCGATCCATCGATCGCACTGGCTTGTGTGCCCCCCTCCGTTCCTCCAATGGCTCAGGGTTTTCATCTGTTCTATCGATTGCGCACGTTCCCCCGCCAGTGCCGGGACTCACACTTCCACTTCATTCTGCGATTGCCGCGATCAATGATCGCGCCTGGCTGTGGCTCTCAGCCTCGTCCGCGGCCTCAGTTTGTGGCTCTGGGTCTGGCCATGCCACTTATACACTTGTTGCTGCGGGTTTGCGGTCGACACTCGCTCGCATTTCGGTTAATTTTGTTTTGGACTCTGGGGGCACCCACTTCAACAGCGGCAGCGAGAGCGGCTCGTCTCGACTACGCATTCATTTGAGGGCTCATTGTGGGTACCCGTTGCGCGTTTCCCTGCCCGGGCTCTGTCTCTGGCCGCCGACATCACCCTCACGCTCATTGCTTGGAGTTGCTTTTGTTCTTGCTTCTTTCAACTTTAGCTTCAACTTTTATTTATTGTTTTTATTTATTTTCAACTCATTTCTGTTGAGGGCTCTCCTACGCGCGCGGCCATCCACAGTTTTCGATTTTGTTCAACTCGTTAAAACGCGCCCGGGTCGAGGCATTCTTTTATAATTCCATTTCGCGAGAATTGCCCATGCGCCCTTGGAGCCACTGACCAGACCCAGACTCAGACTCAGCCACAGACTCCAACTTCGACTTGGAGTCAAAGTCGGGCACGATGTTGTTTAGGTTCCATAGAAACGCTGGATACGACCGCAGCAGCGGCCACAGCCACAGCCGCATTGTGTTCTGTGCGTGGATTATTGGTTCGTTCTCGCATCCATGGCCTAGAGGCGACTGCAAGTACCTGTTGTCGTGGCTTTTGTTGTGGTTGAGCTGGATCTGGTGGCTGCAGCCTGCTGACTGCTGACTGCTGCTTGCTGCAGGTTCACATTGAGGTCTCCGCTCCTCGGCGAACGTGCACTGCAAACGGCTCTGATCTGCTTGTTGATTTCATCGACCCCTTTTGTCCCCCACCCCTGCGTTTTAACTTTGTTTGGACCCGTCGAAACGCTGCCTTAATGTTGGTAATAATATTATTCGTATACGACGTAAGTAGATGCAGCCTGCAGCAGCAGGTACATTATTTTATGCTGGTCCAGGTGAACTTCATGCTGCAGCACTCCAACAATTTTCTATTCCAAGCGACATATGGATTATGTATGTATATTGAGTACCTATACGCCCTAGTGGCTAGTGTAAGCATTTTTGTCATGAGTTCTGTAAATTATTGTTAAAAGCGTTCCCAACCTATTTATATTTATATGCATGTACCTGTTAGAACAACTTGCTGAGACGACTTTCACAGTTGATTGCACATATAGATTGCCCATTCCTATGGTCTACTATTCAAGTTAGTTTCTTGACACTTGCAGCCGTAAGCCTGACACCAACTTAATTGGATCAACTAAATAATCGTTCTTAATTTATAACACTTCTGTTATATTATATTCTTTTATATTGAAAAATATTTAGGGACAGTAATATACTTTTGTATATATATTTTGTTTTTATTTTATCCAATCTAAGCTCTAGTATCGTGATATTTCAATATTATTTTTATGTCAACATTCTTTAATTTAAGTTCCGCGTGAAGTCAACTTTATTAGTAAGCCCGTTGATTGAAATGTTTCAATATAAAAGACACTTACATACATATGTGATTAATATCGACCATTTCTTATGTAAATAAAACGCATTAGAGCTGTAGTCTTATCATATACTATATACATATATATCATTATATATGTGCATATGTATGTGAACAGATAGACTCGGAGAATGCTTAGTAAACAAATTGGAACCCTTTCAAGCGTCACTTGACATTTTGACGTTCCAATTACGAAATGCAAACACTTCAAATAATACAAACAAAATATGTACTTAGAAAACGGCCCACACATGAAATCTCAACTCAGCGGCTGCCGCCTCTTCCGTTCTGTGCCGGCAATTAAAAGTGCCCAAAAATCACACTGCTGACATATTGTATACGACAACGAATGCGAAGCAAATAAACAAATGCCTAGAGAGTCCAGGCATTAGAATAAGTAAAGTAAAGAGCCCCCCTTCTAACCCTTCTCCATATGGCCATGTGATACAGCTCGAGAATTCAGCAGGCCAAAAATTAAAAGCAAACAAATTCAAAAATGAGACCAACAATGCGAACAAGTGACCATGACATGATTCGAATAGAGCCCCATCCAATCGAGAAATAGGGAGTATATCAAGAAAACTCATTTGAATCGACGGGTCTTACAAAAAGAAAAATCCCTTGTAAGGTGGTCTGCTCTTATCAGCTAACCGCTGATAAGCTTCGAAAGTGAATTGTTTATTGGCTGTAAGGCGCAAATTGATGGATTGTTTTAGCGGCTGCTCTCAGACTTTTAAGTTCAAAACATAAATCACGGCTACAAGATTAATGGGCTAATGGGTCAATCTGACCAGACGTAAGAACCATAAACCACAAATTGAAGACTGCCATGAATGAAAACGAGAGATAGAGAACTGCAAGGAAACTTTGTAATTTAAACATAAAACTATATTCAAAAAATTTCAAAGCTCAAATAAGTAAAAATTATCATTTAGATTTACGCAACACATATTTTCGTTTTCATAAATAATTTTTTCAACAATTACAAATATTATTATACATATATTATTAAAGGGTAAGGCCTTAAAAGCGAGTAAAACGGTTTAGAAAATTTTACAAAGCGTTAAAGATCTTAGAAACTTGAGATGTGGAGCATCCTATAATATTATGTGTTATAATACTTTGTACTATGTACTTGTGCTTTTTTAAACACAGGCTTGACTTATTTAGCTCCTAAGAATTATATAAACATCGGAATACGAGCTTCGAATCAGGAACTGCCTTCTCAACCTGACAATAGATGCACTTCCCAGCAATCCCAAGTCCACACACTCTCTGGCTCAAGGCAACAATAGAGTATTTATTACCATTAGCTTAAATCATATAAGTGCTGGCATTGCCAGCGCCTTGGAGCAGTCACTTAGCCACAACTTTCATTTACGAGATCCATTTCAGAGCGGGAATCGTGTCTGGCCAGGGGCTATGCCAGGCAATGTGCAACTGTGACAGGGCCATGACTATTATTACTCGTGCAACACTGCCTCGTCAACATTTGCCACATTTGCCGCATTTGGCCAGTTACTGGCTCAGAGGCGTCTAAGCTAATGAAGCCATTTCACACCTGCCTGCTAAATTATGCGCCGCGCCAACGGCCATTAACTTGTTACAGATTGCTTATAATTAAATTATAATCAACATCAAGGCGCATCACGCAGACTGATAGCCAGATTGGTTTACCGGTACTGGACAGGTTCCCGGCGTTCGGTCGTCGGTGCTCGGTTCTCGGTTCTCCTGCACTGTGCGCAGTGCGGCAACTTGACATGCATCTAACAAGCCTTCAACTATCTAATCAACGTACAAGTCAAAACATCAACACCTCAAGTAATCAAAATCACTTTAGAATTTCAAATCAGTTAGTTGATGGCCTGCAGCGTCTGTGTGCGAGGCTGGCACGCAAGGCGGCCCGGCCATGTCCAGCTCCAGCTCCATGCGACAGTTGCAAGCGAAAAATCAAAAAAAAAAAAAAATAAACTAAGATTATTCAAATTTAATGGGCGCAACGCGCGTGGAGACTCCACAAGTGAGGCAACAACGGTTCCAGTCATGTTAGAAAAGCAGCTACCTGCACTAAAGCTGGACCTGGCTGTGGCGTGTCGTGGAACTGAGCCTGGCCTGGTCTTGCCTGTCATCATGATTGATACGTTTGATGGATTGATTCGAGTGGCTGTGTGGCGTCCAGCTCAAGTTTGCGGATTGATCGCGGCGCGTTGATTACAATCACCGGCGCAGTCGCAGGCGCAGGCCCAACGCACGCTGCTGGGAATTCAATCAAAAGTGTCAGCGCCGGCACAACATCTCTAACTGCAAACAGCAGCAGCACTAACTGGCACTGCGCTTGGTTACTACAGTAAAAAATGACTAACAACTAAGCTTGACAAAAATACAAAACACATTAAGCACACATCTCACTTGATTAGAGGAGAAGGGTTAAGGGAAAGAGAGTGTGTGCAATTGCACAGAAGTAGCTGAGATATTATATTATTTGGATATTATGTCGCTCTTAAGCAGTGTCTACTGTACTCAGCAGACGTGGCCCCATGCGAAACAGGTACTTTGGGCAGCTAAGGCAAGCGGCAAGTGTCTGTGTGTCTTTAGTGCCATGTTATATGCCACCTTAATGATCTTGTCTTGCCAAGCGCAGTCAGCAACAGCAGCCGCAGCCGCAGCCGCAGCAGCAGCAGCAGCGGCGGCGTCGGCAACAGTTGGCAGCAGCAGCAGCGGCGGCAAACGTAACGTCCAAGTCTCTTGTCGAGTGGCACAGTCCTCAGTTGGCAACATTTTGAGCTGACCACCAACGGCGCCTTTATTGACTTCACAGTCGAGTCCAAGCCAAGCCGGACTGGGTGGCCGGCATAGCAGCAACAACAACAACAACATCGTGAGGCATAGTTAAAGCCGGGCCTATTAAGTCATAGCGCTAGCTCATTTCTGATCATTTCACGGCTGGGCCTTCTCCTGCCTATGAATAATGGGGCACCCAGCTCCATATGCCTCATTTAGATTATGTTGTAAATAGCAGCAGCTACAACGGCAACAAACGATCGGGCAGCTACCACATTTACATGAAAAATTGCCAATCGCAGTACGACAAATGAAAATAAATCGAATTTTATGTTAATTCATCGACCTTTTTATACTTTTGTTGTTATTGTTGTTGTTTTTTGTTGTAACATTTAAACAGATTTTAATTAGTTTCGAACAGCAGTGGGCCGTCTGTCAATAATTTGTCAATATTCCCAACAACTATTTCAATTTCTCTTCACTCGCGAGTTCAACAACTTTACAAGCTGCACAACAAGTGTTGTACTCGTCGGTGCGAGACCGTTTGAAGTGCCCGCCGCGGCGAAGGCTTGGGTTCGGGTAATATTGAAATTAGTTTGAAATAAGATCGGCGACTTTCTTGTAATGCCGCCAGATGCTTTATTTTCTGCCTCTGCCTGACTTCATATTTTCGGGCACAGATTAACGATGTTTTAATGGAGCGTGAGAAAAACTTATTAAATGCTTTTTTTTTGTAACGTTTTTTTCGGCAATTCTGCCGCACCTTGCGTTGTTGTGCTCTCTTTTGGGCTGACCCGGCGTATGATTAATAAAGCATTGAAACGGAAATTAGCAAATATTGTTCAGGTTATTACAATCTTTTAGAACGTACATATATGGAGCAAAGTATAAAACGCAAACATTGAAAGCTTGAGAAAATTTCCAATGTATATAAAGATGAGAGGCGCACAGCATGCGAATTTTTTGCAGGCATCATTATCACAATTCATTGAATATAGTCTCCCTTCTATTATTAGGTGTTAAAAAAGTATATTATAGCCAAAAGAGTTTCAAACTTTCATTATACAATTTGATATCTGGATTTTTGCCAAATACAGGTTGTTGCCATGAGGCACATATTGACACCCAACTACGTGGGATGAACTGTCTCTTAAGTCTCTTTTACGACACATTGTTAATATATAAGAACAATTCCGGCTTAGAGTTGCCAAGAAAATGTCCGAAGAATCGGAGAAAAGCTTCTTTTGACTCCCTGTAACCAACTGTCCTCACACTAGACCTTTGTGCATGCCACCCAGTGTAGGGACAAGCCAGAGGACAAATCAACTTAACAAATTCTTTAATTTCGACTTACAACCTGTTGCAAACACAGAAAATAACAGAAAACAGTAAAACGGCACTGCGACAAGAGCCGAACAAGGCGCAAAACGAAAGACTTAAGACACGAACTTGTCGTACACATAACAAACAGCAAACCAAACAAACTGTGAGTAGAAGAGACAGTAGGCAGGGATAGGTGGAGCGGGGAGGGGGTGGCATGTGCGCAGGGGAGCCGTGAGGCGGAGACCCAAAAAAAGTTTACGTAATTAAGCAAAGAACGTCGCGCTAATGTCGCACATAAGTCACACGGACAGCGGGACAGAACCGCGGACAGGGAAAAACCAAAACAAAACTAAAGGAAACAAAACGAAATGGACAAAACGGTTAATGTTTTGCCTAAATTTGCCCGGCAAGTACGAGTAAAAATACCAGCAGCCAATGCTCGACAGTTGTTGCTGTTGCTGTTGGCTCATTCACGCGAATTTGTTTGCCAATTGAACTTGGCTCTTGGAACTTAACGTTTTGCCATCGATTTTCGGGGCCAGCCGACAACAGCGGTGGCAGCAGCTGCGGCGGCGTCGGCGTCGTGGTCGCAACGCGTTTTTGATTAGCTTTCCGCATTTTAGCGGCATTTGTTAACCAATGCAGGGAGTTCGGACCACAGCGGCCAACAAATGATGCTTATCAGGAATCACGAATATTTGTTTGCTGCCGTTGCAAACAAACTCAAGAAGTGCTGTTCAAATACTTTTCCTCGTATTCTCCTGAAATGTAGACAGAGAGGAAGCCGCCGAAAGTAGCTGTAGCTGTAGCAAAACGATGCAACTAGAAATCCTAAACTTGACTCACGACGCATTTTCTATATGCACCCGTATATATTTAATTTCAACGAACGGCGTCAAGTGTATCGAATGGCCGTAAAACAGCAGCACAACAAGAATGCAAATCAAACCAATTGAAAACGACTTTAAGATACACTGTAAGTTACTGTCATGTCGAGATAGGTAGAACGAGCGGATAGCATATTACGAATAACAATTCGAGGTCGAAAAATGGGAGAGAAAAGAGATAATATTGCTTTTACAGTCTAAGCTCAAACTTCAACTCAAAACTGAAAATCGTTTCAAGAGCTAACCCGATAATTATGAAAAGCCTCACCCCGCAGCACACATCTGCCAGGAAAGTAGGTGTGCCCTTCAAAAGAGTAAGAGTATATAAACAGTTGCATAAACAGATTACAGATTTGGTGTTTTTGGCGCCTGGGCAGCAGCTACCCACGCGATGCGGGGGCCACTCAGCGGCGTTGTGAACGGCGTTGCCACATCGCCGCAATCGCAGCGTGGGCGACTGTTGGGTTACAAATGATTTCGCCAAAATATTCAACGTATGCATATATTTTATAATTTTCACAAATTGATAAACCAAATTGCAAGTGATTTTTCATAGTTGTCGCACATTGCGCCTTTCCTTCGTTTACCGGGGGACAGCCACGGTGTGAGTCACAGCCCCACAGTACCGCACAGTGGATAATTATGATGCCAGATAATGCGATATTAAATAATTTAGCCTAGCCAATGTCTCATTTTATTTTATTTGCCACTCGACCAACACGACAGTAGCAATCTCTGACAGCTGCATGTGGACACTTGGTCCAGGTGACAAAAAAAGACAAAACCAAACAACCAAAGTTCGAGCCAACCACTGGGGGCCGTCCTTTTGTCAGTTGTTGGTCTTTCAACTTTTGTCGCGCTGATTTGCAATTGCAATCGGGGGCTCAGCGCCAGTTGTCCACCATCTGCCCCAATGGGCATGTGCTCATGTGGGTACCTATTCCAATATAATCGTAAGTGCATAATGCGGTCCATTGTCTGGCCCGGGCTCACTCTTTACGAGCGGCTTTGTTTGCGCTTTGAGAATTATTATGTCATAAATTAATAGGCGCAATGTTTACTACCTGCCCGCCCGCCTTTATTGCGCCCTCGTTCGACCGCCGAGAGAGGGGCGGAGCAAGTCTGTTGGCGGACCCACACAAATGGGACATATCGGGTAGTGAAAAATGCGATGCTGTGGCTGCATTAGCCTAATGGCTGCTGATTTTGTATGAGAATGTGTGTTAGATCCACCAGATATTCGCGAATGAATGCAGCTGGGGCAATGCACTGAACACAATGATATACTTACAAATGCAGTTACCTAACCTCAAATAATTTTTATAAATAAACTTGTTTTTATATTGCTAGCTTTATTTTGGGATTTCGACTATCTCTATATATAAACTGTTTGTCCTGAATGGCTGACTGATTGGTGATCAACGCACACGTTAAGACAATTAAAGATTCCTCTGTGGAAAGTGCGATTCTAAGAATTGTTGGCTGACAGTTAAGTGTTGTCCGATTTGTTTCCAATTTAGTGTCGAAGCTCTACATATGAACCTAATGAAAACGTGATTCTTTGCAAGTATTTATTTTAAACGTGACACGGGCAAGGCCGGGCCGCTTTTATCCTATTTAGACATAGGTCGAAATTTTCCACTCCTATAACTCGGTCAAATATCATCCGACTTTCATGAAGTTTGGCCTTTTTTTCTTGGTTTCGCCTCTAGATCAATTAGGCATGTAAAATGGTACCCTCAAATATCCTATTTAGACCTAAGTCAAAATTTCCCACCCCCATAACTCGGTCAAAACTAAACCAATTTTCTTTAAGTTTGGCTTTTCGTTCATGGTTTGACCTGTATATCTAAATCTGCCAACATTATTTTTGGTCGAATTTCATGTGAAAATGGTACCCTCAAATATCCTAGGCATAGGTCGAAATTTCCCACCCCCCTAACCCACATAAAACGAGAAAGAAAGAATATTTTCGGTACTAATTAAGATTATTGTAATTATTAGATTTAATACCCTTGCAGACACTTCCCATTAGTAGCTCCAAAATGCCGATTTTGTTAAAATATCTTTGAAAACGGAATATTTTGCCTTATAAGATCCCATTATTCCACCGATCTTTCCTATAGCAACTATATGATATAGTGGTCTGATGTTGATAAGATTTTGCATATATATATATATATATATATATATATATATATATATATATATATATATAACTTAAACAAACTCTTCATTTATCAGTTCCATTATTATTCTATGAAGAGTTTGTTTTAGTTACCTAAATATAAAAAAAGTTTTCCATATCAGAACCCACTTTTCGTCCGTCACTACATACGTAGTGCCTGCAACAGAGAAAAGGACCTATACAAAGTTTCAAGACAATAGCTTTTATTTTGGGAGACTAGTTCGCATAAAAACACACAGACGAATAGACGGACGCACAGACGGACATGGCTATAGCATCTCGACTGTTGATGCTCATCTAGAATATAAACATTTTATTGCGTCAGAGATGTCTCCTTCTAAGCGTTACACATTTCATGGCAAAATTGTAATACTCTCCACAAGGATATAGCAACAAAGTAAAAAGTGGATTTGAATATGGGAATGGAGGAGATAGCGAGTGAAAAAAATGCATTGCAAAGTCTCTTTTAATTGATTTGTAGCAGGTGTCGTTAAAATTCGATATACTAAATTAGCATGGAACATGGAAAATCATTTCGTGTCCATAAAACCTCCGGAAGACTAGTTGCAATGCGCTATATATCGGTCTTGCTATTTTTACTACAACTCTTTTCAATGCATCCATGGCAGCTAAATACCGAATGCTATCCGGTATAATAAAGTCTTGTAAGGTCTTCCCTAAGTGGCGACAATTTTGCTTTTCGAAAAGCAGTTTGCGCAAATCAAGAACTAATCCTGAAACACTTTTGCAGTTTTGTGCAACTGAACTGTGCAATATTTTTAGCTGTTACTGTAAACAAGGATGCTTGCCGCCACATGAAGAGATTGTGAAGATAGTAAAACAATTACGTTTGAACAGCCCTTAGCTCTTTATATACTGTACCGATTAAAAATGAATTCCAAACTATGGACATTGGTTTTGTGCAAATTCTTCTCAAAGTTAGAACAAAGTATCTTCGACTCCGCGTGTGCACCTGCATGAAAGCGTCGATTTCGGATTCTATAGAAGCTAAAAACTTGGCATTGAAATAAGATAACCTTTAGTCAAACTCTAATAAGTAGTCTAATTTAAGGCATATTAGTAGTAGTATGTAAGACCGATTTCATCGTATACATAAAGAAAAATAAATTAGCGTGTTGTTTTTAAACATGTTATGCAATCTTCCTCAACCTTCTTATAGCCGGTTCCAACGGAAAGTAGGTAAAAAACTTGTTGCTGCAAATATCTTTTTTTGAATATTATAATATTGTTCTAAGCCGTTGACACTTTAAACTAGAAGAAATATATGCTAAAAGTATCAAGGGCAAAAGCAATACGCGTTCACAGTCCATCTCGTTCTTGTCGATCTTCGTAAAAGGTCATCACTTGAGCAATTTGGTGGCACGGGTAATACTCTCGTATACTTTGGAAAGGTATAATTAGTTCGTTACACATAAATTTCATATTCGCTATATATAACTAATTTAATTATTTCCTTGTCACATAACAAAAAATAGGTTACTTTTTTCGGTAGATCAAATGGCATTTGTAAAACACTTTTCAAAGCTTTACAGTTCACTTCAGTGCTGCTCTATACATCTACAATGTGGTATACGTGGCAGTTATTAATTTTATATTCTTTTTCGCTGTATATCTGGCAGGCGAATGGTGCATGCTGTCGCTCAACCTCTATGACTTACTTTCTAAAAAATAGTCACAATACGACTTGTGCGGATGTCGCTGGAGGGAGCCAAGTTCACTTTTTGAACAAAGATGAGTGTCAAGCTAAAGTCTGTAATGATCTGAAAAGTCCGACGCCCTGTTGTGGGGTAGGCAAATGCAACTTTTTCTGCTGCAACTGTAATCACGGATGCAGGAAAGCTAGAACTACTGTTTTGGATGATTTTAAGGCACAGTATGGCCATGAAACAGTCTTTGCGCATCAACAAGCAGAGTAATTATTTGTAAATAAAACTTCACTTTCACTTTTAATAATAAATGTTCCTTTTCCAGATTGTCATTTTTTAAAGAAAAAGAAAACATCACAAAGCCCGAACCAGAAAAAAAAGAGTAAGAATATTTAACAAAGCTTCTGAAAAAATTTTTAATTTCGTTTGATTCATTTTAGAATAACACTACATGGGTTTATAATGACATAATAAATTTCATAATATTTTGGTACCAAGGCAACGCATATGACTTAAAGTTTTTCTTACACCAATAGCTACTTTGTAACTATTTTAAATAATTTTGTAACAATGCTTAAATTTTCCTGATAAGGCATAGAAAATTAAAAGTTCCCAAATCATTAACGTGTCTTTAAATGAGTATTACTTTATTATTTTTTATATAGGGAACCAATTGCTAGAGTCAATCTAGCAATGCTCAAGTGTGGGGCGAAGAAGAACAACAATTGCTGCACAAAGTATACATTTTGTGGGGCGCGTACGTCTGTATGTATGTATTTTATCTCTATATATAAAACTATTTATCCTGATTAACTGATTGACTGCCCGATATTCAACGCATAGCTAAAACTGTAAGAGCTAAGAAGCTGAAATTTGTATATTGCTACCTTATGGAGGCGCACGCTAAGGGCTTTGGGGTTCGGATCTGCCTCACAATTTTCTGGGTATTAATGGGGACTCGACCCTGATACTGGACAAGAATATATATACTTATTGTGGTCAGATTACATTTAGATACAAGTATTGATAGCGCCGTATGAACAATTTTTAATTAACCAAAAGTTTTCCAAAATTATTTTATTTCTTTTAATTTATAATTTTTTAAGCCATATTTATGCAATAAATTTCATATATTCAGCATCTGTTATTGAGAACTATTTTTAAGCCCGTCTATAAATTTTACGACTGTCATTGATTCTAATACAACTCTTGTAACTGCCCCGTATAGGGCGGATGGTAAATACTGTACTCCAACTTATGTTAAATATAAAATAATAAATGAAGGCAACAGCAGGGAATTACAAGGAGGCAAGACGTGCGAATTATTATACAATCTTTACACCCTTCTTATAACCGGTGAGAACTGAACGTAGGTAAGAAACTTGCTGATAATAATTCATTATATTTTTATGTTGTTTTATTTTATAAGTTGACAAGCGATGAACAGAAGGATGTTATTATGACGGAGTACACTGAAGCAATTGGTATACGGGTTGCAAACAGAATTGCATGATTTTTCAGCCTCAGTAAAAAGGTTAGACTCATCAAGATCTGCACTTCGAGATAATTATAAAATTTTTAGAGAACTAAGCAAAATGCATTTCCAATAGGAAGATACTAGTTCCCGAAGCGTTGAGAATTCAGTCTAGTAAAGTTTGCCTTGGCTACAGAGTATTTAGAAAAGTCATCATTCGAACCCCACTATTTCAAGTAGTAAAACATTTACATATAAAAGTTAAAGAGTCTGGACGCAAGCAAAACGACAAATGGAATACTTGTTCACAGTCCATCTCGTTTTTGTTGATCTTTATAAAAGGTCATCACTGGAACATACTCTCTTATACTTTCGAAAGGTATAATTAGTCCGTTACACACAAATTTCATATTTATTATGTATAACTAATTTGATTATTTCCTTGTCACATAAAAAGTCGGTTATTTTTTTCCGAAGCTCGAATAGCATTGGTAAAACACTTTTCAAAGCTTTACAGTTCACTTCAGTGCTGCTCTATACATCTACAATGTGGTATACGTGGCAATTATTAATTCTATATTCTTTTTCGCTGTATATCTGGCAGACGAATGGTAAATGCTGTCACGCAGTGCTCGATTATGATAACAAACTAATCTGTGAAGACTATTCAAAGCCGACGTTCTGTTGTGGGATAGGCAGATGCAACATTTTCTGCTGCAACTGTGATTACGGATGTAGAAAGTGGACATGGTGGAAAGCCATTATTTCAGGAAAAAAATTATCACTAGGCTCGAATCGGAAAAAAAAGATATTTCAAAAAGCTTCTAAAAATAAATTGTAATATCTTTTGTTTTATTTTACAATAATAATACGTGGGCATATAATGACATAATTAATGCATTTGGTTCATGCCTTAATAGAGCTTTATAATTTGTTTATTTGCTAACTCAGATTCTACACAATATATACAATTTATCTCGTCTACTTACGAGCCATGTCCATCTATTTTCCTGCCTGTCTGTATCTATGCAACCTAGGAGGTCAGTTAAAAAATATCTTCATGCAACCTTGGGCTGTCCATTTGTTGCAGGCACATTTGTCGGATCGAACCACCATAATTTGGTCAAATCTCATCCTATTTCCACGAGGTTTTGCTCTTTGTTCATGACTAGGCCTCCACATCATAAACAAGGCCAAGTTTAACTTCAATCAATAGTGATCTATTCGAGAGAGCCCGATTAGAACCGATAGCCGAGATATGTATGGTGCAAGTATACTAGATTTCTATTCATGTTATATACATACATACACTGAAAGACCCAGAAGAACACACTCTTTACACTCGGAGATATGCAGTCTTGAATACATCTCTAGATATAAAACTGTTTGTCCTGACTGATTGACTAACTGACTGATTAGTGATCAACGTACAGCCCATACCATAAAACGGGACTTCGGGAAATTCCACCCGCATTTCTGGATAAATCGCGAACTAAGTTTGTTTGAAATTTTTTTGTTCGCCTTCCGATCGGCCTGAAACTCATTTTCAAATATCTTTATTAAAACTTATTTAACAGGTGTTTCACACTTTTTAAAAATAGCATTTCTCCCTCTATTCCTTTCAATTTATTATTTTATATGCTATATTTATGTAACAAATTTCCTATATTCAGCAGCTGTTACTTAGAACTATTTTTAAGCCCGTCTAGATAACTAATCCTTAAATCGTCAGACTGCCAAACGGTTATGATGGCAATCAGATTATAAAATTAAGAAAGATTTAGAGCAAATGTATGGCGTGAACGTAGATAAAAAACTTGCTGATAATAATTCATTATATTTTTATGTTGTTTTATTTTATAGGATTATTAGAATGATTTTATTATAAGAGCAGATGACGGAGTGCACTGAAACAAATGATAAATAAAAAAGGTCAAGGCACATCAATAAAAATTATCAGAGACCTGAGCAAAATAACTTTGCAATAGGAAGAAACTTCCCGAAGCGCTGAGAATTCAGTAAGAGTAAATTAGACTTGGCTACAGAGAATTTAGATAAGTCATCATTCGAAGCCTAGTTTTTCAAAGTTAAAGAGTTAGGGCGCAAGCGAAACGACGAAAGCAATGCTTCTTCACTGACTATCTCGTTCTTGCCAATCTTTATAAAAGGTCATCACTTGAACAATCTGGTGGCACGGGTAATGTAATACTCTCTTATACCTTCGAAAGGTATAATTGGTTCGTTACACACAAATTTCTTATTCGGTATATATAACTAATTTAATTATTTCCTTGTCACATAACAAAAAGTAGATCATGTTTTTCCGAAGGTCACAAAGCATTTTTAAATCACTTTTCGAAGATTTACAGAGTACTTCGGTGCTGCTCTATACAGCTGCAATGTGGTATACGTGGCAATTATTAATTTTGTGTACTTTTTCGCTGTATATCTGGCTGGCGAATTGTGAATGCTGTCGCGCAGACTCTAAGCGTAATTTTGCAAATGTCTGTGATGATCTTTCTAGCCCGAAAGTTTGTTGTGGGGTAGGCAGCTGCAACATTTTCTGCTGCAACTGTGATCGCGGATGTAGGAAACCCCAATCAATTACTCTGCATGATTTTGACGAATAGTATGACCATAAAACCGTCTTTACGCATAAAGGAGCAGAGTAAATAATTGTAAATTAAAGGTAAATTAAAGAGTAAGGATATATCAAAAAGCTTCTACAAATATTTTTTAATTTCTTGTGTTTCATTTAAGAGTAACAATACGTGGGTATTCAGCAACAAAATAAATGTCATATTATTTTGGTACATTTTTATGCCGTTAATAGAGTTTCATAATTTGGTAATATGTTATCTCAGATTCTATAGAATATATACAATTTATCTATGATCTTGCAAAGTCCATCTATTTTTCTGCATGTCTGTATCTATGCAGCTAGTCTGCCAGTTAAAAAAATATGGTCATGCAACGTTGCGCTGTCCTTTTGCTGAAGGAACATTTGTCGGATCGAACCACCAAATCAGACAGCAGTCAGGAATTTATGAAAAGCTTTTTGTTTCTTATTAGCTTTACAAAACTTGTTATGTTTTAGTTACACTATACTCTATATTACATACAGGGAAAGTCTTCTGATATATAGTTCTATAGGAAGTACCGTTCAGAAAATCAGTTTCTAAAGAAATACTTTATATTTTTCAGAATAAGTCTTTAGATAACTTTTGTATGTCCGCAATTCTTATCAACATGCTAAGTGTTATGATAAATATTATGCTTCGATGTTATTTATTTGTTAAGCTGAGTGCCCTGTGTTAGGCGGTCGCTCTTCTGACAGGATACGAGCACTTTAATTTTACAAAAACTTATTTTTTCGATATTTTATTATTATTATTATTTATTAAATCACGCTTATGAGATGAAAAATGCGAGAATTATACAATTGAACATCTATCTGTTCAAATATGAGCCCGTTTCAACTTTTAACAAATATTGATAATAATATCAAGTAGGGATCTTGATATACGCTTAGATTTTCAATTTCTTTTTGAAACCTGCAAGTCTTATCGTCTTTGAATATGCAAAGTATCAATTTTATCTATTTGCTGCTAACCATTGATACTTTGCATGTTGTGTTTTGCTGTAGCGAGTATTTGCCTCAAAGCGCGCATGTTTGTTAAAAATGTTGCACATTTTATATATCTAAGCACGCCCCGTAGCACCAGACATATCACATGCACCTACTCCTGCCTTTCTATCCACCAAACTGGGGCGCTTAGTCTGCACAGCTGTCTGGGCCAAGAGCTGTGGCCATAGAGTGTCTGCCTGCTGCCTGCTGCCGGGTGACTCATTGGGGTCTCTGCAGCTTGCCTGCCGCCACTATTTGTTGCATATATGATTTTATTAGTTGTTTTTGGATTCGGATTTGAATTTTCGTATTGGTTCTTGACTAAGTATGTGTGCTGTATGTGTTGCAAGCGTGTGTTGTTGGATTATTTGCTTTGACTACAACTACAGAAAAACGCCGCTGGTTGTTGGCCAGTCTGTCGCCGTCGGTGTGTGTTTTGTCAATTAAGCAGCAAATTGCTGAACAAATTCAAAAATCGCGTTTTACAAATTTTTAGAAAATGAAATCAAAATGTATGTGTGTGTGTGTGTGTGTATGTGTGTGTGTGTGTATGTGCGTATGTGTGTGTGCGCTTGCCATTGCTGCGCATTGCTCATGTGCATTTGCAGCTCCCAAAGCTAACCCACTGTCTAATCAGAGCCACGCCATCGTCAACGTGGCAAAAATATCAAGCTAAATGACCATTATTAGCGGTAAATAAACCTACCCGGTGGCACTAGTTCCCAACCTAACAGCAGAAGTAATAAAAGATCATGTTAACACTCCGCAAACACTCTGCAAACAACAACAACGACAACAGAAAAAACAATAATAATAATAAAAGAGAAGCCAAACAGAAAAATGTTTTAGAAAAGTCAGCAATGTAATAATGAAGCAGAAATACTCTACATAATGGTGCATATTTCTCAAATGCATAGCTGTTTTAACGAAAAATTTAATGTGCTTTTAAGATAGAGTGTCGGCAGCAGTTGAAAGAATCAGGGCGGAAAAATCCATGGGCTTTAAAAAAAAATAAAATAAAATGTGTAGACAGACGGGAATTTCCTTTGATTAAACAACTTCTGTCTAGATACCGATCATGGGTTTATAGATTATAAGGATGAATTTGAGTTCCTTTTTGAATAGGCTGATGGTTAAATTGCGAGCGTGCCGAATAATTTGCCCTTGGTTGCAGCTGAAGACTTTATCCCATTAATCCTCCTTAGAATATCGAGATAAAGATTGAGATTCTATTTATTGAAATTGATTGAAATTAAAATTATTCAAAAAAAGTGGCTAAAAGTGTTACAATTGTCATACCAAAAGCATTGTTGCCCAAGTGAGGGTATTAATACCGAATAGCAAAGGTAAAGTCAAAGCCAAAACGGCCATGAAACTTACATCTGATAAATGATATAGGAGCTCGCATTGCCAGCAAAGCAAACGCAGCGCAAAATATTGTCATAGCCATATAGTCAAGGGAGTGAGGGAGAGAGAGACAGAGAAAGAGCTGCTCGTTTGGTGGCAAGCGGCTGGCCTAAACCTGCCGAAGAGCTGTGCATTTGGGATCGTTCTATTGTTCTGCCGTTAGAAGGACCAGGTGAGCTGCGGCTGGACTTATCGCTGGGGTCTCTCAGTTCTGCAGCCAATTAGGCGACATTTCTGGCACCATCTGCCTGTGCAATTATGAAAATGGCAATTTTTATTGCAGTCAAAGCGCGCCAGGAATCTGAACTTGAACGGTGTTTTCAGCGGGGTCGGGGGCGGCCTAGAGTTCACATAGAATCCTTATTATTTACGCTAATTGGCAGCCAGGTGCATAACTGAAAGATTCGACTGACTATAGGAAATTAATTTCGCATGCCGCTGCACGTTCCAGACCCGAGCAAAAATCTACTAATGGTCATGTATCAAACCGTGATTCACTTTGACCTCCAAGCAGCAGCAGCAGCAGCAGAAGCTGCTGCCTCCTTGTGCCTGTCCCGTGCCTGTGGCTGTGCCCGAGCCCGTGCCCGTGCTCGTGCCCGTGCCGTGTGTGTCATGCTCTAAATTTACATAAATCTGTAACCGAATTTCGCCAGCCCAACGAATATGGATGCAATCCATGTCCAGGTGAGGAGTAAGCCAACTTTCTGGTTCAGCAGCAGCTTTGTTAAAATATTTGCCATCGGGCCAGTTGTACGAGTAATGCGGAAGAATCCACGGACTGCATTTCGAATGGGCTTTGCTTTTCGATTTATTAAAATGAATTAATTTGAAAATTTCAGCAAACTTTCCTGGCCAATGTGCGGCATTTTAATGATGTCGCCAAACTCCGAAGAGCATGGGCATAAATTGCATTTGCATTTGCTTAACCTTTTGGCTCTGCCCAAGCAAACATTTGCAAGTTCCTAAATCAAGCAGCATATCTTTATAGTAAGTCAATCTGGTAAGAATTCCTAAAAAGATTCTATTCGCGAAAAGCATAGAGGAATTAAAAGGAATGTGGATTTAATACTGTTAATAAAGTGAGCATGGAGGTGATCTTGATATAGCTGAGTAAATCTGAAACTCTACACGATAAAAATTTGACAAAAGATGTTAAATTAAATATCAGCGACTATATTAGAAGTAGAATCGCGATAGAATTATATCTGGATATATGACATACATTGTTAGCAGTCAGGTAAGACGTTGCTAAGGTAAATATCAAATCAACAATATGACTGCAAATTAAGTGAGTATTGAAGGAGATGAAATAAAGCTGTGCTAGTTAGAATACTAAATAAAGCTTAAAATAAACGGATTATATTTGTTAAATTAATAATCTCTTTAACTAAGTAGCTAATGAGAGTAATCAAATTAATTTATCATTGTCTGTGGAAGAAATCTGAGCAAACCATGGAGCTCAAATACCCTGACCATCTTCATTCAACCATAAAAAATAGATATGTTTAACAACATGTGCGTGTAACTTGAAGTAATGGAATGTATTTAAGATGAATTTTGAGTTAAAATTAAGAATTAAGTTCAATTATGCGCATTCATTACATACGCCACATGAGTATTGCACACGTTGGTTGGGCCGTATTCAGGTAACAACAAGCTAAAGGCCTTCTAATCTCACTCTTATATAGCCAATCATTGGACCACACCCACAGCTAATCAACACACACACAAATCATAATCCCCCTACTAATTTTTGCGAACACCTGATGCAATTTGCCAATCGCAATGGTCCAGAAAAAACACCCGAAAAAACACATTCGACAGACCAACAATCACAATTGCTTAGCAATTTCACACTTTCAATCGATACAACAACTGCAACCGGCGGGCAATCGATTTTTTGTTTTTTTTTCGGTTTTACAATCCACAGTGGTGCTGTGGTGCAGCACTACCCACTGTGCAATTAACACCTCAGCGTCTGGTTGAGTGCGACTAAAATTATATACATGGCTTTTAAACGAGCCGTGGTACGTTGCAGGTTTTTCTAATTAATAAATACAGAAAGTCAGTCAGTCCGAATGCAAAAAATTTAAAAATAAAATTTTATTAGCCATACACGGCAATGCACTTTGAATTCGCTGGCCCAGTCATAAATACCTATGAATTCGATGTATAACTACATACGTATGCATATGTATATGCTGGCACATATTTCTATTTCACCTGCAGCCCCAACAGTTTATGAGTCCACTTTTAATACCCTGTGCTTGTAAAACTGCCTTAAATGGGTATCATAAAGATCTGAGGCATATTTGATCAACAGCTAACTCGATTTATTATGTCTACCATCTATATTAGAGTTCGAAACAACAAATTGGCTATACAAAATATAAATAAAACAAAATACAAAAGTAGATTTTAAGGCTTAAATTTAATGTTAAGTACACTTGTTGACTTATAACATTATATTCTATTTTTAGTATCAAGAAGATCAAAGGTTAATTGCACATATTAATTTTTGAGCACAAAAACAACAACGGAACTGATTTCAACCTTTGTGTAATGGGTATTCGCTAGTCGAGTGCACATTGCCACATGTTGCGCCTACTGTTTGGGGCATTATTAATAATCACATTTTAGCCATAAATGTCGCCATGGATCGGTGGCCAATTGCCAACCATTTGCCAATTGGCAGTTGACAATAATTCAATAATTCAATGCATGCGTTTAATGGCATTTCATTGCGCCTGTTGGCGACGGCAACTTGCGCTTAATTGATTTTCAATTAATTTATGCCTGCTTGGCACTCGTGACACCTTTGTTTTACTCTGCATATTTAAAAGTGCAACTCGCCAATTTTTTAAATGATTTATAACGGCCGTTAATAAACCAACTTAAGAAATACACAGATTGGAAAACAGGATAACTAACCGTAGGATTGCAAATATATAAAAAACAATTGTTGGCATTATGAAAAAATTTGAACATACCATTTAACTAATCCTATCTTAACCAAAATCTTTTAAAGATGTGACTAAGTTTTTGGGCAAAAAGTTTATTGAATAACATTTAACATCTCAACGTAGGCAAGTTAATGGTCAAATTTTGCGCAAAATATATTTTTCAATTTGATAATCTTATTCATATTTATTGATTCTATATTTTGCTTGCAGTTAAAAAAACAAATCAATTTACTATGAATCCAGTCGAAAAATAAGTATAATAAATATATATCGATACACTTCTCTTATTAATATCGATTGCTGTCGATAGTGTCAACTGTTCCCATAATCGACTGTTGTTAAAGACCATTTATCGATTTCTTTACCCAATTGATGACCAAATTGCAAATAACAAAAATTGTTTTTCTTTTTTTATCGATAATGTCAACCGTTCCAATGATTGACTGTCAACTTGTTTTTATCGATCGTTAAGCACTACTTTTCGATACTCTGCGTACATTTTATGACCAAATCGCAAGTGACTTCCGACAAAGGGTATCAACATTTAAACACTGCGAACATACTTTCAGTTCACCAACTCCCGAGCTCCAAAGCGCCACAGCAGACATCGATTATTGCATTGGGTAACCAGGCTTAGCTTGCGGCCATTGTGTGTGTATCCTTTTGCCTGTATATTCAGTATGTTCAGCTTTTTTTCTAGCTCGCCCCGTGGCGCTGTCTTCAGAATCATGAAGCCATTGTCAGAGGCTGTTGCTCCACTCACTTTGGCATATTAGTTTCAATTCATTTTAGTGTCCGCGTGTCCGATTTGTGGCTTTGTTTGCGCGTTGTATTTTTTTCTTTCTTGGCTGGAAGTGTTGCGCTCAATTGACAGTCCAACTGACAGAGCCGCCTGCAGGCCGCCAGTCCAGGACTTTTATGGTCGTCTGGTCGTCTGAGTGGGGCACAGTCTTATAAATTATAACTGCCTGCAACTCCGGCCACAGACTGACTGCAGCGGCTGGCAACTTGGCGTCTGTGGCGCACTTGCCGTTGCCATTTGAAAATGAAAAGTGAGTTGCACTTGGACTGGCTGCATATAAATGGGTTTTCTATATGGCCAGCTTATTACCTAATTTCATTGGCCGGCAACTCTTGAATCTCTGGCATTTTAAGTGCCTGCGCTTTTGACATTTGAAAGCGTTAGGGTTAGAGGATGTTGTTGCACCCAGAGAAAGTGAGGCATAAGCGCGGGGAATTGATTAAGATGTTGTCTGTATAAATAGACAAGCACTTACACAAATTAAGTAAGGTAATATAAGTCCGATACTGTAGTTGTAAACTTATTATTTTAAATAAGTCCAAGCTCTTTAACGAGCTGAGAACAGTATTTTAACGATTTGAAAAAAACATTAAGAATATGTTGATACTCAAAAATCATATTCAAGAATCTACCTTGTGAGGCTGTATATCAAAGTGAATCTTCATTCCCTTCCAATCCGAAATTTGTTAATCTATATACAATTGGTTAGAGCAAGGGTTATGGTTTGTTGTGTTTATGTTTGATTGGGGAGAAAGTTATCGGGCGAAAAAACAAGCACATGAGATCCATTGATCACACAATCAGCAAAGGGACAGGCCACAGAAAGTGTTTTGCCGCATTTGCACGAGACGGTCGAAAATGCAATGCAATAAATTTACTTTAATTTCTCATAAATTTCAGCTTTGCATATTTTGTTGGCCAGACAAAAGACAATAGGTTTCCTACATTGGGTTTTCGCTTATGCGACTGGGCCAACACCCGCGCACATTTCCATGCAAATGAGATGGAGCCTGGATGGAGCCCAGTCTGGTCCATAGTGGGTGCCGCTAAGCACCATTTGACGCCAGCCTGGCTTGGAATAGTCGCCGGGTCTTTGCACATGCCGCTGCTTGACTGACTGACTGTATGACACTTTTCGGCTGGTCAACTAGCGACGACTGGTCGCGGCTGGCGACAAGATGTCCATCAACGCCTGCGTGTCTAACGAAGGCCCAAGATCAGCAGTCGCCGTCGCGGTCGCCGTGGCCGTCGCTATTGCCGCCATCACTTCAAAGCCTTTGGCGCCACCAGGATACGGATGCAGCAGGAGACGTGGCAACTTTATGGCTGACACCAATCAACTTTGCGTCGCTTGAACTGACGTCTAATGCCTTTGTTTATGCGACTGACCGCCCAACCGACTGGCGACTTTCCACGTCTGCGTCTGTCCACATAACTTAGCCAGCCGAGTTGCCCTTTTGCAAGCAGCGCACCCACGTGGCCAGCAGCCTCCGCTGTGCATTTAATTTATTTTAATGATTTGCAGCCTGCTAAATGTATCAAGTGCTGACGTCATCCGATACGCCTGCCTCCGCCTCCGCCTCTGCCTCTGACGCCCACAACAATTTGCACTAATGCGGCTCATCAACTGACATTGACAATCTTCTTGTCGGGCGGCAAACGCCACCTTTAAGTGGCCCTCACCGTGCATTCCCTTCGACCCTGTTACTTTAGCTTGTTTGTGCCTTTTCTTTCGAATCTCTGACAAATCTGCAGCTGCACTTTTATTAGTTGCCAGTTGCCAGTTGACGACTGTCCTGGCACGTGTCCTTAAGACGCAGCGGAAATGAGCAGCATTTGTCAGCAAGTGGGGCGCAAAAGGAATTTGCAAATATTTGCCAAAATTCTACACTTTGCAAAATTAGTGAGCGTTCTGAGGCGGTTTATCTTGTGAACTTAACCGCAAGTTCCTTCATATATTATAAGAATTTTCTTTAGTTTCTATCACTGGTTGTCATTTTAATTTAACTTTAAAGGTATATAACTCTGATCAGCTTGCTAGCATTTACGTTTATATACCCCGTGCTTTTATGCTGAATTAAAAATTTTCTGGAGTAAATTTTGCCTGATGCATGCAAATGCATTTTAGCGGATTAAGCCGTGCTTTACTCCCATCTTACCTTTTTACAGATACCTATCTACCTTTTCAGCTGAGCTCTCTGGATAAACAGCTATATTTAATACCTGGCAGGCTTGCCTGTATATCATATATGTTCGCTTCAATGTCAATGTAATTACTTGGCATATAGTTCTTCTTATTTTTACAGGTCAAAGATTTCGCATATTAAACATCTTATTCGGAATTCCATTGTATTTTCCAAGCAAAAAATCCCGTAAGCCTAACAACCTTAACTCAATCATTAAGCAGAATGTATTGTCCTTTGCTTTGTGAATATTCTACTGCCTTGGACCTATTCTCAGTGTAACTTGTGGCATTGCATCCCCCAGAGAGGCATCAAAGAGCAAACCCAAATCTGGAATCCAACTTGAGCAATCGCATCAGCAAAATCCGAATCCCATAAACATACAAAAACCTCAAAAGAGAGTTGGGAGGGTGGCCGGCAAAAAAATATTAATTTATATTATTTGCAATGCTGCAGCACGTCGCAAAGTGTGATTGTGACAGGTACAGTAAAGCGCAGAACGACGGCCAAAGCCTTGGCGCGGCACGTGACCAGCCGACTGCAAATATGCATAAAAATAGAAGATGCCACTGGCCAAGCGAATTGATAGTGCACGAGTCGCACAATGGCGGGGGGAGGAGGGTTGCTTTGGTGTTTGGCATGGAAAAGCATATGCTCAGCTTCACAGGGAACAGTTCCCACACCGCAGCACTTACCAGTTGGGCAACCAGTAAGCCGCAGGCTATTGACGACCCACCAAAAATTCGATTGTAAAACTCAAGTGGTCCTGGGCACGCCACGCAGATGATAATAAGTGCCAGGACTTGGACCAGAGCCAAGGATAATGCGTGTATTGAGAAATTAAAGAGCCGCACGCAGCCAGCCACCCCCTCTGAAGCAGGGCCACCCCTCTGGTTGGGCATTACCAGCCAAATTGATGGCCAACAGACGCTCGCTGTCTACCACAGGCAACAAATGTATCTTTTTCTCGGCGACGTCGTCGTCATAGTCAAACCGCCAACAGGCACTTCAGGTCTTCGGATTTCCAGTTTCCCACGACCCGAAAAGTGTTGCTTATGTCCCTGCCTGACTGTAACAACATTGCGCTTACGGCAGGGGGTGGGAGGAGGTAAATTGCGCCCCGTTTTAATTGCCGCCCCTGTTGCAGCGGCTTAGCAGCCGGATCATCCCCTGTTGTCGTCCTCGCTCAGCTCCTGCTGCTGCTGCTGCTGCTGCTGCTCTGCTGTCAGCTTCATTATTTGCTATTTTAGCAATTTGATGGTAAACTTTGACCACGGCTGAATGCTTGGCTCTCGCATGACAGCCCAGCGACTGCTGTTGATGGGTTCAATATTTGCTAGCTACTCTCAGGGTGCTGCCGGTGTCGCTCCCCCACTCTCCCCCTCCCTTCTTTTCATGGGCTTATTGTGCAAACAATAACCCGCACAATTGTTGCAGACACATTGCTACTTTGAGCGCTCTCATTGTGTGTGTGTGTGGGAAGGGTGGCCTTTAATTTGGCATGCCTCGGCTATTATTAATTTGCTATGGACCAGCTCTATCTATCATAAATGATCACCTTGACCCCCCACTTGGCCAAACGGTGTCTCTATTGAGAGTCTGGGACTGCCAGATGACGCGCGTGCTGGCTGATACTTTAAAACCGCTTTTTCATATTTTGGAGTCCTTCATAATATAATTTATGTTCTATGTCCATTAAATGTTCAAATTGTTTTATATTCAATACCAAGAGATGTAAAGATAAATTTATAAGCTGTTTCAACGGTCTATTCGGGTTGTCTCTCTTTTGTACGTTTGCATATCTACGGACATACAAACTCTTAACGTTTCTTTCGTACCTTTTAATTTGTATTTTCGATAAAATTACACAAAGTCGAATCCTTAAGATCTCTTAAAAGCTAGGCGAAATGTTTGTAAGCTAATTTAAAAGCTTAAATATCAAAAGATAAAATGTCTGCATATTCGGTTTTTGGGCCAACATCAAAACAAAATAGAAATCATAGAGACCTCTATACATAAGTTCATTAAAGATTCCTTTCGCCGATTTGGCAAATCATATTGAGCTGACTGATACTATCAACTCTACATATACTTTCGAAGCTCTACAAAAACCAAACCATATATTTCTTTAAAAAATGTTAATGTAAATTATGAAAAATTATTAAAATTCGAGGCTTAAACAAAACCTAGGCTCATGCGTGTTAATAACCAATGGAAGGAGTTGGTCCCGAACCGTAAATCGAATCAGCGAAAATGTTGTATTTTTATTGAGTATTTGATCATCTAAATTCTGATCATCTCAATTATCCAAATCAAGTTTATTTGTAAACATATTAATTAATCCCCAAGATAGGTACAGCATAGAGAAAGCAATGTAATTTCCTGTAGCTAAATCACTTAGTTTATTTGGTTTGCTCAGTGTAGCCTTCGGAGAACATCTAACAAAATAGCTCATCGACACAGTTTTCAAATCGCTGGAAAATAAAACGTTGGCATTGTTATAGCATGGGGCTTAGTGTGTGCTTTGTTGTTATGAGTTCCCCCTGTAACGTATGTAACAAGCGTTGTAAAGCAAACATTTGTTAACAAAACATTGATCATTGTTCAACATGTAAATTCACTAATTTGGCAACGAAAAACCGCCAGCTATAAATGGTAACAGCCACGAGAAGCGAGACTGGAGACTGGAGACTCCTACCCTCACGACGGAGCCATAACAATTTTTTGCATACAACAACGAAATGAATACGTGTGCTGTTGTTGTTGTTATTGTTGCTTGCGCATTTTCCTTAACAAATAAAATAAAAATTTGCATAAAAATCAAGTAAATAAAATACGCATTGCTTTGGCCGCAGTCTCAACGTCTAGAATCAGAACAGAGCTCGCAAAATCAGCGAGCTGCGAACTTATTAAAGTTGTTGGCGGCTGCTGGAGGCTGCTGTAGGCAGCACTTGACAAGGATCAAGGTTGTGGCATCGGTACTTGCAACTTGCAACTAGCAACTTGCGACGCGCTTGGGTAGGGCAAGTTCTTGGCCGTTCTATACCCTGTTCATCTTTCAAATACAAGAAAAAGGTATAAGAGTGAGACCTACAATGACAGAGTTTTATATATGAGCTCTTAGCAATCAGACCATAGATTAAAAGAGGAAAAGATACGAACAAAAGATTTTATATCCCATTGATATCACTCAATAGCTGCATGCTTTCTTCAAATATAGATCATATGCCAAAAATATCAATCGTATGTCCGTTATTATACGAACTTTTGCTTTAATTTTTGATATATATACATATAGCTGTGGCACGCCCTCGCAACGGCTATAGGGTATTTTTTTATCTAGCACCACCGAATGGGACATTCGTACTTGTTTTCATTTTGGTGTGGGGTGTACGCAGAGCACGTCATTCTCCTTGCGGCTGTGCTCCAGCAATGGAAATTGCTTTATGGCTTGTATATGCAGATTGGGAGTCCGAGAACTGAGCATTCGCAACTGAGAACTGAGAACTGGGAACTGTTGGCTGCTAGCTGCTGCCTGCAACCTGCAACCTGTCGCAGTTGCAAATGCTCTTTGTGAAATTTATGCGCAAGCGCGCTGATTCTTATTTTTTCGCCTTTAACAAGGCGTACAACAACAACAACAACAACTTCGAGTCATACAACCCCCCGCTCGTTGCCCGTTTTTGGGTTTTCTGCTGAAAATTCAATTTGCTACAAAATGTGCGCCGCTTTTGCATATCTGGCAGCAAAAATTCGTGATTTACAATTTTCGTTTCGTTTCGTATCGTTTTTGCCGTGCCTCATTCTTGCCAGGCTCCAACTCCGGCCACCGCTCGGGCTCATTTGGCATACTCGTAGCTGAAGCGTTTTGCGGTCTTTTCGTCTCTGATTTAATTTTGTTGTTGTTGTTGTTGTTGTTGCTGCTGCTGTTACTGGCTGGCTGGCCCTCAGTCTTGGTTAGACTTGGTTCACCTGTTTATGCCAGATTCCAGGCATGCGATTAAAATCACCTGCGCAGGCATGCGCCCACGCAGCCTCACAGCCTCACAGCCTCGGAGTTGCCTGAAGTTCTCAGCTCAGTTGGCCCTCAGTTGCTCCTTCATCTCATGGTCGTCGTCTCCTTCGGCCGGCAGCTTCTCGTTTCGCTTCGCTTTGCTTTGTCTTGCTTTGATTTGGGGCTCGTTTCTTCTTATTATTTTTGTTTCTGGCTGCTGATGCTGCTGTTGCATTGCCTTTTAAAGGCTGCGCCCGCGTCCTCGTTCATTTATTATGTACGAGTATTTTTTTTGTTCTCGTTCTTTTTAGTTTTATTTTTATTTATTTTTTTCGGTTACCTCTCGCTGTTTATTCAAACTAATTTAATTTGTGCGCGGCTTTCGTGGTGCGCCCGCAGGTAAGTTGGCTTCACAGGCACCACTGGAACCACTGGCAGCACCACTGGCAGGTTGTTGTGTTATTTTGGCGTTTCACGCACTTGGCGCATGTTGCAGTCACGCCTTTTGTTGCCCGCTGTCCATTCGGACGGCATTTTTTGGAGTCGCAGCTAAAGCCACACGCAAAAAGTTGTTAAAATGCAAATTAAATTAGAGACAAACTGGGCAGGCAGGCAGGCAGGCAACACACACATACACACACCCACACAAAAACTGCTCCTTTCGAGGGGTGTGACTGTGTGTGTGTGTTGTGCGCTTGGAGTGTCCGTGGGGTGGGGTTTGATTTTCTGCTGTTGTCCATTGGATTAGCTGACTGCAAATGACATGAGCCGTGTGGACAATGATTGCCGATATGCAAATATCGAACCAGGTGCAATGTCTTAAAGCCCCTCTAGCCCCAAAATGAGAGGTTGCATTTTGACAGCAATAACAATTTCGTGAAAGGTTATATAATACCAAGAAGTAGTGTTCAAAACATACTTAGTACCGATATTGGAAACAAGGTCTGTGATCTCAAGATTGCCAGGGGTAAGTGAGTTTGTCCTTTGGGCGTATTGTTCAGGTTCCAATTAAATAAATCACTATTATCAAAAATAAAACGATCTTTAAACCGATCTCTAAGCTCTGTTGGCGCTAAGTGGCATGATCGCAGCAAAGTCATCCACACAGATATCCCTAACTATATATAAATTTAGTAAGTAAGCGTCCGCTCATATTTATTTTTTGTGAACTTTAGGTATAAATATTGATAAAGTATAACTTGTCATTTTCTTTTTTGAGTTGAAAATCACGTTGATTGCCATAAGTTAAAAGAATAAAGGCATATATATGGACGACTATAAGCTTTATCGCTTCCTAGATTAATATAACTCCTCTTAACTTAGTATTCGTAAATATTGTACGCAATCCATGGACGTTCTTGAGAGAACCGTTTATCATGCACGTTAACGTACTAGTGGAAGTTACTTTTGGCCATCGACATCATTCGACAGTTTTCAATACTGATTTGTGAAGCACTTGTAATCGTTTTACAGACTGACTTCTGTTCTTAAATCTTATTGTTATTTTATTTCTCCTTACTTCGAATTGTAAAAAAGAATATTATTTCTATGTTCATTATATCTAGTTCCTGTATGAAATCCTATTGCCTATTAGCCATTATCTCGCCCCAAGCAGCATATTATGCAACACCAACTGTAAAGCCTACCTTTGGCATTGCCACAATGAATCGAAACGGAGCGTTTAGTAAACCAACAAGCGCGTTATAAAACAAAGCAAATATCGTCTTGCACAATGCAATGCGACAACGAAACAAAAAAGAAGCTACCCAAAAATGGCCACAAATCGAAAAAAGAAAGAAAAAAAAACAACAACAAACCTTTGCTTAACTTTGTTTTGTTTCTCACTTAGAGGAGCGGCAGAAGCAATCAGTGCACCCACTGCCATCGCCAGCAACTCCCTGCCCCTGCTCCAACCACGATTGCAGCAGCGGCAGCAGCATCTGTGGTGGCAGCATTGGCTGCCACAACTTTAACACTTGTTTGCCCAGCTAATCGCGGCTGCATCGTCGCCTCGGATTTCAGAGCCAATATGTAAGGCATTTAAAAGCGCACAAAAAGGCCAGACAGAGTTTAAGTAGAATTAAGCATCCAAATTCATGAGTCAAGTTACCACACGAAGGCTTCTTTATATATATAAAGAAATAAATATATATATTTGTTGTTTTTTACCTGTTTTTTTTTTTTTGTTGTTGCTGAATGCCTTTGGTTTTTGATTTGTGTGGCTTAATAAAATACCGAGAAGTCGCCATCGTCGGCGTCGCCGTTTGGGCCCCATTGGGAAACAATGAAATCTTCCGGCGCGCTGTCAATAATTCTACCCCAAAAAGCGCTGTGGCTCTGTAAGTATTTGTATCTGTATCTGCTTTGAGAGAGTGTGTGTTTTGGTGATTTATGTGCCTCGTTTTTGGCCAATTTTCGTTTTTAGTTCAGTGCTGCGGTTAAATAATGCGCTTCCAAGAATATAAACACGCAACAACCAAAAACTCAAAGCTCACAAAAAAAATTTCGAAAAACGAAACAAAACATATTGTTGCACATTCCCATTGTGAACTAGGAGGGCCTTGAATATGCATATAATACTCATATCTATTCCATAATTCGTTATTTGTCATTGTTTGCCTCTTGATTTCGATTGTGATTTGGGATTTTAAGTTGCCTGTTTCTTTTCTTTTTATTTTTGTATTTTTTTCGACCGTTCAAATCAACATGTTGATTTTCTTAGCAATTAATTTGATTAACTGCCAAGTTGCGGCTGCGGTTTGAGGCGCCTTTGATCTGGCCACAGTAGAGTTCGATGTCAGTACACACATATATCATGAGCATTAAGCATTAGGCATTAACCATTGAGCATTAAGCATTATTAATTAAAAGTTCTTTACAGCTAATTGCAGAATATGATATAAGTCAAGGCAGCAGCTCACGATGAGCCATGGCTCGTTCAACGGAAATAGCTGACTCAGTCCCTCCTTCGAGCTCAAGATGGCTATCCAACCAATTTGCAGTAAAGTTAATTTCCTTAATATGTTTGTTATTAAATAAATGCACCTAATACATCTTCAAGATATGCGAAAAGCATACATACACAGGGTAAATAAATAATTATATTGACGGTGCAGGGCACGCATTTACAAATCGCGTCTTGTTCTATCTGCTGACAGGCTCGAAATCATTTTCAACTTTCAAAAACAGCAGCATGCGGCAAGTTCGTTGCCTAAGTCTTTTGATTGCAATGGGATAGAAAAGTTAGTTCGTGGATTGCAAGTCAATTTTTTGACAAGAAACACATTGCAACGATGTTATCAACAACAACAACAACACTAACAACGAAAACAACAACAGTTGCACAGTATGACCACCTGCCAGGCACACCTCTATTTTCTGGGCGTATATGCGCCTGATTAGCTGTTACCAATATTTTTGTTAACGTTTTTCGCAGCACTAGAAATTAGTCGCAATTCACGAAAATTTGCTCGCGTTTTTGGGTTTTGTTTCTGTTTTCGGTTGTAGTTGTTGCTGTTGCTGTTGCATTTGCCACACATTTGAATTTAGCGCTCTTTCAACTGCAACTGCTGAACTGAGCTGCAACTGCCACCAAAGCGCAGCGGCAAACGTTAATTAATTACGATTTATTGACTAAATTTGTTGATTAGACAATTGACGTTTGCCGTTGTTACAGTTGTTTCAATTGCCGTTGTGGCCAATTTTGATGTTGCCACACAATTTGGCCACTTGCCACACAATTGTCGTCAATTAATTGCGCTTTGATTTCGCTGATTTGATATGCTGCCCTGCAGGTGGCATTCGTTATTTCGGCTTGATGTCAATACGTTGTTAAAAAACGTTATGCAAATCAAGTATGTGGCCTCCATAAAAAATAAAATAATAAAAAAAATTAAATATATATATGTATAAGAGCTTGTCGTATCTTTCTGAACGACTTACTAAACGATGCCCCATTCATATTCCAAACCGAAAAAGCTAACAAAGTTTCCTTTTGGGTCGAAATCAAAAATTAAGACAGGGGTTCGGAAAATCCAGCCGCAATTAAGGGAAAACGTTTGGTATACAAAATACCATAAGCAATGCAATCAGCTGCCTCGGACTTCGGGCTAACAAGCGGGAAGTTGGCGGTTCAACACCATCAGCAATTATCAATTGTTATATTTATTTATATGTATAATTTATTTTTATTAACAAAGAATAAGCAATCATAATAAATCGGAAAACAAAAAGAAATTAAAAATCACTCGAATCTAACAACATTCGGTTTCGTTAAAAGTTTCGACAATATCGATCACAAGTCCAATATAAGAATAGGCCAGTGCAATCAAAATTAAAAAAAAAATAACGAAGGATTTGATGTGCGGAATTAATGTAATTGATAAGCTTAGAATAAAAAGGCGTAGGGAAAGGACATCGGTTTATATTTGACAAAGTTAGGAGAACTGGATAAAATATTAATTGAATTTTCATATCATCCATTAAAAACAACATAAAATGAACTAGAATTAAATCCGACCATCTACTCGTATTCAGTCGATTATCAATCGTAGTCATATAAAAGACTTAAGCGACAAACTTGAATATGGAACTAATAGAAAACTGACTGTACAAAGAAACGGACTGACAGACAGCGACTCACAAAATTTCCATAGTCTGCTGGTGCACTGGTGGCCATGGCGGTGGTGGTGTTGGTGGTGTGAAATTCCTAACTGGCACTCTCTTGTGGAACGAACGCCGCATCAATCAGCGGCGGCAGCTTAAATGCTGCATCATGACAAAACCATTACACTTGACCAGAGAGCGCGCTCCGGGTACGTTGATGGCGTCGGCAGATGCTCAGATGACTAGGCGACTCGGTTCAGCTCTCGACGTGATTGATTGATTGGCAGCGTGAGCAGCGGGCAGTGGGCAATCGGCAATGGGCAGCGACTGGACTGATGCTTTGTCTAAAAGCCGTTTAGAATAACACCAATCGACCAAATGCAGCAACAACAACAACAAGAACATCAACAGCATCCACATAGTGCAACATAACGAGCCCAGCAGCGAGAAATTATGCATTGTGTTGGAAAAATGTTTAATCTGTGCAATGCCAATGCCAATGCCACATATCAAGGCACCCTCACCTGGCCATACAGTCAGTCAGCCAGTCAGCCAGCCAGCCAGCCAGCCGGCCAGTCAAGCAGTCAGTTGGAGCCATCCAACGGCCGGCGGCCGTCAGTTGATTGCGCTTCATTATTAATGCCAAACTGTGTGCCGGCATTCGTTGAATTTGGCTTTTGCAATTTGCTCTCAATGCCGCCGTCGCAGTTGCTCCAGACCCGCCTTGGCCTTCATCTCATCGTGGGGGCAGAGGAGGCAGGCATTAAAAATGAGCTCGGCGTAACAGGTGGATGCCGCTCCCGCTGCCGCCACGACGATGGCGATGGCGACGGCAACGTGATTTTCGCCAAATCGTTTAGATTATTTTGAGATTGCTTGCGCCAGTCTCCACCAACTGATGTCCGGCAGGTTGTCCAATCTGTCTGGCACTCCTTCTCTCAGCCAGCTCCGCACCTTGCATTTGAACTTGAAACATTTCATTTTGTGGCTGGCGGCATCTGAGAGAGCTCAGCTCGGACCGATCGATTAGTGGCATTCTATTGCGTTCAATTTTCATGTGCAACATTGAAGCGATCGCCGTTGGCACAATAAACACGCGATTTATTTCATGCCGAGCATTCAAGTGCCGCAGTCGGTCAGCCAAAGGAGGAGCAGCAGCAGCAGCACCACCACCACCACCACCACCAACACCAGCACCACAAGGCAGTCTTGCCTTGCCTTGCCGTGGCTTGGCTTGTGGTATGTGATAATGGGATGATGGTATGATGATGCATGCGCGGCATACACAACATCCCAACAGAACAGCAACAAGTTGCAAAGGCTACAGTCACAATGCTACGTGGGATACTCTATGAAAAAGTATTTGGCGAATTCAAAGATAAAGTTCTCAAAACATTTGCTGTAATTTTATACCATTTTCCCAAGCTATATACAGAAATTGTCCATTTAAAACTCCGAAATATGCTCATCACTTTTGCAATAAAAATTGATATTTGTCATTATCAAAATGAGGTCTATAAATACTTATTCTATTTAAATAAAATGGTTTTATGTTCAAAACTTAATAACCTATTGTCTGCTTTGTTTATTGGATCATACTTTTTTTTTTAAATGATATTCATGTAACGCAAAGTTTTCTCTCGAAATGCAAGTGCTATAAAACAAAAGACTTGGGCAACAAACTGAAAATACTGCAAAATCGATAGAAAAATGATTTATTACTAAAAAAAATGTCTATTATTATATGCAAAACATAATTTGTTTTCATAAGTTATAATTTATATATCAAGTTCCACTATTTCCATATTGATTTGTATGATTCTTTTTAATAATTTGGATTAATTCATAGATTATTGAGATTTCTTTTAGCTCATAAGCTTTCAATTATATATTCATGTTCATTGTTTCGCTTCCGAAAGCTTTACTCCGTGCGTACTCTGTCGTGTGTACTCTGTCGATGTGCCTGGCACCTATCGCAGTGTAGTAACAACAACAATAATAACAGCAGCCTACTCTTTAATATATATATATATATATACATATATATATTTTTATATATATTTGTATTTATTCGGTTTTTTTTTTCTTCTCCTCACTGGCGGCCAAGGTTAGTCGCTGCCTTAGTCGTTGTCGAAGCTTACTCTGCCGCATTTTAGCCGGTAATTGCTTGTGATGTATGATTTTGAGTTCTAGTTTTGTTGCCCGGTCTGGCCTGGGAATATCTCACAGACAGATGGACGGACGGACGGGGGCTTTGTAGTCGTTTTGCTAGCTGATTGCTGACGATGCCTATATATGCGGGTGATGTATGTTATATAGCTACAGGTATAGGTAAAGGCCATAGATATTGATTTGACAGGGGGTATCGTATTGATGAGAGCGCTTTCGACCACTGTCACACTTTCTAAGCACTTTCACCCAATTAGGGCGATCAGTCATATCATATATATATTGGTATATACATGTATATAAATACTATCAAGGAGCTGCTGATCTTATGCAAAATGACAAAAAAACAACAACAACAACAGCAAAAATACTTGAGTCTCTGGTCTCGATGACAATCTTTTGTTTTCACTTCTGCAGAAACAAAAGCCATAAAGGATAAATTGTGACTCTCAAGTCGCGTAGTCGGTTCCAATTCGAATTCGAGTTCGGCTTGTGCCTGCGCCTTCGATTGCGCTTCGGTTAGGTAGCCGCATTTAAAACAGTCGGCGGCAATCGTTGAACTTTTGGCTTCGACAAGTGCACAGCGGGGTTTCTTGGCCAGGAAACAAAAAGGAGGCGGCGCTGCTGGCAATTTTGTTTTCATTTCGGCTAAATGGAGTGGAGAGGCCTCCACTGCCTCTCTACGGCTGAGATTATATCGAAAGACAAACGTTGGCCCATTGTTTGGCCAAGGCCCAATTGGGCCAAGTATTTAAGCTTCTATCGTATGATTGATTGACTGCACATACAACAGAACAAATATTCATTTTACATACGAAATACATATATTGAAAACAATTTCTCTCGCTCTCCGCGAGTGACGTCTGTGGTTGTTTGATATGCTGTTGTTCTTGTTGCTGTGCTTTTCATGCCATTTCGATACGGGCCTCATTTTTCTCGCCACAATTAAGAAGAAAGTTGGCGGCGCAATTAGAAAACTCGCATCGATCAAATTGCCACAGACACACACGTTATGGCAACGTCATATACATAGTGTATGCTATCAAATACTGTGTCTAATTTCCAATTCTTGTTCTCTTCGTCGTCAAAATTTCAACAAAAATCAAAAACCATGTCCAGAAGACCTCTCAAAAATGAGTTGCCTCGGGATGCACATGTGGTGCAGGCTTTGCGTCGCGAAGTTAATCGCAATTCGCGCCAGATTACCCAAGCCTTCTGGCAGGAGTTTGAGCAGATACGCCGTCACCAGCGCAATCAATTGACCCAGGAGCGCGCCAATCGAGAGCGTATTTCCATATTGATGCGCGATGCCAATCTGGAGACACAGCGGCAAGCGGAAGCGCTTAGCCGCAGCATCAGTTCCCATGGCGTTAATCCGGTTGCGCCATCGCCCCGCATGCGCCGTGAGCCACCAGCCATTATGCCCACGGCGGCGGAGATTACGGAGGAGCTACAGAGCTCGCCGATTTTCGAGCGCCAGAGGAGTTCAGTCGAGTCGAAGGAGTCGTCCGACGGCCTGCATCGGACGCCGTCATCGAAGTCTCCATCCGAGCAACTCCCTTCAACCTCCTTTCAACTACCCCGTGCTCCGCCTTCATCCAGGGTGACCATCGAACCGGGCACGCCTTTCATGAGAACTCCGCCCAGGACTAGTCCAAACATATCCAAACTGCAGTTGGCCAGCAAACCAAGGAAGTGACAAGCAGCCAAGTGTATTTGGGACACATTTAAGAAATCTAATTTTGAGCTCAATTTTTAGATGATAAATGACTTTAGATTCCAGCTTAAGTTGTAATAACTGTTATTAGTTGTCATTGTTGCTTATGCATTTTCAAATTTTTACTTACCAACTAATGAAATTTATTGTAAGAATACGTTATGTACATACACTAGCGGTTCTATCCAGCTTTTCCCGGCTCAAGTCATATTCTATAAATAACACTTACAAAATTTTAAAATTTGTACTACCATCGTGAATTTGTATAGGTAATTTCCAAGTAGAATGCATCCCCATCCATAAAGTAACTATAGTCAAATCTTTAGCTTCGTAACCTTTACGGCTGGATAAGTCAGATAATCAGTCAGCCAGACAAGCAATTTTTTTTATATAGAAAATATTGGACGATTCCTATTAAATCATAGCTTACATAAATTAACGTGAAATAGTTTTCCGTTTTCACGATTTAATGAATGACATAGACTTCATCAAAGTAAACTTTATCTGACCCCAAAGCCATGCACTAGGGCATTAGTAAACAAATTCAAAACAACAACTACAAACAAAAACAACTTGCAAATTAATTAACGGTACACGGCCCCCATATATAAATAAAGACAAGGCAAGATACAGCAGACGAGGGAAAGAGCGAGACAGGGAGAGCAGCACGCACTCAGACACCTGAGTAATCAACTTTATGTGGGCATGGCCGGGCGAATGTTACGTTACGTTGAATACGATTCTGATGCCAGATTCCGCTGGTACTGCATAAATGCGATTAATCACGTTAAGCAACAACAATAACAAAAGAAAACAATCAACAAAATGTAACGTTATTCATCACAGGTGGTAAATTTAACTGACAACAAACGCGCGCCGATCCCCAAGCCAGATCCACCGACTTTGTCAGATCCGTGGCCAGAGACTCAACTCCGATACCTAATACTTAACACACAAATCGAAACAACAGCAATTTCTGGGTCAAAATAATTAATAAAAGCGAGCGACTTTTGTGCGCATGACTTGGCCAAAAGCGAAGCCGGCTCTGGTGGCCAAAAAGCCAACACGGACGAGTAAAACTCGAGGAAGCGTTGCCACCAAATGGAAGGCGCAGGCATTGCGGCTAGGCGGTGGGCAGTCGCAGTTTTGTCGTCGCTTGGCATAAACAAAAAAAAAACAAACAAAAATAATCAATCAAAATGTCTTAAGCAAATCACTCGCATTTCAACTACCAAAAAAAATCAAGGCAAAAAAAGCCAGCCACTAACTGATTAACTGGAATAGTCTGCAAATGCGTTTATACGCTGTGCTGACCAGGAAATGCTGATATTGCAGGTTTAACTAAGATTTATAAATATCAGATAAATAAATCACAAATTATCTAAATATTTAATACCAAATGATAGGATAGAAGCAGAGAAGGCGAGACATGAGTAGCAAAGGAAGATAGGAAGTGGTAACCAACGAACTTAACATGTTCGTTTCAATTATTCTCAAGTTATCTTTATTCTGTACCGTTCTTAAACGCTTTACTGACTGAAGAATTGGCGTCAAGTTAATGAGAAAATCTAAGGGGGAGAGAGATAGTGATCGATCCCAAATTTTATATTGATTTTTTGGTATGCTTTTGGCCTTTCTCAATTTTTCTCAATTCATCTGTCGTTGCTATTCTTAAATGGGAAATGACTACAATGAAAAGAGAGATACAAAATTTGAAATTTATATGAACTCTCTAATATGGCCATGTTAGGCTGCGACCTTCTGATTTTGGCAATTCTGTGTTGTGCGTCATTCGTAAACGACTTACTGTCTGCATCATTTAAATTTATATAGAATGAACGTTTCTACGAAGTTTGAGGCTATGAACCAACTTTTAACATTTCGTTATATGGTGTACTGCACAAACGTGGCATGAGACTAACTGACTGTCTTGACTGACTGGCAAGTTTGTTTGGCAACTTGTGATGGACGTCGGTTGGGCAATAGTCACGATTTGCATGTGCGACAACTGTTGCCAGCGCACAACAAACAGCAACAATAACAGCAGCAACAAATCGCGAGCACATTGAACTGTCATTGACACGGCAGCAACTTGGTAGAGTACCAAACCCCAGACGATCAGGAGAGAGACACCTGTAACTGAAGTTGAAAGGCAAAAGGCGAACGATGAATGCTTGGGTGGTGCAGCAGCAGCAGCAGCAGCAGCAGGCACCACAGCAACAGCCGCAGCAACTGTTGCTGATGGGTGCGGTGGCAGCAGCAACAGTCGTCAGTTATAGCCGGGTTCTCAGCTTTGCCGGCCAATTACTGCAAACAAATTCGAATGCGAATGCGCATTGAAAATTGTGGCAAGGTTGGTAATTTAAGACTCACGCCGCGAGACCAAAACCGAACCACCAAACCGAGAATCGAGAACCGTTTCTTTTGTCGCCACTCGCCTGCTGCTGTTGTTGTTGTTGTGCTGTTGCTGTGGTGCTGGTGATTGAATTGCTGATTTAACGGTTGCTGTTGTCAAATTAATGACATTCATTCAATTCATACCATTGGCAAACGTGGCCAAAACGGTAGTTTTTATTGCTTGGCAAATTGCAATCACCAAAGAGCGCGTGTTATTATAGTTGTTGCTAGTTGCTGTTGCTGCCGCTGTTGCTGCTGCTGTTGTTGTCATTGTCATTGCTGCTGTTATTAATGTAGTTATTAAATATGTATTTACAACTGCCGCCGCATAAAGCGTGCCAATTTTGGGTGCAGTGCTGCACCTGGTGGGGCCAACCGGGTTGCCAGCCGATGTCAAAGTGCAAAAGTTTAGCGCAAAGTTCTTGTCGTTATTTGCAATCGTTCCATTCCGTTTCGTATCGTTCCCTTCCGTTCCGTTCTGCCTGTGCCTGTGTTGTAGCTGCTGGCAAAGTGAAAGGCAACTCTATGGACTCCATAGAATCCAAGTAGCCGTCGTTCTGCGCCGCCTTGGCGCATTTGACGCTTAATTAATGACTGTTTTATATAATTTAATTAGTTGTTAATGATTTGCTGATTGGCTGGCACGGTAGAGGTCCATGAATCAAATGCTAAGTGAGTGTCGCCCGCTTCTTGGTCTTTTTGGGTTTTTGGGTGGGCTTGGCAGATGTCAGGGTTGCCGCCTGTCCCAAGATAGCGCAACATAAACATGGCGCTAACTAGTTAATTAAATCGTGGCCATGCGATACCAACTAATGGCAAACTCAAATAAAGGCTAACAGCTCAACAAAACAAATTTATAATAGGTTATACATATATGTGGCTTGTCTAGATTACTCGCTGGTATTACACAAGTAATTCTTTGCTTCAAAATTAAAAATAACTTTGCAGACAATTGGACCTAAATTAAATTCATCCCATACACATTTTTGTTTGGAAGAAAGGCCATATTAATATAATTCAATTAATATTAACGAATATCCTACAAAGATGAGACATCCTCAAATTAATTGAAAGAGAAATCTTTGAAATTTGTTTGAGACCGTTTTTAGACAGTTTTTAAACATAGCACAGTCCGATCTAGCTCAAACAGAACAGTAGTGCGAACGACCAATAACAATGCCAGAACAATTAAATAGAGAAGATTTTGGAGGCTTAAAATACTCTTATAACAAATAGATCATAAAGTGACCACAATTTAGTATTCGGTCGACTTCAATAAATTCAAGAGTCTTCATAATCAAAAACAAAAAGGTTTCGGCTTGCGTGTTGCTTCTAGAAGACCTCAAAACCCAAAATTTTAATTTAAGGCCAAATTGAACATGGCAGTCTAGACAAAATGCTTGTTGTTTCAATACGAATTTCGAATCGCCAAGCAAGCTAAATAAAACGACAACAACGCCAACATTTGCTTGCCACAAAAAAAAAGAAACAAATACAAGAGCAACAAATACACGTTGCAATTTTGCTGTGTTGTGGCATGAGTCGCACATTCAGAATGCGTTAAGTGGTCGATTAATAATATTTGCTAAATAATAGTTAAATTTGTGCAAATTTATGCCAACATCAATTGCATGACCAAAATGCGAATCAGTTTCTGTTAGGCGCCACAAATTAAAGTTAAGAGCGCTTTTTTATCGACCATCGATTTCCTCGCCAATTAGTCACAGCTTATGGGGGTGTCTTAGCGGGCTTAACTAGCGCTCAAATATCTATGCCAGATGTGCCAACGATAGCGTCCATGCGGCGATGTGATAAGGTGGATCCATATTGTCGCCAGCCGGTGGCTTAACAAGCCTGCGAACGACCTGCCAATGTTTGATTGATATTCCCAACAAAGCTGACAGTCTGGAAAATTCAATACGCTGCGTTTCAACTTCGGCTGTTCCAAAATGAACTTTTCATGAGCCAGTGCCCGTTTTCCTCTTTCCCTTTTTAGCTGTCATAATGTTTTATGTCACACTATTCCATATGCCAACGAGTTATATCTTATGCCTTCGTATCCTAATTCAATTCATTGCACTGTTTCAATTATCATTGTTGCATGTTCCAGTGATGCATAAACTTAACAAAAACATCCTTCCGTTCCGCGTTCGACTGTTCCATACAGCTTCGCCATTTTTGTTTTCTCTGTGATAGTCCGAATCAGTTTATGCGGTTTTTATTGCAACAGCATAGCGATAATCTATATTTAATATCCAAAGCACATATTTAAAACAGGGGGAACAGCAACAGGAATGAAGAAGTCAATGGCATTGGCACACGCAAAAAAGTGAAAGAAGAAACAGTTGGAGGAAGTGGAGTTTGAGTCCGGTTGATGTGACGCTGCCGGTAACTCAATATTTAAGCACTTACACGTTAATTTAGGCACAAATTGAATTAATAAACCATGTTGAACATTGTGTGCGGTCTCCTGTTACCCCAACCCCTCCTGTGCGTCTCCCTCCCCCTCTACTCCCCTGAGAACCAGCTCCTTTTCATAATTCATTAATTTATGCGCGGAACGCGGCTCAATGAACCACGAAAACAAGCCGAACTGACCAAGAGACCGAGAGAACCACCGTTCCGATCGGCCCAAAAATGAAATTTGAATTTACAAGCACGTAACGCGCACCCCCCCCCTCCCCGTAACCGAACTGCCACACCTTGCTCCCCCACCGCCCGTCTACGTGATTGGCTTACATTTGGCGCTGATGTTGGGCCTCCTTTCGGTTCTCGATATTCGTCGCTCGCTTGTAAATTAGAACATGCTAAATGTAGTACCGAAATTGCGACCCAGCGGGACCCGTGACGAGTCAGAAATAATTGTTGTTGTTGCTGCGCATGTTGCTGTTCCGAGCCATAACCCACGGCAAGTGTCCACCACAACTGCGTGAGTTGTACATATATTTATGTTGGACGCCTTTGGTAGGTGAAGGTGCGTAAATATGATTTTCATTTACACCTTGGCTGGCCTCTTGGAGGAAACGCTGCAAGGGATGCGTTTGAAGTAGCCGAAACGATTTTCGAATTCCACATGTGTGGAATTTTAGTGCCAAGTAACAGCTAAATCCTAAAAGTTAATATTCTCAGAGTATACATTCTCAATGATTACGCTCGAGAGTTTAAAGTATGCTAAGCAATATTGTCAAATTATCAAATCTTTTTATACAACTTAATGGAACTTACCTATTTAGTGAACCACTTTTATTAATCTTAACTGGCGCAAGGTCCAAATTTGGATAATGGAATAAGCTCCGAATCGGTGCACAACTAGCTTGCAGCCATGGTATATCTATTTCAAATTGTGGAAAGAAAGACTGTCTTCCTAGAGTTGGCCGTGAATAAAGCATTTTATGGGGTCGCCCAAGATGGATGGATCGTCAGCTTGTTCTCCGACCTCTTAACGTCCAAAGGATTACGAAATGTCGGCGGGTATTTCCTACTAGAAGATACCCTCAACCCCCCTGTCGTTCCAGATAATCGGCAGTGTCTTGTGATTTCCAGTCCTTCGGAAATCTCCTGTCATAGGGTTTTATCTGGAGTTTTTACGTAAGCATGTCATATGAAGGCGACAATTGACACTGCATTCCGTGCATAAAACTAAAAGTATAGGCAAGTTGAAAATCATTGTAGAATGGAACTGAAAAAGAATTGGCAAATACGTGCACTCGATATGGGGCGTGCATTTAGAAATGCAGTTGGGAAATCCCCAAGAAATGCGCCCAAAAGTCGCAAACTTTCAACTTTTCAAAGCCTGTGTCCACTTTGCTTTCAATGGCCAGTTGGCTGTTCCTCTGGACTGGTCAGTGCATTGCCTTTGACCATTTTCACATCCTTTGGGCCATAACAATGCACCGACTCGTGCCAGGCCTGCGACTTACATAAGGGGGCCCAAACTCAAAATAAGCATATGATTTATTGTCATTTTGAGTTCGAGAATTTGCAAAAAGGTACAGGCAATAAATCGTATGATTATTGTGGATTTTTTGGACTGCCCCAGCTGCCCCTAGCGCCCCTTTTCCAACTGCAATGAAAGCAGGTACAACAACAAGCGCTTTGCTCTATGGCCCGGAGAGAGGGGTAGGTGGGCGGCATTCAGTTAACTTCATTCGCTCGTGGTGAGGTCAAGGGTTAAGATGTGGGAGTCACGATTCTGTGCGGCTAAGCGATTTTGCTCACTACGCGCTCTGTGGACGCTCGCATGAAATGAAGTTACCAAAAAAATCAAAATACTTGGGAAGTACCGTTTGATACACACACACATACACACACATACACACACAAGCAAACATACACATTAGCGTTTAAAATCGACCTCTACCTACAACTTTAACTGCAACTTCGGCTTCAACTCCGAAGCTTTATCAATAAATTATTGAGCCATTATTGTTATTACAATTTCTTTATAATGTTGGCAGCGTGCGCGGCAAGTTTGTATACCCATTGAAAACGGATAAGAAGGGTATGATGGTCTTATGCAAATGATTGTGATAGGCAGAAGAAACCATCTTCGACGTAAACTCAAGTCCATATATTCTGGATCAGGACGACGATCGCAATTTGGTACATATATTTTCTAATACCTCGTGCAAAACGAGATTTTCCTTTTCCGATATCTTCTTACATTTTAATTAAGTCGAAATGTATCGATTTTGCAACTTGGTTTAGTCAGCATAACTCAAAGATTATAAGAACTAGAAACACAAAAATTGGTATCTAGGTTTTCGTATAATATACACAGAGGAAAAATATTTCTTTTCAGATACCATACAATTGATGACACTCTATTTGCGACCTGAATATTTCATAAGGATCGGACTCTAAGTGTGTGCTTGGGGAAAGGTTGTTGTGCGTTTTTGCATACGTATGTATAGAAGGAGGTACAAATGCTTGCAGCATAGTGCTAGTTGTAGGGTATCTTCTAGTCGAGCTTTTTCGACAGGAGCACTCTTACTTCTTGCCCCCCAATGTTGTTGTGGTAGTTGTTGACCATTAGCGTGTAGTTGCTGGCCGCCAACGGGGCCGAGGTTTCAACCTCAGCGACAACCCCAACCTCTCAGCCTCATCATGTGCACAATGGAGAGCAGGTCGCGGTCAACGCGAAGACTGACTTTAGAGTTGGCTTGGAGCCGCCGTCGCCGAAGCCGCCACCGCCACCGCCGCCGCCGCCTGGCAGGTTCATGACAAATGCATTAAAGTTTCAAATAGTTTTCCCGTTGCAAGTTCTGCGGCGGCTTTTACTCTTCGCTTCTTTTGGATTTTCTTTGTAGCCTTTTATTGTTATTTTATGAATATTGTAAATGATTTAATGAGTTTTAATTGAGCCGAGGCAAACAAAAAATACAAAAAATTAAAAAAAAATGTAATGGGTTTAATTGATAGGAATAGACCCGACTGAAACGAGGAGAAAGCCAACATTTTGTTAACGGCCTGGCCTGGAATTTCTTTAAGGCGACCCTTTGTGTCGGAGAGTGTGTTAGTTTTTAATTCGTTTCTTCAATATTTCTGTTGGCTGTCAAGTAACCGTTGTTAACCGTTGCACCGGCCGCTGATAACAGGCACGCGCCCCGCAAATCAAGGAATTGGCACAACGGCAGCCACCGCTCGTAACTCAAGCCAATGAATCATGCACTCGGCTTAAGGGTGGCGGCCCAGAGGTGGAGCTGGAGGTGCTGTCAGGAGAGGAACGGAACGCAATCTCAGCTCTGCCACAAGTTGACCATTGATCTTTCCACCAGCTGAGCAGATGCAGGGCAAAGTGAACTGACTGCAGGAACAACGTGTGGGCCATAATCAAAAACGTGTTGCTGGCTTTTGACATTTTTTGGTTAGTCTTTTTTTTTCATTTTCAGCCCGCGCTCGAGTGTTTTGCATGTTAACATTTTATTAGTCATAACAACCGCAACAAGAACAACAGCAAATGCAAACAAACTGCAACAACAACAAGAAAGAACGGCACACCGACGATTAAATACGCTTTTTGCCATATGGCTTAAGAGTGCTCTTTAATAAAAGCCCTATTTCCGATAAATTTTTTCTATTATTGTCTGAAAACCACGATTTTGTACGATGTATAAATGAAGAATAGTAAAACTAATAAATTGATTGAGATAAGTGAAAAATAAACAATTCTACTTACATCAATATAATTTTAAGCCGATCATTCCAACGACAGTTTTATGTCCGTTCCCGCCGATTTCGACATATATAGTGCCTGCAAAAGAAAGATGCCTTTAAAATTGGGAGACTAGTTTTTTACAGACGTTCATGCCTTTATAGACACGTCTGTTGGTATTTACTAAATATATATATATATATATCCTCTAAGTTTGCAAAAGTCCGCTTAAATGCGTGAAAAAATGATTATACCCCACAAGGGTATACCATAAACAGCAAATGGCTGACAGGCAGACAGAAATGTGACGGACACAACTGCAGTCTGCCGAAGGCTTCATCGTTGCTAAAAGCTTAGTTTGTTTTTAAAAGCCAAGAAATTAGCCAGGATCTTAATATCCAAGTCGTGAACACTCAAATAGTATGTAAAAATATGCTTACTTGGCCTACTTTACTAATGAATGCCTTAACCAGACTTTTATATGCATAACATGGTCAAAACACAAACGACTTTTATGCGAAATGTTTTTCAAAATTTTTTGTGAAGTGATTTTTATTTTTCCGTTTTTTTTTCGTGCGGATAGGTTTGGTTAAAGTTATTATGTTTATCATACGGAAAAGCATACAGACAGCTGGAAGAACACTGCACAGAGGCAATACACTCCAGCTCCTTTGAAAAGAACATAGATTAATTTAAATTCACAATCACATTTAACGCATTGCGGATATGGAAATTCAAGTTTACAAGAGCATACATATTTCTAATTACAAGCGACTCGTTTGCTTGGAAAACAATATTTCTAGCTAGTAATTGCCTACCTGGCCGGCCGCTCGATGCGGGATCTGCGACCAAGTCAATCAAGATTCCGCATGCGGCAAAAAATTTTTTAATGGACTTGTCAATGGCCAATGCCAGCCATTAATTATATTTAAGCTGATTTCAGTCAAGTAAAAAATAAATAAATAAAACGGTACCGTTGTTGACAAATGCCCAACAACAACAAGGCAACACGTCACTCGATTTAACCTGTTGCACATGCGGCGCAACAAACACACCTTATAAACAAATGATCCAATTGTCTTCTGCATGACTTAATAATTTCAGATATTTTATCATGCTGTTGTTGTTGTGGTTTTTTTTCGGGGTGAAACAAATTTTTCAAACGAAACCCTTGGATATCGAAAAATTGAAAAAATCAAAAATATTATGCGTGACGAAATCTTTTTGATGTGGGAAATGTCGCTTTGAGCGCAACCGACAAGTGTGTGTCCAGCAGCTACAACAACAACAATAACAACAACATTAACAACAAATGTTGTTGGAGAACATGAGACGCAAACGTTGCGCATGTCGCTGGGATTAGCCTGAAAGCATTTTCTCAATTTTGATTTTAATCCTTTTTTGGTGTTTTTTGTTTCCCATTCATCTGGCAGCGAATTTCTCGGCTCGAATTTGGTTGGTAAATATATTTTTTTAAATGTTGTTTTAGGTTTTTGTTAATTGGCGGCGACATGTGTTGTAGATAGGATAGTTTCGACTTGTTTGTGTTGTTGCGGGCTGCTCTGGTCACTCAAGTGTGCTTTTGTGTGTATGAGGAAGTTTCTAGCTTGGGGATTTATTTATTGCGGTACAAGATCAAAAACCGAAACAACAAATTTCGTTCGAGAGCTTTGGAAGATTTTATATTTGGACACATTTTGAAAAATGGGAGTTTGTCGGCTTTGCCTGGAAACGCTTTGAATTACGAGGCAACGTTGTAGTCCACAGATTTGGCTCAAATGTTATTTTGTTGGCCCTGCTGTTGATGGCAAGCCGACAAGTGATGGGAAAGTGACCAGGGATTTTGGTCGTTCTGGGGATTATGGCTGATGCATAATTGTGTCATACGGCAAACCCAATGGCCGAGACAATTTTCAGCTTTCACGCAGTATGGTTCAGAGTTCAAACAATTGCAGAGCGCAGCACAATAGAAAATAGTATAGAAAAATTGAACCTGTTGCGCGATAATAATCGAATAATCGTAAAGCCAGAAATTTACTGCAACGTACCACAAATTAAAACATCATAAAAATCAAAGGCAGATCCAACGAAAAATGGCAAAAAGCCGCCGCGGCCGCAAATACTAAAAACGCGAACAGAAGTTGAGCCGCAGCCACAAATTAGACACCGCCTCCCAAAAACCCAACCAAAAACAACTTACTAACTAACTAACTAACCCATTCAGCTAACTAACCCAACACAGCCCGCTGCCAATGGCTGTGGCAGTGCCTAATGATGACCTTTTCACTGCGGCACGACAACTTAAGGTCATAAACAATCAAAAGTTGCTCCGAGTGCTTCCAGTCCAGCTTTGGGGCCCAAATGGTGGCAATTGCCGCACCGGCATCGGCCAGGGCCTCATCTGTTTGGCTACCAGCCAACGCTAATAGTTAATAATAATTATTATTTCATTTCTGGCAAGCGCAACTCCCACCAGCTGACACCAACTGAAAGCCAGGCCAAAAACAATAAGCTTCCAGTCCGAGTTGCAGTTGGATAAGCTAACAATGGTAACAAAACGTAGGAAGCGGCAAGTAAACATTGAACTAAGGACGAGATGTTTTGGTGAATAAACACAATATGACATCGAAGAAAAAGCGCTAGAAAAATCATATTTGAAACTGTACCAATAAAGCACATGAATAGCCTCAGAGTTATAAGTGAGATATAAACAGAAAATACTGTCCTTTAAATATTTGAATAAAGAAAATGTAAATACATTTATGTATAAAAAATATTGTGATATACAAAAATTAAATTATAATATTAACTGACATTTTTTTATCATATGTCTTTATCTTAATTTCTATATATTAATTTCACACAATGGTATTTTTGTATCTAAAACTGACTCTTTTAAAAAACTAGCTGGTATTGGAAAATTCTTTAATATAATACCAAAATGTCCTTAGTATTATTTGAAATTCGACAAACAAATCAAATGCGGCATTCATCATATATCAATACCCGACATTTCTCTCAAAAGTTATAAATAAAGGATATAACAAAAAACAAACTCTGGCCAAGGCAATGCACCTCAACTAGCCAGGGATTCGAACTTGGGTCTTTGATGCCTATTTGCCCTAGAAACATTTGTAATCTCTTCTATAAAATTGTGTTTAGACAATAAATAAATCTTGTGTCTCTTTAACATTTTGCATGTGTTCAACTCTTACGCGACTCTGTTATTTATTATGAACTTATTGTTGCATCAAGCTCCGACTATATTTTCCTATTTCAAATTATATAATTTTTTGGCGAGTATTTCAGGGAATGCATTCCACTGTGCTCTCGAATCGGATGCCAGACAACGGTAACATGGCGTGTTTGTTTATTGCGCATGCGCGCCAATCGCCCTGGCTGAGATCTGCTGGAGCGGCAGCTGGAGCATCGGCATCGGCACCGGCGTCGGCGACTGCGTCGTCTCATTACTTTAGCCCACTTAGCTGCGCGGAGCATCGGCGAGTCAGGATCGGTTGCCCTGGGAGCACACTCCACACACCGGCGCGCCCGCACTCTCACGCGATAGTTATCCTAATGGTTCCGACTTTCGTTTCAGTCTTTGGCGGGCACATCTATCAGCCCCGACTTGGCACTCAGTTCGGTTGGGCTCAGCTCTTTTAGCTTGAGCTTTAAGTGAGATGTTGGTAATAAAGCTGCAATTTGTTAACTTTCGGGCCATGGCGCTCATTTAGCTACCTCATTGGCGGCTGTGTTTGCTGTCGTTGCCACAAGATTCGTGATTGTTGTTTTTGTTGCTGTTGTTGTTGCTGTTTGTTTGGGACATGAGCAGGCAGCTTGTTCTTTTTGCTAGGGCCCAGCTCATGTCCTGCTCACATCGCAGTCAGAAATCTCACACACAATAAGAGTAGGGAAGATGGTGCAGGGAGTCAAGATTACATGCAAACTGTCCATTGTTCTAGTCGTTGGAACAAAGCCAACAACAACAGGACAACAACAACAACGTCAGAAGCAGCAAGTGCACAGTAGCCAAACTCCATAAACAAATAGCCAGAAACATGGCAAACGCGAAATGTGGGAAAAATGACGCTGGATGACCACATGGAGGATGCACATTAACACCCAACAGAGCGCGGCAAGGATTCTCGGCGATTATGACATAAGCTGCACGTTCTGAATGCCCATTCTGATATCTAGGTATGTATATACATATATAAGTGTGCTTCTGTTGCCCATCCGAGAAATTGACACTTTACAACGTACAACCCATAAACGTGACCCAGCGGCGCATTATTTGCATAAACAGGCAGCAAGAACGGCCAAAAGGCAACTATTTTTTCAAACAACGAATCAGAGATACCCTGGGAGAAAACCAGTTTACTAAACTTAACTTACATCTAGCGATGTTTCGATAACTTCAAGAGATGAGAATTTTCGTAGCCGATTCAACTGCGATAAGCACATAATTATGGATTTAATCAAAATTAACCAAATGCAATTTTTATCCACTTAAGAAACATCCAACAATCGTAGTTCATATTATATTCATAAAAAGAATCTTTAAGTTTCATGGACATGGCAGTTGATATATGATCTGTTCAGAGTTAAACAAATATACAAGTTTATTTAAACATATAGCATGTATATATTAAGCGCAAATGATCACAATTTCGATAGAACCCATCGATAGTTATCGATCTTCGCAGCAGGCTTGTTGCCTGGCGACTGACAAATTCATGATACCTTCAGCGATCTATGCATATAAAAAGATGCGTTATGCCAGCTGCCAAACAAGAGTTTAAGGACGCAGGCACGATCCCAGGCAAAAGAAAAAAAAAGACAAAAATGCATTCTTTACAATGCGCAATGCGCAACAACAATAAAAATATGAAGCTACCAACGCGATCGCTCCAAAGTCGTGTAAAGTCAATGTTAATGTCGATGCCTGCCAATGTGGCTATTGTTCCACGCCAAGGAGTCTGGAGACGGAGAGTTGAGAGTCGGTGGTGCCTCTTCTGGCACAGAGTAGCTCACAGAGCTACAGCCAGAGCCAGAGCCAGCTCCAAAATTATTGGCTCTGCGTGCGGAGAAAGTGCACGTTTTGCTTGTTAAAAAGCACGAATTGTAATGAAAACAACCTGTTAATCTAAATATCTCACTCGATTATTGTTGGAGTCCGGGCAACAACTATTATTATATATAGTCTAGTCGTGTATCGAGTGTATGGTAACTAACTGTGCCTACACATTTGCCCAGTTTAACTGCCAACTGCCAATAACCAAACAAATGGCAAGCCTCTTGCCAGCGCTGCCAGATCTTATTAAAATATCATAACAGTGCACGAATCAAGCGTGACGCCCCACCGGACACAGGACCGGGCCACAGTGGCCAATTGGGCTCTGCACAAATACAACACAAACAAAAAAGAGTTATTTGTACCTGTCAACTTGACCCCTGCAAATAGTTTGACTCTCTATTGTGAATAACTGCTTTTTAATGCACAGCAATAAATGTTCATTTACCCTGCCAAATTGGGCGATTTTATGCAGGCAGGGTTCGCACTTTAGCTGCATTTGCTTGTTTAGGAAAGTTACTACAGCATATTTATTGTTAAAATAGGTATATAACGAAATTATAGCTACAGGATATACTTAAAAGAGTATTAACCAACATCTGTAAATAGCAGACACTATTATAGCCTTCTGCAAAGATAATGCGAATTTCATATACAAGCTTGGCTTAAGAATCGATAAAGAGGTTTTCAATTAAGTAAATAACACATAGACAACCACCGGGGCCTGGAATATTTTGAATTATTAAGTTAAGAAAGCTTTTTTAATATGTGTAACATAATACTGTTAATTATATATATATAATTGAACTATATCTATCTATTAAACTTGACAGCTATTTTGAAGGTTTCTTGTTGAAATCATAAGAAACAGGAACAAAACATTTCTTCGGGCTGCCATATATTGAATATGATCTATACAACGAAATAGAAGTAAGAAACAAATCAACCCTTTCCGTCGTATGGTTCCCATAGGAATTCAAATCATCCTTATATAATGGCAGCAGATGCATCTACATCTATAATATTTTACTATCGCTTTATTCTACAGAGTCTAGCTTGCATGGAAACACGCATAATTTAAGTGGTCTAATTAGATACCCTAAATTAAGCTCCGAATTGCCGTTACAAGCATTAGAACATCCTTCTACATATGCATTCACATATCGATATAAACTCTTAAACTCTTTATCTGTACAGAGCATTTATTTCCTTTTGCCAAAAACTTATTCTTGAGTCATATTAAATAACCTATATAGGGCATACGCTGCCGAGCTGTTTTTTATAAATCAATCAGCACGATAAGTTCACAGAACTTATCGCTACTATTCCACTTAACAGTTCACAACACTGTTTTAACGTGCCAGAAGACGGGGAACAAAGCTCTAAAAGGAAGGTAAAATGGGGAGAAATTAATGAGTTTTAAAGTGATTTAAACCGAAAATGAGGCGACAAAGCTGAAGCTAATTGAGACAACTGGATCAACCGCAAGGTGACTCACAACATGCTCCACATTCTCAAGACACCTTCTGCTTCTTCTTCTTTTTTTTCTCCAGTGATTAAAGCGCTACCGAAACTCGGTCGCAGCCGCAGCCTGTGCGCCCGCGCCTTTTACCCCCTTCTGGCCGCCGGGCAACGCAATTATTATTGCCATGTCATAGTTGGAAAGTGAAGTGCCAGCCTGCTGCTACACTGACTACCAATTATATATGTACGTACCGCCGTACGTATGTATATTACACTTTTACGGTGGCATTCAAACAATATCGAAATCTCTCTAATGAAGTTGAAGATCGGCCGGCTACTGTCAGCGTTTGTAATTGTGCTCTATTCGCTGGAGAGAGAAATCAAAGCAATTGCAGGGCAGACCGTAAACCACGTCTAACACCGCACTTGAGGCCCGGGCGCCCCGAGCGTTTTTTATGTGGACCGGTGGACTGGAGTGCACTTCACAGTGCGAGAATCTCTCGACTCGCAGCAGGTTGACGTTGGCTTTGAAATATTTAAATATCAGCTAACTCCGACAGAATTTGGAGCAGGGCACAACTGGAAGGCAATTAATCATAGAAATTTCTTGGCGCACAAATTGCCAAATAATTGCAGAATATTTTGATAGTTTTTACTTTCAAAAATATGTCCAAAAGCATTGAAACGTAAATCGCTCATTGCCAGGTGAGATTTATGGCTTGATTATTTGCTTATGATGGCCAGGCCAATTGGCCAGCGTTTAGGCCGAACTAAAGCGCTCATTGTGCAGTTATACTCTATGATGCCTCGAAATAAATTTGTTTATCAAATACAAAATATGATCGGTGAGTGGGTTCACGGTTCGAACCAACTCGCTGCCTTAAATTCGATCCGTTAAAATGGTTTTTCACATCCATGAACCCAGATTTCATATAAAAAACTCAGCTAGCAGAATATATATTAAAAAATGAAATCAAAATTGCAAACTTTGGCCTTCATGCTGACTGTCTGATGTTTTTGATTTACTGCAAGAGTATTTAAAATTCGTTGAACTGAAGACGGCTTTTTCTTGTCTTGTTTTCAGCTGGCTGGCAGTGGAGCAATGGCAACTTTAATTGGACTTATCATAGAGTCTGGGCTGTGACTCTGTCTCTAACTCTGACTCTGACTCCGACTCAGACTTAGACTCTGACTCGCATCAGCGTCCATGTACTTCAGCAGCTTTCTTTTATGGCCGCTTGGTATAATGACTATGTGTGCGCTCCACGGATCGCTTGGCTTGAATTTATCACCCACTCAAATGCATTTTTCCATACTGCGAACTTGAGGTCCAGTCGAGTCGAGTGGAGCCATGTACCTGCCACGGTCAGAGCAATAATTCAATAAATCTATTGCACAAATCCATGCGTTATTGGCAATATGATGATGAGGCTGACTGGCCCGATCGACGTTCGGCGTTCGACGTTGACTTGCATTATGCAGAAACTGTCGGCCAGAACTTGAACTCCAACTTGACTTTGACTAAAGTCCATCAAGTGGAAGTGGAGTTGGCCTGTGGCCAACCGCAAACTATGCCCGGTTTGTTTTTATTATATTTAGCAGAGAGCATAATAATTCTTGCAGCCTCAAGTTGATAACGTTTGCATGGCCAATGATACACGGTACGATCGTTGAGTGCAATCCAAGTTCGAGATGGAGCTGAAGCTGGAGCTGGAGCTGGAGGTGGAGGTTGTTTGCCTCAAGTGGAGTGGAAGTTCAAGTCGCAGTCGAATGCAAATTTGTTGCAACATATTGGCGTCGCTGAGTTGCTTCAGAAGTGCGCATCAAGAAAACATCCATCAGTTCAACTACCCATTTCTATACCCTATACTCGGAGTGTCGAGTCGGTCATTGGATATTTGTCTATACCAAACTGAATGAACTTGATTCCGTTTTCAAGCAACAATTAGAACAAAACAAACGAAAGTTCTTAATTAATATTGATTTTAAAATTAATTATGTTATACTTCTTCAATCCAAATATTTTGAGTATATGCACTTGGTACAGGATATCTCTTAGTCAAACACTCCGAATTTCTTTATCTTACAACTTTTTTGAACTCAGGCGTAGGCTAGACAGAATTCCCGAATGCTCAGCAAAATGAAATATTATTCATGGCTTTGGCAACTTGTTGCAGCAGAGTTTCTGTAGCAAAATCTGCATATGAAAAATTATTATTGTAATCCATTTGGCTTTTTTAGAATAGCTCGTCTCGGGTCCGGAAATTATGCAGCATTTTGTTTTTGTGCCCCTACCAAAATCCGTACCGTTCCGCCCCCGAAAGAAAGGCGTCGGAAGATTTATGCCTGCTGCACAGTTTTGAAGATTTGCGCTGCTTTTTTTTTGTTGATTTTTTTTTTGTTCTGATTCTGCGTCGTCCGTTGGCGTTTTGGCATGTCCGTCTGTCCATCCATCTGTCTAACCGTCTGGCTGTCTATCTGGCCGTCTGGGTCCGTTCTTATTGTTGCTGTGGGGGCTTAGAAAATTTGTACAACATGCGCTCGGTGTTTCCCATAACTCAGCATTGCCTGTTGTTCCTGACTGCTCGCCGCTCGCTGCTCGCTGCTCGCTGCTCATGGCGGCCTTTTGGTGTTGAAATCATTTGTAGTGCAAATTTTGCCCCATTGCCGGCTTGATATATGAGGCAAGTGTGAAAATATATTTGATCAAATAGCAAAGTTTTTCCAAATTGCTCAAGAGAGAGGCGAGATTTATGGGATTAGAGCTTAGAAAGGTACTCGACGGCTGCTGCCCCCCGCAGGTTTGTCAAGCGCTGCGAAAGCCGAACACGGCTCTAAAATGCTCAAATTTAAGTTCGCACCGGTGAAAGCCGCTGAAAGGGACGCATTCGCTGAAGATAAATCAATTTCGTAGTCTACATTCTTAAAACCTAAATTTCTTAATAGCAAACAGCATAATTTGCTGCGAGGAGGTACTGATAAATCTTTCCACATGTTCCTTTTCGCGGAACTCGTGAAATTAGAGTCAAATATTCACACGGAAATGAATTGGCGAACTCTAGGGGAAATTGCAAGCCGGAACTGGCATTAAATATTTAAAGTGTCCTTTGTAATAGTATTTTTAGCAGCAAAATTTTAACTTTTTATGGAGTATATTTTTGTCGCTTTCGTTGTTTTAACTGCTTTCGGGGACTTGAGCACTTGCGCGTGGTGTTGTGGATATTTCTCCGCTCAGTTTTGGCACTTCTATCTGCAAAATAAACACTTTGGCCACAACTTAACCCACTGTCATAACTCAATAAATCATCAACGATCAACAGCTAACACCTACCCAACCCAAATAAATGTAGTTATATAACTGGCCGAAAAACTTCAGGTGAAATTCGCAGTTAGACGGCAACAATAACAACAACTACAAGAAGAAGAAATGAAGAGACAACATCAGCGCCCGCATCCTCAAGCTAATCCGGCGCCACAAACCGCAAAACAGACGAATCGAAACAACAACAACAACAATGCTCCAAGAGGAACTTGAAGATCGGTGCAGATGCCACAGCATTTGAGAGTCTTCCAACTCGGCTATGGGTTGGCTCTATGGCTTTGTGGCTAATGATGCGACACATTTGCTAATTTCTATTGAAACCCACTTGCCGCTTGGTTGAGCTGGGGGCTGGTGGCTGCTGGCTGGGGATGCGTGCTAATGATGCCAGGTCAATGAGTGTGCGGGGACCGCAAAACAGGTCTCAATCTCAAGTGTAGAGAGCATGAAGATGGTACTGCAAATCGCATGGGCTAAATGCCAATACGATATGGCCGCGCCACCCGAAGCTTTCTTTTGTGCGTGAATGAAATTAAACCATGTTCAAATTAATTAAGGCCCCAGCCAGACGCAGACATCGCATCATTGCGAGTGCTCATTGTGTTAATTATTTCGGGATATCTGGAAAGTGTGCAAAATCTGGCCAAGAGTGTGATTCACTTCTGCAGTTGGTGGCCTGCGGGTGGGGAGGGCAGCATTTTTTATAGTCTGTCCGTCAGTCAATCAGTCAAACGCGCCGTCATTCCAATCACTTTGCGCTCTCGGTTCACGTCTACATTTCCATTTCTATGTCTCAATGTCTATGGCTGATTTATGATTTGCATAAAAAATCATTGGCAATTCTTTTGCGGCTTTTATTTGTGTTTTTACTTCTTTCTTTTGCTGTTTGTTTATTTTTTGTTTATTTTAACTTATTTCGTATAACTTTTACCTTTTGTTTGAAAGTTTAGCTGACATTTGAACTTTTCACCCACAATTCCATTTGCTGGCGTTGAAAAATCTTTTAAGGAAATATCGCAGCCGTAACCAAAATGGACATTTCCCGACATTTCCTTAAATGCGCACCAAGTGAAATTTGTGCAGCCCGCTGCAATAACAACAAGAAAGGCTGCGCCTTTGCACGCGCCTCACGTGTAACATTTCAATATACCCTATGGATAAGCTGGGTATACTTATGCTTGAAATATGTAAGCTCTACAAACATTTACGATGGCTCACCATTCATACACATATACAAAATATTCAAAATTTCAGATATCTCCCCCGATCATCACAAATTTGAGGAACAAAAAGCGCGCACTTTTGAATGTCCTATATAAGGCCTGAATATTTCGTTAGGATCGGTTTGTAAATAGCGAAATTATCAAAGAATTCATTTCTTATGGCGTGGGTCATTCTGATGACCCACAATTTTGAAATACAGCCCGACTTGAAGGCAAGACTTTGGAGGTGGCTCATCTGCAGGTAGAATTGATAATTTCTCGCATGAACTCATTAAAAGTAATCTTTATAAGGCAATCGCAAGCTGCTCTTAATATGGGCAGTTCCTGGTACTGCCCCTATATCTTTTAAATCAGTTACATAAGCCAAGGCTAGAAGTCAGAGTTGGTAAACAGAAATTGTCTCTAGATGCGAACAAATCGTTCTGAATGATATTTTATACTGTTATATGCTACTGTTAGCTGCAGGTAATTTGATATGAAATCGTCATCAGACATACTTAAAGGTAATGCCCTCCACCCCCAGTCCCTTTCTCTGTTAGCCCACAGGGCTGTGCTGCAGGTAATCGGATAGGCCACAAAAGGCGAAAGTCTGCCGCGCGCATACCATTTTTTCCACCATTAGTTTATTATTGTTATAATTTCTTTATTGTCATTATTATATGCGAGCACCTTTTCGAGCTGCTTCATTTGAGCCAACACATTCGTAATTACCATCATGCCAGCAGCAAACCAAGCACAAACACAAGCACACACACACACACACACACATACACAGATAGTTGGAGCTGGAAGCTGCGCAACGTGTTGATTTCCAGGCAACCGCAAATCCACTTGGAGCCGGCCCATCGAGGGGCACTGAGAGCCACTTGAAATTATGCGGCTGTTAGCTACCAGATAACGCATTTGATTATGACAACGGGCCATAACGACGAGCTGAGCTGCAGCAGAGGCAGCTCTGGCTTTGGAAAGTGGCAGCTGGCTGAAACAACTTGGCCAACTTGCCAGCCACGCGGGGGTGCCTGATGCATGCCCAGCTGCCGCTGCCGCAGCCACAGCGGCTGCATCTGCAAAGACAATCAAATCATTTTTGGCTGCCTGACACTGATTCACATTCATGTCAAATGGCCAACGGGTGCACAGCAAATGAAATCAGTTTTTGATGTCCAACAAAAACTATCCAAGAGCTCCCCACTTGGTGGCTCTTTTTGGCTTTGGCGCGCGCGGCGTTTGTTATGGTCTCTATTATTGTTTATGATGATGGAGTGGAGCTGCTATGAACCAGAATTCTATTCACCTTCTTTTGACTGCGGCCGCCTATTTGTCGTCCACTCTTCTGGCATTTATGAATTTCTCCCGACTTCTGTCGGCCCCAGCTCGAGCTATGTGCGCTACAAAATGCATAAACAATCGAGAAACCAATTTCAAGTCTCGCATTGCTCAAATACCAAAAAAATAAAAAATAATGTTGAATTCTTTGCCCCCGGATTTTCGGGTGTCTTTTCTTTATTATTGTTCTGGACTGAAATTGAAGCCAAGTCGGTGTAAATATTGAAACTATTTGCACAGCGCACAGTGGAAGAAATGCCAACGACTAAGAAAAACAATTAGTTATAAAATATGGCTACGTTTTTTGCAAGAGAATATTGTTTAAAAAAAACTCAAAAATACAAACACTCTAAGAAGGCTTAAAATCTCAAGTGCATGTCGTGCAATCAAGTTTTTAACCAAACTAAGCCCGAACTGAAGCGGCATTTCAGACAAGCAAAGCTAAAGCTGAAAAGAACAATGTTTTTGAAAAACATTTGTCTCAAAGGATTTTAATCTTTGTTTAAGCTCATGAAATTAAAAATTAAAAATTTATTTAATATATATTATAACTGTTATTATAATAATTGAAGCTTTCTTTATATCTTTCAATGATTCCTTCATATTCAATTAGACAATCTTTAAATTGTCCAATTTCTCTTTCTATTGACACCCTCACCAACTAGGTTAGAACAAATGAACTGTGTACCACTGTGCCCAGCTAACTCGAGTATCCAACATATTTTTATAGCATTTGAATATCTTTGGGCAAATGACCGCAGCTCCGCCCCACAGCTTTGCTAAATGAGTATAAAATTGAAGAAGAAGAAAAAAAAAGAAGAGACAATTAAGCTTAAGGAGCATTTCATTTGATCGAAGAAAGTTCAGAGCATAAAGAGAAACCCAGAGTCACAGTAAACCAACAGAGTCTACAGTTCGGGCCCACGGCTGAGGAACGTACGTCAGCTGGGCTCTGGGCTCTGGGCAGTCGTTATTTATGGTCCGCACTTGGATAATGGACCTTGAATAGCTAGTAGCACAACAAGTGCCCCCCGAGATGAATCATATGAAAAGGTAAAGGGAGGGCGGGCCATTTGAATTGCAAAAGACAAACATCGCGTACAATTTTGACATTTACGGATCATAACAATTTGAATTTACCGTTCGCAAATGAGTCCATTTTTGGTTATATCCACGCACCGCAATGCCCCAGGGCATCAATTTGGACATGTGCCGTGTGTCTAAGCGATTGTTATTTTTTGTTTATTTCTATTTTTTGTTGTTTTTTGTTTGACTAGCAAATATTTTAAGTGGCTGCCAGCTGAATGTGCCAAGAAGTGGATGGCTGGGCGAAGTGTGGAGCCAGATCTTCCGTGGGTTCTCACAGCTGCCCCGCAGCCGTTGCCAAGGTGCGTTGCATTAATCAAAATTCCTGTTATATGTGTCCAAATGGAAATCAAAATTAACATAAATATGAGACAGACGAATGACATTACTTATAAATAAACACACGGCGAACGACATCTCGCTGCATATCCTGTATCCCCTATATTCCCCATCCCCCGCCCAGAAAACGGTTTCACTTCCGATGCAAACAAATTTTCCCATGACCCCGCGAACAGCCTCCGAACAGAATTGTCGAATGTTGATTTGCTCTTGTCAGCATGCCTGTTGCCCTCGGGACTCTGGACGCGGGACTCGGGATGGATATGTAGGCAGGTAGTTCCCAATTTCCAGCTTGTTTTATGTATGCACGCTCACGTTTAGAAACAAGCCAGCAGGAGACCGAGGTCGAAATCCATGCCGATGAACAGGTTCTTTTCCTGCTTTGGTTCTTTTTTGTGTTTTATTTTATTTTTTTTTTTTTTGGTAATTCGAGCCGTAGGAAATGGAGCAACATCTTTCTCATATGAATGCCATTTCGAATGTGTCGTTTTTTTATTCTCTAGTATTATGAGTTCACTGCACCTAAATTTGAGCATAAAAAGCGGGCGGTTTGGTCATGAGCTGTGTGGGAGATTCGTTTTCCCAGAGTTTCTGAAAAGTTGGGGTCAAGGCTTTAGCGTGAGAGTCAACGTAAAGGCCTCCAGGTGGGCATTAGTTGAGTTCCGAAAACCTAAATAGGGTAGACTTCTTAAAGATATGTAGATTACAGGATCAAGCTGAGTAAAACTTTTCTACTGTGGGGAAAGAAGTAAAAAACAACTTTTTGACTGTCCGATCATAACTTATCAACTCTTCTTCTACCAAACTGAGTACTATACCCTATATATATTTTCTACTATGGGTAATGAAGTAGGAAACCAGTTTTCGACTATCCGATCCCAACTTCTTAACTCTTCTCTTACACCTAAAGTATTAAACATACATATAGCCAGTAACAACAACTAACTACCCACACGTCTGGCTTAAAATGCCTAGAAAAATGAAATTATTGTCATAAGCAAATCTTATTGTTCATAGATAAGGGAAAATGTGCAACGCACGAAATTCACCAACAACAACAACAACAAAGCACGACAACAATAACAACACTTTTTATTTATTTCCTGCATTTGTTTGACAATTTTCGCTAATTTGTGCGAGTGAGCAGCAACAACAAGAGAGAGACACTTTGTGGCAAAGCCGTCGATGGAATACTCTATAAATTATTTGTAGAGCTTGTGACATTTTATTAATAAATTGTCATTGTACAAATGAAATTTGTCGTAGTTGAATCACAAGTAAATGAACCAAACCGATTCGAAAGCTCAATTTTAATATGTTTTTTACTATGAACCTAAACTTAACCAAAAATTAAATTTTTTCATTAGCATGTTGAAGATATATAACAAAAGATTTGAACCAAAAGCCCTGTGACGTCACAAACAGCGCAACAGTGCAGTTAAGCTCGAAGTGAGAGCAAAAGCAAGGCAAGCGCAAGTGTTTTGTGGGGGCAGAGCGCGTCGCATTGGTTGGCCAACCAAAAAAGCTTCAAAGCGCTGAGAGCGATGAGAGAGATGCGAGAGTGTAAGTGCAATGGGGAGTGCGTGAGCTGAACGACAACGCGATATCATCTGCGTAAATAAACACGCGCACGCACACACACACACACACACTCACGCGCGTGTAAACACATACACACACAGAGGCAACCTGCTTGGCTATGGCTAGTTGGCGGCATTTCACCCAATGCGGCTAACCCATTGTCGTCGTCGTTGTTGTTGCTGCTGTTTCGCCAATTAGTTAGCCGCTGCGGCTGCGTAGCGTGCAATATTGGCATTGGCCAAGCCAGGGGGAGGGGCGGGGCAGTGCGGTACGGGGTAGTGAGGCAGACAGCCAGACAAACAAAACTTGGCTCCCGGCCAACAATTGCGCAGGCAAACAGCAGTTAACGCGTTTTATTGTCTTGCAAGTGGCCACAACGAGGTGTGCAAGTGTGTGTGTCTATGTATGGGCCAACATCGTCATGGCGTAGATCATTAGGCATAGATGGAGATGGTGTTATTATTTGCACGTTTTGTGCGAAATGCACTTGGCCCAGGGTTCGAATTCGGGAATTTATAGATTACGATATAGCCGCAGTCGCCGCCGAAGTTCTGGCTAGCCGCCTGAAAGCTAAAGAAATGCGACTGAAACTGAAGCTAAGCCCATAAATACTAAGGATAATTTTATTTAATAAACAGATTTTTTAGGTCGCTGAAATCGAGCCAAAAAACAGTGCAATTTTGTAATACAATGAGCGAATATCACTTTCCTGATGTTTTGCAATTGCAGCTGGGCCAACTCTCCCGCTACCGCCCCCCCTGCTGGCCAACCCGCTCTGCCAGTCCGTGTCATAGATAAACCTGACGACGAAGTCGATTTTCGGCCATAATAAAGCAGAAAAGTCAAACGACAAACAGATCGAGCTTTATGAATATGCAAAGATAAACAACAACAATTGACTGCTCGGGCTCACTTCCCCCCACTACCCCCAGCCCTCGCACTCTTTGTCTAGCTGCAGCCCCCCTACTTGGCCCCTCCGCTAAATGCTCGCGAGCTGTTTGTCATTTTGTTTGGGCGCAAAACTTTTTTTGAATTTCAAATTTTTAACGAGCCAAAATAAAAACTTTCCAAACAAAAGGCTGCCCATACAAACAAACAAAAAAAAACACTCGATCCAGAGCAGATCCAGCCCAAATGAGGGAGCCACATCGAGGCAGGGAACTTGCCAAAGAGCGACAAAAATGAAAAAATACAAATAAAAATAAAAACAGACCAGCCGAATGAAATTTAGCGTAAAAATTGAGATCTTTTGTCTGCGATAAACGTGAGCATTTTGTTTGTCACGACGAAGTGTGCTTTTTTGCGCGATCGCTTCGTAGTTTGGAGCTGAATTTGGAGCTCAACTTGTGGCTGGAGTTTTCCCCATAAGCCCCAGTCAGTGCTCCATGGACTAGAAGGTATACCCGAAAACCCCGACCGATCGATGTTTGAGCACAGACGATCATTCTACAGAAAAATATGGGGAAAAAAGGATAACTGAAGGGGGATGATTTATAGCTAAAGCAATTAGGTGAAATAGAATACTTCTGCCAAATTGTTATCAATTGTAGAACTATAATGCTAACTACATTAATATATTTTATTCGTAATCTAAATAAAAAGTTTATATAAATATCAATTTCTGAACATATAAATATCTCTTAATATAGACAACAGATACTTTTGTTTGCGGTCTGTACAATACAAATATGTTGAAATTATTGAAAAAGTATTTAAAACATTTCTTGTGTTCAGCTCTAAAAAAACCCCTACGGACATCTCACTTATGAAAGGGTAATTTTCTTGTTATACTTAAGATCAATCAGCAATGTAATTTATCCAGCAATTGAGCTGTCATCTCACAGCACCTATGATGTCTATTCACCCACAAGCAATCATCCAAAACTTGGAATGGATTAAGTCCATGGCCAATGTTGCAAAGAAATTTGCCGATCAAGCGCGAAATTTGCCACATACAAGACCCGAAAAATCCCCAGAAATAAATAAAACAAGACTAAAAGTGAAGCTCAACTGTTGTTTTTTTTTTTTTTGGCGAAAAAGGGCAGCAGGAATGGGGGCGGGCCACCTTTCGATAGCCTCTGTTTTGTTGACCATGTTTTCGACTCCATTTCTCGTAGTCGTCGCGACTCTCGGCTTGGCGCTTTGTTATCGCCAGCTCCGGCACAAAAGGCCCTAAATGCGCGTCTATTTTGTTACAATTTAGGACGCTTATTAGAAATCGTTTGCAAATTGTTTGTGCAAGAAAGCAGCAGCACGATCGGGCACAATTCCTCTGCCCCGCAGCCCCACGTAACCGGAGTGTCCGCAAAGGGGATCTTGTACACCATCCAAGTCGAGCCACGAAATGCGTGCATATTAATTTCATATATTTACGTCGAGTTCGGCTCAACGATCGCTTCGCTGGGATCTGCACACGTGAGCCTCAAGTCGGGGCTTTTAGGCGCAGACGGCGACGGGAACGGGGACTTGACTATCCAGTCTGGTTGCTGCTGATGATCTAATTTGGCAACAATTGTCGTAGCCGTGGCAGTTTGGGCTGTAGGGCGATGGTTAGAGGGGAAAGAGCGGGGGGCTCTCACTTGGAGGCGCAGATCCACACACATGTGGCCCGGCCTAACCTGGTCTCCGCCTGGGCGATCAATTGATCTCGATAATGAGTTTGCTTAGCAGTCGAGAACGCACCCATATTTTATACCCTGTACAAGTTGGGCATTTAAGTTTTAGCGGGCACTGTGCAGGGCTCATCAAATCATGATCTTTATGGATTATGATTACAAAGCGAAAGCGCTTTGGTGCTTATCAATTTTATATATAATTTCTTACAAGAGATAAATGGAACACTGGAAATGGAACACGGGACATTATCTGCCAAGCATAATATGAAATAAAGTTTTCTAGCAAATTGAAATGATTTTTGCTAACAGTCAAATTCGTATTCCTATTGTGTATTCTGTTATCGTCATATCTACAATTCCTGTGCTCTACTAAATTATATTCATATATTTTAAAGTAGGGTATTCAAAGTGTCTGCCAGCCGAATCATTGTGATTCTTCACCTATTTGAAGTAGTGTCGCCCGTGGAGCTTCGCCATTTGATTTCTCTTTCCGCATCACCGGATCGGGATCGACGTGGATCGTTTGAGTTTGGCCAACGAAGAAATAAATATCTGCGTATTTGCGTTGATCTTTTTCATTAAAATAGGTTTATGTTTAATAAGACGTTGATGGAGCTCTATGGCAGCGGATCTATTGAACCGTGCGTTGTGCTGTGTTGTGCTGGCTTTCGATTTGATTTAGTGACTGCCATTTTGTGAATACCTGTACGCCCCCTTTCCATGCCGCCCCCGAGCACCTCGAGCACCCCTGCGCCCAGACACACTCACATTGTACGCTTGAGTACGTGCACTGAAATTTAAATATAATTTATGAGCAGCGTTGCATATAAAAAGTTTAATGTTTTTGGGGTCTCTGGCAATAAAATGTCGCGATTGGCTGATTGACTCTGAGCGATCGCTCGATCGATCGTTGCTTTTGTAAATATATATATATATATATATGTATATTTATGTATTTGAAGTGCGTCTGAGACTTACGAAAGAGGAGCACGACCTAAAAAAAAAATATGGTTATAAAGCCCATAGGGGAAGCTATTCACGAATACTTCGATTACAATTGAACTGGCAATTTGTCAATACCAATAAGAATCGAGTTGGCGCCAATTGGGAAACTATTGCAAATAAGACTGTGCGAATTGGAAATGTAATTTTCCGCAGTTTTCATAATAAATAATATATTATTTTCCTACTGCGTACTGCTAGCAAGATAGTAATAATTCTCCAGCTCGAGAGTTTTCTGCAAAGTTCCCAATAGAACGCAATATTCTCAAGTCTTTTCTCGCACTTTGCAAGTTAAATTCCTAAAATTCAAAACCCAATCAAAAAATGCTCATAAATGTTTTTTGTATGTAAATAAATGTATTTTTTTTTGTTTTTTTTTTCTTGTTGATTGTTTTGTATTTGTTGCGGTTTCTTTTATACCGTGTAATAAATTACTTAAAATTATAAAACATTTTCATATCAAAATATTTGTTCTGTTTCTTTTTTGTTTTTCAGTTTACATCTAAAAATTTGTATGTATAGCACATTTTCAATGTATGCAAATAGTTTCGTCATGGATATCAAAAATATATATATGTATATATATAATAGTATATATAAGTACAAGCTAGAGCTATGCTAAAATACTATAATAAAAGGAGATACAAATATATACGATTTCTTTGTCATAATCATAGTTTCGAGTTGCTAGTTTTACGGTTTTAAAGTTTTACAGGTTGCGGCTCGTCGTTTGCTCTTAGAGTCTTTACAGTTAGACGCCGGGGCGTAATACCTATATGTACAGGACACTTGCAAATACTTCACAATAGTTCGGCTTAGGATTGAGACACACTAAAGATATCTAGGGTTTAAGAAACAAATTTCCAAATGTAATTTTAAGAAATTCTTGAAATTTATAAATATTTTCTTCTTTTTGTTTTTTTTTTTTTTTTGATTTTCTCTTGCAAAGAAAATGTTGACTAGAAAATAAAAAATAAAATAAAATAAAAATTTAAACGTTTCACTGGGTGTATGTTTCTGGTTGTGCGTGTGTGTGTGTGTGCGTGTGTGTCTTGGATTTGTTTGGAGCTGCCGGTTTCCGCTTACTCTCGAGCTAGGAACTAATTTTTGGTGGAACATGGCTTGTGTAGAACGTTGTAATGCGATGAACTACGACGAGGTGGAGCTGGGAGCCTAAGGCTCGGCGTAGCCTCCGTAGGATAGCTCAGAGTTGGAGCCAGCAGCGCCGGAGCTGGAGCCGGAGCCGCTGCCGCCCGGACAGCCGCCCTCGTTGTGCTTTGTCAGCAGCGACATGCGCGAGAATGTCTTGGAGCAGTTGCCGCACGAATATTTCTTGATGTCCGAGTGCGTCTGCAGATGCGCCCGCAGATTGGAGCGATCCGCAAAGGCGCGATGGCAGTGCTGGCAGCTGAACGGCTTCTCTCCGGTGTGGGTGCGTATGTGGCCCTGCAGCAGCCACGGCCGGGAGAACGCCTTGCCGCACATGTTGCACTTGCAGGGCAGCGTGTGGGTGCGTATGTGCATCTTGAGTGCGCCCAGGGAGACGTACGTCTTGTCGCAGTCCTTGCAGCTGAACGACTTCTTCACCTGGTTGCCCTCAGCGGCGGGGCAGTGGAACTGCTGATGCTTGGTGAGGCCCGAAAATGTGGAGTAAGATTTCTGGCAGTCGGGGCACTGATAGCGAGGCGGCGACGATTTGTCCTTTTTGCTGGGCGACGACGAGGCAGACACAGACGAGGCGGAGGAAGTGGAGGAGGACGACGAGGAAACCGTTGCAGCTGACGAGGCGGAGCTGCTGTGGCTGAGCTGTTTGCTGGTGGCGTCACTGTGTGCGGCAGAGGCAGCTTGCTTGTGCTTCAAGGAGAGATCTTCCGGCACCGAGCAACAGCTCGACTCGGGCGTCAGGCTGCGCATCGAGTAGTAGGAGCTCTCGGAGTACGCCGGCGAAATCGGCGCATGGTGCTGGGGATGCAGCGGCTGGTGGTGCGGATAGCCCAGAGCGGAATAGGCTGCAGGATACGTGGGATATGGCAGGAAACTCTGCTGCTGGCGCACTCCCAACTGTGGTCGGTGTATCATCTCGGAGCGCATCGGCGGCGACACGGAACTGGCGCGTCCATGCAGATAATGATGCGGCGGTGGCGACAGCGAGCCCAACGAATCAGAGGGTGAGCTGGGCGAGAGCAGCTCGGCGCGAAGTGGCGCCGATGCGGCTGCTGCTGCTGACAGATGCGGCTGATTGATGGTGCGATAAAACTCCGCCGTGTACGGCGACATATGGAAGTTCCATGGCTGCAGGCCATAGTTGGGATAGGTGGGCGTGGGCACCACTACGGAGGCGGCTACGGCAGCAGCCGAGGCGGCTGCCACAGCGGCAGCAGCTGCCAGGGCAGCGGCCTGTGTCTGTTTGGGATCGCTTTCAACATTGACACAATCGACATCATCCTCATCCTCGTGCTCCACATCCATGTGCTCTGCTTCGTCGTCCGTGTGATCCACATCGACGCCTTCGTCCTCGCAGCAGTCGCTCACATTGATGAGCTCCTCCTCTGAGCTGGAGGCGGCTGTTGCGGCCGAGGCCTCAACATTTGTTGTTGTCGTCGAGGAGGCATCGTTGCTGTTCTTTTTGAGGCACAAATCCTCGGGTTCTGCTTCGAACTGATAGTTGACAGGGCGCTTCTTTAAAGGACACTTGCTGTAGTTCTTTTCCACTAGCATATGCTCGACGGTATGCATTTTGTAACTGTTTTTCTTTTTGTTTGGTTATCTTTTATTATTGTCACACAAAAATTGTCAACTGATTTTGTCGCTGGCTTCACATAAACATCGCGTTGCGCACAAAACTTAACGAACTGAACGAACTCAATGGAGGGTTGCCGTCAATTGGTTTGTGTTGCTGTTGCAATGAACGAAAGAGAAGAACTGAAACAAGCCGAGGCTGTCCAGCGGCTTTTATAAGCGGCACAAGCGCTGCGCGCAGCCGGAGAGCCAGAGAGCGCAAGAGAGCGTGCTGGTAGCGAGAGAGAACAGTAATTACCTGCTCCCTTGTGTACATTTACCTGGCTGCAGATGTGTGCGTGTATGTGCTCGACGTCGTGCTATTGATAGCGTGCGACGCGGCCAATCGCAGCGGTCCGCGCCAAAACCGGTTCTCACTTGGTTTATGTATGTTTTATGTACTCCGGAGCGCGTACACTTGCACCAATCGCTAACGCCGCCGCAACAACAACAGCGTGCAGCTAAATGCCGTTATCTTTGCTGTGGTGTGCAGGCCCCGCAGCTGCAGCGAAACGTCGCTGCATGCAAGAGAGCGAATCCAGAGGCGCATTCAGATCAACGACGCACTTAACGTGTGGGGAGCTCTTCTTCAGCACGAGTCCCACCAGGTCTTGCTGCAGAGAGCGCCAGAGCGTAAAATTTAATTGAAAGCCAAAATAATGAAGCATCAACAATGCGTAATATCAATCGACTCTTACTTTTGTTGCTCTGCTCAGACCCTTTGGGGGGTTGCGAATGGCTCTTGCGCAGTGCCTTTTCGACTATTAAATTGATGTTCACTTATGATGTTGATGTTGACTTATGTATTTGCAGAGTTGCATTTACAAATGCGAAATATCGATCATAGTGAATGACAATTGACAGTCACACTGCATATCAACGAAATAAATTTAAAGAGGTTGTTTTTTTAACCAACTACCTGTAGTTAAAACGATTGCAAAAAGTATCCCTATTAGTGGATTACTTGAGCTGTACCGTCATACAACCCCATTTATTGTCTCATCAGGTGCATTGCTGTTTTATGGAGTGACCTGTTGCCAAAATAGAGGTCTAGAAACCACAGGTAACAAACAGCACGTGTGCAAAATATCTGATGTGGGTTCAGGTAGTTAGCAAAAATTCAATGTAAGATATTTCTCAAAGGAGTAAAATCAGCGTAAAGCCGAATAAAACGTATGCGCACTTTAAAGTAAATAAGCTTTATTTCTCATACGCAACTCAGCATAAAAGAGCATAAGGAAGAGTTAATTTTTCCACTCTTACGCCACTCTTTTCGTATTGCTTTTGTATGTTTCATTTCCAGTTTGTTTCTCGTGGCGCTTGGCCACAGACGCTCTCTTAGCGCGCTCTTAAAGTATTGCCCCAAACGGCGCATGCCCAACCAACCAAGTGTCGCCTGTTAATCGGCTCCGTCAGGGGTTAAACCGTAATTCTAAATTTAGACACAGAAATCTGGCACTGGCCACACACACACACGCATGCGCGTTGCGCAATTAAAAAACATGTTGGAATCTCAAGTGGCAACCCCTCCATGGAGGCAGCTGTCAAACAAACAAACAAACACTTTCAGTGTTGTTAGTCAGATAAAAAGGTGTTGGCTAGCAATGGGTTCTACTTGTGCCCCGTGCGACCATAAATCATGAGCCAACACATAACCTAAAAACCTAAACCTGTGCCAATTGCGGCGGCTTCTCGGAATCCTGTGCAGCCCACACAGGCGCGCATTTAACTTAATTAGCGGGCTTATCAAATGTTTGTCCCTGTTGCCCACTGTGCTGTGCAGATTTGAGATTCCCAGGAAGCAGGCACTGGCAGGTCCAGGGCAGCAATCTCGCCGGCCCAAATCCACAAAACCACCAGCATAAATTAATAGATAAACATGTGCAACGTCGTCCGCCGGCCGACTGACTGACCACGTACTGTGTGAGATGCGATTTACATGCTGGGCCCAGGTATGCTCGGCTCTGGGTGCGCTCTTATCTTATCGCACGTCGTGGCCTGGGCTCAAAACCTGGGGCACCTATGTATCTCTCGCTCTCCAAGTCTAATGCCTCGTCGTCTTGTCGACGCTCGATAGACTGTTAACAAAGATTTAATGATCTTGTTAACTAATTTTTTGTACGTTCTCGGTCCGCGTGGTTGTATGTGCCTCTCGACGGGGACCACCCACAGGTGTGGAGTGCCTAACCGCTGTGCAAGTTAATTAGTTTGCGTTTGCTGCCGATCTAAATCATGAAGGAACAAGTTTATTGAAGTTTCTTACTGCCTGGCGACAAGTCCTGGGACTCAATTAACCGTATTTAAGGAACGCGTCGAACTACTTAAAGTAAGCGAATACAAATTAATTGCAATTTTTAAAAAAAATTTTCGTTTAAAATATACGTTTAACTAAATTAATTAATGCAAAAAACGGAGAAGCGAATAAATGAGCTGAATAGAAAAAATATATATAATTTAAAACGTGACTCGTATCAGGTCTAATATTGTACATAAAATCTTACAACCTTCAGACCTTAAGACAAAAGCACATATCTGGAACTTGTTGGATAAAAGGATGAGAAATGCCTAACATGATCGGAAAACTCGCTAATCACAGGACTGAGTGGCAAAAATTGTCGAAAAATACACATACAAGTTTAAACGATTAATACATCAGGAGCAAAAGAAGGATCAATCAAATAATAAATTATAAACACAAAAGCTGGTACGGTTGACGCATCAGGAGCAAAAAGCGATGCAATAAAATAATAATGTTTATTTAGAAAATTGTTTGGTTATGGCAGGCCTATATATCATATAGCTGCCATAGGAAGAATCGGCCGAAAAGTAAGTTTTCTTATAAAAACTTTTTGCTTTTTATTATAAAGACCAAGCACCTCATTTATTAATTCTACAGGGCTAACTTCATTTAACCCATATACTCTCAAAGTCGGCCTACGGTACCATATAACTGGTTTGGAAGAAAGGGTTCTGTATTTCCATATCTTCCACCAAATTCACCAATTACGAGCTTCACAAGCCGTATATTTTATAAGGGAATTTAATCTTCATCCATTCCTAATTGTTTTATTTTTAAACGTGTTCTATTTCTATAAGATTATATACACAAAAACTGCCTATACCTTTACGTTTTTTGCTCACTGCACTTTTGCGAATAATTTATTTATTTACTGTGTCCCATTTGGGTGGCATTTAAAGTTAAGCAATTTATTAGCAACAATTTTGGCTGTCATGTTTGGATATTCCTTAAACATAATATCCTAAAAAGATGAACGGTTAAAAACTTTCATTCGCATCTACAGTAACAGAAACTAAACGCCGCGGGTGCACATGCTCCAGTCCCCAGTTGAAGATCCCCATAACCCACACGCACTTTCATCGAGCTCGCGGATGGCACGCAGATCTGGGCCCAGCCTTAAGGAAGAGTCAATAAAAATACTCGATTGTAATTTTCACTGTGCAATTATTGCCTCTGCTTTCAAATGCGGTAGGGCCTGGATATGTAATGGCCCCAAACCTCAAGATCCGCTACAAAAGTAATTTTCAATTTTTACTGCCTGCTCTGAGCATAAAATATAAAGCACAACTCTGTAGAGAGCTCTGTAGTCCCAGCCAGACACTTGTTAATGCCACACGTTGCCGTTTTGCTGAGCCCCATCCGTAAGGGGCAACAACAAGTGGCTTTGGTCTCTCGTTTTTGCCAGTGTATCCTTAAAACGCTTAAATGCAAAAGAAACACGAGTTTTTCATGTATTTCGGAGCAGACAAATCTCATTAAAAGGCGTCGCCTCTTGGCTTGTCGCCGACGTCTTCGTTTCTCGTGTCGCCCTTGCCGCCCGCAAGGAAGACCCAACTGGGCCTTGGTGACTCCCAGACTCAAGATCTGAGACCCGTGTTTGACCCCTTTCGCTCTCGAGCTCAGCTCGAGCGCTCGCAAAAGGCGTTGTATTTAAAATGTCGTTAATAATTTGTTGTTGCTCTGGCCCAGACACAGACGTGGCAAGTCCCTGGCCGCGTTTTCTTTCTTCTTTTAAAGCTTGTCGTAAAAGAGTTTTATTATTTTTGTTTCACTGCCTCAAAATAGGATTAGTACCTTAAGAGCTGGTCATATAATGGGTGTTACTCGTTGCTCCATGTTGCAACAAATAAACTTTCGACAAAATAAAATTGCTAAAATATTATCATTTTACACGCTTTCTGTTTAGGATGTTAAACAAAAGCCTCATAAGAAAGCGATTCTAAAAGATCAACAATGTTCCCACAGTTAAGTTGAATTTTCAGTTTTATTTTAATAAAAACGCAATTTGCTTTTTTTTTCCCAACCAAAGAAGTGAAAAATTCCATTAACTTCATTATGTGAACAATACTTTGTTTTTTGTAATTAAAAAAAAAAGGATGCATCATTTCATTGCTTTTCTTAAAAAAAACAGATTTGAAAGTCATGAAAGCACATAATCGATAACTTTTTTATTTATGGTGGGCAATGCGATAACAAAAGGATGGCGTTGTGCAACACTAGAAATGTCATGATAATGGTATTTAAATTAAAGAAATCATAGGTTGCCTCATTTCATTTATATACAGTTCGTTTTTTTGCTATTAACAGATTTGAATTAGCTTTACATAATCGATAACATTCTTATTGGGGGTAGGCAGGTTTTATCTGCTTCCAACAGCAATATTTTATTGACGGATTGCGATTATTCATTAATGCGATAACAAAGGGCTGGCGTTTTACAACACTGAAGCGTGCCATTAAAATATTTCTTTGCACTTGAATTCGCGCAATCAGCTACATATGTTTGGTATGTAAATTTTCGAAAAAATAAAATAAATAAATAATGTCGTGGAATTGTAAGAGCTCAGCCAGGCACTAACAACGTGATTTTTCAATACAAAGGAAAAACGCCTGCGAATGCAAATTGCCTGTGGGCAGCAAACAGAAGGTTGCAAAAGCAAAAGAAGAAGAGCTATGCAGCTGAAGCTTCTTTTTTTTTTAAATTTGGAGCGCGTTCAAAGATTCTCCCACAGCCCACTGCACTAGTTTCCAATGCCAATGCTAGCACCTATTGATGTCCACAGATGACAATAATGTTGTCTGCGCTTCGTTATGTGTTGCTCCTGCTATACCCTGTACTTATTGAAATTGGTTTTAACGAAGGGTATACTTGATTTTGGATAAATATAGCAAGCGGACGGAAGCATCAACGAGCCCACATGTTCGATATCTCCTTCCATCCTCCTAAAATCGATACGAAGTTTTTCGTATGGCTTTCACAGATTGACAATATTTTACTCTTTACCCTAGTTCCTTAATTTCTGAGTTTTCGTAACACACATCTCTGGATGGCTTACCTAGGCCCATCAAATGTTGTAAGGATCGGACTATAAACACCGAAGTTATTAAAGAATGCATTTTCCCATAATAAGGGTAAAAGGGTAAATAATCATAGGTAAGTGCGATTTTCTGTGTATATACATATATGTTTAATATTGTTTGAATTATTAAGCCAGCTGCACGACGATGGGTACAGGGTATCTTTTAGTCGGAACCAGTCCACTAGGCCTCTGGTTGCTGCTGCTGCTGCGCCTTGGCCATGGCCAGTGCATTGTCATTGTCACCATAACAATTTTGTTGCCTTTTCTGCTTGGCCAGAGCCTCCCGCTGCGTTGTGTATTGTTTGTGCATCGCTTGGCCCGCGCACGCTGGGCAGATTTCCCAGAATTGACACCTTGCCAGCCGGGCTGCTCCGTGCGCCTGGGCGCTCTTGAGGATTTGCTACACTTTTGTGCGGCGCGCCAAGTTGTCTGCCGTAGCTGGTGTAATCAGCCGGCGACGGCGAGTGGAATCTTTGCCACATTCATCATTCCTGGCTGCCATTGAAACAATTGTTGCGCGTATTGTCTGCGCGTGTGTGTGTGTGTGTGTGTGTGTTCATGTGTGTTTGGCAAGCCAGGCCAGGTGTTTGCTATGGAATTTCAATTTGCATAAATTTGGTGCAGATTTGCGTACAATGGGACACGGCGGCAGCGGCAGCGGGCGTACATGTACGAGGATGAGAAGATGCCTGGCTACACCTACTTTCCGCATAATGATCGATGCTCATTGAATTGTGCGTGCCGATTAGGCTGAGCTCTAATGAAGATGTTGCTTGATCTCTGCTGATCGAAGTGAGCGATGCTTCTGGCAATTTGCTGCTGTACACGTGTGATCGGGGCTGAAAACCTAAAACAAATTGTCAATACTTCGAGCCAGCTACCTGGCTACCTTCAATTTCGTCTACAATGGTCTGATAAATGCAATTTTCGAATTCGAATAATTTATGCTTTAATGCTGGATCTTTCTTAACTATTTTTATATTAAAGAATTTCTTCTACAGCCGTGTGATTGATAGAATTTCAAAGGCTTGTTCAAATTAAGATCATAATTTTTAGTTTCTATATACTTCAACATATATATTCAAGTCAGCTAGACGGACTGGCAGCCAGCTGTGAGCACCAGATGGCCGGGCTAGTTGAAGACTCATTCCGGGGCAGACCACCTGATGCCAGAAGGCGGGCACAGGCAACGCTAATGCACCACCTACTGCTACTGGCACAAACACGAGGAGGCCGCCAGGAAACAAAGCGCGATTTCATTAGGGAGTGTGCAAAATAGAAAGGAAATAGAGCACGCAGCGCGAGGGTAAGACGCCTGCCAAGCATTTCGTTTGTTCAAAGACAAAGGATAATGCTAAACTGAGTTGTATGGCTTTCTAACGACGTGGTCCTGCGGTGCAGCAGACGGAGGAACCAGTCAGCACTCAAAGGAGTAACGCACCGTGAGAGACCGACAGGTGTGGTCCGGCCTAGGCCCAATTCTTAAACCATGCCCTGTCTTATCTGGCACAGCTTATCAGCTGTCCAGTTGGCACCTGCCCCGGATCTTGGCCAACAATTAACCATACAAATAAACCCATTTTGTGGTAAATATGCTCATGTCATCTAAAATCACGATCACAACGTTTTCGTATGTGAATTCCAGGCTGGACGGCAGCAGCCGCTGGCAAACACAAATAAATTCAGGTGCTAAACGTGATGTGCGTGTCCAAATGACATTTCATTTATCTTTATGTGGTTTCTCGAAAACCTCGACCCACGGGCCGAGCTAATATTTGTTCATAGTTCATATATTTACCAACAGCTTGGCAAACGCTTAACAAGTGTCTGCGCTTTTTGTTTGTATTTGCATTTAGGAAATGTTGAAAACAAGATAATAAAATATATACACTATTTTGTTTGATACTTTGACTGTTTATCCCACGGGTTATCCTTTTTTTGTTTAAGCGATTTGGCTGGGTGTCAAAAGCATTTTCGTACTGATAAGTAAAAGTGCTTCCCCTATATGAAAATGCTGGAGTTCTCTTAAAAAACAAAAACCAAATGTTTTTTTGTATATTTTAATATACTAGCTAGTATTAACTAGCTTTGGTCGGCGACTTTTTCTTCCCATTTCATGCTCGTGGGAACGCTTAAACTTTTTCGTACCGTTCTGAACTCCCATTTACACGCAGAGAAGTGGATCTTGGACAATCGGTAAATCGTCTACACAACCTTTGACTCCCATTTTCCACCCAGGTTTCTAACGTGGATGGTTTTTCGAAAAGGTAAATAGTGTTCCAACACAAATCAATTAATACAACTCAATCAGTACAAAATTCAGCTGATTTTCATAAATTTTTCACAGGTGCGGATGGAATATTCCCAAAACCTTATCTTACAGTAAGAAATCTGATTCCTAGCTCTTACGGCTTGGGCTGCGAGTTGATCATCAATCAGTCAATCAGTAAAAATGCTTTTATGCAGTAAATCTTAATGGAAACTCTGGAGTGCCTTGTATTGGGCAGTTACAAGAGGTACTTGAGATAACAGCATTTCACTGCGCAATTTTAAACTGTGATTCTCTTTCGGTAGGCCGTGATGCGCGCTCTTCGGCCCGTTCGCTTCGGCAACCAATTTGTAGCCTACCCTCATATCGTAAGGCACATGCCAATACAATAACTGAAAACATTTTTGGCTGCAGGTCGACTTACCTACTGGATCAAACACTAAATCCTCAAACAAAGGACAACATGGCAAAAAAAAAGAGTATTGAAGGAAAATGGAAGCAGAGTTTTGCCTTTGGCACAAGGACAGGTGATGAGCGTCTTTCCACAGTTTTTTTTGTGCACGTCGAATGCCACACAGAACTCTGAAGTCAGGAGTGGAACCTGTGCCTAGAATACTGATGCCTAACGCTATTATTCGCAAAAAAGACAAAAAGAAGTGCGCACAAAAGCGGGCAGCGAGGCAGCTGACAAATCTGAAGAGATGAAGATGCTATTAGAAATCTATGGGCAGGCAGAGATATGCCAGCCAGCTGCCTGGCTTGGGCTCGGGCTTAGGACTCGCACCGTCCTTTTTCATTTTTGGCAAGGTGCTTGCCTTGATTGCGTCATGTACAGTGTGCCCCGGCAAGGTGGTCTGTTATGCCGTTGCCTGTTAGAGCGAACTGTCAACATAAATCTTGCTTATATATATAAGTATATATATATATATATTTTGTCATAACTCAGTGGAGAGGCAGCGAGGGAGATGGAGAGTTTTTAATTGATTGGGAGCGGAAGTGGCTGAGCATCGCATCATAATGGTCTATACCTATTATTAATTGTCATAAATCTTGATAAAAATAAAGCATTAAAAGATCGTAAGAGGCCCATTAAAAAGCGGTTCCGAAATGAGCTCAAGCTGCAAACCCGAGCCGTGCTTAACCCTTCATTAGGCAACGCTTTGATTTTCTACGTAAAACGTTGAACTGTTTCTCGTTTACTTTTCGTCAAATTACATAATGATGGCCAGCCTACTCGATTGAGCTCAGAGACGGGCCAGGCACAGACACGGGCTTGAGTCCTGGCCACGCCTCACACACGCCGCGCACACCTTTTGTGTGTGGGTGTGGCACACAGGCAGTCCAAATAAAGGCAATCCTTTTTGGCCAGCTCTGAGCCTTTGTGCTGCCGCCACAGCCGCAGCGGCCGCAGCGTCCACTTGACAGTTTAACCCAAAATGCAAACCGTTGAAATTAAGTTAAATAGTTTCTCGTTAAAGAAAACCCTTCTCGAGTACCGTTTCTTTCTTCTCGGCTCTTGTCGTTTGTTGTTTGTTGTGTGTGCTGCAACTCTTTGGGCTAAGCGCACCTGCCAAATGATTAATCATTTTGTGGCCCCGAACTCGTCTGCCTTTAACACCTTTACCCTCGCTTTCTCCCTCTCCTTTCCCTATGCCTGGCTGTGCTTTATGAAGTGCGTTAGTTGCACCCGTCAATCCGTCGTCTTTCACGAGTTATTATACCCTTGCAGAGGGTATAATAATTCCGTCATGATATATGAAACACCGAACAAGAGACGTTTTCGAGCTCGTAAAACATATATATTCTTAATCAGTCAGTATTATATAGCTGCCTTAAGAAGGAAAAAGTTTTTTGCTTTTCCAGACATCTATTCTTCTCAGATAAATATGCCCAATTAAAGCAAAAGCCACATTGAAAAGCATTTTTATGGCAATTGTATTCAAGGGTATTTGGCTTGCCGTTCCTTTTAATTTTTCTGGTATTTTCTTTTTTTTTTTGGTTAAATGCTAAAAGCTCATCAATTATACATCATGCATCTGTCTTTTTAGGGGCTTGTTGCACCGCTGCAAGGCGCCAAAGGTCGCGCTTTTCTCTTTTCATTTTGATGTTAAGTCTCTAATCATGTCCATCAGTTTGATGATTGAACATATATGGGTGTATGTATGTATGTATGTAGACGAAACGTCTGTAAAGTCAGCCCATGTTGAATGAAACCTCGCCGGGCGAGCTAACGCTGTTTATTTGCCACGTGGGCGGTCTCTGCATGGCATCTTTATGGTTTACTTAATTCTAATCTTAAGAACCACATTTCTTTTTATTTTAATTACAGCTATTTGGAAATTCTCTATAAAACTGATTGTCATTATGGAAAGCCCATGGATTCAACGCTGCGAACCTCGACTCACTTGGACTGTAATTGGGGCATTGTGACGCCCCAGTGAACTGGTCAGCGGCCAACTTGCGTTCTTCCTTGATCCCAATAATAATCAAAAAGTATTCAAGTCCTTGCTTCGAAAGATCGGACTTATGCGAGTGAAGATAGGTTCTAAGAGTGTGAAATCTACTTTTGCATCGAGCTGGACATTTTCAGTTAAAATGTGACATTGCGACTGTCTCATCTTCAATGCAATAGCTTCTGCTGAAGTCTTTGAAGTGCGCTAAGAGTTTTGCGGCAAGAGTAACAACTGCTTGATGTCTTGGACTGCTGTTGGCCTATCTAGCCAGCAAAGCCCCACGGAACGACTTGGAGGTCGGGCGCCCTTGAGCTTGAGGTTTACAACTGGCCATGGCAATTATCAATGTTCTCTTTGTCGTTAGGAAAAGAGGCGCTTGTTGCCAACCTTTCCAGTTTTCATCTGCTTTTCGGTTGTCCTCAATATCTCTGTCAGATGTTTTAGAGTATTTTGTTGAAGAGTGTTTGTCATATCTCGCCAAGATGATAGTTTCCTACTTTTTGTTTTCAGGTAACATCTCAATACATGAATCCAAAAGTTACGTTTATGTCATATGGACATTTATCATTGATATTGAATAAAAATTACTAATGTACAATTGAACCTTCATTTTTAGAGCTCATTACTTATAAACGAAAATCCAGCTTAAAAGAGTTCACATAAACATTTAAATATTTTATTTGTATTTAGTTTTCAAAAGAGTGAAACAACATAATGATACAGATTTATTCTGCTCTAAACTGAAATTTCTTTTTAGCTTTTGCTTGCTCTTCGATTATATGAGTTTGTGATATCTGAACAATTTTATTTTTCTAATTACTTTTCTAAATACAGCTTCCCAGTTAACAATATTCCCGGGTAAAAGGAGTCGAGGTTCAGCTGTAGATTATTCAATGATATTAATTTACAATTCTGGGTCCCTTCGGATTGTCTGCATTATCTTAGCTATAAAATTTATATTTCCCTAGTTTTAAATATGCGAATCCAACTGCGTAAGTATCTCAATAATTTGTTTTCAACAACAGAAAATTGTAATTGATTTCCCTTCAATTTCGTATAATTTTCAAAGCAATCTCTCAACAAGAGGACCAACGCATTTTCATATCCACACACCACTCATAAATCCAAGCACTGACAAGTCGCTGCACTTTAGGCGCACGCGCAGATGTTTTCACAGGCTGAAGCCATTCGGGAACCAGGATTTTCATTAGTGTCCGCACTCGTTGCATGCATTTCAGGCGCATTTGAATAAATAAAGTGAAATGTGTGCGTGTGTGTGTGTGTGCACACACCAAACAAAACATGACGGGGCAACGCATCGGTAGCTCAAAATAATTGAGAAGAAAGAACGCGCGCGTTTGCGCCGGCGCGTCTATAAATCAACGTTCCAGGATAATGCATCCATGAGTGTTGAGCACTAATTTTGGCTCGTTGCCGCATCTGCCCCAGTGCAGCAGCAGCAGGAGCAGCAATAACAATGCGGCAGCCTCCATTGAGCCCATTGAGTGGCTGTCTGCCAGCCGCATTTTCGCTTGAATGCAATGCGAGAAATGGAGATCCTTTTTTGGAGACGAGCCAGGCGGCTGCCTGCGCCGCACCTGGCCGTGATTTGGAAACAAAGCTGAACACAGCTGAGCTACTTAGGAGCGACCGACGACAGCTTGGGAACAGGTTGGCAACGCACGAGGCGACCTACAACCACGAAACCAGCTTCATAGCGGTCAAAAAACTAACATCAAAAATTATAATATTAAAATTTTATTACATTTCACAAAAAAGAATAACAAGAAAGAACTGCTATGATCGGTGCGTCGAATATAAAATACCCTTGTAAATATCAATGTGGCTTGAAAAGGTTCCAACTGATTGTTCCTATATAATTCCTATAATAATTTCCCAGATTGATCAAGATTTCATTACATAAACTCAATTTTCAATTAACTCCTCTATATACCTATTTGATATAGTAAGTCTGATATTGATAGGTTTTTGCTCATAAGTAAGGAATCATTTGGAGCTTGTAAATGTCAAGATTGGTAAAGATATTTTAAGACAAAATAATGTTGTATATAAGAAAGGAATTATTAAACAATCATCCCTATGAGATCTACATACATGTATATGCTCTACTGGTCCGATTCGGCCGATTAGGTTAGTAAGACTCAGAAACTAGTTTGCGTAGACATGTATGAATATATATATACTATATGTGATCGTATACGTTACCTTTTTGGGGTTACACATTTCGTGACAATGTTGTAATACCTTCCACAAGGGTATAAAAAGCCACACACACACATGTTGTGCCTCCCTTTTTGAATCAGATCAACCGTTGCCGGCGTGCCTGAACTGGCATGAACCTGCCGCGCAGCGGAGTTGTGTACCGTTGTGTAGATGATGTTGCAACATTGGCACAGTCGACAAGTCGCCACAGCGGTAAGTGCCTCAACCATTAAACTTCAGCTGGTGGCACGAGCTTAATGTTGTCGTTATACATTTTACAGGTTGACGACACACAAGCGAACGCTCTGAAGAAGAAGATTGCAGCTTCGACTCTCTGACGGAGACAAGGTATGCGCTCCCTTGTGCATGTGGGGGGCGTGCATCCAACACATCCGTGCAACCACAGGCCATGCACGCCGCCGGCGGCGTGTTGCACTTTTTGTTTAATTTTTTTTTTTTGTTTCTTCTGTGGTCTGCTTGTCTCCGGCTGGGGGCCCAGTGCCCGACTGCAGCCTAACAGCTATTAAGTTTGCCCGCTTTGCCCATTTTGCATATGATATTTTTTTGGGGGCTACAGGCCTCCGGGGCCCTGGGGGTCAGCGTGGGGCGCAGGCGCACGCGGGTTATCGTCCGGTTTATGGTGCCATCGAGCAACGCGCGTCATGTTTATAAAGAAATTCTCTGCTGCTTCATTTAATACGAGTAATTTTCTTGGCAACGTGTCGTCAATGTGCATCCAACGTTGCCGATGGCGACTTCGACTTGGAGCTGCTTTGACCAAGCACTTACCTGCTGTGGTTCGTTGTCTTTTATGTATTTATAATGTGTTGCTACTTGTTGAGTGGCGGAGGTTTTCATTTTTGCTGCAATGAAAGAATATTATAATTATGTTAATATTATGCGCAATAATAGATAGATAATGATATATATAATGATTAATCATAAACATTTTGGAGCCAATTAAATTTTTGGGTATGTCAACAAATCAAACCAAAAAGTAAGTGTCGCAAATGAAGTCGGAAGTGCCCGAACATACATATATACATTAAATTTAGTGGTTCTACTGATATCGGGTATCGATTCTTATCGATTTCGTAGAATAATTTTATAATTTGGGAGGCATTCAAATGTCAACAAATCAAAATCGAAATAAAAATATATTTTAAGGATTTCCGCTAAACCGACTCGTGAAGAATATACTTATATATTTTATCAGATCATAAAAACTTCACCCTTTTATGCCCATTTTCAATGGAATACTTGTATCTGACCAATTCATCTAAAGAATGAGAGCATATCCTGTCTGGTTCGTCGCCCTGAACAATCCACTGCCCTCGGCACTGAGTTACACACTTTGTAACAAAATTATAATGCCTAATTGTTAGCGTATGGAAACAAAATAGTTCCTGTTACCAATTGTGTTGGAACAATGACGAATTGTCTTCCGAGAAGCAAACGGAAATGCGATGCTGTAAAAATAAATTAGAAGTGGCAAAAACAATAATATGGTAGGTGTTTTGTCATTTGTCTCCTTTTGCAAGGCGTCTCATTTGCACTTCCGCTGCCGTGCCAAGGATTTGTGTGCATTTGGAGAACGAGACACACGTCAAGTTGTGTCTTTTGCAGGTGCTCTTCAGGTGAATTTCATATTCCTCTTTGTCAGCCTTCACATTAAATTTAATAACTAACCGAGGCTGGCTGAAATTGAAACATAACCGAAGCCTGTCAGCCATTTCCATGGGCAAAATGAATCGTTTCCTTTCATATTTAAATCGGAGCAGGCGATTTGGGGCAGGCCAAGCAGCAGGCAGCATATCAAGCTAACATTTTCAAATGCCGCCACGCCCACTTAAGTGGCGGCTCAAAACCAGTAGCCAATGCAACTGGCACCGGGGGCAACTGGCGACCGGTGGCTGCAATCAAAATCTTCAGCAAGGCAGCAGCGGCGTTCACACGTCCTCAACGTCCACAACCACATCCACATTATCATCATCATCATCATAATAATAATCAACATTTTAGCTAACAACGTCAGCCTGAATCCGCAATAAACGTTTCACGTCAAAGATTGATCATTGCGGCCAGCCCAGGCTCAGACTCATCCATTTCGCCCAATCAGCCACACCCACAAGATGCAACAGTGCAGTTAAAGGCCCCCATATTAAAATGGCTTAAAAGTCTTGCTGAGGTGGCAACAACAATAACAACAACAAGTAGGAGGGCGTCTGTTCAGAGTATTCGAATACGAAATACCCATTGTTTCACAGTTTAAGCTGTGGCTTAACAAATTAACAATTAAAGATAAATTGGTCTGTAAGCGATGTGCCAAATTTGCTAGATAAAGCTTAGTTAGATAGATATAGTTTAGTTGGTTTGCCACATTTTTGACATTTTTAACATTTTTTAATTTAATTTAATATTAATTATAATTAATTTGCGATTTTTTAAATATTTATTAAAATTAAGCAATTTTCCATATTCAAATTTTAACAAATACTATAAAATTGTGCGAAAATATTTTCAAAAATAAAAAAAAATTATTTAAAGCATATTTTAAAAACAAAATTGGTTCGGGTTAGGTCAAAGTCGATTCTTGTTTACCCCCGGTTTAAGCCAGTTCGGTTCAACCTCTATACTTGTTAACCTTTATGATATATACCTCTATCTATGTCCTCTAAACTGCATAGTGAAAGCTGCCTTAACGCCTGTTATCACGCCCTCTACTCTACATTGTAGGGTATAAAGGGTATAATATATGTGTGTGTATAGCAAACAGTGGCTTTTGGCTTGTTGCTTCCGTTCCAACTGCTGCAAGGTGTGTGGCAGCAAAAAAAAAAAAAGGAAAACAGTAGCTGCCACCGCCACTAAACGTGCAACAATTGGCAATTTGGTTTGCTGCGCCCAAAACGCAGACCTCGCAGCCCCGCGAATCGCAGCTAAAGCCAATAAGCGACAGGTACGCAAAGCGCAACGATTGCCAATGGAGGCGATGCCCATTGTTGTATGAGTGTGTGTGTGTGTGTGTACGACCTGTGCCCGGCTGTCGTTGCACTCCATGTTGCCTTCAACTTTCTACAACTGCCACATGCTGAGTATCTATGAATGGGCCGCAGCGTCCCATTCTCAAGCCGCCGTCGACGGCGGTGCTACATCATCGTCAACGTGTGGCCAACGTTTGGGAGCAACGTCAACTTGTTGCGATTTCGATTTCCTGTGCGCAAAAAAGTTTGACGTTTGCTGGGTCACCTTGCCATGGGGACATGGGCTTTGGCAGTATTCGTAATTGCTCTGAAAGAAATTTCCATATGATAATATTTATTCGCTGGAATATGCCCACAACAACTCGCCGGGCTAACCGTCTGTCTATCCGTCCGTCTGTCTGTCCAGCTACGCCCGCGCTCCACGCAACACTCAGCCTGTTGTTGTTGTTGTTGTCTATTTGACACTGCGCAGGCGGCGAGGATGCTCTGCAAATAGCGTGTGGGTGGTCGCCAACTGACTCCGACTCCAGCCATGTCAGGCTGTCTGGCAGTCAGTTTTGGGTGCCTTCAAGTGACTCCGGCATTCGTGTGTTCGCATTTTTATTTCCATTTGCCATCTGCACTGTTTGTCGATCAGCGAGACTCTGCTTCTTTCTCTATTCCTGCTGCTGCTGCTGCTGCTCCCTGAGCTGCTGCTTCTTCTTCGATTTTATTTTTTATTATCTAGTTGGCATTTTAGTTGAATTGTTAGCTTAGTTTTGGTGCTGATCCAGCCACTGCTACTGCTCCTTTGCCCGAGTCGTCGTCGTCTTCCCCCGTTGACTCCCGCTGGATTATGCAAGCTGCCGCATTGCAATTCGAATTGCCAATCTGCATTTCTAAACGCTGGCTTGAATATGGACCGTTAGCGTTACGATTGATGCAGTGACTATTTACTGAATTATCGTTATTCAAATTTTAGTGTTGTGTGTTGCTTAAGGCAGTGTTGCAAAATGCCGGGCCCGTACGTTAGAGTAGCAATAATCGGTAAGTGATTAAAGTGAATGATAAAATCGCATTTAAAATAAATAAGAAAAACTTATTGCAAAAATATACAAACAACCGCCTAAGCAACCCTCAATTATATTATCTCTTATAATCTCACTTATTTTATAATTATTAGATGGATAAGCAAAAAAATTATCAAAACAAGAGGAAGAAGAACTGTAATCATTGGCATGCAGAAGATATATACTCTCAAAAAATACTTTTCATATAAATTTTATTTCCAACCGATTGCTTCCATAGTTTATAAGTAAAGATATAAAGGTTTTCGGGCTATTCGGGCTATATCGTTGCCAGAACATAGTATAAATTTAAAATGCCAAGTTTGATAATACGTAAACTAAGTTTTTTATAAAAGACCATAATTTTTACGGAATTGTGGGAGCTAGGCATATGATGCAGTTGTCCGATCTAAAAGACGGACATATTCAAAATTTCATGACGGCAGCTGAATGAAAGAGATGGTCGAGTTGACTGATCACGATTATAAATACTTTCTGAGGTTGGAGGCATTCCCGCCTAAGCACACATTTCATGAAAAAGTTAAATTAACTATTAGAAGGGTATACAAAGTAGTGTTGATAAATGCCTTAAGCTAGAGTCAGAGTAATATTGCTTTGCCAATACAGTTTTTATACAGTTTTTAAGTGATAAGAAACAAAAGGTAATATTTTTAATTTTTGCTATTTTCAATTTATGCACAACAAACATAAAATAAGAATAAGACAGCGCACCTTGCATAGGCGAAGAACTTGGGTAAGTAGCCCGCAGCTACCCTCATGAAAGTTGGCCCAACGCACAGAAGACTTTTGAAACAAAAATAATTAAAAAAGAAAATGCATAATTAGGTCAACGCCTCGTAGCTGGCACTGCGACGGCACGCGTAATGAACCTGTTCGGGAGCAGAGCGACTCGTCCGGGCGACAGACGGCGGCGACATTAGCGACAAAGGCGAAACACATGAGCCGTCGGCTCCGGTGGCACCTTGACCAGAATTTCTAATAATTTTCTAGCTAGGGGTAACAACATGTCAAAACACAGGCGAGCACAGGTAATGCCTGGCTTAATATGCGCCCAAGCACCCTCATAGACACGACTCTCGACTGACTCGACTGGACTGGACCGTCCTTTTGGGCACCGAAAGTCAGTGGTGCGCGGAAATGTGCGGGACGGGCGAGACCTGAGGCTTGCGTCGTGCGTCGTGCGACAGACGAGTGTCGCGCGCCGTTGTTTAATATCCGCTTACCCCGACCGGTCGGTCGGTCGGTCGATCGGTGGGTCGCTTGTCCCAGTTCTAGCATTCCATCATGCTCACTATTTGAATAATTAGTCGCTCGTGCCAGCAGCACGCCAGAAACTCCAGTCACTAGCACCAGCACCACCACCAACCACCTTCCTGTCGCATTCCTGTGCACTTTGCATAACATGTCCTCGCTCCTGTTGCAGATGTGTGGGCAGGTTGAGTGCACAGTGCACTGGAGAGGAACAAGTGCTGTTGCGCGAGTGGGCAGTGTTGCGGTCACTGATCGTGCACTCGACCGGTAAGGATCATGCTGGCATATGTTGCCTTCTATTATGCACTTGAACATAGCAAAGGTGCAGACGCGTGCCATGGGCATAGCTTTGCACTGGGCAGCTGCTTTGTGGAACTTACAAGTTGTGTTTCTCTTTTGCAGATATTTGTCGGGGCGGAACATGTCCAGCTATCCCATTGAAGTGCCCATGCAGCCCTACGCTGGCAGGCTGCTCATCATTGAGCATCTCATTGTGCCCGACATCAGCGATGACCAAAGGCAAGGCTCGGGCAAGAAGGCAATTGTGGGACCCAAATTTTCGGACATGCCACGTCCATCGTTCTTTGAGCCAAAGGTTATTGAAAAGACGCTGCTCAAGTATTGCATTCTAGAAGGAATTTCTAAAGATTTCAAGGACGAGCTCGTGGATGCGCTTCTTTCAGCCGTGGAGACGTACTTGAAGTACCTGGTGCGGACCGTCATCGAGCTATGCGAACATCGCTCGGGCAACAATCTTTATAACGATCCGCGTTGCGTCGTGCAGCATAATATGCGCACCACAATGATGTTTCTCAATGATCGCGAGGTGGCCGACTATGGCTGTTCGGACGACGATTCCGCCTACGGGCACCGTAGGTAGTCTAGATATAGATAGAATTTCATATTTATTCCATTTTGATATGATAATATCTATTCCAACTATTCCAACAGACGCTGGATGAAGCTGCAGCGCAATCGCACCAACAACTCGGGTGAAAATGAAATGCGTCTGGAGTCCACGAATAGTACGGCTCTCATGGCGTTGGGCGCACGGAAACCAATCGGTCCTGGTGGTGCCGGAGGTCAGCTAACATCTGGAGCTGCTCAGCCGCCGCAGCGTTCGTTTATCATACGCATCAAGCACATGAACGTGAAGGATATAATACAGTTCATGGAGGAGGAGAAGCGCTACAACAAGTCCAAGCTGCTCTACGATGCCTATTTGACGTACAAGTGGTAGATCAGGGGGGGGGGGGGGCAGAGGCAGTGAGAGAACGAGATAGAGCGGGGATTAGACGTGTCTCTGGGCTGCTTGGCACACACGCGCGTTACGATTCCAATTACAGCCATATTCAGTCAGTTCAATGAACTTCCTTTCAAATAAATCAGAACAAAAGCCCAAGGAAACAGGTGGTGTGTCCTTTGTTCAATCAGCTGCTGCTGCTGTTGCTGCTGCTATTGCTGTTGCACTTGGCATTTCAATGGAGCTCCATGAAAATTCATTTATTCTACCCATGCACTTTGAACTTTTGTGCACTGATTGCAGACGCAGACGGGGACGACGACAACGACGACGCCGATGCCGACAATGCGGAGGAGTACTTAAAGGAATATCCGGCCGGCAACGCTAACCCAGACAGGAAGCATATGCGCATGCGCTAGTCGCCAACTGTCGGCGTCGTCGCTTTGGAGGAGGAAACGTGATCTTATCGTGCCGCTCATTATGTTAAGTGCTGGCAATAAAATCAAAGCGCGGCTTAGGGCGACACAATCATCTACGCGTCTCCAATTGAACTTCAATTGAAGCCGTGCGCCAAGTCTCACTTCGAAATTGGGCGCTCACGTAGCCCTTGGACGGGGCATGAACGGGCATGCGTGCGGTTCGTGCTGTGGCCACCAATTGTAGTAGCATTAATTTTCGTGTAATTGATGGCATTTTGAATTGGGTAACGATTGACCATTCCACATATCTAATTAGAAATGCTTAACGCAGTTCTGTAGTGGGTTAAGAAATAGAGCTAGGGCTGAACACAATTAGCATATCAGAAATTATAGTCTATAAAAATAAGAAGCTTGGTATAAAATTGATCAATTGCTCAAAAGGCTCTAGGATGTCTTAGACGTGAGCCATAGGCCTCTAAAGTAACTAAATCCTATACTTAATATTATAATAATATATTAATATTATTTTTAGAATTCGATTCCTACTAGGCTGAAGCAAAGCAAAACTTCATCAAAAAATAATCTGAAACAATCTAACTTAACTTAAATTAGTAATAATAAATGTAATTTTAAAATACCTTTTAAACGTGTTATTTCTAAAGGAACAGAATGCAACCATTTCAGTTTATTGGCATTTTATTACGAAATCCCTAACTCCCTATGTGAGATAAAAGACATCTACAATTCCTACTTAGTATCTTTTCTTAAGGATAATGATTAGTTGAATATATTATAAATCGAGAATTTTTCATGAATGCATTCAAATTGTTGCAAAGTTTTAATCATATTATATAGCATACTTATTATATAGTTTTTTTTTTTTCTATACAAAATTACAAGGTAGGCCTGCATAGTCTAATGAAAACTGTACTTTTGACGCAGTCTGAATAGTTCTGTTGTTAGATAATCATTCAGTTGACGTCTAAACAAATTTCGAGTGCGTCTATTTTTATTATATTTTTTTTGACACACCTGTCGGCAAAGCTACCCACCCCTATGCCAGACCCCTAGCCCTGTTGCAGGCTTAGCTCCTGCATATGCATACATCGAATCCCTTTTTAAGGACCCTCTCCCAGCTGCTCGACGCTCGCTTGCCCACTTATCGGGCGCTTGTGCCGTCAGGCGTTAACTTGACAGGTAGACAGGAAAAGTTCGAGCCACACACAATATGCCCCCTTATGTTGAAACCACCCCCAACTAAACCATCGCCACTTGAGTATAGATCACTTTTCCGGCCGGAAGGAGGCGACTCGCTAGTATGCAAGGTGTATTTGCATAGCACAACTCCACGCAGGGCAGGAAGCCGAATGCCAGCACACACACAAACACACACACAGACAACTATTGATACACCCCAAGCCCATGCACTCGACAACGTTCCGTTAGGGCGCACCTCGTTCGCAATGTGTGTGTGTGTGTGTATTATGATATCTGAGTATTTGTATAAGAGCAACAACAAAGAGTTGCTTTTGTATTTGGAAAATGTTGCACCTTTTTTGCATAAGGTCGTCGCCTGTTCTGCCCTGGTCTGGCCTGGTCTGTGCTCCGTTCCGATCGCCGAAGTCTTTATAAAGTAGCAGCTGTGCCAATACTCCGATCGCTGGGCTATAAAAGTGTGAAGCACCTTTTCATATGCTCATGTGTTCATTTGTTTGCCTTGGCCCGGATAAACCTTACGGGAATTGTGTGTATTGATTGCTGCTCGTCTCCCATTTTATCTGTTGCTCATATTTACACACTTGTGGCCCGATAAGGTGGCCATTAAGCACATGAAAACATCTTTCCTGTCGTCTAGTTAAATATATTTTTACTGCTTACACAGGCATTGACTGGACTATCTGAAGGCGTTTCAATTTGTCGAAAGCTATTTACAGCACAAACTTGCCACACATTGTGCTACATTTCGTGCAACGCGAATAACGGGGGAATTTTTCCAACTACTTGTAATGAGTCGAAAATAAATATTCCTTAGAATAAGCCTAGTGATTCAGAGCATATATGTATATCATTGTTTACAATAAAGTGTGTCTATCAATTTAAATCTGTTTATATTGTAATTCTAGTAAGATTTTATAACTTTTTCGATTTTAAATAAAAATTGTGACACAGTTTATTTATACATATATATTTATAATAAATAAAATAATTATTATAAAAATGTATCAATAAATAATGATTGAAAAACCATTAGTAATAAAAAAGCTGAATAGGAAAGATTTGTAGTTGCGTTGGCCTTAAAGGATTCTTAGGAATAAGATTAGAATGGATCTATGTAAAGATTAACAACATATTTAATAGTTAGCATTTTTAGATTCGAATGTAAAATACTTTGGTAAAGCTTCAATGTTTCCGTTTTCATAAATAAAATTGGAAGAAACTTCAAATTAACTCCCAATAGAAAGGCCAAAACTGTTTTAAAAAAATGCAACAGCATATTGCTTCAATCATAATAAAAATAACATTCAAAAATAAAATAACAATTAGTTATTTAATTATTATTTATGTATGCGCCTAATTGATAAACACATTATTAATGTTAGGAAGATATAGGAAGTTTTCTTGTACAAATTGATGCCAAAGTTAAGAAATCTGTTTTAAACATTTGTTAAGCTGTACAAACTTTGAAACTAGCTATAAAATTTTATTATAAATATTTTTATGGTATTTGGACAGTAAAATGATTTTAGTGGGATTTAGATATAAGGGTAACATATAAGCTGGAGCAAAAAATACGTAAAGTTCGATTAGGTTCTATAAAATGATAGTATGATTAGTCGTAGCGTTTAATGGGAAATTTTTCCCTTACGCGTTTAAATTGATTTTTCAGTGCTTTCAAAAGTTCGTTTTCGTTAGTTAATAAAATTAAGCTCCTCCCATGGACATGTTAAGTTTCACTTGCTGATGCAATTTGCTTCCTCATAAAATATCAGCTCCGTTTCTAATCTGCGGCATATGCTCCGCCTAGTCGCGACTGGTCGCTGGCCACCACTAGGCACTCACAAAGGAGCCATAAAAAACTATCGACACGTAACGATTTGTGCCGCTCCAGACACGCTGCTGCTGGTGTAGCTGCTGTTGCTCCGACTGTTGCGTATTACGGCGTCTTACAGCGAAACCAAAATCCGTGCACAGCCCCCAAAGACAATATTTATGGCTTTATTAACTTCAAAACGCAACAGCAGCAGCAGCAGCCGGCAACAGCGGCAACAAAGTGTTAAGCCCGGCCAAGGCGATGAAGTTGTGTAAATGAAATTAATCTTCAATAGACACAGGGCAATAAACGTACGGCAGAAGGCGTCCCATACACATGCATACATGTGTGCGCATATATACCCCAACCCCAACCCCAGCCCAACCACTGGCGACTGCCATTAGTCATTAAACAATTTTCCACTGAAGCGGCCGCAACTTCAACTCCAGCAACTCCAGCGGCAACTTCAGCATCGGCTGCTGCGTATTTTGTCAGGTGTCATAAAAACCGAATTTATTGCGCATGCGCAGCCCGATGTTCCTCCAATATGAGAAGCGTCTGTACGTGGCGCATTTTGTTACAGATTGTGTGTATTTTTTTCTTTTTTTTCAGTTTTATTATTTAATTTTGTTTGCTGCAGGATTATAAATCATGATGCGTGCGAGTTAAGGTGACAGCACTTTAGGGCACATAAACACACATAAACTTGAGCAGGTTGCTGGAATTTTAATTAAATGGAGCACGAAGTGTGCAAGGAGATTTACCTTGACCATATGGCTAAAACTGCCAGGCACAGAGATAAGTCTGACTACATATATAACTGGTTCACATTCGTAGGGATGCCCACTCAGGGACTTGGTTATACTCAGCGGATATATGTATAAAATATGTGACAACATTTTTATATATAGTATACTTAAATAAAAGCTTAAAGCTAGCCGAACAACCAGAAAGATGTTTAATGAAATGTCGCAATCTTTTAGATTCCATTTATCCTGTATAATTGGATATATCTATTTAAGGCAAATAAGAATGATTTAGAAGTTCTCGAATGCTTATACTTAGAGAATCCACACAAATATGCTGTGTCTTTAGCTCTTATAAGATCTGCGACTTGCACATGATTACGATATCGATATTTATTGCTTGCAAGCGAGGCAAGCGAGGCTATAAAAAGACCTACGTATTCATGTATACGGACAGACAGACGGATATCAGGGTATATATATAAATATGTAAGGGTTCTTATTGACTTATTAACATTTTAAGTAAAATGTCCTTTATTTGGAGTGATCCAATAAATATAATATAAATTTGGGAATTTTCATAAAAATTGGGGTCAATGAATTTGAAAGCTCCCAACTACGAAATACTTTACTCTAATCTTTCCTAAGAAAGGTGCCTTGGTTTCTAAAAGCAGAGGGTCAGACTTTACATTTATCAATATAATCAATAAATAATTATACTACTAATAGTACAAATTCTTTTGTTATCAATATTTTTTAAAACAGGAGTTGTATGTACTTTTTTATTTGCTTCCCATGGGTATTTTATGGGTATTTTGTATTTATAATTGATATTTCATATATTTTATACATCACATATATCACATATCAAAGAAGAAATTTGAATATGGTTCATAAAGTGTATGCACATTTTTTAGTCTAATTGAAGCTCTACGTGCATAAGACTACATTTGCATATCTTGCTTTTCTCACAAGAAAATATACATATATCAAGCGAACATTTCGAATTCTACCATATTTTTGAACGCAGCTAACTAACTAACGTCAACTTCGCTTACATTCGAGTGTCTACCCAAAAGGTTCATTTATATAAATGCAGTTTTCAATCACTAACTATACTCAGAAATGCAAAAATATAAAAAAAATGTGAAAAGGAAAAATAAAATCATACAGTGCGAAATTCACACGCTCTCGCCTGCGGGTGTTCTCTTGGCAAATCGTACAGTAAGGGCACGTAGCATGCTCGAATGTGTGTGTGTGTGCGCCGTGTGCTGCACTTGTTCCCACAAATTCCAAGGCATAGGCAATTTCCATGAAGCAAACAACAGGCAAAAATTTCACACTCTTGCATACAAAAGCAAATGAGCCAAAAAGCAGAACAACCAAAAAATTGAAAATAAAAACTAAAAAAACGAGTAAAAGGCTCTAGTTGGAAATGCCCGGCTCTAAAATACCCTGAACTCAGCGGCCAGCTGCCGTCACAAGGAAATTGGATAGCGTATCCAAAGAGTAAAATATTATTGACATGTATATGGTATTCGAGGTTCTACATACCATATACATCTTTGTGCTTTGCTTTGGAACCATGTCAATCAGACCTTCGATATTTATCGATATTATAGGAGTAGATATCGAAAAACAATGATAGGCTGGTATGGCATTTGCTATAGGGGATTATGTATTTTAAAATTCAGGTCCCTAGATTTGATCTCAGTGATCAAGACGCACTGAAGACTCAGTTTGTCTTTAAAATCAAGAATATGCGAATAAAAAATAATTTTTTAGATCCTTTTGCCTGCAAACACACGTTTTCTCAAATTTATCAGACCCGTTTTTGCCATTTGCAACGGGTACAGGGTATACAAAAATGGTAAACGAGAAATTTGTACTGTCGAAAATGCCACTGAACTGAGTCGGTGAATGGAACCTGCTGGGAGCATGAGAAACTGGGAACTCTGAGACAGATCACAGCCATCAGCATAATCAACAAGATCACGCATCAAACGAGACGACAGCGGCATAAGAATGCAAACATTAAGAGATTTTATGCGAGTTGTTCACATGCCAAAAACAAAACAGAAAAACAGCAAAAAAAAAATATATATATCAAAAGACCGCAGGCAGCAGGCAAACAAACAGGCAAACAGGTACACAGGACGATTATCCTGTCATTCACTTGTTGCTGCTGCACACACACACACACAGAAAACATCACAAAAAAGAGAGAGAATTAAACGAAATGTATCTCACAGATACACACGCACAGGTAGATGCAAAGTTTCAGTGCCTTAACCCGTAAAAGGGCTGATTCAGTTACACTTCCTGCGACCCCCTGCGCGCTCATCAACGTACTGTACCGTATGTGTGTATGCGTGCGTGTGTGTGTGTTTCGGGATCTCGTTGGGATTCTTGGTAGCGTGTGAACCTGTTTCGAATCCACGCTAGTTTCAGCTCCCGGCCCGCACCTCAGCTCGGCTCATCGATGCTGCTGCCGCTTGTTTTTTTTTAGGAAATTTTTTTTGCATGATTTCATTTTCGGTCCGATGCTAATCTTAAGCTTTGAATTTTTGGCACAAATCGCCCCTTTTTTTAATAGACAACAACTGGATTTTTGTTGCTGTTGTTATTGTTGTTACTGTTCCTGGCCATATTTTAGTGCGCATTTCGTGTTTTTCGATAATTTATTACAGTTGCCCAATAAACGACGCTTTGCTTTTTAGCTTACTTTTGAATTTTGTGGGTCGCCGCCAAAACACAAGTATTAGCACTCTAGTCGGAAATGCTCGACTAGGAGATACCATAGGCTCATTGTCTGCTGCTGTTACAAATACACACACAATACTATGCTACTTCTTTACTTAACCCCACTTAAGACTTAGGGGCTTAAAACTGGCATCATAATGGTGGTAATAGCAAGGCCAATGACTATATATATGGAGAATGGGAAGAGTTATTCAAATAAATAAATATTCTGGATCTGTGCATACGAAACTCTACATACCAAATTTTGTGGGTCTAGCTCCGAAATATGGTAAAAAGTAAGACAAAAATCGAAATCGAGTCCTTAGCTCTTTTAGCTAGATCGACTCGGCTATTAATGTTGATCAATAATATATAGACTTTTGGCATCGAAAATGCTTCCATCTGGCTCTTACATACATTTGCACAACAACATTATACCCTTTTTAACCATTTTAAGTAATACCAGGGTATATAAAATAAAACAGAAATAATAATGAAACTTTTTTATTGTCATACCCACTTTTATATTTGTGCGATTAGCTTTTCAGCTTTTCTTACCTGCAATTTACATTCGTTACTTTTTTGTATTTCTTGTTAAAAAAACTTTGCTCGTCGCACGCAAAAAAAATTGAGTTCCCACGCATTTTCAATTCGTGATTTTTTAAAATGCAGATCAAAGTGAAATACTTGTAAAATCAAAACGAATTTTATTGTTCTTGTTGTCAGTTATTTAAAGGGCATACAAATTGGCAGAAAAACCAAGTAACCAAGTGTCTAAAAAGTGGGCTAAAATGGCTTTGATTTCTGCAAAATCGCACGAATGCAAGGGATACGGAATCTAGTTCGGGTAAATTTAGAAAGAGAAAGCGAATCATCTTATGAAAACTCTATTTATCAATCATTAATTCTTATTCGAATGTAAAGATAGTTACGCAATTTACGCGAATTATTCGCAACTCTTATTGGCAAATCGAAACAAGATATCAAATTTATTTTAATTTAAGCATAATTAACCTTTTCACTTTTATATTTATTTATTTGTAGTTCATTGCTCAATATATCTGTCTGTCCCAATAATTGTCTTTTCATGCGTCAGATAAAACTTTCTTTTGCAACCGATAAAGATGATAATTAAAAGTCCAGTAAGTTAACTTGATCGTCTCAATTTGGAATAAGTTATTTATTGTTCTGTGTAACATACTTAATTGTACTATTGAATGTGTCCATGGTCGAGTAATTTGAAATGATGTTCGAGGTAAATGCTGATTATATCTTATGTAAATATAATAACCAGCAAACAAGTAGGAGTCAATTCAAAAAATTAAGTAGCTATTTCATCAACATAAGAAGACAAATTATTTTATAAATAAAGAATTGTAACGCTTCTCTTAACTCTAGGAACGAGAAGACTTTGATTAAATCTTGCTGAATAGTAGAACTGCCTGATCTCGAGCTGTATTTTCGACTAAATAACTAGTTAAGATTAGCTAAACAATATTATTAGCCAAATACTTTCATTTTTTCGATAGTTATGCCTATAAATCTACTTTCAGCTGACAAACACTTGAAGCACAGTCAAATTATCTGCTATCAGTGGCCATGTGACAGCCAACAACTTGCCAGAAATGACATGCAAAGCAGTTGTCATTAAATTCAACAACAACAAAAATAAAGAAAAAATACTTTTATACATAAAATGGAATTGCTGAAATTGTTGGCCATAAATCAACGGCAGACGAGGGGATCGAAACAAAACCAAAATTTTGCGCTCGATTTCACTGCTCGAAACCGAAAAAAAAAAAAATAAAAACTTCACCTGTTCGTTTAGACAATGGCTGTGGTTTGCTTGGTGACAGGCCAGTCAGCGGCACCTCCCCACCGTCTCTTGAAGGGGTTGATGGACAGGGGGGGGGGGGGGCAATACGAATGTCTGTTGACAATTACAGGCAACTCAATTGCGGCACTTGTCGCACGACACTCGAATGGAAGGCAGATAAAATAAATGAAATGAACTGAACTGAACTGAAATGAGTTTTTGGTCAGTCAGCAAGTGACGATTCGTTGGAGCATTGGATCATTGGAGCGTAACGCATCCGCAGCATGACGTGCCAGAAAATATTTTGATTTTTCACGTAGCGTGCGTTGCGGTATTTACTTAAATTTCGAATATAAGCATATTGTACATGTAGGCATATTCTGTTTTTGGAAACTGGCCGCTGCTGTTGCCCTGTTGTTGTTTTTATGGTTTAATTTACGGCACAAAGTTGACAGGCGCGTCTGCCCACTCAGGGGTTAAACGAGCCTCAAGTCTCTGCCATAGCTCGAGCAGACGTGCAGACACAATAAGCGCTAAATGACATGAGCAGAGCCTGTGCCGTCGCCGCCGCCGCCACCTCCTCCCACTCCAGCGCCTGCTCCTGTTCCATATGAGTTTGCAGTTTATGGCTTACAAGAGATTTGGCTTGCCTGTCCCTGTCCACGCATTTTGATTTAATCACAGCGGACGCCGTCTTTAAACACTGTTTTCGGTTTCTTTTTTATGCCCTTGCCAAGGGTATCTTAAAATGAGGAACTCATTTCAGGACCGCTTACAGATCTTATATGCGGAACTAGCTCGGAACGACGGATAAGGCAAAGATTGAGAATAGTTTTATAAAACTTGTTATACATTTAAAATTGTATTTCTATATGAGATCGATAAGGCAACAAATTGCCACAAAGTTAAAGTTATTATCATGCATGGTTAGGGTATTCAAGCTTCGATTGGCCATTAAATTTTTTCATTCTTGTTTTAGGTTATTATTTTTTTGTTCGCTGAATGCAAACCATCGCCTTAATTGTGCAGAACGAAATGCTTGCTCCACTAATTAAACGGCCGAAAAAAACGTACAAAAATTGCGTTTCATTTTATTTTATTTCAGTTTGTTTAACAAATTTGCTGACAAGCGCGCTGACAGCGCTCAAAAATAAAGAAAAAAATTCAACAAAAAACGAAAGACTTAAGCAACAAACTTGCGCGCTTGCCACTTGACCCCAACGCACTGCGCGCACAATGCGTTCGAAAATTTTAGCCGCTTTCCCGCTGCAGATTTTAAGCCGAAATTTCAATTTGCACTCTGCCACACACGGAGCGAAATATACAAATACAAAAAACAATTTACACAAACCAAATGATTGCCACGGATATGGTTATAATCGGCGCTGTCTTTCTTCTCAAATGGCAAATCAATGGGGCGCAGAAAGAGATGAAAAACAAAAATACAAAAACGAGACCAAACAAAGCCCACAAAACTGAAAGTAGCGATAAGAGGCTGAGTTTTCACTCACTACCTGTTTGGGTGTTCCGGACAATGGAACTGGCCGGCTCTGCGGCTCTCTGGATGAAGCTGTAACAATTATTTCTATTGCAAACAAAAGCAGCTTGTGGAATTTGTTTCTTCAGAATCGTAATTTTGATTTGACGCTATGCGTGTGAATTTCAACGGTAGCGAAAACGGTAGGAAAAATGCATTTAGACAAGTTGTGCAAACGCCCACACAACAAGTGCTATACGGGCGTTTGTTTGGGTTTTTAAGATGAAAATTGTTTAAACTAGAGAGGATAATAGAATTTTTCATGGGAAGAAACCGAATAGCTATTATAGAGTGAAAAATGATATGTTTTGGCGAACAGCGACAGGTTGTAGTTCAGTTCGTAATTCAGTGTTTCGCTCTCACATTTGGCATGTGGCGCCATCTGTTGGCAGGCGCGCTAGGAGCGTATAAAAATCGCTGAATTAGCTATTAATCAAGTGGCTGCGTTCATAAACCTGGCATAGTTGGCACTTAAAGCCTATTTAAAATGCAAGAGTAATAAAAAGCAACGATATTTGCCAATCGCTTGTGTGCTAAATTTTTTTATGTGGCGCCATCTATCAACGGTTAGGCAACAGCATCGCTGAAAAGTTATCACTTGTAGTCGGCATTCTGGCTCCTCGTCAGGTTGTGGCTCCCCGTTTTGAGTCACGTTTCGTGTATCTGAGCTCGCATCTTGGGCAATTAATTTAAACGCACGCTGTAATATCTCATTCTTCGGCCTAAGAGAGCCAGCGAAATTCATAGAAGCCATTGGCCATAAACCATGGAAATCAGAACAAACGCGAGCTGCCACAGTAGCTTCGGCTCGAGTGCATGGTTGAGGCTGGCGATATTCACTTGTTACTCCATTTACAAGTTCCACAGAATTATGATTGAGATCGCGGGCCTATCATAAAAAGCCAAACAACCAAGTTTATTTGGAAATATAGTTGTAAAATGTAGCCCCAAAATAACGAAACCTCCCGTCTGCCTTGTGTCACACGGGGCAAGTGGCAGGCAGACGTTGACGATTCAGTTGAAGAAAACTTGACGCATAAATCTCGGACAACATTTTCATTTCCAAAGTCACGGCACGCCGCCGCCACCGCAGCCGCTGCCGCTGAATGAAATTAGACTAAAAACGTTGACAAGTGTCGTCTGGCCAGTGGCCAAGTTTTCGGACTTGTACTTGGGCTTGGATTTGAACTGCAGCGGAAGTCAATGCCGGCAGCCGCACGCCAGCGGCACCAGCTCTCCCCCTTCTGGAATACCAAGAAGTTGCCACGGCAATCAGACAAAGTTGTCGCCAGGTCTCCGCCTTTAACTTCAACTCCAGCTCCAACTCCGATTTCGACTTGATGTTTTTGCCGCACTTTGGTTTTTTTTTTTTTGGTTTTTTGGTTCGTGCGTCGCCGCCTGTTTGGCTCTTCTGGGACTTTGGCGCGAGTTTGACTAATTAAAGCGCAGACTTGGGCATTTTTAATTTGTACGCTTGTAAAATTAAATGAAACTTTTTTATACCCTTGCAGAGGGTATTATAATTTTGTCGTGAAATGTGTAACGCATAGAAGGAGACATCTCCGACCCCATAAAGTATATATATTCTTGATCAGTATCAACAGCCGAGTTGATATAGCCATGTCCGTCTGTCCGTCTGTCCGTCTGTCTGTTTCTATGCGAACTAGTCTCTCAGTTTTAAAGCTATCTTTATGAAACTTTGCAGAAGTCCCTCTTTCTGTTGCACGCAGCTCATATGTCAAAACCAGCTGGATCGGACCACTATATCATATAGCTGCCATAGGAACGATCGGTCGAAAAGTAGGTTCTTGTATGAAAAACATTTTTGTTTATAAAGTTATCTTTACTAAACTTGGTATTTATTAGTTTTACTACGTTCCCCATATATATGCAAAATCCTATTAAGATCGGACAACTATATCATATAGCTGCCATAGGAACGATCGGTCGAAAATTAAGTTTTTGTATAGAAATTTTTTATGTTTTTCAAGATATCTTGACCAAACTCGGTACTTATTAGTTTTACTAAGCTCCCCATATATATGCAAAATTCTTTTCGGATCGGGCAACTATATCATATAGCTGCCATAGGAACAATCGGTCGAAACTTAAGTTTTTGTATGGAAAATTTTTATGTTTTTCAATATATCTTGACCAAACTCGGTATTTATCAGTTTTACTACGCTCCCCATTTACATGCAAAATCCTATAAAGATCGGACAACTATATCCTATAGCTGCCATAGGAACGATCGGTCAAAAATTAAGTTGTTGTATGAAAAACTTTTTTTTTTTTGACAAGGACATGGACGTATGCCAGACAGAAGCAAGCACAAAGTGCTTAGAATTCGTGATAACCGAAAAGGATCGGCCTGCAAGGGTATTAAATCTTCGGCGTGCCGAAGATAGCCCTTCTTTCTCGTTTTTCTTTCTTTCTGAATTCGTCTCCAGCGCTGACTTTGAGTTCGTGCAGCTTGTTTCCTTTTGAACTTTGAAAAGTTGCGTGTTGCTTTCCATACTCTTCAGAGAGTACTGTCCACTTGAACTAAAAACTTGTAAATAGTTGGAAAGAAAAGTTCCTTTTCTATAAGAACCGTTGGTAAGGATCTACCGCACCCTAACAAAGAACTTTGAAGTCCGATAATCGATTACGGACATGGCACAAAAAGGAATACAATCAAAAAACTTAAGAGAATGTGAGGGCCAGAGAGTGTGAGAGGTCGCGTGTGTGACAGAGTAACACATTCGTATAGGTATGACTAGAAATAGGAAATCTACAAATTTTGATCTATCCTAGAAACTTAAACAGAATCAATTCCAAAATATTATTCAAGCTCCTATTTAGAGAGTATTTAAAGTATCTGTGTTTCGGCTCATTCAATTGTTTGATTCTATGTTGTTGTTTTTTTTTTTGCCGTTGAACTGTTCGTTGGTGTTTTATGGCCAACAGTTTGTCAGCTTGTAATGTCGCTGGCTTCCAAGAATCGCACGATGAGCGCTGACCTCCATAGCTCGTTTCGCTCTCTTTATACATACACACATGCAACGTATATGGAGGCAGTTTGTTGGCTGACTGCTTGGCCAATTGACGGGCCCCACAAGCTACACGTTTCACTTTCAGCCACAAGAGCAACAAAAACAACAACAATAACAACAATGCTGTCGACATCTTCATCTTTGGCGCATCCAAAAATGGCAGCAATTGTAAATTTGGACGGCGCGCAGGTGCAGAAGGCATAGAAAAACACATGTTAACTAGCCGGATCGGGAACTGGGTAAACTGAGGAGGCGAGGAGGACCTGCGGCTGATCGCGCGGCACGCAGAACAGGACAGGATGGGGACAGGTCGCCTCCATTTGTTTGTTTGGCCCACGTTGGCGCAAATGTCAGGCAATAAATACCGAATTGGTATTGCAATTGCAATTGGCCAAAATGCGTTGTTTTTGGCCGCTACACATAATGCAAATATGGACATTTGTTTTTGTTGCTGTTGCACTAACTGTTACTGCTGTTGTTGTTGTAATTGTTGTTGTTGCCAATTGTATGAATTTCGCAATCGAAATAAAGTTGCACTAAACGCACTCGGAGCGCCTGCAATTGCCAATTGCATTTACATTTTACATTTAAATTTACATTTCGCCTTAACTTTTGTATTTCTTGTTTACCATTTGGTCATTTGGCGGATGTTGCGCTTTAAGCTAATTTTTAAGCTATTTTTAGTTTGCATTGCGTATACCCTGTAGTAATGAAATAGATAAAGGTAGACGTGTCCGACACCAGAAACCAGAGACAACAAATTAAGTGTTTATATATCTTAAATATTTAACAAGCCTGAGAAAAACAAAAAAGGGTTATTTTTGGGAAAAATGTTTTCTACTATCTCTATAAAAAAAACAGATACAGGGTATGCCACATCCAAACACTTCCGAGTAGAGCACCTTTTTGGCATTTATATTTGCATATAGACTCTCGTTGATATTGATGGTGTAATTTGGCAATTGTTTTGCTGGCCGACCAAACAATTAACACAATTTTCAATGGGTTATTAATGACATAGGTAATACTAGGTTCGTACCGAACTCATGCGAGTCGGTTTCTGGCAGTACTTTCACCCACAATGAGAAGACAATGGCATAAAGTTTTTGAAAATAAAAGTTGGGTCATTTGATATGGGGAACAATGGACACATAAACACAAGAGACAGGCTCACCTGCAACGATCTTTGATGTAATAAGCAGTGAAAACTTTATTTAAAGAAAATGTTGATATAATAAGTGTATTCTGAGTGGCTGCTTTCGAATGTGCCACAAGCTGCAGCATGTGGCACACACACGTCCAAATGAAAGAAGGGAATAAACCTAGTTATAAGTCATTTTTATTGAACATTTAGCGCAGCTAATCGATTGTGTAACTAATGCACAAGAAATTCAGGCTTTGAAATTCACACAATATACCTATTTATATATACAAACTTACATATAAATAACTCGTGGCTGGCAGTTAGGCAAGATTTATGGGCAACCTGCAAGGCGTTAATCAATAGACGCGAAACGAATACGATTTGAATCAATGAGGCGAAAGATGCTGCTGCATAGATCATGCGACATCAATTGGGACCCCAAGATATATCTAGCTGTATCGGTATCAACGTACACAAAGCGAAAAATTAAGTTCCGGAATTAATATGTTCGATTTTAAAACCCAAACTTGAAATAAAGGCGAAATGATGAAAATGAGCATACAAATTCTTTAATGAAACACAAATAATAATAATAAAATTAATCTTGAAAAAAAAAAAAACTCTCGATTTACTAAAAATGAGAACGAAAACTCGTTATTTAAGCCAGCAACTCGAGAATACTTCAGGAAACCTATTTAAAGAATCTTAGAGTAAGATTTTCAAAATATTTAATCAAGATCAAAGATTAAGAAGATGGAATTTCTCAATTTTGTCTGTGTATTCATACTCTAATATATATCTCATGCTTAAGTACATACTTCACTTTCATTTTTAATACCAATTATCAATGTATTTGTCCGAGCTCCATCTGTCGCATGCCTTTAGATGCAGAATATACTTGTATATACAGTATGCCCCTACTTTATGCAAAAACAACGGAAAAATATTCCGTTTAAGGAAAAGTTGCCTATTCTGCCCATTAGATTCAAGTAAATAAAATAATTCTATATTTAGAGTAATAATATATCCAAGAGCGTACTGTACAGGTTCCATTCATGTCAGTTTGTCCGTATTTCCTTTCGATCAAAGTTCGCTATCCGTTTCTATGCAACCAATTTTTTTAAAATTACTTTATTCGAACAGTGAATATTCCCCAATTAGAAAATAAAAATATTGACTATAACAAAAAAATTGTACAGCCCATTGCAAACACATTCACATTTGACATTCCCAACTCTTTCGCCCCCATAAATTTGAAATGTAGCTCACCTCGCGTAATCCTTACATCAATAGTTTTGGCCCCTGGGGTGCGATCATAACACGTGTAGCTCTATAAATAATGACATTATAAAGCCCTGTGCTGCTACCGCACATAATGCCTGCTCGACTTAACGGAACCCCCTTATAATTAATATGCAATCGAATTAATTTATGCATAAAACGTTAAAATTTATTAACACCAGATAGCTTGAGAATAAAACACAGCCCAAACTAAATGAAAACTGCATGTGGTAAGAGATGAGCACAGGGGCTGAGGTTGAGGTAGTCATAGACCATAACTCACAGCGATTTCGGACAGGAAAGGGGAACACAAATCCATTTGGCATGGGGCACAAAGATTTAGCCGCAACACGTGAGCATTGTATTATATTTATAAATAATAATTATGGGCAACCAAATGGCGCAGTTTTTGGGGGAAAGTGCAGCTCATAAGTGGAAACATTTGTGTGTGTGGAAACGCTCACTGCAAAGTGATTAGAGCTGATGTTACAGGAGAGCGGAGACAGGAGGCAGAAAAACAGGAAAATTGTATTTCTCAGGACTGTCACCTTTCGCCGACAGCGCGATAATGAAGCCAGCCAATTGCCGTACAACTGTCAAAGTATGTTTCTTGTTTTTCCCTATTGAATTGGTGATATTCATTATTATTTATGATAAACTCAATCAATTGGTATTTGTTTTACAATAGGCTGGGAAAATGCTAATCAGCGTGGGAGGTTTGTGTCCGCACTATGCAAGTTTCTAATTGGACTGGCGCTCCTGCTGGTGCAGCTGCTCCTTGATCTAGTTGGCTTCACACGCACACATTCGTGTGTGTTTGTTTTCTGTCTCAGTCCCAATTGTCCCTGAGGCTTACTACTCCGCTCACTAACACTAATGCTCATCTTGTTTCACATGTGTCTGTGTGTATTTACCTCTCTCCAGAGAAGGAAAGATATCAATATATTATTAACATATGTAAAATCGACGTAAATATATTTCGACCCGCAAGTGGGAGAAGTGGTGTAAGTTTAAATGAAAAACATCACAGTTAAGTGATTGTGATTTACAAACGTGGCATCATGAGCCTGTGACAGGTGTCTGAGCGTCGGACTTACAAGCGGACAGTCGCCGGTTCAAATTTAGTAAAAAGTTGTCAATTATTAGATTTGTTTGTTCCATTTCAAAGTAAAATCAATAATAATAAATTATATTAAAACGAAATTGAAATTGTCACTGATTTTTCAATCAATGCTATCATACGTATTTTTTCAGGTTCCAGGCAAAATATACAGGTACAAAAACATGGGATATTTTTCAATTAATAAACAGATTAAGGAAATCTTAGCCATGGGATAAATATCAGATTCCCGAGTCTCCCTTTTTATACAGATGATATTTGCAGAGGGTATTATAATTTAGTCAAGAAATGTGTTAAGTGTAGTAGAAGATATCTCCGAACAAATAAAGTATATATATTCCATATCAGCATTAACCGAGTTGATATAGTCATGTCCGTCGGTCCGTATTTCTGGTATTTTGAACCCACCATTTTATTATACAGAAATATAGTAAGAATCGGTCGAAAAATGAGTTTTTGTATGGCATAATATTCTACTTTCCAAGATTAAGCTCAGCAAGTTTAACTGGTATACCGTATGCCAAATGTCTACAAGGGTATTAAATTTTTGATTACTTTGTCTTACTTTCTCGTTAAAATATGCAAACACAAAGGTAACAGTCTAATTAGCCGAAAAACGCTTATGAATTTCCTCGTCGCACACTTTTGCACAGCCCCCTCCACCTATAGTTCGTATAGTTCGGCATAAACTATATTCAACAACTGCTTAAATGTTTTGAAATTTGTTTTCAAAACTTAAGCCTGTTAAACACACTTTTATTGAATATGTTGATTAATGGACTACTCGATTGAGTACACTAATGAATACAAGCAATTTACTCAACTTGACTCACATTTGGCACTTTACCTGGCGTCTCTGCTGCCAGGCATTTATCAAGCTCCGATCCATTCCCCCGAAACTAGCTACAGACAACCCAAGCAAATGCATTAAATTGAAGCTGAAGCATGAGCATTGGTTGCAGTTAGAAAACTTTGGAATGGTTTCTTTTTTTTTCTCTGGCAAATTTGCTGAAATGCCATTCATCAGTCGCGTTCAAATGAAAACATCAATGCGGACAGGCCGAATAACAAATTGAGGGAACCCAGAAAAATTTATGAAAAAGTGCGTGTCGTGCCTAGCTAAGCTGCAAAAGCAAAGCTGGGCCCAAAACGCATTTGGCACTTGGCAAGCGGCGTGACATTTCAATTAAAATGCTAATTTCGTAACGGACAGAGCTAGAGGGGGGTATATTAGGTGGCAGTCGGAGGGAGAACATGTTGCCAACATCTTGTTAAAGCCTGGCCAAAATACATAGGTGAAACGCTGCCGGCAACTATTTAGTAAAGTAAATTACTTTATTAGAGGCAGGCTGTGGGCTTGAAAAGGCGTGCCATGCAGCTCAGATGGCTTGCAAGTGCATTAATCAAGGCCCCCACACACACACACACACACACACACTCACACATTCACACACCTAAGTATCGTGTATATATGTATGTATATCGCAATGGAACCCACTCTATATGCTTAGACATTTGTGTACACTTCATGCTATTACACTCACGCCCTGACACTCGTGACTTTTCTAAGTTAATTTATCATCTACGTATATATATCTATATATTGTTTTTCTTTTGCCATGCAATGCACTTTCTCCATGCCGTTCTCAGCGATCGCAGAGTATCTTCAACGGAAGTTTAAAAATAAAACGCTGTCATGCCAGGATTGCCAGGCAGCCCTTCATTTTCACATTTCCACTCTCCGGTGCCGCACTTTAATTGTGACACGTGACGCTGGCTGAGAAAACTGGGAAAATGGGTAACAGTTGCCAATGAAAGCAGACAATTAATCTCAGGAGTTGCACTTGGGTCTTCCTCTCTCTCTCTCTCACTCAGCCTGCGTATGGGCGCACTTTCATCTATGCATAGGTGGGCTTTGAATTGGAAATTAGAGAAACTATTTCCAACTAGAGGCTGGTGTGGGCGGGTGTCACAAAACATGCGAGGCAATTAAGTTCGTTATCGTCCCATTTTAAGCGGCTAATCAGTCGATACTTCAAGAGCAACAAGCTCATGCTTAATTCATAATACAAGCTATCGAAAATATATAGTCCTTAGCTAGAGATAGATTGCGAATAATTCTGAAGTTACTTCGTTGAACTGCTTTTTATCATCAAGTGGAATATGTTTGCTAGATTTCTATTAGAATAATTTGGAAGTGCTTCCATCATATATAAACACTTAAATACACAAGAACCTCTTTTATATCACATATGCAGTGGCAGGGCTTCTTTGCAAGCCAATCTCTATCAAATTTTTAGGCCATAAATAGGGCATGTGTAAATGCGTTTTCGAGGTAGATTGATGATTCAAAGAACTCAAAGCGTTGTGCCGAAATGTTATATTAACTAAGCGTTATAGTAGGATATGTTGTAGTGGGGCACACTTAAGTTTTGAGTTATCACTTGTTCAATTGATTTAAATTAAAATAACTTACTTTATCATTGACCTTCATTTTACTGTAATCACTTTTAATAAACAAATGAATTAACGTGAAATCCCGCTAAGTGCGGCGACAAATAAGCCAAAGAAGCAAATAAGCTGCAACAGAACAAGCTATAAAAGCCGGCAACCAGCCCACCAGCGCGCTGCAGCGGACACAAAATGAGTTTAGCGGTCAGTTCAGTCGCGAACTTGCAACAATAGACACAAGTTGCAAATGCAATTGGCAACAAGAAAGAACGGAAATCCTCGTCACGCCGAAGATTAAATACCCTTATAGAATTATTGCTTACCAGCTTGCAGATATGTGAAGAAAATATTGAAAACATATTGAAAATCAAAAATTGTTTTCATTTTCCGATTGATACTTCCAACATGGTACATTAATCTGATGTTGATAAGATATGGACTATATAAAAGGAGCATGAAACTAATAAATGCCGAGCTTAGTCAAGCAATCTTGATAAACAAACTTAATTTTGGTCTGATCATTCCTATGGTAGCTATATTATATAGTGGCCAGATTCGGTCAGCAATAGAAAGTCCAACCTATGCAAAATTTAAAGACGAAAGCCCCAAAAAGTTTACACAGAAACCGATAGATAGACAGATAGATATGGCTATATCGACATGACTTCGGATGCTCTTTGAGAATACATAACCTTTATAGTGTCGCAGGTGTCTTCTTTTAATTGTCACATGCTTCAAGACAGAAGTATAATACCAATTTGCAAGGGTATAAAATGGCAGAAAACGAAAGAAAAGCAAAACTCCCCAGCGACAAAGCAAATGAGACCCACTGCGCAGCCGAGAGTCAGGAGCCCAAACCGGCCGCAAAGCGCCAGGCAACGGTGACAGGAATTGCAAAGACGCCAGCGCAGGCACAGGCAAAGGCGCAGGCGCAGCAGGCAAAGCTGTCCAAGTCGAAGCTGGAGCTGGAGCTGTAGCTGGAGTTGCAGTCGGAGCTGGAGCGAGCGCTGTTGCAACATGTCAAAATAAATCAATTGATTGATCTTGTTTTATTTATGTCCAATTCAATTTCGATCAATGAGCTGTGCGCACGAATGCAGAATGCCAAAGCAGACAGTAGAGCGAGAACGAGATCGGAAGAGAGAGGAAACGCAGAATAAAGAGAGAAGGAAAGAGAGAGAGAGAGAGAAAGAACGCAACTAAGAAAGAGAGAGCAATGCATGCTGCACTGGCGTTTGGGCTGCGGCAATTATATTTCCTGCTGAGGTGTCAGCCGGCGGCGCTTGTACCTTAATTGACTTTTAGACTGAAGCGGGTGTGTGTGTTTAAAAATATGTATAAAAATTAAATAATAGGATTATCATTGGATAGAATAGTATGCTTAACATAATATATGAGTTCACTTGACTTGAGCTAATTTTGATACCAACAACAAGACATGTATCCAATTTTAATGCATAATATATAAGAGCTAAAGGTATCGAAATCTATCCTGAGCCATTTCATTTAAGTGTGATCGGTTACAGATTAGATTAGCAAGCTATATCGGGAACTAGCTAGATCTTAATTTAAGTCGATTAGGCCATACCCGAATTTAGTCCGTCCGCTGATGTCGGCGACCATACGAGCTAGATGATATTTATTAACGATAACTTGCCTCGTTTTGATAATGTCGATAAAAATTGATATCGACAGAACTTATTTAAGCTAGAGATAACTAATTGTGTATATAGACTCTAGGCTACAAGTCTAGTATATTCAACTTTCATGTTTTTCCCAAAAATTTAATTGTGTATTTGGAGGTAAAGTCTTGGGCTTTTGGCATTTACACATATTTAAATGCCATATTTATGTCATATTTATTTTATAGCGATCAGATAATAAGGCAAAGGGAGAAGCGTCTATGTATGTGTAAAAGGGGGCTAGAATGTTTGTGAAGAAAGCTCGGAGCGGATATCAGGGAGTTATAGTTGAATAGTTATCACTGACTATCGTGGCCTTTGGGACTATTGTGGCCGATGACTGAGAAGGATGAAGAATATTTTAATTTTACATGAAATTCAAAAATATCATTCTCTTTTGTAATGATAAATCCAAGGTTGGGGCACTGCTTCTTAAACAATTTACGTTCAAATGCTGTCAATACTTAGTTAATGGCTTCTTTATATTGCATTGACTAAGAGCATTAAGAAATGTGGAAAAAATAGGCATAGGGTAAACTTTGGTAATTAACAAACCTCCATTTTAAATATATACATATATTAAAATGAAGCGCCTAAAACTGTGCTATGCTATCATGCCACGTGCCATATAATCAAAACTACACTGAAACCAATACAAAACTCTGCATAATTTACATAGTACTTATTATCATATGCATTTTGAATGGAGATATTTAAGGCTGTCCATCTAGGAAGCAAATCAATGTACTCGCTCGTATTTCCGTTAAAGAGCATTGAACTCTCGAGAGGCAAATGCAGAAAATAGACGCAACTTTAGTCATAATCATGCAAATTTCACCTGTGTTTTTGGCTCTGTCCAATTGCATATTTCGTTATATTCAGAAAGGCTATTAAATATGTGCATGCCATGCAAATGCCCCAAACGATGGATAACACAGTCATACACAGAAGAGTTATGGACCAAGCAGAGGGCAGAGAGTTGCAGATGCCGAATGAAATTTTCTGCTGCATTTCTCTGACAAAGTCAAACTCAAGACTTAAGCCCGGCTTCCAGCTGTGTGTGTGCGAGTGTGTGTTTGTCTGTATAAATGCGCTTAAATGGCCATTGTAGGGTAGCCAATAAGCCTCTGGGGCTTAGCCAATTCGGTGCAGCAACACTCATAACAGCAGCAGCAGCAATTCCAACTGCAAATGCAACTGCATTTTTTTGCATTTCATTCGTAAATCAATAAAAATCAAATAATACACAAACTGCGGGATCAATCACATTTATGCTAATGCAACTTACATAATCGGTGCGGTGTGGGGTGGTAGTTGGGTTGGGTTGTGTTTTGTGGGGTTAGATGGGTGCATGCCGCTGCCATGAGAAATTCAATTGAAATTTTGCTTTGACAAATTTGGCGCGTATTTGAAATAGCTTAGGTAAGCCACACGCAGATATGTATATACATATGTATCTATGTGGAAGTATAAGTACTATATGCAGTGTATAAAACGAAAAATACTGCATTCAAGTTTTGCAATTATAAAAGCGTATCTGTTGGCCGAACGGGCACAATGAACGGGGCATATATGTTTGGTTCTTGCACTTTCACTGCTTTAAAATGCATACCACCTACATTTTGTTGCTCGATTTGCTTTGCTTTGCTTTGCTTTGCTTTGACGGTTCAGTGGCCAATGGTTGGAATTGTTGTGGCGATTGTTGTGGTTGTTGTGGCGATGCTTCAGGGGGCGATGGAACCACCGTTAAACATTCTGCATAAGTAAGGAAATTGTTACGGGAAGACGAGCTACCGATGCGGATGCTGTGACCAGCGGCTGATCCAGCGGCAGATCCCATTGTTCTACTGCTGAATTGCAAATCGCACTCATAGTTCGAATACTGCTGTTCGATTCGGTTTGGTTTGGTTCGGCTGCAATTTGCCGTTTGTTGGGGCAGGCAGCCCCAGCCCCAGCCCCAGGCAAAGTCACAGCATCACAGAGCTTAAGCCTGAGCTTCTGCTTTAGCCACCAGGTTCAATCAACCCTCGTCCAGCGGCCAGGCCATTGACTTGCCCCACGTGGGTGTGTGTGCTGAGTGTACTGTGTATGGTGTGAGTGTGGACCGTATCGTGGTCAATGTGGCCTTGTCGTTTGCCCAGGTTGAATGTACCGTTGTGTCTTTGAACTCTCTCGTTGATCTCTGCCTCTGCCGACCAGCAGCTATGGCATAACGCAGCAGCCGCTGCCGCTCTGCCGCCCTTTGGACGTCGCAGCCGCAGTCGCAGTCGCCATGCCAGACACCCAGACGACGCCAATGAATGAGACAACGAACTCGCTGAGAGATGCCGCCGAAAAAAAGAGTAAACGATATCACTCAAATAAGCAAAGAAATAGCCAGTCGAAATCGAAATATACCTGACACGATCTTTTGCATGCAAATCGCTTTTAGAGATCACTGAGTTCGCCAGAGAGCAATTAACATTACAAATTTTTGGCTGCTTGGGCAAAAAGGAAGAAGCTGCCAATTAGCATCATGTGGAGCCGAAGAATTGATATGCAAAGAGCGTAGACGAGACTTGAATGAAAGCGATCAGTGATCGTGCTATGACAAAATCCTTGATGTCAACGTTCGTTGATCTCAATAAATGCGCCTAAGTTTCTCATTTGTGGATCACAGCATTTAGCTCTGTTGCCAACTCAAATTCAGGCAGCACTTTGCAGAAAGAGCTTAGTTTCGTATGTGAGACGATTAATCCAAAATCTAATGTAATAATTCCCAGCAGGTCAGCTAAACCACCATGCTTCACAGCTCAAACCCATGCCTCACATTAAGGTTCGGTTCTTGAAACTAGTTTTCCACAGCTAATTGGGTTCGGAATCAAACCGGTTTAAAAAAGTTCTTGCTTCCAAGTTTTCCCGAAAACCAATTTGTAAACTCATATAAAACAATATTGAGTATTAAAAGACATTTGAATTTAGGGTTTTCCCTCCTTAAATGAGCTTCAAACAATTTTTTGGGCACTTACTCAACACTGTTCTAACACCCCAAACGCATTGATACATAAAGTAATGAGACCCATGTCCATATCTAATTATTTACATACTAAGCGCTGCCCTTTGGCGCCTTTCTGCTGCAGTCCACCCAATCCCAATGAAACTTGTTGCCTGATCTGGCTGACTGGACGGCTGGCTGGCTAGCTGGCTAGCGATTTGGCGTGGAGCGACATGGCCTGGCCTGCGCATGGGTGATAAATAAATTCAGGTATTAACTTGCCATATATTTTCATTATATGCGACACAGAAAGTCGTGTTTTATTTCAACACAAGTGGATTTTAATAATAAAATGTGTCTAATTTGGTACCCACTCGCACCGAAAGCAGAAAACCTGATTGCCCAACACCTTTTCCAGGTGAGATCGCCGGCCAGTCGTTCGCCATGGCTTCCCACTGGCCTTTATGCTAGGTGTGCGGTGTATGTGCAACTGCAACTGCAACTTGCAACTTGTATCCGTATCCTCCGTGGTACGTGCGAGGCGTCAATGCTTCATTTTCACTGTCATCTTAAGTTGATTGCAAGTTACGAGCGTGTTGACAACAACAACAACAACAACAACAATAATAACAACAACCACAACAACAACAATAATAATAACTACAAGAACTGTGCAGAGACTAGGGGCATGGTAACGGTAATTGTCGGCGCGCATGCGTATGGGTTGAGGTTATGTTGAGGGGTTAATGCCTGGTTGAGGTTATGTCCATGTGCGGGCGGCTTATTAATCAGAGCGCTCTGGAAAATTGCGCAACTCTTGGGAGCATGTGGCATGAGGCATGATTCATGCTTAATTGGAACCCCCGTCCCCCCGCACCACCACCCCACCCATGCAACAGCCGTACAAATCTCACCCAGTTGTCAATTTCACAGACAACACATTTCAATCAAACTTTGCTGTGCCATAAATAAACCAACAACTGGACAGAGCCTCCAGCTCGCAGACCCATGCACTTTTCAGCTTAAAAGACTTGTGCTTAAATTACAGCATGGATTTGATGTTGTTGCTGTTTTTGTTGTTGTGTGCACGCCTAACGTTCACATTTTTCCACATGAAATTATGAAGTCTACTTGGCAATTAATACGCATGAGCCTGTGCCTGGCCAGGCCCGGCTCCGGCTCCGACTCAGGCCCAACTATATGGCGGGTGCTGTCGTCTCGCATGTCAATTTGATGGCAATTAACTACGGCGAGCGTTTTGTTTTAATAATAAATTTAATGAGCTGCCAAAAATGGTTGCAAATTTACGTGGCAATTAGCGAGCAAAGCGACACTTGGCCAACAGATCGTGTGGTGGTCGCTCATTCGTTTGGTCAGCGGTGCCGCCAACTGCTCCATATTGCTAATGAGCCGCTTTTTACTGTGCTTCGAGGCTTGGCCACAGTGTCTGTGCTGGCATTTCAAGCGGTTGCCAGAGGAGCGCATGGCATGTGGATTTGGCTGTTGGACATGCTTAGCTGCAAGGTGTGGCCAGTGACCAACATTAACAATCCTAATACACAGTCCACAGATGCAATGGTGCAAAGACAAAACAACAGTGCGGTGTAATAATGGAGGTATTTGATGGGCTTAGATGGGCTACTATGAATAGGACAACAAAAAATGGCGCCAGAAAATCTAAATAACATTCGTGAAATATATATATATGTATAAAATAACAACAAACAATACTTTTTAAAATAATTGAAACGAAAACGAAATAACCTTAAACAGCTTTTTACATGATATTTACTCCCAGAGCAAATTGCAGCCTTTTATCGAAAGAAAAAGTTCTAAGTTTTTAAATAAAATTTTAAATACATATGTCACCCAATTAAAACGATTATTTTCATAATCGATTACCTAACAAAATATCGACTTAATCAATTATACAACACTTAAAAATAAAAAGCCCACATTATCGATAGTTTCATCATTTTAATTAAAGCACTCACATATTGCAGACACATTTCATCAGCAGTAAAATAAGAAAATAGAATAAATAGAAGATACTGTTGCTGTTTTCCAGAATAAAGACCTTAGATGCGACAACTGACAATGGACATGGCGTGCCTTCAAACACTGAAGCTTGAAATCAAAACTTTGGAGAAAATATTCCCGAGGAATCACTTGCAGTTTCAGATTGTCAACGCCAATCTGGACGAGCTTTTGTGCAGATTCATCGACACGAATGGCAAGCACTATGATATCCATGCGAACATCACAGAGACGTATCCATCGACGCCGCCAGTTTGGTTCGCCGAGAACGACGAGCCGAGCATAGTGCAAGCCCTGCAAATCCTAAGCAACACTAATGGACAGGACAACCACGTAATCATTCAGGTTGAGCTGCTTCTTCGCGAGCTGTGCCGTTTCCACAACATTGCGCCGCCCAGTGATATTAATAATTTGACGATACCATTGGATTCGGAGCAGCTGCCCGTCTGTCAAAAGGATAACGACTCCGATTCCGATGAGAATGAAATAAAGGAATATGATACTTTCTTCTGTGAGTGCGAGGCGGGTAACGAGTGTGATGAAAATTTACCGTTGGCAATGGAAAACTTTCAAATAACTAAAGCAAATGATGTCATGGACCAGGAGCAATTAGCGACTCTTAAAAGACTGCGTCAAAGTCAAAGACAGCAACATTTGATAGGTTGCGCTGGCAGTTCCGTCCAAGCCACCGATCGCCTGATGAAGGAGCTGCGCGATATTTATCGATCAGATGCATTCAAACAGAAAACATACTCAATTGAGCTAGTCAACGACTCTATTTACGAGTGGAACATTAGCCTCAACTCTGTGGATCCGGATAGTCCACTTCACGGGGACCTATTGCAGCTGAAAGAGAAGGAGGGCGCAGGCGGTATTCAGTTCAGTGTCCTCTTTAGGGAAACGTATCCATTTGAGCCGCCGTTTGTTCGTGTCGTGCATCCAATCATCTCTGGTGGCTATGTGCTCATCGGTGGCGCCATTTGCATGGAGCTGTTAACCCCTCAGGGCTGGAGCTCCGCCTACACTGTCGAGGCGCTGATAATGCAAATAGCCGCTACGCTGGTCAAAGGCAAGGCGCGCATACAATTCGGAGCTACCAAGAAACTCACACAGGCCCACTACAGTCTGGCACGTGCCCAGCAAAGCTTCAAGTCGATGGTGCAGATTCATGAAAAAAATGGTTGGTTCACTCCACCCAAGATGGATGGCTAAATCTCGAGTCGTGTTTACAGAGTACTCACAAAACCAAGCAATTGATAAACAAAAATTCGAGCTATCATCAGAACTGTCATTATAGCCGTACAGTTCTGCCTTGTAATAAATTACTGAACAATGAAATCATTCTCATTAACAATTACGAATATTTTTTGTGTATTCCCATCGTAATTAAAATCAATTGATGTATGGAGAAACACTTAATTTTTTTAAATTAAAGTTTGTACGTGGCTTCCCAGGAAAACCTACAGATAAATTGTCGTAAATACAGCTATCGCTTTCTAATAGGAAAGCTTCGATTACATAGCTGACAAAATTATAAATAATTGGAAAGCCAAAATTGACATGGAAAAAAAAAATTAAACAAATATGTACCTTATTTATAAAATATTATATTTTAATATAACTCAGAACTAGTCCAATTTGGTGTATGAAAATCATTTGTTCAAAATTATATGTATAACAATTCTTTGAAATAAAAACAAGTTTTTGTCTAAAATGAAAATACCGTTTCGTATTTCAAGAAAAATAGGAAGACCTTCTATACAAACGTTTAATATCAATAAAATCTGATACGAATATATTTTTAAAACCAGAAAAGTTTCCCATGCAAATAAGAAAGCTCTTAAATGCCGAATTTGGTCAAGATATATTTTAAAGCAAAGATGTTATTCATATAAGAACTTGATTTTTGGCCGATCGTTTCTACTTCTGCATATATACTGCCTGCAACAGAATTATGAGTGCTTTGGTGATAGCCTCAAAAATGAGACTAGTTTGTATAGAAACAGGTAGGTCTTGGCCTTGTCGATGCATCTGTTTATAATAATCAAAGATGATATTCTGAAATAGTAGGTATTCCTCTGGTAGCTATATGATATAGTGGTCCCGACGCATGCGTACGGACCTAAGATTTAAGTCGATAGCTTTAAAACTGAGAAGATAGTTTGCATAGAAACAAACAGATGGAAAGACGGGCATGGCTTTACCAACTCGCCTGTTGATACTGATCTAGAATCTATATGCTTTATGGAGACGGAGATATCTCTTTTTATGCGTTACACATTTTATGACAAAATTGTAAGACTCTCTACAAGGGTATAAAAAGCTCTCTATTGTAAATTAAATATTTATTATAATAAATAAATATATTTTATACGATTTAAATAACGTTTCCCTTAATTAAAAAAAAATGTTACTTCAGTTATCAGCAAAGATACCTATATATTTTATCATGTGAATTCACTCTGTAAATTCAAAGGAAATCCGATTTAAAACAGAAGCTACTTAAGATATTTTATACAAATGTGGAAATAGGAAGGCAACTCGTCGAACACTATCGACTGGGGCATAATTTATTTTATAAATTTAAAGTAACTAGATTAAAATATTATTAAAAGCTTTTATATTCTCGTAATCGCACACTTTCAGTTGATTTGAGTTATGCTGGAACTTGGGGAAAATTGAATTTTCCATTCAAACACCGTTATGTCTGCATGTGCATGTGTGAAAATGGTATGCAGTCCTATAGATTAGATAACTTGTTTAACAATTGGTCCCGACTAGAATGATTGAATCTCCGCGCCAAGGCAAAGCCCGTCTTAGAAGAAGCTGACATGGGGGAGAATAGGGAGTTAGGGAAACAAGACGATTGGGTGTTAGTGATGGGTGACTGTCGAGGATTGCGCTGATTCCTCACCTCATCTGTGGGTGATAGCCATATTGCTCGCGCAGCTCGGCCTTTGTGATGGTGCGCTCCAGTTGCTCGGGCATCAAATCAAAGTGACGCGCCAGTATCTTCCAGTGCACCATGTTGAAATAGTTATATTCGCCGGATTCCTGATAGCCGCATATGACATAGTGTGGATTGTCCGCCTGACGCCGGATCCAAAGACGCTCATAAATGTGGAAACGCCAGCCGCGTTCGGCCAGTTCTGCAGCCGCCAGCATTTGCATCATATCGCCCGGGTAGGTATAGAAAAAGAAGAACAACAGCTCCACCTCCATCTGATCTATCTTGGGCTGCGGCAAGTCCTGCCCGCCAGCGCGTCGATAGTGCAGCGGCACATCATAGTTAACCTCATGTGGCGCACTGCGTCCGCCCTGCAGCGGGCCGGCAAAGCAGGCGTGCAACTTGTTCGCCTCGCAAGCACAGCAATGCGCATCCACATTTAGTCCAGCCGCCTCGTGGCCAAAGATCTGCGACAACAGATGCGGATTCTGTTGCGCCGCCTCTAAGTTGCTAGCCAGTCCGGCCAGGCCGTAGGCACCTTCCATGCTGCTGCCCGGTCTATCCCAGCGACGTGTGCTGCTCTGCGGCGGTGTTATGTCAAAGGTAACGCCACCCAGCGGCACACCCATGCGATTGGTGCGCAGGCGCCCATAAAATTTGATGTGCTCAAAACCAGGTGGCGGACCAATGTTGGGAGCTGTCGTGTCGTTGTTTGTCGTCTGTCGGCTCCAGGCACGTTGACCCACACCGGCGGTAAGGAACTGCTTATCGAAGATGCCGCTGCTCCGGCGCTCGAAGTAATTTTGTTGGTACGCATCGCTTTCCGGGGAGAACAGTTCGGTGGGGCTGTTATTAAAATCGGTGGTGGCGGCAACGAGTGCCACCGTTGGCGCCTCATTATCAAGCGTTTCATGATCGCTGGAATATGAATTATTTTTGCAGCCATTGCTGCTGCCGCTACTGTGCAGCTCCACTAGCAGATCGGGGACCGGCTCCGAGTCCAGCACGGATATCGCCCGCTCACTGACACTGTCTGGTGACGGCGGCTGCAGCACCTCATCGTCATCATCGTCGCTTATCATGGCTGTCCAATCATCCGGCACGGCTGCATTGCTGCCACGCAAATCATCGTGAGTGCCCGGCAAGGCTGGAAAATCCTCGCGCAATATGGTAAACTTTGGCGGCGGCGGTGTGGCTGGCGGCGAGGACTCTGGCCTGGACATATTCTTGACCACATCCACATACAGCGCCGAAGAGTTCAAATTCTGCTTGGTTTGCTCTGTTTTCTTTTTACCTTCAGCGGATGCTGCAGCGGCCGCGGCAATTGCAACAGCTGCCGCAATCGCCTTCGCATTGTGACGCTTCATTTTTTTGAACGAAACACAAACGAAAATAATCCAAATAAAAACAGATGATTTGATAGCAGCTTAAAAATTTTTTTCAACATTTGACAGCCGGAGCAGATGTTTGACAGTGCTGATAATGTCAAATTAGGCGAACAGTGCTGGACAATCGCCGGCTTTTCGGATCGATAGTCAATTAGCATCGATAACTTGCAAAGCTCTACTCAAATGCAAATTTAACGAATTTCTATAACGTTTATAGTTGTGCATGAGGAGTTTGTGTGCTTGTGTGTGTGTGGGTGAGGGTGCTACGGAAATTGCCATAAACCAATTTAAAAGTCGAATCATAAATTTAGCAAGCTGCCTAAACGCAAATTCACCTGCAGTTGCCGCCAATTGGCAACGGAAAGAAACGATCGTCAGGTTATGCAAAGAGTTATGAAAAATGCTGGTGCAGTAGAAAAGGGAGAGAGAGAAAGAGACAGAGAGAGAGAGAGGGAGAGAGAATTACAGGCCATTAACTTAAAATGACAACAGCACAACATAAATCTCAGGCCAGCCGCTTTGTGGCTGCACTTAAAGGCAAATGTCTGGAAATTGACAAAAGGAACGCCGCATGACCATAAACTGAAGCTAAGACTTGGCTGGAACCTGGTCCAAAGTGGTGGCACGGCTGTGGAGTGGGCGGCGCAGGCGTTGGCATTGTGCGCTAATAGCCCAAGCACCATGCAACACCAGCCACTGCCCACCAAACCAGACGGACGAAGAGGTGCCGGAGTGTTGCCACACCCCAGTCCCCCTCCCCAACGGGCACTTGGGAAATTTATGCGAATGAGGTGCGAGCGTCAAATTAACGAACTTGTCTGCGAGAACGAGGAGCGCAGGAGAAGATGCAGATGCGGCCCCGCGGCAAAGCACAGACTAGCCACAATCCTATCTCTCGCTCTCTCTGTGTCTGCCCATATCTGCATCTCTTTCGCACTGTTAAGTCAAAACATTCAGGAAATCAGGTGCACGCAGTTCGGCAAATTAAGCACAAATAATATAAAATACAATAATGCTAAATCCATGCCGCAGGCATGAAAAATGATACACATAAAGGGGGACAGACAACAGACCCCATTGGAGATGGTACACCAAAGATGGATTATTATTTGAGAAAAAAGGCATTTACTTTCCAGCATATCTTATTTGTTTCTTGGGAACTTGGAATCAAACAAGTTAATGACCTAAAAGTTTTCAGTTCAGAATGTAGAATGTAAAATCCCAGGTTTTAGATATGGAAAGCTATGGTTACTAGTGAGTACTATGTAACATTTTAGGCTCATTGTTTTCAACTATAATAAAAATTGAAAACAGATTTGTTTTTTTTTTTATTAAGACCGATTTTAAAAGATCGCATTAACTGAACTTATTTTAATGTTTGAAAATAATGAAAATTTTCATACACTGTTATTTTTTAGCCGTTTGCAACATTGCTGAAAAATGTATATCATTTTTAGTGCTGATTAAATTCACATAAGTAATGCATAGTTTGAAAACAACATAATGGCTTTATCACCTGATATTAACAGTGGAAAAAAATTGTTATTTGACTGACAAAATGAAAAGGTCGTGTTCTTCAGCTATAAAGGCACGACTATATAGACACACGATATGTCACCGCAAAACGTGCACGACACGCGCCCATCGCTAGCCAAAGCTAACTAACATTATGAATTACCACTTTGGCTCAGGCAGAGCAGAAGCTGCTTGAGCTTGGCCACAAAAACTACTATAAATCATACTCATGTTGCGCTGGCAAAGACAACGACAACGCCGATCCGGGCTGGCACCCAAGTGCAGTGCAATGTTTTCCGAGTTCCAGATATCAGAGTCCAAGTGCAACGAGAGCCAACGGCCACTTTGTAGACAGCGGACGGGTCAGCAATTGCTGAGCCATTAAATTGCCATTGCCAACAAGTGAAGCGCAGATGCCGAGCCTGGACACCAACTTTACCTGTTGCTCGGTCGGTAGGTGTTAAGACCCGGCATTCACTTAAGCTGCTTTGTACTCACACAAGCTCCCAAGATTACCAGCTCCAAAATTACCCGTGTGTGCATATCTCGTATATTTGCAGAGTGAATGAACTATTCCAGTGCCAGGCAAACATTATGGAAATTAGCCCTGGCCCCAAAGTGACGCCCCATCACCGACACAAATGACCCCAATGCGCATCACTCAACTGCGTGTGCGTCGTCAGTTGGAGCTGGAGCTGGAGCTGGCCTAATGACCAGCATCAGGAGCAACAACAGCGAGAGCACTTGCATCCGCAGAAGTTGGTCGGACGCACAGTTTTACGATCAGTTTGTGCAATTGTGTGGGCCAGGCATGTCTGCCTTGTCCTGAAACGCTTAGCCGGGCCATTAGTCGAAGCGTCCTAATGGCCATATGTTTATGAGGCTCTTCGCAGCACTAAAAATTATGCATATGTAATAGGTGTAGATCTCTTGTAGCTGTTGTGGGCGGTGGACACGTTTGTTTTATGCTCTCTGACTAATTTCTTTGATGGCCTTGCCACATTTAGCTGAAGAACCAAGCTACAAAGTCTTACAATATTCCTGGAGCTTATTCGGAGCTCCTAAATACTTTTACTGAAGAAGTGTAAAATTATTATGAACAAACGAATCAGAAGACACGAAATGTCCTAGCTACAATATAATTACATAATCTTGTAAAGTGTTAATATTCTAAGTATATAGCCTTGCAAGAAATAGGAAAACCTTAAACATTTAGTTACTGAATCTAAATTTAGAACGTGAAATATAGAAAGGTATATAAAGATGTAAGAGCACACCATAAAATTTGTATTTAAAGGTTGTCTACCAGTTTTTAAGAAAGATGTTAAATTTTTTTTAAATAGAGTCAATTCTTTTAATGTCTAACTAAGAACAATACATTTTCTTTAAGTTCGTGTATGTTCGTTGCTTGATTCATTTTTAATTGTATATGTAGAATTTAGAACATATTTTAAGACAATTATTTTATAATGTCAATAACTAAACAATAAAAAGCGTTCTAGTCGGGAGTAGCCGACAAGCAGATACCAAGAATTAGTTATTTGGTGTGCACCCAAGGATTTACTTGCAGTTCTGCAAATCAAACACTTTATATGTGACAATATTTGAATAATTGCATTCAGCATTTTCCCTCCACGAGAGCAGGGATAAAAGTTGTATTAGAAACAGTGATAGCCGTACAATCTACATTAAAGCTAGTCAGTAAGGTTTTGAAATAGTTCTAACTTAATATAGTTCACAAAGAGTGTAACAAATATATAATAAAATGTATTAAAACGGTGGTTTTTGCAAGAATAATCATGAAACAGGTCTAAAATAAATTTCCATAACGTTGAAAATTAATTTAAAAATAAAATTACACAACACCAAACCTTTGACCTTAATTTCCACCGTTGATCACCAATAAGTCGATCAGTCAGTCCCCCTTACCTTTTCAAAGAATTGAAAATTCCTAATAAGCAAGTTGTAGCCAAGCAAAGCTATTGACCTTGTCAGGCCCATCAACTTGATGCTGTTTGGAACAAACTAGTCCATCATTACAGATGAATTACCAACTTGAATCATCAATCAATTGCCTAAGAAAACCAACTCATAAAGTAAATGCAATTGCAAGTCAATTTTTGGGGTGCTTGGACAACAATGTTGCATTGTCGTTGCTGTAACCATTCACCGAATATTCACTGATTTCATAAAATATTACGATAAATGTCGTTTTCAACATTTATAAGCGCAGATTTTCATATTTTATTGCTTATAACTGCAAAGCGACATTAAATGCTGCTGCTTAAAGATACAAAATGCTGCGCATAATAAACCCAACACAGAACCCGATCCCCCAAAAACAGATCTGCCCAGACCCCAGAGCAATCCATACTAAAAACAAAAAAAAAAGAAAGAAAGAAAAAAAATGAATTGTCTTCATTTTGTAATTTAATGGTATTTTATTGAATTTTTGATGCACACGGACAAGGCGACCACGGTGTGGAGCTGCATCCTTGGCTGCTGTGGCTCCAGTGGCTCCAGTGGCTGCTGCCGGGTTTCGAGATCTTCGGTTAGTTGCCGCCGCCTGTTGACATTTAAAATATGGCCGCGTGTCAGAGCGGATGCCCTACGCCCATTTTTATAGCAGTCAGGTTTACATTTCGATTTCGATTTCAATTTTTTGGCACTGATCCCCAATACACAGTACCCAGTACCCAAGACCCGAGCCCGAAGCTGTTCCTGAAGCCGGCGTAAATTAAATTTGAAGGTCTGCACAGCGTCTGAATTCCCGAGATGCCAACAAAATGTGCTTTCACTTGACCCGCAGTGCTGCGTAAATAAATTTTATCGCTCTGTTGACACGTGCGCGTAATATTTCATTAAATTAAAAATACAGAAATAACAAAAAATATACAAATAATAAAAATAAATCCGATGCAAAATGAGCCATTTTTGAATCGCCGAAGCCTAAATACCCTTCCATGCAGATGGATTAAAATTAAAAATCACAATTAACTAAAATGAATGAAATGTAAACGATATAATCCAATCTTTTCGATTTTAAAATCTTGGGAATTACAACCAAACAAACTTTGTTTGCTTACGACCGATTTTTAATTGGGCAAACGACCAGTGTTGGGCAACACTGCTACATATATGCTACTTCGCAACAAAATACTTTCTTTGATAAGTATTTGTTTTGATTTTAGTTAAAAATGTTTTGTAATGTACAGAAAAATATCTTTGTCAAAAACTGAGGAGAATTGTAATTGAATATTGTGTAAACTTTGTTTTGAACTGATAGATAGAAGTGCTAGATATTTCAGTTTAATAAACTTGATCGGCGGATACTCAAAGCTTTTCTTATTATTCTTCATAAAATGTTCTTGACGAATCTTAAAAAAATATTGTATTACATTGGTTTTTGTATAACTTATAATCTCAAAAAAAAAATAATTCAAAATATAAGAAGCTAATGAATAGACGAACTGCAACGTTATTATCAAAAATAAGTCTGTATTTATGTAAAAGCTAATCGTAATCGATTCGAAACGACTCAAAACAAATTTATTGAGAGTATATACAATGGGATCGTTAAATGCCTGTTGACTTCATTAATTGTATGTACCCATTGTAAGAGTATAAATATATATGCAATCAGTAAGGCTTGTGCAGGGTGCATAAACAAATCGGCAGCCGCATCGTAACTTCGTTTTCAATTTGGCAAGTTTGACACTTGGCCAGTTAGTCAATTGGCCAAGTTTCACAATTGGCCAACGGGCGCGCAATTCAAAAATGTGTCCAAGTGCCACCTACGTTGCATGCTGTTGGAATTGGTTTGAAGTTGCAGTTAAAGTTGCCGTTGCGCGTTGCGCGTTGCCGCTGTCATTGGGGGCAACCTGTCGCTACTTGCGCCATTCACTTGCCGGCAATGCGTGGCTCCTGCTTTTGCTCTGATTGCAAATGTCACGTAAAGCAAAACAACAATCAGCATGGGCCATTTCTTAGACCGCTATAACAAATAAATAAACTCGCGTGAGTTGCAACTTTAACTTAAGCTAATTAATCACAGACTTGCCCCCTGGCAAATGCGACTGCAGCACAGGTAAATTAAATACCGCCTAGTTATTGGTAAAGCTATTGGTTGCTAATATATATGGACAAGTTAGGGGGATAGGTAAGATCTACTCCCATTGAAGAGTATATTCGATATTTTTACAAATTTATTTCGTTCTCAAAAAAACCTAAATACAAACAGTGGAAAGCGGATAAGGAGATAGAATCCGTAGGGACTTGATCCATGTTGAGTGGTAGCTTTTTATTCAATATATAGTCTTTAGATCTAAGATCTGGTGGCTTCTACCGACAGAGAGCTACGCGGCCGGAGGAACAGGCAGACAGGGCGCAAAAAGAGAAAGATAAAGTTTATGCTTCTGTAGTGAAAATCTCATATTTCACAAACGCAGATATAAAAGAACGTAAATATTTTTGTTCAGTCTACCCAAGTACATGATCATTATAAGCCCACTTTGTATATATGTATGTAAAACCAATTAGGTAACTGCATGTTAAGCGTATGCCAAGAGGGAATTTATTGAATACACTCGAATTGTAATTGTAATTGTAACTGAAACTGCAGTTGATGTTGCCGTTGCGGCCCTTACCCTGCGGTCAGTCATAATTTTAGCCATAATCGAATCGTATCGGTTAAGAGTAATGGACCAAAGGGTTGGAACCACGGCAACGCCCTCAACATACTACCGAAACATACGAGTACGGCCCAAAACGTATTCGTTGCGCACATTTTTCATACTTGCCTTCAACTTTGCACTGCCAAAGCGAATGAACCGAGTGACCAGAAGATAAGAGCCATACATAAAAAGAAAAAAGCAACTCAAGGCGCACTTTCAATTAATCAACGAAATTAATTAAGCCCCCCCGATCAGTGATCAGTAGTGGCCAGGCAACGGCCTCCTGAACACCGAGAGCGCTGAGCATTGAGGATTGCAACATAATTTTCATTTTGGCACAGCGTGCATTTGTCGTCGCGTTGTTGTTATCATAGCAGGACGTGGCGTCGACGTCCACGTTCATGTCCAAGTCCATGTCCGCGTCGCCAGCTCAGCCGCTCAGCAGCTCAGTTGGTCAGTTGGTCACTGGTCACCGCACTCAATTAGCACGCATGTAGCGCAACGGTGCGGCGATAATTAAGCCAAAGCCTCTGCATATGCACACATACATACATATAGCTGAAGCACTAGCCTGGGTCTAAAGCCCGAATTGGAGCCTGGTGACAATTGGGCCCGCACGATTTATGCGCTGCAGCCTGATGCCGGCGACCAATTGCGCAACATTTGTCTAATAAATTTGCGTTTAATCACGGCACAAAATGCTACACGCTGTGATTAAGTCCGCTGACGTTGACCGTACCAACTACCGTTTTTGGCCATGATAAGCAGCAGCAGCAGCAGCAGCAGCGGCAGTCAGGCAGCAGCCTCCGAGCCTCTGGATTATAATTCAACACCTAATGCTTAATATGAATTCTCCGTCTCCTGATAGAAGGAGTAAGCAACAATCACTACATAGATAGTAGCTGTGAAACGCACGTGTTAATTAATTATTTAGTTCAATTTTAAATTACGTGCTTCTCTTCAACTCACTGCCTATCGAGAGAAAGGAGTATGCGACCAGTAGATCCTCTTCTATGCTGGCACTGGACATCAGCAGGTAGAATATCAATTCGATAATTAAACTCGTAAGCTTCACAACTATTTGTACGGGCAGTAAATAGTTAAGGGTTTCAGGCTGTCGAAACACTGTGCTGAAATATTGTGTTACCACCAGATTTTAGGGCACTCACATTATATGCGACAGTCAGTAGTAAGATTCCAGCAATTATATTGATCTGTGCATGCAGAAACCATATAGCGATCATACGATGACAAATCTGTCCGTATTCCAATACCACTAAATACACATTGGCAAAACCGTGCAGGATGATAAAGTAACCAAGTAAGACGCACCCCAATCGTAGAGACATGCAACATAGAAATGACTTCAAAACAATCATGCTTAATAAAGTACACTACCAAAATTGAGTTTTTTGTTCGATTTGTTCTCAGGAAGTAACTATTCCAATTTCTATGTAAATTTGTAATTTTGAAAGTATTTGCGAAGAAAACAAAGATGTAATTTCTTCATGGTTTGGCCTCTAAAATAATTTGGCATTTAAATCTGGCAACATTGTTCTTGGTCAAAATTCATGTACAAATGGTACCCTCAAATATCCTATATAGACATAGGTCAAAGTTTCACACCTCTACAACTCGGTCAGATTTAATCCGATTTTCACGAGGTTTTCCTCTACGTTCACGGTTTGGCCTTTAGATTAATTGGGCATCCAAATCTCGCAACATTATTCTTGTATTTTATTAAAGTTTAGACAACGTTTCACTGCTGCAATTTCTCGCACAGAAACCCTTTCAATTATTTCCGATTAATTAACGCTCTTCTAGCGTCACATACCACTAACATCTTACGGAAGTAAATTGAATATATTTGCAAATATAGAAAAATTGTGTTATATTCAAAAACTAACATATTTATGGCTTATCACAAGTATTTCAGAAACTATAGAATGTAGGAAAATCAGTTAAACTGGTTTAAAACATGTAGTTATATATAAATGAAACCGGAAATTCCCCCATTGGTCTATAGCATATATCTTCACAGTTTCATTATACCGTTTGTTATACATTCTAAATTGGCAAATCTAATCTCAGCAAGGCGGTCTGGCAGGGTTTTTCATTTAACAATGTTATTCCTATATAATGAATGATTCTGCATATATCGTTACTTGAAATGCTAAGTCTATAAAACAAAAAGTTTATTCGCTAGGGCTTTGGATTATCTGTCTAGCTTTTTGGCTTTAATTGAAATCAAAATTTTAATATATATCAAAATTAAAGTGTTATGCTACCGAGTGAACATCTACGCAACTTAAATCAACGTCTTATACCATTGACACCAGAGCTGATTCAGGATATGTTGGATAACGAGGGCCTTGAGTATCAGACGCCACCTGGCGGCCGTTCGCTTTGCTCTGAGGACTACAGCTTAGGGAGCACAAGTCATAATACCGCAACGCAGTTTCAAGATCCGCACCGGTCCCAATCTCGGCAAGTTAGGCGATGCGAGAAGAGCTCCACGGCTCGCAGACCAAACGGGGAGAGCGATAGTTTTGAGGAAGATAGCCAGCTAAAGCATCAGCGTGCTAGGAAGCATAATCTGTCGAGGCCGTCGAAACCGAAATATCATTTGGAATTACTTTATGCCGGCAGGCAAGGTCAGCAGTTTAGTAGCAGCACAGAAGATGAGTCATCGAGCTTGAGAAATCTTTTAGATATACTTCGGTCCGCGGAACGACATAATCACAGCAAGAACACCGAGACAAGCTCGGCTGGTGGTTGTACGGTAGCTAAGCAGCCCGAAACATTCTCCATGGAATTCTTGTGCATCAAACCATCGAGAAGATGCCTGTATAGTACAAGCTCTGACAGTTTAATTTCCAAACCCTCGAAACATATAGTGGAACAAACCGATCTTGACGCACAAAATTATTGCCGCGGAAATCAGCATTGGATTAACATGATGGTGGTACCCAAGTCGGAGACATCCTTTCTACTGAATCAATGCAAACTACAAAACTTTAAGACGAACAGCTGCAATGCCTACTACACGCCCAATGCGAAGGACTTCAGGCGAGACCGTGAGGCGGCTGCTTCACTCTTGGCCAGACCCCGCTGCAAACGGAATTCTAGGAATGCGTATTGGTAGTGAAAGTGAAGTGACTTTTTAATGGGCATTTTAGATGCACACATGTTCAAAACTATGTAAGCCCACACCAACCAAAACAACAACAACAACAACAATAATAACAACAAATTGCCTGTCATGTCATGTGTATGGAGAAATGCTTTTAGTTGAAAGTCTTACCTAGAGAATATCAGAGAGAGAGAGAGTGAGAGAGGGGGAGAAGCAATAAGGTTACCCTAAAACAAAAGCTGTGTTCAAGCCTACATTTTTCCCTCGATCGAACATCAAAGTGTGTGGGATCTATAGCTTTCAAAGTTTACGTTTCATCAAGACTGCGATTCTTAAGAAAATTCCCAGCGCTTGCAAAGACAAGTCTTCATCGCTGTAAAAAGGTTAAGAGCGAAAACTAAACCAGGTTGCGTCTCTAGGAATAGCATGTTATCTTCTGTTCTTCATGTGTGTTGATAAGAATAAGACTAGGTCAATCCTTTTACGGATAATTTATCCCCTTTTTATAGAGTGAATAGAGAGAGAGAGAGTCCTTTGAATTATCTTAATTATGCTACCATTTTAGTCTCATCAGGTGCTGAAATAGGTTTTAGAACTCGAACAAAAAACAGAAAATTTACTCTGGAGAGTATTAGCATAGCTGCTGTTGAAATATTTAGAATATTTTGAGAAATTGAATCCAAAATTTATGTTAAGATCCAAACTCGCTCACAAATGCAAAGGTGAGGCTTTAAGCTACTTTTGAGAGCAAGAATCACTTTCGGTCTGAAGTATTTTGGCAGGCAACTTATATTGACTTTTCCTTGGTTTTAAGATCGTAAGCTCGAGTCACCTCCCTTTAATTGAGACCAACGCCTTCAGACATCATTTCTGTCCACTATCTAAATTGGGTACCAGGCTAAGTCAATAAACGCCTTTGTACTATGGTGTTTCCATACATTATCTTAAAAACTCAAACTCCTTGAGGCCGCAACAAAATTTGACCATATATATATAGGTATAAAGCGCACATTATGGCCCACATATAAATCACCATTAATTTGACAGTAGATTTTACATAACTGCGTCCAACAGGTGAAAGCGAAAAGCGCAGCTGGCTATGGTCATGGCCAGATAAAACCCAGGAGATGTTGGCCCGGCTCCAAATGGAGAGTCATGAAGAAAAACTCGCCACTTGCACTCGTAAAAATTTAGTACCTGACATGGCATGCAAAATCGAATTGTGTGCTAATATTTGGCCGAATACTGCACAAGAGATCGCCTGGGGCCACCTTTTGGACATGGACATGACGTAGTGACTGCGGACGAGGAGTTTTCCCAGTGCCAGCATCGACTTTCTGACAACAATAAAATCATTTTTGCATGCTCAAATTGGCAAATACCAGTTAGGCTGCGCTGGATGTGTTGGCCAGCTAGGGCGGGCGATTGTATGTGTGGAATAATCCAAGGAATGGCCAACGTCGGCGTTTGTCCACCTTGCAAGTGTCTCCGTGATCGACATGCAACGCCAGTGAAAATGGTTGTCAAATGGGTAAAAGTTGTCATGGAACCCAGCCGGCCTGAGCCTAACTAAACCTTTTGTTGCTCCCACCTAAGGGTACTATAAATTTAAATAAATCGCCTGTAAGACATAATATTTGAGCTAATAAAAAAATGGACACATTTTAATGCCTAAGAAAGTTAGAGATTGCATGTTGCTTTATATTTGTGTTTTATCGACCATTAATAAATAAATAAATAAATTTAAATAAATTCAGTTGTTCCTTGCTTATTTATATCTTACAGTTGATATTTGAAAGTCAGTGCATTCATAATTAAATATTTGTTATTGAATTTGGAATATTAACACTAAACTATGGTACATTTAAATGTGGAAAAGATTATAGAAGAATGACTGCCGTGACAATATTATCTGCAGAAATGGATCTCTACCATGGACTCCAAGGCTTGAATTCCGTGAACTTTTTATGCCCCGAGCCCGTTGAAAATGGTTAAGAAAAAGGTATAAAATATGTATCAAACGGAAAAAATCATTTGAGATACCATAAAGCGCACATATTCTTGATGATGACGACAAGCTTAGTCAGTCTCACTAAGTCCGCCTGTCTGCATAAACGCCTCGAGCTCAGAAACAACAAAAGCTAGAGACTCGTAATTTGATATCTCCCTTCATAATAAGGATCAATATCGATTTTGAGACTTTATTCTTAGCCATAACTCAAAAATGAATATGAAGATAATCATGAGTGCACTTCTATACATAGTGTGGGGCAAACGGAAGAATAAGCACAACTTTGGCGCTGGGTTTTGGGAGTCTCCTAGTTGGACACTTCCGAGTAAAGCAATTTAAATTGTTTTTAATTGTTGTTTAAAATTAAGATTAAATAAAAAACATCTTCAAAAACACCCAACGCAAGGCATCACAATTCCCTTCTGACTGGCTACATTTAATTTTTGCAATAGTTAATTATCTATTTATCTAAGTTAATAGTTTATTTTTATATAGGGTTAAGTTCCTAGAATAATGTTAATGTATTATTGAAGCAGACCTTAACAATTTATAAAATTTATATTTGCGATATGATTATAGTTATGTTTGGCCTTATTTGAGCAGACAAAAGGCCACGTTTGGTGCCAGCGGCAGTCCCATAGCTGGAACTGGTTAACATGATTATGCAAGGTTAACTGCGTTGCGGGAGTTGGGGGGAACACAGATGATCGCAACGATCGAACGTACGTTTAGCCAACAATGTTGGGAATCTTAAGCCATGCACTTAAACTTAATCCAAGTCAAACAAAATGCCAACAAGAAGTTGCAGTTGCAGTTGCTATTGAAGTTGAAGTTGCAATGGCGAATTGCAAGCTGCGTAGCTTGTCAAAGACAATTACGCGGACGATCACAATTGAGTGACTGATTGGCGAGGGGAGAGTAGTGGCATGGTTGAATGGGATGCAGGCGTACAAAGGCAGCTTGAAACCTGAGACATTGAAGGCGTCGCGCCAAAATGCCACAAAATGTATATCCTCGAGAGACGCCGCCGCTGCCGGCGTTGCCAACTGGCGACAATAAAAAAGGTGCTGAGCAATTTGGCGGACGCGTCTCTAATTGAGCCCAACGGCGCCCCCTCCCCGCCCTCCGTCAATCCCACTGCCCCCCACACTCAACGCCAGTTGGCTGGAAGTCGTTGACACGTGTGTATGCCGGGGCACTATGCTAAAATTTATATGTATTAGCCATGGCTAAGTGTCTGGCCGATAAATGGAGAAAGGTGCTTTGATTTAGTCCAAGCGCTCTACAAAGGTTTAACTCGCTCGCCTGCCAGGTGACAATCAATTTGTATATTTTCGCTTGAAATTATTTCTTTAATTTTGCGCACACATGCAGCGAGCGAGATGGCATGCTAGCTGTGCAAGCGAGACGGCATGCGATTGGAATTTCATTTAGAAAGTTGCGCCAAAATGCAGTTTAAATAACAAAAAAGAAAAAATTTGCATTTGCCAAAGTCTGAGCGACATTGGCAGACTTCCGAGGCAGGCAGACAGGCGACAGACGAAAGACTTTTCAGTCTGTAGACTCTTGCGACATTCTTCTCGAGTCGTGGAACGCCTTCACTTTTCACTTGAAGGCCCGATAGCCTTCTCTTAACTGGGCCATTTAATACAAAATTTTATTATCATTTTTTCGGTGTACCCGCACGATTTCCATACGATTATTCTAATTCCGTCAATCATCTGCAACTGCAACTGTCTGCCTAACCAGTCAAGCTCGTGCTCTATTGATCTTGTTTTTTTTTCCTCTGTTAATTTCTCGATTTTGATCTTTAACTTGTCTTGAGAGCAGCCGATGCGATGCTGTATGCGTAGATGATTTTTGCCACTCCTTTGGGCCATGTGGCTGCGTACTTCTGATGAAATGCTTTCTACTTTGATTCATTGTCTTTGTGCCCAGCTTTGTTTTGAAAATTCAGTTTTGAAAATCGTTTGGCTTTAATGGCTTTTGATTGATTATCGCGTGCCACGCTCTGTGGGTGCTCCAGCTACAGCTCCAGCCCCAACCTCAACTCCAGCTTTAGCTCAAGCTCCATGTGTGCTGTTTGGCCCACGTTTTCTATGATGCTTTTGTGGGTTGTTTTCTATTTTTTTCCTACTTTTTTTTTTTATTGAAGTATGCTTAATTAGCTTGATGTGTGTGCCTGTCTCCCTCGCCGTTGCACGTGCTGTGAGTTCCTGGTACAAGAGCTGAGTGGGCACAGACAATCCGAACGATGCAATAAGTTCAGAGTTGAGTTTTATAACAAGTTTACTTTACACGATATGCTTAAAGGGCTGCTACGTGACGTCGTCTTGACGATCATTAAAACCGTGTGGAGCGGTTCAGAGTGTTGACTGCAACTCAATGATAACAAGGTTGATATTTAAAAATGCTTATAAATATATTTTATATGCATCAAATTTTTAATGCATATTTTCAAAAGTGAAGAACGTAGCTGTTGCAGCTTCTCTTACGCAGGTTAAGAACTATAAAATGTGATTTTTAAGCTCGCCTAAGCCCAGACCATTGCAATTACCTAACCATATTTGGTAGATGGCAGTTTTTTTATAAAAGTCAATTTGAGCACACATCTGATGCATTAAACTTTGCACGGCTTGCAATATTTACAGTAGAAATTAACATAGTTTGATTAATCTTTAGAAAAAATGTGATAAACGAAGGTTTAAAGCAAAACTTTGGCTCAAGGTTCGCGAACCAAACCAATCGTAAGGCACTGACAATTTGTTTGCCCACAACCTTTTTTAAAAATTTTCAAAAGCATTACACATAATTAAACTCTTTGTGTCTTATTGTCTAGAATTATATAAACCTATCGTATATAATAAAGATAAAATTTGTGTATCAGATGTATGCAATAAATATCACTTAAGGCTCAATGAACTTCTTTCACTTTATTTTGCCAACCATTTTGTGTAGATTATTCTTTTTGCATATGTTTTGATGAATATTTTCTAGAAAAAGACCTTTTAAGATTCGTGAATCAGATGTAATTGGAGCTTTAAGCTGCCCTTATTGCGTCGGTCAAATTTGTTTAATATTACTTAAAGCTAATTAAAATTAAATTTAATGTAGCTTTTAAGCTGTTTTAATTTAGCTTTCAAGAATATTCTGTTTGCATATATATTGATGATTATTATCTGGAAAACCCCTTTTTAAGATGTATATTTCAGATATGATTGCAGCTTTAAGCTGTTCCGTCAAAAGCAATAAATATGATTTAAAGCTCTTTGTAGTTTCGTCAGCTTTGAGGTCTACTTTTATTTAATGTATCTTTCAAGACTATTCTTTTTGCATATATATTGATGATTATTTTCTGGAAGAAACCCTTTTGTCTACTGAAATTCACTTGCAATTCTTCTGTTTCTTCATAATCTTTTTGTGCCTTTCAGAAACTTCGGAGTTTGGAAAATGTTTTTTTTTTATGCTGCTTGTCTGCTGCTCATTAGACCCAATGTCCATGCGTTGGCTGTCCTACGCACTCCTTTTTAGTCTTAGTAACAATTTTTTGTTTGTGCTGTTGCTGCTGTTTGCTGTCTCTCGCTGGAGCATAAAAACGGTTGCATTGTCTCTGTGACTGTTTTTTTAACGGGGCAGCCAACTCCTATGGAGCCTGGAGCCAGCTTGTTGGCTCCTGGCAATGGCCGATGGTGGGTGATAAATGTTAAGAGTCGCGCGTGTGCAGGCAGCAAGCAGCTTCCATTGAAATTAGTTATTCACGCGGATCGTTTAAGGCAATCCAACACCAGGAGGCAGCTAGGTGGAGGCGACTCGGGTGCTTAGCTGGTTAGCTGCTCTTGGAACTGGGCTCTTTGGTCATGGCTTGTCAGTGATGGCTCCAGCGGCTGCTTGTTGTGGCTGTGGCTGCGGCTGTGGCTATTGTCGCCGCTTTTGTTTTAATGATCGTGCCACTTGGTGTCTCCCTGCCTGTTGCCAGCTCATTTACCGCTGCGGCAAACGGGATGACTTCAGTGGCATTGGCTTTGCCACCGTTGCTCGCTTATCAGTGCAACATTTTGCATGTAGCAGGCAAACAAAAAACCACGTTCAACTGCATGGGCATTTGTCACAGTCCCCCCCACTCACACACACACACACACACACACACACACAAACACACACTTAGACAGACGGACACTTTACATGTGTCTTTGTGTATGTTTTTTTTTATGTGTGCTTTTAGCCATTTTATCGTCGCTTTGGCTACCGCGGCGCTCTGAGTCTCTTTTTTCTAATGGCTCATTTCCTTGCTGCAGCAGTGGCTGCAACAACAATAACAACAACAACAACGGTAATTAACCTGTGCATGTTAATGAACTTCAAACCTGCCCCCAACAGCAAGAAAAGCAGCAACTGCAAAGTTTATGCAGATTTTTGTCTGCCAAACCAAGTCGAGTGGAGCCAGAGCCGCAGTCGGAGCAGGAGCCGGGCCAAGTCGCTTCATGGTTGGCGCTAATGCAAATCTCTGTGTGTGCTCAGGCATTTTGGAGCAAAATGAGGTTGTTGTCGTGCCGTTGACAATCTAATTAGAATACAAAATGCTTTTAGCCAACTTGCGACCAGGTTTCAAGTTCATGGTGTTGACATATGTAGCTGGCAGTTCGGCAGCTTCAGCTTTCAACTCAGCTCCAACTTCAGCTGCACCTCACCCGCATCTGCTGCCCCATCGTCCCATGGTCTATCTGGTAATGGGCTCTCCACGCTGGCAGCTTAATACCTTATTGATATCATATAAGGCAGGTCTCATACAAGCTTTGGATTTTAGATTTTGATTTCGCCTGCCTGACTGCCTAACTGCCTGCCTGCTCTCCTGCCTGCCATTATTGTGATTAGATGGAAAGTGCTTTGGCCGTTCGGTTGCCATTGAGATGCACCGATGAACCCGGTTGACATCGCAGCCAAAAACTGTCAAAGCCAATGGCATTCATAATGAGTGGAAAGTTGGCAAAATTTTGCTTCAAAAATCGATAACCCAGCTCCGATAATAAAATTGTACAACAACAAAGAAAGGTTCAATTAAGATAACTAATACAAACAGCATTTACAATATTAAACATTAAATCTCAGTTTTACTCTCTCTAAACTTTATATTAAAGAAAGTACGTACCACGCTTTAATTGGCTTTTATATCTTTTGTTAAGGTACGTAGGATTTTGGAAGCCCTTTTGCAATTTGCAATAAATATAACAAAAAATAAATAACAATATCTGGGGCCAATCTAAAGCTGCGCAATATTATTAGGCATTGGAATATCATAAACAATTTACAAATGCAATAATGCAAACCTTTTTTAAAAGCCCTACATCAAAATTAAATGAATACGTGTTTCAGAGATTTTGAAAATTCCACCCAAAACTGAGAAAATTTGGAAGAAAATTTGCAACTTTTTTATTTATCATCGGCTTTAAAGTCATTTAGAAAAATTTTTAGATAATTTATTTGGTAAGTATTTGCAAAGTTCACCGCTCTTTGGTCGAAAGTGTGGGTCAAAGGGTTAATAAACGAACGTGTATTTTGTTTGCCTTCAAGATTCTCACCACGATATTAACATTGGCGAAAGCCGTTGATTCCAACCTTTGGTTCTTAATCCACATATTTTATATATTACAAGCAAGGCCGGGCAATACCCACAATTAATAAAAATAATCAGAATAATTAAAGTTATTCTCATTAAACCAAAAAGTATATAACTTATTTATTTATATTGATTGATACTAAGAACTGCTATTCGAAGAATTCAGTCCAATTAAGAGGATTTTTAAAGATAAGGAGAATGACAGATCTTTAATGTGTGTTTGTAATTCCACATAAATCAATTCCACATTATCAATTATGATAAAACTTTCTGTTGATGCAGTTAATATGCATGTTAATTGAAATATCTATAACGAAAAGTATTTAAAATCAAAAACCTTTCATTTGTTTAACTTATGTGTGAACTGTACTCTCTTATGGCTTGGAGTTGGTGTTCACATATTTAAGTCTTTCAGTTAATACATATAAAATTGAAGCAGGTCTCGTAAAACTTTGAGACACCTACACAATCTGTCTCAAATATATATAAATATGTGTAGCAAAGAGGACTTTAGTATAATTTCCTGACCTTTCAGTTGTGTCTGCAATCGTTGTTCTGCATATCAATTGAATGTGTAACCCATTTTGGAGCTCCGAAGACAGCACAAATTGCCTTTGCACACTCATAAGTCGTCGTCAGAGGCAACTGTTGGCCAAGTTGCAAGTTCACAGATTGCATCACATGACCTCATTTCATCGCGCATTTTGCACAAATATTGACTTGGGCTTGGGTTATTTGTGGATTGTGGAAACAGTTGCAGTTGCCTCTGGTCGCCCCCAAACGAACTTGCCAAAGTGGCACACTTGAAAATGCAATTGCAGCAAATTGGCCAGAGCCAAAGAGGAGCAATACCAACAACAGCAAGAAGGAGGCACAATGAGGTCAGTCTAGGGCGATGGCATTGCCGATGTACAAGCTGCGCCGTGGCCATGTACTCTAATGTCAACTCATAATGCGAGAAAGGTGGAAAGCATGCCGGGCGGGTGGGGTGTGTGTGGGCGGTCAGCAGAGTAGCTGCTGCTTTGTTCTGTTTGGTCTGCTGACCCACAAATAGGCAACAATATTATTGTTGTTGCTATTGTTGTTGTTATTGTTGATGGTGTCACTGCAACGGCTCGACACGAACTTTGCCTGTGGGCCCAGTTCTCGGTCGCGGTGCCAGTCTCAATCTCAATTTGGTCAATTTGCGCGCATTGACCAAGTTATCAGACTGCCTGCCCATAAGCCATAACAATTGAATGGCAACGAGACAAACATAGCTCTCGACCGTATTCCAAATATATTTTGGGGGCGTTCCCACCTGATGTTCCCCCCTAAAGATCGGAACACGGAACGAAAAAGGAAAAAAATTACTGTTCACAGTTTGAAGTTTGGAAATTGTCGCCGTCCTGTGCTGTGTCCATGTTGCAGCTCCTTGTAACTGTCAGGCCACCAAAAAACAATCATTAAATTGAAAAAAAATAAAACAAAAATAAGAAAAGGGTACCAAGTGCAAAAGGTTACAGGTACAGCGCACAAAAAAGTCAACAAACAAATGAAATAAATGAATCGCCGAGTAAGTCTTCGCCATGTCGATAAGCAAATGCTCTTCCTCTACTTTAACTCTTTAATTTACTTGTGGGATACAGTTTGTATTTTATCAATTTAAACTAAAAGTTAAATGCCATAAGATTCATACCAAGTTGCCTAACGTTTTCAAACCTACAACTCGGTCAAATCTGTCTTATTTTGTCTTTCAGCTCATTTCAATTTTTATTTATTTTTATTGTGTTTTTCTTAGGCACCCTTAAAATTTTGAAAATAAAATTTTTTTGTAATAATTTCAAATTTTCGCCCCTGAGATTGCCACTTGAGATTGGAATTAAGCACACATAAGTATGTTTTTGTTTATGCTATGCAAAACTTTGTCACATAATTGTTATGCTCACTTTTTAGGGCATTGTGCAACTGTACAACCTGGCTAAAAGGAACAGCAACAAATAAATCTGACAAGAGTTGCAGCTTGCAGTCGCTGCTTTGACTTTAGAATGCACCAAAAGGCCGCCCGATGATGAAGTGATTTTGGGGGGTGTGGGAGCTGGGGGCTGGGGATAGCTGCGGCAACGCCAATCGGCAGTCGAGATTTGGAGTTGGGAGCCCTGAGGAGCTGGGCAAGGAGCTGAAGTCGGAGTCGGAGTCACTGCAGCGACTTCAATGCGCACGCGCTGGCTGCCACTTAACGAGCGTTGGGCCCAAATGGAAGGAAAGCAGCGCGACGTTGCCTTCGAGGGCGTTGCAAGAGTCTCTTTGGCTTTGGCTGCGGCTGCGGCTGTGGCAACTGCAACAGCAAAAGCAAAAAAGAAGGTGACAAAGTCACGAAATTCTTGTCAATTTTCAACTACAGACCAATTTGTTTGTCTTCCCAGTTTTGCAGAGCGGCAGGCGCAAAAAAATAAAGTCCAACTGCACAGCAAAAAAAAAACAGACAGGAAAAGAAAATAAAACTAAACACAGGAAAAAATAAAAACATCGTGACAAATCAGGCTACCAAAATTGGGCGCAAATCGTAAAGCGCAAAAGCGCAGCTTGTGTCGCCTTTGCCAAGGCTAAGGTAGCCCCCATATCAATAAGTTTTTCCCAGAGCGGCAGAGCAGACGCCTCCATATCAACACCTTTCAGATGTGGAGGCCTTCTCTACTCTTAACAGTTAAATTGTTTCCCAGGATGGGGGCAAAACTTCTCACCGGGCTGATTTTGGTCATGTATAAAGCCAAATGAAATTGTCTGGCACGCTAAGTGTTTTCTTCAGTTCAGCCTGCCTTATATAGCCGATTGATTGCTCCACTAACATAATCCATTCGTGGCCAGAGGCCCAAACAGCACAAGCAACGCGCTCCAACAGCGGCAACATTCTCTCTGATCTTTGCCAGGCAGCATCAAACAAAATCATTTGCTCAACATTTTCATTCAGGCCACAAACATCTTGCCACAATAAATTTCAATTACTTAACCACATTTTAAGACACTTTTACCGCTAAAAGTATTTGCTGGTGCTATTGTTGTTGCCCCTGTTGTTGTTGTTGTTGTTGTTGTTGTTGTTGGCTGTTGCACAAACATTGTTCAATTTTGACATCAGGCTTGAGAGGAAGATGCTGACAGCGAGTTGCGGCTCGCTAACTCCTTCATTAAACACCATTCAATAGCTTTATTCATTTGTTATTTATCATAAAATTATATACCCAATAATTATGGTTCTGTAACAATATCCGACCCGCTTTTGCAATTCCTTCTCGATTGTTTTCCTAGTAGTTATTTATTTTCTAGGGTAAATAAACTGTTGAAAAATTCCATTTGCCAAGGTGCAAACTGGGTGAAAAACAGTTTTATAAAACAATATTGATAAATATTATTAACCAAAAGAACAATTTAAAATTTGAGTTTAAAATTATCGGTTCAGCATTAAACAGCTTTTCCAATCTCAACTAATCGATACGCTTTTCATAAAATGGTTCGGAAAATGGGTGAAAAATAGTGGCTTTAAGTTCTCAGAAACTTAAACTGTTGGTGCGGTTATATTATGCCAGATAATATATACTATGGAATAAATAAGAAGACCCAATCAACGTGGTTGATTGAAGTTTCATTTTAAGAAATTCGGTTGAGAAAACTCTCACACATTTTTAAAGGCTTAAAGCTCAAAACATATTAAACTCTATAGCAAAGGTCAGTTATTAACTTTTGACATCAGAACTCCAAATCTTAAGTGAACATTAGCTTAAAACAGTTCGCAAGCTTGAAACAATCCAAACAAAACCAATCTAGGGCTGCTATATGATATAATGATCCGATCCGGCCAGTACCTAAACATACGAACTACCTGCAGCAGGAAGACGGACTAAACAAAGTTTTAGTGCGATAAATAGAAACAAAAAGAAGGAGAGACGGACATGACTATATTGTCTTGGCTGTTGATACAGTTCAAGAATATAAATGCTTTATGGAGTAGGATATGTCTCCTTCAAGGAATTAGATATTTTTTGACTAAATTATAACAACTTCCAAAACGATTAAAAAAAAACTAACTCGACTACATTGATTAAGAAATATAAGCGTTATGGACTCGTAGGTGCCTGTTACATAAACACAAAACTATTAAACCCTTTAAAAACTATTTGATTAAGTTTTAACTCTTAGAGGGAATCCTATTGCATGGCTGCCATAAGGTGAAATATATTTAGAAAGTCATGTGCAGCAACAACAAAATCAAAAGCAATAACAAATTTCAACGATGAAGCTGTTGTGGACAACATGAAAAATCAATCATGTCAGGACCGGAATAAGATGTTGACAGGCGGCGCTCAGATCAAAGCCTTGGACATAGCACATTACGAGCGTATTGTCTTGGGGCTGGCAACAGTTGCTGCTGCAGTTGCAATGCCCCGCCCGATTCCCGATTTAGTCAACTGGAAAATGCGTAACAATATTTATGTCATCGACGCTTGGGAGATGACAAATCCAAATCCATGCGCATGCCCAGAGCCCGATCCAGAGCCAGAGCCAGAGATCAAAACATTGACGCCATATCACATACGCGACCGCCCAGGCGACCACACCCAGAGTCGGCGTCCACTTGATCCTGGCTAGCGCCAAGCTGCCAAGCTGCCAACTTGCCAATCGCCCAGCTCCAGCTCCAGTTCCAGTTCCAATCCAACAGCGCCACATGTTCGCCTTTCGTGTTTGTTGTTTTGATTTACTCTGGCACTGGCTTTATTTATAGACAGTGTATCACGCTTCCCCTGTTGCTCTCGCTCCAGTTGGGGCACCCTGTTGCGTCATCTATGCGTCCGGTGGGTGGCTTAACCGTCCCGCTCAGCCGTCCCGCTGTCCCGTTGTCTATGGCTGCCGACTCCTTGGCCGCTGTCGCTTTTTAATTTGGCAAATTTATACACACCACGTTGCACAGTAGTTCACAGTTGTTGTTAATATTATGGTCAGCAATTGGTTTATTATGAGCAAGATCATATTGCAAGGCTGATCGACTGAGCAATACCCTAACTATTACAAAAGTAGATGGAAGTGAAGGTCAAGCTTTGGTGTTTGATTGAAAGTTTATTTGAGACGTATTTCAAATATGGAAAATCCAACCCTTCTAGGTGGAAAGTCAGGGTCAAAATTTGTATGGGCGAGGTTGTAAGTTTGATCGGATTCGAAATTAATTTCAAAGCTCTACCCAAAATTTGATTAACATTTCCTTTAGCAACATTTATATATATTTATTTTTTGAACTTTTAATCCTATTGGGTTATATTAAATTTCTCATGGAAAATACGGGATAAGTATTGCTCAAAATATTAACCAAAAAATTCTAGAGCAACGCTTATCAATATACTTAGTAAATATTAAAATCAAAAGTTCAAACAAGTCAAAACTCACTAATATTGAAATTCTAAAAAAAAACCGATATTCTTTTTTAATTTACACTAATAACTTAAAAGCTTACTTAATTTTCTATAAACTAAATATGATTATTATCGAAATGACCTGAATTAATGTCTAGGCAAATAAAAACAAAATTATATTGCTATTTTATATATCTTTGGTAACAAATAGTTAGATTGTGGGAAAAGCTCACGCTGAGTTTTAATTTTTAAGCAAAAATAAGACGTCGCCTATCCCTCTCTTCTTTTGTGTGTTTTACGGGGTATCGAGAGTTAAAGTTGATTCATAAAATGGTTTTATTTTGCCGCTGCCAGTTGCTCATTTCCACTTTTAGACCACCCACTGTCTTAAATTTCAACAAATTTACACACCAGCAACACACACCCTTACACACGCACACACACGCACACACACACACACACACACACGGCTGCGCAGCTGCTCAAAGTAAGCGCAGCGAATTTGTTAAAAAGCGTTGTAATTTTTCAACTGCAAAATCCCCAAGCGCACAGCAACACACACAAACACACACACACACACACACATACAACAGGAACAGCAACAACAACAATCACAACAACAAGAGGAACAACAAACGTCAGCTTAATTAATAGATTTATAGCTATGACTGCATATTATAACAAATTGGTAACGAATTAATCCTTTCAGCCGTGTAAATCGAGCACGCACACACAGAAAAACACACACACACACACAATTGGTGGGCATTACTCATACGCAGCGATGCACCAGAAGCTGGGCCTTGGCTCTAATGAGACGCCCCTCATTCGAGTTGTCCGCTTGCTTAGGCGCAGGTCAATAAAAAAGAGTAAAAACTGCATTTAACTGGCCAGCTCTGTTCTTTTCAGGCACAGCATACCCCCAAGCTGCCCCCCTTCCCCCCTCTCAGGCATTGCCAAATATGGTTTAGTAGCCAAACCATTGTTCCGGAGCGCGCATCTTCCTTGACCAAGTTGCGATATTTAAAATGTATGTGCGCCTCTGCCAGGTTTTGCTAAGAAATAACAGACACAAAACTAAAAAAAAAAAATTAGGAAATATAAATAGGTGAAGCGTGGTTGACTTACAGATACCCTATAATACCAAAGCTGCAAAGCTGCATAGCTGAAGAGAACCTGTTTGGACGCGGAATTTCGATATTTTATTAGCCATGAACTGTAACTTAAGCCAAGTTAGTTGCATAAATAACAATCAGGTCTAAGACAAATTGAATTTTTCCAAAAAACGGTTTGGTTAAAAAAAACTTGGTTTTCTACCTGAAAATATTTAAGGATTTAAAATTGCCGTTGCGATAGTTTGAGTCTTTCAAAAATGAATAAATCACTAATAAACAAAAATATAAACTTTGAAAAAATTACATGTGGGAAAGGCTATCAGTCCATTTTGTGCGTTTAATTAGTCTTTACGACTTTAATTATTAAGTTAATAACATTAATAAGGATAGTCCTAGTAACCAATGTCCCTTAGCTCGACCTTAAGGTAAGGAACTGGTTCGAGCCATAAACCGAACCACCTACAATTTTGGGGCCTGCAGCCCTGCTAGTTAATAGGTTCATCGAAGATAAAACAAACTTGTCGGCTATAAAAAACTAGGACTTTAGGAAATTAAGTTTTTTAAAATTTTGTATTCAACAAATGAGATAAAACTCTTGTTGAATCGCACCCACACATATTATACTCATATAATATACCCTGTTGCCTCTTAACTACAGGGTATTGAAATAGGAAGGAACCTGTGGGTCGCTAAGTTTTGGCCCCGCTTCGTTGGGCTTCGACAGGCAACACATGTTCGGGCTGCGCCTGGGCATCGTCTGTTTATCTTGGCCAGGCTTTAATGATGATGCTGCTGATGCCGCTGCTGACGTTGACTCAGCGACTCTTCGAACTTGGCGGCTACTGTGCCTGTATGTGTGTGCCCCTGTGTGCTCCTATGCGCTGTGGGCTACTGTGTGGAAGCTGTCCAAACTGATGCTGGCCGGCTCTCCATACCATGTGGGCTTGATTTAGTGCAACGCTTTCTGACTCTGTTGCTTATGAATGTTCCTCTCTGCTTGATGGTAATAATGATGATGATGAGGCCAAAACGAGGAGTTATGACTTGAACTCTGCTACTTGAACTTCATTTTGAGCTGTGGGTTAGCTGATGGCCAGCCGAATAGTTTTTCCAAAGGTTCCTCAAGTTCGCCCAGAAACTTGTTTCGGTTTCCAGTTAAAGAAAAAGTAGCCTATCATATGAATCAATGTTTCAAAGAAGCATTGTACTTTACTAGCACGCGCTTGTATTTCACAGATCGATAATTATCGATGTTTAATCGATATTTCTTCACCACTTCAAAATATTGACTGTTAATCCATTTAAAATGCATGATATCATAAATATATAAATTTAAGTTTTTTGAACCAAAACATTCAAGTATCGATAGTCGATAGTTATTTAAGTACAATCGATAAAAACATTTTTTTTGTGCAAATTGATAAACATATTTACATATGGCAAAACGGAACCGGATATTCAATTTATTGAAATAAACCAAATATTTATACAAAAAGCAGCTGAGCCAAAACACAAAACAAAGGATATTTTTTTCTAGCATTTTTTGGCTTAAAACAAATTGTTTTTTTAACGTGCATAAAAACTTAGAAACTAGTTGATAGATGATGAAATAAAGAAATATTTTTTCAACAAAGTCCAGAGTTTAAGGATATGAAAACCAGATTCACGAACCGCACCAAGAGGCGGGCAGATGACTAGAACCGAAAATCGAGCCGCCGACCATTTTTTGGGCTTCGGTCCTGGTATTGAGGACAATAGAGCCATTAATCATATATGTATATATTTCCTTTCAGTTGAGCACCATTTCAAGCTGTCTAAATAAAATATTTTTTAATTTAAAAAATTTAAGAAGCACTCTTTTATACTCCTTGTTAAATCATGGTGCATGTCGAAAGCTTTAAAATCTGCGGCAAAAGCCTATAAAATAAATTCTGACCACTTGGGTAACTTTCATATATATTTTGAATTTATTTGCCATACATTAAAGCTGTCAAAGGGCAGCAGCAAATGCTTTTAATTACGATAAAATCACAGCACTAGCATTATGTGCGACTGACTGAGAGACACCCTGTAATTGCTGCTGCCTGCTTTTCTCAAACAGATATACATATGTATATCATATATTTTGTAGGATCTAAGCTATATACTTCTGCTGTCTCTGTCTGCATTACCAAAGTATACCCTGAATTTACGTGCAGAATATATGAATCTTTCTGCTTAATATAAAATGCACTTGTACAAACTTTATATGATCGGAAAATTCTACAGCAACCTTTAATAGGTGCTTTGCTTAAGTAAACCTTGATATGTGAACCTACATCCTAGACAGAAATAATTAGATATTCACATACTCTATTTCTACCCGAAGTTCCCGAGCTATATAAGCCATCGATAGCTTTCTATAGTAGCAGGGTATATCCACATCGATCGCCACGGGAGAACACACACACACACGTGTCTATGGCTGACATGCAACTGCCACAGCGGAGAGTTGGGGCAGCAACGAAAAAAAAAAAGTTGACGCGGCGACGCAAGTGAAAATTGCACTTGGAGTTGCATTCGGATTTGCAATGCAAAACAGTTGCACGACAATTTTGTGGCCAGCAGTGCGGCGGGCGGCACACGCCCTAAACGCCACAAATGAAAACTAATGATTTTCACTTTATGAGCTGGGCAAACCGTTCGGGGGGCAGGTGGATGCGGAGGCGTGCCAGGGGCGTGTGGCAGGCAGCAGGAGAAACTGTTGCAGTTGCTGCACGCAAAACTCGCAGCACGGAAGCGAATGGCTCTGGATGTTTGGATAGTTGGTATATGGACTTGGCATGGAAAATTTGAAATTTAATCGCTGGCAATTAATTTGGCCCAAATGCAATGGACGAGGCGCCCCCACAGTCGGCAGCTGCGCCCGCTGTGTGTGCACTCCAGTTGGGTCAGCCTGGCAGCCTGGCAGTCAGCCCCTCGCATGTCCACCTGTATCTGTATCTGTATCTATGTGTGTGGTCCACGAACGTTCCACGTTCCATGTTCGACATTTGGCAACTGGTCGCCGTTGCCGTTGCTGTTGCCATCGCAGTCGGTGGCCAAGGAAAATTGAAAAATTAACAAGTATGAAAAGTGCAATTAAAGTGGGCCACAATCGACAGACGGACGCAGTTGTAATCCGAGCTAGGCGAGAGGATGACAACCGCCAGCAATTGGGAAGGCGTTGTCTGCACCTGAGCTGCGCCAAGCCAAACCGATTGGGCCACCATCAGCACCGACTGTTGTGCCACTGGGCGGCATATTAATCTGCTTTTAATTGCGGCTCCACTCGCCAGTTGGATCGGCCAGCTCCTGCGGTAGTTAGCCGCTGCTTAGGTACTTGTTGTGGCACTCTCTGTCCGGTGCACTCTCTGATCGTGCTCCTCTCGTTTGCAATTGCCACTGATTAATGTGCGCCAATTGTGAAATAAATGTGTTGTTGATATTTGTTGGCCCAGTGGCAGCTGTGGCAGCCTCCAGCCTACGGCGCCCTGTTCACTGTCTTGGCTCGGGTGTTGCAGGTTTCTTCGCCCATGTTAATTGAATTATTGGCAGGGGCAAATTTGTGGCAGACACACATTCATATATGTACATATGTGCACTGATCGCCAAGTGGGCGTGGCTGCACAAAAGTGCGGCTTATTGATTGTTGTTTGCTCACAGGCGCCGGCTCTGCTTTGGCTGCGGCAACAACAGGAACTGGGCACATAAATGTTGCATAGAAAGCAAAAGCCGATATACAACGAATACATGAATCTGATAAGCTAAGCTCGAAACGAATCGGATGGTCAATATGTGAAACACCTAGCATGAATATTAAAAACAACATTTTCGGTGGTTCGATTCAGGTTCAGGCCAATGCCTGAAGATTCGGTTCACGAATTTCCACGTCCACTTCTATGAAACCGGATATTGGTTCGTACCTTGGTTCGTCCCATATCTTATAAATTGCAACGAAGCAATTCAATTTTTTTTAATAACATTTATATGACCTTAAGCTCAATTCCTTACAATTTGTATTCTTTAGTTGAGTCAAAGTTCAGTTTTAGTTAATTTGCGACTTACCTTACCATAAATAAATTACGTACAGATGGACGGGCGGATTAACGGCAAGGCGAAAATTGCACACACTCAATATAATCAATTTTCAATTTGTGAATGAGGGGGACAATGTAATCTACATATGCATTTGCATTTGTAGATTTACGCGATTTTCACCTAGGCACAAAGGATTATAAACTAAATATCCACTTAGAAGATGAACATGTCGCGTTCTATATATCAAATACACACAATTTATATATAAACACCAATTATTTATGCACTAATTTGTTTACACTGTTATGAGATCCAGACCCGTTTAAGTAAACTTTTCACAAAATTACGATTTTTATAACTCTTATAAGTACGCGCAGCACGATCAGCTGGTTAAAGCAACAGTAAACTGTGTGCAAAAAAGTGGGAGCGTGGGAGACGCCAAGAGAGCAAAGCTATGCTTATTGGAACACTGAAAAACAACAACAACATAGTAGCAGAAGGAAATGTGGAGGAATCGGTTAATCGATTATGCAAAGCTGTTAGGAAAATATACCAAATTATTAACAGCCGATAGTCGATACACGCAAGCCGATATAATATAAATGAGTATATCGATACAATTAAAAACTGCAATCTTTAGGTGTTTTGTTCTTAACAAGCGACAAAATAGCACAGCTTTAATTAATGGTGTCCTTGAAGCCTCCAGCCTACGGCACCCTGTTCACTGTCTTAGCTCGGGTGTTGCAGGTTTCTTCGCCCATGTCAATTGAATGATTTGCTGGGGCAAATTTGTGGCAGACCCATATTTATATATGTATGCATGTACATATGTATGTATGTACATATGTATGTATATATGTAGATATGCATGTATGTATGTATGTTTGTATGTATATATGCAGATATGTATGTATATATGTACATATGAATGTATATATGAACATTAGTATGTATGTATGTATGTACATATGTATGCATGTACATATGTATGTATGTGTATGCACTGCTGGCCAAGTTGTTTGCTCACAGGCGCCGGCTCTGCAATGGATGTGGCCCCAACAGGAACTGGGCGCATGTACATTTGTATGTATGTATGTATTTTGCATAGAAAGCAAAAGCAGATATACAACGAATACATGAATCTAAGCCAAGCTCGAAACGAATCGGATGGGCAATATTTCAAACACCTTCCTAAAAGCTAGCATGCATATTAAAAACAACGTTCTCGGTGGTTCGATCTATGGTGCAACCCAATGCCTGAAGGTTCTGTTCACGAATTTGTTCGTCCACATCTATGAAACCCATTTCTTATAAATTGCAACGAAGCAATTCAATGTTTATACCAAATTACGTTCAAATCCTTACAATTTGCATTCTTTAATTAAGTAAAAGTTCAATTTTAGTAAATTTGCGACTTACCTTACCATAAATAAATTGCGTACAGATGGACGGGCGGATAAATGGCAAGACGAACATTGCCCAAACTCAATATAATCTTTTCAATTTGTGAATGAGGGGACAATGCAGATTTATGCGTTTCGTAGGCTTACGCGATTTTCACTAAGGCACAGAATGTTATAAATTAAATATCCAATTAGATGATGAATATGTCGGGTTCTTTATTCAATCGATTATCAAAAAAAAAAAAACAAACACACACAAGATATATATATACACCAATTATTTAGACACTTATTTGTTAACACTTTAATGCGATCCGGACCCGTTTAAGTTAACTTTTCACAAAATTACGATTTTTATAACTCTTATAAGCACGCGCACCACGATCAGCTGGTTAAAGCAACTGTAAACTGTGCAAAATGTAAAATGCAAGCAAAGTTAAGCTTATTGGAATACTAAAAACAACAACAACATAAGAAAAGAAGGAAATGTGGAGGAATGCGATTGATCGTTTAATCGATTATGCGAAGCTGTTAGGAAAATATACCAAATTATCAAACGCCGATAGTCGATATGCGATATGCGTAAGCCGATTTAATATAAATGAGTATATCGATACAATTAAAAACTACAATCTTTAGGTGTTTCGGTCTTAACAAGCGACAAAATAGCACAGCTTTAATAGAAGGTGTCCTTGAAATTCACTGTGTAGAAGCAGCTACTGCCAATCTATTTCTGGCGACTTGTCTGAGCCTTTGGGCAGCCTCAATATAAAGCCATAAACATAAATCCGAGTGCTAATTGGCAACAAACTGGGATCCTAGTCGGGCAATATCTACGCCTTGGCTTCTGGTCGTGCGCTACAATAAACCCAACAATTACGCAGCAAATTAAAATCAAATAATTTAGCCAGCAAATCGCCCAGCCATAAAAATCACATGCAAATTATATAGCTGGCTGAGACGCTAGTCTCTCTGTAGGTAGACATGGCTGAGAAATTGTTGCAATTTACGCCATGGCCCAGACCAGGAGCAGCAGCAGCAGCATCGACTGCAACTCCAGCAGCGTCGCTGCTTGCGGCGCTTTTATAAAGCCCCCAATAAAGCCTTAAACAAATGAAGTTATTTGAGCCAATAAAAATGGCAGCCAGCAATGATGAGGCGCATCCGACTCGAGGCATGTCAAATGGAAAATGAAAAGGGAAAGTTTTGCACAGAACCGAGGAAAAATTGGTAATAAAAGAAACGCTTTGCTCTGTCTCTGTCAAACAAGTGCCATAAATATTGACCTGCTTCCAGTCTTGCTGCCTCCTCTGCCACTTGCAACTGCAACTTGTTCTTTGCTGTTCTCTCTGCACTCGGCCCTTTGCTTAATGCACACCTTCAACTTCTTCGGAGGCAATTTGTTATTGTTATTTGCTGGACTGGCCGAATGTTAATTATATGGTATGGCTGGAATGGCTGTGGCTTATTTAAAGCTTTATTTATTAAAGCATTTAATGTAAATTGTTTGTAAATGCCACAGGCTATCATTATATGGCATGCGATATAAGGAAATTATATATATGCATATAAATCAATTCCACAAGCTCTCCGCCGCTAATTAATATCAATGTAGAATGTTCAATTTTGAACTGTGCAAAGTTTATTTAGTATGAAGTTTCAGTCAACACCCACGAAGTCGAGAGGATGCTCTGAAAACGCTGGAAAATTGCTTTTTGTTATACCCTGCAATCATTGAAAACGAATCAAGCAGGGTTCTTTGGTGCATATATATATCAGGCGGAAGCAGGTCAACGAATTGAGCCAATCTAGAAATATGATCCCGAATTTTAAAATTGATATTCTTATTTGTTTAGCTTTCCCCTTAACAAAATTAATAAAACTCATAGTTATTGGAAGAAGAAAAGCCGATGCATAAAGTGTGAATGAAGTTCGGCAGCTCGACGCTGGGTGCAGGGCATCTGCTAGTCGGGCAACTCCGACTACAGGTCCCTTACAGAGCCTTTGTTTAATTTTTTCTTGGTTAACTTTAACGGTGCGCATATTTTATGCGCATAAAGTGGATCATAAAGTAATTAATGCGCTAAAATGCGACATTAAAACGCTGCAGGGCAACACAAAATTTCTACTCCAGTGTTGAATCTTCGTGGGTTGCCCAAGCAGAATGCATACATAATAAAAACAACAAAGCGACTGCAATCAATCTTTTTGGGGCAGGCGTTTTCAGGGCGTGTTCTGTGTGCTCTGCGTTGCACCTACGCCTACCCAAGGAACCTGGCGAACTGCGCCCAGCCAGTCTGTGGGCACCTTTTGCCAGGCAGTCAAGTCAAGAAGATTAAGACCCTAACCACATTTCGGCAAGAGAGATCCCATAATAATTACGGAGCTCGAGACCTGACTGGATATTGTGGCATGCGTAAAAAAAAAAATTCTGGCAACGGTGCTTTCCTCCGCACTGACAGCGACTGACAGACAGCAATTGCCAAATATAATAAATAATTAGCCGGGGCGCACGGGGCGGGGCGTGCCGTCGAGGGAAGTGACGTGGCATGCATTAAATCAAATATTGGTCGCTAGAGAAAGTGTCTGCGACCCAATTGGCCAGAGATAAAGCATATGCGACACATTAATCAAAGCATAACTGAGCTAATTTTATAAAAAAAAAAACTAATCACCAATGTTGCAAAATGTTTCAGATAAGTAATAAGAATATGGAGATGCACTTTTGCTTACGAAATTTTAGTCTTGCAAAAATGTTATCTAAATAACGTTTTGTTTTGTTAAATTTTATATTTATGTTATTTGTTTAATTCCAAAGTGCAAATATTTCAAACTAAGACAAATTTTAAATCGAAGTTTTATTCTTTTACATACAGATATACTTATATTTAAATGACAACATTGAGCGTAGAATATTATGAAAAATGGATTTTGAGTTATTTAAGCTCATGTTAGTGTTGCAAAAAGTGTTTATGACAAGAGAGAGCAAGTGGGAGAGCTTGCTAAAAGCTCGCGCTGATAAAAGTTTGACATGCGTTCGCAGCGTCAACTGAAAAATAGCAAACATCGAGCGCTCAGTCAACTTTAAGCAGCGGCAACAGGTACACCGGCTACAAAAATAGTCACAACAACTCAAAAACGAAGACATGGCAACAATTGTGCGTAAACTAATCAGCACTGCAAATGCAGCCAAGCCGGTGGCGCCATACAAGTAAGAAATCGAGAGCGAGAGAGCGAAAGCGAGAGCGAACTGTCAATCATATGTTGTTGTTTGTTGCTGTTGTAGTCAAGCTGTGGTGGCCGATCGCACTGTTTATGTCTCCGGCTGTTTGGGTCTGGACAAGTCAACTATGCAATTGGTGCCAGGTGGCGCCACTGAGCAAGCTGAGGCGGCGCTGAAGAACCTGGAGGCGGTGCTAAAAGCAGCCGACTCTGGCGTCGATAAGGTGATCAAGAACACAGTTTTCTTGAAAGATCTGAACGACTTTGGTGCGGTCAACGAGGTGTACAAGCGGGGTGAGCATTCCAATAGCTTTTTGCTACAAGTGTCGCCGATAAGGCAACGGCATCTGTTGGCTTATCAGCGGCACTAATAAAATTTGTTTACCACACACAACATTTACGATTAACCTTAACTGTTCTCATTTTCAGTGTTCAATAAGGACTTTCCTGCTCGCAGCTGCTTCCAGGTGGCCAAACTGCCAATGGATGCGCTCGTCGAGATTGAGTGCATCGCTCTGACTGGCGCCGTGCACACCGTTACCGTGGAATAGCCATTAAAGCCTTCAAAACTGTAAGGCAGAACCAACCAAATAGGAATTACGAAATGCCAATTAAAAGCTAATAAAAACAAAAATTGTTGTTCAACTTATTGCTATCCGCCTTAGCGATGGGCGCGTGCCGAATCAGCGTGTCACGAGCATAAAGAAATTTGAAATTGAGCAGAAAGCACGAAACTTGAAAGAGAAGAGAAGCAAAGAGTGAAAACACAAGCAGTTGGACACATGTGAATCGTGTCACGTGCATGTTGTTAGCGCCACTTGCAACAATTGTTGCAACAAATGTTGCTGCGTGCGCATTGGGCAGGCGCAAGCGTTGCTAATGTGAGTCTTATGTAAAAATGAAAACTCCAACAACTTTACATTTAAACCTTATATAGTTTACAATTTGCTGCAGCGGCAATTTATCTTTGTTTTTCCAGTTGTTGTTATTGTTGCGACTGTTGTTGTTGCTGTTGCTGTTACTGTTGCTGCTGTTGCGGCTGCTGTGCGCCTTTTGTATTATATTTCATCAAATGTTGCTGCATAAATCATTGGCAACATTCGGCACAACTTTTGGCAATGTTGCTAACGGTAGCCGGTTAGCCAGCCGCTTAGACAAAGCGTTTATTTCACATTCAAATTTAAAAGTTATTCATAATGCCGACAACTTGTACGTCGCTTGCTGCGGCTGCATTTTCTGCTGCTGCTGCTGCTTCTATTGCTGCTGCAGTTGCAGTTGCAGTTGGATTATGCATGCTCCATATTGATGCGGCAGCCTTTTGGCCAATACCATTTTTGGGTCTCAGCGCCGTTTTGTTTAGCATTTGTTTTGATTTTTTTCATTGAAATTTCAGTGAATTTGTCTGCCACTCGGCGCTGTAGCATGATTTATTAACCTTGTTGCAACTGTTTTGCATGCACTGGTGTGAATATGAATGCTTCTCTGATGGTGCACGATTATTGCTGGCTTATTTATTTGTATCTCTCTTTTTGTTTTTTAGTATTTTTGTGCCTGTTTTTTGTTCGATTTCGTTCGTTGTCTCTAAGAGGCAGCAACAGCGGCTGGCAACATGTTTTGCACCCGCAGTGCTGGCAACATTCATGTTGATATGCATGGCGTGTAATTAATTCGAGGCACATCACAATTTACATGCATAAATATTGTAATAAATACGCATAAATTGATGACAACAAACTGCAACAAGTGATGACCCTCCGCCAAACCCTGCTGTGCTCGATCGGTCCAGACATTTGACATAAACACCTACGCAGTCGCTTGCCTCGCTATGAAGTGCGGCTAATTAATTTCGACGCACAGCCAACAAAAGGCGACAAACCGAACCAAAGGGACGCCAGGCTTGCCACATAAAAGGCAACAGCAACAGCCAAGCATAACAACCGCAACACCAACGCGGTGAAAGTGCGCATAATTTACACGCACGGGCCAAGCCAAGGAGACAGAGACGGAGACGGACCGACAGACCAGGCCGAGCCAGACGGCAATTGCAACTTGAATGTGGAAAATTTATACACAAATTAAACTCACAATTTTGTTGTAAATTTTTGGCAATTTGCTTATCACCATATTCCTTTGATCGAACAATCGATAATTAAACAAACCGCATGCGGTAGCAGAAGTCCAAAGTATCAAATTACAGTTTTTGCCAGGCAGTTGCAAAGCGTCATAATTAAAATATTATTCGTCGTATGAAACACTCACGCAGAAGCCGAGCTTTCACTTGTCCTGTTACACAAATGGTTGAAATTCAATTTAAATAAGTGGACACGTATATTTAAACGCAGATTTTGGCGCGCAATTAAATTTTAGCATACTTTTGGGCGCACGTGTTAATTAACAATTACCGATATTTCTTAAACATCGATACTAAATAAACCTCACATTTAACAATCGGTTGACATTAACAGCTTAGTTTTGTGTTAACAGTTTTTCAACAGCTGGTAACATACATTTCCTTGAAAGGTTTATTCAGCCTATAGCAATCTATTTTTGGCACACTTTGAAAAATTACATTATCTTGCAATGTCAGCTCCTTTAACCTGTTCAAAAAAATTCATATATGCCGCCAAAATAATATCGATATCAGGCATGCAACGCCGTTCTGAAGGTAATGTAAGTATGACCAGTTCTTATGTAAAAGTTGTAGTTATCGTTATCGATTTATCGGAATGGCAAAATTAGAGCATAACAACACAACAGCCGAATATCTCATATGAACTTTTAATCAATATAAATTGCAATGCATGATAAACTAACAAACCGCAATATAATTGACAACAAACTGCGTGAACAACGCTAGCCAAGTGATAAGCAAGAAACCAGCGTTAATTCGTTAAAAACAAAGTGAACGCCGCTCTGGCAAAAAGGTACAACAAAACAACAAGAAGCAGCACACACACACACAAAAACAGACAGCAAAAACATACACACAAACGCAGTGGTCTCTTTGCCATGCATGAAAAAGTGAAATAGCAAAAAAAAGAAACTACCAAATTTTTATCGAAACAACAATATTAAAAGCTAGCATTTAAAGCTACGCCAGTGATTTATATTTGATCCTGTGCTCGCCTCGCTTGTGTTTTGTTTTTATTTTTATTTTTTTTTTACAAATACTTGGCAAATGTAATTTATTTCATGCAGTTGCACGACTACACAACGACGTTTTGTAGCGCCCCCGTGTGAGTTTTTCTTTTTTACATTTCTCTTTATATACCTGGCTATGTGTAATGCTGTTTTCGTGCGCGTTTGTGTTTGTGTGTGTAACAAAGTCGTTGAATTTCTGAAAGCAGCCCAAAAGATTGTCACTGCGACAATGAAAGTCTGAGAGAGTAAGAAGAGGGAACCAAAGAGATACCGATTTCTGTGACAAAGAGACGTAATCCGCAGTCGCAGTTGCGGTCGCTGCCGACGCTGCTGACTTGCAATTGCAGCCAGTGCAAAAAAAAAAAAACAAACAAACAATAAAAACTCTACTGATCTATTGCTGTTCCTCTGTTGAACATCATTGCAGACACCCGCCACCCACAAAGTTCATCAGCGAAAAACACAACTACACCGCCGACGACAACGTAACCGTTTGTTTACAAGAAGAAGAACGACACGAAACGCCGCTGCCACTGCCGCTGCCACTGCCGCTGCCACTGTTGCTGCGCTAGGTATCGTGATTAACAGCGGTGCCGCTGCCGCTGCCGTCGCCGCTCCGCAGCAGGAGAGCGTACCAGCGTGCTGGTAAAGTGGAGGAGCAGTGTCGCCAACGCCTGGGAAACATGAATCTACGTGGAAATCCACAAAAGAAGGAGGGCAAAATGCGCATACGCGCCTTTCCGGTAAGTGTGAAGAGGTAAAACTGCCGCTTGGAGCATGAGCCAGCATAAACTTGGTCTGCGATAAGATATAGATAACACTGATCTGTGTCCCCCGTCTTCCTCACTCTCTCTGTCTCGCTTACTATCTGTGTGTGTCTCTTGATACTCCCGTCCTTTCCCCTCACTGGGCGCTGGCTCAGCAGGCTGCTCAACGCTGCCTAACACTGTTTCGACAAAGTTCTGTCAGGGTTGAAATTGATGAAAAAGCTTCATCACATTTTAGTTTTTAAGTTACTTTCAATCTCAACTTAGTTTCGACAAATTGTTGTTGTTTTCCAACACACACACACATACGCAGAAGCAGAGACGCCAGAGTACCGGAAACGCATTGATGACGAGCGCACACGACGTCATTTGGACAATTGTGGGACGCTAGCGCCACCTGGCGGATGTCAATAAGGCCTACAAACGGCAGCCGCTCGCTTACGGCACCAGCGGGCCAACGCCAACAAATTGCCCGAAGTCAACAGGAGCAACAGCCGGAGCAGCTGCTGGCTACGTCTCAGTCCTACTACATAATTGGGGAGCATCGCTATAGTTGGGAGCGCGCGCTTGGTTCCCAAAGTGGAGCCGGCGGCGCGCGTTTGCCTCCTCCGATGTACAGTCACGATCCGAGGATCGGTCTCTTTGGAGCCGCAGCGCCGCAACCACCGCCGCCGTCGTCCAACAATCAGCCAAATAATCTGAATAGCCCGTCCCAATCTCACTATTACCCATCACCAGCAGCATCACCACCGCATTCGCGCATTGTAGCCGGCTCAAATAATTTCAATCATCGCTCCCGCAATACACGCAATGCCCTGGGGCAGCAGCAGCAACATCCACGCAATCAGCACCCAAATGTACCCCTCAATGTGGTGGCGCCACAGCATCAGCAGCCGTACCCGCAGCAACAGCAGCCGCTGCGTAACTCCACACGCAGTGCGGCTGGCAATTCCACATTTACACCATTGGGCAATGTGCCGCCACACAGTGAACACTCCGTAAGAGCGACCTCAGCTGTGCAGCCAGTCGGAGCCGGTGCCTGTGCCGGTGTCGTACAAATGCGTGAAATTGGACGCAAGTATCCATTGTGGCTGCCCGAGTATAAACGTCGCGCATTCAATGTTAGCCCCCAAAAGTTGCACAAACCTTATAAATAATAATCTAATTTTCGATTAGTTTTCACTAACCCAAATTGCCTTTTCCCCTTATTGCAGGCCTCCATGGATGAGAAGTACGTGGATGACATATGGGCCACACTGAAAAATGCTATACAGGAGATACAGAAGAAGAACAATTCTGGCCTCTCCTTTGAGCAGCTGTATCGCAATGCGTACAATATGGTGCTGCACAAGCATGGCAATCGCCTGTATCATGGACTGAGCGATGTCGTCTCGAAGCATCTGGAGCAAAAGGTGCGGCAGGAGGTTCTCGAGCGTTTGCACAGCAATTTTCTGCCAAAACTGAATGAAGCCTGGACCGATCATCAGACCTCAATGGTCATGATTCGCGACATACTCATGTACATGGATCGTGTCTATGTGCAGCAGCGTGGATTGGATAATGTCTATAATTTGGGTCTTAATTTATTCAGGGATCAGGTAAGTCAAATGCTACGCCTTAAGCGGGAGCTGTCCAGAATGTGGTTACCAAAATAATAGCAATGTGAAGTAGTGAAATATCGAATAGAAGATAGAAATTGTTATCGTCTTCATGCATAGAACAAAATGCAAAGCTCTACGAAAATCATCCAAATTTATAAATGGAATTTTTATATTTTATTTATATTTATTCGCCCTAAATGCTTTTACAGTTTAGTATATTAATGATATTTTCTAGAGGCAGACTAATTGCATAGATATCATTAGAGATGGCTCCTTACTTTTTGCTTTTTCCATAATTATCAAAATTCTTACTAATTTGTGCACATTGTTTTCGTATTCAGGTCGTTCGCTTTCCGGATATACAGAAAGCGCTACGAGAGAGGCTGCTGGGCATGGTAATGGAAGAGCGTCACGGCGAGCCGATCAATCATTTGGCGATCAAGAATGCCTGCACGATGCTCATAACGTTGGGAATCAATTCGCGAACCGTTTACGAGGAGGACTTTGAGAAGCCTTTCCTGTCACAGTCGGCGGCCTTTTACAAATTCGAATCGCAGAACTTTCTTGCGGAGAACAACGCTGGCGTTTATATCAAGAAAGTTGAGGCGCGCATCACCGAAGAATCGTCACGTGCGGCACTTTATTTGGACAAGGATACGGAACCGCGCATTGTGCGTGTCGTTGAGGAGGAGCTAATTAAGAAACACATGCGCACCATTGTCGAAATGGAAAATTCGGGCGTGGTGCACATGATTAAGAACTCAAAAACCGAGGACTTAGCATGCACATATAAATTGTTCTCACGTTTAAAGGAGGAGGGCCTCAAAGTGATAGCCGACACAATGTCTGCGTATCTGCGCGAACAGGGCAGCATGCTGGTCAAAGAGGAGGAGAATGGCAACACAAATCCAATTACATTTGTGCAAAATTTGCTCGATCTCAAGGATCGATTCGATCAATTTCTGCTGCACTCATTTAGCAATGATCGACTCTTCAAGAATGTCATCTCCGCTGACTTTGAGCATTTTCTCAATCTGAACAACAAATCGCCCGAGTATCTGTCACTCTTCATCGATGATAAACTGAAAAAGGGTGGCAAGGGCGTAAGTATCTTAATTTTGAATATTAGATATCATTTAATCTTTACACTCTTTCTCAATCAGTCGAATTTAACAAGATTTAGTTATGTAAATTATAGAGCGAATGGGAAATTGAGGTTTTTATTTGTGAAACCTTTAGATTTTAAAATTTATATATTTAGTTTCTTAAAACTCTTTTTTTTTTTTTATTATCCAATCTGAGATCCAATGTCTTACTATAAAAATTACTATTTTTACAGATGAGTGAGCAAGAAATTGAAACCATTCTGGACAAAACGATGGTTCTTTTCCGATTCCTACTCGAAAAGGATGTCTTCGAGCGCTATTACAAGACGCATTTGGCCAAACGTTTGCTGCTCAACAAATCGGTCTCCGATGACTTTGAGAAGAACATGATATCCAAACTAAAGGCATGTTTCGAAAGAAGAACCGAACCACATTTAAACATGCCACTAATAAATTATTTGTTCTAATTGTTGCAGACTGAATGTGGCTGTCAATTTACATCAAAGCTGGAGGGCATGTTTAAGGATATGTCCGTGTCCAATACGATTATGGATGAATTTAAGAGTTATGTAAATAATAACAGTTTTTCATTGAGCGGCGTGGAGCTGACGGTGCGCATACTGACCACCGGATTTTGGCCCACACAGGTGACTTACATTTTTGTGGAATCTAAACCTTAATCTTAAACCCTTGGTTAACCCACAGACGGCAACGCCCAATTGCAACATACCCGCAGCACCACGCGAGGCCTTTGAGGTGTTTAAGAAATTCTACTTGGACAAGCACTCGGGTCGGCAGCTGACGTTACAGCCGCAGATGGGTGAGTTAGCATTGGTTGTAATAAAGCCCCTGTAATTTGTTCTAACAGTTTGTTTCTGCTTTGCCCAGGCACTGCCTACATAAACGCCGTTTTTTATGGCCGCAAAGCGAGCGACAGCGACAAGGACAAAGATGGGCCAAGCTCAAGTTCAAGTGGCTGTGCTGTGCCTACCACAACGCGCAAGCATATATTACAAGTGTCCACCTATCAGGTGAGCAAATGATAATGATCTCTCTATATAAGTCAATTAAAATCTAATCTTTGTACTGTATCAACCGTAGATGTGCGTTTTGTTGTTGTTTAACAATCGGGATGTGCTAACCTATGATGACATACACCAAGAGACGGATATACCCGAGCGTGAGCTGGTGCGTGCACTGCAATCTTTGTCAATGGGCAAGCCTGCACAGCGGTTGCTAGTGCGCAACTCAAAAACGAAAACAAAGGACATTGAGCCCTCGGACGAGTTTTATGTGAACGATGCATTTGTCTCAAAGTTCCACAGGTGCGTATTATCGTTTGCGTTAACAGGTTAAACGTAAAACGTTACCGTTTTTTTTTATTACCCATTGTGCAGGGTAAAGATTCAAACGGTCGCCGCTAAAGGCGAATCGGAGCCGGAACGCAAGGAGACGCGCGGCAAAGTGGATGAAGATCGCAAGCACGAAATCGAGGCGGCCATTGTTCGCATTATGAAGTCGCGCAAACGCATGGCGGTAAATATTTAAATCGTTTATTACTGATAACGAGTAATCAAATTTACAATCTCTTGCAACAAATTATAGCACAATCTGCTTGTCTCGGACGTAACGTCGCAGTTAAAGTCACGTTTCTTGCCCTCGCCCGTGTTCATCAAGAAGCGCATCGAAGGCCTTATCGAGCGTGAATATCTGGCGCGAACGCCAGAGGATCGTAAAGTGTACATTTACTTGGCTTAAGGAGTGTCCGCGCGCAAAAGGCATCCAACACATTCAATCCGTTGGCACACATACTCATTATTTTGCAATCGAAAGCTACTAATCACGAGCAACTACCCCATCTCATATCCTCAAATCCCTCCCCACCTCATTTCCAACTTTTATCAATTCGCAATTAATCGGTAACACAACCATCCACAACTTTAATTAAGCGCCAATGCAGTTACGAGTATCCAAACTGGAATCATATATTTTGAGCAAGATGTTAAATAGAATTATATAACTCAATAGACAAGTGCGAAATTTGTAAGCCTGACATTCAAAATTGAACAGTTATTGCTAATCTTTAGATGGTTATGCAGCTCTCCTTCTTTCTCTCTCTCATGCCATTGCTATCCATAATATAATTTCGACTATTCTCTAAATTCTTCGCAATTTATTTAACACACTTTTATATTTCTTACCACACACACTCTGTTTTGAGGCACAAAACGTGCCACACACATTTACAATATAGCAACAGCAACAAAATGTATAGCAATAAGCCCACATACACACATTATTACACACACACACTTACACACACACATGCACCATGGATGGAGAAGCGTAAGCGAAGCAAACGTAAGGATTAATGCATAATGCAAAACTTAACTCTAAGCAGCAGTATAAATATAGCTAAACTAATAAATTTCTAAATGAATAATAAATTTAGTGAGCGTTTCATGTACATTTTTACGTAACTCTGCCCTATCCAAAAACAAAAAAAAAACCCCAAAATAAAAATTTAAATTTAAAATCTTCGAGATTCATGCGAAAAGAGTTTAAAATTTAAAAAGACATTTTAAAATCGATTTTTTATATACCTAACTAAAAATATTCGTCAGCAGCTTTTAAAAACTATATACGTGTATAAAAGTTATCTACTAATTTAGTTGGTATAACCAACCACCATGCCAATATCAGCCCAATATATTCGACAGTTTCTTTATTTATGCACATTTTGTTGTCCTTTTTCTTGTATTGAAAATTTACTGCTAACTTATGTGAGACAGTCCATTAACTAATATAAGCGTATGCATGGAGTCAAAAGAGCAAAACGAAGGCGTATGAAGAAAGAATTGTACATAAATTTTTGTTCTTATGTATGGAAAAAAAGAAATATAAATAAAACGTATATGAGCGTTAAAATGCACAGTGTACGTGTCATTTGTCAAATTTACTCTATAGAATTTTTCGGTATGCCTAAGGGGATTTCTATTATCAGATTTACTAAAAACAACTCAAATTGACATGGACTTAGTTTTAACGTAGACAAAGTCGAATCTTAATTATATCGGAAATTAAATGTTATTCGTTATACAGTAAGGTAAGTAAGCTCCAGGTCCCTTCAAAAATTAACTTCTCTAATCCAAAATATGTTATTTTTAAACATACATTAAAACTCTTCCAGCGGCACATTCAGAAACTTTTAATAGGAATTTATGCCTGCCTAGTTACAGAGAGATATTATATTTTAGGTGGATTTGTACAATTTTGCATACCCTGTACCCATTTATAAAGGGTGTTTTATTAGTTAAGTGAGTCTATCAATTACAGCAGTCGATACGATCTATGTCTTTCAGTTAAGAACATGTTGCTCTCAGATAGAAACTTCAAATTTGGAACATGGTTGCTTGTAAAATGTCGAAAGTTTCTCTCAAATTTCAGAATTTAATAAATGTCGATATCAAAGTTAACATCTGGATTTTCGAACTCATGTATTTCACATTCAATGTTTTAGTCCCATAACAAAACCCATCTTAGGATAGTTCGGTGCCGTTTACGTGGTATCTCCTAGTCGGGCACCCTGGACTTAATCCCTTTTGTTTGCTGTAAACAAACTTATCTAACCTGCAAATAGGCAGGCAAATTATAATTATTTATCAATTAAATTGACCAACTTTTCAGCCAACTATCGCCTGGCCAGGCCGAACGAAGCTGCGCAAATAGAAATGACTTGCTTTTAGATTTTCAAAATAAATATGCTAAGTTCTTTTGTAAACACAGACACTGAGGCCGCGACGGGGACAGAGACAGGTGCGCCGATTCCAGTTAAGACTTTGATGCCGATCCGATTCGATCGGATTCGATTCGATTCGATCTGACGCACTGATAAGGCCAAGCCAAAGAATCGGAGAGCGCAGCAGCTTGCGGCGCTCAAATGGAGCAGCCCCTCGAAAAAAAGAAACAAGTAAAAAGCTGTTGCGAAAAGTATTCGCTTGACAAATACCCTACAAACTTTACGGCATACTAAAACGTACATAATGCACATATTTGAGGCAAAAACTAGAAGTTCTAAAAATTTGAAGAATTTCAATGTTTATTTTTTTACTCGTACGAAACTTAAAATATTTTTTCTTCATTTAAGTCTGATAATATATTTAAAAATATTGAAGTATCTAGTAATTTGATTGTTACTGTATTAGAGAAATCATAAAAATATATATAAAAAATTCTGTACTTAGTATAAGTACAAATATTGCCTGTAAGGTTAAAAATTTTCCAATTAAAGAACGATCTTTCTATCAAGAGTTTTTCTTTTCAGTATTATTGATTACTATGAGAAAGTAAGTCTGTTAAGTATTGTATGGATCTGGTAGGGATAGGAACATCTCCTAGAGATGTTAAAATAAAAGAGAAGAAAGAGATCATGCCGTGCCAATGTTAAATGACAGAAGATGTTAGATGTTAAATGTTGCTCAGTGTGAATTGACAATTGGGCAACATTTTGACAGAAGATGTTAGATGTAATAACAACAAAATGCTAATCATAGATAAATTCTTCTGACTGCATACCCACGCTTATCGCTTGCACGGCTTACAGGGTATAAAATAAGTGATATTGCCCATACTCGTAACTTGTGTGCACTTCAGACGCACAATATTTCTGGTGTGTGTCGCTCGCTCAGTTGCCGTCTGGTCACCAAGCGCAACGGGGCAGCACGCGGTCGCGAAATTGGAATTGCGAAATACCACTTGGAAGGGGCGAAGAGCAAGAAATAAGTTGGAGCCGTATCCAAAACTAAAGCTGAAAACCGAAATCGAAACCGTTTACTCTACACTTTGCGTGCGCGTGTGTGTGGCAAACACAACGGTGAAAAAAAAAAAACAAGAATATATATACATGTGTAGAAATATTTGATATATGTACATATATGTGGAATACTTATGAAAATAAACAAAACTACGTCAGAAGACTACAAACAAAAGATATGAACACGCCGCCGCCGTCTCTGTCGCCGTCGCAGTCGCTAACGACGTCAGCGTCGCTGCCAAGGTTCGCTTGAACGTTAGGCGAATCGAAATATCATTTTTTTCCGATTTTATTAACATTTGTTGCTTCTGTTGTTGTTGATTTTTGTATTTTATTTTTCCTTTTGAACTTTTTGTTTTTGTTCTGTTTTTGTTTCGTTTTGTTGTTTAACGGTTGCGTGTGTAAAGTTAGTGACCTTAGTGAATCGTGATTTACAGTGAGGAAAACTGCATTTGAGTATCGGAACGAAATCGGATCGTTCGAATCAAAGCAGGCCCAGTGCCTGGCTCTCAGAAAGCCAGACGGCATTAGCAATGCCTTGGGAATTGTCAACCATTCACTTTTTGATCCAAACCAGACTAGAACACTTGGCCTGATTACACAAGCGATTCTAGGCTAAAGCTTGATAAAAAATTGGCAAAATTTTGAAATTCTGTTTTCTTGAATAGAGAAGAAAAGACAAAACAAAAACGAATTTCCATTTTATATATATATTTTTTTTTTTAATAAACGATAATTTCTTGTAATGAGCCAACGACGTGCGTTTTGCATAAATGCCGAGACACTGGGCCTGACTACGACTGGTTCGCAGTCATCCTCGCCAGGAGAAGGTGAACAGCAATCGGAGCAGGAGAGAAAGACGCTTGAGAACCCAGGGGAGGACGAGAAGGCGCGAGAGCTGAAGCGTGAAGAACTGGAAACAGTTAAGAAGGAACAGGAGCAACCGCTACAGGATCAGCCGGACACGGATCCACCGAGCATAACAACGCTCTTTGCCGCAGCAAGCCTGCGAGGTGGAGCAGATGGGTCTGCTGCTGGCAGCACTGCGAGTGTGGACCACGTGCAATGTAATGCCAGTTCGGAGCCCACGTCCACGGAGCACTACCGCAATCAGCTCAAGAAGCTGCGCGGCATATGCGGAGATGCGGCCATGATGAACTTTGAGCTGAATAGCATATTTCTTAAGCGGCTCGAGGAGATCGATTGCATGGACCAACAAAGCGGCGGCGATTCGGTGAGTAATATTCGAAAATATTCAAATAGTTGAAATTTGAAATTTGTTGCTAAAAGTCTCTTTACTATTATTGTTGATTTTCATCGTTTTATTGCAACTCTCGTGCACAGAACGTGACGCCACAGTTGCGCCTGGTAACATTTCAGGATTGGGTCGACTTGCTGCTGCATGTCAACTACATTATATTTGGCAATATGTCCGCCATGGAGGTGGAGGCCTACGAGAAGATCATGAACTGTTTCCAATCGGTGCGCGGCGAACAGCAGCAGGCTCTGGACGAGAATCGCAAGCTGCGCAAGGACATTTGTGCCATTATCAAGCTGGTGCAGGAGGCTTTTCATCATAATATCTGGAACACGGATGAAATGTGTCTGGAAACTCTGACGGTCAATCAGCTGCTCGGCCTACAGGCCGATCAGCCCCGCCCGGAGAGCGAGGCCGAGAAGGTAGGTTGGCTAATTAGCATAAGGGTCTAGGGGCAACGTTCACTCATCGAAACTTGTCTTCTTCTAGAAGTACGAAGATTCAAATAGAAACGAGCCGACCAGAAATTTATTTGCTCAATTCGATTACACCTAAGACCCCTCATAAGTGCACTCAAGTTTTCAATTTTACGTTTTATATATTTCTGTCGTGTTGAATTATTTGAAATAAATTAGATTTATATGCAACGAGAGGGTTTCTTATCTGAGCACATTATTTGATTTCAGGTTACCAAATGCATGAGATCTCTGGCCAACGAGGTGGCCGCCAAGCATGATGAGGTCTGCCATCTGCAGGACCAGATGTGTGCGCTCGACGAAGTGGTACAAACCGCGCGACAGAAGATCATCCTCAAAGACAAGTGCATAGCGCAGCTCAATCAGCAGGTGAGAGATGCCAGTCGAAAGATTGATCGATTGATTAATTCTTAACAAATGCAATGATCGGCAAATGAATTGCAATCTAAAATATATAGTCGAAGACCATAGTAGCTAGTCTCTAGCCGACTAGCAGATACTCTTACGCCAAGCTACACACAAACCTTCTGCGGCTGCCGTCTCTTTTCTTTGCCTAACACTTAATGGAGCGAGTTATCCATAAAATGGAATATTCCCAATCTGTATACTATACATAAGCCTAAATACCAAATTTGGTGTGTCTAGCCTTTATAGTTTTCGAGATTTTCCTGAGAGTTAAATCATAAAATCAATTATTTGGAAATATCGACCAAACATGATAAGCTCAAGTCTCTTTACCGAGATTTAAATCCTTATCGAGCCAATTTTCGAAGCTTTTCAAGGCATTCCTCACATACTTGAAAATAATCAATTGTATCACATCATGGCCTGCTTTTTGGCACATATGTATGTTTATAACCTCAGGGGGTAGATATTGCTTTGGGTTTTAATTTATAATTTATAGGCACAACACATTGCTCATGTTTTATAAATAAAATTTCATGTTAAAAACAACATTTATATTAATTCTGTTTAGTTAATGGAACTGCAAGATTGTTTGTCAAGCATGACGCAAGGAACAAACGCCAAGGCAAGTTTAACTGAGGATTTCGTTGACGACTTCAACCATGTGGACTTCAGCAGCTGTTTGTTCGAGGGCCTCAACGAGAAGGACCAGCAGGCCAGCGAGTTGCTGCGCATGCTCAACAAGGAGCTGACCGAATTCATAGATCTGATCAGCAAGAAAGACTTTCAGGCCATGGAGTGCCGTCGAAAGCTGCTCTCCTGCTTCTTCGAGAGAATTGTAGGTCACGCTCAACCTCCGCTAATTATAAGTGCTTTCACTACATTTCTCAACCGCTTTCTCAGAACTGCGACCGCGCCGATACATTACGCAAATTGGAGAACTTGCGTGCACAGCTGCGGGCGTTGGATTGCAATTTTGATCAGCTTGATGCACCGATCGCCTGCAGCACCCAGATGACTGAGGACGACTTTGATGTACAGCTCATCGATGCATTGCGTCGCCGCCTATGGAACATCAACGAATGCAACAAGGAGCTCAATTCCAGATGCCAGCGTCTGGAAGTCCAGCACCGGGGTACGTATTCAAAGTTATAGCTACCATATTATATATACGATTGATTCTTTAGTTGAACTGATGGAAATCCGTTGCCTATACGAAGCTGAACGTTCTATAAATGTCAAAAACTGTGAGGCATTGAAGCAGATAGCTGATCTACTCTCCAAATTGGTAAGTTTAACTACCAGGCTCACAGCTTTATTATAATTAATACACAAGTAATTCCAATTACATTTCAATTACTAATTAATTGCATTTGTTTCTCTAGCGCTGCTCCGATCTCTCTTATGAGGAGATCTACACAGAAAAATCGACAAATAATCCATTTTGCGTTGCCATCATGGAAATGTACGAGAAACTAAACGAGCTAGAGAATAGTCGGGAGCAGGAGAAGCAGCTTTTAACCGTAAGTAATTGCATATAAATTCAATTTATCGCATTCGACGGTTATGTACCCAGAGAGTTCTTATCAAATTCAGACCAACAAAAGTGAGCCCCAAACACCTGCCCACAGCACATAGCTGATAACGACAACAACTACAACTACGAAAACAACTGCAACAACAACAACTTGCGACTTGTTAACCCCCCCTTCCAAGCAGCCGCCGCTTAAGCATAGTTTAAATTAGTTTAATTTATCGTAAGTTTCTACACTTGTAAGATAAACGACAAACGTTACCTAAAAGTAAACTTTAGCCATAAGGTTTGTTCTATAATGTACGACTATTTATTAGCTTTAATAATGCAGCAAGTTCCCGCCAAAAAATTTCAAAGGCAAAAGTTACAACAAACTACATTTACTTACACACAACACATATATTGTATATATAGTTATATATTACTATATAAATTGTTGCCCCCACACATGCAAATTGTGGCGCAAACGAGGGCTGTTCTTAGAGTTCGATTGATTTTTGGGATATGTAGGATTGTCATTTAAGTAACATTCTAGCAATGAAATCTGCTGATTATAAAAAGATATTTTCTATTTACAACCTAGAACTATTTTATAGTATTTAACCAATGGAAGGAATAAACTTAGCTGAACCCCCAAAGATATTGTTTCAAAGTGCATAAGGAAATAATGTTATTTAAACCTAAATGCAGTCACACGATAATAAACTACGAAGTACTTTGGAGTTGGCCAAAAGGGAACTCATCCCGATGTACGAAGCCGGCTTTCAATAAATGATTGCCCAAGAACATGTTTCTGACACCAAAAGGGGAGGATATTTGCGGATTTCTCCCTATCCATACAGGTGCGACCTTAATGATCGAATGCAAGCGAGTTTCAGTATTCATATTTGATTTTGGCATTTCCGAGTGCTCTTTTGAATACTATATCATATGGCTGCCATAGGATTGATCGGTCGAAAATTCAGATCTTATATGAACAACTTTTTGTTGTATCAATATATCTTGACCCAACTCAGCATTTATAAGTTTTACGATCGGTCAAAAAGTAGCTTTTAGTATGTAGAACTTTTTATACCCATGCAGAGGGTTTTTATTTTTCGAGATATTTTGACAAAGTTATTAATAGTTATATCTTATCATATCTTATCACCATCGGACAGTTGCATTTTATAGATCTATAGGAAGATTCGGAAAAGTTTTCTCTCTCTGCAACTACCATCCATTACCAATCAATTCCCCACATATCTGCAAAACTTTATCAAAAGGGGTTATTTTATTTTATGGATTGATTATATTAGGGGGTTCTCAGTTGTTTCGATACCCTATCAAATACCTACATTTTTAAATTGTAAATTGTACCAAGTAGTTCCCCATTTGTCCTATAATGATTCCCATCCTTTACAGTTCTATTATTCTTTCAAATATTATATTAAACGCGTAGTTCCCCATTTCTCGCACAATGCAACCTCGTTAACAATGAATCGTTGAATTTTTTAAAGGACCTCGGGTGTCCTATAAATGATATATGCAATAAATTGCATTCCCCATTGTTTTTATATATATATATATATATATATATATATATATATATATATATATATATAATATATACATAATATGCTGCAGTTTCCGACAGTAGTTGAAGTATATTACCATTCGAGTCGTTTGATTTATGTACTCAAATCTGTTGTGAAAAAAGACTCAAGCCTGTCGAAACGAAGACTTACTATTTGTTTACATTGGACAAATACAAATCGCTTGAAACTCCGCGCGAGTTCAACTGCAATTCTGGTGAACCCTGAAAGGCGGGTAGGGCGGCAAGCTCCTCCCCGCCCGCCCGCTTCAGCAGCTAGGAGCTGAAATAGGTTTCGTGTTATTTATTTGCCCACAATCGACACGCGAGCTGCGGGCCCTGATATGCATATCGATGAGCATGCCTGGTGGAGAAAAGGGTCTTGAGGGGTGTAGCCACGGGCAGATAGACAGCCGAATGGTCGCCGGAGTAGTCCGCGTCCAACGTCAACGTCAACGTTGCTGTTTATTCGCGTGAAACAAATCAAACCCGTCGGGGAACAGAATATCGAAACGGAAACACAGTTGGAAATATGAAATCGACAAATATAATAATCAGCCGCGGTGCTGGCAATGTTTCTCCTCGTCGCGCTGCACAAAATCAAGACATAAAACAAACAGTTCATGTGCCTTAATTAGCTGCACCCACATCGAGGCGCCCTTTGTATGCCAGGACGACGACTTCTCGTCATCGTCGTCTACTCCTGCGGCCACGAAGTTGACGCCCGCCGTGAAGTGTCTGTGCGAGGCGATAATATTTACCAGGTGGCAAGACTACGAGCAGGACGCGTCGCTGATGGCGAACGGATACGTGTGCAATTAACAAAGTTTATCCTTCCAGCCAACAAAACTGAAAAGTTGGCCAAAAGTGCAAATTGTTTTCCCCAAGCAGCCAAAAGTTAAGCTGCAAGTGAAAAGTGCTCGAAACGTTTGAAGGGTGCAAATTGTGTGCGGATTGCTTGGACAGCAACACGAAAGTTTATTAAAATATCCCTTGTCCTAAATATGTTTATATATAAGTAAAGGAATATCTTGTAATTCGGCTCGGTTCGTCAACCTGCGTTTCTACAGCTACGAACCAAGTTTTTTATTCGTACCTTGGCTTATATTTATCTAGATAATAATGGAACATTTTAATTTGATATTAAAGTCAGGTATTTTACTTAAAATGCAACAGGCAAATAATATTTACAAAAATATCAAAACTTTCTGTTGAACCAAACTGTTTAAAATGAAAAGTGGTTCGGTTCGATACTTCTTTATCCAACTGCTTCCGTTTAAGGTTCGGTTCATCGAAATTATAATACATGAATTCCGAAACTAAACCGGTTCGCAAATTGAATATAATCAAATTCCTGACTCAAGTCAGTTCGGCTCAATCCTGATTTGCAGCCTTTATATTTATAAATTCTTAAGCGCAAGACATACAAAAATAGTTGAAAAATTTTAAAATAGAAAAAAAGGGCTTTGAAACAAATCAGTTTTTTAAAAAGTATGCTTCACAATTTAATCCGATTAAAGATTCGAGCTTATGTAAATAACCGAACCAGTTTAGTTCAAGCCCGTCTTGATCAAAAATCAGCTAGAGTATATGAAAAAGTTTATAAATAAAACAATATTTATCTTGACTGATATATACATATAGACAATATTTTCAAATATTAGAGCCTAGTAGTGAAAGGTTTGGCGGCATGTCGGTATTTATTAAACATATAATATAATTTCCCTCAACTTTAAAGACTAACTAATTTAATGGGGGCTTAGCCGCTATGAAAACTTCTGAAATCGATTTTCACATGGAATTAAGAATCATAAAAGTCGGCACACATAATAGACATTTAAAAGTGTTTTAAGTGCGCGCAGCCATGCATTCGTTCCCGGCCAACTTAAAAGCTCGACCAAGTTGGGGCTCACGGTATAATTTAATAACGAGTGCAGGAAGTTTATTTGGAAATCCATGTCAAACAGTCAAAGGTATTGGCAAAATATAATAAAACATATCTATAAAATAATTGGGGGCTGGGCGACGCGGGCGAAAGTGCTAAAGAATAGGAACTTTGAAAACTGAAACTTTGCCACATTTTTGGGGTGCCACCCACAAGGTCGAAATCGGATTTGCCTTCATTTTCGTGACGAAAGTTTTAATAGCAATATTATTGGAACTAAATGAAATGGTAATGACGGCAAAATACGTGGCGTTTATAAATATTTCGAGCGAGCTGCAATTTGATATCGACACGAAAGCCCGACATCATTCGACACCAGAAACAATCCAAAGAATAACATAAACAAACACATAAAGCGACTGTGTCTGGGGCCCGTCTGATATCAGACAATTGAGATGGTAAGGCTCAGGTACTCGAACTTTGAATATGATTGTCATATGAATCGCTTTTCGACTGCAGACTGACATTGGCGCGGATTGTCCGCATCGACAGCAGCTGGAGCACACTCTGCTCCACTGCCAGACGCAATCGGAGATACTTCAGGCCACCCGCGACAACTACCTGAGCATCATTGAGGAGTTTCAGCGCGATCTGGAAGAGCTCACGGCACAAGTACAACAACAACAAATACAGCAGCAGCAGCAACAACAAAATGAGTTTACGTCCAAGGAATCGGAGCAGAGCTACTACGAGGAACCGACACGAATCGGCGCAAATGAACTCGAGCTACAAGTTGGGAATTATAACGAATCATTTATTAGAATAGAAGTTCTTTTCTTTATAGATTGAATCTAGTATTATTTATTGTAGAGGCTATTATCATTTTATCCCATAACCGAGTCAATATAGTCACGTTCTACTGTCCGTCTGTTTCTATGCAAAGTGGTTTCTCTTTGCGAAGGCCTTCCTAACGATCGAATAAAAATGAATTTCCAGTAATAAAACTTTTCGTTTTTGAAGAAATCTTGACCAATCAATCAACAAATACAAGTTTTATCATGCTCTTGACAAATGAGCTAAACCTGATACACATAGGATATATATTATGAATATACGATTGGTTGCAAATTAAGATCTCGTATAAAAACGTTTCACTGTGGTCGAATGTTATCAACATTGGTCTATTATACGATATGGTACTATAGATAGAATCGGTCTAAAAATTAGATTATAAAGTTCTCTGTTTTTGAAGATATCTCCACCAGTCTCGGTCTAAAAATAACATATAGAATTCTGTCTTTCAAGATATCTCCAACAATCTCGGCAACTACGAGATTCACCAATATATATCCATACATATCTGTAAAACTTATATTATGGTTCCTATAGGAACAATCGGTAGTAGGAGTAGAAAAGTAATAAATCTAGCGTGCGCACTTACCATATTCCTTACTTAGGGTAGGGTAGCTTTTGTACAAAAGCACCCTTCGAAGAAAGCTGAATCTAACATTAATTATGGTTAAGCTATCTGCAGATCCTTAAGCTTTGTTCCTTATTATTATTTCCTTTATTAAATTCCTTTCCGCCCTAAAATCCTTTAGATTTCTAGCATCCACAGATCAATTCTTTGTTGTTTGAATTCTTGCACGTTTCCTTTTGCAGAATGAAAGACTAGTTTGTCAAATACAAAGTCTACAGAATGCATTGTTGGATCGTGAAAAGCAAATCGAGCAGCTGCGCTCAACGCTTAATGGTTACATCGACCTCAATGAGACCAACAGACTCAAGGATGAAATCTCAGCACTGAAACAAAAGAATAGTGAGTTTTAGTGATATATTCCGAGCAACTGGCAGTTCTAATAAATTCCCTTAGCTGAACAATCTCAAAAAGTTTTGGAAATTGCCAGTTTACTGAAAGTGCAGGAGGAAGAGCGGCAGAAGCTATGCCAAATCAATGAAGACCTCATGAATAACTATGAGGAGCAGGCCAAGAAGCTGCGGCGAGCGGATCGCGAAGTGCAAAACCTACAGGACTGTATGGAGCAACTGGAGAAGCGGCAGGATGAGCTAAAAACGGAGGTGAGGACAAAAACTAACTATAAAACTTACTCTATATTATAATATCTTGGCGCAGCGAAATCTGTTGCGTGAAGAGGTAACCGCACTTAAGGAGAAGGACGCCAAGAGCACTGGCCGGGAACGGGCGCAGGCGGATCAGTTGAAAAGCCGTCAGGCGGAGCTGGATAAATCGCGTTGCCTCGTCCGCGACATGCAAAACCATTTGAAGCAGGAGGAGCGCCAACACAAGGAAACAATGGAACGTCTTTGTCAAGCCAACGAGGATATCCGAGTGCAAATGCGCGCCGTTGCCTGTGAATGCAAACAGATGCAGCTCAAGCTGAAGTATGTATTCGGTACGGTTGATCCGATAGCGTGTCCATCACCAGTCTAAAACAGTTTGATTCCCCATCCTCAACTGCAGACAGCAGACGAACGTGAACGAGCAGCAGCAACAGATTATAGAATCATTCCGCAAGTGGAAGGATGCGCAGATCAGATCGGATGAAGCAATGCGCCAGTGCATCAAGCGTGCCGAGGAGCATATCAGTCTATTGCTGGAGGAGAACCAGCGTCTCTGCGAGGAATACAGGCGTCTATATAACGACTACTGTCTGCTCGAGGTAGAGTTGCGACGTTTCAAGGTCGCGATCAACAGTAGTCGGTTTGTAGGCGGTGGTTACGAGCAGCCGGACAGTGTTGTCCTCAGCGGGCAGGAGGTGCACGATAATGTGAGTGCCCACTGAACCACGTCTAATTCAATTGATTAACCACGTTAACCCGCAGATGACCAACCGTATGAGGTTCATGTGCAACACCACGGAGCGCCTATCCGAACAGTGCAAAACTCTTAATGCCGGCACACTGCCTGACCTTTCCATAAATCAACGATTTGTTGCAGGCGGCGAGCAACAATCATCCGCCAAACAGACCAAGCCCTGGCAGTTGAGTGGGTCCAAGTCGACGTCCAGCTTGCTGTAGGATATATTTATTCATTCCTTCTTCTTGCGGTTTAATGCGAATATTTATTCTTTTAAATCGGTTCATTTCACGTGATTGTTTTTTTTTTTATCACATTAGGACAACAGCTGTAAATTCAAAGTTGTAATTTATAAGACATAATAACTAGAGTATATGCTTGTGTAAAGCTTTTTGACTTGACTTGAAAATTCATTAATATACTGTTTTTAGGCGGGTTTCCTTAATCTCGGGCTACTAAAGCTCGATAAATTAATAGTCAACTAAGGAATTTTGTAGAGCATTTTCTAACACTAACCTAAGCCAACGCCCGCTATCTGTTATCCTCTTGCTGCAGCAGCTTCTCCCGCTCGCTGATCGCTATGAGAGCCATCTTGATTTGGGAGCGCTTCTTGACGCTCTCCTCGCGCACCACATCCGCCTGTTTGGTTAGAATTTTAATGCGCACATCACTGAAGCGTATCGCTTCGTCCATGCTCATTTCCAGATACACTTCTTTGCCCACGTTAACCAGGATTTTGTCCATTTGCTTGACGCGCGCCTGCATGAAAATGTTGCTGCCAATGTTCACCTGCGTTTTGTAGCCAGCCGGCATATGGTCGCCAAAGGTTTGCAGTGTATTCTTTAACTGTACATACTCCATGATCTCCTCGTTAAAAAGATTGATGTAGTGCTCCAGCTGCTTGAGATCCTCTTTAAGCACATCGTTGATAAACTCCTCGATTTGCGTTATACGCGCTTTATGAGCGTCTGCTTCCTGCATTGTTTAGTTTTGTTTTGCTCGTGCACCGATGTAGCTTAACAGCACAGCTGTGGGCACCCAAAAATCATATGTTAACAGCGCGCACTAATTTGTTACTGTATATAAGATAGTCGTTTCTCGTTACTAAGCGATATTTGCTCTTCTAGAGTTGTGTAGCAAAATAATTGGGACCATGTAAATTAAATTTGAAAGAAATGGAACTACTTGCACGGGATATTTAATTTAACAGCAGCTTACTCTTCTGTTTCAACATAGGTATTTTAGAGACATAACACAACAGCTGTTACTTTAATGTGGTGGTGCAGCGATAGCTTGGGTTGGTGCGCGCACTTCATTCAAAATGTGTGCGGAGTTATCGATAAATGTAGTCGATGGGACTTACCCTATACACAAACCATACGTTGTTTATTGCATACTTTATTTAAATATTGAATTGAATATTATAAACTACGGCTGAGTGACAGCTAAGCCTCCATGCGTATAATCTGGCTTTCAGCTGATTTGGGCGACCCCCCTGCCACTTATGAATTCCAATTCGCATTTTATGTAATCATCCGATCACTTCTCGTGCCGCTGTTAGCTGTCGCGAGAGGCGAAAAAGTCAATTGTTTGCGCACGCAATGCCAAATGTAATAATTTCACAGCGTCTTTTCATATTTATTTTGTCTTTGTTTTATTATTTGCAACATTGTTGGGCGCAAATCAAAACGGAATAAAGAAAGCCCCCGCGGGCCACATACCCAGACGGCAGCCGAAACTCTTTCATTAGCATTTTTAATGCTTATTTAACCTTTGCGCATTGCCCATTTGAACCCTGTGGACATTTCCTGATTTTTTCATATCCAAATCTCAGTTGGCTCTGACTTTTCCTCGCTCAGTTTTCACTTAACTTATTCGTCAGTAGTTCATATAGTCTTGTTTGACTCAACACAGCTGCTCAATTTTCCAGTAAGTATTTCTCCTTAAAATTTTGGTTTTTCCAAAAAAATTTTTTTTTTGCAGCTTTCCAGATGAGTTTCACACTGTTGAGCAATCTTTTAACTGTACCCATCAAACGGGCCTGTGCTTCCCACGGTGAAACATTTACGAAGGGTTGCGGAGGTGGACTTGGAACTGGGATTGGGGTTGGATATGGCGGCCAGTTGCAGCAGGTGCGTCGCCATGCGCCCATTTGTGGCCCGCCGCGCTTTCCTCTGTCCATGGCGCAGAAGCTGATCTTGGGTTGGGGGCCGATTCTGATCATGATGATCATTCCGTATTGGGCGCTGTCCCAAGTCCCTCGTTGGTCAGCAAAGCACAACAATCGACCCTATAGAGATGAGGAGGAAACGCCACCCGAAGAATAACCCAACTTCTCGTACACACGAAAAACACTTATAACATGCTAATACACTGCAAACGGTGACTTCTTATTCTTGTTAACAACTTGCAAGGCCAGCGTATTTCTTGTTTGATTGTTAAATAAAAAATACAGTGCAACAGAGCGACGTACGATTTTTTTATTTAAAATGTATTTATATATTATAATTTAAATACTGCCGTGGTTTGGCTTTAGATATTGTATACATTTTGAATTGTTCTTTAATTTGTTTTGTATTTATTTATTTTTGTAATTTATAATCTACTATAAAAGATTATTTAAAGCGAAAACATAAATTCGAATTAATGTTCAACATTGTTTTTAGATATATCTAAAATTTTTATTTAATTTTTGTAAGTTTGGTTAAGAATACAAATAAAAAATAAAATAAAAACCTCGGAAATCTGTGAATTGGGTTACAAAATATCGCAAATTAGCCATTTGCTTCCAAAACTTGATCCCTTAGTAGTATTTATATGTCACAGATCAAAAACCTATAAAAATGTAAATTATAACAATAATGCACAGTACAGACTGTAAAAGCTAAGATGCTCTTTGGTAAATTCCACCCGCATCTGTGGAACATTGGCGGATTGGCGGTTGCATGAAACTTTTTGTTATGCTATAATGGAAAAAATAATGAACGTTACCGACCAATCCACTGGGAAGTAATCCCTTACAGCCCAATAATATCATAAAATGGACTACCCAATTATATTTAATTTACAGATATTTAGATTTTTAGCCCCGACCCCAGTGAAAGCGTATACAACATTTGTTGATTAATTTTTAGAGGAGCTCATCTGGTCACTGAGCGACTCTGCGATATGGGGAAATTTATATATATTTACTCGAATGCTGGGAATTTTCGCAGATCTAATAATATCATAATATATAATATGAAATCATAATCATATTGTATTCCACATTTTACATACTCTTAAAACTATATATTCCGCATTCTACAAAACTTAACCGATGTATTCATTTGTGGACAAGCATAAAATTGGCATAAACCGGGCAAAGACGCGCTAAGGATCATATGGGATCTCAATCTATATCTTTCTATACATAGTAGTTCTTTATATCTGCCAAAATTGGGATGAATATTTGCACTATGCAAGGCAATCTGGAATTAATTAAGCCCGTCTATGGGGCTAGATCTTTCGGGTAGTCGTGCTTGGGACACACTACCTTAGCCATAAAATAGATCAGCATGAGGCTGATTAAAGAGCGGGACATCAAGCCGCAGCCTAACAGCCAATTGGTTAACGGTTAAACACCTTTTGGCCAACTCCTTGGAAGCAGCTTAAAGCACGAACACAGCCAAACGGAGCCACAATGCAATGAAGCGACTGTGGAGCGAGCATTTTCCTTGTCATTTTCCATGTCGCCTGCCACAAATCAAAAACGAAAAGAAAAATAAAAATAAAACCCACCCAAAACGAGCAAAAAATATATATACATATAAATAAAAAAAGAGGCATCCAAAAGCAAAGTGCCAACTTTCATTAAAAGTATTTTTCGCTCATTGCCAATGCGAGTTGCATTCAATTGTGTTCGCTTTTTGGGGTTTGTTAGCCTTAGAGCCAGCCGACTTTGACCAGCTCCCAGCTTGCAGCTCCCATCCGAAAGCCGAAAAGCCGAAAGCCGCCTGGCGTCTTGTCGAATCCTCATGATCTACAACAACGTGACCTTCTTTGCCTTTGCCTGTGTCCGCAACACACGCTTGTTTGAAAACGTAAAAACCAAAGGAAAGTGAATTTCTTTTAAGCAAATCAACTTGCTGTGCCACGCCTCCCGCTTGCCGCTTGCCGCCTATCGCCTCCCGCACGCCCGCAACAAATGTTGCAATGGTTGCCACCTCAGCTAGACGCAGATACGCCGATTTTTCGGTGAAATTTCATGCGCCATTAAACTGGTTCTGTCTGCCTGCCCCCCCCCCCCCCCCCTCACTTGCCACCGCAGCACTCCTTGAGTGCGTCTCGGTTGCAGCGTGTGAATGAGGCATGAAGGCAGCAGCCCCTGCCACGCCGATCAATGCTTGTTGCACCTTGGCGCAGACTTGGCCATAAACATGCTTAATTTTCATTTATGCCACAGTCTTTGCCACTTTTTCTCGGCAGGAAGCCGCGAGCCGCAGCTCGCCACCGTCTCGCAGGCTCGTGGGCGTCCCATGTGGCAGTCAGAAATGTGGCGAATGCTCTGCACTTGTTGCCGCACGTTGCGTCAGTTTAGTGTGTCAGAAGCGGCAGCAAGAAGAAAGTTGCCCAGCTCCCAGCTCGCAGCTCGCAGCTCTTGGCCCGCAATTGATGATCCGGTTTATTTTCTGGCGGCGGACAGGTTCGTTGTTCCTTTGGCGCACATTTTACTTTCTGCGACGGCTGCTCAAATTGTTGTCCACTTTCGGTCGCAATTAATTATGCGACGCTGCGCACTGAAAATGAAAGTGCGCTGCACTGAAATTTCCAAAAAACGCCATGCAACATGCCACACAAATCTGCCACCGCAACCAATTCCAAGTTCTTGCCGCGCACGCGCGCGCGTGTGGCCCCAGCGGACACTTTCCTTCGCCCGATTCTGTCGTTCCCATCATTAGCTGATCCCCGATCCTACCGGGACCGCCAAGTGAGAGAGCTCATTGTCGCAAAGTCTTCATTATCATCAAACGCGATCGCCGTCCACCAAGCGGCAGCGCAGTCATCTCTAGGCGTCTCATAAAGACTTTTCTTTATGATATTACCAACCAGACCAGACCAGACCAGACCTGACCAGGCCCGGCCAGAACCGAGCCGTTCCCCTAACCACACTGGTGGCCACTTTATTTATGACTGAATTCGCTGGTAACCGCAGTTGGTTTTGTTCTTCTCCCTGATTTGTTGCCTCATTTGAAAGGTTCCTCGAACTGAAGTTAAGGAAGAAACTGCTAAACAGTTAAGCGCGTTCCAAGACCAAAGAAAACATAGAGCATACCAATATATATATACATATATGTATGTACATAATAAAAGTAAATTGCAATATTTATTTTAAATAAATATTGGTTTTTCTACTTTTCATTTAATTGAATATTTTTAATAAACCTTTAAAGTTTCGTTCCTTCAGAGTTCAGATTTTTTATATTTTATATTAATTCATAAAAAAGTTAAAACTTATGAAATAATAAATTCAATAATAATATAAAATAAATCACATTTTTGGCAAATTTGGTCTTATTTTAAGATCGTATTTTTTAAAAATTATGGGTCTATATTTTAGTCCATATATTGCAATGGACCTATTTTATGGTCTAATAATTTTTTAATATTTTTAGAAAATGCTTTGCCCATATTTTTAGATAAACGTGGCCTATTTGTAAGGTCGCATATTACCAAAATTATAGAAAAACAAAGACTCTATGTCAGTCCACATATTGCAATGGAGTTAATTCAAGGTCTAATATTGCCTTATATTGCATGGTTAATGATTCCATTGTACAGGGTATTACCAACATCTTACACAAGCTAAAAATTGTGGAGGCTGACACTGGCAGACTTTGCGTTAAAAGCGAATAAAACATCCGAGAAAATTCTAGAAGGGTTCAGCCAAAGGACATTATTAATACTGAGAATACTTCATAGACTTGATGCTAGGAAAAATCATTGAATTCTTGACTTGGTCGGTAAATTTGCTAGTGAGAGTCACAATCTACCCAGGAGGTCGCGAAAGGCAGCTTCCATTTTTACAGAAGTGAACAATTTGACGGGGTATTCAAAAATTTGACCTCCAAGTGGGGAAAACGGAGGTCTGTATGAAAAACCCAGCGAAAAGTGCCGCGTTGACCTAAGTGACACCTCGAAGTTTAGGAATCGCATCCCCGCGAATCCCAAATTATTTTATTTTATGCGAACGCGAGGTTGATAATTTCTTTGTAAGTTTTCGAAGTTTGCGGGAATTACAATTTTCAGAAAAGTTCGGTATTTGCATTTTCAACATGATAAATGGGGAAGCCAAATCCAGATCGCAAAGATAGTTCCCATAGGAATCGCTTGGCTACGGACAGAGTTTCGGAAGAGGTTGGATTATTGGAATGGGTACTGGGAACAGGCACTCCCTAAAACCGAATCGATCCTACGCCTGAACCTTTTATTAAGTTGCCTTTAACAGTTTAACAGCTTCACGCTAGCTTTTGAATGCTTGTTTATTATTACCAGTAAATTTGTCTATATTGATTTATCTGTCCCTGAGGCCTGCTGTGCCATAAGTTCATATTAAGCGTAATTCCAATTCGGATGTTTGGCAATAAAAATGAAACGACATCGGGTAAATTGTGTGTGGCCTTTTCATTGATTCCGTAAAATAAATAAAAGTAAAAGCCCACACACGCCCACGATATAATTCCGAGGGCGACGACACGATCGTGTCAGCGGCCCATTTGATCTGAAATTGGAAGCTGGGAACAGGGAACTGGGAACTGGGCACAGGAAAGGAAGCCCATTGGAAACAATGCAATATGAAAACTGTGGCATGTTGGCTTAACATCAAGTCTGGGGGGGCTCTTGATTTGCAACCAGTTGAGTTTTGGAACGGCCAGCGGAATCGCCTCGGAGTTGCGTCGCCTCATAATCGCTTAGGACGAACTGAGGGACTCTCGAGCGCGCGTCTTTGGGGCAAAAACTGGCAATTTGGAGAGTGGCACAATATCCAGACACAAATTATATTAATGGTCTTTTGTTGTGCTCCACTGAGGCTGGCATTTTGTCTTTGCACGAATCACGTTTTAGAAATTGCATTGCACATAGTATTCCCCTCCACCACCACCACCAGCACCAGCACCACCACCCTTCGGTCAGGCCAGCATCGAATGATCCACGTCGTCGACCCATAACCACAAATGTGCCCAACTCGAGTGGAATGGTGTGGCATGGAGTCAAGTAGAGTCACTTCACTGCCAGACTGTGACTGACTCGCTCGGTACTTAGTTGTTTTTGCGCAAGTTCTCAAAGTTTTAGGCAAAAACCTAAGTGGCACTTACTTTTAATATGTTGCCATTGCCCTCCGCCCAAAATGGGTCTCAACTCGACGTCTACGGCCAACTCTCAAGATAGCTGAGCGGCGCGAAGGGGGGGGGGGGGGGGGGGGAGGGCGAGTGTACAAAACAAATCGCTGCCGAGTTACCTGAAATAATTACATGCACACAAATTAGAGCGCTGTGTCATGGAGCAGGAATCATTCTGCATTTTGATACTCTAAAAGTGGGTACTTTGGCTATGTCATGCAGCGTGGAAGGCATTGAAAGAAAGCTTCGTCAAATGGATCAGCGAATGGGCCCCCGATCTTTAGACTAAGGTGTCAACGGCTGTTACCCGGCTTTGCCTGGACCAATTATTTTTTATTGAAAGGTTAGACATTGCCCATAATTTAGAATAGATAATAATTTAAAACAGATCGATATTTCAATTTCCAATTAAGTTCCTATGTAAGACTTTGAAAATAAGTTGTAAGATGATCGAACTAAATTTGAAATTTCGACCAGAAAAATATATTTCTACCTAGGGATGTACTTTGAGATTCACACGATCCTTATACAAATTATATTATTTTATTTTTAATACTCTTATTATTGGAGCTCATTTCTAATGCTGCTTTTTATTATTATTAAATCTAATCTTAGGTTGCTGGCGAAACTTTCCCATATTTGGCTTATCAACAAGAGTGTATAGGAAGGGTATTTAGCATTCGGTGTGCTGGAGTTATTTCTTGGATTCTGCACAGCTTAAGAGCACTTCAACTACCTATTTGTTGCCATTCTGCTATCCGAAGCTCCGAGTCATTCTGATTACGTTCTGCTTTCACTGGTCATGGCAAATCATCGAAAGAGATCGTCTGCACAAAAGGCCACTTGGAGTTCCTATTCTATAGCCGTATCTATGTCTATGTCAAGTGTCTCTCTCTCTCTCTCCCTCTCTATCTCTGTCGCTGTCGCTGTCACGTTCACTTGAGCAAGCCTCCTCCTTGATGCGAATGACACGATATATTTAAGCCGCTAAAGAATGATACCAAGCAAAAATAATGTGCGTATTGTAATCGTTGTTGGGGCTTCCGTAATGAAAATAGAAAATTACAATGAAATTCAGATATGACATTCTTTTGGCAAAGTTTTTCTGTTCGTCTATTTTGTTGCTGTGGATGCCTTTTTGTCGTATTTCTGGGTTAGCTGATAGTCTGGTATTTGGTACTTGGGTTCAATGTGCGCCAAGTGGGCTGACTATGACTAAGGTCTTTAATCATGGGTGGTCTCAATTGCCTGGGACACCTACTCTTCCACAAAAGTGGAGTAAGCTCTGATTACATTCATGAACGGAGCATTTTTTTTTTTGTCATCGGCATCTGGTTGTTTCCGAGAGTTCTGGAATGTCTGTCAGGCATCTCGGCATCTAGGCAAATTAGTTACATTTGTTCCATAATTATGAATTATTTTAAACTTTCTCATGCTCCGCAAACGTTCATTAAGTCATGCAAGCACAAAATTCTCACAATCAAAATAATAATAATACGAAATGAAGACAGGAAAAAATTGATTACCAGATTAAGTACAAGAACACGTACAATAATCATAACTTTGCTTACCCTTTTTTTCACACTTCTTTGCTGCTTCCTCTGCTCGCACACACACACACACACACACTGACACACACGCATCCATTTAAAGTGCCTTCGACTCAATCGCCGAGATCTTAAACGCTTAATTGCATCACGTTTTTAGACCAAGTTGGGCATATAACATGCCCGCAAAATTATTACACAATTGTATTTGTATGCAACTATGCGCGAAGATCTGAAAGACACACACAAAGAGGCGCAACAACAACAAAAATAAGAAGTCGGAAACACTCTCGACTGCGAGTTACCCTGTAACCAGTTTCGAGATGCCACTGCACTTATTTAATCATTCCTCTATACACATATACCCTCTCTTACCCATTCTCAGTGGACACAGGGTACAATAAGAAACAAAAGAAGAGCTGAAAAAGAAATAATGCACATTGGCTGCAATGATTTCCACACGTGAGCTGAGTGTCGACTCACTGAACGACGAATTGACTAACTGACGGAATGTCTGCTTGGAGCGCTGCCAGCACTTCAATAGGAACAACAAAGAGGAGCTTAAAACAGAGAAGTAGAGAAGTTGACATGCTCTTCCTATGCTGCTTGCCGAAAAACAAAACAAAAAAACTTAACGAAACTTTGATTTAAATAGCTCGAACCAGATTTCAATATGGTTGCCAAACTGTTAATTACAGCTGAACTTAACGAATATTATTTGGAAAGCAAAGGAACTGTTGAGCTCAGCAGAGGACGACAATAATATGCCACATCTATTAGTTTATGTGCAACTTTGGCTGTTGGCATTTGCTGTTTGCGGCTTTTGTGCAATTTTCGTTGCAAGTGTCAGGCGCAACGAAGCGTTGCATCTTCGCCAGCCATGCTGTACGCAATTTGCTGTCTCCGACCAAATTTGGCCATTGGATGGCTTGGCTTACATTTGACACAGAAACAGCCAAGAGATTTGCCAACTCCAATTGGAGCTCATTTTGTAGTAGAACAAAACAAAATGCTTGCATTTAGTTGCAGCCCAAAAACGGATGCACACTTCCGGTGCGCCGACGTTGCATGACAACAATACATACATTTGTATATGGATACATACACACACAGGCCACGCCTCCAATTGACCGACCAAAGTCGAAAAGCCCAACAGCGAAACGAGGACCGGGCCAACTGCTGCCACCCGCGCGACAAATGTAATTGACCAAAAATGCAACGCTTGGCTGAGCTGTAGAACACAACAAACAGCAATTCCAGAAGAGTTGTTAAGAGTTGACTCCATGAAGTAGCCGACTTCTGAATCACCTAACAACTGCGGGGGGAACAGAAGAAATTTCATGGGGTCACACTGGCAGAAGTACTTACTCAGTTCTTAACAGATTAATAACAGATATAATAATACTTGATTTTACTATTTTCTAGAACTTAGACTCGATATGTAAATATTCATCATAGGGCTTCCCAAAAAGGGTGTCTTAAGCAAATAAACAAATAAACCTCTGAACCGATCTTTAAAAATAGTTTTAAAATAGGAAAAAAATGTATAAACCGAGTTTATGTAAAAGATGTATTGTTATCATAGTCTAAATATCTGCGACTGTCAGATATATCGTATCATAGTTTAGCTATATGGTTATTATAGTTAACATACATATACATATATATTATTAACACGGCTTAAATGTATTGTATTTAACTGTTGACCAACTTGATCATCGTTCGCATATACCCTGTTTGCCTGCAGTTGCCCTACACACCCATTCATAGTTCGGCTCATTTATTTTGTTTTTTGTAACATGCATATTTTTGACTTTGGCTGGTTGAATTTTACGAGTATGTGCACTATGATTCATCCAAGTCAAGTTCCCAGTTCGACTCACAGTTAGCCAAGAACAAAGCCGTCTATTTGCCACGATTGTGGGTTGAAGTTCGCCGTCGCCGTCGCCGTCGGCGGCTGTTGAACTCGCCTTCAATTGATAGCTACCTATTTTTGGTTTGATTTAGCAATATTCGTTAATTAATTCATTAGCAGTTGGCGCATTAAAGCGGCCGACTTATCGAGATGTAACAATTACCAGATGTCGCAGTGCCGCCGCTGATGTCATGTCTACTGCGCACCTAGTTGAGGACACACACTTTTTATGGCCAATCGGCCGGCTGATTACGTGGGCAGGCAGCCGCGGGACATGGTCGTTGGACCATGGACGGACGGCTGGCAACTGCCAACTGCCAACTGCAAGCTGCAGTTGGGGCCAATTAATAAAAAATGCGTATGGCTACAATTTTATTAATGCCGAAAATTAAAAAAGAAGAAAACAGTCGTTAAAAGTTGCGCAGGCCAAGCCGAGAGATGCTGTAATAATATTGTATGCAAATCTTTCAGCTACCGCAACGGCAACATATAAAATTTCAATTTACGGCTCATATATCATAACTTGGTCAGCGGGCGGGTGTACTTATGGCTTATTAAATCGTAAAACTGCAAAGTGTCAGATCTTCAGATCCTCTGCATGTAGCTGGCGGTGAGGGGCTGCGGTCTTAGCGGGGACCTTGGGCCAAAGCCAGGTGAAATTTAATTGAAGTCTACAACAACAAAAGCCTTATGCAATGGGTCTAATACGTAGATCGTTGAACGTGGAATTCTAATTAGAAACACGTTGTATTTGAGCATAAAACAAATTACAAATAATACTTTAAGTGCGTTTTTATTGGGATTAGCTTTTAAACCTTAAGAGCCACAGAACCCAATTAGTACAGTTGTAATTACCGTGAATTTCACGGCTCAACAGACAATTTCCGGACAGCGTCCAAAATCTAATGTTGACCAAGTTTATGAGCCCCGTGTATAGAAGTGTTGGCGCAATTCAACACAACTTGACCTTAACATAATTGCTTCAAATTGCCTTAATTTGCACCTGAAGTTCACCTGGTAGGCATATGAAATTTGTGTTTATATGTTGCTTGCTTTTGCAAAAAAAGAAAAATAAGACACATATTCCAATAAGAAGACTCATACATACGCTTATCAGCCGCAGCAAACACAACGAAAAACCGGAATCAAAATAAAAACGCAAAGAGTGCAAAATGTGAATGAGAGAGCGGCGTAGAGCGGCCGCTTAGCAGAACAGATGAGTTGCTCTCTCACTGTTAGTTAAAAGACCGCAAGAGTTCAGCTGTTAACTTAACAGGGCTTGCTGCACGCTAAATAGCTAAACCAGCTATGTACGTTTTAAATTCATTTGACAAGGATCTTAGCCAAAGTTAGTTTTAATAATTTCGATTATCAGCAATGTGAACTTTAAATTTACTAAGCCACCAATATTCAATTACATACATTGATAACTAACAGAAAACAGCTAGACCCGGCGGGAAAATAACATAACTGTCAGCACTAGCGTTAAGCCGACTCATGTTACGTTTACAGAAGTCAATTTGTTGCACAGCTAACAGCTGTTATTTTGTGTTTAGCTTTCGTAACGATCGGACGTGTGTGCGCGCTTTTTGCAAAACACGAAACTGAAAAATTCGTAACAGCAGAATTGAATAAAAGCGTTTGATAAAGTGTGTTTAATTATCTAAGCGTAAATGCAGTTAACATTTTGACATCAAGGCAAGCAGAACAGAGCAACAACAAATAAATCGAAGTAAAAACAAAAGGAATAAAAGTAATTTGATTTGTGTTCTAATCAAAGCGCGCGCGTGATTTTGTTTAGCACAGGGCAAAGAGTAAAACGAAACTCTCCCCTCACGTTCTGGCCGCATCGCCTAGAACCGACCGCACAGCAAGTGTTAAATGCAGCGGCAAAGGCGCTCAGCAGAGGGTAGAAGAAGAATAAAAAAAGAAAAAGAGGAAGAGGAAGAGCGCGCAAGCCAGTAGCAAATAACGGCAAAAGCGACAAGTGCACAAAACGTGACGACCGAAAAATACAAAAAAAGAAAATATACAAAAAAAGAAGCAACGCAAATAAATATTCGCTCTTTTGTGTGTTGTGTTTGTTCTACAATTATTTAGTGCTACATGTTTTGTGTTTCATGTTAGAATTAAGAGCAAATAAATGTGTAAATGTGTGTGTATGCTTCAATAAATAACCGACTACAACAATAACAACAAAAGTACCAGTAACAACAGCAACAACAAATTGTTAAAATTTCAAGTTGAATTACAATAAATTATCAATTATTTTATATGTTGAGACGCACGGCTGCAGTTTTTTGGTTTGTTGCCTAAACAATACCAACAAAAACATTAAAAACAACAACCACCAGCAGCAACAATGACGGAACTCCAATTGGACAACAGCCTGACAGGCGACGTCGAAGACGCTGACGCCACTGTCGTCAAGGCCATAACAACAGCAACAGCTACAACAAAAACAACAACAACAACCACAGCAGCAACAACAACGCCGAAGGCCACGGTCAAGCGTCGACAGTTTGCCGAAGGGGAGACCGAGGAGGGTTTTCTCTCCACATCGCCGGACAGCGCAAATGGGGATGCACACGCACACACGCGCACGCACCACTCACACACACACACGCAGCCACGCGAGCTGCAGCAGAGCGGCAGCGACGACAACGTCAACTCCGAGCCCCTTGCTGCCCGCCAGCTGCTGCTGCAGGCGTTCCATCAGTGCAACTGCGCGGACCAGTGCGTCTCCCTGAACAACATATTGGACTGCTTCAAGGCGCCCGTGTCCGAGGATCAGGCCTGGGCGCTTATCTATCAGTTCTCATCGCTCTATCTTAAGGTGGCCGCCCAGGCGCTGCACTGCAGCAGCGACGACTACGAGGCGCAGCTGCCCACGCGTTTCGAACTGCATCTGCACCGCGACGGCAGCGTCCATTTCTCCGGCAAGGAGCGCCAGCCGCAGCAACAACTAAATACGGATCAGAAGCAGCCGTCGCATGACGACAGCGCCAGCAGCAGCGGCGACAGCAGCGTCGTCATTGGCCGAGGTGAGTTCAAAAATAATTACTATATATGTATGTATATGTATATGTATTTATGTGTACATATAACTAATCTGGATCCACTTGGGTCTTGCTCAATATCAGTATTTGTTTTGATTTGTTTGCAAAGGGTATTTAATCTTCGGCACATAATAGTTGATTATACTTAGTCTCTTTTAATAGTTTATGCATTTTTATACCTGATTTTAAATCACCAAAATTGTTGATTGATATATAGTATATACTTTACATAAAACTATTTTTCTTGACTGATTTGTACGAGGTTTCCACCCGAAAGTGTGAAAAATTCACGGAAAACGTTTCGTTTTTATTATCCTCGTACAAATTCAATCCTTGGCCGATAAAAGCGGCGCAAAAGTAGTATCTAAAATTTGTTGAAAACAAAAATGCCCGGGCAAAGCTGGGTAATGCCTTCTATTATTTGATATACATATGCATTTGTATGTTTTCGAAAATTATTTGTTAACGTGTTGCGAGAGTCGTGAAACAAAATTAATAATTTTGTTAGCAAATACATTTTGGACACATACATAATTCCAGAACCGGACACATTAACACTTCGCTTAAGATTGGTTTAAAAATAAATTCAGCTCTACGAGTAATTTAATAAATAAAATAATGAAATAATAATTAAATAAAATAAATCTCTTTGCAAAGGGCCGATATAAAAGTTTCTATTAATTCTGTTTTAAAAAATTCCTTTTTCTTGTCTTCTTGTCTTGTCTTCTTTGACCATAGAAGGAATTAATTTTTTTTCTAGTTCTTACAAACAATTAGAAATGAAGAAAAAATCTCGAAAATGTATTTAAAATAATTTTCAATAAATTGTTTAATATATTCACAGATTAGTTTCCCAGACAAACTTCGTAAGTAGTATTCAGAATTCTTAGCTAAGCAAAAGTTTGCCTGGGCATTTATTTGTTTGTAATGCGGAAACATTTAAGAGCACAATTACAACATAATTTCAATAAAAATAGGCCCATATTAAGTTCATAACTTCCTCTTGCTGTGCCCCAAAGTCAAGATAATTGCTTTTGCAGTCGGGTTTCCAATTAGCCCTATAAACTGGCTTTTGGTATTGGCCGTATAAAGTTATCTGCAGCTGTTTTTGGTCTGTGAGGAAACTCAGGCTAGTTGAATGCAGTTGATACCAAATATGAAGCTGCCTCTTCTGGTTGCAACAAACGATATCTCGCTGCAGATGCCACCCAAGAGGAGAACATACCGAAAAGAATGTCAGATCGAACGGGAAGATCTTAACCTCTAGACACACACACTTTCCAATTAACGCTGCTTATCTAAAAGCCCATAGATTACGGCAACCTGTATTTTGACAGCACAGCCAATGATTAAACAATTAGCAGTTGTGGATGCCACAACGAGACAATCCCAGAGCCAGACACGTTCTGAGCCAAACAACAAAATAAAGCCACAAAACCAAAAAAAAAAATATCTCAACATCTTGGCTATTGAGCGACCCTCATCAATTACAAAAGCAACAAAAATACCGCAGAAGAAACACAGATGAAAGAAAGTGAAAAATAGAGTTGATAGGCAACTAGATGCGCTATATGCTAGTACACTGTTAAAAATTTAATTAAAATTCATAAACATAGTAGAAAATATTTGATTTTAGTACAATATTCTTTTTCAAATTACGAATTGAATTTCTTAAAAAAAATATTTAAACGAAAATAAAAGTTAAATGAATAAATAAATAAATTAAAAGAACAAATTGGATTCAACCAATAAAATTATATTAAAATAAATCAAAGCAACAAAGAAACATTTTGAGGCTAATTCTCAGCTAATACTTATATATATAAATTATATATAAATATAAACTTTATACTTGTTGATACTTATAATAGTATTATTTAACCCAAATCAAGATTTTTTTTTTAATTTCGACAAAATTGTATTTTTACATTTTTCTTTGTGTTGATATGGCAGTTGGTATATGGTATGCGATGGGCTCTCCCTCTCTTATGGGAGTCGCAGTTTACACTTTCCCAAGACACGAGACAAGACGCACGCAATCAGAGAAAAACCTCAATCAAAGCTGCTTTGGTGCATAACTCAAAGCACAGGTCATCAGAGTTGTTGTGTGGGTTGTTTGTTTGGAAAGTGGACGATGGCTATGCCAATGCCAAGATGAATTGCTTGACTTGGCTTGGGTTCGGGTTGGCTTTGGGTTGTCTTGGCTTGGCTTGGCTGAGGCACACGGAAACGCACATCATCGGGAACTGTCCGAGAAAGAAAGAAGTTAACTGTCGCTTATTAAGTGAAAATGAAAGCGTTTGCCGAAAAACCACTCGACGAGAGACCCTCTCGACCAAACTCAACCGGTTTTCCGGCCCCTTAAAAACAGCTAGCAACTAGCAACTAGCCAGCCGGCCAACAAGCTAAACAACTCATTTTCATAGTCCAAAACTTGGATACACCATGCTTTCGGATCTACAGCGGTTCTTCTTCATTGACCTCCAACATCTAGTAGTTGAAACTTCGAAAAAAAAATATCCAATTTTTTAATTGTCCAAAAAGCAAACTTGTTTGTCCTCTACATAATAGTCTATACAAGTTAGTCCTTGTTTGTCGTTTACAAAATAGTCAATAATTTGTTAGGGGTAGGGTATGTTAGTCCTTCTCTGCCCAGGATCGAAACCTCAAAGTAAGAAATTAACCCAATTTTAGGAAATACAATTTTCGGACTAATCTAATTATTGCAAATAAAAAATTTCATAAAAAAGGTTAAAACGCACAAATGATTTTGATATTAATTTCTCAAATATTTGTCAATAAATAATAATTTAGATATTTTATTAAAAAAAAAAATATAAAGAACATTTTAAAGTGTTTATAACTTCTTTTCGAACACTCAGGAAAGCTTTAAAATAACAAATTAACTGCAGAAAATGTTCTTGCTTAAAATAAATATTTCTCTTATTAAGAAAATTTGGCCAAAAAGGAGAACTTTTGCTAAAAACTCAGAAAGGTTTCTAAGAAAACGAATTTGTTAGTGTTTAATATTTGAAAACGAGTTTGTAACTTAAAATAAAATAAAATATTTTAAATATGGAAAGGTCGCCAAAACCAGCACATATAAAAAAAAATATATTTTATGAATTTTAGAATTGACCAAACAATGCACCAAATCCAGAACTTTTGTTAAGTTTTATAACTTCTTATAAATTAGGTAAGATTTTGTGCGCTTCATTCAATTCAATTTAATGTAAATTAAGCCCTTCCACTTGTTATTCATTGCGTTTCCACTTGAAATTCAGTTAACTTCCATTTGAGAGCAGACTCAACTGTTGTATAATCCAAAGAACAAGCAGTTTATCGCTAATTTAGTTGTTCTTCAGTTCATTCATCTACTTATCAGCGCTTGAGTTTTTTGTTGTCTTAGCCTTGTCTTAACTTTCTTCGGGGCAAACAGCAAACACCTTGTAACACTTTAATTGCCGCTAATTTAGCAGACGGCACCACGAACAGAAGACGGCAGAGAGAAGGTAGATAGATAGATACGAAAAGCATTGCCTCAGGTTTGACTTGATCTTGATGCATGTCGGATCCGTCAATTAGCTGGCAACTATGCTCAGCACCCTCTAATGTTTCGTTATGTTTTCGTATGGAATGTGAAAACCAACATTTAAAACCAGGCTGAGCAGGTTGCTGCGCCCCCTTTGAACTTGCCGCCCTGACAGTCAGAAATGGGTGTAAAAATGTGTGAAAAATGTTTTTAGTTGTGGTTGGCAAATCGAACGTTGCTTCTATCAAATGCTGACAACCGCGTCGCCGGGCACCGCGAATCATTGATTGTGTTTGTTGAACTCCCACCCCAGCCAGAACCTGTCGTCGTCGTCTGCATATAATAACAATCAAGCACTCACCTGTGTCTAACTGCAGTCAAGCCAAGCCAATGCAAACGACGTCGACGGCGCCGTCAAGTCGCCGCGCTCGCTGGCGCCTCGATTAGGCGCGCAGCATTTGCTAGCCAACTGACTGGCAAATGGCAACAGGCGGCAATTATTTTGGCGCTCGATTCTGTCAACACACAAACTCGCCATTACGTTTTTCGCCAGGCGCTCAGCTAATTTAGAAATGCGCCCCAGCTGCCAAGCGAGAGTTTATTAAGGGCGACACCCCAAACCCACCCAATGCCAGCCCCAACAGCCGCCTACAACTTGTCTGAAGGTCACGGCACATGCGCTCTTGTGTGCAACCCCCTGTTAAATTGTTGTCGTAGGTTCTCTTCTATCAAGCTAGCCCTCCCTCTCTCTCTGCATCTGTCTCTCTCTCGCTAGCTCTCGCTCTCTTCTCATCAGCTGTTGATTTCTTTCGTTCAGTTTCCGCCAAGGCATCATTTTTAATGCAGCTCTTCCGTTCATAACACGAGAAAACGTATTTTAAAGCAAAAGTGCTTTAATAGAGAGTGCTCGACTGGCAGATACCCTACACTGATTACATACTATCCTTTTTAATGACTTCTAAATCGAGTTTCGAAAAATTCAACATTTTCTATTTCTCGTAGCCAAGAAATCTTCCGAAAATCATATACAAAATATGACTATGTTATCTGAGCCACAAATAATATTCTGATTATGAGGTCTTATATTTCCATAATTTCTTAGCACGGAATTCTCGTGGCTACATCGACTTTGTCTATATCCAGAAATCTTTAACGATTTCGTCTTCTTTACTTTGCTCTTATAACATATTTCTTTTAGCAATATTCATGGCTACATCGACTTAGCCCTTTGTCTCGACATGGAATTACTTAACTAACTATAGCAATTTTCCTAGGTTCATCAGCTTAGCCAAAGGGCAAAGGACACGATTCAAAACTAGTCAACGATTTTGTCTTCTTTACTTTATCCCTTCTTACTTATTTCTTAAAGAAACAGGGTATAAATATTATTTAAAAAAAAAACGAAAAATTCAGCATTCTAACAATTTGTAGCCATTAGACAGAGTTTCACCCAACAAAGAAAAAAGTATTGACAATAGCAGAAGAAAGCAGGTTACTTTTGGCCTTCTGCTTTGGTCCAATAAAAAAAACCCCTTACTCATTATTTTGGGCTTGTAGCCTTTAAGCCAGAAAAATTACAGCCGTCAACACAGATCTGTAAATTGTGTGAAGAAAAAGAAATAAGATGGAAAATTACGTACATCGACTGCTCGGACACACTGTGCTGGATGGGGTCCAGATGATGGGTCTAATGGGTGATGATATTTTATTTTCATGTCTATGACTTTCTTGTTTTCTCTAAAAAAAAACAAAAACAAAAAATCAAGAAATATGTTGCATTGCCAGCTGTTCGCTCAACTGGTTTAATGTTTAAATAATTACACTACAAATTACAACAAACATCAACTAGAAGACATCAACAATAATTATAACGAAACTATGCCACAAATTGTTGTAGTTTTTTCATAGCCTTGCTTACAGCATTGCGACTAATTTAGCTAGTTGCTAAGTTTAAAAAGCACAAACTAGAGCTAACAAAAAAATGAGCTCAAACATGCATTGAAAATCTTATTCATTTGGAGTTTAATAGGCTTACATTATTCTTAACTTGGTTTTTCTACGGGAAGACCCTAAATCGTTGTGGATGTGCTAATTGAGGAAATGTGAATATATCTTGTTTTGGTCGAGAGCCAAATGAGAAAACTAAGTTGAATTCTACGAAAGTCAACATGGAGAACATGTGTATGTGAATAAAAAATGCTGAATTTAGAATCTGACTGTACATAAAATCAAAAATATTAAGAACAACATAGTATATACAAAAAAATATTGAAAATAAAATTGTAATCAGAGCTGTAAGCTAAAATAATTATCTTTGACTCAGCTAAAGATTCGAACCAGATTCCCATCGTCTCGGCTTCAAACGTAAACTTGTAATTTATATTGAAAGGTTATGATGAAAACTATAATTGAATGTTGTGCAAACAAATTTTCAAAAAAATTTTATACCTTAAGCCAAACTATTTTCGAAGTTTTCTTCATTTCTTGAGGTTTGTTTCAGTTTGGATGATTCTTGTTTCACATTATGCTAGAGTAAAATAAATTAGGTTTCTGCTCTCGAATCAGAAACGGGTTTCAATTTATAGATTATGTATAATGGTATTATGGTAGGTATTCTTCGATCAGCTCCGGTTTCAAATTTGTTAGCCAAATAGATTACGAACTTCTGAACACATTGCCAATTGCAACCATTTCCCAACCTTCTGTGTCATATTTCGCAACTGTTGTAATCTGCGCGCTGCTTGCGTTTTCCGGGAATTTGGACACATGTAAACCGAAAATATATGAGCCACAGATCAGATTAGTTGGCCATGTGATCAAAGGCAGGTCATTTGGCAGCACAATAAAACCCACATTATATGCATTTATTATGAACTTGCTGTAATAATTTATGTTGTCGTCGTGACATGTCGCCGTGGACCTCACCTGAAGCATTTGCCACGTGATTTTCCATAGACGCACAAATAAAAAATGCACCACAAAACAAATTGTTGTCTTCGTTGTGGTTGCTGCTCTAGTTTTAAAACAGCCAAAAAATTAATATAATAATTTGGTGTTATTTTTTTCGGCTTTGTCGTCATAATGACATAAGCGCAACGCATGACGACCACTGAACCTGAACCAAATTTGACGTTCCATATGCTCCACTTATGTGGAAAAGACCGCAAGCCACAGACAGTGCAGGTCTTTTCATACCCTGGATCAATTTAAAATGGCCAAAAGGGTATCATGGTCTTGTGTAAATGTATGCAACGCAGAGAGAGAGAGGAATAAATCTTCAACCATATACATGATTAGCATTAAAAACAAAGTAGATCGCGGTTATGGATTCTTTGATCTCGAAAACTAAAAAACGTAGACTTGAAAAAACAGAGATTTGAACTGAGGTCCTCATATGGTCCCTATATATTAAATTTGTTTCAAATCATCGATAATTTGCTTCGTTTCTACAAACTCGATAAATGTTGATTATTTATATATCATATCGGAGCTAGACACCAAATTTGTAATATAGTATACGTAAGAGTATTATAATAATGAAAATATAATAATAACAATAATATTAATGATAATCATAATAATGGTAATCATAATAATGATAATTTTAAAAATGCTAATAATAATAATGATTATAATAATATGGATAATAATAGCAATAATAATAACAATTATAATAATAATAATACTGATAATACCTAACAGGTAGGCGTCCAGAAATCTTAAGTCAACTCCTTAGGGCGTCGAGGGTATCTCCTGCCGACTAGAGCACTCTGTTTATTTATATATATAATTTTGTTTTTTGTTAATTTTTTTCTGACGTCGCCAAACTTGTCCACCTGTGCAGAGTCTGTAAAAGCCCCCAAACTACATTTTGAAACTTTTTTACATTTATTTTATTTTATTTGTTTTTTATTTTGCTTTGGTAACAAACAAAATATTTTGCTGGAAAATGTGTATGTGTGCAGTTTGTTATGTGATTTTGAAAGTGCGTCTAGCATATAAATCATAAGATAATCCAAATATTGTTCACAACGGTATTTCTGAGCTCTATTATTCGATGACACTTGTTGCATGTGAGTGTGTGAGTGTGTGCGTGTGTGCGTGTGTTGAGTCGCCACGAACTGCTCTCGACAGGCAGCTACGCGACCCTGAAAGCACCTATTTCTTAAGATGCTTCATTCACAGTCAAGGCTTTGCGCATTTTTACTACATTATACGTTTTACTTTATAAATAAATTTTGATGCAATTGAACACAATCGAAAAATGGCAAAGGCCATACAAGAAATGCCCATTTCTTTCCAGCCGTACCCTATCTTATCGTCTCGAAAGTCTATAGGCTATGGGAATATATACTTTTTATATAGAAGTACTCAGTAAGTGTGTCGACTACATCAACAATAGGAACGTTAATGCACTTGAGAGTTTTATATTGTATATACATAGCATGGTCCGTTTTATAGGCTTATAATAGTTTAAACTACGTGGGACTTACTCATTAATATTTTTGTTAGTATTACTGACTAGGGTTCTTATTATTAAATATTTTATTGCCCTATTTGCTATACCATTGAAAATAGAAAATTACTATAAAATATAGAAAATATTATTGCTTTAATCAGCTTATGATAAATGAAATATATATATTCTAAACATTATTTTTTTTTTTTAAATATGAAAATTAGAAAAGTTATCCTTTATCACCAATATTTTAATAATTTCGTTAATGTTTGGAAAATCATCAAAAATTATTTTATTATTATTGTGTAGTATAAGTCATTGAGTAATAATTATTAATAAACATTATTGCTCAATAATAATAATAAATTGTACTATTATGAGTATAAGTAAAGGATAAAAGACATTTTAATCTATTACCCAAAAATATTTTTTTTTTTAATATTTATGAACTTTGGCAACATACAATTTCCTTATTATGATCCAATCCCCTTCAATATAGTATATACAATTCGTTGGTGTAATTTCTAGAGCAGGAGACAGTTTATTTGTTGTCTAATTCTCAATTCTCGTATTTCTGGAGATTGCCTATTTTGTTGCTCTATTTGTACATAATCTTGGTTTGTTATTATAATAATAACCATATTTAACATGTGCCTGCACATGATTTCGAAGTTTCCCAACAAATCCCACACAATCCCCACACAATCCCCACACACACGCACACACACACACATGCCATTCACTAAATTGTGTGGCCTATTTTCAGTGTGACCACACTGCGGTGCAGACAATTCCCTGCTAACCCGAAAGCCAATCAACTTGTAATCAATGTGAATAACATTCCAAACCACAAAACCGCTGCCATTCTTCAGCCTTAGGCTCAATTGTGGGTTGCATAATCTTTTTTTCTTTTTTTTTCGAGAAACCCACAAAGGGCGTCTCCTGCCCGAGTTAAATGCTTGAAGTGTCACTTTTGCTTTCGTCTTTTGTAAAAAATCAAAAGACATAAATTTTGATGGGCGGCCAATTCCCAAATTAAATTAGACAAATGGACAATACAAATTCGTAAATTCGTGAATTTGTTAAATATGCCAACTATGTAAATTTGCTAAAGAAATTAAAATATTTCTTCCACAAACAGCAGCTGCGCATGCGCACAACCACGACAACAACAACCACAACAAAAACAACAGGTTCATCAGTGTTGTTGTTGTTGTTGCTGCTGTTGCTGGTGTTGTTTTTCACTCAAGACGCGCGCGTCGCTGTCTTTGAAAAATGTGAAAGATGAAAGCGTAAATGCTGATTAAAGATTGTTTCTGTATATAAATATGCATATACACACACACATACACAGAGACATAACTCGTATATTGTGCATATAAATTTATATTGTAATTTCAGCGCAAAGTGAAAGAGGCAGCAGCAGCCGCAGTCACTCAGTCAGCCAGTCGTTCAGTTGGTCGTTTAGTCAGTAAGTCAGCCACCTCTGATAACAGATACAATATGAACAGCACCCGTCGCCGCCCCCGACGCGGCCGCTGTCTAATTTCACAGTCATCAAGGCAACGAGGCGTTGTCGTTGCCGTGGAAAGAAAGCGAGAGTTTCAGTTACAACAAATTTTGCATGGCGCCTGCGCAGCTAAACGATTTGCAGCTGCACCTGCCACGCCCCACTAGCCTTGTAATTGTGTCAAAATCATAAAGTCATGCTAAATTGTCCGCCACGAAGTTGAAATGCGCTGAGCAACTAGAATAATATTTAGTGACTTGCATTAAGATTGTTCCGCTATCTAATGCTGTTATGTTATGTTTTAATGCCACTTAACAGTGCATTTGAATGTCTCTGTTAAGACTAAATCAAAAAGTTTCGTGTTGATGACAGTTTTTGATGTAACATAGAACTGCATTGTTTACTCTTTGTTTGTTAATTAATCTAACGGATTATTGAAAACGCTTCAAAGTGAACGAAAGACAGTAAATCGTGCAAGCCCTTGATCAAAATGCTGACAAATTCAAGAGACTGACTCTGTAACATAACATAAACAACATTGTTTACTCTTAGTCTGTAAATTAGTTTAACGGATTATTAAAACTTATTCGAATAGAACGAAAGAAAGTAAATCGTGCACGTCCTTCATCATTATACTGACAAGTTCAAGAGAATGACTTTTTTAACATAGTTTCGTATGAGTGCCACTTAACAGCACCACAGAGTGCTGTTATTTTTACAGTAGTTGAGGAATATAGCAGATATAGCTAACAAAAAGAGTGGCAAATACAGTTGTCTGTTATTAAAATGTTTACCGTTAAAATAGTTTTAGTTAAGTTAAAACATATTTGCACTGATGTTTTTTAGGATTATAAAAACCATTACATATACAAGAAAAAAACATATTGCAATTAATTCAATTTCAGTTTTTCAACAATTTTCCTCGACTTTTGTAATTCTATTAAATTTACACAACTGTTCGACTAATTATCTGAAATTAGTTTAATGATCATTCCAAATACCCCGCGAGCAATTAAGTTAATCGACAGACTATCTATCATTTCCTCATGATTAACAATGAAGCTAAACAACTGCAGCGAATCATTAAAGATTATTAATTAATTTATAATTGAAAGTAAGCGCCGGCAGGCGGCTAATTGTAAATAAATCAGCGCCTAAAGGTCACTCCCATATGATTTTTGGGGGGCAACCCTCTCAACGCATTTGATTAATAAGCCTTTATTTGGGCGCTGTTGTAATGCAAATTGCAGCTAATTAGTTACCATTAAAACTAGCCCAGCAATTGCAACACTCAACGCGCAACTAAGTTAGGATAGTTGTTATTATCGGGGCCTCCAGTATTTTTATTTCTTGCTTTTGTGCGGCTGCTTAGAAACACAAAACAAAAGATTATTATCTTTTAAAAGCCGTCGACATTTTACGTTTTGACACCTTTTTCAAGTTAGCCACAAAAAAAGAAAAAAATGCAAAAAAAAAATATGAAAAAAATCTGCATAGATTACGCGTATTGTGCGCGAGGATTATTTATCAATTTCTGGACGGCAGCGTGGGTAAAAAGTTTAGTCATTAAATAAAATTAACTTTTTGCTGTGCTTAAGAAAATAATGTATACACAAAAAATATATAAGCTTTATATATATAAATAGCGAAGAAATGAAGTTGACTTGCACATGACTTTCATGACATTAGAAAGTAAATTGCCATAAGGCCACTTGGTCAAACAGCAGCAACTAAAACAAAAACATCAGACAAAAAGCCAACAACGTGCACAAAACTTTATTACGAAAATGAGTAAAAGGTAAAATGTATAAACAAAAACAACAAGAAAAAGCGTCAGATAAGCATGAAAATGTTTTATACTTTTCTATTGAACTCTGAAGCGGGGGCGAGGCCGGGCGCCAAAGGGGCCACAATTGAAAGTCAACAGCAGACGCAAATGCTATTTTATTAACAACTTATTATTATAATAATTATTAATTGGATTTGGCAGGTGGCTCGACGAAAGTATTGGCCGTCTCACAGAGTCTCCCAATTCACTCTGTGCTGCATTTTCCCATTGCCCATTTATGCAACCCACTCACCAAAGTGTCTTTCGCCTTGTCCAAGCAGCCACTTTGGCAACCTAATCTTATCACTCAGCTCGCTAATGTGTGCCGATATTTCACCAAGCGTTCAAAGGCCAAAACGCTGGCAAAAAACCAATTAGAAATAAAAAAAGTGAATATCTATGACTTTTAGACACCCTGTAAGCGAAATTTGAGATACTTTTTAGTGTAGGAAAAGCACTTTCACTCTATATATATATTGAATATATACTTAATAGGATGTGTGTGATTTATAGGCAAGTAGTTTCCTTAAAAGATTGATACATTCATTCTAAGCTTATTGTTTATAAATCTAATAATGCTGATCTAGTTAGTTCAAGGTAAAACACAGACAATGTCAGCTTTTCTTACGTTGCTTGACGCTTGCAATTCTCAACAAGTTAACGCTCCGAAATGCTTCTGTTGCTGTGAAAGAAATGGAATATTTACACACATAAGCAATTCATTTCTTTATTATATACAAAAAAACTGTAAGTGCATTAACCACAAACGAATTAAGAGAACCTTTACAATGACAATATATTTTGTGTAAAAAAAAATATAGATAATGTCTGGACAATTTCTAGGTACTGTATGTATATGTAGGTGAATGAGCCAATCTTGATCACCAATTAGAAATTAAACAATTGACGCATTTATGAGTCATAATCGATAAGAAGTTTATGCCTAGCGTATACAGTAAACAAGAATGCGCAAAAACCTGAAATTGTTAGGAAAATATCAGAAGAACATCTCAGGAAGTCACAAATTTGTTGATCTAATCTATAACAACAATTTACTCTCTTTCCGCTAAGAAAAAGGAAGCGAATTGCAATTAGAAGATTATCTATTTGAGAGCAAGAAATGCTTTCTAAAATTGTAATATCTTTAATCTTGAAACTTGTTAACAACGGCATTTCGACTGCCAGACAAACCCTTAAAGTCTCAATTTGTGGCTCACTTCAAGGCTAATCCATTTAATCCATGCCAGAAGCTATGCTAATCCCCAGACAAACAGACTTAACTCTTTCGGCGCGCTGATCCATCAGCAAATTCAACCAACCGAAATCTACGATAATTGCTCGCATATCTCAAATTATTTCGGCAGCTTGCTATAATTTTTCACACATGTGCCTGACTAATCCGTTCAGCGTTATGAACTTTCAAATCCTAACGTCCGAAATTCCTCAAAACAATGCGTTGAGCACATGTTCCCAGGCCTCAGACCCAAGCGTAACGGCTGCCTCATAAATCACCCACTAATAAATTTCAATGTTCGCAAATTTCGACAGCTGAGAATCGGCAAATGGCCAAACATCTTTCATTCATTTGAAATTCTTTGCTAAATGTCAATTAATTATTAAGTGGAACCAACAGACATCCAAAAAAAAAACGCCATTTTTTTCATTTAATTATAAAGTCGCGGCATGTTCCATGCATCCACGGAATTTTTATGTGCCCCAACTCGGGAGTCAGCTGCGGCTGCTGCTCTTCTTTTTTCTTTATTTTTTTTGACCCTGCCTACCTTTATATACTATTGTGTTAACTCATTTCCTGCGAAAGTGATGGACAACGGACAGCATTATGATATCATGCTGAGCTCATCTTTTGTACCCAAAAAACTGCAAAGTGTTCTCGCTGCCGCATGATCCTAACCCCAACCCCAACCTCAACCAGACCTGTAAGTTCAAAGTTGTATCCGCAACACACACAAAAAAGGGCTTAGATCACACACACTGCTAAATTTAATAGCGTTAAATCACCAGATCCAAACAAGCATTACTTTATTTTACACACTTTTCCGGGGAGCAAACTAGTTTTTTAATTTAGAGATCAGTTTCTTAGTCGGAAACGTACAAATGAATGAAAAACGGTTTTTCCCGTGTGTCAGTTATTTTTCCATTGGGCTTGTGAAGGGGATGTGTCATTTCTTATAGCGAGATAATACGATAGTACTCTATTTGTACACACTGTATCCACCTGGGTACAAAAGGGGAAAATATCAAGACGGCATGCAACAGATGACATCTTGTGTAAATATATTAATATACTGCTGTTGAAGTTTGAGCCAGCAACCTCCCACTTCTTGGTTCGATGCTTAGAGGCTTTATATATATTTATATATGTACACTATTTGAGTAAAAATCTCATATCTAATCATCTTCATGTATACAAAGCTCAAATCTTTATCTATTAGATGTACAAGCGTATTCAAGCTTCGAATATCGAAACTTTTTTTGGGACTTGTTTGATTTTGTGACTTATTTATTGCATGTTTTGGGCGTAGCAATTACAAAAACAATTCACAAATGTCAGTCACGCTTAATAAACTTTAAACGAAATTGCCGAGCCATGGAGTTCGTCCGGTCTGTGGTCAGTCTGAGGTTTATCTCGCTCTGTAATCAAAAGCCGGCCGGTCAGCACCACCATCAGCACCCCCTAGCCCCAACCGAACCGAACCGTACCGAATCGAACCCAACCAACCGGAGCAACTTGGACATTCAATCGCTGAGTCAACTAAATTTGTGCAGGTTTAAATAAAAAATTGCATTTAATTGTTAAGCAAAATGCCAAACCACGTTGTGGATTGAGTTATAGCAGAGATACTTATACATGTGTCTGCATTATTTTGTATAACTTACATATGATACAATTGACGCCGGCTCATTGACAATATGCATACCCTGTGTCTATCGAATATTCAATGGGTATAATAGACAGTTGAAAGCAATTCTTTGGATCTTTTAGAATCGACTTTAGAGCACTGGCTTCTATGGTCACTTATAGACTAGCCTGGGAATCGAGGCCGGATTCTCGTGGTTTATGCTTATACTAGTCAGGTATTCGAACCTTGCTTCAAAATTAAATTTATCGATATATCTATGAAAAGAATGTTGATAATCGAAACCAACAGTGATCGGCTTTAATAACGGTCTTTAAACATCGACTTATCGAACTATCAATAACACAAATGGTGCTAAATATTGAGTTTGACTATTAGAACCGCGATCCATAATATTATTTTGATCAAACCACTTGAGATTGTGCTAAAGCGTATCTATAAGTAGTGCATCTGTGCTTGGAGCATTCTTGTATGTTTCCGTTGAACTGCTGTTGGTCATGTCAGGTGCCCCACCCCACGCCAGCCCACCAGCCCCACCACACCCCACCCCAGCCCGTTAAATCGCACACCTCAACTCAGCAGCGGGCATGTCCGTCTGTTTGCACAACATGTTTATGATTGCTGAACCCGTTTCGAGTTTTATGTAGTTATTTTTGTTACAATTTTTGCCCGCTTGGGTTTGGCCAATCAAGTGCGGAAGTGTAAAGCGCAGAGAAACAGACAGTGAAACAGAGAGAAAGACGGCGGGACAGATCGACAGACAGGCAGACGGAATTCAAACAGTTTGCATATTTAAACAAAAGAGAAGAAAAAACTGCAATTGGAAAGGTAAACAATTTAGAGCTTAATTGCAATTTGATCGTAACGACATTTATCGATTTATATATTTATGAATTAATTGTTAAATGCGCTATAACTGTTGATATTATGATATTCATATGGGCGCCTTTTTATGGCTGTCAATTTTATCCACCTTAACCGATTTTTAATAATGCCATTTTCGTTTTTGTTTACAGCCTTTGACAATAACAATCCGCACACGCCGCTCGTCTCCTCGCACAGAAAGGTGAGTCTCAAAGCATTTTTACTTTTATTTTTATTTTGCTCGTTTTTATGGCTCGTTAAGAGTTTGAAATCTTTCACGTGTGTCACCACCAAACCACACTAAAACCACAGACAGTTGTACTTTCCGAGTGCTTACCGATTACAGATTAGAATTATGGCTCGTTAAATCACCGTAAATGAGCTCACTTCGGACTTGGTGGGCAGTACGTTGTTATTTCTTTTAAGGTTCCGCTTCGAGTTTTAATTAAGTTTTAATGATTTATGGTAATGTCAGATAGTTGTTTAAATAGCTGAGACATGTGGGGCAATAGATTTGATACATTAATGCGGCAGTTTTTTTAGGTAATATACAAATCAATCAAATTGACTGATTAGCTAAGAAGTTGTAGTAACAATAATATTGTTTTTTCGAAATATATTTACTAGTTTATTTATTTTTAAATAGTCATAGATATATAGATATTATGTATGCATGTTAATAAGCCCTTTACATTAGGTTTTATTTATTGCATGCAGCTTGTATAATAAAAAGCTTAAAATTAATCTAAATTCTAGTTTAAGATTTGGTTAGTTTAAATTTACCGTAGTACACATATTTCTATACAATGCACGAGTTCTAATTATACATCATACTATTGTTCGCAAGAAATAATATTATGATTGGACTTTTTCTCTGCTACCCGCATATTATAGGAACCCTTATACAGAAAATGGCCTATGTTTATTACAATTTTCTTACCCACTTCTAATAGGCCCCTGCTCATTTAATTCTTATAATTACAAGAATTCGAGGGTACTCCAAGAATGCAGAGGTTTTCTCACATGATACAAGACAATGGAATTGCCTTATGCTAAGCAGGGAGAATAACGAACGACCTCCATTGAGTAGGCTGCATATTTCTCACATGCATACAGAAAAAAAAAAAAAACAACAACTCACACCCATTACAACAACAGCAATACTTAATTGAAAACCAGCAACAACAACAACCACTGAAGCTAACTAAAAGATACATTAAAATGAAGGCGTAGAGAAACTCGCGCTTCCATGTTACGAACTTCAGCGTCCGGAGGCAGCAGCAGCGGCTGCTTTGTCTGTGGTAAATGCAGCCGCGGTGTTGCCTTAGCTGTTGCAGTTGCGAGTAGTTTTAATTACCTACCAATTCATGCCTGCCCCCAAAAAGTACCAACAACAACAGCAACAGCTACAGCTACAACAACATCTACTAACGATCATCATGTGAATTCTCTGCGCCTGCGCATTTCCTCTGCCTACCTTTTGGGCCACGGTGGGAAACATCAGTCCAAATGCATTCTTCGTTGGCTCTTCAAAACACTTTCGCACTTCGGCCTGGCCGAAGGGTGTCTGTTGGGGAACGGAATGGAACGGAACGGAACGGAACGGGTCCGTCCGTAGCATCTGTGTAAATTACCGTAAAATTGTTGGCTTGCATCGCCAACAACTATCAACAATGCCCACAACAACAACACTTTCACACATTATGCCTTGGCAGCTGTTGTTGCCCATTTTGTTTTATGGCCTGCTAAAATTTTGAGTGGTTTTTTTTTTTAATTTTCCAGCATTTTGTCACGGTATGTGGAAAAGCTTTAAGTAGTCTGTAGTCTCATATGGAAAGCGGCACTAGAACTATTTGGGAATTATAAATGCGCCGCCTTTAGCCTTTGGGATAAGTGCATAAACATACCTAAATGCATTTTATAACAAAGGTTGTTTACAGTTGTGAATTGTTACTATTTCATGAGAGCCACAAAATTCAGTAAGAGATCAATTTTGTTGGCCACTTTGTGGAATACCCTTAAGTAGTCTGCAGTCCGATTTCGGGAGGGACACTAGAACTGTTTGGGAATTTTAACTGCGCTGCCCTTTAACCAATGCTATGTGTGTAAATATAATGAGTTGAGCAAAAAATGCATTTAATTTATTATTAATTATTAGTTAGTTATTATTAATTATTAGTTACTTAGTTATTAATTAGTAATACAATACAATACAATACTCATTAATTATTGTAGAATTCAGCACTAAAGTAATATAGATACCCGATATATAGCGCCGCATTTACTGTTGTTTTATATGTGAGCTGAACGATTTTAATTATTTTTAAGGTAATATGAGCTTAATACTTATAATTTTTTTTACGTTCAAGAAACTCATTGCAATATATTGCTGGCAAATTGTTTCTTAAATACCTCGACTTTAAGTGCAACTTTGGCAGATTGCTTAGAAACATTTTCGTATTTGCCAAACTCTTCACTCGATTGTAAAACTTTAAGACTTGTAGGGATTTGTATACGTTTCTTATTGCACACATTTCAACCCCGACAGCAACAATAGCAAAGCGAGGGTTCAGAACTGTGTCCACCACAAGCTTAAATTGATAAATATTTCTGCAATTATCATAAATTTAGTTTTTATTTTTGTTTTCGACTATTTTGTGGGGTTGCTTTCCCCCACCCAGAAGTGAAATGCTAAAAAAAAAAATAAAAAAGCGACTGCAATGCGCAAATTTTCATTTTATTTTCGGAACGGCCCGACTTTGTTGGGTGCGATTCACTTAGCGTTTATTTTAGCAACAACAATTGAAATTTAGTGGAAAAATCATTTGGTGGGGGGACTGAGCTAACTCATGGAACTCGCAAGTTTTTTGAGTGCCAGCGTGTGCAGTGACATTTTCCGCTAAAGTGCACTTAAACAAGTTTGACCTTTGCCTTTAGGTTTTGGGCCAAAGCGCTGTCAGATACATGACTTAAGTACTCGTTACTTGGGGCAGCTTATGCAATCGCAAACCGACGAAAATGACAAAACCGAGCCGAGAGCGCGCCTAATGCGGAACTTATGGCATCTACATACATATCATGTGACTGGATCTGCACATTATGATGCAAAATATTGATGATCAGCCGGTGGTAATGTGGTTGACGGCACCACAGACAGACAGATAGAAAAGAGATATGCACTTATGCATGTTTATAATACCTACTAGCCTAACAAATTACTGGCAGTCTACTAACCGCAAAAGTCTTCATCAGCACACCGCTTTAGAGGCTGCCTTCGAGTCGCGTCTCCTGCTTTTCCGGATTGGCTCGTGATCAGGCTAACTGCCTGCCTAACTGCTAGACTGCCTGCCTGCCTGCCTGCCTGCCTGACTAACTAACTGACTGTCTGCCTGGCAGCTTGATATGTGGAAGCTGTTACCAGGAAGTTGCCTTTGCGGTTGCCAACCAGCTACCACCAGCAGTCAGCAGCTAAGGTCGCCCAAATGTCGTAGCTCTATGCCGTATTGATTGGGTGGGTGTCGCTAAAAGACAGCTAAAATGATAGAGAAATGCAAAGAACAAATTGCTTACGGGTGGCGAATATTGCATACACTAACTACTAACTGTATTTCATAAAGATACGTCAAAAATTAGATAAAGCAAACATCAAACGTGGGCCTAAAAACATAGAAGATGCGAATGACATAAACTGGAATATGAATAGCATACGGGCTTACGGGCGACTTTCATGGTTTCAGAGCGCATAGATAGTTGATAGTCATTAGTTCTAAATGTACCTATACCAGCAGTCCTTATAATGATCCTTTTTTTAATTAGATTATATAGACTATTTTAAGTAATGGGCAGCATTAAGTATAAATTATACCTTGTGGTTAATATTTCACATGAAGAATAAAAATAGAATGAATTCAATTTCCCCAAATAAAGTCTTCCATTTATTTTCCACAATAACAAGTGGAATTGTGAAAAACCAGCTCTTAATTAAAATATTGCAAAATATGGAGATTTGATCGATTTTTACTTTTAACGATAAAGACAATCATCAAGCTGTCGAACAGTTTATCGTTCTGAACTAAACTATATTACCATTTTGTTATTGGCCAAGTCCCTTTTTTTTTAATGCCACACTTAATGGCAAAATGTTCAGTGCCTCTGCAAGGGCATAAATTAAAAGTGCCCCCCTTCAGATGCGCCTCGCCGCACTCGAGTGCATGCGTAAACCTTCAGACACGAAGCACCCGGTTGAAAAAGGGCTTGTCTCTGGGTCCATGCCTTAAATGGCATTTGTAGCGCTCGTAGTTTGTGCTATTTGTAGTTCAATTTACAATAAACCAATAAAGCATTGCATTGACTGACTGACAGATATATAGACATTGTGCGGGGAGTTTTGTAATTGGTTTATGGGTTTTTAGTTGATTTTTGGGTGCGGCCCCTTTTGGTAAACTTATGACCCGCAGCGGTGACAATTCGACATTTGAGAGGGATTCAACAACAGCAACAAAATAGGATTACTTTTCTACACATTTGACAGCTCTTTTAAATTGGGTTAGGCATGTGTTGGCGAATAGCTAAAGATTCCCAAAATGGGGCTGGGCATACGAAATCAAACAAAACTCGAAATTAAGTAATTAAAATGTTGATAGAGTTATGACCATATCTGTAAGATTTACTCTTAAATGAATATAAGCTGATAGATAAATGGGTTTGAAGCAATTAGTTAACCAGGAAGTTGCCAAAGATAGCTAAGATCGTTTTAGATTGGTTCGGAAATTTATTCTAAAGCATTTTTGCGACATTTTACCCCTTAAAAACGAAACCAGGCATGCAATATCATACCTCAAATGTGTTATTACTAAACTGATCTCAACATTTTTTATAGACTACTCTCAATTAGTAGGAATTTTTTAAATTATTTAATTGCTTTTGATTACCCATGTTACTTGTCTACTTGTACAATAAATTATAATAGACACTACTCCATTATAAATAAAACTAATTACATACTAATTATAGAAAACTTTACTAGTTCTACCATGTTTTCTGAAAGATTCCACACATAATCTCAGGTACACGTTATCCAAATATTTCAACATAACTTGAATACTAACAATTTTAACTGTCATGTGTGCAGGTCTCGTGTTTGGCTTTCATATCTATAGCATAGATAAGAACTAAAGCACTGGAAGCCATGGCCCAAATTGTCTTTGAACTATTCAGTTATCAGAAAAACTGTAGGACAGTGTAGCCTATGAAAAGCTTTAGGCGAAGAATTATAACAACTTCAGTTTGAAATCCAATCGAATTACGTTCCTCTTTTTGACATTCTTAATTGTATGTAGTTAATAAGTAGAGAGATCTACTCGATTATACCGTGTACTCAGATTAAGCCCTTTGATAAAAAAAGGGATAGATTTGCTCAAATACATTATATTCGAAGCCCTCTTTAGTATTCCATGATCATCCAGCTTTTCTTGACAACTTGTGTTGACAACCTTGCGTGTCAACTACAGGGTATTAACACATTTGTGTACTTTGTCAGGCCATATAAATGGCGTCCAGTTGGCACCAAATTGTTTCAATAATGAAGCGTTTCTTTGCTGGCCAATTAAGCTTTGCAATTATTTACCAGACACCCAGATCACAGAGAGTTTCAAGGTCCACCAACTGTGGAACAACAAAGTCACAGCACAAATATATGAGCCCAGTTCAAATAATGTGTGTACAATTATTTGCTTTAAATATTATTGTGCCATGAATTGAAATACTAACGATCAGGTGTGCTGATGGTGTTTTGTGTGTGGGTTGTGTCTGGCGGTGACTCAGTGAATGTTGCAATCTAACTTGGCAGCTCCTGTTTTGCCTCTTTCGCTGTCTTTCTCTGTCCCTCACTCCATCTGTCTCTCACTGGTATTGTTCTGGGCGCAAAAAAAAGTCATAGCGCTTTTTTTGGAGCGTGAACATCTGGCTAAGACGTACCTGTTCCATTTACTGGCCCGCCCGTACTTTTATGGGTTCGTCGGTACCTTGGCAGCGCCAACAAATGTTGCAAGTGGTAACGGCTGCTGCCTGTTGCCTGTTGCCTCAAAACAATGGCTCCACTTGGCCAACAACAACAATAGCAAAGCGACTTTGGCTCAGACTCTGACTGCGACTTGGTTGAGTGCCTTCGCCGTTTGTTTTATGCTCCGCCTGGCTTTGGATCTAGCTCTAGGTCTAGCTGCAGCTCCAGCTCCAGCTCTGGCTCTGTCTCTTTGGCTGTGACCACGCTCTGTGTTATTGCTACGCATTTATAATAAGCGGAACATGGCACAGTGGGCGACTTCCTGTCATACGCAACAGGAAAGCAAAACGAACCCAACCTACTCCCAAGCCGTTTACCCAGCAGAACTTCCTTTTGTTACCAAACGGCTTTTAGCAGAATCCTACGATATAGAGGAAGAAATAGAAAGCATCTGGAAGAATATGAATTATGAGAAACAAATGCGAAATAAATGATGTGAAATAATTAGAAATTTAAATGCTCATATGGAGGTTTCTACATTTATGGACTTATTTTTAGCTAGATTTCACTGAATAAATTATATCAGAATAAATTATATCAATGGTTGAATAAGTTTCATATGAGAATAAATAAATGTAAGATACATAGTTAAAAATCGGTACTAGATTAATAATGTTAAAAAAACAACAAAGACAAAACTTCCCCATAAATAATTTAATGTTTCAAGAGCTTAATATGTTAAGGAAGTCTCTAGAAATTAAAACACAAGCTTGTGTTCATGAAACTTGCCCCACTGTGCGCGTCTGATGAGTGGGTATGTGTGTGTAGTGTGCAGCTGTTGCTGGCGGCGCATCGGCGACCATTGCGCATTGTTCTATGGAATCAATCAATTGGTTTGGCAGGCGCAGCACCAGAACTGCCACGAATGACGACAACGACGTCGACGACGACGACGACGGCGACGGCGTCCAACGATGACGATGACAACGCGCACGACGTCAACATAAAAGTGTCGATCAACTAAACGCTGTCGGCGCTGCCAGCCTACCAGCCTGCCTGCCCCCTGTGTGTGTGTGTGTGTGTGTGTGTGTGTGTGTAGAGCAGCCAGGGAAAGGCATTGGAAGAGCTATTATAAGCCTGGCTTTAGCATGGCCAGCCAAGAGGCAAGTTCATGGCTCGCTGAAGCGGCGTCTGCGATTGTCTTTCTGGCTCTCTGGCACATGGTGCCGATTCTTGAAGCAATTGTATTTATGGCTGCATGTAATTGCATGCGTCGTGACTTACACCCCGACTCCAAGCAACTTGCCCCCGGCCCCCACTCCACACAACCCACACCCCAATAGAAACGCTGTGTGCGGCGCAAGACCAATGACCGTTCCCTCTATTAGATTTTGGGTAGGCACCCTAAGCAAACACTATTCGTATTATATGAATAGATGTCAATATTTGACAGCTGCTGTTAGCCACTGACCACTCGCCTGCTGACCGTTAGCCACACACAATCCAAGTTTGAATTCATTGTAAGGTTCAAGTGTGGCTGCACTTGAAATTAGAATAAAAATGCATTTGAATCTCTTCTCCTCGCGCACATTTGCCCCCCTGCCCCCCCAGTTCGAATGGTGGGAACCGAGCGCGCTCACAATGAAGCCATAATTCTTATAGCTATGCCATTGCCATGCCACAGTCTCTCTCGTACATGGTACATGCGAGTCGACGTGATAAAGGACTCATTAAAGCATCACCTGAATGGGCTGGTCTAGCAGCCTCCAATTCCTATTCCAAGTCAAACTCAGGCACAGCCAAGTTGTCTATGTGCACACTTACACACACACACACATATAATACACACACGCACACAAGTTCACTTGTTCAATTGCTTTGCCACTTTAAGGCCTCACAACACTCAAGAGCGAACCAGTCTTTTAATACTCTTTCTTATAGTGGCAGTCTCTTCACTTTCTAATGGACTTGGCAACAGTTAATAGGGTACAAACCATATATACAACAGTAATTCCTATATATAATATATAATTATATTAGTAGTTACCAGAAATAAATGTTTTAAAATGAATATACGAGTATCCCTATACTCAAATAAATAAAATTCTTCCATCAATTGCGGGTGGAATGTACACACTTTGTGTACACTTATTGATAGCGATATGTTATATTATTGATAATACTACTATATTACGATTGTGAAAATGTTATAATTCTATATTATATTGTATTATTTCTATATCTTCCATTTGATTGCCTAAGTAACTTGTAGAGTATGTGCACTTCCAGGTGACTTTTCTTACCTCTCTCCTAGTTTATTTTGGCTTGAAGGCTTTTCTGGCATTGCATATATTCAGCAAAATAGAAAGAAGACGCAAACGAGTTGCTTGACTGGCGAGTAACAGTTACTTTTCTCTATACACACATATATACATATATAAATATCTATACATTTAAAGTTTTGGGGGCCTGCTGCATTATAGAGACGGCGGAGTGCAGTTCGAGCCTAGAGCTGCCGCCCAGTTTTGCCAACATGGGAACTGGGAAGAGTCTTTGTCGTAACTGGTTGTCCAGTCACGAGCTGCGCGCAGTCTAAAGTCTTCCCGACTTACCCATTCTATTCTATTTCTTGATGCCAGCCTGACCCAAACAGCCGTCAATTCATAAGCACAGCTAACACCCCGCTATTTAAAAGCCGCCCGCACCTCCCTCGACTGATGTACACTTGCAATTTGGTCGGTATTACGTTTGCCGGCCAGTTCAAGTCCGAGGCCCACTCCCCGTTTTTGTTTTGAGCCATGTGCGAGTATTTCAATTTGGATGCTCGGTGGTGGTGGTGTTGGTGGTGGTGGTAATACGTACGGTACTTGAGCCAATTACCCAATTAAACGCCAGCGTTTTGTGCAATCTCATTGCCGCCATCGCCTCGTAGTTGTAGATGCCTAAATATTGATATCTGTACAGTTTGTACAGTTTGTTGTTTGGGCCATGGCCCATGGCTATTTCTTTTGATTTGAGTCATGTTCTAGAGGCGTGCACAATTAGCGTTTTGTTCGGTTCCGTTATAGCCTGGCCATGCACAATGCGCCCAGGGATTATGTCTTGAGAGTTGCGACGCGTCGGTCAAACTATGAAACTTGTTTGCCGATTATTATCGATTGGTCTGTTTTTTTTTGCGATCTTTTACCTCTTTCCGTCTTTCTTTAATGTGTGTGCTAAGTGTTGTGCGGGGCGGGCTATTCCAGGTGGCCCATACTTGAACTTTGTTTGGCTTTAACCCGCACAACAACCTACCAATTCGATTTGGGTTGGGCAAATGAATTGCAAACTGTTTAGAAACTTGCTGATAATGTCCACAAATCGCTTTGACAAGCCACAAAACAAGCTGTAGTAAATTTCATGACTATTTATCAAATCAAATTTTTATATTTCTATCACTTGCGCCTTTCTATGCAGTTCTCATTGTCTATTTTGTGCTGCATAGACAATATTTCAGTCCTGTATGTATTCTCTTTTGCGCTGAATTAAATAAAAGAACAGACATAATGCATTTCTGCTGCCATAAAGCAATCTTTTTGTGCAGCTATAGAACTTGACTTTATGGTGATTTGTTCCTAGGCAGTTGCTGCTCTTTAAGTTTCTTGTCTCATAAGTTTTGCAGCAACGTTGGCCAGCATCAACGCCACATGGGACCAGTCTAGACCACTGGACCCGACAAGACCAGGCCAGGCCAGGCCAAGCTGAGCCAGTGTTTTGTCTTGTGGTTTTTTGTCGCTATCAGGATTCACATTTTATGCAATTGTTTCCATAGAAAGAATGCCATGTCTAAATACATACAACACACAGCAGCAGCCGCAACGGCAGCAGCCACCGACCAGCAGCGCCAAGTAGCTCTCAACTTGACTTGGACTCGAACTTGTAGACGGTCGATGCACAGGTCTGTGCTGTCTATCTGGATAGTCGTGATCAATGTTGGCCCATGCAGAGCACACTAGAGCAAAACAAACTAGCGATGTTTTTATTGAAATTTGATAAGCTAGGAAATACCCTGTATCAGGGTCTGATATACGCGACACATCTTTTAATATTTATCAGCGTAATGCGATTTATATAATATTATGAAAATTGTTGAAACAATTTGTAAACAGTGACTAGGTATTTATTACTAAGTGCATGAAAAATATTGATTATAGCAGCGACGTTTCCATTACATAGTGATTTTTACCCTTTCTAAGCTGTGAAAAAGTTATGCATACTATGTAGTTTTAAGGAGTTAATCAAAAACTTTTTAGTTAAGCTTAAATTTGTCCACAAGATTCATTTGCTTGACGACAGCGACCACCGAAAATGCAAACTTGGCAAACTGTAGAATCAAAAAAAAAAAATAATGTTTAGATCTTACAGCATTATCATTGGCTTACCGTAATATTGGTTTTCATGTTGATAGGAAACATGCCGCCGGCAATAAAGGTAATGGGCCTCTGAGCTGTTTGCAAGAAGAAAAAAAACGTCGATTTATAGCGCCGACTCGCACCGATCCATTCTGAATAAAATATGGCCAAGTTCAACTTGTAGCAATCGTCATCGATTAATTCGCAGACATAACAAAAGGGAAATGTCTGAATCAGTAAGACACAAATAAATATTAGTGTGGACACGCCCGTCAACAGGGATGAAAAGAATATTAGATGCACTAGCGACAGGCCCAGGCCCAGGCCAATCACCAGTAACTGGGCGAATAGGGTGCGTGATATGACAGGTCGAAAAAGTTCACAACATCTGAAATCTTAAGTTCTTAGCACTTTCAATAACCTTTAATGACTTGAATGTAACTTACTGCAGCACAAGTGTGTGATCCTTAATGCAGTTAACCAGTTCCTCATAGCTCTGCCTCTCCGTTTGAGCGGGATCTGTGCGTAGTTTTTGAACGCGCCGTGTCAGCAATTCTATATGTGTTCGCAAAATCAAGCCGAATATAACCGGATAGACGTCTGCCATTTGATCTGTATAGACGGCACTCGAGCCTACGATAAACTCGTATGTGGCCGCTATCCAGAGACTTTTCTTACTTTCTCGATAATCCACAAACGGATTGTAGGATACCCACGATGTTTTTCCCGAGAGTGCGGAAATCAAAAAGTTCATAGTAGAATATACTGTGTAGGTCGTTTGATACATCATATAGACAAAATTGCAGCGGACAACACAACGATGTATTTCGACGCGATGCTCATATATAACACATCCTTCATCTAGATTATCAAGCAGTTCCTTAGCTCTTTGGAAACGCCACATATTGAAAAAAATAATTGCGGCCTTAAAGGAGAGGCTGAGTACATTAAAAAAGGCTTGCACTGAGGATAGAAATTCCTCTGGCGTATATCTATTTAAATCGATCAAATAGCCCGCTATAAACACAAGTGGCAAGTAGATTTCTGCAGTAGCATTTACATATAGCGCCCAGATAATATAGATCCAGTAAAAGCGATTGCTCCTTTCAGGTGGCATCCAACCTACGCATTTCATGCCTCTTTCCAAATACTTGAAGGCATCTCGACCGGGAAACAAATCTCCCATAGATGGCTCTCTCAAATATTTAAATATCATCTTGTGACACTTGTAACCACTGCAGCAGATAACTTGTTGACCTCTTGAAACTTGAATTAAAACTGCAAATTCGCGTTAAATGCTCAACCTTTTATATAATTCCAACGAGTGCATTCTGCTTATTGAGTGCGCTTTGAGTTGGTCTAAGCTATAATCATCTTCCAGATGCTTCAATTCTCAACATGCTTATAAAAAAAATGAAGAAAAAATTCCACTTTACATAAGGGCATTTTTTGCTGACATTTGTTTTGCTTATAAATTAAAAAAGCCAAGCCATTGCCACGAGAAAGGAGGTTTTGACCAGGAACAACCTTTTCCTACATTCGGATATATACGTTGGGCAGGTTAACAAGTATTTACTCAATTTTAAATATTTTCAATTGACCAAATTGGATTTCGCTTTTATAGCCTCAACAATTGGCATTATGGGCTCATTAGTAAAACTTTTGGCATGTACATGCCCATTATGCACATTATTATACCCTTTTCAATTATTTCTTGTTGGTGCAGGGTATAAAAAAAATTCAAGGTCCCTGTTAATTAAATACTAACTGCCAAATAGGCGTAACTTGCGGTTGAACTGACGGCGGTGTAATTTACCTACAGAATTGTTAGGAAATGTTTGACTTAGAGGGAAGTGTCATTAATTAGTAATATTATATTGACTTTTTTGACTTATGATCCCAAAAAACTCGAAGGTTTTTGCATAAAACATATTCAGCACATGCAGATTTCTCATTGTCTAATATTGATGCATGGAATATTCGATTTTTTTTTTAACATCCCATCTTATTCCCAATAGACATTTGTGTGCAATTTTATTTCAGTTTTCTTCGAGTGCTGGCTTTTATGCCTCGAGCTTAAATTCAAAATGCATAAGAAAAAAATTCGAAATGGTTTAATGCACTCAATGAAATGGAGCTTTTAAAGCAAATATTGATTTTTGTCCTGTTTTCTAGACTTCGGAGGTTACATTTTTTAATGTAACCAATTCCTTAAACAACATAGGTAAAGAAAACCTAACTGTGCTATATATTCGATTGTTTAAAAATGTATCAGAAGAACAAAAATCTACCTAGTCTAAGTTTTGTCTGTTTCAATGACGTTTTGCACACCCAACTTGTGGACTCTAGCTCCCGAAATCCCGAAAAAAGAAGAATTCATTTGAGGCATTTAAACTGCCTCCCTCTAGCCCTTGCATGCATTTGCAAACATTATGCCCCTTCCGTTCGCCCAGTTTACAGGGTATAGAAATGCGACGCCAATGTAAAGCAGCAGCAAAACGTTGAAATGTTGACAAGGCGCTCGGCGACAACGATTAAAATCTCTGGGGAGCCCAAAAGAACGTGAAGAACGAGCAGAGCGAAAAACCGGCGAGAAATACTCCGGAGTCTCACAGATAGATGTAGGAAAAACAGAAACATGCTCTATTCGCATTTGCACTGCAACTGGAAATATATATACATGTATATATTTATTTTTTTCATTATTTGCCGTCGTCTGGGTTTTGTTGTTTTTGTAAATTACAATGCAATTTTATGCCACACAAAGGTTCCTACCGCTTGGCCATTAAGCACTTTACATTCAATGTGGCAAGATCAAAGTGGGCGCAATTTATGGCCGCAGATACAAAGATACGCAACAGAGCCAGGCTTCGATGGGGGACGAGGCGGGGCTAACCAAGGTTTTTCTTTTTTTGTAGAGATGCGTTTGTCTAAGCTAAATACACATACATAAATTATGCAAATTTCGTAATTTATAAATAGTTTCCAGTTTTATTTTAAGCCTGGATTTTAAAATTGAAAGAACTGTTAAAATTACTGAAAGTTTCACAGCAATTGCATAATGTGAAGCCTCTCTAGATATTTACATATGCTTAAGACTGGTTTGCTGTCATGAAAGGTGTATTAAATATTCTGCCTGTCAAAGTTATTTGCATACTGACGTTTGGGATAAATTGTTAGTTATATGTTCAGTGCTCCAATCGATAATTATCGATTATAATCGATCAATATTACTTTTGTATATAATGATAAAGAAAATAATTCTTTAAAAAGAAACCCTGATACCCTTTTTTACCTATTAAACATATATTGGTTCAGGTAACCAAGTAAATAGTTCTTTACCAAAAATGGAAAATCTATTTCAAGAAACTAATTCTGTATTATAAGATTATTATAACGATCTTATATTTTCAATAATATCTTTCCGATTATTATCGAAATCTCGATCATATGCTCATCTCTAATGATTATTTATATATTTTCTAGTAATTAGTTAGGGAAACATCTAGTTAATAATTGGATTTAACATCGATATGATTTATAAGATTTTGAATAATTGGGATTATTTGCACAATTAAAATCGATATTTGAACGTGTTAACTTACCACAAAAACGATCACGCGTCCATCTCTAGCGGCTGCAGCGGTTGATGCCGCCAGTTGCCGAAGCAGGTTATACAATTTTAGATTTGCGCTTTTCCAGTTTGGCAGCGACGAGTCTGCGAGTCTCAGACTCAATGAGTTTGCATGTTTGACCCAAATACGCGACGCAAGAGCAGAGGGCGAGAGGGCGGCAGATAAGAGAGACGAGTATGGGAATAGATAGAGTTGCAAAAATTATGAATTTTAGATGCACGCTAGAAGTACGAGTTTTGGGCCGCATGTCGTATCCATAACATGCACAGGTTCTCAGCTTATCAGCCGCAGGTGAAAGTGAATGTGTGAGCGAGTGTTTGTGAATATGAATATGAATATGAGTGTGAATGAGTGCGTGGCCTTTTTGTCTGACTATCTGTAGCTGTAACTGCGGCATTTCAAATAATAGTATTTGCACATTCTGCCGCATACGCCCGCAATTAGCCCTCTTACAATGTCGCACCCACGCCCACATCCACTTCAACCCCCTGCCTCTGCCTCTGCCTCTGGGCGCTTTAGGCCTTTCTGTCTCGCAGTCTGTCTGTCTATAGGTACTTATCTATGGCTATGCTATGCACCTTACTGTGCGGGTTTTGCCTTTTCATAGTTTGTTTTCTTCTGCGTTTGCTTTTGTGTGTTTGTTTTGGCATAGACGTGCGAACTGGGTTAATTTTCTATATATACACATATCTATATGTACTCGGGTATGTACAACTACTTAGGTATTACAAGTCTAAAATTATTGTTTGTACATACATAAAACAAAAGATTCGCACGATTTGCGACGCGCTTGCCAAAGAGACAACGACAACGAAATGTGTATAACAATTATAATTTCACATTTTTTTCTTATGAATGAAGTGAGTTTTGAATGAGCCGCGGCTTGCTGTCAGATAGACACCAATCTCTGATAATGGGAAAACACTGAGACAGCTTATAAGCAGCTACTGTTGAGATAAGTCCGAGAGCAGAGCCATTTGAGGCAAGCAGAGATTTTACTGATCTTCTTCAGAGCGTCTTCTGCTCAAAACATTTGTCAACCTGGCAACAGTGCAAATAGCGATAAGAATCTGCGAGATAACGCACTGAGAGCTTACACCTAAAACTAAATAAGTCAGATTTATAATGTTAATAAATCTAAAAGTAGTTGACAGCGTGGACAGCTCTCTAGAAGTCGAACTTTCGACATCGCAATATTCTGGGAATTTTACAAACGCTCAAAAACCCTTTGGGAATTTTAAATATTGAGTTTTACTTTTATTATACTGATTTTCATCTTGATAATCTAGAAAAATTTCTTTTATTTTATATTTATTTATATATTTATATGTTTGTTATAGTAAATTTTTTCTTTCTTTGGCTCTTAATTAGAACCCATTGGGAATTTTAATCCGATATCGTATATTTATAGCTTCGAGCGTTATTCAGTTGGTATCATTATTTCTCGCTTTTTTGTTGGGTTATTATTTTTTAGCGGAACTAACCTACCCCAATAATTATTACAGACCCCTTCTAAGCTAGCTTCCTTAAGCTTGCATGATTTTTCACATATAACAGCCCCTAATTGCACACATTTAAAAACATAAAAGTAATCTATATAGCAGACACGCCCACTCGCTTCCTGTCACCTATGCCGCCTTAGCTGTGGGCACTGAATCAGCAGAAATGTTTTTGCTACTTGGTTTGTTTTTTAGTTTATTAAAGAAACTTAAATAAGACTAGCTAAAACACAGTCAAAGCCAAAGAATCGTCGAAAGAGCAGCAAGAAAAAACAATAACAATAGCAACAAACCGAACTAAAAAGTGAACATGGAGGTCACTCAAAAGGTTAAACTGACAAGATTGACAAGCGGCACGCCAAATGGCGGTGACGACAACATGAACGGGAGGCCCTCCAAAAAGAGCAGACCCCTCACCGCTGTGCACTTTAAGGTAACAACCCGTCCCCTCTTTCATTCCTCCTCTGGATTTTGAATTTTGGGGCGTGTTGGGAACCTTTTTGGCCGCTTTGTTGGCCAAACAAATGTTGGTGCTGAGGCAACTGGAAACTCGGCCTGATAATTGCCGCGTTGCATGTTTGCGCTTTGGATTTCAACTTTGATATTATTGGAACGGAGCACTACTTAAAGTGTGGTGAGAACACGAATTAGTTGTTTTGGGCCGCCGCGGCTCTTGAGGGTGTGTTTTCGTCTATAGCGTACACCCGCTCCATATACTTATTTAAAAGATATGCAAACTAGCTGCAAAAAGGTACGAAAAAAATCCCCTTTGGTATTTCAGCTAGAAAAAGATCTCTGCCACAATGCACATGTTCCCAGTCATCCAGTTTGTTGTTCTCCGCTTTGCTAATTGCATGAGAAACTTCACAGGCCCACCTGATGGACGGCCCCTACTTAGAAGTGTCTCGGGGTCGTTATATACATATATTTTTTATTTCCTTTCTTTTGCCCGCACCTCACATAATTAGAGCCTTGCTAAAAGGCATTACGTGTTTGTCACAATGTTTAAATAACCCGCTTGCAGGTACTTGTACCTTGTGTTTGAATAGCTTTAAATGGGCGCTAGCAGGTGGCTTGCGCTTTGAAATCTGACTAACTTAAGCATTCCATAAGCTTTTACTAGGTTATCTCAATACGTTCTAATTAATCGATATGTAGTCAAAAGAAATTTTTTAAAAATTTGGTATATATGGATACCTGGAAATCCTTTATTTATATACAAATTTCCTTTCTTATACATACCCAGAACTATGCAAATCCTTTGTTTTTATACATACATATATAAAACTTACTTGGCCAAAAAATCCTAATTTTCTGCTAGAAACATGCAAAAATAACTTTCTATTTACCATGTCAGATTTACACTTGTTGATCATTAAAAACCCAAACTCATTATAACCTTATCCCAGTCTTTCGCTGGTTAAAGATCAGATCCATTCCAATGATCCAAATATGGTGCCTTTGACTTTGCTTTTTGAACTGCTATTGTACTTTTAGACTGTCGTAATCGATTAATTTTTCTACCGACAACATATTTTTAATTATTTTTTGTTATATTAAACTATTTTCTAAATTTTTATTTATCAATACAATTACAAATTTTCTAAACCAAAGGAAATCTCATTAGGCAAAATAACCGCTTGTCAAGAGCAAAAAGAAATCTGTTGTTATCTAAATAAATATGAAAATGATTTTGATTATTGCGCGCAAAACATTCTAACTATGTCAAGTAGTTGTTTAATAGGGTATGCACACTTTTAGCAGCTCTTTGTAAATATATCAGTTTATTTTTTTCACATTAATTATGCGCTGTCGCTGCTGCACTTCTTGTGAATGATGTAAGCGCTCCTGGTGCCCCTGCCCGCTGTTTAGCTGCCATTAGTTACCACATGCCACATGTGTCAAGCTTTGAAAATGCCAGTCAGTCCCCCAGTGGGCAGCAGACGGTGGTAGCATCGAATGCGCAGCTGTCACAATGTTTTATCATTTAATTTTCATAATAATAACGAAATCAAGTGGAACAATGCCAACTGACGTAGACCTAGGCCAGAGACCCAAGATTTTGTTTTATAATCCCCCCCATCCAAAGGTTTGGCCAACGAGAAGAGACTTTTCGCGTGGGCGATCAGCTTTTGGTGATCGAGTTTTTATTTTTCTCTGTTTTTTTTTTTGTTTTTTTTTTGGAGCGGGGAATTTGAAACTTTGAGGTTCACGAACGCAATCTGGCGGCAGCTGCAAATTATTATTTAACGGCTTCTTCAGTTTTAGTGTTTTAACACTTTTGGCAAGTGCCCAACACCAAAGTGAAAGTGAACAATAGCAACTAAAACAAACAACAAACAACAACAATAACAATAACAACGTGTTGCCACTGCACTTTGGCGTTTGATGTTGTCATCGTTGTTGTGTCTTGTTGCCATCAAGTTGAAGTTGAAGCTGCCGCCTGCTGCTGCTGCTGTTGCACCTGAACTCGAACTTCAGCAGGCAAAAACTGTAGCGCCCAAGCAACAACAATAACAACAAACAATTAGTGTTTATTTGCGCGTTGTTGTTTCAGTTTCTACGAAGCGTCAACTTCAGCTCCAATTAGAGTGTCAGTTTAATGAACTGACAGCGAAACCCCCCCTTGGGGCAGACCCACGGGCTGAGACAAATTGCTGATCATAGTAACCCTAGCAATAGAAAGGTCCAGAGAGTAGATAACATTGGCACTGCGTAAAGCGTATCCAGTTTTATGATCTCATGGGCATCGTACTGCGTCCTTAACCTTTGAACCTGTTAAAAACTACATTTATCGAGCTCACACCCTAATGTTAATTAAAGTCTAGGCTGTTAACTTTTAACTATAATAAATAATAAGAATTATAATAATATTAATATTTGCTTTCTTTTTCGTTACAGATTATAAGCGAACTGGCAGAAGTTGTTTATGCCGCCTTAGATTACAATTTTCCAGAGGACGAAGAATGCCAAATGTCGCAGGAACTTGAAAATCTGTTCCACTTTATGACAGCAGATGGTAAGTATTGTTATATATTTCATATTAAAGCCCACAAAATTAATTTGACCATAAAGCTAAAGACTAAAGTATTATAGGAAATAATATTGAAGAAACATTAAAAACAAAATAAAAGAAACAAGCTTAAAGACAATTGATTTTAGAATTAGAATAATATATTGATTGAGAGGTACATAGATAGATAGATATATAGAGGAAAATCTTTGTCAACTATTTTGCAACAATCTTTGCATTTGCGATAGAATATATTTGTACACAGAAGTTCTTCGTATTAGATAGAAAATACACGACTGCTTTTATTAAAATCTAGAAAATCTACAAAATTTCAAAAATTAAAAGGTTGTAATTAAAATAAAATAAATAATCGTCAGCTTTATATATAAAGATTGCAACAATAAGATGTTCGATAACTATAGTAAACTCTGTAAAATTTAAATTCAAATGAATCAATGCCTCGAAACATAAATATATTAGTTTCATCAATTAAAAAAGAAACAGCTTGTAATCAAGAAACACATGTCTATGGGTCATAGAGATTGCCAAAGTACTTGGAGTTCAGCCAAGCTTAATACTTGAATCATCAGCTGTACTACAATAAAAACATTTACTCACTGGGCGCAACAAAGAAGTACAAATAAGTCGTCAATCGCTCAGCTTCCATAAAAAAAACTACTCTCACCCAAGGCCTTTGAAATGCGACAATCGCCAAATGAATCATTTAGGAACCCCCATATCATGGGTCGTACTTGAATATTGTATAATGCAATGTTATTTACTTGAGAAAATTAAAATAATATTGCAAAAATCAAGGCTAAGGTTTAGATAAACAAATTCGTCACAATATGAATAACTCGCGAAACGATATTCCATTCAGCCCAATTTGATTTCTTATTGCAGAAAACGACGATGACTGCATTGATGAGGGCATTGAGGAGGGGGATAAGCGCTGGGAGGACGAGTCCGAGGAGGAGCGCAACAATACCAAAGAACTGGAGCATATAATCGAGGTAAGTAAAAAACAACTCTTGACATTTCGACATTTTGGTAGGCGGCAGTTGATAAATTGCAAAAAAAAAAAAAAAAAAACCAAAAAACACGAATGCAAATTGAATCAAATCAAAGTTTTGCCAGTTGAATTGAACTTTAAGCGCAGTGATTCAGTTCCCATTTCGTGTATACCCTGTAAAAACATGTTATTCAATTGTGGAGTGTTTAGTTATAGGTGGAAGGAAGAAGAATGAAAGAATCTTTAATGCTATTTTACAGAGTTCCCTCATTATCCCCTCATCAGAGATACCATCCTTAAACATTAATCTGTCCAGTAATTTGAATCGTTTAGAAATCAGAATCTGAATTATTTCAAATATTACTATTATTAGAAATTAATATTATTAAAACTTTAAAATGTCGAATTCGCCTTTGTTTATAAGTAAATTAAACTATAAATATTTTGAAATTGTCAAGTTTACTGTTTAGGATCAAAAATCGAAGAAGTTATCAATATCGTACAGGGTGTTTTGCAGTCGTTCACACTTGAGCTTTCTTGCAGCCATTGGAGGTGCGCCGTCATTTGGGTAACCTTTTGACCAGGCTTTGACTGCTCCATTTGGCTTATATACATAGACATACATATCTGAGAGATATGGATATCCAGTTGCTGGCAGTGTGGGAAAACTAGTTTGGCGCACGTTGCATGGACGCAATAGCAGTTGCACTTACAGTTAACCAAGTGAAGCGCACACTCTCAGATACTTGTTACCTGTATCTATGCGTTTGTATCTGTATCTGTAGCTGTAGCTGTATCTATAGCGCGGCTAACCGCAAAACAACAAGCGCTCAGTTGGCCAGCTCAATTGCCCGGGTTCTAGATTACCCAGTCCAGACCAGACCAGATCAGACCAGACCAGATCTCTGCCAGGCAATTTCATATTGCGGCAGTATGGCAGATATTAAATAACCAAATAGCCATCAAGTTGCGGCCATTTCGTAATAGGAAATCGCTCTGCACTTGATTTCACAGCTAAATGCGTTGTAGGAATTCACGTTGCACTGCATCCGCATCCATGCCATGCCAATCCATAACCAAAAGATCACGATCATTTGGTAATTTGGCATTCAGGCGTGTGATAAACAGCATTGCATTGCTGATTGAGCCCCCCCGGCTAGCATAATAGCCCAGAGACCCCCGACCCGCCGATCCACTCTGTTCCAGCTCAATGCGCATTTGCTCATCACATGCATCGATTGCAGTGGCAACAGCAACAGCAGCGCCACCTGTCGGCGCGTTCTACCCTCTCTAATGAGCCACTTTATAGAATTGACACATTACTGTCAGGCAACATTGAGCAGTGGGTCTCGAGTCGTTCCACCGAGTCAGCCAGTCGGTGGCATGCAATATTTTCCACTTGCCTGACTTTTCTAACACATTTGCGCCAAATGTTAAGTTTGAAGCATCTGCAATAAGCCTGGCAAAAGGAAAAAAAACTGTATGCACTGGCTATGCGATTCTTTCGACTGCCAGCAGGGCCTAGCATGGGTTATGGCCCAGTTAGGCGCGTTGTTGGCCCAGCTGGCAAGCTAATTAGAAAAGAACCTGCAGCTGTTGAAAATTTGCAATGGATTATTGTTAAGTAGATAAGTAAGCAAAAAATGCGAAAGGTGTATCGGTAGATAAATATTAAGATAGATGTATTAAAAAAGACAAAAGGAGCGAAAGGGCTTCAGTTTTTTCACAAGTTTCCTTATTGACAGAAGTGCGTTTTTCAAAGGATCAACCACAGGGTAAATATATTTTTACAAAATCTTTTAATTGCACCAAAACAACTCAAAGCTCAATATCACACATTATTTATGCTTTTACATTTTATAATTTACGATACACTTAACCTTCTTCAAAGAATGTTCATAGTTAAGAAAATTACAATATGTTGGCCATCATATGATAGGCATATATACTTTGAGATTTTGAAACATCTAAATTAAACGTGAAAATATTGTATACTTCAAAGAAAGATTTTAAAAAAGCTGGACATTATTAAGAGGTAAACATGCATATGTAATCCCATTTAAGAATTTATTTAAAACAAAATAATTATTTCCCCAACGGAGCTTTATCACATTCAGATTAATACAAAGAACTGCTCAAAATCCATCTATCAATATACCTTACTATTGCAAAGTGCGCATCCTCGTATTCAAAAATAGTTTACAATATACACAACCTAACTAAAAAATCTTAAAAAGACATTAAATCTTATCCAGTAATTTGTACGACACAGATCAGAAAGTGTTCCCAAATTCTTAGCCCCTGTCTTAGCCCCTCGCTCTTTTATATACATACAATATTTACATTGTTCTTAAAAGGTATTTCCCTGGTTACTTATCTTTGATTAATTTTGATTACAGACCTGTAGAAACCATATAAAGCCCGCATTACCAGAGAACCACTACAAAGCCGTTTGTCGCGCCTTAGTAACGGAAACAATAGAGCTTCGAATATTTCTGCAACAAATCCTAAACAATGGTAAGTTACAAGACAAGACAACAAAAACTCGACTATCCCAACTTTGTATATCCCTAATTATTTGTCTAAATATTTCTTTTTAGATACCGAAAAACTAATAAAAGCATCAGAAACATCTCAAAGCACGCAGTATGAGCTGGCGAAGCTGGGCTTCAACGACTGGGTAAGTCCCCTTCCAATCTTAAGCACACGGGCTATATCTTACATTCGATTCGATATGTTATGCAATATTTGAGGAAAAACCACTAATGGTCTTTAAAGTGGGCTACACAGCGAATCACGACCGACTCTTTGGCTGCTATTTTGGCGCACCTCTTTGAATCCACCGGCAGGCACCCATCATCATTATCATTACCATTATCATAGAGATCACGCGCAATGTTTCGGCTTTTATAGATGCATGACGGTAAAGGGGGAGGGGCGTCTTCCGTTTTAACCTTAACACGGGGCCAGGTGAAAAAGACAATACGAAAAAAAAAGTGAACCATTTCACAAAATTCACTTTTAATTTTAATAATCGACTCGCAGCGGTTTGACAGCTCCCATTATCCTAATGAGTTCGACTATGCGAGATACATTTAATGTGCGACACATTAGCGCCAAATATTTGGATTCAAATGCATATATATATATATATGTATATATATATATATTACATTTATATATATTTGTAATCGTGTTTTTTGTGTGACCTTTAAATACAAAATAAAAATGTCGAGGCCGGCTCAGGAATTCGCTTGTGGTTGCTATTGGGCCTCCAAATCCATTGAGACCAACACGCAAATTGGCCAAGCACGCAAGCCAAATAGGTTTGTGGCAAAAAAAGAAGATGAAAAACATGGACAATCTTCAGTGTGTTTTGTCAGTTTACAATTCAAGGTCTGTGGTTTTTTTGAGGCAGCTTGCTTGCTTTTGTCATTTTGATATTTGAAAAGAGAAAATAAGAGCAATGTTCAAAGACGATTATCCCACATTTCTCTAAGTAAAACAGAACTCTTGACAACATTTTTTTTCGACAATCTTGAGCATCTATGAAAATTTGCACTTATAATCCCAAATAGTTAAAGCGTCGACTTATAAAATGGCTCATTAGATATGAAAATCGCTAGAAAAATCGCTGACTCAAAGTAAATGAAAAATTATCTTATTTTATATAATCATTACCTACAACAATGACAGTTCTCAAACCTACCTCCCTAATTAAATAAAACAAAACTTTTGACAACATTTTTCTTCGACAATCTTAAGCATCTATGAAAATTTGCACTTATAATTCCCAAATAGTTAAAGCGTCGACTTATGAAATGGCTCATTAGATATGAAACTCGCTAGAAAAACCGCTGACAAAAGGTAGATTGAAAAGTATCTCAATCGTTGTTTACAACAATGACAGTTCTCAAACCTATCAAGCAAATTACGACTGTTTATTTTTTTATTCAGCCTTAAAGCGTATCCAATATCCTGTTATGCCCGAGCCAACAATGTTACCTTGGGCACACGCCCCACACATCATTTTGCATGTTGATAAAACAGGAAAGAAAAACCGCAAAAAAATAGGTTCGCGTGCGCTAGACTACATACGAGCCGATATCATATATCATAAATACAGCCAACCCATCCTAACTCTCAGGCCCGTATCAACGCCATATTCGTAATTAAATCAACAAAAATTTGCATTTCGTTGAATGGCGCTGATTAAAAATCAGAATAAGAAATATTATTAAAATAAAATGAGGCGCAGTCCGATTAAACAATTAATACCCATGACTTGTTGCGCAAAGTCTGTATACAGTCCATTCAAGGTAAAGCTCCCAATTGCAGGCGATATGCGTATTTATTTTACAGCGACTGCCTCTGATGATATTTGTGTAATTCTTAACAATTGTAGAGTTTGATTAAAAACTGTGCCTGCTCTTATCAGGCAAAGCGAATGACTGACTGACGGTTTGTACCCATTGAAATTGATAAGGTTTCACCTCCTCTCTAGACTCTCTCGGTGTCTCTTCACCTGTCTATTGTTTATATGTCAACTCTTTTTCTTCTATTTTTATTCCCTGTACCCTATAAAAATGGCTAAAAGGGGTGTTTTAGATTTGCGGCTTGTATGTAACATGCAAAAGGATGTTGACTCGCCTGTCTGTCTGACTGTATAAACGTCTTGACTTCGGACTATAACAGCGAGAGATGTGAATTTTTGAATGTAGCTTTTCCTGGTTTAGACACAGATTATGTCTATTTCAAATTATTAAATGTGAATATGTATTAAGGAAGTGGGAAGGTTTGTGACGAACCCCGTATGCTGGATATAGGGTATCTACCAATCGTACACTCCGGACTATAACACTCTTGTTTTTTTTTGTATTTTTTGGTAGAATTCAAACGCAACAAACTTTATATAGTCAGCGCTTTATCAGTTTCTCGGAAGCCAAACAGCCTTCAGAATGTCACACAATAAGTAGTTGATGCCCCTTGCCCCCCCCTCTCCCTACAGACCGTCTGTTAGTTAAGACCGGAACGACAAACCCACGCGATATGCAGACTTTAAGAAACGGTTTTCAGATCTGTTTGGCTCTTTTTTGATTGTTGCCCCGTTTTTGGATAGAGCTTTACGCTGAAATTACTGAAATTCTTTTGTTTGTTGCATTATTATATACATATTTCTTTGTGCTTCATGCTTTGCTGGACTTTTAGCAGAAACAGTTGCTTTGGAGCTGTTGTCTAGCTATTTGGGATTGTTGGAATAGGAGTGAGGTAATTACTTGGAAGAAATTAGATGGGATTGCAGCATACGGTAAACTCTAGTGGAAGATTTTTACCTTAAATTCTTTTTAGAAATAACTTATAATTAGCTCGACATAAAAGTCACACGAAAGCGTCAGAGGTGCAATCTGCTAGCTAAATTTTAATTAACGTGGCTTAAAAATCAATCGAAATGCATTGCACTAAGTAAATTTAGTTGACTCTTAAGCTCGACTTATTTGGATATTGTTTCTCATGGAAATCCCAATTGGTCAACTCTTTGTTGGGGTTGTTGGATTGAGTGTAGAATAGAATTGCAATTTAACGCTGTCCTGGGGTGAAAAGGTTTCTAGTCCTCCTTTAAGCTATCACTGGCAACAATTGGACAGCTTGCTGACTCAACATTCAACATTTGCCCCTCTTTCTGGTGCGTATAGTTTGTTAGATTGCGGGAATCTCTTTCACCTTTTAGCCGATGCTATCGAGCATATCAACATAAACTGCATTTTCCTAGACACAGCCCTACATGTGTTTCGCTTTGCTGCCTAACATGCTAATGATGATGATAATGATAATGATGAGCATTGTGGAGCTGCTGTTTTTATGCTAATATTCGTTGATGATGCTGCTGGAAAAAACTCCACCAACCCAAAAACCAAAACAAAAAAATTGAAACAAAATTTGAATTTTGCAAGCGCTACGCACATGTGCGATATTTCATGCAACATGGCAGCTTAACAACAAACAACTAACTGTTGCAAGCGCTTCCGGAAGCTGCCACACGTTGCCCATGATGCGCTGTTGTTGTTCATGCCATGGCTATTGTTGTTGCATTTATTGAAGCGCAACAACTACAGCCTAACGTTGAATGCAACATTTGTCGACTTTTTTGCTGCCTTGTGTCGATTATGCGATTGTGTCCAAAACAAAAAAAAAAAAAACTAGAAAACATGTGCTGCGCAGCCTCTCAGCTTTGTGGGTGTAAATTAGCAGCCCAACCCCTCCCCCCCCCCCCCTTTCTGCACGACTGTTTTGCATGTTTAATGAGCTGCCACAAAATTTATTGCCGCAAATTGACGCAGTCGTTGACAGGAACAGGAAAAGCGACGCCGCCGCCACCATGAAAAGTGAAAATGCGAATCACTGTTACATCTAGTTTAATCAGTTGCACCCAAACCCCGCTCTTCCCCCCCCCCCCCCCCTCCCCCTCCTTTGCCATTGTGTGCTAAATACGCTTCCTGCCATCGCACACACATCGAACACATTACTCATACGCACTGTTAACCTGCCAACTGCCAGGTGCAACTGCCATAACTTCCATCTGAAGTGTCAAGTGTGTGTGTGTGTTCGTGTAATGAGCGGCGATTGGTTTTGAAGCGCTTGACTTGATCACAGCAGGTCTAAATTATGGCTAAATTAATTAAAATATATTCACAACGGCGGAAAAAGTGAAAAGCCAACCAAGCTAAGTAGCTGCAACCCGCTGTGCGCCGCTGATTAAAGTGAGTGGCGATTGCAATTTCTAAGCCTATATCCCTCCCCACTTCTTGTCTCTGTCTTACCTGCTGCCTATCCAGCACGAGCTGGAACTCTGGAGAACGTTGCAAGTACGTCCACTAAACAAGCTGCAAATGCTTTCAATATGCATGAGTCCTAAGCTTAGTGCATGTCTGTCAATATGCTTAGAAATAACTGCATACATAAACAACTATAGCCGACTTATTAATCTCTTTCTCTTTTCCATAGGCACGCTTCTGGGTACAGGTTATCGATGAACTGCGACGCGGTGTTCGCCTGAAGAAGCGCAACTACGAGCGCACGCCCATCGAATACGAGCTGACGCCCTATGAGATACTTATGGGCGATATACGCGCCAAGTAAGTAGACACCTACGAAAATGAGTATAAGTGCTGACTAGTAGATACTCTGGAGCTTTAATTGTACATATGCTTGTGTATAAAACAGAACCTACAAACCAAACAGGGTGCATCTTGCTCTAATTATTCCCGAACTAAGCCTATGGTAAATCGATATATGTCGATATTATACGAAATTGATATTGATCGATATTATAGAACATCGATGTTTATAGATACTATGGAAATTTAATATTAATCGATATGATTGAAAATCGATATTTTCGATGTTTTTTAAAATCGATATTTATTGATATTAAGGAAAATCGATGTTTATCAATATTATCAATGATTTCTATTGCGTGGTACGCCAGCCTTGGTGCAATTGTTTTTTCCACGTTTTTTAAAGAGATTATCTGCCATCTTTAACAACAATTTATTGAATTTACTAATTCGCCAGATAAGGAAATTTATATATTGGCCTTTTTTGGAAGTCAACAAATGTTGAATATATGTACAAATTCTTTCCGGATCCTTATTGATTCTATTTAAGTAGTCACATACATCAGTGATCAGTAGCCTACTCAAAGAACACACATAGCACGATCATTTATATACTCTTCAAAAAGAGTATCAAACCACAAAGCAGACTCTAATCAAATATAAATATTTGAAATTTCTCTTTTTTTCTTCTTACCACAGAAAGTACCAATTGCGCAAGGTGATGGTCAATGGTGATATACCGCCGCGCGTGAAGAAGGATGCCCACGCGATGATCTTGGAGTTCATTAGGTCACGGCCGCCATTAAAGAAGGTGTGTGTTGCGTTCCCAATGCCCATTTCCAATAGTCAAACAAATGCTTAATATGATCGTCCAATACTCCTATGTTCAACTATATTAACTGTCTACTTCTATCGCGCTCTTTCGCTTTTAATTTGTGAATTTTTGTGTTATAATACATATATATATATCCATATATATATTTTGCTAAAATAAACCCATTCGTTTACTCTTTAATTTATGGCTTATGAATTTTAATTATTACTGAAAACGCTTACAACAAATGCTCATTGCTTTATTTAAAGGCCTCGGAACGCCAACTGGGCCCACCATTGAAATGCACACCGTCGCCCCGGGAGCAGCTGATGGAGTCCATTCGCCAGGGCAAGGAGCTTAAGCAAATAACGCCGCCCGAGACGCCACCACTTAAGGAAAAATGTAAGTGCAAATTTCCATTTAAATAAAACAGTTTAATTAATAAATAAAGCCTGTAACAGAGTTCCCTATGGCAACCCAATATTTAAGTCTCTTTTTAAAAATCATTAAATTGAACTCAACTTGGGATTTTAACAAAAAAAAATCAAGATTTGCTGGCGGTGCAATATACGTGGTTACATTTGCTTATACACTGTTCACACTTCAATATGCAGTCAATTTTTTTGCTCTACTTAAATTTTCTTGACAAAAATTAAGTCAGTTATAGCGTGCGTTTATTTGTAAATTGGTATGCAGAATGAAAGTATATATAAATAAATCAATATCCGGAAGAAAACAGGGCTGTTGAATTACAAAGATAAAGATAAGATATCTAAGATTAAATATTTGCTGCGCTGACTGTCAGCAAGTATTTGCTTAAACTTAATTTTTAGCCACAAAACCCTTCCTTTTTTGCCAACGAACTCTGCACAGCAAAAAAAAAAGAAGAGTCTTTTGATAAAAACCCGCCTCTTATGCATATTTGGTGTGTGGCAGAGTCAATCCCCTTCTTCTTGTGTTGTCATCAACCTTTTCCAAAAATTTTCAACGCCAACCGTTCATAAATTGTTGTCATACACATGCTGCGGCCTGTCAGCTCCTCTGCTGCTGTCCCTGTCTGCTGGGCAAAAGAAAAGAAAAAAAAAAGAGAAAAACTTGTTAGCCACGAAAAGTTTTCACTGCACTTGTCGGTGCCCCATTGTCCGCCCCTGTCTAACTCGTAACTATGTATGTCTGTCTGAATATCTGTCTGTCTGTCTGTCTATGTTTGTGTTTGCTTGGCCAATTGCCGTTGCTGGCATGCGCATGCCAGCATAGATCAAAAACGGCAACATTTTCCAATCGCCTCTGCTGAAGGAAGCGTGCAAAATTGTGACACACAAAGATAGCGACAACGTTGCAGCGCTTGCAACAACAACAACAACACGACAACCTCAAAGACGACGACGACAACAACGACGACAACAGCAACGATGAAGATGATGATGACAACAACTCCGCCTGTGGCTGCGTCTGTCGCTGGGGCACCGGCGCTATGTTTGTTTGTCTGCAGTGAACTTTTGTTTGTTTGGCTCTGCTGCAATCGCTGCATTCGTGCAACAGAGGCCGAGTGAAAGACGGTTGCGCGTTTGGTTAGATTTTCGAAAACCAGTGTTGCATACCCCTTTGAGCTGGCTGGAAAATGGCGCTGTTAATGAATCAGCCTAAATGCATGCAACGATTTTTATTTATTTTCTGTTGCCTATTTGACAATTTACTACGATAGCCCTTATTTCCTTTTTGTATTTTTATATTTGATAATTACTCTACTACACAATGTTGGACTGGAAGTAAATTATATGTGTTAAATTATTTAGTTAAGCTAAGTCCTGAGCATGGCAGTCTTCGTACTCCGAAGCTGGACGAATTTCGCCGCCTGGCTAAAATGCTAGAATGTATCCTGGTATCCTGGCATATGGCCGGATTTCAACCATATACCAACGAGCAAGCAGATCTTCCTTATTATTACGACCTGCTCCTTTATTCACCTAATTAGCAGCACATACTATGCAGCTTCCGACCTTTTAGTAAAGATAGCTTGTTTGTAACAGAGAACAGACCATTCTACAAAACAATTAACATTGAACCACAACAAATTTGAGCCACTTACAGACACTGTTAAAAGTTAAAATGGCGCATAAAAACAAATTTCAATTACCGTTAAAAACGGTTTAAAAATAGCTTTAACGTGCCTTAGCGCCGCCCATTCACTTTCATTAGCTTCAAACTTTTGTAATAATCTAACGCACAGCTTTACGCATTCATCTTTAATGTGTTCTCTTTTTGCGCGCTCCCTTGAGCGACGTCACCAAAAGTAGCCGCTCATCAAAACTAATGACGTAACAAAGACAAACAGCGATGAATGTTTAATGTCAAAACAAAACAAAGCGTGCGCTCTCTCTCTGTCTCTTAATCTGTCACCTACTCTCTTTGCGCGACGCATGCGCTTGGCGTATAAAGCTTTTCGAGCTCAAGTAAATGCGTTGCTGAGAGACACAGTCGACAGTTTCGTGTTAAGCTTCGGCGGTGTCGCTACGTGTTGTTGTGGCTGGCCGCAGGCGACGCGTGGCGCGGGTGAAAATGAAAACGACCTGATTAAGCAGTTTAATTGAAAACTACTTGTAACAAAAAGTATTAAAAACGCGCGTCGCGCTGCCAAACGACTATCAACCAGTCAGTCAGTCATTCAGTCAATTAACCAGACAAGCACAAGCACAAGCACAAACACACGCACACACCCCCAAAAATGGGACAACAACTGTTACCCCTACGGTAGTGGGGTTGGTTGCCTGTCGGATCGATAGCCCGAATGCAACCGTGCAAGAGTGAAAAAAGAAAGAAAACACAAATCAGGAGAAAACAACAAACGTGTTGGGCGAAGTGAAGTGCCCTGAAAGTAGAGCAACAGCTCTGACAGGCGGGGCGGCAATTTCCTCCACATGCAATGCAAAGTTTAAGCCAACTTTCTTAGCCAAAACCAAAAACAAAAACCAAAACCAACACTCGAAATCGCTCGCTGCGCACAAATGGCTGCCAAACAACAAACGACGCCCAGTGCCAAGCGCTCAACAGCCGCTGCAGTGTTCAGATCGCATCACGTCGTACGCAACGCGGATGTCGTTGATGTTGCCAGCGATGCGTCGCTCTATTGCGGCCCCGAAACGGAAACCGAGACAGTTGCTGCCACACAGTTTCAGTCGCAGTCGCCGTTGCACTCACAGCCGCAGTCGCACTCGCAACCACAGCCAACGCCACGTGCTGCGCCGCGTGCTGCTGCCACTGCAACCGCTGTCAATCCGCCGACACCAAAGCCCCGTCAGGCTGTCAGGATATCAAAAGGTAGCAGCCAAGTCGTTATCGATGCCACTTTTTGCGTTGACCTGGTTTCAATTTCCACCCAGTTGGTTGGGTGTGGGGGTGGGGGTAGGGGGCAGTAACAGTTCCGTCCTTCGAGCAAGAACCTTGCATGCAGCACTCCTCAAGTATATCGAAAACAAAGTCGCAGGCGTAATTCCAACTGAAATTAGAGGGGAAGAGACCAGTTTAAATAAAAAAAAGGAGTTAATTTTCAAAATAAAGTAGATTTGTTTTACAATATTCAAACTAATACAGTCCCCCTAGTTACCATTTTTTCTGTTAATACATACAGATGCGGCCAAAATATTAGGTTACGTTCAATGCACTTAAAAAACTATGCAAAAGTGCAATTGAATCAGGTTTAACCTATTTATTATTTTGTTCTTTACATACCTAATATAAGATATCTTACAAAAATTGCGTTCAAACTTAATTTCTTAATTTAAAAAAAGAGTTGCTAAATAATTAAATGGAAAGTACGCCAAAGCCAGCATTAAAACTAAAAAACATATTTTATAATAGACTTCATAGACGACTACCAATTTATTTTCAAAACTCTTTTCTTGGATTGAATTTAACCATGCATTGAGTGTTCCGAATAAAAAACGTCATGAACTCCACTCTATCTACCTTATCAAACGAATTTTGAAACTGAGTAATTTATTGCTTGACTTCCATACATACATAGATGCATCAAATTCGATTTAAAATAATTTGTGGAGTATTTCATAAACAGAACTTTTTGTTACTTTTAAATAACAAAAAGTAAAACTAAATTCCCCTTGCCCAGTTCAGAAGTTCAAACATTTTAACTAGTTTATTAGCTAAATTTTGTTCACTAAATCATTGACTGGATAATATCGAAAAACTATGCGGAATCCATCTAGAAACTAAATTTGTTCATGGATTTAAAAACGGACTTAACTAAAAACTAACAATATATATTCTCATTTCAAATTTGTTGTAAATAAAACTTTTTATTATTTTAAATAACATGCCGACCCCGCTTGAAGCTGAAACATGCTCTTCGGGTTAATTTCCCAAGCACTTTTACGAGCATTGCACAAGCGGAAGAAAAAACTTGACGGGTAGAACCATTAAATGCGTTGACTTAACGGTTAGTTGAATGCCCAGACGAGGTACTAAAAAACAAACAACAACTAAAGAAACAAACCGACAATAAGATGACAAAGTAAAAGAGCAAAGCTCAAGATGTTGTCTAATTGCCGGGCGAGGGGCGAGTCCATGGAGCTGGTTACGCTCTAGACCCCTTCGTGGGCAGGGAGGGGGAGGGTTAGTCTCTGCTTGTGCAACTTACCAAGCATGTAATCTAATCAAAGCAGCTGTGAGTGCACTCAGTCACACACACACTCACACACTGACAAGGCAGCATAGACATCCATTTTCCCATAGCATTAATTTAGTCTACTTCACTTTCGCTCTGGGTCTAAGAGTTACGTTTCGTCTTTTGTTTTTGCAGTGCTTCCAAATTCGACAAACGCGACGCTGTCGCGCTCCCGGCAGCGGCTCATCAAAGTGGATTTCTCAAAGTTGCAGGTGAGTTGTCAGGCGGTGCCACATGCCACACCACACGATTATTCAATATGCGACAAATATTCATCTGGCTAGGACGACGAGCAAATCTTCGATGACTCCAGCATCAGCAGCGGCAACGCCTCCACAGCAGCTGCCGCCGCACATCTCGCCGAGCTGCATCGTTATTCCCAGCCCAAAATGCCGCCATATCCCATTGGCGGCTACATATTGGGCGGTCAGATGAGGCACGAGTCGCCGGCCTTGCTGATGCGACCGAGACGCACAAGTGAGTATCGATGTCAAACGATATATATATATAGAATATACAACAGATGTTACGAAATGTGCACAAAGTATAAAGGAACAAGTTCTCTGTAATCCAAGCTGATTTCAACTAGAAATACTCGGCTTACTTGGGTTACAACCAGCTTCAGATGAAACAAGTTAAAATCAACTAGGTTGATTTAGTCTAGAAAACACCCTGCATGACGAGGAACTAGCTCCGATTGGGATGCTATAAATAAATCTTGATCTACGTTTGTTATATGAGAAGCAATATACCAAGTTGTAGCTGGAATCTGATAATCTAATTTTCACAAAATGTTTACTCATAAATAAAACAGAGGAAAAAGAGGAAACCAAGTTTATAAAAATAGGAATAAGTAATTCACATAAAGAACTCCCTATTTTGACAAAAAATAACTTTAAAAAAACGGGCTACAAACTTTACACAATGAGTTATTTTTAAATACCATATTTTATTATTATTATGACGGAGGCAAGTCAAATATTGCAAGTAAATATTGCGAGTAATTCGCTTTTTCATGGCTCATAATAATTTACCTTGACAACAGTTTTAAACATTTTAAAGATTGAAATCCCTTAGCTCCGACCTCTTTCAATTTGTCCGTGGCTGATTGAAGGTGACAGCTAATTTAATGAAACCAATTATACTATATATTAAAATAGATATATAATGGTAGATTGTTGCTGCACTCATAAGCAGATGCTTAAGATAGTTGGGTCAAAGTAGTCGCCAAATATCTTATAATGTCCAATATATTTAAAAACAATATATATATAATATAAATATATTTATATTGAATGCAAGATTTTTCGATTTTTAAAATATTTATTTAGTTGGCTCGAGGTCCGAGAAAAAGAATATGATACATTCTTGCTGCTTAGCCTTTAAAAGTTATGAAATATATTAAAAATATGATTTAGTTTATTTAACAGTGAGTGCTTATTAAGATTTCGATTCCAAGATTGGAATTGGAAATAGTTTAAGTGATTTTATATAAAAGAATCTCTTATTTTAAAAAATTTGGAATTAGCATGAACATTCTTTTTAAGTAAATAAAAGTAAATAATTTTTTGGGCAAGATTTATTGGATAAACTTTGTTATAAACAAAAAAATATTAACAATAAATTAATTTCAGTTAAATATATTAGCCTGCTCCTTCGTACTTTGTGTCACACTCTATTTGAATACAATATTTATGTTTTGATATATTGACGCGGTTTTGTTTTTATTGAAAAATTTTATTTTTGTTTTATTTCTTACTTTTTCCACACTTTCCACAAAACCAAACACAAAAAACTTTACTTTTGCGAAGGTATTTGATCGTTTGTTTAAACATGGCCTATTTATTGATATGCACACAACTACCGCTAATTAATTATGTTTTATGATTTTGTTAACAAAATCAAATGTATTATATTTTGCCAAACGCACTAAGAACAAACCAAGCATTGATTGATAAATATATATTAAGATGAAATATATAGTTGGTTGGAGAGCAGTTGGTGTGGCCGCAGGCTGAAGACAATTGATGCCGGTTAAGGATATGCACACACACACACAGACACACAACAAACACACACCCACAACACAACAAGAAGAAATAATCTCGAAATATTTGTAACAACAAAAAATACACAACAAATTACAAAAAAAAAATACTTTTAGCAAGTATAAAGCATAATAAAAACAGAAACATTATATAAAAATGATGTTGCATGACAAACCTATTTTTTATATTGCAAACTAACATTTTGGTTGATGTGCTTAACAATTTAATTTATTAATTAATATATCTTTAACTTTCAATTTGAAAAATTAAAAAAAAAAATACGCTTTAAATTAAAAAAAATTATACAAAAATCACGAACAAAATGAAAAATTTGCACACGCTGCCTTAAACTATGCAACACTTTTTTGCGCTGGGCAGAGGATCAGCCGCCGCCGCCGCAGGTGCAGCAAGCGCAGGACGAATATCGCAGATTCTACGATAATGCCTTGGAATGTAAATATGCGAGAATATTCGAAGATTTACCTCGTTCTTAGCTTTTTTGCTGCTTGCCATCGTTCACATATTCGATACATTCAAAATTAAAACGATAACAAAACTGCATTAATCGCTCATTGTTAAAACATTAATTTTATCACACAAATAAATACATCCTTCAAAATGAATGCAGCTATGCGTGACATAATGCGTTAGAATCGAAAACCAATATAATTTTCTTATCGATAACATCAAACAACGGGTTCATAATCGATAACACATCAAATCCCACACCATCAAACTGCATAACTAATTAAATTAACGCACTGGAAATTGTTGTAGATATGTCGTCTTCATTAAATCATTTATGTATCTGCCCGGGGGGCAATAAAGCGACTAAATTTAGGTGTTAGGCACAGTTTAATTGTTATCGATATCGATAACTTAATACTATTAATTAAATTTCATTAACAACTCTGAAGATCTTCATGCGATACAGGGCCTTAATGCTGTTGAGAGAAGTTCATCCTTTTTTAGATTTCTAAAGTATATAGTTTGTCAACATTATTCCTTTATTTCAACTTTAACAACGTCTCTTGAAATCTCTGAGGAACTATTTATAATTCAATTAAGCGAGCAAAAACGTGTAACTAAGGTTATTTGTTGTTTATGATTTTAATTGGTTCTAATTGAATCAATCTACCATTTCTCAGGTAGCTTTGAGTTGATTTTGAATAGCATTTCAATTAGTTTCTATACGTATGAAAGTCTTTTGTCTCCACGCATACATAAAATACATACACATATACATACATATACTTCACACACATGTGACGCTCCCCTTCGCCCTGTCACCTGTCACCTGTCCACTCTGCCCGCTGCTTGCTGAATGCCTCGTTCTCGTTTTCGCTATCGTTTGCTCCACTCTTTTTATACACATCGACACACACATACTATATAACGCATACGCAATGTTGACCGACCTTCCATTGAATGGCGCATCACAACTAATGACCACCCGCCGCCTCCTTCTCTTTCTCTCTGCTCTCCACAGCCTATGACCTGGCTACACAGGGCGAGTCGCGACGCGCCTCCGGCCGCCGTCACACCATCGTTGGCTGCCAGAGCAACCTGGACGAGACGCACTCGATGCCGCCCACGCGTCCCGAGTCCCGTCAGTCGGATGACGTCAGCAGCTCCTTGAAAGAGGTGAGTTGAGCAGAACATGTGCTTGTAATTAATCTTATGACGCATCCGTTAAACTTATTATACCTTCTCTGCTTGCACAGCCGTTGAAGAAGACACCTGAAGCGCCACAGTCACTCGAGCAGCAGCAGCAGCAGACACGTGGAATGTCTGGAACTGGAGCTGACGAGACGGCGTCGCATTCAACATCCTCGCTTGGCCCATGGAACAAGTCCTTTATGGACAAACAGACCTGGATGGAACGTGGTGATGATCGGCTGTCTGTCACGCTGGCGGAGATCGTTCACATACGTTCCGTCATGACCAAGGCTGAGCTGGAGGGCCTGCCCATGGATGTGCGCGTCAAGGAGGATGTTGAAAAGCGTCGTGTCTGCTTTCTCTGCCTGCGCACACGCTTCTCCTTCTTCGGGCCATGGGGCATCCAGTGCAAGCTGTGCCAGCGCACCGTCTGCGCCAAGTGCTATACCAAGATGCGCATACCCTCGGAGCATTTTCGCAATGTGCCGCTGGTGCTGATCTCACCTTCGCTGCTGTCCAGCCCGGCCAGCTCGAACACGCCATCGCCATCGCATCACGCCGCCCACCACGCGCACTCCTCATCGACGGGCAACATCATGGACGATCAGTTTCCCAAATCGCTAATCGAGCGCCTCCTGCGTTCCGAGTCAGATCGCAAGGTGAGTCCAAGAGTTCTTCAAAGAGAACTGAACATTCATAATTAGCTATTTCATTGGCCATTCGCAGACTCGCAGCACGGTGGGAAGTGCACCCTCATCGCCCAAGCACCAAAGATCAAACATGAGCACGCCGGGCATTAGTGTTGGGCCAGGCTCTGCGGCTGCAGCAGCCGCTGCCACTGGCCAAGCCGTGGAGGCGTTGCACGATCAGGCATCCATGTCCGCCTCCTACTCCGGGGCCATGCGGCCGTCGGGCGTGCATCAGTACCAGCAAAAGCAGCAGCACTACAACAACGCCATGTCCCGCAGCATGGAGGGACCGCGCAGTCTGCCCGTGCACAGCCCGGCCCATCGGCCACTGTCCAACAGCAGCACACTGGAGCGCAAGTAAGTATTGGGCTGAGTAGCACGACAAGCAGGACAGTAGCTACTATTTTTTTCTCTTTTGCTCTCCGAACAGATCCCGTTTCACACGCGGCTTTGCGCTCTTCTCCTCGGGCAGCCATTTGGCGCAGACGCAACAGGATCAGAAGGAGAATCTGCGCGGCGAGCAGGTGACCGTTTGCAACGATTGCCAGGGCCTGGTCAATGAGATCACCAGCTCCGTTAAGCAAAAGCGCAGCTCGGCGCGCAATCGGACGATACAGAATCTCACGCTGGATCTGACGCCTGTCTGGAAATAAAACTCGTTACCCAGATGAAGGCAGCCAACAGCGCACTATTAACTACATAACACATATTATATATAGCTATATAAATATACATATGCATATTTTGGATGGACTGTTGTATACATAAGATGGAGAGGAAGACAAAGAGAGAGAGAGAGAGTTGAGTTGAGTTGAAGCCAGCGCCTGGATATCGTTGTAAATCGTTAGATCGTGTTAGCCTAGTGATAAGTAAAAAAGAATCCCTAGCTAAAAAAGGAAGGCAACGCTGTATATTTCTTCTTCCGACTAGGAAATAGCTTGAGCGCGCACCCCACCATATACACACACTCGTAGATACTCTACAGATACTACATAAACATATACATACACATATATATATATACATATAGATAAAGAAAAAGAAAAACGTGCGACATGCGATACGATGACGTTGTTTGTAATTGTTTAATTTATGTATAAATGTTGATTAAGTCTCGTATAACTCGTATCTACGTATGACAAATGCACAGACCCTAACAAAACAGCCGAACAATACAATATATATATATATATAATAATTTACTAAATCACATTAGCAGTTATTCAAGTATATATAGGTTATCATTATTATCAAATCCAAAGCACTCTATAGCTTATGTCTTCGATTGCGCATGAGCCTTAACGATTGAATCCTTAAGTTGATTATAGACAAAGTTAAGGAACTATTGTTGTAAATTATCTGCTTGCACAGATCCATTTTGTTTGATTTCCCTGTTGGAAATGAAGTGAAAATTCGTTTTGTTTTTCATTTAAGTACCCACAACCTCCTTTCAAGCTGACTTTCGCAACTCTCATATTCTATATAAACCTATAAATAAATTTAAATTGTGACTAGTTTAAAGCTAAATATAATTTTACACTTAATTGCAATTAGATAATAGTTTAACTACAAGATGAAGAAAAACAAATTTTGAAAATTTTATGTTTCTTTTTTTTGCGTATTGTAATTTGTAAATGCATTTAATAATTGTAATTTATGAAGTTTATATTAATTTTTTATTGTTTTTAAGTTGAATCATATGTATGTATATTGATATTGCTATCATTTAACAAACACACACACACAACACACAAGAAAAGAACGAAAATACACAAAACCAGCAATAATAATAAAAACTACTAAAAAAATAACTGAATTCTGTTTCATTCAATTAAGTTCGATTTCTGCGGTTAAAATGAGACGATTTAAAAAGTTTAGGCAAAGGAAGTCTCAACTGATGCGACCAGCATTTATCCCTGCAGCCCCTTCAATGATTCTCTGTTAATTTGTTTTAAACCAAGCAACAGACAACAACGAGTATATACAAGATAGATTACAAACTGATATTTATTTTAATGTTTTTTAAGCAAAGAAAAAACCAAATATGTTCAGTAGTAAAAATAAATTAGAGTTCCTCTCATATTATGTAAACTGTACATATTTCTCAGATATTGGGATCTCAGACTTACGTATGCCTAATGTTACTGGAAAATTAGAAATAGTAGCAATTGGATGTCACAAATTGGTTGCTTAAAGCTAACAACTAGAACTAACATTTTCATCTGCATCTGGAGTCTAGCACAACTGAGTGGGTCGCTACTCTGAGCGCTGCTTCTTGTTGTTGTTCCTGTTGTCGTTGCCGCCGTGACGCTTGCGGCCGAAGCGCTTGTTGTTCTTGCCGCGTGTGAAGTCGCGACGCTTCTTCATGAATTCGATAGCCTTGTCCAAGAACTCTTTTTCCTCATCCTCGGTGGCCTTGCGCAGTGTGAGGGAGACTTCGTCGTTAAACTTGAGCTGTAAAGTGGACACAACAAAAAACAATATATAAATAATAGAAACAAGGAAGTGTCATAAGGAGATGTCACCTTGGCATCGTCCACTTTGGCAATGTATTTCTCGGCCGCATCCGCCTCTGTGAGACGTACGGAGCCCTTGGTATCGCCCTTGTTGAACTCAATGTATGCAATATCAAAGTCCTTGACTTTCTCAAAGGCTTCGCGTATCTCCTCGCGTGTGACCGTGTCTGGGGCGCCCTCAAAGACAACAATCGCGTTTTTGGGCAATTCAATTTCTGGTTCAGGCTTGGGCTCCTTCTTGTTCTTGCGTTTCTCGTTCTTTTTTTGATATTCCTCCTGCTTCTCCTTCAAATATTCAATCTGCCACTTGCGCAACAACTCACGCTCTTTGTAAACGATCTTCTCCTTCTCGAAAAACTCTTTGGCTTGTTCCTTCTTTTCGAAAGTGACAAAAATACTGCCCTTGAACTTGTACGACTTTGTGGGCTTGTCGTAATGTTTGCGCATTGTCACATTTACCACCTTTTCGTAGGCGCTGACAAAATCAAGTATTTCAGTCATTTGGGCGTCCAATGGGAAGCCCTTAGCGTAAACGGTGCGTTCCTGAATCTCCTTGCGCCGCTCCTCATTGTGTTCCGGCACGGGTCGTTCGGTGTGACGGCGCAAGCTCTGTTTGTCCTCGCTGATCTCCACCAGGCCTTCGTCAGATTTGTTAAGTGCATTAACAATCTCATCGAAGTCTGTGGTAAGCGATGCCAAACGTTTGAATGTGACCAGCACTGAGAGCGGCACCCAGCCGCCCTCGTTCTTTGATATCTGCTCGCTTAGGAATTTGTCTCGATGCAGATTAGCATCACCAAAGTAGTATTCAACTTGGCGAATGATTGCGCGCTCTTGCTTACTGTATTCTTCAGCAGCGGGAGCCGCCGATTCCTCTTTCTTTACATCTCCGTTTTTGTCGGCCACTGACTCGACTACATCTTCAACCTTTTCAGCCTCCTTCACTTCAGCGCTCACCTCAACGTTTGGTGTTTCTGCAACTGCGGCCATTGTATTTTCTTTTTTTTTTTATTTTATCTATTTAGATATTTTCTCAAAGAAAATAGTACGAGCAATGTGCTGCGATGCAAAACACGTGTGAGGCAGGCGGCAATAGAACTGTCAAGCCGATGGCACTATCGATACATTGGGGTAGACCAGAAGTACAAAATTATCGATATATTGTGATTGAAATACCAAAGGCAATGTTAAACAACGCTGCAACTGAAGAACTGTTGAATTAAATGTTTTGTTAAACCATTTTTTTGCGATATGTGAAATGTTTGAACTTCAGTTAGTCGTTGTCGCGTAGTCGCGAAAGTGTAGCCAAAAGAAATACCAACATTTTTGGGCCCAAGGGCTCATTTGTTGTTAAAGTTTCTGTATTGTGCGTAATGATAATTTAAAAAAAAAAAACTCACATTTTGATAAATCATAATTCTTCTACAAATCAGTCAAAAGGTATTCAATTGGAAAGCATGTTGACATGATTTCATTTGGGTAAGCAAAAAGTATTGTTAATAATAATAAGTAATTTATAACGCGGGTTTCATTAATATTAAGTATAAGTACATATTTGAAAGAAAAATTCTAGGAATAAGTTTTCTATTTTTTGGCATATTTTAGATCAAGTTTTCGCATGACAATGCGCTCCTTTGATTCCAGCTTAAGACGCTCCAAACGCTCGTTTGTCCTTATGTCAAACATTTTTATGTCCAATTCCTTTTCCCGCAAACGAAGCTCCATCAGTCTGAAGTCCGTCTCCGTGAGTACGGTTCCCTGCTGAACAGTTATGGTAGGATTTGCGAGTACCATGGCTTCATCCGGGGATTCTCTCTCAGTGGATAGAGCAGCAGTTGAAGAAACATCAATCTCTGTAATCTCTCTTATGATGCAGTCGGCACACGTGTTACTTATATCGAGCCGAGCTTGTGTGGTCTCTTGTTCAGCGGGTGACTCGCTTGCTGTGGCTGCTTGCAAGGTCGTGGAATCAGTTGGCATTGGTTCTTCTCTCTGTGGAGGGGCAATTTGCTCGCTTGGTGCTTGATTGCTGCTCAATGCAATTTCTGTTGGTTTTACAACCGCCGGCGAGCCAGTGACCTGTTCTTTTTTGACACAAGCTGGTTTAACCACATTTCCGAGAGGAGCTTCAGCATTTGTTGGAGAGGGCAATTGCACCATAAATCTTGGGGAAATTGTCGAACAGTCAGAGAGGTTTTCGTCAATGTCAGTTGCCGCTTCTTCGACAGCTAGCTTTGGATGCAGTGCAGATATTTGGCTCCCTGCACATATTGTGTTTCTCCGGCCCGGAAGGGATTTCTTGAACATTTCATGCAGCTGCCTGTAGTAGGGGCAGGCTTTCAAAACTTCCGACATGGGAAACTGTTTATTGGTAGCTATCAAAGTCTTCGCTCTCTTGTACGATGTTATCAGGTTTTTAACTTTGCAGCGCACCACAGTATGGCGGGAATCTAGTTTTAGGTCTTGAGCCATCTTCTTATAATACAGAGTGCCGGTGGGTAATTCGAACGGATTCTTTCGAATGAATTTAAAAATCTTATCGACCTCTTCAGGGCTCCATCTTTTATTTTTTTTTGCATCTTCATTTGAAAGTCGTCTCGTCATTTCCAGGCCGCGCCCACAATTGCTCCTTGACTGATTTTATACTTGCCGCTCAATTCCTTTCTATGATGGTACTTGGGATCTCTGGTGGGTCTTTTTGGCAGGCGTCGATTCTTGGAAAGTGTCGTTTTGGGCTTCTCCGTGCTTTCAATAAAAACCGTCGCATATGTTAATGGATTTTGTAATAAATTGTAAAAGCGTTTCCAGTTTCCAGGGCAAACTATTTAATCACTTTAACAGTAAAAATGCATTTAGCATAATCATCAGAATTGAACGTAAAATAGGCGTTCGGCAAACAGAGGACATTTGTAATACCGATAAATTTGAATAATTGCTATCGAGAAAATGTTGCGCCTTTTGCAGCACTGCGTGAAGCGAATGCCGCAATGTGGATGGATTGTAATTCAAAAAAGGTTCGATAGCCTGTTGAATATTATTAAGGGTACTATTGCTAATAAAATATGCATACGATAACAAATTTTGTTGTTTTTTTTTTTTTTAATTTAAAACAACTCAGATTTCCTTAACGAGGCGAAACCTCTGGTGCTGCTTCTCCGGAATAACATTGAAAAATTTCTTATAAATAGTTTGATCTTGTCGACCGGCATAGTTGCGTTGAACCCAGGTGTGGTCCCAGTTTGGTTCAATGGTCTCGCAGCTTACTATAACTCTGCCGTGTTCCAAGGCAAACAATGTGCCGTTGCGTCCGAAGCCAACCTAAAGGACAACTTCCGGTATAAAACAATTTCAGCATATTCAGCAGTTACTTACATTCAAGCCGGGATGAAAGCGGGTCGTTAACTGTGTTGCCAATATTGTTCCTTGGGAAACATAGTGGCCATCTAGCACTCGCCATCCACGATGTTTTGGGCGCGGATGGCCCTTTTTGTTGCGTGTGCTGCCGCCGGTTTTCTTGCTGGCATTTCGTATTGTTGCTACATGGGTAAGAACAGATGTTAAGGAATTTTGTTTTGCATGGGATTGACAGCTACTTACTCAAGAGCGGCTGATCAGCCTTAAGGCATTGTAAGGAGAGCTTTTGCATTATATTGAACGACATTTTATTTGTTTGGCGTTTTGCTCGACTGTTTATGCAACTGAGTAGCAGTGTGGCCGCATGTGACAATCGCAAAAATATTCTTTAATTGAAAAATACCATTTTTATAAAGTTATCGTAAATAACATATGTTAATACCACAGAAACAATGGGAACAGTTACCAGTGTTGCTCTACTAAGGCGCTTGGAATAATTGTCCAGCAACAGCTGGTGGTATAAATAAATGTGAATTTGCCGGCTTAGTTAATTTAAAAAAAATGGAGCTAACTGTGAAAACGTCTGAGCCACCTGCACAGGTGAATGACACTGCCCTGCGGCTTAGGACACGGGAGTATGCTCGACAACAACGCAAAGATTTACGTATGGATACAACGGATGCACTGCGCTTCGGTTTGGGGCAAATTAAGGATAAAATAAGCGAATTGGAAAATCTGGGAATCAAAGATGTGCAGGGTATGGCTAGTCGTATTAAGCGACGCAAACACGCAACCGAGGAGGACATGTACCGCCTGAGCCACGCCTTTTTGCAGGGCAACGCAAATATCAACGCATTTGCTGAAGTTCAGGGCGCAACTCAAGTGATAGTTAAGGAGCTGACAGGTAGCTAAAAGTAACCCAATAAACTTCTTCATTTCTGACTGTCGTGTCTTGAACAGGTACCCATATGCAGCGTCAGATTGAGGCTGCCGAATGCTTGTGCAACTTTTCACTGGGAGAAGCGCATGTTTGTGAGAAAATAACAGCGCTGGCTGGCAGCTACCTAGTTACGCTTTTGAATAGTCAAGAGCCGCGATTGAAGCGCAGTTGCCTTTGGACATTAGCCAACATTTTGGCCACATGCCGCAAGTCCGCTAACATGTTGCTGCAGATGCAATTGGCGACCAAGTTGTGGAAAATTTATACGTTACCGTCAGACGATCTCCAGGGCTACCAGGAAGATGCTGGCATTTGCTTGTATTTGATAGCCATTCATGCAGCTTCCTCCATAACCGTCGACGACCGCCGACACATTGCCGAGAATCTGCACAAGAAGCAGCCAGCGGCACCGGCTGCCGAATATTACATGTTAATTGTATTTCAATTGGAAATTGTGAGCAGAGAGCGGGACTTATGTGCGCAGCATTTTCAGCATTTGTACAAATTTTGTATGGCCAATCTGAATATTGGTTTTAACACTTCCGCCAATAAGCTACGCATCGTCTACGGAGTGCGCGTGCTAGCCAACATTTTTGCTGCACGCCCATCTGTTGGCCAATTGGAATTGCAGGCGGAGCATCTTGTGAACGCTTTAAATCAACTATTTGCCCTACGCGATACCAGTCTAACTAGGGACTTGATGCAGCTGTTGAAAAATCTATTGGATACGCAACTGCTGGACAACGATCTCGTGATGGAACACGTTCGAGTCTATGCTTAGCCAGGTACTGTTAAGATATGTTGTCATTTATGAAGTTTCCTGTTACATATTAACCATAAAAACCTTTGAAGTTTATCTTTTTGTTGATCGCAAAATGTGTTAAACATAGAGAAATCTCTGACTCCATTAAGCTATCGTCTTGAAACTTTTCGTAGGCTCGTCCTGCTGCACACAGCTATGTACATTTTCAATAAGCATTAGATCAATTTGCGGGAAAGCGAAAGTTCCTTAAAGTTTCAAATATTTTGAGAAATAGACACAGGGCGAATTTGATTAGATAGTCTTTAAGAGCATATATAGCCTTGAAATGGCTGGTTTATTCGACATGGTTTATGGTTTATATAAATATAGAAATGGTTTATAAATACTTTTAAGTTTCCTTATGGATGTAGGTGAAAACATTCAATGTTGATATACATACAAAGGACAGACAGTTGCCACATATGTCACATATAAAATGAATAAAATAAAACAATGCACAAGATGAATACAATAAATTGTAAGGAAGTGATTCAGACTTAAATATGTTACGGAATAAAATGAAACTAAGCTAAAATAAATTAAATATCATCTTCGAATAGGGCAATTATGCGACGCCGTTGTGCGTCCTCGTCCTTAGCGTTGCTAACATTGCACTGTCCATTATGATGCATAACATTATGAATCTCCAGTTCGCTAACGGATTCGAATACCAAATTGCATTGGCTGCAACGCGCTGCTGAGAAAGGCGTAAACGTTGCACTTGTGGGCGTGGCTGGCACTGGCACTGGCGACTGCTGCTGTGGCGTTACGTTGGCTCGCTGCAACTTCTCTAGAAATGTGGCACGTGCACGCTCCTCATGCAACGGTGCAACAGCTGCAGCAACAGATGTGGGGCCTTTGCATCTTATAGGTATAGGCTTCTTTACCACTAGATTGGGCGTGTTTTGCGAGTTGCGACTCTCAGAGCGCTCAATAGCATACAGTACATTGTTCTCAACAGTTATTGGGGTGTTAGTGCCGCTCTTAAATTTAAGCAAGCTGTTGCTGAAGAGGGCATCATCATTTGTTGGGGATGGGAAACTATCCCAGCCGGTCGAACACTTCGGTGCGGCCTCTGCTGCTGGCTCACTTTTCTCAACTTTCTCACAGCTGCCGTTAGTTATTTTACTCTGATTCAGTTTATCGGCCAGATCGGTGTCGATCGAGTGCTCCTGCAACCAGGTGCAGGTTTTGTGTAGAGCAAATATCATACGTCTGATGAACTCGTGTGGTGACACCATCTTTTGACGCTTTATCTCCAGCAGTTTGTTGACTTCCGAAACGAAACTGATGAACTGATATTCCACGCAATTGTCGAGATGCAATTGGTGCGAATCTTCGTGCATATAGCGCTTGGAGCAGGCCGGGCACTTGCGCTCCTTCCACATAGGTTCGGGTATATTGACTTTGATGTCCCTCAGCTGAGCCTGCTCCATGGGATCATCCTCCTCGAAATTCGTTTCGCTGTAGTTATAGCAATTCTTGTCCTTGCGTGACAGCGCATTCTCCTCATTGTCATCGCTAGAGGTGACGGCTGCATAGTCTTCTTCCTCACCATTTCCGCTGCCGCTGCCAGCGCTGGTCGATGGCAGCTCCACTGTTGCCTGTTGATCACACGTTATTTTGTTGCTTAAAACAAGGTTGAGCTGCCTACCTGTGTAGCATTTCGATGCTTGTCGAATAAATCGTTCAAGTAGCGTATGCGTCGCTCGTTGTTGCCGCATTGTTGGGGCACAGTCTGATTAAGCAGTTTTTTGTGCACCTTGTCCGTTCTTTCCAGCTTGGCGCTGTTATTGTTTAGCAGGAGATTGTGCACCGGTCTCTGCTCCACATAGCTCAGCTGCTCTGGCGTAAAGAGTGCAGTTTCCTTGTCACCCTTATTTTTGACAGACTTCTGTTGATATAGCTCGATTAGCTTAAGGCTAAGTGCGTTTTTAATGCACTGTTCGCGGAATGTTACAGCGTGTTTTAAATACGATATGCAGAGTGCACATATAAATGATGGCAGTCCATCATCTGGAGAGTTCTGTAGAGCCAAATTAAAAATCAAAAAAACTTCAAAGCTGACACAAATATTATTAGGAAATATTTACTTTCAGTCCGGATGTCTCCTCAAGCAATACGTTAATTGGTTTCTGATAATTCAGAAACTCATTAGTCGAGCCGTGCAAATATGTGGGTATTTTGGCAAAGATATTGTAGTCTGCGGGACTGCTACATATGCGGCAAATATTTCCCCACGTCGTCATAGTCTTTTATATTTATAAATATTGAAAATATCGACTAGACTAAACAAAACAACAGTATACAAAAAGGGCAAGTGTTACTCTATTGGAAAAAGGAAAAACTTTTGTCAGCTGCATAATGCACTTAAAATCTTTGGCAACTCTGGCTTCAGAGTGCAATGGATAGTATTTAAATACCGACACGCACAACCAATAAGGTATCGGTACTTTGATTGACTGCCATGTTTTGGCGCCATTGTGAAAAATTCGCGAAATTAAAGCTAGAAATTCGTTTTTTCATTATTATGTTATATCATTAGTGCATAAATTTATTCCCGTGGCTTGTTAGTAGTGCAATAATTTATTTTCGGTATCGATATTTTGATGTTTCGATAACTTTTCATTTTATTAGTGGCTGCGAAGATTTTGCGTTGAAATGAATAATGATAATCCAAATATAATATTTAATCCACTAATTAGTTCTATACAAAAAGTGGTACTTTATGAAACACGATCGGTAAGTTGTTCGCACTCAACAAAACACATTAATTCTATTGTTTTTGTCCTTTCAGCGCTTGTACTTGGTGGGCAGCAACAACCGCGAGACCAGATTTCGCTTGCTCACCATCGATCGGCTGGCGCTTAATCGCTTGATCATTGAGGAGAATGCGAACGAGCTGAATAGTTTGGAGATTCGCAGGTTTGTGTCCTCCTTAACGGGATCGCCAAAAATAACCTCCGCCTATGGAGTATTGGGCTTCGTGCGTTTCCTGGAGGGGTATTACCTTATACTGGTTACCAAGCGAAAATGCTGCGCCCATATTGGCATGCATCTGGTGTATACCATCAAAGATACCGTGATGGTGCGCGTCAACGAGGTGACCTCACAGCGACCTCCGCATCCGCATGAGGAGCGCTACAAGAGGATGTTCCAAAATATTGATCTACGCAGCAACTTTTACTTTTCCTACTCATATGACTTGACTCGCACGCTGCAGTACAATGAGTCGGCGCCACGATATGTGGGTGCCAAGGTGAATCTAGAGCGGGATGAGCCGCTGCCCGATTGGAATAAGCTTACCAACAATGTTGCGCAGGCGCACGAGCGTGTCGACTATGCCTTTCGCAGCGATTCACGCAAGCGTTTTGTGTGGAACGCATATCTTCTAAAGCCTATGGAGGTTATTATGCTTAAGGACTGGCTGTTGGAGGTCACACATGGCTATGTGAGCCAATCGTGCATCAGCATCTTTGGCAGACATGTGAATGTTTGTCTAATAGCGCGTCGCAGCACGCGCTTTGCTGGCACGCGGTTTCTTAAACGTGGCGCCAATTTTCGGGTTTGTTTCCTGATTAATTATATATATACAGTAAAAACAAATATTACTATCTTGTAGGGCGACGTAGCTAATGAAGTGGAAACGGAACAGATTGTAAGCGACGGGCAGCGCCTATGCGCTTTCACGCAAATGCGTGGTTCGATACCATCGCATTGGTCCCAGGACATTAGCAAGATGGTACCAAAGCCGCCCATTCAGCTAGACATATGTGATCCCTATGCTCAAACACCGTCACGGCATTTCGAACGCCTTCTGTTTCACTATGGTGCCCCGCTAATTATGCTGAATTTGGTAAAGAAGCGGGAGCGACGGAAACACGAGTCCATAATTTCCAAGGAACTGCAAAACAGCATTAAGTATCTTAATCAGTTCTTGCCGCCGCAGCATCGCATGAAGCACATTCATTTTGATATGGCACGTCAGAGCCGTCTCAGCGGGGGCAATGTCATGGAACAACTGGCCGTGCACGCGGCGAGTATAATACAGATGACTGGCATGTTTTATAAGGCTCATCGTGGCAGTGAGCTCAGCTTCCAGACGGGCATTGTGCGAACAAATTGCGTGGACTGCTTGGATCGCACCAACTCGGCGCAATTTGCTATTGGAAAATGCGCTTTGGGGCATCAGTTAGAGCGGCTGGGTTTTGTAAAATCAGCCAAACTGGAGTTTGACTCGGATTGTGTGACCATGCTGGAGCATCTGTACGAGGAGCACGGTGATACTTTGGCTCTGCAGTATGGCGGATCACAGCTAGTTCACCGCATTAAGACCTATCGTAAGACGGCCGCATGGGCCTCTCAGGGCAACGACGTTATGCAGACGCTGAGCCGCTACTATAGTAATACATTCAGCGACACGGAGAAGCAGCAGAGCATTAATTTGTTTCTGGGCCTCTACAAGCCGAGTTTTACCAAGTGTAAGAAACAAACCGCCTGAGTCTAATATTTTACTTAAAAACTTAATTTTTTCAGTAAATCAACCAATTTGGGAGCTTCAAACCGATTACGACATGCACAATGCCTTTGTGCCTAGCACTTCGATCGCTCCTATTACGGATTGGGTGCGGCACAAGGTGCGCGAGTGCTTACCCTTTCCCTGCGCCGACACCAACAAGCTGGTCAAGGAGCTGTTTCGTGTGCATAGCAATGGATTAGAGATGATTGATGCCTTCTCGAATTACCACCAGTCCTTTAAGTGGACGGACCTAAGCGAGCACATTGAATTTGAGATCAGCCAACTCGCCACGCGATATATGCCCACATTCCGCACTAACTACAGTCCCTTCCAGCGTCAGATACAGCCATCGCGTAAGGGACGACAAAATCCATCCATGACTGGCCAAAGTTCTACCGGTTCGACCAACAGCAACTCGTCTAGTTCCAGCGAGGGCGAGGGCAGCTCCAGCGATGAGGAACTTAGTGCCAGCTTTGCAGAAAAAGAGTCGAACCAAACGGAAACAGCCGAACCGGTCCCTTTTAGGCTGGCTTCCATGCTACCTCCCATGGAAGAGGTATATGGCTGCACCATCAGTCCGCCATCCAAACAGAGCATGGCTATTTACAAGAAGTACGTTCAAATGGGCAAACTATCTAGCGGTGGCGCACAGCCGGGCCAAACGGCTGTAGCTCAACGCGAACAAGAGCAGGCCCAGATGATGCGTGGCATCACACTACGTCCTCTAGGTGACTACGGCACAGATTCTTATCTGAGGGTGTGGCCGCCAACAGTACCTGCTAAAAGTCTTCTCGTTTATGCGGAATACTGCAAAACGCCACGAAACTTTAATGCGGTGCCCAAATTTGAGGAAAGTGATTTGTTATACGGTTATTTTCAAAAGCTTGAAAATACCCAGGGAAACTTGACGGGTGATGCTTCAATATTGATGAAGGCTAAAATCGTTGACAGGGCAATTAAAGTCGTATAAAAATCTTTTATGTGCCGTTAAGGCTGTTCAAATTCATCATGGGAGTTGGGGTGAGTACAAAACAATTATTGGCTGTTTACCATATACAACAAGAGCATATTAGTTTGTCTTTCTGTATTTATACTTGTTCACAGAGTGAATATGAAAATTTTTTTTAATTTTATTATTGCCTTTCTGTTTTTATACTCGTTCACCAAGTGCAACGTGAAGTATATTGGTTTTGGGCAATGCCTGAAATTTGATAAAGATTTTTTTTAATATATAATTTTGGCTGTTTATATTATACTCTGGTGCCATAGAGGCAAGAGTTTATTATTTATTTTTATTTATTTTTCTGTTATACTTGTTCACAGAGTGCATAAAATTAGTATATTGATTTTGTGCAATATCCCCTTTTTGAAGTTAGACTTAAATTTGAATTATATATGTTCATGTGTTCCCTCGTCAGAAAAGTATTAAGATTATATGGGGCGTGGTAAATCGGAAAAGTCAGTATCTTCTAGATCAACTAAATTTAGACAGAGGACTACTATTGAACTCCCCCAACTGTCGACAACAATATAAAAATAGTTTGCATGTCTGCGTTTAAGATCGTGCACTGAACAGAGTATTGTGTAGTCGGGAAATTTCATCCCGATATTCTTGTTTTGACTTTGTATATTGATGTATCGTGGTATTTCAACTGGTCTAATTGAAAAACCATTAAATATTAATATATTATCCAGTAAAATATCAGTGTGAATAAATTATTGTGTAACGTACTCAAACAGGTATTCAAAGTTTCGTCTAAGCTATCATTTAAAGCTTTAAGTAGCTTTATTGTATTTAAACAATACATTGAAGCTGTGCGGAAAATTATGAACAAACCATATTCATTCGGTTTTAAGTGATCAACGGTCATCAATTACGTTAAGTTAAGAATTCCATAATATTTTAATTAATATTATTGCATTTATTGAAAATTAAAACAAATTATGTATTAAAAATACTCGGAGAAATTGCTAACAATTGAACAGGAAAAGATACCTCCACGTTTGACAGGACTACTTGACACTGTGCTGGTCTGTCGTCGGAAGCGTTGCTTGCTCCTCCTTGGATTGGTACGTGTATTCAGTGTGAACGCCATGGGGCGCTGTATTGGATGCATGCATTGCATTATAACCCGGCTGGCCTTGATGCATGCTTGGCTTTGTTGCTGGTTTGTAGATGTTGCCCAATTCCTGAGCCAACATATATTGCTCCTGCTCGGGATAGTCGTGTTCGCAGTGATGCTCGCCACAAATCTTACACTCGTAAATATTGGGACGCAGTGTAACTTTAATGCGCTGTAAACGTGGAACAAAATGTTTAAATCGATTAAGGCTAAATTTATGGAGGCTCACCTCCCAGAAGTTGTCTCCGCTGGCACGCATAAAGTTGATGAGTGCATAGCCTGGTATGCAGATAAGTGAAAATGAGGCAAACATCCAGCCAATGCCGTAGGCCCAGTCCGGATAGGTGTAGCGTCCATTGTGATACGTGGGCTCCTTGTAGTTAATTAAACTCAGTACCCAAATAGCCTGGAATACACACATCAATACACATTACTTCATATTTGGACATATCCCATTTTACACTTACAAAGAGCAAACAGGGTCCCAGTACCAGCCAGCAGGACTTCAAATATAACGACGGCGCCTTGCCGGTCATTTGTTTAACATTCTTTGAGAGTCGCCCGGTGCCGTAGAACCAGGCTATGGCAATCATCTGGCAGAAGGCCAGAAACATAATCGTCACGGAGGCAGCATAATGATCCATTAGCTGGAAATAGTAGATGCCGCCCTGTATGATGTTTGGCAATCCAAAGAGGCACGAAATAACGCAGACAAAGAGCACCACAATCTCATGGTAGCCCAGATGCCGTCTGATCCATCGCGGAAAGCCATCCTGAATAGATGTGACCACCACCTCGACTATGGCAAACTGTGAATTGAGGCCCAGACACAGCAACATGAAGAAGAACATGACTGCCCACAGCTGGGCATACGGCATCTTGGCCATCGCCTGCGGATACACAACAAATATCATGCCCGGCCCATCGCCTATGACATCGCGCACATTGGTATTCTGCTCCAGTGCAAGGTTGCCCAGCGTGGAGAAGGCAAATATGCCCACCAGTAAACTGGTCACCATATTCACTAGACTCACTGAAATTGTATCTCGCAGTATGTTATTGTTGTACTTGTTGTAGCTGGCGAAGGAGATCATAGATCCAAACGTAATGCCCAGGGAATTGAAGTTCTGTGAGGCAGCATTGATCCAAACGTTCGCATTCTTCAGCTCGGACCAGTTGGGCCGGAAGAAGAAGCGCAAACCCTCGTCAGCGCCCTCGAGCGTGACCGCCCGAAACATGAGGATGATGATGAGCACAAAAGGGAATGTAGCCGTAAAGTAGCGCACCTTGGCCGATGACTTTATGGACTTCCAGGTGGCAAAGTACACCATCAGCCAGGCACATACGAGGCAGGCAAAGAGCTCCCAGCGCATCATACCTGGATACTCCAAGCCAGCGCTAATCTGCAGCACTTTATTTCTGAAAAGAGGATACAAATATGTTACTTTATCACTTGGTCGAATTCATTTAGGGCATACTCAAAGAACTCCTCGGAGGGCGTGCGAGATGTGTTGGGCGCAGTGTAATTTATCTCCTTGCGCTGTGGCACCCAACAGTCGGGAGTGTTCCATCTATCACAAAATAATATGTTGATGTTATTACGTCGTGTTGCTGTTTTCAATATTCACCTGTTGCTGCAGTCAATCCACGGCATTTCCGTTTTGAACGATGTGAAAAAGTAGTAAATTGAATAACCTATTATGACGCTATAGTAGGTGGACATGAGAAACGAGACAACTACACTCGCCAGTCCAGCCCCTGCAAAAAGAAATAACCACAGCATTTAATTATGCATTTATTATGCATTCTTAAATACGTTCTAAGGGTGGGTTTTCAGAACGAATCTAATCAATCTGCCTGACACTTAAATGTATGACTTTTTTAATTTTTAACCTTTGTCTTATGCTTATCAAATCATATGCTTTTATGATTCTAGTCAGTTAAATGAACATTTCTCTTCTTTTTTTTTATCTGACTAAAAGACTAAGAGTTCTTAAATAAAACTCGTTTCTAGTTTTTATCTGATATTATTAAAGTTGTATGAAAATACAGTTAGATCGCGAATCTTTGACCACTGAAAACATTCTTGTTAAAAATAAGTTTGGTTTTGTTTTGAGTTCGGTCTCTTTTTCGTTTTGGAACAAATTAAAGATTTCGAATTTTTAGTTCTTATTTCTTTATAGTTGTGGCTCCGAAATTTGGAGCACTTTTTTTAAATCAGGTCAAAAGATAGGCTGTAAACATTCATGGTACAATTTATAAGAATTCTCCGACCTTTTTAAAGTTCCCATCCTCTGATCAAATAAGTTTGTTAGACTAATAAATACTACACGTTTGCCAAATCTAAATATATTCTAAATTTGATTTTTTTTTTGCATTACAAATTTTGTAAATTGAATAACGTTTTTAAATTTTGATCAACTAACCGTTCGTCGGTTATGGAGTTGTCTTAGTGTGCCAGGCTACTCTACCTCGAAATTCCGTTTCCAATCCTATGCTAGAGTATATTGTTTTTTGATAGCTATTTGTAGGTTGAGTTATTGTAAAGTTTATAAGTTAGCTACGCATTAAAATAATACAATGATTAATGTCGACTGCTTTTTTAAAGGGCGTGCAATTATAATAGGTTATACAATTATATTCCGTTTAAGGATCTGTCGCATAAATGCGGGTAGAGTTTATCAGGTCGGTTGTAATTTAGACCGGTTCGTTTGAATCACATGTCTAGACTTGTACTCATCTGCATAATTTTAATTGGCCGCGTGCCGTTGAGGCCAATTAAAGCCATTTGCTTGGATCTTGGCTTAAAATTGTCTATTAATATTTATTAGTTCGCCTCTGGTTGCAGCATTAACGTTTGGGCGTGGGCGTGCCAAGGCTGTTCTATTGGCAAAATATTGTAAACATTTAAACGCTTTGCAAATATGTCAAAGTAATGTTGTTTTTTTAAGATTTATGACTGCGGCCTTTGACTGCTGTAGTATGTAGATGGCGGTGCGGGTGGAAAAGAGAGACTACGCTTTCTGGGTCTCACGATCACTCGTGAGACGCGTACGTAAATCGCTCAAAACATTTCCGTTTCGGTTTTCAGTTGCATTTCGCGTTTTCACGCCATCTCCAGAAAAATGATACTAACTAATTAGCAAGTGCCGCTGCTCGTATGAATGTGTATTTGAACTTTTTTGCTGTAACTTGATCCAATTTTTTCAAGACAAGTGCAAGGTTTTCGTATACCCAGCATCCATTGAAATGAGTCAAAAGGGTATCAAAAACCAGCGGGGATATTTCTCGATCTTGATAACTATTTATTTAGATTATACAGCCTAAAAGTAGGCCAGAAAAACCGATAGTATTTATAAGTTCTTTTGAAACCTTTAGAAAAGATACATATATGCATATACTGTTTGTTAAAATAATATTATTAGTGAATGTTTTATATAAAAAAGTAGTAACTAGTTTGTAACACTTTCTCGTATAATATATATAGGATACAGGGTATCTTTGAATCGACCACTGTGAAGTCAAGTACCTACTGACTTTGGGTTAGTTTTCGGCGGCTTTGTGTCTTTTTGTAAACTGAAACTACAACGCGCTGCTAACAAACTATTTACTCGGTATACTAATTATGTGTATTCAGACATTGGCAATGAACTTTGGCAAGCAGCGCCCATGTTTGCTTGTCATGGATCCATAGCCAACCCTCATTTGGAGTTATGCATTGTTCTCACTATATTCATATATCGTATTCATTTTTTTTTTTCAAATTTCTAAATCACTGGGCGGAAAGAACATTTCTAAATTTAGTTGCTCTAAGCGTGTCAGTGTGACGCATTCGCACTTAACTATAAAGCGTGTAAATATCTCAACAAAATGACGCAATAAGACTACAATCTAAATTATGAATTTGTAAATTATTAAATGGGCACAACTCGTCGTTTGTGTGTGTGTGTGTGTTTGTCTTCTCAAAACTTTGAGAGATCACCACAGAAGGGACAGTCAGTCGACGTCTGTGACAAAGATTACCCATACGTAAGATTTTGTAATCAAAACAAATGTAGCTCTTTGCAGCAGAATCAAAGTTTTTGGTACTGATTCTGATGAACTTTTTTTTTTAAAGATTTTGGGCCCCTAAAATAATAAAATTGTTTTAAAATTTTTCATATACGACAATTTTTTCTAATAACCATTTATCTACCCCCAAATATGCCAAAATAAATTTGTAATACATTTTTCGGCACTATTTCAGAAGATTAAATTCTGTTAAAGACATTTGCCTTACGGGCTTCCAGATATGTGAGCATAGTGAAGCTCTTAAATTCTGCATTTAGTGCTTCAAAACTATCAGAAAATATCGGTGTCACCAAAATCAGTATCGTTAAATTTAATTCTGTTGAATAGGGTAATCGTAAAACAACGTAAACTTATAAACAACGTTATTTCGGCTTACTATATTTCCTTGAAACACTTTTTTAATAAATATGTTTTATCATATAAACTCTTTTTATACCCTTAAAGAGAATATTAGAATTTTACCATAAATTATGTAGTACGCAGAGCAACACATCTCCACGCCCATAAAGTATACAAATTATTGAACAATAGCAGAGACAAGTCGATATAACCATATATGCCCATCTCTTTCTATGTTTTGCTGTTTTGAAGCTGTCGTCTTTCTGTTTCAGTCAATACATATAGCTATTTTAGTAACGATCAGTCGATTAATGAAGTTCAAAACTAATTTTTTGTTTATCACGATATCGTGACTAGTTTCACTATTACCCTTACATGTCCATATTTAAGTGCAAAATTTTATCAACATCAGTCGATTATATCGAAACGTTTTGTATTTATTTATGAGATAAATTGTGTCGAAAAAGTTCGACAGGATAGTTTATGGTGCTACCTTTAAACATATTTAACTAACATCCACCATTTCAATTCAAACAAGAATGAATTAATATCTTCCGTGTTTCGATCAGTAAATACTCTTGCAGACATATAACATATACCATATATGTTTGGTGGTAGTTTTATGTTTATACATGACTGCTTAAATTGGTAGTCTTTTCAAAGTTTCAAGATGGTTTAAAAAGGAGGTAACATTTTTACATTAGACTGACATCACTGAAAAACTGCAAAGGTCTTATGGCTTTATATTATACTAAGTTTGGAACTTACCCTTAAATAAGGGGCATAGCTGGCCCAGTGCTCCGATGGGACCTCGGCCCGTGTATTGGCCCACAGATAACTCCATAAACAGCAGGGGTATGCTGCATATGAACAGTATTATGCAATAAGGTACCAAAAACACACCTGCAGTTGACGATAGAGTAATCAAGGAAAAGAAATTAGACTTAAGAGACTCTAAATGGGAACAGCTAAACAAACAAATTAAATTAATTATAAATATTTGTGATCAACAATTGCAAATTGTATAAGACAAACAGTCACATATTCTCCAGTTGCCAGTTGGCTTGCTCATTATACTTATGTGTAATGTAAATGGGGCCTCTGGCTTCTGAGAGTGAGAGCGTGTAAATGAAGATGGACGTAGGCCGCCAAGTGGCTTGCGTGTTTCGTACTGAAGGGGGGCTGTGGGACAGTCGAGATGCTGTACAGATGACAGTGACCGCTTTATTTTCGTCGGGTTTTCATACTTTTGCGCTGAGCTTGAACAAATTTTAAATTATGACTTTTGTAGCGCTTACAGCGGAAATGTCGCATAAAGCACAAAATTTAAAAAAATAAAAATTCCTTTATAGAACAAAGCCACACGTCGAACGTCGCGTTGAAAGTTGTCGCATGGAATCAAAGTATTTGCCGTAATGCTCCACACGCCCTTGTGACTTCCGTTAAGATTTGATTGGACCTTTTAGGGGAACTTCACTTACCGCCGCCGCTTTTGTAGCACATGTAGGGAAAACGCCAGACATTGCCCAGGCCCACCGAATAACCGATGCAAGCCAAGACAAACTGCATTTTGTTGGCCCAATGCTGTTGGCGCGGCTTCAAATGGGCCGCCTCGTCGGACATGTCCATGAAGCTGTCATCGTCATCGATGCCCAGCGGCCTGCAAATACAAAGCATACACATACATATGTAGTTTATACATAGGCATATCAAGAGGTGCTTTTCGCTTTTCATAGTCATTTGCATTTTAGTCAGCGAGCCGCATCTAATTGCTGTCAACACTCGCCCAATGCACGAGATGGCATTGTCTGGCCCGGCACCAAACGGAACCCCAGACAGTATAGTTGCACAGATAACATGACCATCGCCACGACACGACCCCATCCAACATTTCTGGTGCGTCAAATAGTTTAATTGTAGTAATCACATGCCAAATGCAACAATAGCTATGTCCGAGGTGCCAAATGCCAGTTCATTGTTAGTGGTATGATTAGAGATTATGGGGGTGTTTTTTTTATATTGGGGGACGGCTGGTTTGATGAGGTGTAAGGTTGTGCAAATTGAGTTTTATGAATTATGTAAACTGCAAAGAATACTAAAAGTGCTAAAGATACTTAGTTGACCGCAGCTAAACATTTCATTGTAACATTGCTTTGCATAGACGAAAATAATAATAGTTTCTTGAATTTAATGCATTATACAAACTGTAAAAATAAGTAAACAAGTAAACAAGATAGTAGTGCTAAAAAACAGGTTTATGAAGTCAAACTAATTCGTTGCTAATTCGACTGTGAATGCTTATTCTGTGGGTTTTAAGTCGTGATGCTTTTGGGTGTTTCAAACTATCGCATGTTTTTAAAATACTAATTTCAATGAGTTTTTCTACGAATGTTACGTATTTGTGGTTAAATAAGCAATCAAATAAAACATTTTGTTTCTATTCAGAAGAATTGGCTTGACAGATGATTGCAAAATTCAAAGAAAAACAAAACAAGAAAGGCCATCTTTGACATGCCCAAGAATAACTAATTCTGTGGACATATGAATGAATAAAAGGTTTAATTTCCGACTTGATACATCCTTGCAGATATTTTAGGAGCATTGTGAAGCTCGTAATTGCTGAGTTTAGTCAAGACAGTTTAAGAAACGGATAAAGTACATAATAAAACCTGACTTTCATCTAATATTCCCATAGAGCTAGAAACTCCGTATCTCATAAAATGTTTCACATATTTATTAAGTATGCTAAACTAGGAAATACCAATTTTAGTTATCTTGACAAAACAAAATATTTTCCATAGTTGATTCGATTATATTTCGACATATATACTGCCTGTAACAAGAAGAAGGGCATACAGAGAGATTATTTAAAATAGGTTTCAAAATTAAGAGACAAGACATAGGAATTGACAGGCGGGCATGACTTTGTCGACTTGGCTGTTGCTACTGAATAAGAATATATACATATATATTCCTTTACCTGGGTATAAAAAAGAAGACATATAAAGAGATAAAATTGTATAAGTAATCCTAGAAATATATTCATCAAAACAACCGTGCCCATGTAGCCATATCTGTTCGTCCGTTTTTCTGTTTCTATGCAAACTTATCTCTTCATTTTTTTTAAAGCTATCTTTAAGAAAATATAAATAGAATTGCTTTTTTGCTGTTCGCAGTACATTTTTTGTTATAGTTTTTCAGATCGGACCATTTTCTGTCACCCACATTTTTTGTCCAAGGCAGAAGTTTTATTTTTCATGATATTTGCATCAATTTGCAATTTGCATAATGTGCCGACCATATAGCAAAATTTGTTCTCATGAGTTTTGTAAAAAATATAACAATGTAATATTCATTTAATATATTAAACTTTAAGTTGAACGCATTAAAACAAGTAAGACTATTCTAGACGGGAGTGTCCGGCTAGGAGATGCCCTTAATCCATTACAAACCTTATAGCTCTTTTATGTACACAAACACTCGCTGACTCTGCGTCTGTGCTTCTTCCCTTTTTCCCATATTCAGTCTTTTGTGCTGACGCACATTTCAATGCATATATATGGCATGAAAATTTCATAAATAGCCGACAAAAATCACCGATCTATCCAAAAATGCATTTGGGGGAATGGTGGGAGGTATCCAAAAAGTGAAATATTTTTACCCTGTTTAGACTAAACGAAAGTCAACATATCAAATTAGACTTTTCTAGTTCTTGTATGTCCATAAAACACGATTTCAATATCGATTCTGAGCGATTTCGTGAAGTACAGATTCGTTTTGCGAGGCTCTACGTTCAGGGGGCCTTTTAGGTTCTGAGATCAACGTTCATACGGAAAATGCGATCGGATAGACAGACGGATATAGCTAGATCCGATCAGCTTGTCGTCCCGTCCTCATCAAGAATTTATATACTTTGTTTGCTCGGAAATGCCTCCTACCGGCTGTTGCATACATTTGCACAAAACCATAATTCGCTTTTGCCCATTTTCAATCGGTTTTGCGTACAAAAAATGTCTTTAGCACGTGCCGCATTTGCATGATATACAGTGAACATAAATAAATTGTATAAATTATATAGTCAGCACAAGTTTGAACAGGCCACTTATCCATTAAATAAACGTTAATATTCAATCAGCGACATTTCGCTAATGACCAAAACAAACACGACAATCATAATGGGCCATCAAAATTCGAATTGAAAGCTATTAGGTTGGCACTTGGTCAAAATGAAATGGCACGATTTATTGGTTACATAAGAACGATGGCGCTGGGCTTACACTTTGGCCACGCGATTGAAGCGAAAAAAGGACTGCTCCGAGTGCTTTGAGGACTGCGCATCCGGATCGTTGCGATAGGGCATCTCGGTGAATTATTATAATGTACTCTCAGGATATAGGCGACTATATGCGAGCTAATAATTTGAACTTGTTACACGTTATCCATGCGTCCATTGATGATTTGCACTTTGGTAAGGATACGTTTTAAGTCGGATCTGTCAAACAACTGCACCGATCGTAGGTCGCTGCTTTACTGACTACTGTCTGGCGCTTGGAGCTTGGGACTAATCTTGCGAATCGAACTGTTTGAGCACTGCGATAGGCGTAAATTGTAAGAGTCAATAGTTATACTTGGCTACTTATGTAGATCTATTGATCTCGTTAAGGAACATTGCTTAAAAATAGCTCCGATCCGTCCCAACTTATTCACGTTTCATGTCAAAGGCATCATGTGCCCCACGCCCAGATGGTGTTAAAATTTTATGTTTACCAACACGTAAATATGTGTGCATGTGCGCGTGTGTGTGTATTTGGGTCTGATAAAATTTGCCTTTTATGCTCCGGCGTCAAATGGTGCCAAAATTTGCGATGAATATTTAAGCGTTTTATGTGGGTGTCAAATGGTTTGTCAAGGGGCGCGTTTTTAAAATGCAAATGGAAAGAGGTATAGAAACTGTATGTAGGCATAATCAAGCGATTTGAGCTTAAATGATTTAAATAGACTAGAAACTGGAAGGTCTAGTATAAAAGAATATATCTTTTATTGAGCACCAAGCTGAGGAGCTAGCTAAATTATCTGCGGTATGGGAAAACCCTATTTTATTTTGTAATGAACCGAACATTTAACTAAACCCAAACTCATTAATTTCGGAATGCAGGAGAAACAGACCCAGGGTACAACTCGAACCGCAACCGTAGGGTTAATTAAATATTTTATCGGTTTATGAAAGTTTCGAAATTATTGTGGGGAAAACTAATTTCACGAACCCAACCTAAGGGCAGGGATCTATATTGTTGAACTTACGGTGGCGTTTGTGGATTGACCATGTCGAACAGCTCATTAGCTGTAGTCGGCACGCGTCGTATGACCAGCTTGCGTCCGTCGGTGGAACCAATGCCAATTGAGGCCAGCGAACGCACCGATGTCACATCCGAGTAGATCTGATTGCTGGCCAGGTCGTGAAAGTGGGAGGAGCTGCCGCTAAGCGAGGCCTGCGGCTGCATGTATAGCGGATTGGGTGGCTGCAGTCCGGTTGTTGCGGCCGTGCTGCCGGCGAGATTATAACTGCTATCGCTCAGGCCGGGCAGGTATGCTGTGGGCGTGGCGTACAGAATAATGCCACCTAACTATAGGAGCAAAAATTCAACTCACCTGACACCACCGAGCGCATGCTGCTGTGATGGCTGCCCAAGCGCGTGCGCAGATCATAGCTGAGTGGGGAGACGGCCAATGCATCAAGACCAGACATTGTGGTGGTGGTGGTGCTGGTCAGCGTTGCGGGCGTGTGGTGGACTACTGGAGCAGGAGCAGGAGCAGCCACACTCGCACCCGCTGTATCGTAATCGTCAATGGTAAAGGTGACCGTTGATGTGGACGCCGCTGGCTGTTGTTGGAGCGGCTGCAGTTGCAATTGCTGCTGCAGCTGCGCCGGCTGTATGACATCCGAGTTGGGACGCGACTTGACCGAGGGCTGACGTGGCGGCTGCTTGTGCATTGCCGCTGCCATTGCCACCAGCGATGTGCTGGAGCTTGTCTGGCGAAATGGCAGCTGTGGGGCTCCAGCCGACGAGGTAACCGGCGCGCCGGGTGTGGCTGGTATAATGATGTATTTGTGTGGCCGCACGGAAGGGCCGCGAATAAGTCGCGTCTGCTCGTCACCATCGGCGCAGCTCTCGGCGCCGCTGTCCGACAACTGACTAAGCCGCAGCGGCGACAAAGTTGTTGCCGTGGTGCGCTTCGGCACGAGATTAAGGGCAGTGGGCGAGGAGGCTGTCTTGGCCAGTGGCTGGTCTTCGCCTTTTGGGGCCTTGGCGCTTGCATCTTGGGCAATTTTATCTGCCATTTTGGCCTTAGGTTGTTGCTGCTTTTGCTGTGTTGCTTGCTCTGCTGCTGAAATTCGTTTTATTTTTGGTTGTTGTTGGCTCAATCATAAAATCATGTTTGCCTTATGTGGTTGTTGTGTGCACTTGTTTGTTATGGCTGTTGTTGTTGTTGTTGTTTTGGTTGATGCTGCTTTCATATGCGTATTTATCATTTTTATGCTCATAATTTGTAGCCGGTGCCGCGAAACTTGTTGTTGATAAAGAACGTCGTTGTTGTTGTTGTTGTTGCTGCTACGGCTACTGCTGATGCTGCGGTTGTCATATTTTTAAATCACATTAAAGCCTTGAACATCACAATGCCATTATTGTTATTATTATTATGATTGTTGTTGTGGCTGTGTGCGCGTTGAAGCTTTTAAATCATAATAAAATGAAATTAAGAGAAACCCATGAGATGATATTTTTTTGTTTATTATCATTGTATTTTATATACTCTATCTAATTTTAAGTTTCGTCACATTTTGGCTACAACGCTATAAGGGACGATCACAATCAAAAATGTTGGACTAACTTTCGATAGAACTTTGCCTGCATAAGCGCGATGATCCTGAAGACTATAAAATTTAGAGACTTTAGTTTCTATCTCGATAATCCTTGACCCTAAAATCGATAAATATGAGTGCGTTTTCTTTCAAAGAGATTGTCATCTTTGCATTCCTTAAAATACATAATTATCTATTATATAGAATCTTTATGCGCCTATTAAATATTTCTGATTGATAGAAAACTAAAGACGTCGCTTATTTCTTCGGTCGGGGACAGCTTTGTTTTGTATTTTTTTTTGGTAGCAACAATTATGACGGAATTCCCTAGAATCCCATTTTTCATTAATCATGCATTGAAATGCCAAATTGTATGTGCTTGTAAAAAATATAATTATTTTAATAAATATTATAAAAGTCAAGCTTTTTCAATTATTAATCAAAACTGTTTTTAGATTCCTTGAAAAGCTGCTACCTACATATATTACCTGCTATGCAATATCATTCTTAAGTATGTTGTTAAAATGTATTTGGATATAAAATATCGTATTTTGTTGGGTCTTTAATTTTTGATAAACACCTGCACAAATTATCGCTCATAATTAATTTTGCGCTTTGCTTTGTATCTCATCTTAACAATTAATAAACTTTTCTCATGCTATTTACTTTTGAATTTTTATACAAATAAACAAGCAAGTGCTTCGTTTTCTTTTTATTTTATCATTGTGACAGAGAGATAAACACTCATATCTGACCGACTCACACTTCAGACCCCATCAAAGTCACTCGCAATTCACTTACAAAACTGTATCTTATCGGGTTGTGCTACACTTTAAAGGTTAGCCCCCTCCACAATTCATTTTTAGCTTTCATTTTTTATGGCTGTGAGTGTCTTGCTTATTTTCGGCTAAAAACCCTCTCGCACCGCTCAGAAAGTTTTCATAGATTCCGACAGTACGTCATAATGTTTGCGATGATCAATGCCCATGGCGCTATGCTCTAGTGACTCTTTGAGCGGGCGCAAAGGTCATTGAAATGGGTTCAAAATTATTAATTACGCATCTTATAACGACATACTACTACCGACTACAGACAACAAGTAACTTGTATGCATTGCACATGTCATTTTATGCGGCTTCATTGTAATAGAACAGCCCCATTTCCCGACCATGTGATATGTAAATTTTAATACGCCTTTAATGAGCGAGACTTTTAGAGAATTTCATGAGCTAAGTTATGAAAATTGTGTAGCATTTTTAAATTACGTTCATACAAAACATTTTTTATTTTTAACGAATATCGTAAAAAGACAGGAATGCTAGAGAAATCAAATAAAATTTTAACTATGCCCAATAAACACTCGCACAATTTAGTACAAATTATATCTAAGGGTATTTTAACTTCGTCACCTGAAAGCGGTCTGTTTTCTTTTTGTTTTTATCGAATTGTAAGGTATGATGCATGGGTAAGAAATGCATTCCCAGGTCTTGAGCTCCATATTACCCTAAACTTCTGATAAGATTAGTTCAGTTCTAAGGCATTTTATAAGCTGGCAATACCTTTCACATAACGTATTGAATTGAAAATTATCGTATTATTTATTTTAAAAATGCGTCTACTGAACACTTTTTGCGGTTATCATATTCTACATAAAAGGATTCTAATTAAATGAAATATTTAATGCTTCATTTTAAGCAAACGACTTTCGCGTTAATGAAACCAGCGTCCATACTTAGCAAATACTCAAGGGAAACGAAAATAAATATAAAATTTGCCATTATACAACGTAACGTGTTTTTCATGTACGCGTTTTGTGTGTTTTCTCAGTTGTTGTTTATCAGCGGCAAACACAAACAATAACAATAAAATATAAAATTTAATTTGTTGAACTTTTAGTTGCACTTTCTGACATTGATTATCCGCGCGAACAGCCGTAAAAAGTTAACGTACACAAAAAACGACAACAATAATTGTCAGTATAATAATGACAGTGGTTATTTAAATCATTTTGTTCGTTTTGTAATATTTTATTAATATAATCAACAATTTGCATTGATTTTGTGACACTTATTTGTTCTTTAAATTGAACTTTATTTGCAATTGGCCTAATTCACTTTCGCTCATTGCAGTGGATATCCCTAACAATGGCCCAAGCTCTATTTCAATTTTAATCATAATTCATAATCATAATAACATAATCAACACTTGGCACGCAATTGCCATATCAATTACCCGGAGGCACAGATAACGCTACGTATACGCAATGCGTGGGCGAAAGGCGCCTTTCGCCAAATTGAATAATTTAAATTTTATGCAGTTTTACAAAAACACGCATTTCTGTGTAAAACATGTTTTTAATGAGCGCACCAAATCCACGATTTATGTTTGCCAGCGTTTCTCTACGTTTCTCCAATCGTCAAGCCGTCGAACTTTAATGCCGCCTGAGCTGTAGGCCGTTTAGCCCCCTGAGAAACGTGCAAGCACGCGCGCTGTCAAATGTCAACTGATCCACGTTTGCGAATATCGTTTACACTTGACGTCGATTTGGGGCTTTAGAGCTTGGACGCCTGCGGCTCACGGCTTGCTCGTCCGCTGCTCCACTCGCTCTCTTTCTCTCTCTCTCGTTCGCTCAACCCGGCGTTTAGTCGTTCGTTTCGTGTGAGCATTTGCGGGTTTTCGTTTTTTTTTGTACGCTCGCTTGGGCTTTCCGGCGCGGCATCTGATAGCAGTTCGCGGCAATCACCATAACCGCAGACTCGTATGCTACATGATAATGGACTGCTTTATACCCTATGGCCGCTTTAAAATAAGATTACGATCAGAAATTTTTTTGAGAAATATTAGCTGAGTTTTGTGAATATGTCTTGAGCACATATATGACATATGACATAGTAAATAAAAGTTTTTTAAGATATGGCTCATCTGTGGGATTCTGTTTCAACTCGTATTGAAGAACATTTTGACCAAGATGTCTTCACAAACAAAAACAGTTTTCGTGTCAGAAAATAATTTTAGACCGCTCTAGTTATTCAATAAATTGGATTCGATAAATTCTTATATATGCCTTCTACAAAATACGGGCTTGTGAAGGTAGTCTTAAGACTGAAAGACTGTTTTTTAAATATTTTAAAGATCAAAGGGAAATACGATTAGAATGGGTTAACCATTCTGAACTTATTAAAGTTTGGTTTAAGCTAGTATTTTCTAACTTCCAGTCTGTCTCCTCATATATTTGATTGTCACTTAAGTTTTCATAGTGAACATACCCTTCAGCCATTGTTCACAGGGCATGACAAGAGAACCCGAAATCAAATGCGGCTTGATATACGGAGCTATCGTCTAACTGCTGTCATATTGTTTTTTATATGACAAAAAAGAAGATACTTCAATTTTTTAACTGTTTATGTTAAGTTTTTCTTTTTTTTTGTGATCGCTTAAAGATGATTGCATTTTTTATTACTTAGCGGGGCAGACGCTGCGATAAGCTGATTGATAATGACGACGGGGAATAGATTTGCAGCAGCATATGTCAAGGTAAACGGGCAATATATGAGACATTTTTTATTTGATCATCAAACAAAATATAAATGTGTGAATGTTAATCTTGCCGCCTGTTTCAATTTAAAATTGGATTTAGAGTTTTTATGGATATTAATGTACACAGACTGTCGTTGGGGTTCGCTTAATTTAAACATAAGCAAGAATAAATACAAACGCAGGCGTTTTTAACTTTTGATTTTATGATTTGAAGATCTTAAAGTAAATTTCTGATTACGCGGATTCAGTTGATTATCAAAGATCAAGTTATCAAGTTCATAGATAGATTCTGCAATCTGGTCCGCTTCGTGATATCAAATATCAATATTTTTTTACGTTTTCTTTATTTTTATTCATTTAATTTTTATTAGTTTACAATAAGCGATTAAAATTATATATTTTTTCTTGTTTCGATTTAAATACAATTTATTATAATTACAATTTAACTATTGTTTTCTTTTTACAATTCTTTTTGTTTTCTTTATCAATATTTGCTGCCAGTGCAAAAAGTTTTGTCAACTTAATTCTAGTTGTTTGCGGGATACTTGTTAAACTAAGCGGTTTCATAAAGAAAAAATAAAAGTTTTTAATGTTATTTGTGAGCAAAATAGTGTCCAAGTTATAATATTTTGTTTTTTTTTTTTTAAATTTAAATCAGAAAATAATTTTATTTCTGGCATGTTACTACTGCTGGACAGAAGTGTCGGAAAGTTTAGAAACCTATACACAAAAATGCGCTATTAAAAATACCGTCGATTTTTTGCCTGTATTGTATTATTTACAAGTGGTCTCTTACTGTGGGTGTGTGTGTGTGTAAGTTGTGCGAGTTCTCATGGTATTTCCACTGTAAAAAAGTGATTTCACGTTCGGCTTAAAGTAGTGACTATACATTTTGTTTATGTTTAATAATATTAATTTAAAACTTCATTTTAGATAATTTAAATATAGCGGCGTGTATCTCGCATTCCCCCAAGCGACAGTTGCGCGCTGTGAACAGGCGCCAGAAACAAAAAATTCGCTGCATAATTTCAGGCGCGTTAACAGCTGCGTTCTGTGCTTGGATGGATGCGTGGGTTAGATAACACGTCGATTCGTTGCCTTTTTAAAGTACTTGCTATACTTTTCGCGTTATTAGTTATTTAGTGGAAGTATTTCATTTGCATTTTAAAACAATCACAACAATTTAATATTAATTGACTAAAAAACTACAAAAATAATTGGTTAATCATAGTAGTATGTAGTAGAGTTATAGTTATAGTCATAGTTCAAATCCTCCATTAGTCGTCGTTGCATTTAAAATTAAAACAAACCTTAAATATTTCTCCTATGCATTAATTATTTGTGCGCTTTTGACGCCTCAGTGGCAGTTTTTTTTTTGTTTTTCGCTTCTTTAGGTTTTATATATTAATATTTTTTTTGGAGCAGCATTAACTATGCCCAAGTTCATTTGTTTTTTTGTGGTCTGTCTGTGTGTGTGTGTGAATGTTCTGAACTTTGCTGTTTCAATATAATCAGTGAAAGACAATCGTTGATATATTGTCCTGTGATTATATTTTTCGCGGCTGTGGAAATTCACTGCTCCATTTTAAGCTTACGTACTGCTAAGGAGTATTTTTTGTTTTGTTTTTGGGTGCATTGTTCGTTTAGTGTAGTGAAAAATTAAGGCAGTTTTCAATTTTAAAGGCGAGCTCAATTCCTAAAATACACAGGAAGTAGTAGTGTGTGTGTGTGTTTGTGTTTACGTGTGTATTTGTGCTATAATACAAAGTGTTGTTGCTACTACCCACACCCTAAACATTTATAGGAAGTCTTTAGCTATATATATATATATGTGTGTATATGTATGTATATAACAAAATATCAATATGTAATTATAATCGACTAATGAAGAAGTTGTCGTTAGAGGACGAGAATTCGTTTGTAGCTGCTCTTTTAATCTAAATCTTCTCTCTGTATTGATCTGTTTCTCATATTTACTTTTGGCAGTATCGGTTCTAAAATTCTGTTGTATTCAAAAAAAAAAATTACTGTTGTCGTGCAACTACTCAAAATTCTCATATTAGTAAGGAAAAAATACTAAAATGTTAATACAAAATAATAAAATTATTTTCTTAAGTTATTAAATAAATGTCTGCAATGCGTTTTGTGGCATTGATCTTATTGTCGTTTTGCTTTTTACAATTCACTTAAGGCTTCGTTTTTCGTCAACGTTTCATAAACGTCAACGAATATATTTTCTGCTCACAACATTACTTTTGTTTTTTCTTTCATTTCATTGCATTTTTTGCGCGAAATTTAATTTCGTTTCTAGCTTTTTGCACGTGCTTTTCAAATATTCATCTTTTTGTTTTTACATACTAATATTATAGCTAGGTGTTTTTGTTTTGATTTGTCTGTGGGTGTTTTGTTTTTAGTTACTTAACGGTTCAGGAGATATAGTCCGGCGTTGGTTCGGGTGCAGCGTCTGCATTGGCGAACAGTGGATTAGGGAACTCTGGCGGATGTGGCAATGGCGCCAATGTTTTGGGCCTTCTTCTGTAGGCCATGAGCCAACAGGAGACCGCCACGGCGACGGCGACAAGTGCAAGCAGCGCCGTGATAACCAGAGCTATAATCAAGCCCACCATTGAGACACAAATATCCTCAACGCGCTGGGCCGCCGGTTTGACTGCATTTGAATAAAAAAATGTCATATTAGAAAATGGGCCTTCTGATTGGGTGACTGGGTGACTGGGTAGGGGTACTCACTGTTGGCATCATTCAGGCCTGAACCGCTGCGTTTCTCAAATGTCAATATGGCATTGGAAGAGATAGTTATCTCCTCACGCAGCTGACCCTCGACACCAGTACTGGTGGCAATGGCAGTCGTATCGCTGGAGTTGTCCGCAATAGAGCGACGTCTGCGTCCAAAGGCATTGTATCCGCCACAATTGACTGGCTGACATTTTCCAAAGCATACGCGTATGTTACACTGGAAACGTATGTTGTCACTGGAGGGGAACTTAAAGGCATTGAAGCTGGCCAGCAGACTGTTGGTATCCGGATTGTACTCCCAGTTGCCAAAGATGCTTGTGTCTGTGGCGCAGCCGTTCTCATCGGTTACAAGATATTCGTTTTGCACATTATCCTCCATGGTTTTGGCTATGCAAGAACGCGCGAAGCCGCCATAAATAGCTGATGAAGAGAATGTAGAAGAATTAAGAATAAGGGTCTATAGATTACAGTCATAACTTTACGCTACTTACTGGCTGGCTCAACGTCCACTTGCAGACGTAGATTGTCACCAATTTCGGCGGAGTTGATCTCCTCACCCTCATTGGTAATGATTCGCATTTGACAGATGGGCGGTGGTCCAGTATTGGCAATTGTTCCGGCAGTTGTAAGCATGGATACGTTAAAGCCTAGGGTCACATTCTTCTCGCCAGTCTGGTAGACGCACTTGATGTTGTAAGCCTGTGCCTTATAGGTAACTAGCTTGGGATGCTTCTGTATGACCAACACAAAACTGGCCACATCTTTTACGGCTTGCATGCCGCAGCTGCCAAAGTGGACGCGGAAGATTTCGGTGCGTGGCACCGTCTCGCCAGCCAAATTGACAACGCGACGGCAATCCTCATCCTTGCTGTGTCCCTTTACATATAACACGCCATTGAAGCCCGGCTCGGTGATATGAATCTCAACTTGAACACCATCAGCTAAGCAACTGACAACCATGTCGGGTCGGGGGAAGTCGGTACGGAAATTGGTGTGATTGCAATGCAGCTCCGGATTACCTGTATAGCCGGTGATGCACTGGCACTGGGCCCGGTGATTCACCGCATTACAGAAGGCATTCACACCACACGTTTTGGTTAGGCATGGATCCTCACAGGTTTTTGTTTCTGGATTGCAGTAGCGATTATCCGCACACTGCTCATTACTCACACACTCTGGCTGCTCCACGGGCTGGCACTCACCCAGAGGTGTCAGGCGATAGCCCAGCTCGATTGGACAAGTGCAGCTACCACGCTCATCAATTACCATACCGCGCTCCAATGCGCACACGCAGTGGCCGCTTTCATCGATGCGATAGCCCTGCTCCACCAGGCATGGTGTGCAGTACTCATAGATGTCAAGGGCGCTGCCCGGCGGGCATACGCACTGACCATCGACATCGCGCACAAATCCTTTCTCGATGACGCAGAGCGAGCGCTTGTCGCACTGCACAGCCGCATTTCCGGTGTAGCCCTCTAGGCATTCGCAGATCATGGTACGCACGGGCAGCGTGTCTAGGACTCGGCATTCGGCATTTACTCCACAGGGTTGTGTAGAATTGCAGGGATTCACACACTCGCCGCGCAGACAGGCGCGTTGAGTTGGGCAATCGGCATCGCTGATGCAGATGGGCACCACTCGTTCCTGTTCGCAGCCGTTGCGACCAGGCACAGTTCCTGGCGCGCAAGCGCATTGAGGCTTATGTTGATAGACCTTGCAAAGCTCATCGTTGGCGCAAATGGCTGTAGTCTCGCAAGGATTTGCGCATTTGCCATTAACACAAGCCTTATCCGAAGGGCATTCATCGTCGTTGCGACAGCCAAGCGGTGTGCAGCCCAAACGTGCGTTTCCACCATGTCCAGGGGCGCACTCACAAACGGCTCGATGATTAATAGCTAGGCATTCGGCATTGGGTCCACAGAGCTCGCCCTGACAGGCGGGCACGCAGAGCTGGTTACGGCAGGCATGTGTGGCTGGACATTCTGAATTGATGGTGCATTCGATCTTAGCACACTCGAATTCGGGATTGCCTTCGTAGCCCTGACGACAGGTACAAACTGGCTTATGGTCCTTAATGCGACACTCGGCATTTAGACCACAGTTGCAGGGGTCTCGGCAAATGCCGTTCACGCAAGACTTATCAGCGGCACAGTCGGTATCTGAGATGCAACCGCCCACCTTGACAACGCTAGTGGTAGGCTTGCAGCTGCCGCTGCCACTACTGATGTAACCATCGGGACAAATGCAGATCATTGTGCGCACAGGAGCCGTTGGTGTCACCTGGCACTGGGCGGGTCTTTGACAGGGCTCCAATACTAAGCAGGGATCGACGCATTGCTCGTTAATGCAGGCCAGGCGCGCAGGGCAGTCCGTATCCAGTTTGCAAACGGGCTGTGGCTGTGGGCGACAGTCCACATAGGGATTACCCAGGAAGTTCGACGGACAGCGGCACACGGCCATATGATTCTGTGGGCGACACTCAGCGCGCGGCGCACAGACATTGTGATAGACGCATGGGTTGACGCATTGTTCATTTTGGCAAGTCTTATCCGTGGGGCAGTCATTGTTACTACTGCAACCAATGACGCGGCAGCGCTCGTATGGATTGCCACGATAGCCGCTAAGGCAGCGGCACTGGGCGCGACTGGACTGCACATAGCACTCGGCGTTGGGGCCGCACGGATCGTTGAGTAGACAAGGATTGATGCAATTGCCATTGATGCAGGCCTTTCCAGAGTCGCATTCGCCATCGACACGACAGCCAATGGAGCGGCAGGCGGCATAAGGATTGCCCTCGAAGCCATCCTGGCAGCTGCACACGGCGCGATGCTGTTGAACATGGCAAATAGCGTTAGTACCGCAGTTGCAAGGATTGCGACATTGACGATTAACACAGGCCTCCTGTTCGTTACAATCCAGATCGCTTTCGCAGCCGGGAGGACTCTGTAGCACCAGCTGGCGGCACTCACCGCTGGCATCCGGCACTTGCGACTCAGGACACTCACAAACCATGGTGCGCACAGGCACGCTGTCCAGCACGCTGCAGTGGGCGCTGCGTGCACAGGGTGAAAGTTCGGTGCATGGGTTCTTGCATTTAGCATCGATGCAGGCCAATCCGCTGGGGCAGTCACCATCGTCGCGGCACACTGGTTCAATGGGTCGACGTTCGCAGAAGGCATATGGATTGCCTAGTGGCCTTTGCTCTGGGCAGCGACAGACAGCGCGATGCTGAAGCGCCTGACATATAGCATTTTGAGCGCATGGGCTCTGAGCGCAAGGATTCACACACTGGTTAGCAACGCAGGCCAAGTTGGAGGCGCAATCGTGATCGGAGTGACATTCTAGGCGCACACAACGCACAAATGGATCACCCTCGAGGCCGGCGGGACAGCGGCAGCTAGCTCGATGATTGCGACCATAACATTCCGCGTTCAGAGCACAAGGATCGGAAGTGAGGCATGGATTGATACACTCTCGATTAACACACTGCTTGTCGCCCGTACACTCATCGTCCGACTGACAGCCAATAGGTACGCAGCCGAACTGCGCATTGCCTGAATAGCCGGGCTTGCAGTAGCAGATTGGATGATGGTTCTTAACAGTGCACTCGGCGTTGGGTCCACAATTGCAAGGATTGATGCACTGCGCATTGATGCACGACTCCGAAGCAGGGCAGTCGGAATTCGACTTGCAACCTACTGTGATGACATCCGAAGCTGCAATTAATTGAGAATTAAACATTTGTTAAAGGTAATAGACTGCTGCAATGACTTACGTGGCTGACACCGTACGCGTGCATCACCAGTATAGCCAGGCGGGCAACGGCAGACGGCGGCCCGATTTTGTACATGACAGTAGGCGCCCTGACCGCAGGCATCCACCGCGCAAGGGTTCACGCAGCGTTCGTTTTGGCAGTTCTTATCACGAGGACAGTCATCGTTGCGTGTACACTCGGCGCCCGGAATTTTCGGGATGGCAATATCCGTTGTGTAGCATTCGATGCGTGGATTGCCCTGGTAACCAGCCGGACAGCTGCATTGCGCGTAATGATCACGCGCGTTGCATTGAGCGTTAACGCCGCACCGTTCCAGGCGACAGGCATCCAGGCAGCTGCCATGCAAACATACCTCGGAGCTGGCGCACTCTGCATTATGCTGACAGCCGCCGGGGACGATGACAGGTTGGATGGGCACACAGTTGCCAGAGTTATCGGAGACAGTGTCGCTGGGACACTTACAGATCATGGTGCGCAGTGGCAGTGTGTCCAGGACCGCACAGCTTTGCTGTGGACTGCAGACATGTGGCGTGGCGCATGGATTTTCGCAGCGCTGATTAATGCAAGCCAATTTCGATGGGCAGTCGGCGTCCTGTGTGCACTGCGGCTGTGGATCACGCTTGGGCTCCTGGCACAGCACGAAGGGATTACCCTGGTAGCCTGTGCGGCATTCGCACTGTGGTTGATGACGACGTCCCACACAAAGGGCATTCACGGCGCAGGTGTCCTGCTCACAAACTGGGCGGCAAACGCGATTTAGGCGATCGCAGGCCTCGTTATCGGCACAATCCTCGTTGTACTGACAGTGTCCAGTGATGCAAGCGATGAAGGGACTGCCCTGAGTGCCGGCGGGACAGCGGCAGACAGCCTGGTGATTCTGTGGTAGGCATTCGGCACCGCTGCCGCAACGCACCCGACCATGAGTACACGGATTGACACAGTTCTCATTAAGGCAAGCCTTATCATAGGGACAATCAGCATTGATCTTGCACTCGGCTGAAAATTTGTAGAGACGATTAGACAGGCTCAGTAAGTATAGCTCGACAGTATTTACGTTTGAAACATTGAACTTGCGGATCACCACCCCATCCGGAGGGACAGTAGCAGATAGGTCGGGAATTTTGCACGCGACACTCGGCATTTCCAGCGCAAGGATTGGCCTCGGCACAAGGATCCTGGCAGCGTTTATTGATGCATGCCGTTGTGGGCGTACATTCCGAGTCGTGGGCGCAACCAGCTGTAATTTGTGCTGTAAGAAATGCGTAAACAAGTGGCTTGTAACAGAGCTATGTGGGATAGTGTGAAAGGAACATACGTGGTTGATAGCAGTTGGTGAATGGATCTCCTTGGGTGCCCTGTGGACAGCTGCAGATGGCGCGGTGCTGTTGCGCTAAGCATTGAGCGTTGCGCGCACAGGGTGATGCGTCCAGGCAAGGATTGACACAGTTGCCAGCGCGGCAGGCCTCTGTATTTTGGCACTGATCATGTGACACGCAGCCTTGGTCACGTACCGGTTCTAAATTAAATGAAAACGATGAATTACATTTGAGTTTAATTGAATTGAATAGGACGATTTAGAGTGAGAGTGCTATAGTTTTATAAAGGTTATAGAGTGCATATACAATATACGGTGTAAAAGTATAATATGTGCAACTCTGTAAACGGATAAAAGGAGGGAGCATATTGAACAAAATTTTTAAATTAAACTATTTACAACTTGGCTGCAATGAAATAAGCAAACTCGACATAAAGTATAAATAGGTACAATCCTAAATGGGATTGTTTGTTGTTACCCACCTTTGCGACATCCAATGTCAGCATCACCAACGTAACCAAGCTCACAGCGACAGATCATAGTGCGCAAGGGCAGTGTATCGACAACCTCACAGATGGCATTGGCGCCACATGGATGGGTCACATCGCAAGGGTTCTTGCACTCGCCGTTGAAGCATGCCAATTTGCTGGGGCATTCGGCATCCATAGTGCAGCCTTCGGGCTTGACGGGCAGCAATTCACAACTTACTGCTGGATTGCCGCTATAGCCGGCCGGGCATCGGCACTGGGCGCGATGGTTATCTACACGGCACTGAGCGCCAATACCACAATTGCAGGGATCTTCACAGCGCTCGTTGCGGCAGGCCAAACGGAAGGCGCACTCGTCATCGCTTCGACACTCTGGTCGCTCGCAGCGCAGCAGAGGATTGCCGCGGTAGCCATCTGGGCAGTGGCAGCGGGCACGATGATTGAAGTCAGTGCGACAGATGGCTCCGGTGCCGCACTGGGTAAAAGTGCAAGGGTCCACACACTGCTCATTGATGCATGCCTCGGTTGGCGGGCACTCACTATCGGAGCGACAGCCCAGGAGGTAACAGTGTTGCAGAGCGTTGCCAGTGTAGCCCTCATTGCATACGCAGAGCGGACGATGGAGCTGCACATGGCAGCGTGCCTGCTGTGCGCAGAGATTGGATTGCTCGCAGGGATTGCGGCAGACCTGATTGATACATGCTTTGTCGTTGCTGCAATCGCCATCACTGGTGCATTCGGGCTTTGGTGGATCGAGTTGAGGCACTTGGCGCACGCACTGCGCGTACGGTGAGCCATAAAAGTCTGGAGGACAACTGCACACGGACTTGTGATTAATAACACGACAAATAGCGTTGAGACCACAGGCGTGCAGACATGGATCATGGCATTTCTGACTGACGCAAGCGCGATCACGGGAGCAGTCTTCGTTAGTAACACATTCCGGATAGCTGCAGGTGGCAGCGCCATTTTGTACGCGGCAGATACCATTGCTGCGACAGGGCGATGGTTGGCAGGGATCGACATCGACGGTACGAGGCGCTTCGCATTGCACAAACGGATTACCAACCATGTTGTCAGGACAAGAGCAAATAGGACTGTGATTGATGGTCTGGCAGACGGCGCCGTAGCCGCAAACTCCTGCACAGGCGTCAACGCACTTGTTGTTCACACACGCACGATCCTTGGCACAATCCGAGCTGAGTGTGCACTCAGGTCGACAGCCTTGACCCAATGGATTGCCAAAGAAGCCGGGCAGACATTCGCAGACAGCCTGATCCCGCTGCACACGACACACTGAGTTGAGGCCACAGGGCGATGGATAGCATGGATCCGAGGGCGGCTGCGGTGTCACCTGTCGCGTGCATTGCATAAACGCATTTCCCGTGTAACCTTCTAGGCAGGAACAGATTGGTATATGGTTGTTGACGTTGCACAGCGCATCTTGGCCGCAGGTACCCGGGCAGGGATTGGCGCACTTGTTGCGTATGCAGGCGCGATTGGCTGGGCACTCAGAGTTGCCAACGCATTCGGGACGGCAGCCTTCATAAGGATTGCCAATATACTCCTGAATGCACTCGCATACAAAGCTTTCGCCACGCAGACGGCACTCGGTGTTACTGCCACAAGGTGATGGATTGCAGGGATTCTTTGGTGTAGGCAATGGTGTTGGCAAAGCTGTAAATGGATATGTAAGATTAAGATTATATATAGTTGTTGCGATGGGTGGGGGAGAGAGGTTGCCCTGCCTATATACAATATGCAAACTTGTTGGGTTGGACGATTTGTTCTTACTTTGGCGCACTTGCTGGCAAAGACGGAACGGATCACCCGTCATGCCCGCTGGACAATGACAGTTGGGTGTGTGCAGGGTAACTTGGCACTGGGCATTTTGGCCACAGCTACCGGGGCATGGATCGCGACACTTCTGGCCGATACAGGCTAAATTATTTGCACACTCATCATTGTAGGAACACTCAGGTCGGCAATTGGGCGGCGTCCCCTGGAATTCATCCAGGCAAGTACAGCGCGCCTGACCATTATCGTTGTTGCACTGCGCATTTGGTCCACATGGCGATGGGTAGCATGGATCGCGGGCTGTTTCTGGTCGGCGCTCCACAACGATGGGATTGCACAGGTTGTAGGCGTTGCCAGTGTAGCCAGCGATGCACTCGCAGTGGGCACGATGCTGCACAGCCTGACAAACAGCGTTGAGGCCGCATTGTCCAGGACAGGGATCCACACACTTGTTGTTGATGCACGCGTGTTGTTGGGAACAGTCCGAGCTGGTGTAGCACTCTAAACGGCAGTTGGGCGGCTGACCCAAATATCCAGTGATGCAGGAGCAAATCGCATTTCCATTACGCTCAATACACTGTGCATTGGCTCCACATGGCGATGGTTGACAAGGATTAATTGGGGGCTCATCGCGCACAGGTGTGCAGGCAACAAATGCGTTGCCCGTCATGCGCTCTGGACAGCGACACATGGCAATGTGATTGATCGCATCGCAAAGAGCATTCTGGGCACAGGTTCCGGGACAAGGATCAATGCATTTGTTGCGTACACAAGCGCGATTTCTTGGACACTCGGAGTTTAGCACGCATTCCGGACGACATCCAATGTAGGGGTCACCCTGATATTCCGGCAGGCATGAGCATTGGCCACTGCGGCACTGCGCATTGCTTCCACATGGTGAGGGATTGCAGGGATCGGCTGGTTCTGTGAAATAGTTGGGGCCTTTGTTAGGAGAAAGCAACACCTTTTGTAATAGAGGGAGCATACTCGATGGTGTTGGTGGCGGTGTGGGCGGCAACAGACGACAGCTACTGAAGGGATCGCCCTTATAGCCAGCGGGGCAAGAGCAACTAGGCGTATGATTGACTACATTACATTGTGCTGCAAAACCGCAGGCACCTGGACAGGGATCACGACATTTCTCATTGATACACGCCAAATTGCTGGCGCACTCTGCATTAATGGTGCACTCGGGCCGGCAGTTGGGCGCTGCACCAATAAAGTTGGGCAGGCAACTGCAACTGGCACCGCCATTCACTTCACGGCACTGGGAATTGGGTCCACATGGTGACGGCACACACGGCATGGCTGGCTGCGTAGGTGGCTCTGCCTGTTTGGGTGGTAGCGGCAAGCAGCGGATAAAGGCGTCGCCTGTGTAACCAGATTGGCAAGAGCACAACGGACTATGGTTGCGCACATGGCATTGGGCATTGACTCCACACGTGCCTGGGCATGGATCTTGACACTTCTGATTGATGCAGGCCTTATCCGCGCTACACTCTGCACTGATAACACACTCGGGACGACAGGCAGGCGGGGTGCCTATAAACTGTGGCAGGCAACTGCAAATTGCCTGACCCTGCGATTCTCGGCACTGTGAATTGGCGCCGCACGGTGTTGGCTCACAGGGATTTACATAAACAGGGGGCGTGGCTAAACGGGGTGAAAATTAAGATTAGTTTGTATACGTGTTTGAGGGTAATAGCGAAGCAAAGCGTTTTCTAAAAGTACAAAGCAATTTAAAAGCGTTTTTAACTAGTTCAAGCAATCGTATGCGTTTACGTGTTGGATAATGTGGTGGTTAGCTATAGCTTATTACTGTCACGTGGTTGCAACTCCTGTATAAGTTTGGTGACGCAATAGTTGTAAAAAGACAACTCGAGAGAAGAACACAGAAAAACACCAGAGTTTAGATTGCAATATTGAATAATGAGATAGATAGTAGAGTCGATTTGTAACAAGGTAGGAGAAAAGAAAACCAGTTTGACGATCAAAGAGCGAAAATATCACTTATATCTGGAGCATATGTAATGTGAGTTTTGATGGACATCTTAAGTTTCAGAGAAAAGAGTAAGTCGTGGAATTGAGTACTGAATTGTTGCTGACCTCTAAGCAAAGAACTCGCAGAAGGGTATTTGGTTTTAGTGGCATGAATTTAGTTTGCATGTTCTTATAGTTTTTCTTACGTTCTTGCATCAGTAGATGACAGCTGTGATAGGGATTGCCCACATAATGTGTTAGGCATTCGCAGATGGGCGCGTGGTTGATAACTTGACAGTAAGAATTAATGCCACAGACGCCGGGACAAGGATCGCGACATTTCTCGTTCACACAAGCTCGATCGCTTGTGCAGTCCGAATTGCGAGTGCACTCGGGTCGACAAATCTCGTAGGGATTGCCATAATAGTTGGGAAGACACTGACATACACTTTGGGTATATTGCGGGTGACAAATGGCATTCGCACCACAGGGATTCGGATTACATGGTATGGGCTTGGGTAAAACTGGTGCTGGAGGTGGCGTGGATCGCACGCACGTGGTATACGCATCGCCCACATAACCATCCGGGCAGTAGCAGTTCGGGCTGTGAGCTATGACGCGACACAAGGCCAGCTGACCGCAGCTACCGGGACAAGGGTCGATGCATTTGTGATTATTGCAGGTTTTGTCATTCGCACAATCGGCGCTGCTAACACACTCGGGACGGCAGTGTGGTGGTGTGCCTATGAATTCTCTAAGACAGTTGCACTGGGCGCCTTGTGGTGTGACCACACACTTTGAGTGGGGACCGCAAGGTGATGGGTGACAGGGATTCACTTCGATGGGGTCTTTTGCGGGTGCTGGTGGTAAAACTGAAAGTACTGGATTAGAGATTGCTAAGGCTTTGAGGTTTTGCGGCATACCTATGGGTTGACAGGCTACTAGGGGATTACCCGTCAGCGGGGGTGGACACACGCATATGGGACTGTGGTTCTGCGCATGGCATACAGCGCGTAAGCCACAAGCGCCTGGACAGGGATTTCGACATCTGAGGTTCAAGCAGTACTTGTCAAGATCACAATCTGAGTTACTGCTACACTCGGGACGGCAAGAGGGGGGTGTGCCCTGATATCCAGGTAGACAGTAGCAAATGGCTTGCTGCTGATATGTGCGGCATTGTGCATTAGGGCCGCACGGCGAGGGCTGGCAGGGATTGATTGGTATGCGTGGTGGTATAATGGCAGGAAGTGTGCTGGGTGTTAAGGAAGGTGTTGTCGTTGCCGGTTTCGGCACTGGCATTGGGTCACAGCGCACAAACGCGTCACCGTGCATTTGAGCTGGACATGTGCATGAGGGAATATGATTGTAAGTATTGCACACAGCATTTAATCCACAAGTGCCCGGGCATGGATCTTCGCATTTTTGCCTCCTACACGCCTTATCCTTTGAACAGTCCGTATTCAGCACGCATTCAGGACGACAGATCACATAAGGATTTCCATGATATTCGGCCAGACAACTGCAGATACCATTGTTGCATAAAGCATTTGCTCCACAAGGTGACGGATAACAAGGATCCTTCGTTGCAGGTGGTTCGCGTTCCACGATCGCCGGCTCCGGCGTCGGTTGGCATGAAACGAAGGGATCGCCGGTGTAGCCAGCCGGGCAAAAACAGTTGGGCACATGATTGTGCACCCGGCATACAGCGTTGTAGGCACAAGAGCCTGGACAAGGATCCCGACACTTTTCAATTACACATGCCAAGTGAGCAGGACAGTCGGAGTGCACGACGCATTCTGGACGGCAATTTGGAGGGGTTCCAATGTAATTGGGTAGACAAATACATGCGGCTACTCCAAAACGATTGTGGCATTGCGAGTATGGGCCACATGGAGATGGATAACACGGATTGATCTCTGCACTTGGTGTCAAAATATTATTGATCGGACGTGGAGTGTTAGATGTTGGCTGTGCAACTGATGGATTGTTGATGATTCCTGGCGCGAAATCTGGTTGTTTTACTGGGTAGTTAACATCATACGTCGGAAGTATAGGTGTAACTTCCACTGGAGTTGGAACGAATATAGGAGGCTGTGGAGATGGAATCACTGGCTGCGGATCTGAAGGAATATTCAAAACTTCAGGTTTCGGAAGTGTTGGGTATGCTTGTTGGAGTACAGATGGTATATGGATAACTCCCGGTTTTGGTGTAGGTGTCGATGACACTGCAGATGAAATAAATATAGGTGGTTGAGAAACTGGTGGTACTGGTTGTAGGACGGACGAAATGTTTACAGCTCCTGGCATCTGAGACGGTTCTGGTGTTGGATGGTTCACATCGTAATTCGCAGGCAGTACTGTTGGATACGTAGGCTGAGCTACTGAAGGAATGTTTATTACTGCTGGTTGAGGAGCAGGTGCTACAGTTGCTGGAGGAGATGGAACGAATATAGGAGGCTGCGGTACTGGTGTCGGATAAGTTGGTTGTGGTATAGATGGTACATAGATAACTATTGGTTGTGGTGCAGGCCTTGAAGTTGAGATTGCAGGTGACGGAATATGAGCAGGAGGTGCTGGTATAATTGGCCGTGGTAAAGATGGAATATTTATAACTCCTGGTATTTGTGGTGGCGGTGGATAGTATACATCGTAGATAGCTGGATGCGTTAGCTCAGGGGCTGGGACTGGTTGTGGTGCAGAATGAATGTTGATAACTCCAGGAACTGCTGGTTGCGTAGGTTGCGTTGGGTAGGTAATATCAAAATCTGGACTCGGCGGTGATGGTTGTGGCGGGGAAGCTATATTAATTATTCCAGGTTTTGGTGCTGGTCTTGAAATTGGAGGTGATGGCTCCAATATAGGACGCTGTGGAGTTGATGTCGCCGGTTGTTGAACAGAAGGAATATTGATCACTTCTGGCTTATGAGTCGGTTGCGGTGCTGGGTAGTTCACATCGTAGGTTGGTGGCTGAGGTGATGGATAAGTTGGTTGTGGTATGGATGGTATGTTGATAGTTTCTGCCTGTGGTGCAGGTGTTGAAGAGGCGGGATTTGAAGCCAAGAATATAGGAGGCTGCGGAGCTGGTGGTACTGGTTGTGGGACAGAGGGAATATTCACAATTCCAGGAGTTGGCTGTGGTCTTGGCAAGTTTACATCATATATCGGTTGTTGAGGTGACGGATATGTAGGTTGGGGTACTGAGGGAATGTTAATTACTCCTGGTTGTGTTGCAGGTGTTGAAGGTACTGAAGGTGATGGTACGAATATGGGCGGCTGAGACGCTGGTGGCACCGGTTGTGGGAACGATGGAATATTCACTACTCCTGGCATATGAGTGGGTTGTGACGTTGGGTAGTTTACATCGTAGACTGGAGGCTGAGATGATGGATAAATTGGCCGTGGTATGGATGGTATGTTGATAGTTCCCGGCTGTGGTGCAGGAGATATTGGACTTGATGACTGTACAAAAATGGGCGCCTGTGTTGTCGGATAAATCGGTTGAGGCACTGACGGAATATTAATGACTCCTGGTTCGGGAATTTGTGGCGGCTGTGGTGGGTGGCTTATATCATGTATCGCTTGTTGAGGTGGCGGATATGTAGGTTGGGGTACTGATGGAATGTTAATTACTCCTGGTTGTGTTGCAGGTGTTGAAGGTACTGAAGGTGATGGTACGAATATGGGCGGCTGAGACGCTGGTGGCACCGGTTGTGGGAACGATGGAATATTCACTACTCCTGGCATATGAGTGGGTTGTGACGTTGGGTAGTTTACATCGTAGACTGGAGGCTGAGATGATGGATAAATTGGCCGTGGTATGGATGGTATGTTGATAGTTCCCGGCTGTGGTGCAGGAGATGTTGGACTTGATGACTGTACAAAAATGGGCGCCTGTGTTGTCGGATAAATCGGTTGAGGCACTGACGGAATATTAATGACTCCTGGTTCGGGAATTTGTGGCGGCTGTGGTGGGTGGCTTATATCATGTATCGCTTGTTGAGGTGGCGGATATGTAGGTTGGGGTACTGATGGAATGTTAATTACTCCTGGTTGTGTTGCAGGTGTTGAAGGTACTGAAGGTGATGGAACGAATATGGGCGGCTGAGACGCTGGTGGCACCGGTTGTGGGAACGATGGAATATTCACTACTCCTGGCATATGAGTGGGTTGTGACGTTGGGTAGTTCACATCGTAGACTGGAGGCTGAGATGATGCGTAAGTTGGCCGTGGTATGGATGGTATGTTGATAGTTCCCGGCTGTGGTGCAGGAGATGTTGGACTTGATGACTGTACAATAATGGGCGCCTGTGTTGTCGGATAAATCGGTTGAGGCACTGACGGAATATTAATGACTCCTGGTTCGGGAATTTGTGGCGGCTGTGGTGGGTGGCTTATATCATGTATCGCTTGTTGAGGTGGCGGATATGTAGGTTGGGGTACTGATGGAATGTTAATTAATCCTGGTTGTGTTGCAGGTGTTGAAGGTACTGAAGGTGATGGTACGAATATGGGCGGCTGAGAAGCTGGTGGCACCGGTTGTGGGATCGAAGGAGTATTCACTATTCCTGGCTTATGATTGGCTTGCGGTGTTGGCGATGGTATATTGATAACACCCGGTTTCGATTCATATATTGTTGGCACTTGGGAAGTTGTGGTATATGTTGTAGCTGGGTACGATGGGGATACCGGCTGTTGCCCAGAGAAAATATAAACCACACCGGGTATGACAATTGGATAGGGTGGTGCTGGTGTATCATAAATTAAAGGTCTCACAATTGGGGGAGCTACATTTGCTGAAAAAGGATTATTAAATGGACTGTTGCAATCGATAGCTGTATCACATTGGATCTTACGTCTTTGACTCTCGTAACAACGAGTAAAAGGATTTCCAGTGTGTGTTGGCTTGCAGAAGCAAATGGGGCTATGGTAATGAACTCGGCATTCCGCGTTAAAACCACAGGCTCCTAAACATGGATCGGTACACCTGTACTGCACACAGGCCCTATCGAAGGCGCACTCAGAGTTTAATGTACACTCGGGTCGGCAATAAGGTGGGCTACCATAAAAGTCAGGGAGACAAGAGCAAATCGCTTGCTTATTGCTTTCAAGACACTGTGCATTAGGACCACAAGGGGATGGCTCGCAAGGATTGATTTGATCTATAGGTGCTACAAGGTTAGAAATAAATATGTAATGTTGACACATGATATAGGCATTTCTTGGGATTTTTCGCTTACATTGCTGTACCGCCGGCACAGGGGCGCAGTGTTTCAATGGGTTGCCGTTGTAGCCGCTGTAGCAGCTGCATTGTGGCAGGTGGTCGACTACATTACACACTGCATTTAAACCACATGTGCCAGGGCAAGGATCGCGGCACTTCTGCTGCACACAAGCTCTGTGCGAGAGACAATCGCTGTTGAGTACACATTCTGGACGGCAGGCTTCATAAGGATTGCCATAATAATCAGGCAAACATATACAAGAGCCAATGCCGTTATGCTGACTACAGAGCGCATTGGCGCCGCAGGGATTCGGCTCGCAAGGATTAATCGCAGTCTGCTCATATTGCGGTGTTTGTATAACAGTCATTGTAGGAGGCGGTGTGGGTGGGGGCGGATGTTGACAGGCAGTAAACGGATTACCAATAAGACCTGGTGCACACACACAAATTGGCTGGTGGTTGCTGGTGCGGCATATGGCGTTGAAGCCGCACAGACCAGGGCAAGGATCCTGGCACTTCCGATTAATGCATGCACGATCGCTGGGACAGTCGCTGTTGGAAATGCACTCAGGACGACAATAAGGGGGCACGCCTACATGCTCTGGTTGGCAACGACAAGTTGCTACACTTCGATCACTGCTGCACTCGGAGTGAGGGCCGCAGGGCGAGGGGATGCAAGGATCTAGTGGTTCACGTTGGACTAGAACCGGAGCTGGTCTAATGGGCTGGCATTGTGTGTATGGACTACCCGTGTAGCCAGTGGGGCAAACACATTGAGGTCGGTGGTTTATCACATGACACTCAGCCTGATGGCCGCAGACCCCCGGACACGGATCACGACAGTTTTGATTTATGCATGCCAGGCTCAGAGGACATTCTTGGTTGGTGGTGCACTCGGGGCGACAGGTTGGTGGACTGCCATAATAACCTGGCAAACAACTGCAGATCGCTTGATCTCCAACTGGGCGACAAAGCGCGTTTGCGCCACAAGGCGATGGCTGGCAGGGTTGCACTGGTGGTGCTGGCAATGTCTGCAATGGCGCTGTTTGGCACAAAACAAATGGATTGCCCTGCAGACTGCCGGGGCAATGGCACATGGCCACATGGTTGTGCACTTCACATATGGCGCTATAGCCACAAGTGCCAGGACAGGGATCAATGCAGCGATTGCGCACACATGATCTGTCTAAGGCGCACTCTGTGCTTAAAACACATTCGGGCCGACAACCCACGTACGGATCACCCTTGTATAGTGGCAGGCAACTGCAAATGCCGCCCGCGCATTGGGCATTAGCACCACAAGGCGATGGCTGGCAGGGATCATCGGCAATTGGAGCGGGAACAGGCGGTGCTGGATAACAGCGATGGAATGGATCGCCAATATAGCCGCTGGGACATGTACAGCTGGGCACGTGATTTAAAACATTGCATTGAGCGTAAAGGCCACAAGCGCCTGGACACGGATCTCGACACTTCTCATTAATGCAGGAGCGATGAGCGGGGCAATCGGAGTTGAGTATACATTCGGGTTGACAGTGTGGTGGCGTGCCATAATACTCAGACAGACAACTGCAGATCGCTTGGTCATTGACCACACGGCATTGCGCGTATTGTCCGCAAGGTGTGGGAACGCAGGGATTACGATATGGCTCGCGTGCCACAACGGGCTGAGGTATGGGTTGACATCGCACCAAGGCATCGCCAGTGTGGCCGGTGATGCAAGAGCAATGGACTCGGTGATGTATTGTTTGGCAGATGGCATTGTATCCACAACTACCAGGACAGGGATCTCGACATTTCTGATTGACACAGGCCTTATTGATATGACACTCAGAATTGGTAGTACATTCGGGTCGACAAGCGGGTGGCGTACCAAAGTAATCGGGCAAGCAACTGCAAATTGCTTGATTATGAGATTCCTTACACTGAGCATTAGGACCGCAGGGCGAAAGCTCACAGGGGTTGACGTAAACCACTTTAATGGCTGTGGGAGATGTGCAAATGGGTGCAGATAATATATTGTTGGTTGGGTTAGTGCAAGTGTCTGATAACGGCTGGGAAGAATGCTTACGTTCTGACTGGTGCAGCCTGCAATTGCGATAGGGATCGCCAATGTGGCCGGGATAACAGCTGCATATGGGAACATGGTTGACGACTTGGCATTGGGCGTTGGGTGCACAGCTGCCAGGACAGGGATCTCGGCAATATTGATTAAGGCACGCCAAATGGCTCGAGCAGTCAGAGTTAAGGACACATTCGGGTCGGCAGCCTTCATAAGGATTGCCATAGTAGTTGGGCAAGCACTGGCAGGAACCAACTCTACCTTGTTGCCTGCAGACGGCATTGCCGCCGCAGGGACTAGGTGCACATGGATTAATTTGATCCCGCTCGAGTATCGGACGCGGATAACACTTAGTGAATGGATCTCCAATATAATCAGCTATGCAAACGCAGGATGGCACATGACTGATCACCTGGCAGATGGCGGCCTGGCCGCACACACCAGGACAAGGATCGCGACACTTTTGTCCAATACAGGCCAATTGGTTGGAGCATTCTGATGAAGTAATACATTCAGGCCGGCAGTTTGGCGGGGTTCCAATGTAGTTTTTCAGGCACTTGCACTGCGCTTGGCTGCCATCTTGGGTGGAAGTGCACTGTGCATTGGCACCGCACGGTGAGGGCTGGCAGGGATTGACTGGATCACGTTGCAATATTTGAGGCGGTGGTAGAAGTTGGCACAACGCATATGCATTTCCCGTGTAGCCGGGCGGGCAGCTGCAGTGTGGTGTATGACGTATAACCTGACAGAGCGATTGTTGGCCGCAGGCGCCAGGGCAGGGATCGCGGCAATGCTGATTCTGGCAGGCTAAATGGGGCGCACAGTCTGAGTTGATGCTGCATTCCGGTCGACAAAGCGGTGGTGTGCCAAAGAAGCCGGCCAGGCAGGAACATACTGCCTGATCATTTGCCACAAGGCACTGAGCATTGCTTCCACAGGGTGTTGGATGGCATGGGTTAACGGGCACGATGGGATCAGCTAAATTTATAAGTATACAATTAAGTATTGTAAATTTTAAGGTACTATAGCAAAACCTACGTTGTACTAAAGCACACTGTACAAATGCATTGCCGGATGTGCCCGGGGGACAGTAGCACATGGGCACATGGTTGCGAACCTCGCAAATAGCGCCCACGCCACATGCACCCGGACAGGGATCAACACATTTACTGCGCTGGCAAGCCTTGTCGCGTGCGCAATCCGTGTTAAGCACACATTCGGGTCGGCAGCCAATGTAGGGATTGCCATGGAACTCAGCAATACAAGTGCATTGCCCATTGTTGCAAATAGCATTTGAGCCACATGGCGAGGGATTGCAAGCATCGCGTGGTGGTGGGTCATTTGGTGGTGGTATTGGAGCGCAGCTAACGAAGGGATTCCCTTCATAGCCCACGGGACAGCTGCAAATGGGCGTATGATTGATGGCGTTACATCGTGCTAAAATACCACAGGAACCAGGACAGGGATCGCGACACTTTTCACCTATGCAGGCCAAGTGAGAAGCGCAATCGGAGTTTATTACACACTCCGGTTGACAGTTGGGCGGAGCACCATAGTAACCAGACAGACAGCGACACACGGCTTGACCACTTTGAGCATGACACTGTCCAAAAGTGCCGCAGGGTGACGGAACACAGGGATCATGGGTTGTATGCTTTGGATAGTCGTAGCTGATGGCGTGTGCTAAAAATATTGTTGGGTTAAGATATTTGTAAGACAAATTCACACTTGCGGCAGGATCTTACTTATTGTTCGACAACCACTGAAGGCATCACCCGTAAAACCTGGCAAACAGCTGCAGTGGGGACTGTAATTAATCGGATGACACGCGGCATTGCGGCCACAGACTCCTGGACAGGGATCAACACAATGGTGATTTTTGCAGGCTTTGTCGAGAGAGCACTCGCTGGAGATGGTACATTCGGGTCGACAAGCTGGTGGAGTGCCTATAAAGTCTGGCAGGCAGCTGCAAACCGCCTGTTGATTCGCTTCGTGGCATTGGGAGTTAGATCCGCAGGGTGAGGGCTGGCAGGGATGCAGCGGAGCAGGTTCATGCAGGGCTATTAGTAAAAACGCCGGGTTAATACGAAAGAGTGGAGGGTATGCCATTTTTGAGTTGCTTACGTTCGGGTATGACATTGCAGTAGCTATAGGGATTACCCTCATAGCCATTGAGGCAATTGCAATGCGGCAGATGATGGCGCACATGGCATATGGCATTGGGACCGCAGATACCCGCGCATGGATCGCGGCAGTGTTGATTGACACAGGCCAAATTGCTTGGGCAATCTGAATTCAAAATACATTCTGGTCGGCAGCCGTCGTAGGGATTGCCAAAGAATTCAGGCAGGCACTCACAGGCGCCAGCGCCATTCAATTCGCTACAGATCGCATTTGAGCCACAAGGACTTGGTACACAGGGCGTAAGTGATTCAATAACATCACGCTGCACATCGCAATTGATGAAGGGATTGCCACTGTACCCGCTGAAGCAAACGCACATTGGCGTATGGTTGATGACGTAGCATTCGGCGTTGTTGCCACACACGCCCGGACAAGGATCACGGCATTTTTGGTTAAAGCATGCCAGATTTGTAAGGCAGTCAGCGTTGCTAACGCATTCAGGTCGACAGTTGGGCGGTATTCCCATGAACCCAACAAGGCAGCTGCATTGGGCATTGTTTCCAACGTTGCGGCATTCAGAATTCGGTCCACAAGGGGATGGCTTGCAGGGATCAAGCACATCGTGTGTAATAGGTGGCGGCGGCTGTGGATGGCATACAATGAAGGGATTCCCCGTGTAGGAGCTAATGCAACGACAGTTCGGGCTGTGATTAAGTACTCGGCACTCAGCGTTCTGACCGCAGGCACCCGGACAAGGATCGTTGCAACGCTGCTGCAGACAAGCCAAGTGTAGTGGACACTCTGCATTGCTAATACATTCCGGACGACATGATGGTGGCACACCCACAAATTGTGGCAGGCAGGAGCAGACAGCTTGTCCATTGATGCTGCGACACTGTGCATTGGGTCCGCAAGGTGATGGTTGACAGGGATCGGAAACAACACGTGGAGGTGGCGGAGGCAATGGCAAGCATTGTACAAAAGCATTGCCCGTCATTTCAGCTGGGCAGTGGCACAAGGCCACATGGTTGTGAACCTCACATATTGCGTTCGAGCCGCATGTGCCTGGGCAGGGATCAATGCATTTTTGGCGCACGCAGGCGAGATTCTGGGCACACTCCGTGCTCAATATGCATTCCGGATGACAGCCAACCGATGGGTTCCCATGGAATTCGGGTAGACAGCTGCACTGTCCCTGGCTACAAACAGTATTGGGACCACACCTTACATGGAGGCATGGATCGTCATTCAGTACAGGTGGTCGTGGTGCTGTTGGTGGTGCTTGACACGACGCAAACGGATTGCCAGTCAATCCCGGTACACACTGACAAACGGGGATATGATTTATGACCAGGCACTGAGCATTAAAGCCGCAGGCGCCTGGACAAGGATCACGGCAGCGCTGGTTTTGACAGGCCAGATGAGCTGGGCAGTCGGCATTGATACTACACTCGGGTCGACAGTTAGGTGGGCTGCCAAAATAGTTGGGTAAGCAACTGCAAATAGCAGTGCCATGAGTATCGTGACACTCAGCATATTGACCACACGGCGATGGAACACAAGGATTCGTATATGTATTCAACTGGACAATAGATGGGGCTGTAAACAAGGAAAATATGATTTGGAGCTTATATCGGCCACAGGGCAGCTCTTACGTGGTGCAGGGTAGCAGCGCGTGAAAGCATCCCCCTGGAAGTTTGGACGGCAGCTGCAAATGGGCGCATGGTGGTAAACACGACAGTCGGCATTGGTACCACAGACGCCAGGACATGGATCTCGACACTTTTGATTAATGCAGGCCTTATCTGAAACACACTCGCCACTGGTCACACATTCAGGTCGACAGTTGGGCGGTGTGCCCACATACTCCGGCAAACAGGAGCAGACAGCCTGGTCGTTCTTCTCGCGGCACTGGGAGTTGGGGCCACAGGGTGAGGGCTGACAGGGATTTACATACTCTTTCACAATTGCTAAAGGACAATAGGGCGTGTTTAGGATTTTTATATGGGATTTCTGTTAGCTTTACACTTACGTTTCTCGGGCAGCTGACAGTATCGATAGGGATCACCAACGAATGAGTTTAGACAATGGCATGTGGGTAGGTGGTTAAGAACGCGACAAGCAGCATTTAGACCGCACACCCCCGGGCAAGGATCGTAGCATTTCAACTGCTGACAGGATTTGTCTGACGGACAGTCGCTATTGGAGACGCACTCAGGTCGACAAGCTTCATAAGGATTGCCATAGTATTCGGGTAGGCATTGACAGGTGCCTGCATTGCCCTCCTGACGGCATTGCGCATTCGCACCACATGGATTTGGATAACAGGGCTTCGTATTTTCCTCTTTTTGATTAATAGGCGCTTGGTGGCAGTTGGTGAAAGGATCGCCTGTATACCCAGGAGTACAATAGCACATGGCCACATGGCTAAGTACATGACAAACGGCATTGACAGCACAAGCACCCGCGCAGGGATCCACACATTTTTGATTAACACACGCTTTATCAAAGCTGCACTCCGAGTTGGTGACGCATTCCGGTCGACAATTGGGCGGTGTTCCAATGTAATTGGTTAGACAGCTGCATTGAGCTTGGTCACCCACAGCTCGACATTCGGCGTAGGGTCCACATGGTGAGGGTTGACAAGCGTGCTTTACAGGAATGACATCTCTTTGCGGTGGGGTAGGCAAACAGCCAAGGAAGGGATTGCCAATGTGTCGTGATGGACAACTGCATATAGGTGCATGGTTGACCACATGGCAAAGTGCATTGTATCCACAGGTGCCTGGACAGGGATCGATGCATTTTTGCTGCTGGCACGCCAGACTAGGGAGGCAATCCGAGTTGCGAGTACATTCCGGACGACAGCTGGGTGGGCTGCCTACATAATCTTCAATGCAGGAGCATACGGCGTTACCATTGAGCTCACGACAGCGACTGTTGGGACCACATGGTGAAGGTGCACAAGGATTTGTAGGTGGCAGGGACTGCTTCGGCGGTGTTTCACACTGAATGAATGCATTGCCTATCATGCCTGTTGGACAACGGCACATGGCAATGTGATTAAGTACATCACATATGGCGTTAGGAGCACAGGTTCCTGGACAGGGATTGGTGCACTTATTGCGGATACACGCACGATCACGAGGGCAGTCGGTGTTAAGCACGCATTCTGGACGGCAGCCCACATAGGGGTCACCTTGGTATTCGGCTATACACGTGCAAACACCATTTTGACACTGGGCATTGGATCCACAGGGTGAGGGATTGCAGGGATCGTCAGCTACAATGGGCTTGGCTATGGATAAGATTTCAAAATGGATGAAAGTGAACCCAAACATTTGTGTTGTTTTTCTTACGTGGTTCAGGATGGCAGGATGTAAATGGATCCCCTACATAACTGACGGGACATTGACAGCTGGGAACGTGGTTGCGCACAGTGCAGATCGCATTGTAGGCACAGGAACCAGAGCAAGGATCAACGCAGCGCTGGTTTATGCATGCCAGGCTGGGTAGACACTCGGCACTCTGTGTGCATTCGGGTCGGCAACTCGGCGGTACCCCAAAATAACCAGACAGGCAGCTACATATGGCCTGGCCATTTAACTGGCGACATTGAGCATTAGCTCCACATGGAGACGGTTGACAGGGATCATGTACAGGTTCATATAGCAGCTGGGTGGGTGGTGCTAAATTTACGGTATAATTGGGTCAGTAGATGTGGCACAGATCATAGACCAGGTGACTTACGAGGTGCAGGATAGCATCGCGTGAATGGATCTCCGGTATATCCTGACTGGCAAGCGCACATTGGAGCATGATTTGTGGCATGACATAGCGCATTGCTGCCGCAAGCGCCAGGACAAGGATCACTGCACTTGTGCTGTACACAGGCCCTGTCGAAGTTACATTCTGATGACAGCGTACACTCAGGACGACAACCAGGAGGAGTGCCCACGTACTCGGGCAAGCATGAGCAAACAGCCTGTTCATTAAGCTCTTTGCACTGACTATTAGGACCGCAGGGTGATGGATGGCAGGGATTAACATACTCGCGAATGGCTGGAAAAAATTAAATGTGTCCAATAAGGGCGGAAAGCAAAGCCAAGAGATGCTTACGTTTCTCTTCAAGGCTGCAGTAGCGATAGGGGTCACCCACATAGCCGTTAAGGCAATTGCAAGTTGGCAAATGATTTCTCACATAACACTCGGCGTTGTGGCCACAGCTGCCAGGGCAAGGATCGCGGCACTTCTGATTAACACAGGCTCTATTAGATGGACAGTCTGAATCAAGCACACATTCGGGGCGACAGCCTTCATAGGGATTGCCATAATACTCGGGTAGGCATTGGCAGGATCCAATGCCATTTCGTTGATGGCACTCGGCAAAAGTGCCGCAGGGATTGGGATTGCAAGGCTGTATCATCTCAGGTGGTTCATGTTGAATTGGTAAGCAGAGAACGAAAGGATCACCGCTATAGCCTTGCTGACAGTAGCACATGGCGCTGTGACTAAGCACATGGCATACAGCACCGATGCCGCAAAGGCCTGGACAAGGATCCTTGCAACGATTGTTACTGCAAATCCGGGATGAAGCGCAATCAGAGTTGGACAAGCACTCGGGTCGGCAGTTTGGTGGAGTTCCAAAGAAGCTCTCAAGACACGAACAGGATGGTATATCCCCATTACGGTGGCACTCACTGTTAGGACCGCAAGGGGACGGTTGGCATGGATCCCGGGCCACAATATCCCGCAGTGGTTCGACTGTAGTTTTGACAGTTGCATCAATTAAGTTGAATCATGTGGAATTTTGAGAACTTACTAATTATATGGCACTGCACAAACGGATTACCCGTATAGCCAGGCTGACAGATACAGAAGGGACTGTGACTGACCACCCTGCATTCGGCGTATGCCCCACAGGCGCCTGGACAGGGATCAACGCAATGTTGATTCTGGCAAGCACGACTGGGGGCACAGTCATAATTGGTGGTGCACTCGGGTCGACAAGACGGTGGTACACCATAATAATTTTGTAGACAGCTGCAGATGGCCTGACCTTGCCGTTCGCGGCATTCAGCGTTTGCACCACAGGGCGATGGTTGGCAGGGATTCTGATAGACGGCCACTGAAGAGCGGTTTCAGTAGATTAGTTATTTGTCTCAAGGGTGGAATTATAAACCTACTTTGTACGGGACTGCATTGAATAAATGCATTGCCAGTCATGCCCACCGGACAGTGGCACATGGCAATGTGATTGAAAACCTCGCAAATGGCCCCGGCGCCACATGTGCCCGGGCAGGGATCAACACACTTTTGCTGTACACAAGCGCGATTTCGAGGGCATTCAGAGCTGAGGACGCATTCTGGACGACAAGCGATGTAGGGGTCGCCCTGATATTCGGCAATGCACGTGCATTGGCCGTCTTCCGAACAGACTGCATTGCTGCCACAGGGACTGGGATTGCAAGGATCTCTGGGTTCTTCATAGACTCGTGGCGCTGCATAAATTTTAGAAGTGTTGATATACTGAAGGTCGATAGCTTTCACCCAATTGCTTACGTGGTGCAGGCTGGCAAGCAACAAAGGCATCCCCCACGTAGCCGTGCAGACAAACACAGTTAGGCGTATGATTGATCACACGACACTCAGTGAACTGCCCGCAGGCTCCAGGGCAGGGATCAAGACAGCGTTCGCCAATGCAAGCCAGATGACTGGCGCAATCAGCATTGATGGTACACTCAGGTCGACAATGCGGCGGTGAGCCGTAATAATTTGTCTGGCAGGAACAAATCGCTTGTTCATGATGACTACGGCATGTGGCGTATAGGCCACAAGGTGAGGGTTCGCAGGGATCTCTATAGGGCGCCACATCTCGAAGCGGCGGTGGTGGAGCTAATATTTCGACAAAATCGTGTTACGTAGACTGTTTATAGATATTTGCAGACAGTTTTCTTACGTGTTGGTCGGGGTAGGCAGCGCACGAAAGGATCGCCCATCAGGCCTGCAGGACACATGCAAACGGGACTGTGATTGTGCACCTGACAAATCGCTTGATGGCCGCAAACACCCGGACATGGATCAACGCACTTGCGATTAATGCATGCCCTGTTGGCTTGGCACTCAGCGTTCGAGGTACACTCAGGTCGACAATTGGGTGGCGCTCCCTTAAATTCGGGAAGACAGGAGCAGACCGCTTGACCGTGCACCTCCCGACATTGGGCATTCGAGCCACAGGGCGAGGGCAGACATGGATTAACATACTCGTGAACAAGTGCTAGAGTTATGGTTAGGCAAATAGATAATACGCTTGGAATTAGTAACTACAACAGCTACGTCAAGTTAGTTAAACGACTCTACTTAATAGATTGGAACTAGCTTACGTGCTGCAGGCTGGTTACAGTAGCGATATGGATCTCCAACATATCCCGCGACGCAGGAGCACATCGGCGTATGATTGACGACATTGCATTCGGCATTTTGTCCACAGCTACCTGGACAAGGATCGCGACACTTTTGCTGCTGACAGGCAAGATTAGATGGGCAGTCCGAATTAAGAATACACTCCGGTCGGCAGCCCTCATAGGGGTTACCAAAGAAATCGGGCAGGCATTGACATGCTCCGGCACCATTGCGCTGTATGCACTTGGCATTGGCACCGCATGGCGATGGTTGGCAAGGATTAATAATCTCCGTATCCTTTTCAATTGGCTGACACTGTGTAAATGGATCCCCCGTCAGTCCAGCGTCACAAACACACATAGCTGTATGTGAGACAACGCGACAAAGAGCGTTGGCGCCACAAAGGCCGGGACAAGGATCGCGACACTTTTGATTAATACACGCACGATTACTAGGACACTCGGAATTCACGACACATTCCGGTTTGCAGTAAGGGGGCGACCCCACAAAGTCTGCAAGACACGAACAGGATGGCGTCTCCCCAATGGCGCGGCACTCAGCGTTGGCTCCACAAGGTGATGGACGACAAGGATCTTCGGGCACAATGTCACGCTGTGGTGGCTCGATAATTACCTGGCAGCCCACAAATGGATTGCCTGTATAGTGTGGCAAGCAGGTGCAAAACGGATTGTGATTGACTACACTACACTTCGCACTGCGACCACAGGCGCCGGGGCAGGGATCGACACACTTTTGATTCACGCAGGCAAGCTGAGCCGAACACTCCGAGTTGCTGGTGCACTCTGGACGACATAATGGTGGTGTGCCTACATAGCCGGGCACACAGGAACAGACGGCCTGTTTATTGGCCTCTCGACATTGCGAATTCGGTCCGCATGGCGAAGGCTGGCAGGGCTGTATAACGTCAGCTGCTGTCAAGTGAAAGATTTAGGATGGTCATTCCAATTGGTCACTTTAACATTGTTTCATATTTACGTGGTATAGGCTGACACTGCAGGAATGCGTTGCCTGCGTAGCCTTCGGGGCATGTACACATCGGTATGTGATTAAGCACGGTACACAAGGCGTTGGGTGCACATGTGCCTGGGCAGGGATCGAAACACTTGTGCAGAGCGCAAGCGCGATCTCGCGGGCAGTCCAAGCTAGTAAGACATTCGGGACGACAACCGCTGTAGGGATTACCTTGGTACTCAGGTAGACATGTACAGGTGCCAGCATTGCATATGGCATTCGGACCACACGGCGAGGGATTGCAAGGATCGTTGGCTTCCACAGCTATAGTGCAAGAGATTATGCTACTGTTGGCATTGTTTTTAGTACCGAGCTTACGTTTTGGTGGTGGTTCCGGCTGACAATGGCTAAATGGATCGCCGGTATAGCCTGCTGGGCATGTGCAGCTGGGTGTGTGATTGATGACATTGCAAATGGCACCAAAGCCGCAGGAACCAGGGCAGGGGTCCCGACATTTTTCATTTATGCAGGCCTGACTGCTGGGACAGTCTGAGTTAATGCGACACTCGGGACGGCAGTTGGGTGGCACGCCCAGATAACCATTCAAGCAAGAGCACGATGGGGCCTCGCCATGTGGACGGCACTCGGAGTACGGACCACAAGGTGAAGGTACACAAGGATCAATCGGTTGCTGCTGCACAATTGCTGTAGGCGGCGCGGCTTTACCCAGATCGGAATGGGTTAAATAATGTATTAGGAGACAAGTGAAGCACTTACGAGGTATAGGTAAGCAGCGATAGAAGGCATCGCCAGTATAACCGTTCCGACAAGAACAAATAGGACTATGGTTGACCACTCGACATAGGGCATGCTCGCCGCAAGTACCTGGGCAGGGATCTACACACTTTTTGGCTACACACGCCTTGTCCACCACACACTCCGATGATATGGTGCATTCGGGTCGGCAGACTGGTGGTGCACCCACATATTCGGGAAGGCAAGAGCAAACAGCCTGCTCATTGCTTTCCCGGCACTGGGAGTTGGGGCCGCAGGGTGAGGGCTGGCAGGGATTCACATATTGCTTGATGGCTATAAAGGAAAGCAATAGACATCGATGTCTATATTGTTTCAATTGCTGAGGTTTGAGTAGCCTTACGTTGACGATCCTGTTGACACAGACGATATGGGTCACCGCTGTAGCCAGTTAAACAGCTGCAGCTGGGCACATGGTTGAGCACATTGCATACTGCATTGGGGCCACAGGAACCGGGGCAGGGATCTTGACACTTCTGTTGTTGGCAGGCAAGGTTGGAGGGACAATCGGAGTCGAGCACACATTCCGGTCGGCATCCTTCGTAGGGATTTCCGAAAAATCCCTCAAGACACTGACATGAGCCAGCATCCTGTCGTGATGTGCAACGAGCATTTATTCCACAAGGACTAGGGTTGCATGGGTCCAACTGATCCAACTGCTGAATTCTCTTCTCCACACACTGCACAAAGGGATCACCCTCCAGGTTGTCGGGACAGAAACAGCTCGGAGTATGTGATAGCACGCGGCACACAGCCGCTTGTCCACACAGGCCAGGACATGGATCCCGACACTTCTGCTTTATGCACGCCTGATGCGCTGGACACTCTGAACTAGTCACACACTCTGGACGGCAGTTGGGCGGTGTGCCGCTGTAGTCGGGCAAGCAAGTACATGAGGGTGTCTCGTTTATCTCGCGGCATTCGGCATAAGGTCCACAGGGTGAAGGTTGGCAGGCTTGCCGCGGTGGTGGCGCTGGGGCCTCGATAATCGGTTGACAGCTAACAAACGGATTGCCAGTATAGTGATCCAGGCAACGACAGAATGGACTGTGGTTCGTCACGTGGCATTGAGCATTGCGGCCGCAGACACCAGGACATGGATCACTGCATTTTTGATTGAGACACGCCAAATTCAAGGGGCATTCCGAGTTCGATGTGCATTCGGGTCGACAGAATGGTGGACTGCCGATGAAAGGCGTAATGCAAGAGCAGATGGCCTGTTGATTTATCACTCTACACTGAGAATTTGGACCACAAGGCGATGGCTGACATGGATTCTGCACGACGTCGAGTTCTGCAAAAGGTCAAACACGGTATAGTCGAACTGGAAACAGGTACAACCGTACATTGCTGATGGCTTACGTTTCACAGGGTTGCACGCTACAAAAGCATTGCCTTCCATGCCATCAGGACAGCGGCAGTTGGGTATGTGGTTAAGCACTTCGCAAATGGCAGTAGACGCACAAGTGCCAGGACAAGGATCAACACACTTATGACGCACACAAGCGAGATTGTGGGCACAATCCGTGTGAAGAACACATTCCGGACGACAGCCGACGAAAGGATCTCCGTGGTATTCAGATATGCAGGTGCATTGACCGTTATGGCACTGAGCATTAGCACCACATGGCGAAGGATTGCATGGGTCTTGAGGTGCAGGCAGGGCTTCAACTATTAGATAAACTAAGGATAAGTTTTTGCTATTGAGTTTGATCTAAGAATAGTTCTTACTTTTTTGAGGCGGCTCTGGATTGCAAACAATAAATGGATCACCGGTATAACCCACTAAACAACTACAAATTGGAGTGTGGTTGATTACATTGCACTGTGTGTTAAGCCCGCAGGAGCCGGGGCAGGGATCGCGACACTTTTGATTGATGCACGCCTGATGACTCGGACATTCAGCATTGATGGAACACTCGGGTCGGCAGCTAGGTGGCGTGCCCAGATAATTGGGCAGGCAGGAACACGATGGTGTTCCATAAATGTCACGACATTGCGAATTGGCACCACAAGGTGAGGGGACACAAGGATCAAGAGGCTCACGTTCAATTGCCACAATTGATGGAGCTAAAAATATCATGCAAAAGTCAGTCAGACTTCCATTACGACTTAATTTATATTCATTGGCTTACGCGGGATTTTATAGCAACGAGTAAAGGCATCGCCAGTAAATCCATTTAGGCAGGTACAGATGGGACTGTGGTTTCGAACACGGCACTCAGCCTGTTGGCCACAGACATTGGGGCACGGGTCAATGCATTTGCGATTAATACAAGCCTTATCAACTGCGCATTCGGAGCTACTAGTGCATTCAGGCCGACAGGCGGGTGGACTGCCAATAAATTCCGTTAGACAGGAGCAGACCGCTTGCGTGTTAACTTCGCGGCAACGCGAATTGGGACCACAGGGTGATGGTTGACAGGGATTCACATAGACAGGTTCGGCTATAAGAAATGTTGTGTAAGCATTTGGCTCCAAAGTTTTGGTCATCAGGACAGTCTTACGTGGTTCGTTTTCTACAATACGGCAGGAACTATAGGGATCGCCAGTGTACCCGTTTAGACAATTGCAGGTGGCCAAGTGGTTAATAACTTGGCACTCGGCATTCTGGCCACATGTGCCTGGGCAGGGATCACGACACTTTTGCTGCTGACAAACTCTATTTGATGGACAGTCTGAGTTGAGCACGCACTCTGGTCGGCAGCCCTCGTAGGGATTGCCAAAGTGTTCAGGTAGACACTGACAAGAGCCAGCACCGCCACGTTCCTCACACTTTGCATTGACGCCGCAAGGACTCGGATTGCAGGGCTGTATCTGCTCGACTGGTGCTTCCATAATGGGATTGCACTGGGCAAATGGATCACCAGTGAACCCGCTAACACACAGGCACATGGCCGTATGGCTGAAAACGCGACAATTCGCGTTAAGACCACAAAGTCCTGGACAAGGGTCTACGCATTTCTGATTGACGCAGGCCTGGTTGGTGGCGCACTCCGAGTTAGATATGCATTCTGGTCGGCAATTTGGTGGAGCACCCGAAAATTCGGGCAGGCAAGAACAAGATGGAGAATCACCTGAGACACGGCACTCAGAGTTGGGGCCACACGGTGACGGTTGACACGGATTTTGCGGCGTAACATCACGTTGCGGAACTACTGTAAAGAGTTGTTTTTGTATCTCTGGCAAGTTGCTTAAATTTAGAAGTGGCTTACTAATCTGTTCACATCGCACAAAAGGATTGCCCGATAAACCCGTGGGGCAACTGCAGAAGGGGCTGTGATTTACTATATTGCATAGAGCATTAAAGCCGCAGGTGCCGGGACAGGGATCACGACACTTCATGTTTTGGCAAGCTTGATTGGCCGCGCAATCCGAGTTGGTAACACATTCTGGTCGACATTGTGGCGGACTGCCGACATAATCGACCAAGCAAGAGCAGACTGCGGTCTGTTGTACCACACGGCACTGGCTGTTGGGTCCACATGGTGAAGGTTGGCAGGGATTCTGTGGCGCTGGTGCTGGTACAGGACGGCATTCAAAGAATGCATTGCCTGACATTTGATCTGGACAGCGACAAATAGGCACATGATTGTTGACCTCGCAAATCGCATTTATCCCACAGGTACCAGGGCAGGGATCGATGCACTTATTTTGTATGCAGGCACGATTATGTGGACAGTCTGTATTGAGAACACATTCCGGGCGACAGCCGACATTCGGATCACCTTGGTATTCGGCTATGCATGTGCATATTCCACCGTTGCATTGGGCATTAGCACCACACGGTGATGGGTTGCATGGATCGTCCCTTATTGGTGGCGAAGTTGCTGCAAAACGGTGCAAAGTGTCATGTTGGAATGTTTTTGGGTATATAACTAAACACCTACGTTCTGGTGGCCTAAGATTGCAGGCAGTGAATGGATTACCAATGTAACCCTCGCTGCAGGCACAGAGCGGCGTATGGTTTATTACGCTACAAATGGCATTTAAGCCACATGCACCTGGGCAGGGATCGCGACATTTCTGATTAATGCATGCCTGCTGGCTGGGACATTCCGAATTAATGATACATTCAGGACGACAATTGGGTGCCTGACCTATAAACCCTGCTAGGCAGGAACACGCTGGAACTCCATTAATATTGCGGCACTCAGAGTGCGGGCCGCAGGGTGTGGGCACGCAGAGATCACGCAACGGTTCACGTTGCACTTCAATTGGCGGCGCTGTAGGACACGAATAGACTTGGGTAGAGTTCGGCTAACGAGTAGTAGATAACTTGGCTTACGTGGAATTGGGAAGCATTTTGTAAAGGCATCGCCAGTGAAGCCACTGACACAAGTGCAGATAGGACTGTGGTTGCGTACTCGGCACATCGCATTGCTGCCGCAGGTGTTGGCCACGCAGGGATTGACACATTTCTGATTCAGACAAGCCTTGTCCACAGTGCATTCCGATGAGATTGTGCACTCGGGTCGGCAGGCAGGTGGGGCGCCAATGAACTGGGGCAGACACGAGCAGACGGCCTGCTCATTTGTAACGCGACATTGTGAGTTAGGACCACACGGCGTGGGCTCACACGGATTCGAGTATTCGTTACGTATAGCTAAAGCAAATATATATGTGCAACGGTTAAGAATGCCAATTGGACAAGTAGGAGATTGCTTACGTTCGACAGGACGTGTACAAAGTTGATACGGATCGCCTATGTAGCCGGGTAGACAATTGCAGGATGGCAGATGGTTAATAACCTGACAAGCGGCGTTTTGCCCACAGGTACCGGGGCAAGGATCCTGACACTTTTGCTGCAAGCAGGCACGATTCGATGCGCAATCAGAGTCTAGCATACACTCGGGTCGACAACCATCGTAGGGATTTCCAAAGTATTCCGGCAGACATTGGCAAGATCCAGCTCCGTCACGCTCGCGACAAATGGCATTTGCTCCACAGGGACTGGGGCTGCAGGGTGTACGCACTTCGATGTCGCGTTCAATTTCTGGGCTGCACTGCACGAAAGGATCGCCAATGAAACCTTGCTGGCAGATGCATTGCACCACATGGCTGACTACGCGACAGTCAGCATTCAAGCCACAGCGCCCTGGACAAGGATCAGCACACTTCTGGTTGATACAGGCCAGCTGACTGCTGCAGTCTGAGCTGGTGACACACTCTGGTCGGCAGTTCGGTGGACGTCCTATATAGGTTTCGAGACAGGAACAAGCGGGCGCCTCGCCAATGGCACGACATTGAGCGTAGGGGCCACAGGGCGATGGCTGGCATGGATCAGTTGGCTGAATGTCACGTACAGGTTCAACTAAGGATGGCTTATTATAGAAGTGTTTTTCAAAGATTTCTTAGAAAATGCCCTTACTTTGGGGTTGACAACGTATGAAGGGATTGCCGGTGTAGCGGGTAGGACAGGTGCAGAAGGGACTGTGATTGACAACAGCACAGTTGGCGCCCACCCCGCAAGTACCAGGACATGGGTCTCCACAATGCTGATTGAGACACGCTTGGGTAGGCGCACATTCGGCATTAGAGGTACATTCGGGCCTACAGGTTGGTGGTGCACCAATGTAGCTTGGCAAACAGGAGCACACAGCTTGCTGGTTGACTTCGCGGCACTGAGAGTTTGGACCACAGGGCGACGGCTGGCAAGGATTGGTGGTGATAACATTTTCTGTAGACAAATGTCGAATATTAGTAGGGAAGGCAGAAATAGATTTCCACATCGACGTACTCGGAACGGGCGTGCATCGTATAAAGGCGCTGCCAGCGGTACCATCGGGGCACCTGCACATGGGTATGTGATTAATGACATCGCAAATGGCATTCTCGCCACAAGTGCCCGGGCATGGATTAGAGCATTTGTTGCGCAGACAGGCCTTGTCACGCGGACATTCAGAGTTAAGCACACATTCCGGACGGCAACCGGTATAGGGATCACCATGGAACTCGGGCAAGCAATTACAGATACCGTCGTTGCAATGGGCATTTGGACCACACGGCGAAGGTTGACAACGGTCAACATATTCGTCTGGAGATTATAACCAGTTAGAGATACTTGACCTTTGGCACTTAAATGGGAAACTCACTTAGGACGGGCTCTGGTGGTGCCAGACGACAACTGCTAAACGGATCACCTGTATAGCCTAAAGGACAAGTACATATCGGTGTGTGACTGATGACACTGCATTCCGCTCCAAAGCCGCAAGACCCAGGGCAGGGATCTATACACTTTTCGCGTATACACGCCATGTTCGAGGCGCACTCTGCACTAATAGTACACTCTGGTCGGCAGTTTGGCGGTGTGCCTATGTATCCTAGTAGACATGTGCAGGATGGAACGCCTTGTACATTGCGGCACTGGCTATTAAGTCCACAGGGCGTCGGCACACAAGGATCACGTTCAACACGGTCAATGGCAGGGGTGGGTGCTGAGTTGGGAAAATCAATATCGCTATGATATACTCTACTTGGAATAGGATTAGTTTGCTTACGTGGCAGGGTATAACAACGTGTAAAAGGATCGCCCGTAAAACCGCGACGACACAGACAAAGCGGACTGTGATTATGAACGCGGCACTCGGCATTGACGCCGCATGTGCCCGGACAAGGATCCTGACAGCGTTGACTCACGCATGCTTTTTCGGTGGCGCACTCAGTGCTCAACACACACTCTGGTCGACAGCTCGGTGGTAAACCGATGTAGAGCTCGAGACAGGAGCAAACCGCTTGGCCATTTAGCTCGCGGCATTGGGAATTGGGACCACATGGTGAGGGACGACAGGGTTGAGTGGGTTCGGCGAGACGTATAGCTGTAAAGGGTATCTTGTAGTTGTTGTTCAGGTGCTGAGTTTGGTGGGGCTTACGTTGAACTGGTTCCACATGGCAGTAACGATACGGATCACCAGTGTAACCGCTGCGACATGTGCACGTTGGAAGGTGGTTCGTTACCCGGCAGTCGGCATTTGTGCCACAGGTGCCAGGGCAGGGATCGCGACACTTCTGCTGTTGACACGCTTTATTCGATGGACAGTCGGAATTACGTACGCATTCAGGTCGACACGACTGATAGGGATCGCCAAAGTAATCGGGAAGGCACTGACAAGAGCCAATACCATTGCGCTCACGACAGACGGCGTTCGATCCACAAGGATTTGGCTCGCAGGGTGTGACCTGTTCATTTACTATCCGTTCTGTTCTCGGGAAAGATTGTTGCAGAAAGAGAGAGGTTGGAAGAGAAGAGAGTTTTGGCAAAAACTTTAATAGTTGTTCCTTTGTATTTCAATTTTAGTACCAACGAACACACCTGGCAGTGTCTTTAGCTTAAGCATTTTGCAATTTATTAGTCCAATCGGGGTTTGGCTTTTGGCAGTGGGATTAGAGCACGGATTAGGTGTTGGTTTTCTTCAATTAATATTTTTAAGTTTTCACTTAAAGTGCTTTCGGCGCGTTAAGTTTAGTTTTTAGTGTTGTTAAACGCTGTGCGTTGCGTATTGTGGTGCGGTGCGCAGTGTTCTTGTGCAGTGTTACATAACGTAAAATGCATATTTTGTTTTCATACGTGGCATGACGTAATTAAAACAAGTGTTTCGTGTCATCTTATATCAATCGATTTATTGCATTTGTTAATTAAATTAAATATTTGTCACTACAGAGTTATAGATCTAAGTACTAGTTCATAATATAACTAATTGCTAATAATCATTATGCGCTTATTAGTTTCATGTTATTTTTGGAATTGTTTATAGTCCTTTGGCGAACCGTTGTTACAAATAAGGTAAAAAAGGCAAAACACTTTGGTCGATAGCAACGCAGTACTCAATTTGGGAGATTTTTTTGGTATATTTAGAGTTTCCAATTGGGGTTAGGGTACAAAATTCAGAGGTTAGGTTGTGGATTTGTACGATTTTGGGCCAAGCAAAATAAATAAGTAAAAGCATTTCATGGGTTCAAAATTGAATCGCACAACTGGATCAAAATATTACTTTCCAAAGCATTAAAACAACAAAGTCAAGGGTTAGGTCTGCTCAAGGCGGTCGACTGAGACAGATATATATAAGGCAACAAAAAGGCGAGGCAAGTTTGCATATTGTATTCAGGCGTTAAGGGCGTTTAAAAGCAAATATAATAAATTTCAAAATATAATCTTAAATTAATTAAATACGTTGGCTACTGCCGCACACAAACACTTCCAAAGCCAGCAACAGTTCAGACAACTCGTACAGAACTGTGTAGATTTAAATTTGCATTTTGCTCAAGTGTTGATAAACAGGTGGAATACTTTGAATATTTTTAAAACACTTATTTTGCAATGCATTGTGCGTGTGTGTGCGATAGCCAAAAATTGCAATGTAAATTCGTGTAAATTTTTTGTGTAAATATCTCAATAACTAAGCGCATTAGAACAAGTTGGGGGTGTGTGAAGTGATTTGATGCACGTTGGATGCGAAATACATATAAGTAGTGCTAAAACATATAAAAATCGAGACTGCTCGATGCATGAGCTAGAACTATTCCTTACATATCGTGCGTCAATTTATATAAGCTTAATATTCGACATATATTTTCGCAGATCAATTGAAAATTTTAAGAGAAACAAAAATCAGACGAAGCTACATATGTTATCCATTTAATGCCTATTTTAGTTTGGTATTGATATTTGATATTCTTTAGATACCTCTTACTTCCTAAATTCCTTAGATCATATAGGCGGACAGAAATAAAGACTGACGGACAAATTATATTTATATTATGGGCTCTGTAAATTTCTTTTATTTTTTTAGAAGTAATTTAAATCAAACTGTCAGAGAAATTCAAACAACTCCAAGTGCATCACTAAACATAACAAAAACACCTTTGTTAATAGTTCGAATGCGCATTTAACGAATGTGAAACTGATGGGTCGTATGGGAATAATATGTATCACTTAAGATCAGGGGAGATTTATAATAACAATATTTAAATAATAAAATACGATTTGTTTTAAGAAGCACTGGGTGTCAGTTTCACATTCAGATTTCTCTATTAAGGCGTAAACAGTTGCGAATACATGTAATTGCAGCGATTCTTCAGTAAAGCTGTGACTATTAAGCGGATAAACAAGTAGGTGGGCGATGGACGTCCATTAAAGCAACCAAAACCAAGCAAGTTTACGCCTTGACCTAACAACTATATTGTGTGTGTAATAAATGAAAACGGTTTCCTACCTTGTTCCGGTTGGCAGCCCGTGAAAGGATCTCCAGTGTAGCCCACATCGCATGTGCAAATGGGTTGATGATTGGCCACGTTGCAGCGGGCATTAAATCCGCAGGCGCCCACACAAGGGTCGGCACACTTCTGCCGTATACATGCTTTAGTGGGTGAACATTCTGGGTTGATGGTGCACTCGGGTCGGCAGTTGGGCGGAGTGCCAATAAATGTAGCTGCGCACGAGCAAGCTGGATTTCCATTCAGCTCTTTGCACTCCGAATTCGGTCCACATGGTGATGGTACGCAAGGATTGCTTGGGCCCACTGGCGTGGGCTTGCGTTCTTCCTGGTAGCAGCGAGTGAATGGATCACCGGTATAGCCCGTATTGCAAGAGCAAGATGGATTATGATTAATCACTTGACAGCGCGCAAATTGACCGCAAGCTCCTGGACAGGGATCAACGCATTTCTTCTGTATGCAAGCTGTTTGCAGCGAACACTCTGAGCTAACAATGCACTCAGGCTTGCACGCTGGTGGTGAGCCCAACATGCCTGGCTGGCAGGCACAGACAGCGCCCTGGGCGGAGACATGGCATAAGCTATTGGGTCCGCACGGATTTGGTTGGCATGGATCCTTGGCCACAGGGGTCTCTTGGCGACAGTGGACAAATGGATCGCCCGTGTACCCTTGCAAACAGCTACATATAGGTATGTGGTTTGAGACATCACATTGTGAGTTCTGGCCACAGGTGCCGGGGCATGGATCGACGCATTTCTTGTTCAGGCAAGCTTTGTTTGGTGAACAATCGGTGCTGAGTGTGCATTCTGGACGACAGCCGCTATAGGGATCACCCTGGTATTCAGGCAGGCAGCTGCAAATTCCGTTGCGGCATTCGGCGTTGGCACCGCATGGCTGCAGGTCACATGGATCCTGTGATGTAATTTGTGGTTCCGTTGTTTTTTCAACAACCTCAACACATTGCACAAACGGATCGCCAGTAAAGCCACCGCGGCACGTGCATATAGCCAGATGATTTTGTATCCGGCACTCGGAGTTAATGCCGCAGGAGCCTTCACATGGATTGCGGCATTTTTCTGCAATGCAGGCACGATCTGAGGCGCAATCTGTGTTCACAATGCACTCTGGCCGGCAGTTTGGAGGTGCCCCAATGTAGTTTGGTAGACAGGAGCAGGATGCCTGTTCGCCGCGCACACGGCACTCCGAATAGAGGCCACAGGGTGAAGGCTGGCATGGATTCTTTTCCTTGGGTGTGTCCTTGGGCTCGGCAACTTCGGGTGCTGGATAACATCGAGCGAACGGATCACCAGTCATGTCTTGCGGACAACTGCAGATGGGATTGTGGTTGATCACCTCACACTTGGCATTGGTGCCGCAAGTGCCGGCGCACGGATTGGCGCAGCGGAACTTATGGCACGCCTTATTCTGTGGACACTCGGCATTTACTGTACATTCCGGTTTACAATTGGGCGGTGCGCCAATGAATGTCTCCAAACAGGAACATACGGCTAAGCCATTGGACAAACGGCACTTGCTGTTAGGGCCGCATGGCGAAGGGCTGCACGGGTCACCGACTGGTGCTGGTATTGTTGGTTCGACGCGTCGACAATTGGAGAACGGATCGCCAGTGTATCCATCGTTGCAAACGCAATTTGGCACATGGTTGAGCGCATAGCATTGAGCATTTGAACCGCAAATACCGGGGCAGGGATCTTGACATTTATTCCTTATGCAAGCCTTATCCGTGGGACAGTCTGAGCTAAGCACGCACTCTGGACGACAGCCATCATAGGGATTGCCCTGATACTCGTCAATACACTTGCAGGCTGCGGCGCCATTGCGCTCGATGCATTCGGCATTGGCACCACATGGTGAAGGCTCACATGGCTTGGGCTGCTCCTCACGCTGCAACACGCACTGTACAAAAGCATTGCCGGCATAGCCAGGCGGGCATGAGCAGGAAACGGAGTGGCCGATAACGCGGCACTCGGAATTAGTGCCACAGGAGCCTGGACAGGGATCGCGACACTTGTTGTTTATACAGGCCTGTGTAGAGGGGCAATCTGGATTGATGATGCATTCTACACGGCAGTTGGGGGGTGATCCAAAATACTCGGGCAGACATTGGCAAACAGGTCCATTATCATCGGCTTTACATATTGAGTTGGGTCCGCAGGGGGATGGCACGCATGGATCGCTTGGAGGTTGTTCTTGATCTACGTCCTTTGGCGTGGGTATTTCAGTGCAGCCCTTGAACGGATCACCAGTAGTGCCCGGTGGACAGCCACATATGGGACTGTGATTGATAACCTCACAGCGTGCTTCGATGCCACATGCTCCAGCACAGGGATCCACGCACTTCCGGTTGACACACGCTTGCACTGCTGAGCACTCGCTAGACACGACGCATTCAGGTCGGCATTGAGGTGGTGCTCCAATGAAGCCTTCCAGGCATGAGCAGACCGCATGTCCATTAACATCGCGACACTGACTATTAGCACCACAGGGTGAGGGCGAGCAGGCCTTGATCTCAGGCGTACTTTCAATCGGTTTTGGACGGCAGTTGGTGAACGGATCACCCTCATAGCCTTGTTGGCAAGAGCAGACGGGTATGTGATTCATAACCTCGCAGACAGCATTATTGCCGCAGGTTCCTGGGCAGGGATCCGTGCATTTGTTGCGCATGCAAGCCTTATCCCGGGAACAATCCGCAGACAGTGTGCATTCAGGGCGACAACCCTCGTAGGGATTACCCTGATAGTTGTTCTGACAGCGACACTCACCGCCAAAGCAGTCGGCATTCGGTCCGCAGGGGTTGGGACTGCATGGATCATCGGGTCGCGGTACAACCTTTACCTCTGGCAGCTTACTGCAGCGTACAAACGGATCACCAGTGAAGCCGTCTATGCAGTTGCAAATTGGCAGATGGTTAAGAACATGACATTTGGCCTCAAATCCACAGGAGCCGGGGCAAGGGTCGCGACACTTCTGATTGATGCACGCCTCAGTGGATCCACATTCCGAGTTCAGCACACACTCAGGTCGACAACGCGGTGGAGCGCCAATAAAGTCTGGCAGGCAAGAGCAGGCCGGACTACCGCCAACAATTTGGCACTTAGAGTTAGGGCCGCAAGGTGACGGCACACAGGAAGGTGCAGGCGGTTCAGGTGTGGTCACATCGTGCGTAATCGCTGCAAAGGATCAATTGTTAGTTTTGAGAATTTTCATCGGATTCCGTTAAATACTTACGTATCTTGGAACATTGCACGAAAGGATCACCAGTCATACCGCGTGGACATGTGCAAATAGGGCTGTGGTTTTTGGTGCTGCAGATGGCACGTATTCCGCATGTGTGGAGGCAGGGATCTACGCACTTATTGTTCACACAGGCACGCTCTGAGGCGCATTCTGCGCTGACAACGCACTCGGGTCGGCAGTTTGGTGGTTGGCTGATAAAGCCTGACTGGCAAGAGCAGACCGCTTGGTTGTTGATACTGCGGCAATTGCTGTTCGGTCCGCAAGGCGATGGCACGCATGGATTTACTGGTGGCGGAGGTGTAACCGGTATCGGTCGACAGCTAAAGAACGGATCACCGCTATAGCCCGCCGGGCAATTGCAGGTGGGCACATGGTTATCTACGGTACATATGGCATACTCTCCGCACATGTTAGCGCACGGATCAATGCACTTGAAGCGCACGCACGCCTGTGCTAGACTACAGTCATCGTTGGTTTCGCATTCGCGACGGCACCCTCGCTGAGCATCGTAGGGATTGCCCTCGAAGCCATCGTGACAGTAGCAGGCGCCGGCACCATTGCGTTCTCGGCACTCTGCGTGTGGGCCACAGGGCGAGGGCTCGCAGGGTGACGTGGGCGGTTGAGTAGGCAGTACTGGCGCTATGAGCTGACAACCGAAAAGAGGATCACCCTCGTAGCCATCGGCGCAGGAGCAAACCGCGTTGTGTTGGACAACCTGACAGACGGCGTTGTTGCCGCATGAGCCGGGACAAGGATCAATGCAGCGTTCCTGCTGGCAAGACAGATGATTTTGACATTCATCGTTGTTGGTGCACTCTGGTCGACAGCTAGGCGGACGTCCAATATAGTTTGCCTGGCAGGAGCAGGCTGCCTGCTGTCCAATCTCACGGCAAATTGAGTTCGGACCACAAGGTGAGGGTACACACGGATTCTCGGTACTTTTGCCCACATCTGTCACACAGCCCGAGATTGGGTCACCGGTCATGCCTGGCACGCAGCTGCAGATGGGATTGTGGTTAACCACTTGGCACTTGGCATTATCTCCGCAAGCACCACGACAGGGATCGGCGCATTTCTGATTGATACAGGCACGATTTTGTGCGCACTCCGAGCTGGCCACACATTCGGGCTTACAGCTGGGTGGTGCTCCAATGTAACCTTCCAGGCAGTTGCACACCGCATGGCTGTTAGTTTCATGACACTGACTATTGGGTCCACATGGTGAGGGCTGGCAAGGATTCTCCGGACGCCGGGTTACGACTTCAGTAAGTGCGCACGAACGGTGTGGATCGCCTGTGTAACCATCGAAGCACATGCAATTTGGTGCATGGTTTAATACGCGACATTCAGCATTGATGCCACAGGCACCGGGACAGGGATCCTGGCATTTGTTGTTGATGCAGGCACGTGAACGATCGCAATCGGCATTTTGTACACATTCGGGTCGACAACCACTGTACGGATCACCAAAGTACTCAGGCAAGCATGCGCAAGAGCCGGCGCCGTTGCGTTCACGACAGATAGCATTGGCACCGCATGGGCTTGGATTACATGGATTACGAGGAGCTTCCGTTGGCGTGACTGTAGTAAGTAAATGTGCAGGAGAAAATAATGCAAATATATATTAGAGATATGAGATGCATAAAGACTAGAATGATTTATACTTTGTTGTATAACAGCACAGCCTGAGAAGGGATCTCCGGTGTAACCAGGCTCGCATTGGCAGTTCGGATTATGCTTGATAACGGTACACTGTGAGTGTATCCCGCATGCACCGATACATGGGTTAGCACAGCGCTGATTAACACAGGCCAAGTTGGCTGGACAATCGGGACTAGACATGCACTCGGGTCGGCAGTTGGGAGGCCGTCCGAGATAGTCGGGTAGGCAGGAGCATGCAGGTGAACCGCGCACATCGACGCATTTGGAGTTTGGTCCGCAGGGTGAGGGTACACAGGGATTACCAGATTCTTTGGGTGTTGGTTCCACTACATAGCCAAGCCAAGCCAGACATGCCAGATAGTTGAAGTAGGTGGATACACAAACACATTTACACATATACATAGTATAGTTGGGAAATTCAGATAGTGTAGAGTAATTGGTAGAGTGTACATAAAATCAAAACATAAATTAGAAAAAATAAAGAACATTAAAGTGAAGGATTTATATACATGCAGGAAGGAAATAGATAGCCTCCGCCAGCTGGACAGGATTATACATAAATTCAACTCCAACCCTATCCCTCTCTGTCCAACTGGCTTAAGCATCAGTTTTTGCTACTCATGCTTACGTAGAACGCGAGTGCATCGATTGAAGGGGTCTCCAGTATAACCTGGGGCACAGGAACATGCAGGATAGTGGTTAATAACCTGGCAACGCGCTTCAATGCCACAAGTGCCTGGGCATGGATCAACACACTTCTGATTCTGACAGTTAAGATCTTGTGCGCAATCCGAGCTAACAATGCATTCGGGCCTACAGTTGGGCGCAGAGCCAATCATACCGGGCTGACAGGAGCAGACGGCATGGTTGTTTATTTCGCGACATTGACTGTACGGACCGCAGGGTGAAGGCACGCAGGGATTTTCATTGATTATAGCTAGGAATGGTAAAGGGAAAGATGTCAGTTGTGCGCAAGATCCTTGGTTGGTTTGTAAACCTACGTGGTTCAGGTAGTTGTGGTATTTCGCGACATGCACTCGATGGGTTTCCAGTATAACCAGCTAAGCAGAGACAGCTGGGCAAGTGATTAGACACGCGACACTCCGCGTTTAAGCCACAAACACCCGGACAAGGGTCCACGCATTTCTGATTGATGCAAGATCTTTCACGTGAGCAGTCGCTGTTTACCACGCACTCCGGACGGCAGCCGCTATACGGATCACCAAAATATTCTGGTAGGCACGTACAGGAGCCAGCCCCATTACGTTCCCGACACTCGGCATTCGGACCGCAAGGCGAAGGTAAGCAGGGTGTTAAACGTTCTTCAGGCGTGGCAATAGCTAAGGGTCAAACATAGCAGGTAGAAATTAGATCTTCTCTTAAGGAGCTCTGAACGGAGCTATAGGCTTACGTTGCGGATTGCAGCCAGCAAATGGATCGCCAGAGTAGCCGCTTTCGCAGGTGCAAACGGGTGAGTGATTGACCACGTTGCAAAAAGCATTAAAGCCGCACGAGCCGGGACATGGATCCTTGCAACGCTCGTTGATACAAGCCAGATTACTGGGGCATTCCGAGTTTTGTGTGCATTCCGGGCGACAATTTGGTGCGCGTCCAATATAGTTGGGCAGGCATGAACAGACGCCAGTTTCGCCAACCACGCGACATTGCGAGTTTGGACCGCAGGGACTTGGTACGCAAGGATTCTCATTGGATTTGGGAGCTTCGGGCTCTTGCTGCCAGGGTGCGCAACGCACAAACGGATCGCCACTATAGCCAGCTGGGCAGGAGCAAATGGGATTGTGATTGGTCACCTTACAAACGGCTTCATTACCGCAAGTGCCTGGACATGGGTCTACACAGCGCAGATTAAGGCACGCCTTATCTTGCGAGCACTCAGAGCTAACCGAGCACTCGGGACGACAGGCAGGCGGTGCACCAATATAGTTAGTAATGCACGAGCAGACCGCATGTCCATTCACCTCGCGGCACTGGCTATAGGGACCGCATGGTGATGGTTGACATGGTTGCACAGGTGGCGCCACTACAAAATTGGGGTGAAATATTACTAGACCGATTTTAGCCGTTTTTTAAGGAATACTCTACATTTGGGTATTTCACGGCAGTACTGTGACGGATTGCCCGTATAACCGGATGGACAACTACAGCTGGGCGAGTGATTGATGACGTGACACTCGGCGGCAATTCCGCATACGCCTGGACAGGGATCTCGGCACTTGTTGTTAAGGCAGGCACGATTTTTAGAACAGTCGCTGTTGAGCACACACTCCGGGCGGCACTCTGTGTATGGATCGCCACTATATTCCGGCAGGCAGGTGCAGGAGCCGACGCCGTTCCGTTCTTTACAAAGAGCATTGACACCACAAGGACTGGGATTACAGGGTTCGGCAATTTCGGGTGGTAGAATAACTGGGAAAAATGCATAGATTTAACATAAGGAATTGGGTCTTCACAGAGCTTTAAACTCTTACTTTGTGGACTACACTCAGAGAATGGATCGCCGATGTAGCCATTGAGGCAACGGCAAATTGGTCTATGATTATTTACAAGGCAGGTTGATTGAATGCCACAGGTGCCCACGCAGGGGTCCTGGCAGCGTAGATTAATGCAGGCTAAGTTGCCAGCACACTCGGAGTTGGAGGTACACTCGGGCCGACAATTTGGCGCCCTACCCACATAATTTTGCAAGCATGAACAGACGGGCTGCTCATTAGCCGCCGACACCCTACACTGCGAGTTGGGTCCGCATGGTGAAGGCACACACGGATCGATGCGATTGCTTACGATGGGGCGTTCTACATTTACCAATACACCATATATGATAACAGCATGCACCAAAAAAAGCCATATAAAATCGTACATAAAGGAAAGAAAGATATATATATATATATATTGTATGGTTGATAGATATGATTCTTGGCATGGGATGAAATGAGGTAAGCGAGCCGAAGCAAGCTTGTATTTTATGAATGGATGTAACGATGTTTTCTTACTTTCTTCGAGTAGACAGCGTACGAAAGGATCACCACTGTAGCCAGGGCTGCAGGAGCAAATGGGATTGTGATTTACGACGCGACAGAGCGCATTGTTGCCGCATGTGCCGGGGCAAGGATCTTTGCAGCGTTCGTTAATGCAGGACTTGTCCTGGCTGCATTCCGAACTGCTCATGCATTCGGGCCGGCAGTTAGGTGGTGCGCCCACATAATTTGGAATGCATGAGCAGACTGCATGACCGTTGAGTGCGCGGCAGTTGCTATATAAGCCGCATGGTGAGGGTTGACATGGATTTTCGGGCACAATAGGATCGGGATCTAGACACATTAAAGAGTGTGCTATTAATTGGGAGTGTTCTAAACGTGCTTCTATATATTAGGTCAGTCTTACAGCGTGGTGATTCAGGTATTAAATGGCAGCCCACTATGGGATTTCCTGTATAGCCTGGCAGGCATTCGCAGTTGGGCGCGTGATTAAATACGGCACATAGCGCACTATGGCCGCACATACCCGGACATGGATCGACGCACTTCTGGTTGACACAGGCACGCGTTTTGGGGCAATCCGAGTTGATCACACACTCGGGTCGGCATTCGACGTACGGATCGCCAAAGTATTCTGGCAAACATTTGCAGGCTGCGGCTTGATTACGCTCCTCACATAGAGCGTTCAGACCACAAGGGCTGGGGCGACAGGGTTGTGTGGTTTCTACGGGTGCTGTGTAGTTAACAGACAACATGATTGAGTGCATTGACATAAAAGGTTCGGGGAAAGTGAGTTTAAAGAAAGGGACCTACTTTCTAAGATCTTGTAGCAGCCGGAAAATGGATCTCCTGTGTAGCCTTGCTGGCACATGCACACGGGCGCGTGGAAGCTGACATGGCAGACCGCGTTATTGCCACAGGAGCCAATGCATGGATCGGCGCAGCGTGCATTCATGCAGGCCATACGAGCCGGGCACTCAGAATTAATGCTGCATTCGGGCCGGCAAGCAGGAGGACGTCCTATGTAGTTGTTGAGGCAGGCGCAGACGGCACCGCTACTTGCGACTTGGCACTGTGAGTTAGGGCCGCAGGGCGAAGGCACGCAGGGATTAACTGGCTGTATGGGATCGGGTATGGGTGCTGGTTCTACAATCATGGCAAGGTTGAATTATTTAAATTGATGCTGTCTAACAAGGGGGGACTATGGAAGACATACTTTGCTCGGGCACGCACTGATGGAATGGATCACCAGTATAACCATCAAAGCAGCTGCAGATGGGCGAATGATTCGTTGTTCGACAGCGCGCATTGTAGCCACAGGTGCCGGGGCAGGGATCGCGGCATCTCTGATTAATGCAGGCCCTATCTGAGGTACACTCTGCACTTGTCAAACACTCCGGCTTGCAGTTGGGTGGATTGCCCATATAATCTGGCAAGCAAGCGCAGACTGGACGACTCTCAACAACATGACAGGTGCTAAAGAGGCCGCAGGGGGACGGTCTGCATGGATCTTTGGGCAGTGGCAGGTACATATCTACAATCAGGCATGTGGGATCATAGTTTAATCAGAGACTCTATATCGCTCAATTGGGAGTGCATACTTGTGGGTCGCTCCACGCAGGCGCGTAATGGATTTCCTGTGAAACCTGGCTCACAACTGCACACGGGTTGATGATGAGCAACGCGACAAACCGCATTAAAACCGCACGCATTCGCGCAGGGATCGCGACACTTCATATTGATGCAAGCCTTGCTACCGGGACAGTCGCTGTTTTGCACACACTCGGGTTGGCAATTAATGTATGGATCACCAAAATAATTTTGAATGCAGCTGCATGAGCCAGCACCGTTGCGTTCGCGACAAATGGCATTTGCACCACATGGCGATGGATAGCATGGATCAGTGGGTACATCGAGCACCACAACTGGCATAAACATGGACATAGGCATAGGAAGAGCAAGCAGGTTGATGATGAATATAATAAATTAAAGATATAGATAAATATACAGAATAGGCTTACAAGCTAGACATTGACATACATAAGAAATAGCTAAAAATTATCTAGTCGAGAGTGTTGAACTGTAGATAATACCCTGTACCCAGGTCTACGAATTTATTATTCTATACTTAAAAAAAATGCAACATATTAATAATATATTGCATTTTTTTTAAATAACCATTTTAAAGAATCTTTATCTGAATATGATGTATGTTTGGAATTTTCATTTAAAATAACTTCTATCAGCATGCATGATACATTTTTGATTCTGTGTCATAAGCGCATTCAAATCTCTCAAATTCTTTATAGTAGTGCTTCTAAGTTTCATTTGCGCAACTCTTCGTGGGTACAAGGTAAAGGTAGATGATAGAGTGATGAAAGGATATGTACACAATACAAAGAACATGCATGAAATGAGAACCATAAGCCCTTAGTCTATAATACCACTGAAAAAAACATTTAACATTAACCAGGCAAATAGGCGGTTGAGGTGCATCACAGTAATGCAACTGACCGCGTTGAAGAGATTGCAAATAGTCAAATAAGATGTACTCACTTTGATGCATGTTGCAACCCGTGTACGGATCACCTTCGTAACCTTCAAGACAACTGCACTTGGGCTGATGATGCTGTGTATTACACAACGCATTGAAGCCACAAGTGCCAATGCAGGGATCTTCGCAGCGCTGGCGTATGCAGGCGCGATTCGAAGGGCAGTCCTGGTTAATAACGCATTCGGGTCGGCAGCTGGGTGGTGCACCGAACATGCCCTCCAAGCAAGAGCACTCTGCACGATTGTTCACATCGCGGCACATGGCATTTGGACCACAGGGGTTGGGTAGGCAGGGATTGACAGCGGGTCGTGATTCAGGCGCTGTAGTAAGGATCAAAAGTTGAGAATAAGTTGACTTATTTGTTTGGTTGCCGTTACTTACGTTTAGGAACACATTGCTCGAATGGATCTCCTACATATTCACTGGGGCAAGTACAGATGGGATTGTGATTGTTCACTTGACACTTGGCATTGAAGCCGCATGTGCCACTGCATGGATCGGCGCACTTTTGATTAATACATGCCAAATGCTGAGCACACTCTGAGCTAACTACACACTCTGGGCGGCATGTGGGTGGTGCGCCAAAGTAACCAACCTGACAGCTGCATGTTGGATGACCCTCAACTGTGCGGCATATACTATTCGGTCCACAAGGATTGGGCTCACACACGCTGATGGGTCCAATGGCAGTGCGTTTGCAGCCTACGAAGGGATCGCCCTCGAAACCACGCGTGCAACTGCAAGTGGGCAAATGGTTGATCACTCCGCACTCGGCATTAGGACCGCATGCGCCAGTGCAAGGATTTCGGCAGTGCTGCTTAATGCAGGCCAATGACGATGGACATTCCGAATTATATATACATTCTGGTCGACAGCCGGTGTTGTATGGATCCCCAAAGTAGGGCTCAATGCAGCTGCACCGAGCAGCGTCGTTATGCGGTGTGCATACTGCATTCTCTGCGCACGGATTTGGATAACAGGGATTGATGTGATCGTGTGGTTCTGTGGTAGATTAATAAAGATAGTTACGTATATCCATTCAAAATACAATTTTCAACTTACTCTGTTCTATGACCTTTGAGCAGCCCACGAAGGCATCGCCCTCGTATCCTGCGTCGCAGCTGCAATGAGCTGAGTGCGCAACTACCGTGCAGCGGGCATTGTGTCCACAAGTGTTCGCGCATGGATTCTGACATTTTTCCTGTATGCATGCCTTATCGGTGGGGCATTCACTGCTTAGCGTGCACTCGGGTCGGCAGTATGGGGGACTGCCTATATAATTGGCAACACACGAGCACACTGGTCGATTCTGTTTGATCTGGCATATGGAGTTGGGACCGCACGGCGATGGTACGCAAGGATTTGCTGGTGATTTGCCATCTGGTGGCGGTTCAGGCACGCGCGAGCAAGACACGAATGGATCACCCTCAAACAGTGCCTCACATGAGCAAATCGGATTGTGATTCAGAACTTCACACCGCGCACCAATGCCGCAAGTACCTGGGCAAGGATCGGCGCAGCGTTGATTGATGCACGCCTGGTTGGGCGCACACTCTGTGCTAACAACGCACTCTGGCTGGCAAACTGGTGGAGCACCCTTGAAATTGGGTAGACAGGAGCAAGCGGCATAACCGTCAGCTGAAGCCAGGCAACGCGAGTTCGGGCCACAAGGCGAGGGCTCGCACGGATTACGACGATCGGTAGGCGGTAGCACTGGCGGCAAGTAATAAGGATTGCATGCCACGAAGGCATCACCACTGTAACCCTCGGCGCACACACAAACTGGTGAATGGTTAACGACACGACATACGGCATTGACGCCACAGACACCGATACAAGCGTCCACACACTTAGAATTCACACAAGATTTGTCCGCAGAACAGTCACTGTTGAGCACGCATTCCGGTCGACAGCCAAAGTAGGGATTCCCAAAGTAACCCTTGCGGCAGACGCATGCCAAACCTCCACTCTGGCGTTTGCAATCGGCATTGGGTCCGCACTGCAGCTTAGCACAGCTAGCCGAAGGTGTTGGTACAATTGGCGAGGGTGGTGCACATTGTTCGTAGGGATTGCCATAGAGTCCGTTAGGGCAAGCACATACTGGGTTATGCTCGTACACGTTGCAAATAGCGTTGCGTCCACAGGAGCCGGGGCAGGGATCCAAACACCGTTGACCCAAGCATGCACGATCAAAGGGACAGTCGGAGTTTGCAATACATTCTGGTCTACAGCGGGGATTCTGCTGGGCATTGGGTCCAAAGCAAGGATCACATAGTGCTACACCATCGCCAAATACGGAGCACACATCATTTGGTCCACAAGGGGAGGGTGCACAAGGATCACGTGAGATGTTCTTCAAAATGCCAACAGGCACACACTGCAGGAAGGCATCTCCAGCGAAGCCATCGAGACAATGGCAAACAGGTGTATGCTGACGCACATTGCAAATAGCATTAATCCCGCAGATGGTGCCAGCACAAGGATCCACGCACTTGTGATTTATGCAGGATTGTAACTCTCCGCAGTCCGAGTTAATATCGCATTCCGGCTTACAGCCGGCCTGAGGATCGCCCAGATATCCAGGTAGGCATGAGCAGACAGCGCGATTATTTAGCAATTTGCACTCGCTGTTCAAACCGCATGGACTAGGCACACAGGGGTTGGCCTTTGGTAAATCCAACGCAAAGCAGCGCACGCCTGGATTGCCGGTTAAGCCAGCATTGCAAGAACAAACGGGATGATGTTGTTCCACGCGGCAATTGGCCCCTTGGCCGCAGGCACCAGGGCAGGGATCGTAGCAACGGAAGCCCATACAGGCCTTGTTCTGAGGACAGTCGGCATCCACTTGACATTCGTACCCATGGCAGCCGGCGACGGATGTCGGATCGCCAGACAGACCTTCAGGGCACACACAAGCTGTTTGACCATCACCAGCAACAACGCAGTTGGCATTGGGTCCGCAGGGATTGGGATCACACACAGTGCGACTTGGTTCCGTACAGCCTTGGTATGCATCTCCAACGTAGCCCGAACGGCAGAAGCATTCCTCTCGATTTCCGGCCACATAGCAGTCAGCATTGCGACCACATGGACCGGGCTGACACAGTTCAACAGAGACCGCTGGCTTCTCGCAAATTCTGAAAGGATTTCCAATCTTGTTGTCCGGACAGTAGCAGACAGGCTGGCGGGATGAGTCGCAGATGGCACCTGTGCCACAAGGATTAGGTTCACAGGGATTGATTGGCTCCACGCAGCCGCGTATGGTGTTGGGACTCTCCACATAGCCTGGGAGGCAGGTGCATTTGGAGAATCCATTGCTCAGCACTGCACACTGCGTATTGGGCCCGCACGGCGAAGGTTCGCATGGATTCGAGGGCAACTCACAAGCTATGAGTGGAGGTTGACCTTCATATTCAGGCAAACAGAAGCAAACCGGAGCACCGTTGACGCGCCGACAGCCGGAGTTGGGACCACAAGGATTGGGTATGCATTCATCGCCCTCAGGAACTGCGATTAAGCGATGGCTTAGATTTGTTTTTTATTAAAAAAACTCAAGAGATACTTACTGCAATTCTTGAACGGGTTACCCGTAAGTCCTTTGGGGCAGAAGCATATGGGATTTCCGTTGTCCAACTCACACTGCGCATTCACACCGCATGGGTTGGGGTCGCACGGATTCTGCGGTGGACTGCAACCCACCTCTGGATTACCATTGTATCCAGGGGGGCACTTGCAAACGCCACGATGATTGATGACATCACACAGGGCATAGGCACCACACTGACAAGGCGATATACACTTGCCATTAATGCATGCCTGGCTGACATCACACTCGGAATTAGAGCGACAACCCTGGGATTGCTGGCACAGAACGTACGCATTGCCTAGGTATCCGGGCAAGCAGCGACAATCGATGCCATGGTTGACCGGAACACACTCGGCGTTCTCACCGCACGAATCCTCTTGGCAAGGATTAATACAGCGTCGATTAAGGCGATCGCATAGCTTATTGGGTGGACAATCCTCGTTGTATTGACAGACGTGGGTGCGTGCTATGGTTTGGGTTAGGGTTACGGTGCGGTTTGTTTCGTGTATTTATAATTCGATTCGTGTTGTTTTTGTACGTGAGTCAGGGCGGTACAAATTTTATACATGTGTTGACAGGTGTACAGGGATTTTGTACAGTGTATGAAAGAGAGAGACATTTTAGGAAATTAAATATTTTGTGTCATATTAGCATTGAATATCTTGAGGAAAGCAAAAGTGCAACAAGTGCTGGTTATAGCTACTAACCTGGCTGGCAACCGACGAAACCGTTGCCCTGATAGCCGTCCAGGCAACTGCAATCAGCTGCATGATTGGCATTGATACAAACTGCGTTCTGGGCACATGGATCATGCTCGTCGCAAGGGTGCTGGCAACGCTCATTGATGCAGGCTTCCGTAATTCCGCAATCTGAGTTGTTCGTACATTCCACTGTGAAAGATAAGAGACAAGATGAGTAATTGACCTTGTCAGTCTCAAAAGGCCGCACTTCTTAGTTGTATTAAATTTGATGTATTTGATGAAATTGTTGGTTAATTAATTAGTCGCTTACTTGAGGTTTGAGTTGGCACACACTTGACCATCGGGTTGCCTTCATGACCCTGCGGACAGCTGCAAATGGGTCGGTGACTCTTTGCTGTACACTTGGCACTTGAAGCACAAATTTTGGCAAATTCGCAGGGATCGTGACACAAACCCATGTAACAGGCCTCGCTTTCAATGCAATCATTGTTTGATTGGCATGGTTCAGGTGTTTTAGGCGTGCCAGGTGGCTCTACTTGTTAGAAATTATTGATTTGGTTAACATTTTTATTACTGATGTTGATTCATTAACTTATGTTTGAAATGTAAATATGTTAGGCTTATAATTTGGAGGGTTCTCATATGTACAAGGTATGTATATGATGTATTCGTTATATTATGTGCAGAATGTAAAGCAATTATTCAATTTGATTTTTTTGCAGACGGGTTGTCATAAAGTTTTCACTGTAAGACGTAAGCTCTTTATAATTGACTATTATAAAGAGCTGAGTCCTGAAAGGCTGTTCTAATTTATTTGTCAGAATCGGTTCTATAGCTGTTATAATACTGATATAATTTGTAATATGTCCAACTGACGACAGTTCTAGACATTTGTTGTGGCATTTTGACCTAACTATACAAAAAAGAGTCATCAAAATGATGTATGGTTTAAGTAACTATTACATAGTTGAGCTACACCAAAATGTGTATTCCACGTTATATATAGCAATCATAAGATTGGTGAAGTTAGTTAAAAAGGTAAAAACAATTTTGAAAACATAATAAAGCCTACAGCTACCAATGCAATTTGTCTGCAAAGTTATTTAAACTTTGGTTTTGGAAACTAACATATTGTAAATGTACGGAATGTGAAATGCACACTAGTCACTTTGGTACTTATACATGTGTATAGAAAATATTAAAATTTGTATGTATATATTTACAAGAGGATACAAAAGGTATAAATAAAATTAGAATTTTACAACATTTTGGGTACCGAAAGTGACAGCATAGCCAATTGTATAGACGAATGTATATACCTTTGGGTTTGCAACGCCCCAGCTTACAGTGCTCGTTAGGAGCGCAGTTAGTATCTACTGTACATGGGTTAATAACTGTAATATCTGTGGTGTTCGGTGTTGGCGTGGATGTTGTTGTGAACACCGTGATTAGATCGTTGATTTCCGTTGTTGTGCCTGCTCTAGTTGGTAGTTCCGTGGGCCAAGGCGTTGTGCTGGTCATAGTTGTCGTCTCTGGTATCTCATTTGAGGTATCAAGCCGAGTCGTCTTCATTTTTGGTGTTGTGGTTCGCCTGCCACCATCTTTGCTAGCCAGTGTGGTTGTTGTTATCACGGGCCTTGGTGTTGGCGTATCGGTTATATTGTTTTCACCATCCCGATAGCCTTTCGTGTGCCCCGACTTGATGGTTGTAGTCTCAATGGTGGATTTACTTGTGCTGGTTTTGTTAGTAGCGGCTATGACTGTGCTCGTTTCAGTGCTAGTAGTGATGATGGTGGTACTAGTGGTGTTACCCTTGCTTAAGGTTGGCAACATGTCATCAACAGTGTTTGGGTTAGCTGTTGTTGTTGTTTGTGCTGTTGTTGTCGGTTTCACTGTGGTTTTCTTGGTAGTACTAGTTGTTATTGTTACATTAGCTAGGGAGAGAGACATATTTACATGGGTAAAGGGTTGTTATTTTATAATACAGATATGTACACAATATTATATTTACACTTGTTAGTGTTTAGGAGTTGCCTAGTATGATTAATGCTGTATACACCACTTAATTTTGGAAAAATCGAAAACCCGTACATACCTTTAATACAAGCACCAGTGGTGGGATCACACTTAGCGCCTGGCGGGCAGTGCTCACAGCCAGGAGTGCGACCTGTTGCTGTAATATCTAAATTTAATAACACGATCCAATTATTTGCACTAAATACCATTGTACTTACTGTCACGACAGTGACAACCATCACATTCGAAACCATTCCGACAGTCAGATTTGCGCTGACACTCGCAGGCTAAAAATCGAAAAATATAAATAAAAACATTGTTTTTATTGAATGGGACCAGAATTTGTGACAAAAACCCACCGTTGGCACAAACTGGTTGATGAGCAACAACGCGACAATCATCACTGCGTCGGCATGGATTCTCATAGGCACAGGGATCCACGCAAAGCGCATTTACGCATGCTTGTTGAGTTGGGCATTCATCGCTGGAGGCACAACCGATTTCTGTTGTTGCGATTTGAGGTTCCATGGCAAAGTAAATTGTTTGCATTAATTAAGGTATAAGTAATGGCTTTCGGTTAAAACATTCGTTTAAACATGTTTAATTCATATTATCAGTGCTTATATTTTTTAAGAAACCTGTTTGAAAGGTAGTTTTTCTTGACTTGTTTCAATACTGTTAGTAAATTATTATAATTCAAATATGTGTTCTTATGCTGCCACTTGAGGCACCTTCTAGCACATCTAATACTAATAAGCTTATAAGTACATAATATATAATGTTGTTACGTTTTTGTTTAGCTGTTGTTGTTGTTGTAGCAAAACAACATATACACATGCAGGCAAGCAAGCAAGAAGGATTTGAATATTTTGGGTTAGTGCACTTTTAGAAAAGCCTTAGCATATACAACACCGATTAGTACTGCCCCCTGGCATGCCATGCAATTAATTAATCATATCAAATAAAGTTAAGTAACTTACTGCACGCGATTATGTGAACTTTTCTATAAAGTATATTAATATACATATACAAACAAACATATGTACTAAATACAACAAAAATCAACACAAATTTTCTTATATAACACAGAGATGATGTGATCGCAACGCTGACATATAACATGCACATTGATCATTTTCCGTAAGGAATCAAAGGACATTCCACATAATGTAATATGATATAGGGCTTGATGATACACGTAATTGCAGCAGGCAGGCAATCATGAAGCAGGCAACTAACATGAACGAGAACAAGAACTAGAAAGAGTGATCTCTACTTAATTGGCATTCAAACTTTGGTGAATACATTTATTGCTCCATTGGCGAACACATACACATAGTTCAAGAGCTAGTCCGATTGGTGTTTTCGTGATGGGTGATTGTGGTGAATGCAGGCATATACATACATATACGAATAACAGCAGAGGAGCCAGTGATAAGAGCCGGGGGAAGAAGTACAAATGCAGTAGAGTTTGAAGCGTTTTGATGCCCTTCATATTGGCACACAGAAAACACTGGGATTGAATTGCTAGGGACAGAACGAAAATAATAAAACATGCACGTGCCAGCAAACAAGTTCGGCTGGTCATTTATGGCATAAGTGGGAGGAGATATGATAAGAAGTCCATAAAAAAGAAGAAGAAGACAATATGACATCAAATTGAAGTTGGCTGCTACGTATTGCCAGATGCATTGGCGATTAAAGTAGTTGGAGCCTCGGATGCCAATAAGATTCTTTACCGCAACCCTGGGGTTCTTTGCAACTCATTCACTTTTAAGGAACATGTGGATCGATATAAAGTCTTAACATTTACAAACACAGCTTTAGTTACCTGCATTAATAGAGCAACCGGGTTTATTTACATCTGCGTCGGTATCACAATAGCACATAGCGGTGTGGTTCAATGTACGACAAACAGAATAATTCTGAACATTACAAAGGTTTTCGTAATACTCGCAGGGTCTAATGCAGAATGCTTTCAAACATATCTCATCGTCAGAACAATCGTTTGTTATGATGCAAGTTGGAAATAGTTGTGTTGTGTGTTCTTCTGTTCGAGTCATGTCTGTGGCATTTGGCTCACCAAAATAACTATGCGTACCTTCCGTTACCGGTGTCTTTTCTTGAAAACCTAAGTCTACCATAGTTGTTACTGTTACGCTCTGAGTAGTTGTGCCGCGTGGATAACCCATTGATGTATAAAAGAAAGGCATCGTGCTATTCGAAGGTCCTTCAGTTGTAGTCGGATAATGACTAATATTAAATTCGTCAACCAATGAAGTAATTCCGTATGCAGGCCCCGGTGTAGTTCCCAGATCGGTCGGTGTAAATGTTATAGGTGTTTCTTTTAAGGCTGGAACTAAAGTTGAACTCTCCATAGGTATTTTTTCATTTGAAATGCTTTCTTGAGTATCTTGGGTTGTTGGTTCTGTTGAAGCTGGGGATTCTTTAGAGACAGTCGGTACATTAGAACTAGGAAAAGTTATTTGGGTTGTTGTCGTGGTCTCAGGTGAAACTGGGCTTCGAGTAACAGCGGATGGAGTTCTTTCAGTTTGCACTGTAGTCAATGGAATTCTTTCAGTTGGTATAGTAGTCAGTCCAAGCATAGTACCATGCTGAGTAATTGTTGATAGAGTATCATTTTCCCTTGATGCAGTCACTAAGGTGGAAACCTCTGAAGGCATTCTTTCAGTTTGAGTAGTTTTTGAAGTTTCAAGAGTAGTCGCCTCTGTTTTAGTTATTAGAACTGTGGATTCTTCAGAAAAAGTTGGTACAGTTGTTTGGGCAGTTGTGGTGATGTCTTCTGAAGAGGAGGTTTGAGAAACAACTGACGGATATCTTTCTGTTGGAATGGTAGTCAGTCCAGGCATAGTACCATGCTGAGTAATTGTCGATGGAGAAGTAGTTTCTCTGGATGTAGTCACTAGGGTGGAAGCCTCTGAAGGTATTCTTTCCGTTTGAGTAGTTTTAGAAGTTTCAAAAGAAGTCGGTTGTGTTTGAGTTATTAGAACTGTGAAATCTTCAGAGACAGTTGGTACAGTAGTACCAGTGACAGCTGTTTGGGTAGTTGACGCGATGTCATCTGAAGAGGAGGTTTGAGAAATAACTGATGGATATCTATCTGTTGGAATGGTAGTCAGTCCAGGCATAGTACCATGCTGAGTAATTGTCGATGGAGTAGTAGTTTCTCTGGATGTAGTCACTAGGGTGGAAGTCTCTAAAGGTATTCTTTCCGTTTGAGTAGTTTTAGAAGTTTCAAAAGAAGTCGGTTGTGTTTGAGTTATAAGAACTGTGGAATCTTCAGAGACAGTTGGTACAGTAGTACCAGTGACAGCTGTTTGGGTAGTTGGTGCGATGTCATCTGAAGAGGAGGTTTGAGAAATAACTGATGGATATCTATCTGTGGGAATGCTAGTCAGTCCAGGCATAGTACCATGCTGAGTAATTGTCGATGGAGTAGTAGTTTCTCTGGATGCAGTCACTGAGGTGGAAACTTCTGAAGGTATTCTTTCCGTTTGATTCATTTTTGCTGTTTCAAGAGTAGTCGGTTCTGTTTGAGTTATTATAACTGTGGATTCTTCAGAGACAGTTGGGACAGTAGTACTAGTGACAGTTGTTTGGGTAGTTGTCGTGATGTCCTCTGAAGAGGAGGTTTGAGAAACAACTGACGGATATCTCTCTGTTGGAATGGAAGTCAGTCCAGGCATAGTACCATGCTGAGTAATTGTTGATGGAGTAGTAGTTTCCCTGGATGCAGTCACTGAGGTGGAAACCTCTGAAGGTATTCTTTCCGTTTGAGTCGTTTTTGCTGTTTCAAGAGTAGTCGGTTCTGTTTGAGTTATTATAACTGTGGATTCTTCAGAGACAGTTCGGACAGTAGTACTAGTGACAGTTGTTTGGGTAGTTGTCGTGATGTCATCTGAAGAGGAGGTTTGAGAAACAACTGACGGATATCTCTCTGTTGGAATAGTAGTCAGTCCAGGCATAGTACCATGCTGAGTTATTGTCGATGGAGTAGTTGTTTCCCTGGATGCAGTCGCTAAGGTGGAAACCTCTGAAGTGATTCTTTCAGTTTGAGTCGTTTTTGAAGTTTCAAGAGTAGTCGGTTCAGTTTTAGTTATTAGAACTGTAGATTCTTCAGAGACAGTTGGTACAGTTGTTTGGGTAGTTGTCGTGATGTCTTCTGAAAAAGATGTTTGAGAAACAACTGAAGGATATCTCTCTGTTGGAATGGTAGCCAGTCCAGGCATGGTACCATCCTGAGCTATTGTTGATGGAGTCGTAGTTTCCCCGGATGCAGTCACTAAGGTGGTAGCCTCTGAAGGTATGCTTTCCGTTTGAGTCGTTTTTGAAGTTTCAAAAGAAGTCGGTTGTGTTTGAGTTATTAAAACTGTGGATTCTTCAGAGACAGTTGGTATAGTAGTACTAGTGACAGTTATTTGGGTAGTTGTCGTGATGTCGTCTGAAGAGGAGGTTTGAGAAACAACTGACGGATATCTCTCTGTTGGAATAGTAGTCAGTCCAGGCATAGTACCATGCTGAGTTATTGTCGATGGAGTAGTTGTTTCCCTGGATGCAGTCGCTAAGGTGGAAACTTCTGAAGTGATTCTTTCAGTTTGAGTCGTTTTTGAAGTTTCAAGAGTAGCCGGTTCAGTTTTGGTTATTAGAACTGTGGATTCTTCAGAGACAGTTGGTACAGTTGTTTGGGTAGTTGTCGTGATGTCTTCTGAAGAAGATGTTTGAGAAACAACTGAAGGATATCTCTCTGTTGGAGTGGTAGCCAGTCCAGGCATGGTACCATCCTGAGCTATTGTTGATGGAGTCGCAGTTTCCCCGGATGCAGTCACTAAGGTGGTAGCCTCTGAAGGTATTCTTTCCGTTTGAGTCGTTTTTGAAGTTTCAAGAGAAGTCGGTTGTGTTTGAGTTATTAAAACTGTGGATTCTTCAGAGACAGTTGGGACAGTAGTACTAGTGACAGTTGTTTGAGTAGTTGTCGTGATGTCCTCTGAAGAGGAGGTTTGAGAAACAACTGACGGATATCTCTCTGTTGGAATGGTAGTCAGTCCAGGCGTAGTACCATGCTGAGTAATTGTTGGTGGAGTAGTAGTTTCCCTGGATGCAGTCACTAAGGTGTAAACCTCTGAAGGTATTCTTTCCGTTTGAGTCGTTTTAGCTGTTTCAATAGTAGTCGGTTTTGTTTGAGTTATTATAACTGTGGATTCTTCAGAGACAGTTGGGACAGTAGTACTAGTGACAGTTGTTTGGGTAGTTGTCGTGATGTCCTCTGAAGAGGAGGTTTGAGAAACAACTGACGGATATCTCTCTGTTGGAATAGTAGTCAGTCCAGGCATAGTACCATGCTGAGTTATTGTCGATGGAGTAGTTGTTTCCCTGGATGCAGTCGCTAAGGTGGATACCTCTGAAGTGATTCTTCCAGTTTGAGTCGTTTTTGAAGTTTCAAGAGTAGTCGGTTCAGTTTTAGTTATTAGAACTGTGGATTCTTCAGAGACAGTTGGTACAGTTGTTTGGGTAGTTGTCGTGATGTCTTCTGAAAAAGATGTTTGAGAAACAACTGAAGGATATCTCTCTGTTGGAATGGTAGCCAGTCCAGGCATGGTACCATCCTGAGCTATTGTTGATGGAGTCGCAGTTTCCCCGGATGCAGTCACTAAGGTGGTAGCCTCTGAAGGTATTCTTTCCGTTTGAGTCGTTTTTGAAGTTTCAAAAGAAGTCGGTTGTGTTTGAGTTATTAAAACTGTGGATTCTTCAGAGGCAGTTGGGACAGTAGTACTAGTGACAGTTGTTTGGGTAGTTGTCGTGATGTCCTCTGAAGAGGAGGTTTGAGAAACAACTGACGGATATCTCTCTGTTGGAATGGTAGTCAGTCCAGGCGTAGTACCATGCTGAGTAATTGTTGGTGGAGTAGTAGTTTCCCTGGATGCAGTCACTAAGGTGTAAACCTCTGAAGGTATTCTTTCCGTTTGAGTCGTTTTAGCTGTTTCAATAGTAGTCGGTTCTGTTTGAGTTATTATAACTGTGGATTCTTCAGAGACAGTTGGGACAGTAGTACTAGTGACAGTTGTTTGGGTAGTTGTCGTGATGTCCTCTGAAGAGGAGGTTTGAGAAACAACTGACGGATATCTCTCTGTTGGAATAGTAGTCAGTCCAGGCATAGTACCATGCTGAGTTATTGTCGATGGAGTAGTTGTTTCCCTGGATGCAGTCGCTAAGGTGGAAACTTCTGAAGTGATTCTTTCAGTTTGAGTCGTTTTTGAAGTTTCAAGAGTAGCCGGTTCAGTTTTAGTTATTAGAACTGTGGATTCTTCAGAGACAGTTGGTACAGTTGTTTGGGTAGTTGTCGTGATGTCTTCTGAAGAAGATGTTTGAGAAACAACTGAAGGATATCTCTCTGTTGGAATGGTAGCCAGTCCAGGCATGGTACCATCCTGAGCTATTGTTGATGGAGTCGTAGTTTCCCCGGATGCAGTCACTAAGGTGGTAGCCTCTGAAGGTATGCTTTCCGTTTGAGTCGTTTTTGAAGTTTCAAAAGAAGTCGGTTGTGTTTGAGTTATTAAAACTGTGGATTCTTCAGAGACAGTTGGTATAGTAGTACTAGTGACAGTTATTTGGGTAGTTGTCGTGATGTCGTCTGAAGAGGAGGTTTGAGAAACAACTGACGGATATCTCTCTGTTGGAATAGTAGTCAGTCCAGGCATAGTACCATGCTGAGTAATTGTTGATGGAGTAGTAGTTTCCCTGGATGCAGTCACTGAGGTGGAAACCTCTGAAGGTATTCTTTCCGTTTGAGTCGTTTTTGCTGTTTCAAGAGTAGTCGGTTCTGTTTGAGTTATTATAACTGTGGATTCTTCAGAGACAGTTCGGACAGTAGTACTAGTGACAGTTGTTTGGGTAGTTGTCGTGATGTCCTCTGAAGAGGAGGTTTGAGAAACAACTGACGGATATGTCTCTGTTGGAATAGTAGTCAGTCCAGGCATAGTACCATGCTGAGTTATTGTCGATGGAGTAGTTGTTTCCCTGGATGCAGTCGCTAAGGTGGATACCTCTGAAGTGATTCTTTCAGTTTGAGTCGTTTTTGAAGTTTCAAGAGTAGTCGGTTCAGTTTTAGTTATTAGAACTGTGGATTCTTCAGAGACAGTTGGTACAGTTGTTTGGGTAGTTGTCGTGATGTCTTCTGAAAAAGATGTTTGAGAAACAACTGAAGGATATCTCTCTGTTGGAATGGTAGCCAGTCCAGGCATGGTACCATCCTGAGCTATTGTTGATGGAGTCGCAGTTTCCCCGGATGCAGTCACTAAGGTGGTAGCCTCTGAAGGTATTCTTTCCGTTTGAGTCGTTTTTGAAGTTTCAAAAGAAGTCGGTTGTGTTTGAGTTATTAAAACTGTGGATTCTTCAGAGACAGTTGGGACAGTAGTACTAGTGACAGTTGTTTGGGTAGTTGTCGTGATGTCCTCTGAAGAGGAGGTTTGAGAAACATCTGACGGATATCTCTCTGTTGGAATGGTAGTCAGTCCAGGCGTAGTACCATGCTGAGTAATTGTTGGTGGAGTAGTAGTTTCCCTGGATGCAGTCACTAAGGTGTAAACCTCTGAAGGTATTCTTTCCGTTTGAGTCGTTTTAGCTGTTTCAATAGTAGTCGGTTCTGTTTGAGTTATTATAACTGTGGATTCTTCAGAGACAGTTGGGACAGTAGTACTAGTGACAGTTGTTTGGGTAGTTGTCGTGATGTCCTCTGAAAAGGAGGTTTGAGAAACAACTGACGGATATCTCTCTGTTGCAATGGAAGTCAGTCCAGGCATAGTACCATCCTGAGCTATTGTTGATGGAGTAGTAGTTTCCCCGGATGCAGTCACTAAGGTGGTAGCCTCTGAAGGTTTTCTTTCCGTTTGAGTCGTTTTTGAAGTTTCAAAAGAAGTCGGTTGTGTTTGAGTTATTATAACTGTGGATTCTTCAGTGACAGTTGGGACAGTAGTACTAGTGACAGTTGTTTGGGTAGTTGTCGTGATGTCCTCTGAAGAGGAGGTTTGAGAAACAACTGACGGATATGTCTCTGTTGGAATAGTAGTCAGTCCAGGCATAGTACCATGCTGAGTAATTGTTGGTGGAGTAGTAGTTTCCCTGGATGCAGTCGCTAAGGTGGAAACTTCTGAAGTGATTCTTTCAGTTTGAGTCGTTTTTGAAGTTTCAAGAGTAGCCGGTTCAGTTTTAGTTATTAGAACTGTGGATTCTTCAGAGACAGTTGGTACAGTTGTTTGGGTAGTTGTCGTGATGTCTTCTGAAGAAGATGTTTGAGAAACAACTGAAGGATATCTCTCTGTTGGAATGGTAGCCAGTCCAGGCATGGTACCATCCTGAGCTATTGTTGATGGAGTCGTAGTTTCCCCGGATGCAGTCACTAAGGTGGTAGCCTCTGAAGGTATGCTTTCCGTTTGAGTCGTTTTTGAAGTTTCAAAAGAAGTCGGTTGTGTTTGAGTTATTAAAACTGTGGATTCTTCAGAGACAGTTGGTATAGTAGTACTAGTGACAGTTATTTGGGTAGTTGTCGTGATGTCGTCTGAAGAGGAGGTTTGAGAAACAACTGACGGATATCTCTCTGTTGGAATAGTAGTCAGTCCAGGCATAGTACCATGCTGAGTAATTGTTGATGGAGTAGTAGTTTCCCTGGATGCAGTCACTGAGGTGGAAACCTCTGAAGGTATTCTTTCCGTTTGAGTCGTTTTTGCTGTTTCAAGAGTAGTCGGTTCTGTTTGAGTTATTATAACTGTGGATTCTTCAGAGACAGTTCGGACAGTAGTACTAGTGACAGTTGTTTGGGTAGTTGTCGTGATGTCCTCTGAAGAGGAGGTTTGAGAAACAACTGACGGATATGTCTCTGTTGGAATAGTAGTCAGTCCAGGCATAGTACCATGCTGAGTTATTGTCGATGGAGTAGTTGTTTCCCTGGATGCAGTCGCTAAGGTGGATACCTCTGAAGTGATTCTTTCAGTTTGAGTCGTTTTTGAAGTTTCAAGAGTAGTCGGTTCAGTTTTAGTTATTAGAACTGTGGATTCTTCAGAGACAGTTGGTACAGTTGTTTGGGTAGTTGTCGTGATGTCTTCTGAAAAAGATGTTTGAGAAACAACTGAAGGATATCTCTCTGTTGGAATGGTAGCCAGTCCAGGCATGGTACCATCCTGAGCTATTGTTGATGGAGTCGCAGTTTCCCCGGATGCAGTCACTAAGGTGGTAGCCTCTGAAGGTATTCTTTCCGTTTGAGTCGTTTTTGAAGTTTCAAAAGAAGTCGGTTGTGTTTGAGTTATTAAAACTGTGGATTCTTCAGAGACAGTTGGGACAGTAGTACTAGTGACAGTTGTTTGGGTAGTTGTCGTGATGTCCTCTGAAGAGGAGGTTTGAGAAACATCTGACGGATATCTCTCTGTTGGAATGGTAGTCAGTCCAGGCGTAGTACCATGCTGAGTAATTGTTGGTGGAGTAGTAGTTTCCCTGGATGCAGTCACTAAGGTGTAAACCTCTGAAGGTATTCTTTCCGTTTGAGTCGTTTTAGCTGTTTCAATAGTAGTCGGTTCTGTTTGAGTTATTATAACTGTGGATTCTTCAGAGACAGTTGGGACAGTAGTACTAGTGACAGTTGTTTGGGTAGTTGTCGTGATGTCCTCTGAAAAGGAGGTTTGAGAAACAACTGACGGATATCTCTCTGTTGCAATGGAAGTCAGTCCAGGCATAGTACCATCCTGAGCTATTGTTGATGGAGTCGTAGTTTCCCCGGATGCAGTCACTAAGGTGGTAGCCTCTGAAGGTTTTCTTTCCGTTTGAGTCGTTTTTGAAGTTTCAAAAGAAGTCGGTTGTGTTTGAGTTATTATAACTGTGGATTCTTCAGTGACAGTTGGGACAGTAGTACTAGTGACAGTTGTTTGAGTAGTTGTCGTGATGTCATCTGAAGAGAAGTTTTGAGAAACAACTGACGGATATCTCTCTGTTGGAATGGTAGCCAGTCCAGGCATAGTACCATCCTGAGCTATTGTTGATGAAGTCGTAGTTTCCCCGGATGCAGTCACTAAGGTGGTAGCCTCTGAAGCTATGCTTTCCGTTTGAGTCGTTTTTGAAGTTTCAAAAGAAGTCGGTTGTGTTTGAGTTATTAAAACTGTGGATTCTTCAGAGACAGTTGGTATAGTAGTACTAGTGACAGTTATTTGGGTAGTTGTCGTGATGTCGTCTGAAGAGGAGGTTTGAGAAACAACTGACGGATATCTCTCTGTTTCCCCGGATGCAGTCACTAAGGTGGTAGCCTCTGAAGGAATTCTTTCCGTTTGAGTCGTTTTTGAAGTTTCAAAAGAAGTCGGTTGAGTATGAGTTATTAAAACTGTGGATTCTTCAGAGACAGTTGGTATAGTAGTACTAGTGACAGTTATTTGGGTAGTTGTCGTGATGTCGTCTGAAGAGGAGGTTTGAGAAACAACTGACGGATATCTCTCTGTTGCAATGGAAGTCAGTCCAGGCATAGTACCATGCTGAGTAATTGTTGATGTAGTAGTAGTTTCCCTGGATGCAGTCACTAAGGTGGAAACCTCTGAAGGTATTCTTTCCGTTTGAGTCGTTTTTGAAGTTTCAAGAGTAGTCGGTTCTGTTTGAGTTATTATAACTGTGGATTCTTCAGAGACAGTTGGGACAGTAGTACTAGTGACAGTTGTTTGAGTAGTTGTCGTGATGTCATCTGAAGAGAAGTTTTGAGAAACAACTGACGGATATCTCTCTGTTGGAATGGTAGCCAGTCCAGGCATGGTACCATCCTGAGCTATTGTTGATGGAGTCGTAGTTTCCCCGGATGCAGTCACTAAGGTGGTAGCCTCTGAAGGTATTCTTTCCGTTTGAGTCGTTTTTGAAGTTTCAAAAGAAGTCGGTTGTGTTTGAGTTATTAAAACTGTGGATTCTTCAGAGACAGTTGGTATAGTAGTACTAGTGACAGTTATTTGGGTAGTTGTCGTGATGTCGTCTGAAGAGGAGGTTTGAGAAACAACTGACGGATATCTCTCTGTTGGAATAGTAGTCAGTCCAGGCATAGTACCATGCTGAGTTATTGTCGATGGAGTAGTTGTTTCCCTGGATGCAGTCGCTAAGGTGGATACCTCTGAAGTGATTCTTTCAGTTTGAGTCGTTTTTGAAGTTTCAAGAGTAGTCGGTTCAGTTTTAGTTATTAGAACTGTGGATTCTTCAGAAACAGTTGGTACAGTTGGTTGGGTAGTTGTCGTGATGTCTTCTGAAGAGGATGTTTGAGAAACAACTGAAGGATATCTCTCTGTTGGAATGGTAGCCAGTCCAGGCATGGTACCATCCTGAGCTATTGTTGATGGAGTCGTAGTTTCCCCGGATGCAGTCACTAAGGTGGTAGCCTCTGAAGGTATGCTTTCCGTTTGAGTCGTTTTTGAAGTTTCAAAAGAAGTCGGTTGTGTTTGAGTTATTAAAACTGTGGATTCTTCAGAGACAGTTGGTATAGTAGTACTAGTGACAGTTATTTGGGTAGTTGTCGTGATGTCGTCTGAAGAGGAGGTTTGAGAAACAACTGACGGATATCTCTCTGTTGCAATGGAAGTCAGTCCAGGCATAGTACCATGCTGAGTAATTGTTGATGGAGTAGTAGTTTCCCTGGATGCAGTCACTAAGGTGGAAACCTCTGAAGGTATTCTTTCCGTTTGAGTCGTTTTTGCTGTTTCAAGAGTAGTCGGTTCTGTTTGAGTTATTATACCTGTGGATTCTTCAGAGACAGTTGGGACAGTAGTACTAGTGACAGTTGTTTGAGTAGTTGTCGTGATGTCATCTGAAGAGAAGTTTTGAGAAACAACTGACGGATATGTCTCTGTTGGAATGGTAGTCACTCCTGGCACAATACCCTGCTGAGTAATTGTTGATTGAGTAGTAGTTTCTCTGGATGCAGCCACTAAAGTGGAAGCCTCTGAAGGGATTTTTTCAGTTTGCGTCGTTTTTGAAGATTCAAGAGTAGTCGCATCTGATTGAGTTATTAGAACTGTGGATTCTTCAGAAACAGTTGGTATAGTAGTACCAGCGACAGCTGTTTGGGTAGTTGTCGTGATGTCTTCTGAAGAAGATGTTTGAGAAACAACTGAAGGATATCTCTCTGTTGGAATGGTAGCCAGTCCAGGCATGGTACCATCCTGAGCTATTGTTGATGGAGTCGTAGTTTCCCCGGATGCAGTCACTAAGGTGGTAGCCTCTGAAGGTTTTCTTTCCGTTTGAGTCGTTTTTGAAGTTTCAAAAGAAGTCGGTTCTGTTTGAGTTATTAAAACTGTGGATTCTTCAGAGACAGTTGGTAAAGTAGTACTAGTGACAGTTATTTGGGAAGTTGTCGTGATGTCGTCTGAAGAGGAGGTTTGAGAAACAACTGACGGATATCTCTCTGTTGCAATGGAAGTCAGTCCAGGCATAGTACCATGCTGAGTAATTGTTGATGGAGTAGTAGTTTCCCTGGATGCAGTCACTAAGGTGGAAACCTCTGAAGGTATTCTTTCCGTTTGAGTCGTTTTTGCTGTTTCAAGAGTAGTCGGTTCTGTTTGAGTTATTAAAACTGTGGATTCTTCAGAGACAGTTGGTAAAGTAGTACTAGTGACAGTTATTTGGGAAGTTGTCGTGATGTCGTCTGAAGAGGAGGTTTGGGAAACAACTGACGGATATCTCTCTGTTGGAATGGTAGTCAGTCCAGGCACAATACCCTGCTGAGTAATAGTTGATGGAGTAGTAGTTTCCCTGGATGCAGCCACTAAAGTGGAAGCCTCTGAAGGGATTTTTTCAGTTTGAGTCGTTTTTGAAGTTTCAAGAGTAGTCGCCTCTGATTGAGTTATTATTACTGTGGATTCTTCAGAAACAGTTGGTATAGTAGTACCAGCGACAGCTGTTTGGGTAGTTGTCGTAATGTCATCTGAAGAGGAGGTTTGAGAAACAACTGACGGATATCTGTCTGTTGGAATGGTAGTCAGTCCAGGCATAGTACCATCGTGAGCTATTGTTGATGGAGTCGTAGTTTCCCCGGATGCAGTCACTAAGGTTGAAACTTCTGAAGTGATTCTTTCAGTTTGAGTTGTTTTTGAAGTTTCAAAAGTAGTCGGTTCTGTTTGAGTTATAAGAACTGTGGATTCTTCAGAGACAGTTGGGACAGTAGTACCAGTGACAGCTTTGTGGGTAGTTGTCGTGATGTCCTCTGAAGAGGAGGTTTGAGAAACAACTGACGGATATCTCTCTGTTGGAATAGTAGTCAGTCCAGGCATAGTACCATGCTGCGTAATTTTTGATGGAGTAGTAGTTTCCCTGTATGCAGTCACTAATGTGGAAACCTCTGAAGGTATTCTTTCCGTTTGAGTCGATTTTGCTGTTTCAATAGTAGTCGGTTCTGTTTGAGTTATTATAACTGTGGATTCTTCAGAGACAGTTGGGACAGTAGTACTAGTGACAGTTATATGGGTAGTTGTCGTGATGTCGTCTGAAGAGGAGGTTTGAGAAACAACTGACGGATATCTCTCTGTTGGAATAGTAGTCAGTCCAGGCATAGTACCATGCTGAGTTATTGTCGATGGAGTAGTTGTTTCCCTGGATGCAGACATTAAGGTAGAAACCTCTGAAGGTATTCTTTGAGTTTGAGTAGTTTCATGCTGAGTAAGTGTTGATGGAGTAGAAGTGGTCCTTAGTTCTGTCAGTAAAATGGAACTCTCTAATGTTGTGCTCCTAGTTGGAGTAGTTTGTGGAGTTTCTTGGGTTGTTTTTTGTGTGGATTCTTCTGTGATACTAGGAACAGTAGATCCAGCGGAAGTTCTTTGGTTTGTTGTGGACGGAGAAGTGGTTTGCATTATTTCAGGACCAGACGTTGTTTGAGTAACAGAGGTTAGAGTTCTTTCAGTTAAAATGGTAGTCAGTCTTTCTGTTGTTCTGTTTTTAGAGATTGATACCATTGTGGAGCCCTCTAAAGTGGTTGATTCAGTATTTGCTGAGGTAGTGTGTTGCTCTGTTTTACCCTGTTGCACCATTTCTTTTGGACTCAACGAATCCATAATGCCTAACTGTTTCGTGGTTTTGAATGACTCTGTTGTGCTATCGTACGAGCTAGTAGTCTCACTGTCAGCTTCTATGTCAGTATAACGAGTACGCATTTCTGTTTGGTTTGCCAAAATCATCACTGTATACTTAATGCTTGTTGGGTCTGTTGTCGTTTCGTTTGATTCCGATCCGGTACGGTGATGTAAACAGTTTAAAGTCGTAGTTTCTGTTGAATTTGTCGAGCAAATGCATGCCGTAATTTTGTGAGCTTTTGTTATGCACTTAACTGCACCCACGCAAGTAGTTTGACAGGGATCGATACATTGACCAGACGCTCCGCATTGATGTGCATCACTGCAATCTTCGTTTGTGGAACAGTTGCCACCTGGCTTAGCTGCTTGTTTTTGACATTTTTTTAAATTTTGGGATTGGAGTATTTTTGTACATATTTCAAATAAAATTTAAAAAATACAATGCGTTAAAATATTTACATATTAATTCGATATAAATAAGTAAGTGTATAGCTACAACAAAGGAGGAATGTGCACTATATATACAGGGGTACCTGGGGATTACTAAATGTTTGAAGATTTGAACTAAATATTTTGTGTACAGTCGAAGCTGTGGAAAAAAATTTCAGTACATAATTTTAGTACAAATTATTTTACGGTTAGGTGTATTCAAATTAGAAACGTTTCTTTGTTTACTATTAGTTAGCTACATATTGAATATATATTTTTGTTTTATACCATTAGTATTACATCTATTTACCGTTTATTTAGAGTCATGGGTTAAGATATTTATAGTTTTCAAGAGGCATTTTGATTAATTGATTTGATTAATATCATTGTGAGCATGAGCGTGTGTGAATGTTCAGAAGAGTTTATTTGTATTTCTATCTGTTATTGTTGATTCGTCCCCTTTTTGGGAGGGGGTATGATCACTAATGATCAAATTAAATTTTGATAACAGTTTTTCTTATTTTGTTATTGCGCTTTGGTTTGAAGCTACACGGGCATTAAGAGTATTCCTGATTCGATAATTGGGTTCGTGGTTTAGCTTTCGAAATTCATGTTCAGATATTGATTTAAACCTAATATAGTCAGGCGAAAGCTTAATACGATTACAGATTGTTAATTCCTCACTTTTATATACATTTACACAATATATGGGGAAATAAATTGACAAGGCACGAGTATTTTTGAGTATTGGCTTCGGTCAATATATTTCGCCAGGTAATAGTTTGTGTGTGTGTTTGTTGTTGAGGGGACAGACAATAAGACAGATCTAGCAAAAGGTGAGAGCGTGTGAGAGGCAGGAAACAGAGATAAACGATAAACGAGACAGAGACATAAGGTACTTTCACTTGACAGAGTTGTGAGAGAGAGTACGTTTGTGCTTTACCTTTTTGACATCCGTATTTGGCATCGGCTATAAATCCAGTTGGGCAGAATTTACATATCGGCTTATGATCCTCGACAATGCATGGCGAGTTGGATGCGCACGTGGCAAACTTGCACGGATCGACGCACTGATAATTACGACAGGCCAAGCCCGCCGGACAACCAGCATCACGCAAACATATTGATATCGATGGCTGGCAATCGCGCATGCAAATACATACAGGCTTATGATCTTGTACCTCACAGGATTTATTTTCGGCACAAATAGGGGCACGGCCCAGTGGCACTATACACGGGTTTCGACACTTGCCATCCGTGCAGGCCATATTCGAGGCACAGTCATCATCGCGATAGCATTCGCGCTTATCCGGTGCACAGGTCAATTCACCGTACTCATTGACAATAAAGCCTGATTTGCATATGCAAACGGGCTGGTGGCGACGTGTCTCACATTTTTTATTACTCTCACAAATAAATAGAGGATTGTTGCAAGGATCTGTGCATTGGCCGAATTGACCGCACTGTAAGGTCTCTGGACACTCGGCATCACTGGCGCATGGTATTTGCTCCTTTGTCTTGGGGTCTGTGTCTTCTGGCACACATTTCGGATCCGGCTTGCACTCGACCTCGGGTCGACCTATGTGACAGCTGGGACAGGAGCACCGCGGACGATGCAGCACTGTCTGACATAGCGCATTTATGCCACACGCGCCACGCATTGTACAAGGATCGGTGCAGTGTCCTTGCAGGCATGATTTCTCACTGGGACAATCCGTATCTGAGTAGCATTGATCGGTGTCTAAAACGTAACGTTACAGCAGCAGCGAAGAACGAGAGAGAGAGAGAGAGATAGACAGGTTGTTGGTTGTTTATACTATGTTAATCGTTGGGATCACTCAACTATTCGGTGGCGGTAGAGGTACCCTATAAAATGTACTTGTTGTTTGTTTTTTTTTTTGCTTTGTTTAAATTACGAAACATTGAAACTCATTTAAGTCAGAGTGCAAAATCGAAATCATTTAGATTTAGTTGTTGGAATAAGACAGACAAGCGAGTGTGTTTCGGTTGAAGCGTGGGGGAGGGGCACGTGGTGTAAACAGACAAAATGGTATACAAACGTAGGGTCAGATAAGAAACTTAATGCTACAATTTTCTAAAAACAAAAATAGAAAAACTTAAACAAGACAATATATTAAAAGTATAATCCAGTGTTGGTTGTTTCGATTGATTTTTTTGGTTTGGTTCGGTTTGATTTGGTTTTGTTTTGAGTACTAGTGTTTGTGGTGGGGGTTTGGGGGTGTGTGTTCAGAAATATGTCAGTGGGATTGCTGTGGTTTTGAGTTTGGATTTGGGTATTGTGCACAGGATTTGTTAAAGTAATAGAACATATATTGGGGGACTTTAACGAATAGTTATCAGAAAAATACTTAAGAAATTGTAAAAGAAATAAGAAAAACATTTTTAGATAAATTATATTCAGTTGGGTGCAGTTATTGATCTTAAAGTTAGGGAGCAAAAGTTTTTAGTAGACACTGTTTAAGATTTGTTGTCAACGTCAACATCAAATTGCAGAACTGTGAAGGGAACATCTCACATTATTTCAGGTTGCTTCTATATAAGCTTCTATATAAGCTTGAAGCTTAATTTATCATATATGTATATATATAATTGTATAGTAGGTAGCTGTATTTGATTGGTATGGTGATTAATTGCTTTTGTTGGTTGGTATGAATTTGGTAAGTCTTCGAGCAGCGGGCAAACGAGCGAGCGAGCAGCCTTATAGATAATAATAAGATCGAGTGAGCAATAGTTACAATCCTTGATGAATAACCAATTATTATATAACGAGTGTGTGTATACTGGTGTAGAGATAGAGAGACTTGCGCTTGATTTGCCCAATTAATTGCATTTTTATATATGGACATGTTTCTTGTTTTTTTTTTTAGCAATGATCTCTTTGGTCTAAAGCGAAGATTTTCATATATTTCTTGAGTTATGGTAAAAATTACACGACATCCAACACATGCGCTCTGCCCTCACGAGAGACACGTTATTGGTGATTGATTGGGTGAGTGAATAAGGCATGATTAAGGTAAGATAGAGAGATATAGAATAAGAAGAAATTAGCGAGATAGGTAGAAAAACTGAACGCAGGCATACGAATGATATATATCAAACTGCAAGGTCTAGAAGGTACAACTTTTGACTAAAGCGATATTAGCGGAAAGTAGTAGAAAATCGATAAGTACAATTTGGAAAAGTACGTTAAAGTAGTTAGGTAGATTTACTGGATTTCTTTTTTTTTTTATGATATGTTATTCATAATTCACAATTGATAAATTTGGTATTTAAATATTTACAGGTTGGTTTTATATATTTTCTTTTGGGTTAGTTGGGCGCCCGCAAAGACACGGCACATTTGTATACGCATATATGTACATTTGTGATTAATCACATATACAAATTTCTGTATATACAACTTAAAGACTAGTCAAATTTACCAAAATATATTTGCAGTGTTAGTTAAATTTAGTTACAGTTTTTTGTTGTTGGTTTTTAAAGATTTGCATCTGTTCGGAAGCGATTTTCAACCAATAGTGTGCTATGTAGGCGGTAGAAGCTATCAGAGCATAGGATCTTAAAATTTACGAGTAATTTAGGAGTTTTGTACAAAAATGAACGGCCTTATCTTCGGTTAACGCAATTATTGTAAGACTTGCTTTGAGAAATGGATTGAAAAGTAGTAGTTGTAATTTATCTATACATACGATTTTATGAGACTTATATTCAGTACTATAGTACACTTGAACTGACAATAACAAAAAAAAATTGATTTTAAGCATATGTGAACCATGTGTGAGAATTGTCCCGTCCACAGTTCCCAATCTGAGACTTTGTTCATTCGAGAAATGTAATAAAAGATTTTTGAAATTTCTTGTATTTGATTGTTGTTTTAGCGAAGGAAACGACAGAGTGGCGCAGGGGGGCAGAATAGTGGATAACAACGTTGGTTTATTTTATAGGGTACATTTTGGGGTCGGTCGGATAGAGCATAGGAGTCACAGGATGGGATTAACGGGAGCAAGGATATCGATGATAATATTTTGTTTTCCGTGGGTAGCTAGGATGTGTTTAGGATTTGTTGTTCTTTAAATTATTTCTTTATAATAATCGTTGCATTTAGTGTTGTTGTTTGTTGTTTACTTTCTGCACTTTTAGTGCCCGGTTTCAGCTGTGATTAATGGCTACATATCGCTATCGCGGCATTCGATATTAACACTATACGATATTTATTAAAGATGAACCAACTTGTCTACTGATCTGTGCGTTAAACGGTTTCATAAACTTAAGGTGATGTATGCCGCAGAGCTGAGTGTGTTGCCACAAGCAACACTCCAAAAAATGGGTTATTTAAAGCCAATTATACGAAATTATGTGTCTAAGGAGTTGAGTAAATGCTGAATGAATGCTAAATGATAATCGCAAGCCTTAAAGCTTTATGAAATTGGGCTGTCAATTCTTCAACGATAACGAAAGTTGAAAAATGCACTAAATGTCGTTTTTAATGTTTTCCGTATAGTTAATCAAAATTTGCTTATATTATTAAAATAAAGTTTTGCTGCAGTTATTTTGCGAAAAATGGGTTTTCATAAATGAATTCTAAGCACAGATTGGGTAACCGCGATAGCGACAGCAACATTCCACGATCTCCCATATGCGTTGATCTTAGCAGTGGTGGGTAGAATGTCATAAAATATATATGATTATCATATGGGAACCTTCCTTAAAAACTATGACTCACTTTTAAGCTAGTGCGTTGAAATTATAACTATTTATTTTGTATTTTTAAAAAACTGTTTTAAATAATTGCATTTGAGTTGTGTAGCTGTGTTTTGTTTGTGTCTGTTGTACTAGCGTGTATGTGTGTGTGTGTGTCTATTGTGCGCGGGGATTTGATTAAAAAAATCTTTTACACTTGAAAACTTGGAACATGTGTATAGGTTGTTAAATATTTAATTAATAAATTCATTAATTTAATTTATCATTATTAAAACACACACTACACTGAAACTTTGAATTAAGTTTGTTGTGGCAGCTGTAAAAGCTGTTAAATTAGTGAAATTAGCTGGTTTTAAATTTTTTATAAACAACTCATAGCTAGATAATCAAACCAAATACATATTATAACAACAATATCGGTTTTTGTTACTGACTGAACTCCAGTTATATGTATGTCAATAATAACGGCAACAATAAACGATAATAACGCTAACTGATTACTCCAATAAAATATAGTATATTAACCAACGATAACTTTGTCGGAAACGCTGGCTAACATTATTAGAATTAGCTGTATTCTAGCTACTAAAGGTACTTCAAATGACATAGACTTGGGCCACTTACCCTGCTGGCAGACATAATCATAGCCCTGGCGCACACAGTCGCCAATATCACAGCCTCGCGTGCGACAGTCCTCTTGCGGTGGGGTCAAATGGCCTGGAAGCGGAAGGGGATGTATATTTATATAACAAATCCGTATTGATCTCTATTAAGTCACTTACAGTGCACATAGGCATCGCCGTTGGGGAAGTCCTCGGGACAGTAACATTCGGCTTGATCGTTGCTGAGCACGCGGCAGGCGGCATTTAGACCGCATGGTTGTTCATGGCATGCATTAACCAAAGTACCTTCGCATAGGCAACCCTTGTGGGCATCGCCCATGCAGCCATCCATGCAGGCACATTCGTAGCCTCCGGGCAGCTCAATGCACTTGGAATTCACGCCGCAGGGATTGTTGGAGCAGCCGCCATCTAGTGGCTGACATTCGCTGGCGGGATTGCCAAAGAAGTCCGGTGGGCATGAGCATTGGGCCTTACGATTGACCACACGACATTGCGCATTGGTGCCACAGGCTCCAAACTCGAGGCATGGATTGCGGCACTTGCCCTGATCGCAGCGTTTACTCGATTCGCAGTCGTTATCCTGTCGACACTCAAACTGTACACACTCCTTGCTTGGCTCGCCCTCATAGCCGTCTGGGCAGTAGCAGAGCATACGATGCTCCGACACTGTGCACAGCGCATTGCGACCACAGGCCCTGTCATCGGCACAGGGATCAACGCATTTGCCATTTAGGCAGCTCTGGTCAGCAGCGCAGTCTCCATTCGATTTGCAGCCGGCAATGCAGGCACCGCGCTCGCACAACTGTCCCAGCGGACACTGACGCTTGGCGCCGCACTTGTTGCGGCACTTGCCACGTGCGCACTGCTGTCCGCAGTCGCAGTCCTCAGTGCGGCTGCATTTTGCGGCGCAATAGGCGCCGCTTTCGTCACATTCGCAGCCTGGATGACAACGCTCTGGCGGCAGCTGACAGCCGGTAAGGCCATCGCCAATGAATGCAGCTGGACACTGGCACTGGACGCCGTGATTGATGACAAGGCATTCAGCGCATTGCCCACACTGGCCGGGTGCTTGGCAGGGATTTTGGCACTTCTTATTAACGCAAGCCTCTTCGCTGGCGCAGCTGAGATCGTTGCGGCATCCCGTTTGGCATACGCGATTCTCGCAGATCTGACCTTGAGCACAGGCGCTATCCGTGTTACAAACGGTGCGACATGTGCCGCGCATACAGCGCTCATCCGAGAGGCAGTTCTGATCGTTGCGGCATTTTCCCTGGCAACTGCCCGCATAGCATAACTGATTTGAATCGCAGTCCTCGTTGCGACCACAGGCAGTGCGTGGTGCCTTGCATGCCACGTCGGCTATGCCACTGAGTCCCTCGGGGCAGCTACATTGCTTTCGATGATCGATGGCCTGGCAAAGTGCATTGGTGCCGCAGGCAGTGGGCTCCGAGCAGGGATCTACGCATTGCTGGCCAATGCAGGCCAAATGATTGGGGCAGCCTTGGTCGGAGCGGCAGCCCGTGACGCAGTTAAGTCCCAGACACAGCTCTCCATTGGCACACTCGTTATCATGGCGGCAGAGCGGCTTGCAGACACCCTGCTGGCACCGCTCGTTGGTCAAGCAGCCGGCATCGTCGGCACACAGTGGACGACAGACGGACTCAAAACAGGCCAGGCCATTGTTGCAGTCGCGGTTCTCATGGCACTCCAGAGGGGGCGTGCGCACACAACCCACCTGGGGTGTGGGGTTGGGCACCATATTGTCCAGACAACTGCAGCTGGCGCGATGATTTGACACCGAGCATACGGCGTTGGGTCCGCAAGGATTCTCAACGCAGGGATTGACGCACTTATCGTTGCGACAGGACTCGGAAGCGCTGCAATCGTCATCCACGTGACAGCCATAGACGCACTTATTATGCAGGCACACATGGCCCAGGAAGCAGTCGTTGTCGACACGGCAGGTTACTAAGGAAAGATGATAATTGGAGGAGTATACTTCGGCGGTTGGAAATTACACTTACGCATGCAGTTGCCACGCAGGCACTTTTCATTGGAGGCGCACTCCAGATCATTGTGACAGCTGGGCAGGCACATGGAGTCGCGGCAGGTGTAACCAGGCGCACAGTCGCCATCGCAGGCCACCGGCACACGCACGCACTCCTTGGCTGCGTCGCCGGTAAAGCCCTCCGGGCAATGGCACTGTTTGACATGGCTGAGCATCAGGCATTCGGCATTCTGGCCACATGCCTGCGGTTGCTGACAGGGGTCGAAACATTGACCGCCCTGGCACACTTCCGATGGAGCACACTCGGTGTCAAGCAAACAGGCAGCTGTTGGTAGATTCGATAGAATTAGCAAAGATACAATTGGATTTGGCTGCCTAGCTTTTGGTTGGCGTTACGGTCTTGCCTTGTACGTGTGGTGTTGTCGCGTGTATATATTGTATGTTTAGTTTACAGTTAGTCTATGCTACGGGTAGCACTGTGATCAAAGCCAGTCCAAAGTTAGACCAGAGCTACGAGAGCAGCTCTTGCAGTTGCTGCAGTATTGAGTCTTAAGCCAAAGGCTTAATATATTCAACGCCGGCTCAGGAAGAAGAGATTCTTCGCTTAGCTGACTTTGTATGCATACCTGTTGACTGGAAACACAACCCACAACAAGTTTGTGCTAGTTTGTAAGTGAGTAAGTAGTTAATTAAGTATGTGGCTAGTTGGTAGCTGGTAAATGTCTAGTAGTCGGTTTAAGCCACTCGGGTTTGTGCTCGGGTTGGTGTTTGGTGTTAGTACTTACGTTTACAGACGCTATCTGAGCAGTATGTGTTGGTGGGGCAATCGCTAGTGATTTGGCAAGGCATTGGCAATGGCTTGCAACCGGCCAGCCGGTCAGCGGGTTGGCCGTCGTAGCCATTGCGGCATGCACAGTGCGCCACATGACCTTTCGGAACACATTCCGCATTGGGGCCACACTGCAGCTGAGCGCACACATCCTGGCATTTGGGCACTCCGTTAGTCTTGGTGCATGCGGCATGCGGGGGACAATCGTCGTGGGTCACGCACTCGACGGAGCTGCGGCAACCCTCGTTGTAGGGATCGCCGACGAGTCCAGGTGGACAGGTGCATTTGTAGGAGCCACGCGAATTGCGACAACGGGCGCCGGGTCCGCACGGCGCGTCCTTACAGAAGTCAATGACATCACAACGGATGCGCGGATCGCCACTGAAGCCGGGCTGACAGTGGCATACCTGATGATGATTCTCGGTAGTGCAAAGTGCATTCTCGCCGCACGGCTGGCCAATCAAGCAGGCTATCTTGCACATGTGATTGTCGCAGCTCTTATCGTTGGAGCAGTCAGCATCGGTGCTGCACTCGATCTTGCGGCAGCCAGAGCGGGCATCCCCAAAGAATCCCTCCTTGCAGGTGCAGTCGGGCTCATGGGAGCGAGCAATGCACTCCGCGTTGCGTCCACAGGCAGAGCGTCCAAGGCAGACAGATTCACATCGAGCACGTCCATAGGCATCGACAAGGCAAGTTTCATCCTCGCCGCAGTCGCTATTAACACTGCACTCCATTTCCTTGACGCAAATGTTGTTTTGACAGAATTGGAACTGTGGACAGGTGGTGTTCGTCTTGCAGGTGCTCTTGCAGACGCCCTGCAGACATAGCTGCTCCGAAATACAATCGCGATTACTGCTGCATAGAGGACTGCAGATTCCGTGCGCACAGATGCTGCCCTGTGGACACTGGGTATCCTGTTGGCAGTATTGAAGCGGCACACAGCCTTGCTTAGCATCTCCAGTGCTGCCCGATTCGCAGGCACAGACTCCTATATGATTCTGCACCGAACATCGCGCCAGCGCACCACAGGCATTCGGGAGCGAGCAGGGATCAATACACTTGGCGTCTAGGCAGGCCTTATCAGCGCCACAGTCGCCATTGTCGGCGCACTCGATGTGCACGCATTCTACCTGCGGATCTCCACGTGAGTTGGCGGGACAACTACAAATGGCATTGTGGGACTGGGCTAAGCAGTTTGCATTTAGCCCACAAGCGTTTTGGCGCTCACAAGGACTACGGCATCGGGAGTTCTGGCAGCTGGCCGTTGTCGGGCAGTCAGCATCGCTGAGGCATTCGCTGGGATCGCGACAGCCCGCCTGCAGAGGATCACCAATTAGTCCCTCGGGACACTTGCAGTTGTAGCTGCCGGGCAGATTGTCGCAAAAAGCTGTGCTATGACAAGGCTGTTGTAGGCACTCGTTAATATCCTCACACGCTCCATTGATAAGCTGGTAGCCTTCGTTGCATTCACATAAGGCTTTGTGATCTGATATCTGGCAGCTGCCCTTACCGCAGCTGATTAGGTCACATGGTTTAATGCAGCGATTAGTCTCCGCATCACAGGCGCGATCACTCGCGCAATCCACGTGATCAATGCACTCTACTTTGAAACAACCGACGCCAGTGTCATTGGGATCGCCCAGATAGCCAGCAGGACAGGTGCACACTGACTCATGGGCTTCCGCCTGGCATTGCGCATTGGCTCCACATACCGTGTGCAAACAAGGATCCGTGCACTTGCCATGAATACAGGACAAGCTACTGGCGCAATCCTCAGGCTTGTTGCACTCTCTCGGCTTTGTGCAGCCCTGTTGTGTGTAACCATCTCCAACGGTGCCCTCCGGGCAGACGCAACGATAAGAACCAGGCACATTTTCACATTTCGCGGTGGCATGGCATGGCTGCTCCGTGCACTCATCAATGTCCGAGCATCCAAAAGGTGTGCCAATAAATCCATTAGCGCACTTGCACTTTCCAGTCAAACATAGTTCGGTAGGTGGACAATCCGCATCCGATTCACAGCCAGGCTGGCAGGTGCGATCGCTGTTGCAGATCTCGCCCGCCAGACAATTGTTGCTGGTGTAGCAGACCTTTCTGCAGACCTGTTGGTAGCATCGTTCTCCGACGGCGCAGGCGGAGGTCTTAGTGCAGGGCAGATTACACTGATTGCCAATGCACATATGACCGCTCGGACACTGGTTACTGGCCAGACAGGGAGAGGGCACCCGCACGCAACCCTGTTCGGGTGTTGGGTTACCCTCGAAGCCATCCGGGCAGGTGCATTGACTGCGATGCTCGGCAATGCTACAGAGCGCATTGGGTCCGCAGCTAGTGCTTGATTGACAAGGGTCTATGCACTTGTTGCCAATGCACGACTGCTCCTGTTTGCACTCCTTGTTGCTGCGACAGCCGATGGCGCAGTGACCCTCCATGCAGGCCAAGCCCTTGGTGCACTGGCTGTGATCCAGGCAGGCGACAACGCATACATTTCCCAAGCAGCTCTCACCATCGGAGCAGTCCTGTGTGTTGCGGCATGCCACGCGGCACTGGCCATTGTAGCACAGCTCTCCTCCACAATCGACGTCTGTGAGACACTTGGAGGCACTACGTGCGCAGCCGTTCTTTGCAGAGTCGGAGATTGGCTGGAATCGCAGAGGACAGCTGCAAACCGCCTTCCGATTGACCACCTTGCAGTCCGCATTGGCACCACAGGCATTATCGCAGGGATTTAGGCAGCGTCCTCCAGCGCAGATGGTATTTACCGGGCAGTCAGCATCGCCATTGGGACACTGTCCATCTGGACGGCAGCCACTGGTATTGGGTTGAGGCTCGCCCACAAATAGGGGCGGGCACTTGCAGCTGGCGCCGTCGGGCGTGACCTCACATATTGCCGTGGGATGGCAGCTGCCAGGCGCACAGCCATTTTGCTTAACGCAAGCCACCTCGGGCAGTGGGTTTCCACGGTAGCCGGGCGGGCACTGGCAGACGGCGCGATGATCTTCGGCCAGACAAATAGCATTTTCTCCACAGGATTCCTCATCGCACACATCGTAACAGGTGTGCGTCATGCGGTTACACATTTGATTAGTTGGACAATCATGGTTGTAGACGCAGGGCACGCTCTGGCAGCCGTTAAACGGATCATAAGGATCACCTGCGTAGGGGCCTGGTGGACACTGGCACTGTGCCTGATGATTGTTCGTGATGCAAACGGCACGTGGTCCACACTTGACGCTGTCACAAGCGGAACGGCAGCTCAGCGACTGCGTGGACTCGTCCTTAATGCACGCCTCCGATTCGGGACATTCAGCATTACTACGACACTGATGCTTGCGCTCCAGCTGGCAACCATTGCGATCGTTGGGATTGCCTACAAATCCACTTAGGCAATCACAGCGTCCTTGATGATGGCGGGCAACGCAAATCGAGTTGGCAGGACAGGTGAAGGCATCGCAGATGGCAACACACTTAAGCACACCTAGTACGTCAGGGCGGCAAGCGGAGCCATCCGGGCAGTTCTCATCACTGGTGCAGTCGGGTAGCGAAGGCTTCTCGCATGAGGAGACAACTGGATTCCATACGAAGCTATCCGCACAGTTGCAAATGGCGTGTCCGGCTGGATTGATCTTGCAAAGCTCGTTGGGACCACAGACAACATTGGAGCACAAATTAATGCACTCGCGACTGCCTAGTGCGTCTGTTTGACAGCCAAAACCGCGTTTGCAATCCTTGTCAGTCTTGCATTTATTTTCATGATCGGGAACCTTGCGTTCCGGCTGGCAACCTACTTGCAGATTGCTCGGATTTCCAAAGTATCCGTCGGCGCAGATGCATGAGGAACGATGATCATCAGCCACACATAGTGCATTGGGACCGCATTGTATCTTGGAACAGGCATCTACGCACTTGCGCAAGCCCTTACCCAGCTGGAAGCAGATCTCCGAGTGGCGGCAGTCCGCATCGTTGCCGCACTGGCCGCGTATGCTGCAGCCTTGGCTCAGATCATGCGGATCTCCCACATAGCCCAGCGGGCACAGACATTTGCCCGCATCGCAAATAGCACGCGGCCCACACGCTGTGTTGGAGCATAGATTCTTGCACTGGCCACCTTGACAGCTGAAGCCATCGGGGCATTCTACGCCCTCACTGCACTGACACTGGCTGGCATCCTGACAGAATTTGCTCTCAATGGGCTGGCAGCTGCTGTATGGATTACCGGCATGGCCGGATAGACAGAGACATTCAAAGCTACCCGCTGTGTTAAGGCAGGCTGCGTTTAGGCCGCACGGCTTGTTGACGCACTCGTCCACATCCTGGCAGCCCACATAGGGGTTGCCGCTAAATCCTTGTGGACAGATGCAGGTAATCTGATTATCCGCACCGCGGCACTCGGCATTCGGTCCGCAGCTGTTTGGTTGGCAGACATTCTTTTTCTGGGCGCCGCATCCCTCGTAGGGATTACCAAAGGTGCCTGGATTGCAGGCGCAACGGCTCTGACCTAGTCCGTACTCGCAATGCGCATTTTCGCCGCAGTTGGGTGAGCATTTGGCTTGTTCGATGGGTGGCATACATAGCAGATCAGGATTACCCACAAAGTTAGGCTCACAGACACATTTACCGTTGTTCTTGTCGCAGGTGGCGCCAATGCCACAGACGACGCCCTCGCAGCGTTCCTTACAGCGTCCATTAATGCAGATCTGACGCTCATCGCAGGGTCTAGAAGCAGTGCACTGATCAGTGCTGCAGCTTCCGCCCGGAAAGGGATTGCCTAAGTAGCCCTGTGGGCACTTGCAGGTGGGTCCCTCGCTTGTGGGTATGCAGAGTGCGCCATCACCGCAGATGATATCCTGGCACTGCGATACACAATCGCCATCGGCATTCTTGACGAAACCTACACGACAGCGGCACCAGCCCGCATGCTGTTCCGTCTCGCAATAGGCGTTGGAGCCACATAGCAGACTGGCGCAGGGGCTGAGGCAGCTGCCATCCAGACAGGCTAGATTGCTGGCGCAGTCTTCGTTGTTGAGGCAGGTGCTCTTTGGCACGCCGTTCTCTAGTATGCAACCACTCTTGTAGGGATCACCAGTGAATCCCTTGGGGCAGACGCACTGGTAGCCGCCCTTTTTGTTGACACAGTAGGCACCATAGGCGCAGGGCAAGTGGGCGCACTCATCTTCATCGGTGCAGCCGAGTAGCGGATCACCTTTGAATCCCGCTTCGCACATGCACTGCGGTGGATCGGAGGGTGTGCACTTGGCATTGATGCCACAGGCGAAACGCTCACAGGGACTCTTACATTTGTTGTTATCCTGTGGATCCAGGAAGTAGGGCGGTGGGCAAACACATTCGCCTGGCTGTATACATTTCTCATTGCTGGCGCACTCCTTGTCAGCAGCACACTTCCGTTGTGCCGGCGCGCAGAGTCCATTGTACGCATCTCCTTGGTAGCCCTCGGGGCAGTGACAGCTGTAGCCGCCCTGTTGGTTGACGCATTGAGCTCCATAGGCGCATAGCTGAGCACCACGTTCCTCGCACTCATTGACATCTATGCAGCTTCCATCCGGCTGGGTTTGGTAGCCCTTGGGGCAGGCGCAGTAGCTAACACCACCCGCTATAGAAATGCACTCCGCACCGCTGGGGCATGGCTGTCCACTGGAGCAACCAGCCAACACGCAGCTGTTACCGAGCAGCTTATACGGTGCTTGGCATTGGCACTCGGGACTGGTGCATATCTCGCACATGACAAAGGGATTACCGGTGTGTCCTTGTGGACAGCGACACTCGTAGCTGCCGGGCAGATTTTTACAGAGTGCATTCAGGCCACACGCAGGCTTTAGGCGCTCGGCCCCACACTCATCAAGATCCTGGCACTGGCCACTCTCGGCATTACGCTCATATCCTTGGCGACAAATACAAACACTGCTGCCTGTAAATGTATCCTGAACACAGCTTTCGCCCAAGGCGCACGGACTGGTATCGGAGCAGCCCACAGTCTTGGCTGTGGCGCAGCCTTCGCCATAGGCATCTCCAGTAGATCCACCTGGGCATTGGCACAAATACCCGCCGGCTGTGTTGCTGCAAATCGCATTGGCAGCACAGGGATTGGCGCGGCACTCGTCGATATCACTGCATCCTCCTGGTAATGCTGCGTTACCCGTATAGCCTGGCGCGCAGAGGCACTGTGCTTGTCCATTAGCCAGCATGCATTGGGCATGGGCGCCGCAGTCGCGTGTCTCGCAGGGATGTCGACAATCGTTGCCAATATTGGGTTCCGGGCACAGACAGCGCTTGGTCTCATCGCAGATGGCATTTCCAGGGCACTGCTCGTTGGTGGCGCAGCTAACGATGGGAACGCAGCGCACTGAAGGATCCGGGTCTGGAAGTGTGCCCTCGGGGCAGCGGCAAGTGTAACCGCCTCCTGGCATATTGACACAATCAGCACCAGCGCCGCATTTACCACCCGCACGACACTCATCCACGTCTAGGCACTTGCTGTGTGGATCCCCCGAGTAGCCGGGTGGGCAAGCGCAGCTATATCCACCTGGTGTGTTGGTGCAGCTGGCATTCTGGCCACAACTGCCGAAGGGTCCGTGCAACACATCGCACTCATCAATATCCACGCATCCGGCGGCCACATCACTCGGATTATAGGTCCAGCCATCCTCGCAAACGCAGTACGCTTCGTTCTGATCCGGCTTGCAGTAGGCATGAGCACCACAGTGCACATCCTCGCAGGGCTGCTTGCAGGCCATTCGCGGAGGGCTGCCCACGTAGCCGGCTTCGCAGTCGCAGCGATAGGAACCGGGCGTGTTTAGGCACTGGGCATGAGGGCCGCAGGCCTCTGCGTGAGTGCGACACTCATCAATGTCTACGCAGCTGGATCCAATGGGTTCGAATCCGTCCAAGCAGAAACACTGGTTCTCAATGCACTCGGCATTGTTGGTGCAATCAAAGTTGCTGCGACATAAAATGTTCACATCGACTTGTTCGCAGGCCACTTTTGGATCGGGCTTTCCGTCATAACCCTGCGGGCATTTGCAATTGTAGCCCGGCACGGCATTTTCACAGATCGCATGCTGTCCACATGGCTTATCCAGTGCGGCGCATTCATCGATATCTACGCAGCCGCGGAACGGATCACCGGTGTAGTCCGGTTTGCACGAGCAAACGAAGCTGCCGATGGTGTCCGTACATATCGCGTTTTCTCCGCAAGGATTATCCTGGCATTCGTTGATGTCTGCGCGCGTTCACGGTCATGTTGTGCAGGAGGTGAGGGGTAGGTGTTTTTGAGGGGAGCAGGCAACGCGTGTTTATTGACGTGTTTTGTAGCGTTTTTGTTTCGGGTCAAAAAGGGAGGTGGTTAAATATATTGTAATTAATTAAATTAGTAATCAAATCAAACAATACAATATTATGAAATATGTGAAATCATAGCGTGAAAGTCGGGGGAGCGGGTGTTGGAAAAAGTTTTTGGATTGGGAAATAGAAAATACTGAAGGAAGCTGTCTGAGTAGCAAAGGAAGCGGAAATAAAAGCAAGGTTTGGAAGCTCTCAATACTTGTAAAAAAGCAGCTGAAAGCGTATGACGAGAGGAAGCACAGAGTAAAAAAGAGTAAGAGAGCAGCTGCCAAAGCTTACAAAAGCCATGCGTAATTGTTGTTGCGTTTTGCAAGCCTAAGCAAAGCTTTAACGCTCTTTATAGTCTAAAGTAGAGATGAGCGTGGGCCAAAATACGAAACAAACCATATTTGGATTCTTAACGAAAAAAAATCGAATTAGAAAGAAGTTGCAATATCAAGTTGCATTTAAATACTTTTTTGTTTTGATAGTAATTATGATCGTGTGATACTTTATCGTATTTTGACACGCATTCATCTCTGAGCCGATAGCCAAATTCTCAGTTAATGAGAATTGAACTTTCTGACTTTCTGGCAAAACATGCAAACAGGCAAATACTAACTCTCGCAGTGCAAATAGCCCTGTCCTTGAAATCCGCTTGGACAGAGACAGCGATATGAGCCCGGAAAATTGATGCACTTGGCGTTGGTACCACATTTGGCCACACCATCCGGCTGGTTGCACTCATCGATGTCCAGGCAGGCCAAACCGGCGCCCGATGTTGGGGCTGGTGTTATTAGTGTATCGCCATCGGCATAGCCCAGTTGTAGTGTGGGTGTGGCCACCATTGGCGCCTCGGCGTGCGGATCATGCTCAAGCACAAAGCCCAGTGGACAACGACATTGAAAGCTACCGCCCAAGTTCACGCATTGAGCACCCAAACCGCATGGATTGTTAATGGCGCATTCATCGACATCTGCTGGCGTTTATTCGTGTTAGGCATTAATAATATTAATGAATCAAATCGCGGTGCATTTATGTGTTGCAAGTGGCAAGTATGTGTGTGTGTGTGTGGTGCATGTGTGCGTATTCGGCCGAAACAATTGTGCAAAAAATTTTAAAACATGATGGCAATATGTCAAATATGATAATAAATTTTTCAGCATATTTTGCAATCTTCTTGTACTCACCCTCGCAGCCATGCATCGGGTCACCGCTGAAGCCATCGGGGCATAGGCAGCGAAAGCTGCCATCCGTATTCAGGCAATCCGCATTGCGTCCGCAGGGCGTGCGTGCGCATTCGTCCAGATCGACGCAGCCCTGTTCGGCGCGTCCATCGCCATCGTATCCCGTCGGGCAGTTGCAGCGATAACTGCCCTCGAGATTCGTACATATGGCACCTGGTCCGCACACGTTCGGATATGCGCATTCATCAACATCCTGACAACCGTCATAAGGATTGCCCACAAAGCCTTCGGGGCAGGCGCACGTGTGGTTGCCGGGCGTGTTGATGCACTGGGCATGGGCGCCACAGGCCAGCGGATTGCTGCACTCGTCGACGTCCGTGCACAGCACCTCGCCGTCTCCCGTATAGCCGTCCTTGCACTTGCAGAGGAAGTGCGCCGGCAGATTACAGCATTCGGCGTTCTCCACGCAACGAGACGCTATCGCCGGATCTTGGCATTCGTCAATGTCTGCAACAACAATCATAATAGAAAAGGCATGATTAATCGAGTGTGCTTGGACACAAATGAGACGCAATTAAAATCTAAAAGCCCCACCAAACGAAAGACTTAAGCTACAAACTTGCTACCGTGGGGGCGCTCTACGCATTTGCCGCTCGACTGCACATCGCATGTAGCTGCGATGCTGGCCCATCTGAACGACCCACCACTAAGTGGCTTTGGCATTTGAAATTTGCATGTTACGCATGACATTTCAGTGTCATCTACATAAGTGTATATATTTATGTGGAGCTAAACCAAACCAAGCAGCAATGTCAATGCGCACAGGATGCACCAGTTGCATACATTTACCAAACCAATTAGATCTTAAGCTGACAGTGTGCACGGTGCAAGGCCATTGACAACGAACCGTAAATCATTTTCCTCGAACACAAATTATGTTTAATTTTTATTTAGTTTAATTAAATATCAAACTTTTACTATTAAACACATTCTGATTTTAATTATTTTGTTTGTAGTTTATAATGCAAATGGCACCAAGTGCACTTCTATTTCTGACACTTTTTGTTTTGTATACGAAATTTTTCGATAACATTTAATGCTAGAATGACACAGCAAAGCTCTAATTTAATTTTTATCTACTCCTTTGGCTTTCATTATGCGTTTTTAAGTCTTAGTACATACTATTTACTGTTTAATTATTTCAATTTTTTTTTATTTAGTTGTGAGTCGAGCAATACAACTTATTACGTCTATCAAAGTATTGATACACTAAATTTCTCTAATAATCAGATAGATCAGATAGATCCCTTTTGCCTTTCAGATGGATAGTGAAGCTTAATTATTTTCTAGTTGGGAGCTTAATTGGGTAAGTCATTGCCATGATCTTAATCAATTATTAAAATCTTTGCTTTTGTTTTTATTTTGTAATTGGTTATTTTGATTTGTTTCGAATTTAATTGCTTTATTTTGCTTGAGGATGGTGGTTTTTAATTGGACGTATGTATTCGTAGTCAGCTCATGCGGAAGCACTATATTGAGCTTTCCGCTCCAAAAGCCCGCAGAACATTGAGAATTCAATCGAATACCCCCGAAGCCAATGAAGCGGCAACTGGCAAAGGGCCCCATACAGATATAGATGTATTTACCCAATGGACGTTCTCTTTGGCTCACTGTGGGCCATTAATCATTGGGGATATGGATAAGAGATGTTGTACATTTATAGCTAATATGACATAAGTACAAAAGTTGGCAAAAGCCAAAGACAAGGACGCGTACAGAGAGTGAGATGTGTGCGATGTGTGAGTGGAGTGCCTTGTAATTATGAGCAGTCGAGCAAGTTGCGCAGTTATAATTACTAGTTTTTAGCTTATAAATTAAGAGGATCATCACTCTAAAACTGGTATTCCCCCCACCAACTATCTCTCCTTCTCTCTCTCTCTCTCTCTTTCTCTACATATCCAACTGATATGGCTGCATTCCGTGATTTGCTGCTGCAACGCCAGCAATTGCTAACTCTGATTACTCAATGTCATCGTCTTCGTTCGCCTGTCTGCCAGTTGGCAGTTGGTAGCGTTGGCCAGAAGTTTAGCCAGAAGCAGGAAGCATTCTATGTTCTTCTAAGTTTCAATGTCAGTTTAATTACTTTATGCAATGCGGTTACTGAAGGCTGAGACAGAAGGTTGTCCAGTCAGCCCAGCCCCAGACCCAGTCCCAGTCCCAGTCCTAGGCCCAGGCTTAGGCCATTGACCAAAGGCCATTGGCCATCTGGATGTGGCTCCTGCTGCCATCTACCATATTTTTCAGTCCGCTTGACGTCAGGTGCAAAATTCAATTAATTTGCGCCTCAGCAACTAATTATAATAGAGATTTTTGGGGCAAAGTTCTACTCCATTCGATGTGGGCGTGGGCCAGCCTTGGGCTAAATGTTGTAGCTCTCCGGTTGAAAACCAATCAAATATGCGTGACTAAATGTAATTAAGTTGAATGCATGTTGAAAACGATGCTGACATAATTCTCTCGTATTCTTAGCCATACGTGGTTCAGATTTCCGGCTGGCTTCGGAGTTTAGGCTTGATTAGAACCACTTTTTTCGAGTGGTATTTGAAGAAGTCACAAATTGTTTCACTGAGAACTCACAGTTTTAATACCCTTGCTTAAGGTATTTTAACGTTGACATGAAACAAGTAACGTTTTTTTGGACCTTATTAAATATGCTACTTAAGCTTCATTATAACATTTGGGCCAGCCAAGTCTTTTTTAAACTCTTACTAAGAATATTTTTGGGGTATGCGAACTAGGAGAGTTAAGCTTCTCTGTAAATAAGACGAGTTTAAAATTCGATTACATTGCCACAAAGCTGACAGGTTCGGCTAGGGTATTTAATATTCGGCATCTCCTATGTTCCCATTCCGGTTGAATTATATAAAATTCAAGTTTATTCGGCTTGGCAAACATTCTGCACTTTGTTTAACTGCACTAATCAACACTAATTAGCAGTTGTCGCTGTTCGAGTATTGTAAAATGCTAAACAAAAATCTACATAGATGATAAAGCGTGGTCTGGTCTGTTATATGTCGTCTGGTCTAGCTGGCGTCCATCTAATAAATCTATGTAATTGTTCAACTAATTAGCATTTGCAATTTGTTGTTGCTTTTTTATTTGAGTTATGACATTCGTCGAATATGTGTATTCGCTTATAGAGCGAAGCAATTTTCCAGCGGACATGACTTTCATGCTCGACTGCTGTACGATGATGGGCTGCTCTCAAAAAAATAGAAACAGACAGAAACACACAAAACTCAAAAGTCTATGTGGCTAATTTATGGTAAAGCATAACTAACTAACATTTGAACTTGAGCAAAAACTGAAGCGAATAAGAAACTATTTAAAAAGCTTGTGTTGCGAGTGCTCGACTAGCAGATACCCTCAGCAACGCTTTGAAGTTGCCTTGTCACATATTCCTGTTCATAAACACATACAAATTAAACTTGCACACAATTTTAGAATAATTAATTGAGTAATAAACTGGATAAGCCCATGAGATAGTATGCCTAGTATACCGCCCAAAGTTTTGCTCCAATATTTGCGAAAGAAAATGGGCGCAGATATCTTGACTGATCTAATATAAACATTTATAGGTCGAAAATGCCCTTTATAAAACGCGTACAGGGTATTAAAAATGTATTAATAGTGCATAACATGAGGGAAAAATAAAATTAGCTAATAAATTTGTGGCGCAATTATGCGTTAAGTATGTAAGGCAAAAAGATCAAGGTCGGGGCCGACAGTCGGCACAGTCAAGTGATGTCAGCCGGCGTCGCAGTTGAAGTCATGGGTGGCTCAATTGGCAGCGCCGCCTACTGGCTGCGTAAATGTGGCAACATGCTGTGATGGAAGGGCGATGAGGAGCGAGGGGCGGCAGCTATAATGAGGCGTGTCAATGCCAACGCCTTAAGCCATTTTCATGGCTTATCAGCGGCAGCTACGACTCGGCAATTAATTGCTGCCATTTTTGATATGCAAAAAGTGCAAAGTACCAAACGAAAATATACATACATATATCTACTAAATACGATATATAGGTCTATACTGCAGATTAAACACGTTCGCTCTATAAAAGCTAGCGACTCTTATCAGCTGACGCTGATCAGAAACTGTGCGTCGAACTGGCTGTAGCTCTTGTAACTGGGAGCTGAGAGCTGGAGCTGGAGCTGGAGCTGGCGTTGAAGGCAGTGCCGTTTGCGGCTTTTGAGGACAGCATTAAGCGCCGACAATGCTACCGCCTCATGCGTTGCCAATGCCGCCAAAGCTGCGCTACGTGGGCCACAATCTATTTTATCCGTTTTAATGATCTGCCCCAGTTAGCGAAACGAAAGGGAGCAGCCGCCTGGTGAACGTGGCAAACAAACTAAAATAACAACAAGAACAACACACAACAAACACAGCAAGAGAACAACAACAGCTGCAACAACTTGCAAGATTATTTCATGTTGTTGCTGTTGCTCTTGCTGTTGCAGTCTCTTGACTGCCGCAAAAATGGTTATAAATTTAGCACTCAACTCGAGGCACTCACTCCATTTTTCTGGTTGGCGCGTTGCAAGACAAATGCATTAGAAACAGCTATTGACTTGCCACAAACTAACAAACTGGGTGCCAATGTGTGTGTGTGTGTGTGTGTGTTTGTGTGTGTTGCAATTTTGTCTTTCCCGTCTTCAGACTTAAGGCTTCATTGCATAACTGGACTTTGGCGTTGCGTTAACGAAGCCATCGCCAAATGCACGCATCTGAGTTATGAACATGAAATAATGCGAATGTGCCACCAGGTCTGCAACAGGTGGCAGCCCCACTTCATACCGTTAGACCCGGCAGCCAAACAGGTAGGCGCATAATCTCTCGCCACGCAAAATTTGTCCCCATCTATGTTACACTCAAATGTGGGGGAAGAACTGGCTAGGCTAACTTCAGGCTGGCCATGATTTCTTGCAAAGTTTATTGGGTGAACTTGAGAAAGCAATGAAAACTGGATATATACGAGTATATAGTCAAATGCAGACGGCTGGCATTTTTATATGTTTGCCAGTGCCATAGAATATAGATAGTTGTGGACTGCCCAAGATATACAATAAACAAAAAGAGTAAATAGAAACAAAATAATGTATGCACTGGAATCTTTTTTGGCTATAAACCTAGTTTAAGCAGAATGATATGATTATTAATTATTACGACAAGGCCGAAATTTTCGTATAGTTATTTCAAATTTAAACCAAACAACGTAATTTTTGTGCAATAGATCCATTGACTGATTGTCCCTATCGGAGTTATATAATAGTAAATAATAGAAGAGGAAGCGCTCAAAAATCCCAAAAAAATTAAAATGTTAATCATACAAGAACTGAAATTTGCTTTTGGAATACATATGCTATATTAAACTTGGCTAAAATTGTTAAAAAACTGACAGACTAGAAATAGAAAGCAGTACGACATAAGTTTTTGACTAAGCTTTGCATACAATAGCTTTAAAAAATGGGCCTTCTTTGATGTGTGGGGAAGAAATTATTCCCCCTACAAAGGTGACAAATGGAATTTCGCACAATATGATGATTAATTATTTTAAAATGCTATTGTCGGGCTTAGTTAAAAAATAGTTCTAATGCTGTGGGCACTTGAAATTTGTAACAGTGGGAATTAAAAGTCAACTTGCGAATAATTAAATGTAATTACGTACTAATGTAGCGTCGTTTTGAAGTCAATTCATCAAGATTTAATTAGATATACTCGTAGTGGCTTTGATTTGGTGCAGTTGGTGGGAAAGCCGAGAGTGCGTGTTAGTGGCATTCAAGTGGGGTTCAAGTACTTATTCCACGCACATGGGCAGGCGAAACTTTCTCAGCATATTTAAAACAGGTTGATTCAAATGATTACAGACAATTTGAGATGTTCTGTGGAACTCAGACTGAGGCTCCGCGCTGGCGTAATGAAATGCATCATGAATACGTGTAATAGTTGAGAGAAGAAACGTCGGGGAAGGGAATGGAATTAGATAATGCTCGTATGACTGAAATGCGATGCTGGCGTCACATGCCACTGGCCAGAATTTATGCATGCCTGCCGGTCGTTGCAAACTGTGACTCCACCCTATTGCCCCTCCCCCCACCAGTCGCCGACAGTCGCTGCGAGAAGTCGTCACATGTAATCTAGAATCTCGGCAACGTCTTCATACTTAGTGGGGTAATGCCAGAGCGTTTGTGAAATTTGCGCTCGTTATCGCATTGTATCGTCCGAAACGGGAAGCGGGAAGAGGCATCAGCAGCAGCCGCAGCCACAGCTAGACACATGCTCTTGAGTGTTGAAAGTTCTGGCGTGTCCATGTTTGGGGTCAGATTACATGACACTGATTCCACGTCTAACAGACGTGTGTGCTCGTAGGTACGATTATGTCTATGTCTGTTCCATGGCGCGAAAGCATTGCTACAAATGTTCGTGGTTTTCTTTCCTGCTGCCGCCACCACCACCACCACCATCACCACCACCACAGCCACCACCATCATTACAATCAACATCATCAACTTGAGCGGGAGCAGCAGCAGCCGCTATAGAAAGAGTTTTGCTGGTAAGTGGTATCTCGCTTAGAATCTTCTGCTTTTCAAGTTATTATTGTAGTTTTTAGATTTTTTCGTGCTCTTTTTCCTTTGTGGTACCATAATGTGTTTTCATTACGCAACATTAGGCCCAGTCCAATTATGGCTGCCAGTTTTTCACTGTCGAATAGGCAAGGTAACCAAACAGGTGCGCCGAAGGGTTTTTGGGCCCACGCTGTGAGCAATTTAAAGAGAACAAGTAGATGAGTCAAGCTCATTAACCCGCGACCGGTATTTGAAACTATATCAGTCTGGAGAATACTAGCTGGAGACTACATTAGGAGCAGAAAAGGGAAGCCAGAAAGGGGAGTTTATAAATGTTATAAGAAGAATATAACAGACATTTAAATATTGAAAATGCTTGAAATCAGTGAGAGAAATTCAAAACAAACACTGGAAATTCACTTAAGGCTAAGCAAAAGCCAACTAATAATATTTGTTTATCCTATAGGAATGATAAAATATATTGAGATATAATGCAAAAATTTAAAGCTATGTGAAAGCTGTAAAGCTCATCTAAAGTCCCTTGATGATTAAGCAATACTCTTTGGTACTCAAAGGTTGCAATTCTATTGTACCATTAGAAAGCCTTAAATAAAACTTGGATGATATAATACTGGTTCTAACGGCTTCGTTTCCCTGAGCCGCTTCAGTTTCAATGTTCGCAACTCCGACAATAACAAACTCATAACAAAGACGCTATAAGGTACGCGAGTGTAATCGCTACACGGTCATTATTATTGCCTCGCTGGATAAGTATACAGAGGAGATTCCATTGCTGGGCCACTGTGAGCTGAGGGAAAAGCTTTCATATTGTTATTGTTGTTGCTGTTTTGATGGCCGGCGCGTCTTTTGTTACATTTTCAAATAGAGGCTGGGCACTTGAGACGATTGAAACGGCTTGACTTGAAGAGATTTCCAGCGAAATAAACCGTTAGCATTAAGATCTATGGGTAACCTAGACTAAATCATGGTCTGGCAGGCAGAGTGGCAGCGGCAGCTAACCAGGCACAAATAATATAACAGACGTTGACGGAAGTACAAAACGGCAACAACAATCATTTGTACTGTTGTCGGGTCTTGGTGGTTGTTGGATCTGGTCGGTCATTAAGCTTATGCTAACAACATGGCTGGCACTTACCTTCACAATGGAAACCATCGCCGCGATAGCCCGGAAAGCAGGTACACGTGAAGCTGCCCAATGTGTTTGTGCAATGGGCAAACACATCGCATGGACGCTGCTTGCATTCGTTCTCATCTGTGAAGGAGAGTGGGTTTACGGTTATGTAAGATGAGACAAGCCCACATTGTTCGAGGAGCGCAGTTGAACTTACCCGGATCGACGCAATTGCAGCCGCCAAAGCCATCATTGCAATGGCAAACACCATTCAGGCAAACACCGTTTGTGCACTGTGTGCCATCCTTATCACAGTCATCTGGGGAAGAAAAGCAGTTTATCTTTAGGTAAACCCATTCCATAGGGCCGTGGTGTGGCGGGGTCTGTTGATACTTACTTGTGCATTTGAGCTCTTTGCTCAGCTCATCGGAACCAAGAAAACAGTCTTGATTACCGTCGCATATTCTCGATAGATCGTATAGTTGCAAATAGTCTGTAGACTCATTAACTTGGCAGCCAAAATAGCCATCTTCGAGATTCAGAAAGAATACTTCGCCTCGAAATCGACTATGCTTGTTTGGATTTGTCTTAAAGGGTTGTTTTTGTTGGTTTTGTGAATGTACCTGTTAAGCAAAAGAGTTTTTGGATTAATAAAGTGTTTATTACATTTAAACGATTTAATTTGTGGACTCAATTTGATTGTGCTGCTCAATTTTGTATTTTGATGTTGGTACTTAATAATATTCTGGTTTAAAGAGGTTGTCTTTATCCTAGTTCACAATTTATACATATATTTTTAAATATAAACCTGTGATCCTTTAAAGCTTCTGGTCTGTGCTTGAAAGTATTTGCTGCTTTAAATCTGGATACTAATATATATATTGCGCAGCCACGGATCAGTAAACTGATATTGTATATTCTGGGTTTCTGTTCATTTCGAAGCTTAACCTCATCTGTAAACTGATATAGTATATTCTGGATTTCTTAAATAAAGTTGTCAAATTGCGGACAGTTCTCGCCCCAAAAGCTTAACCTCATTTTCAAAAAGGCAGCAGCAACCTTCGGAGTGTTTACTAAGTTTCGTTCGTATTTTCTGCTTTTAGTGGGACTCGAAACTAATTTAAATTCAAATTAGATACAGTAAAGTTAGCAGGCGTATCAACGTCAGAGCTTCTTCAACGAGATTTCCTAACCGACAGCGGTAGCTTGATGCGGTCCATATGGGCAGCATGTTCATACAGGTTTGCATTCAAAGCTACGTAGATATATCTTCTTGTGTTGTGTGTTGTTTTGCCAACGCTTAATTGTTACACTTGGCTGATTTTACTTTTATAAACACAAAAAAACAAAAGTTGTTTGCCATATTTTCTCAGTGTGCTTGTATACCTTTGTATAAATATGTGTGTGTGTGGTGCCTGAGTGACTGACTGACTGACGGTACGGTTTGTTACTGTTACCAGCGCTCAACATTAGATAGCTATGGAAACGGGTTTGTCACTTAAGACCTTTTTGCGCTACTGCAAAACGAATTAAAACAAGTTTCATTTGGGTAACACATTGTGGCTCTTATATTTCGCATATTTTTTGTCCGATTTGTACTCGCAGCGCGATCAATTTTTACTTCCTACGTTTCGGCGTTCCATTCCAATGTAATCATTTTATGACAGAGTCGGGTTTGAGTTCCTGCTACGTTTTTGATGGCATCTGATTATAGGTTCCACCTTTGATATCAATCATTTCATATTATTTGACTGACTATACAAATTATCATTAATTTCTCATTTGCGTTTGAAAGCAGGTGAAAGGTCAATATCCATCTGCAGAAACAAATGACTAAAGACAAAAACTCGACTTGGCTTATGATTAACATAACTAAAATCGCCGCTCAATAATCGTTTACCATATAAATAAATTTTGATTAAATGATCTGGTTGCCTTTATTCACAAAAAATACTTTCTAGCAATTATCATATATATAGATTTCTTGATGAATAACACTTTATATGCATTTCGTCACAATAGGTTTACGCTGAACTAGAGCAAACTGTTATTAAAGTTGGTTTAGGAAAACTTCTCAATTGGATATCTCGAAAATGTGCTATGTATCTACTATTGCCATAAAAGCTTCCATTTAGTACCTACTTGAAAGAAACTCTTCGAGTTACCAACACACCTATTCTATTTACTGTCGGGCTGTAAATATGTTGTGCACATCTGGCCAGTAAAAAGTTTTAGGGCACAACTGGAAAGCAATCTCAGTCTAACAGATGCTCAGGAAATTACAGATCAAACCAATTACTGCGAGGCTGGTCTGTGTTCCTTCCATTTTGAAACCAAGACACGTGAGCCGCTTTAGCACCTTTCTAGTTGGCTAATGAGCAGCAATCCCGGCAAGTAAAGAGTGCAATAAAAACTAAAGGTGTGAGCATGAAGCGCTCGCTGCTGCTGTCAAGTTCAAGTTAAGTCTGAGAATTGTTTTAGGTAGATTTTTATCAAAAAACATTGTACCGCACAGTTAAGTGTGGAAGTTCTAGTCGTCGTATGTGCGCTGTGTGGTGAAGTTTTTCAATTGGTTTGGCTTTGTGCTCGCTTCACGCCATGCAACGCTAGCGGCCTTGCTAAACAATAGATGCCAGCTATCAGCAGCCGGCAGCTACTCGCCAGCACACGCCCGCCGCCCGCTAACCGCTGCCTGCCGCCTGCGACTTTTATCAATTGACAGGCCGCACAATGAGCAGCGCATGCACTCAAGTGCAGCAACAGCAGCCGCAGCAGCAGTAGTCGGAGCAGCACATGCAACAATTAAAGGTGTGAGTGTGTTGCAGTGAAGATGATGCAGCCGCAGCAAAGCTCCCATGACATTGTGCAGCGCGCCGCCGCACACAATGCAATTTTTGTTGGCAAGTTGTTAGCCAAGTTAACTGAGACAATGACAGCAACCGTCAACGCTCAAGTGCATCCGTTATAATAGCTAACTGTCGATGGGCATTTGCTGTGCGCACTTGCATTTTGTGTATCACTAAGTCAACCAGCAAGTTTGTTGCCTAAGTCTTTTGTTTTGTCTTTGGCCGCCAGGCTAATCAAATAAATCAAAGCTCTGCGCGTTCGCACACATAAATCATCAAATCACAACGCACAAACAGAAAGCAAGGCACGTCAAAAAAAAAATCATAAAAGTTCCGTCCATTGGGCGAGTGTCGCAAAAAACCAACAAATGCGTGCGCTGGTGAATGTCAATGAACTTGTGGCTTAGCTTAAGGCTTAGAGCATTCTTTTGGCCAATTTACAAAGCACCGGTTCAGGTTCCTACAGACCGCCATCTCTCTCACTCTCTTTCTCTTTCTCCATCTCTGCCTCTTTCTCTCTTTTTAGACCACTGCATAAATCGATGACTATCAAAGCGCTTTTACAGCTAATGCGGCTATTTTTATTCATTACGTTTTTGGCTTTCTTCGAACGATTTGTGGCCCGGGTCTTCTTCTTTGCCCATTTCTCTGTTCCATTCAGTCGCCGATCGTTGATCCGGTGATTTTTTTTTCGTGTTTTTTGGAAAGCGTATATTACGCTTGTGATTAAAATTGTGAGTAGCTTATTATATACTCGAATATTGTTTTAAACAGCTTAAAAAGTTAGTAAAGGTTTAAGCTAGATAAATTGTTTTATATTTTCTATATTGTGTTAAAGGTATTTTCATTTTTTAAACAGTCAAACTCCTAATAGAGCATCTCGTAGTCAAGCTTTTTATTTACTTTTTTTTAATTCTCCACTTGTTCTTCATTTCGTCTGCCCTATCATCATACCATCTACTCGCACAAGCATGTTTTCTCGTTTTCTCTCTGTTTAAACAGCTATTAAATCAACTATCAAATGCTATTGCAGGTTTATTGTCCGGGCTGCCACTTTATTTGCTTAGCATCAAGTCTCAAATCTTCAAAAGTTCTTTCTTTTTTCGTGTCTCTTCTTCTTTTTTTTTTAATTTCACAGCTTGTTGTAAAATTTAATAAATCTGTTTTTGCCTAAGCCTTAAAATCGAAAAAAACTGCTTAGTAGTAATTTTTGTTTATGGCTCATTTGCATGGCCGGGCAAGTACCGTTAGGCCTTCGAAACCTTCGACGCGCAGGGTTGCATCATTATGAGCATTTGGTTCTCTTCCACTCGGCGAGAGCTGAGATCATTTTTCATTAGTGTGTATTCATATCTACATATATATTATTTAGTGCCTGTATAAAACTTTTCTCATAATGAGCTGTCTGCTCGTAAATTTGTCAAGATCCGTGGCCATTGTATGATCTGTGTGTGAAAGGTGTTTAAAGTTCTCGACAAACTCATAAATTAATTATTGTTCATGTGCTAACTGACAATGCTTCAGCTCTGATCCAAGCCCATTAATATTAACGGCTTGACCAGAACTGGTCTCCCCTTTGAACCCGGAGCAGCCACACCTTTGCAAGCCTGAAGAATTAATATGCTTTGGTTACAGAGATGAAGCTAATTCGCGAATAACGCGATATTTCTATGAACAAATTAGAAGTTATTTTTAGTAATATAAATTTTAGACAGATGTTAACAAAGAGGAAAATAAATCTGCTAATTTCTAGACAACACGAATATCTGGAAACGACCACTATATTATTTTTGTTGGGGTAATACTTACTGTACTCGAGAGTAGAAGCACTATCCACGTGACTAGTGGCAAAAATATTTTCATTTTTGCTGAAATGATATAAATAAGAATGAAACACATTAAAAATCATTAAAAACACAATTAAAAGCAAGTTAAGTAAACATAATGTGCTGGAAAGGTATACTTAAATATTGTAATGCGATTTCCTGCTTAAGAGCTCAAAACAAAACAAGAAACACAAACACAAATAATTAACTTAAAATTTCAAACACGCAGCTGAAGAGCCCTGCGAAAATTGGCCTGGTCATCAGGGACAGGTGCCAAAAACCAAAAAAGCGAAACAATCGTCAAAAGACAAATAAAAATACACTTACAAAAATGTGCGGCAAGTGCGAAGACGGGTAAATGACACTTGAAATTTATGCGCAAACATGAGCAACGTCTGCGTTTATCTTTTAGCCTTTTCTCTGAAAAATTTATACAACGGCACTGCAAACACAGACCAGCATAAAAATTACAGAAACCAGGGAGAAACACCTCTGGCAAAAAAAAATATATATATATGTATATACATATGTGTGAACTGGCCATAAGCCATTGTTGTTGTTGCTGTTTGTTTTCTCACGCATTCATTTTCCACTTTCAGTTTTCAGTTGCTTCGCTTGATTTTCATAAGGTTTTGGTCGGCATCGGCCGGGCAGCCACAAAATGGGCAAGGCAAGGCCTGTTAATTGGTAGAATGGTCGTAACGCAATACAAAATTGTCACGACGGTTGGGGGAAAATGTAATAATTTTGTGTGAAAATTGATAGCATCTTTATATGGCACTCAGCCGTCGGATAGTCAGGTAGGTGGTCACATAATTATGACATAATCAACAGCTGGTACCGGAAGTTGAACCGAGACTGGCACGCAGACATTACGTTAGATAGAATTTACACGCGGCAATCATAAAAAACAGAAACTATCCATTACTATGCACATAAAGCTGTACCTGGGCACGGTTTGGGGTCTGGGGTTTGGGGGCATGCAGCCAGTTTGCCCTTTCATCTGGGCGTTAACAAACAACTTTCTTAACTTGGCGTGAACGTTAACGTGTGCATATGTTAAAATATTTGCCATTATCTGCGTGTATTCTGCAAAAACATATATAAATTGCGCCCCAGGCACACAATAAAAACTTCAACGGAGTCCAAGCAACGTGCTGCAACCAGCGGCTTCTCCTTTGCCTTGGTTAAGGTTTGGGCCTGGCCCTAGCCGTGGCCCAGCCTGGCCGTACGATTTATCTATTTCGGTTTATCAGCTAATAAACGCTTAAATAAAATACACACTCTAAGCTAAATTACATGCGCTTTGCACGATTGCCAGCCAAAGGAAATAAACCTTGAACAAGTTTGATTTTGCTGACGAGTCAGTTGAACTACGGGATGATACTCTGTACGCAGTATTGTATCTATTACGAATTTGTTAGAATATTCAGTCTGACCCATATCAAATTGTTTACATTTGTTACTACATAACTTCAAAGATTTCTGGAAGAATGGGGAGAAGTTATAAATTTGTTAGCGGACAATAAACTTGGATTGATTGACTCAGCAAATCAATAACATTTCTTAAAAGAGCGTTAATGTCGTGTATATGCACAACATTAATCAACTCTGCGTACCCTTTAGACCGCTTACAGGGTATAACTACCGCAGTGCAGTGCAAACTCATCTCAAGCCAATAGATTCGCTCTCTTCTAACGACATTTGAAACGATCCAGGCCTAGATTCTAGCTAGGCTTTGGCTCTGGTCTCTGCTCATGTTGAAGGCCATCGCCTTTTTGGTTAATCTTGTTTGGTCGTTTATGCCGTGGCCTTTGGGCGCTTTTGTGTGTTGTCCATGTCCATGTCCATGATCACTTAATTAAAGCAGGAACCGTGCGGAGTACTTTAGAATTTCTCGATCTCTCGCTTGCATTTTATGTGCACTCACATTGTAGTTGCGAATATAGTTTTAGTGATGCTTGATAAATTTATGTTGCCCGCGAAATGAGCGTAATTTGGTTGGTTGCTTGGGTTGAGCACCAATTGGTATGAGGGTCGGGCTGTTGGCTCAGCTGGGGATTAGTAGCTCCCTTCCGGCTGACAAGCTGATAAATGTGCGTGATAAATGTGAATGTTCTTCTGGTTGTTGTTGTTGTTGTTGTTATTGCTGCTGTTGCTGTTCGTTAAGGCTGATTGAAGATCTAACAATGCTGAGCAAATGCCAAGTGCTGTAAACCCAGGCCCTACAAATAACATGGAATAACTCAATTGGATAACATTTCAAGTTCCTTCTAGTTGTTAGCTTGATGTACATATTTATTTTAATCAATTTATAAAACTTGTTTTCTAATTTACCTAAAGGTCATACAAAACACTCAAAATGTCTTGAAATGACGATTTGCTTAGCTTAAACTCGAACCAGAAGTATGCATTTCGCCTAAAATTCTCAAAAGCTTTTATGAACTCAAACTATGCTCAATTCGCATTCCCAATTCGCATAAAATAAGTTTAAAAGCATCTTTAATTTAAAATCAGTTCATCGCCTCGAATGTTGATACAACATTTTAATTACCTTATGTCCTCAATCAACAGGTAATTGGATGGATATTATTTCGTAATCAGAAGCTACCACTTTTGAAAACACGTTTTCTTTCTAAAAAAATATATATATTATTGCTCTTAATTTCAATTATCATTAATTTCCAGTTTCGATTGAACTAACGGCAATTTCATTATTTATTTGAAATATATTTTTATAGCAGCCAAATTAAAATATGTGTACAATGTCAAAATGTTGAACGAAGGCCGGCGGCTACTTGAGCAAAAGCCGAGTTAAAAAATCAATAACCGTTGCTTGGAACCCGTGCACACCTCAAGTAGCCCCCGTCTCTACTTGGCCGCTGTCGGCGTCATCGAGAGCGTCGCCAGCGATGATCTCATCTTGTATTAACCTGTCTAGCCACTAAATCAAAGTCAAAGAAGCGAGTGACACATTTTTACCCGTTCGTCCGAAAAAACAACACACACATGCCCCGATATATACCCACACACACACACGCAGACACACAGCTGAGCTGATCGCATCTTTATTAAAAATAAATGCTGATAGCTTGAAAAATATGTTTCTGAAGGCAAACATTTCATGTGCATTTGCTCGCAGTTTTGAGTAGGTGTGTGTGTGTGTTTGAATGATTGTGTGTTTCTCTAAGGTTTTTGCTGAGACTAAGACACCTCCACATACACACCCAAAAATCAATTGCTCAACCGGATGCTGACGCGAGTTGCTCTCTTTTAGTTTGAACTCATTTAACAGTAGTCGGTGTTTTTTTGTTGTTGTTGATCTTGCTGTTAAACATTTCGTATTTGCATGTCACGACTCGTAATTTATTTATTAGCATTGACTGATTTCCAAATTGCAATAGCCCTAATTTTTGAAGTTGTAGTCATAAATCTTGGCCAGATGCCATCGATCAGAGTGCTTAGGCTTAGCAGACGCCGGCCACGCCCACCTGCTGGTGGGCTGATCAATTAATTACGCTTTTTCAATGTCGAAACTGTCGGGCAGAGGATCTGCAGCATTCGCCACATAAATCTTGTGTGGCAGGCCTGCGCCTCCAGGCTGAAAATTTATCCTGCGGCTGGGCTGGAGCAGTTTGTCTAATTGCAGGTTGACTGCCGCCAACTGAAGGTCACTGACAGCGCCGTAGACGGCACTTTGCGCCTGCCTGACGAAGCGGCTGCCGCTGCCGCCGGCTTGTCTCCACCAGCTGCGGGCTCATTGCTTCAGCGGAATTGTCGTCTCACCTGCCCGCATGGCCCATGAACAACTGCAACAAGTTGCAAGTGGCAACCAGTTCACATGAAAATGCATAATCAATCACACAAAACGACAACAAAACCAAGAAAGAGATGAATAGAGAGATTGAAGGAGATAGAGAGTGTGTGTGAGAGAGAGACAGAGAAAGATAATTCTGCCAATGTACAACGAATACTGCATGCACTTATCTATAGATAGTGCTAGTATTACAATTTCTAGAAGCCTAATAATTTAATAATCATTTTCCTTTCTTTATTTAAAAGTCTTTATTTAGCTTAGTTTATATGCCAATTTCTTTCTTGGGAGTTGGGATTCTTATAAAATAGGTCCCTCAATGTTAAAGAATTTTAACTTAATACATCAGAGAGCTTACTTGTCACTGATCCTCGTTATCGACTGCTCTAGTTTTTTTTCATATTTTTTATGTTTATCATCGAATTTTCTAGGTTTACAGAAACGACTTTGTCTAATTCTAATGATAATATAATAATCATATGTAATTAATTTAATCTACCTCTATTTATTATTTTATGATCAGAAAGTAACGATATAGTGAATTCCAGGCAGATCGGTCAACGATAGTTGTGTAGCGACTATTTCAATTTGACCACCCCATAAATTACACAGCTCTATCTACAAATTTGAGCTCAGAAATCTTTTTAACTCTCTTCATATTTACTTTTCGCCGACTTGATGACTTAGCTATTATGCCCGAAAATGTATACAAAAGGGTCCAGGCAAAAAATTGCCCATGCGCATTCCAACGCCCATTGGCGTATCATTTGCGCATCTTCATCGCGAAGACGACATTTCGCACGGCTTAAATGTCAGGGTGCGGGTACGTGTACACCACTGACCGGCGACTGGTTAAGAGTAGCTACTTTATGGCATTACATTGCAGTCGACAGTCGAGAGTGTTGTTAACAATTCGTGTAAAGTTGCCGCTCATTAAAAACTCATAAATCAGTGCAACAGCAACAACAACAGCAGCAATAATTGCCGTTGCGAGGGCAGTGTCAAAATAAGGAACCCAGCTAAAGCCAGCGGAAATGGCCACCTGGCCGGCAACTGTTGCCGTTGTCCAATGCCCGGTGTCGGCATCGGCATCGCCATCGACATCGTCAGCGGTACCGGTGTCGGTAGCGGGCCTGATGCCCGCTATGCGCAATGCAGTTTCCGCATTGGCAATATTGACATCTGCTTGGGCTTTTGATTAATGATAAATGCTCTGAGCATCCGCCGCTATGACATTTAGCTGAGAACTCTCTCAGCGATTGGCCGGAGTAAAGCCATTAGCCCGGTAGTTGGCCGCGTACGGGTTCGGGTAGTGCAGTCAATTGGTCCCTGCTCGGGCGCACAATTTAAGTCAAAACTAACGCAGTTAGACAAGAAACCACTTTCAAGAGTTGCTGCCGCTGCTTGACTTGGCTTGGCTTGGCTAGCTTGGCTAACAGGGAAAACGGCTTTCAACTCGTTTCGTTAGTCGGCGCTCTGCGGTTAGCAGTTGTGCCGTGGGTGCAGCCGCCGTTGCATGTTGCATGCTGCAAGTACGTTCAACTTTTCAAGTTAACAGTTAGATTTTGAAATAGCCAGCGGCAGCCAGCATACCAGTTTGCTGTTGCCGAGGCTCAGGCCTGAGAACGCACTAAGCTTCATTGCTTCTACAGTTTTTATTGCGCTTGCTGCACCAAACAGCTCTCTGCTGGCCGATTCGTCCGTTTGGTCAGATCAAGATGCGCAGTTCGACGGTCGACGGAAGGAAATTGCAGTCGAGCGACACTGTTTGTGGTGCACATTAAATAAATACTTGGAAATTTTTGTGTGTTAAAATCAAAGTAAAGCAATGCAAATGCCAACAGCAACAACAAAAACAACAATAACAACAGCAGCAGCAGCAGTAACAACAACAGAAGCATTTTTGCTGTGGTTTTGTGTAACATTAACCCAAATACATAAAATTCTGGTGAATCGCAACGAAAGACTTAGGCAACAAACTGGCTGCAGGCTAACCGCTCACTCGGCATCGCCAGGCCAGGATCTAATACCCTACATTGGCCCATAATTAATCAACCCAGCTGGCTTCTCTTTCTTTTTTTTTGGGTTTTTAGGTGAGCCTGCGCTCAAGCAGGAAGTCATTAGGGGGGCAAGGAATTTGTGTGGGACCTGGCCATAAATCGTATCATATGAAACGAACTGAAGGAAACAACAAAACCTAACCAGTTCTTGAATATGTCAGTGCCATTTGATAGCTATACACAAAATATGAGGGGTTTTTTCTTGGTATAAAATATATTTTTCCATTATATAATTTATGAATCAGATATATTTTGTAGAATTTTTAATGACTTATGGTTCCAAATTAAATATTTTACTGCATGTTAATCAAGATCACAGAATCATGATCAAGAACGTATTATGCGTGTGCAAATACTCTAATTAATACAACATTTTATTTAAACAGATATTTTTAATCTTAGATCTCAATAAAATAATACATCATTGACCCCCATTCCTTCAAAAATTAAAAATATTCAAAAATATTTCTTTCGATTAAGTCAAAAAGTCGATAAAGCCTTTATAAAATCATAAACACGTTCACGCCTTATATAGATAATGTGAATCATAAGAGAAAAGATTCAGAAGGCTCTTCCATTGGAAAACTATACTAGGGATCATGCAAGCCAAAAGCTTCTCGATTCAGCTTCTCGGTGAGGTTTAAGAAAAATACACAAATGAAAAGCAATTCTCTCTCAAAACTTAACTTATTCTCAGGTCTATCTATATGTTTATTGCATAACTATGTAGATCGGTAAACCATAACTAATATACTTAAGTCAGCAATAATAATATTGTATATTATTTTATACCGGAAATTGCAAGAAAGGCAGTAAACTTTAAGTCAGTTAAGAAATCGCTATTTGATGATGATGATTTTTCCAGAAATTATCTTGAAATGTATTTATTGAAATTGTGATAAACAAATTTCCGTCGTTTAATAATCTGTTGAACTTAACCTTTAAAAACAGTATTTACGTACCCCACAGCTAGTTACATATTATAATATCAGATCTTCATAGCTTCCCCCAGCTGCTTTGAGCCTTAATGCATGCAATGAAGACATTACAGATGCAGAAACAATGCGAATTTGTTGTCAGCAGGCGATTGGATGGGTTGGGATTGGATTGTTGACAAGTTTTTGATAAGATTAATATGCGGCACTGGTTTAAAGCTTAGGCATGCAAAACAGTTGTTGAGGGAGCATTGCACGCACAGAAGGACAGGACAAGACAGGACAGAACTGGACAGGTTGGGGTGTAGTCGAGGGCGCAGCAGGACACACAAAGAGTGGCTGGCAGTTGGGCTGGGCGATGAAATCTTAAACCTCGATCTGTGCCTAGGCAAAGCTACTAAATCTCTTTATCCCATTACAATGGAGCAGCAGCCCGTGTAGTCAACTTATTTGTAGTAGCAATGTCTTGATATATTGTCTGCTTGCCGAATGGCCGAGAGGGGTAGCTGAGTACGGGGAGCGAAGGCTTTGTTTATGGTGTGCTGACTGTTTTGTTTATGTAGCTGTTGGGCGCGTTGTGTGGATTTTTATTTTTTGTAAATCAATTGCGCTGCATTACAACGGAAGATGGCTAAAAAGAGGGTGCCAAGATTGTGACAATCGCTTGACATAATTGAGACATTGCGAAATGCGTTTAATTGCAACCGCAGCAGTGAGCTGTGGGTGCAGTCGCTCTGCTGGTTTAAGAACTGGCCAATGGCCAGTGGAAATGTCAAGGTTAAGTGTTTAACCTTTACAAAGTAGCTGCACGACGTCTGCTGTCTGCGACGGCGGCTGCAGAAAAAACAATTTAAATGCAATTTTTGCTTAAATAAGAAATAAAATCTGCGACGCGTTGCTGAAACAACAACAACAGCACCAACAACAACAGCATCAACAACAACAACAACATCAGCATCAACAACAACAGCACAACTGCAAAACAAATATTTGCTAATTTATCCTGTACGTGTCCTCCAACTAAGTGCACAGGTTTAGGCCTTAAGCCATGCCACATTGGCCATGATGCCCAAGGCAGCTATACCTCTCGCTCTCGCTCTCTCTTTCACTCTTTGCCCCGCTCTCTACCCCGTGTGGCCAGTCGTGTTGATTGTTTGCATTGGGACGTTCAGCGCATGCTGTTAAAATGCCTTTGATCTTCTGATATTTTCTTGCTGCCTCCGTCCGGGCCAGGCCCAAAGTGGACACGGCGGGCGTATTTAACTTGACTGCGCTGCGTTACCAACTCTCAGCCGAGCAGCAGCAGACCCTTTTCAGGTCTTGGTCAACGGGCAACTTGTTAAAAAGAATGTCGACTGCAAGCGACGCATGTTTTTTTTATTTCGTTTTCTTTTTCTTTTATTTTTTAGGAATGGTCAGTAGTCGGCAGTTAAGAATCGCAAATCGAGAGTCGAATGTCGGCAATCGACTCGTTGGAAAACGGGAGTCTGAGGGGAACTGAGATTTCGCTTTCATTGCTTGCGCTGACTGCATGACTTTGTTGTTTCTGTTTTTTTTTTTTACTTCTGTTGCCTGTTGGCATGGCTTTCAATATTTAACCCAGAAATTAGCTGGCAACTCTGGCGGCCGCCTCTTAATGCCAAAGGTGTTAATTAGTATATATTTTTTTATAGCATTTCGGGAAAACAAGCCCAGCAAAAGAAGCTCAGCAGCGTTAAACATAAAAGTCAATATTTATTTATGTACATTGAGGGATTTTAAATTGAACAGCGTTGGCAACTCTGAGCCTTAATTTATGACAGAATGTGTCTAAGCTGCGCCTCGTAAATGTCCAATAAGCCGTAAATTGTCTGCACAAGATGCAGCACCAGCTGCAACAACTCACACATGTACATATGTCTGTTGAGTCTCTGAACTTTGCCCCCCAGCCCATTAAGTTTAGTCAATCGACAAGTTGGCGCCTTTTGACTTTCCAATTTTCGCCTACGCCCGGCGAGGCGAACCCCTTGCAACTGCAGTGATTGCTGTTGGCGGCATGCCGGACTTCCATATATGGACGCCGTCTTGACTGCAGCCGACTGCACCATAAATGGCACGGGGGCAATAGAAAGGCAGCTGAATAAGTTTGTTGCCTAAGTCTTTTGTTTTTGCGCGGAAGGCACAATTGCAAGTGTCGCCTGAGCCTAACTGTACAGTTAAGGGTGACTAAGCAGTGCCTGAATCAAACAAACCTAACGGAAACTTATTTAAATAAACGCCAAGACAGCACACACACACATACGCACTGACGCCCACATGCACACACACACACGCACGCATAGTGCACAGTCGCGCTTATGGTTGCTTGCTTACAATTCTAATTTATATGATTTTTACGTATTTATCCGGCGGAAGTAAACCATTGTTGTTGCTGTTGTTGTTCTCTTCATGTGATTCGTCTTCTTCTTGCTGCCGCCGCTGCCCGTTCTTGGCCAGGTTTATTTGTGTTGTAAATTGCAAATGCGCGCGAGCAGCTAGAGAGTGGGGCGGCGGCAGCGAGCAAAAACATAACGCGCACTGGCATATACTTCAATAAATAACAACAATAATAACAACAACAACAAAAACAACAGCTTATATACTTGGGCATTAGTTGCTGCTGGCAGTGCGTACGTGCCCGGACCCGGCGTCGCCATCGTGATCCTCCTTGGCTCTTTTGGGCTTATGCCACAACTGAAAACGACGCCGATGACGGCGACGCATTGTAAAAAGAGTTTTATGCAATTGCCGTTGTTGTTGTTGTTGTTGTTATTGTTGTTGTTTGCTTGCCTATTGTATAATAGTGCCAAGTGTGCGTTTGCGTGCGTGGTATGTGCTCTGCATAATTTTTTGATACGCCTGCCAAGTCGCCTTTACCTTAACGGCCATGTTATGAAAAGTGCTGTCCAATGCTGCCGTTTGACCATTTTCAATTCCCAATTCCATGTCCAAGCCCAATCACCTTTGTGTGTCCCACACTGTCCCTTCGCCTGTGTCTCTGAGCGCGTGGGCGACTCTTCTGCGTGTGTGTGCGCGTTTTTTATGCATTGATTGAATCGAACGCAATACCATTTGGCTGCTCTTGGCCAAGGGCCAGACATGAGTCAGAGGCCTCGCACAGTGGCTGGCAAAAGCGCATATAGTTAAGTATGTGACCAGCATGGTCAACACACTTGGTTACGAGAAAGAAAACCATGCTTCCTACTCAAAAATAAATTTAAAAGTTTCTATACACTGAAAAACATGAAAATTTGCTCCAAGAGCCTACAAAGCACATAAAAGTTCAAGTATGTTAAAATGTAACAACTGCATACAAGAAACCTGAAGTAATTTGTTAAATTGTAACGAATGCAAACAAAAAAGTTGAAGTATTTTTTAATTTTTCCCATATTAGTAGTTTTAGTTTTTGAGTTTTGTGTATTATTTATTTACGTTTGGCAATAGCAAATTTTTGGCTAGATATTAAATTAAAGTTGAAGATGTTAAAAATTATTAAATCATATTTGTTCTATAAGCTTGCAATCTTTCACTTTTTCGTCGGCTACAAAATAATCTTTACAAGACTTGAACATCAGCCAAGGACTAAGTTTAGGATTCCTGCATTTTTTCAGATTTGCAACTTGGGGGGAATTGTAAACTTGTCAAAGCATAAGACCTTGGAATTGGCTGCTAACTAAAAAATAAACGACAAGAAGCAATTTAAATATACAAAAATAGCAAACTGTGGACAGGAACAAGGAGTCGCTTGTAAAAATGCAAATCAATAAGCAAAGTTCCAGTTTGCTATAGCAATAAAATAAATGTAAAATCGACCATTTAAAAAAAACGCGACAAGTTCTTTACTTTTTTTCTTGTTGTTTTTTCATTTTTTTGTCGCGCGCAGCAGCAGCTGTCCTGGCTTGGCTTTCAATTTGGTTTAGGGCTCGTAGCGAGGTGTTAATTATCGCTAAAAGTCAATGGCAGACAATCGGCAAAATCTGCGCACGGGCAACATCGAATTGGCCCGGTTCGGCTACTGTCGCCGTATCGGCATCTGCTGGGCCAGCACTTTGCATCTGGTTCCCTGGAGAATAGATGGTGACTGGGAATTGGCAGGAGTTGAGGCTGGACAGCTGTACAAGTGGCTGGCTAGGATAATTAATATGAAAATATGTGGCGACTCTAGCCCGGGACACACAGCACAAATGTTTGTTTCTAGCTATTTTTAGCGTATGCCATTTTTAATGAGCATAGCCCAAAGGAGCAGTCGCAGTCGTGCCGCGGGCCCACCCAAGCGTCCTAATTATGCGCTTATTTTTATGAATTATTAAAATAAGCAAAGTGGAGCGAGTCGCCAGCATTAATTGCTTTATAATGGAGCACTTGAGAAATAAAAGAGGGACAGTCAGAAAAAGCGAGAGAGACATAGGACATCAGGGGTTGAGAGAGGTCGCTCAAGCTGGAACTCATATTTCTATATAATTTATTGTAATGCACTTGGGGCGTGTTTCATTTCTCGCTTTAAAATGGCATAAATTTCATGTGCCCTGCCTTGCAACATGCCAACAATTTATTCGCTGTACAAAACTGCAAACATACACATACATATATAGATATAAATATATACATATATATTTTTTATTTATTTTTTGCGCTCTGGACCTCCTCGGATGCTGTGCATGTCCATGTCCATGTACAAAGCAGGCGGCCCGGCCAATTTACTTTTCATTGAGTTGAACAACAACGAAAAAAAAAACCCGAACTGCTGTGAACTGTAAGCTGCGTTCATTACATGTTGTTATTTGTTGTCTGGCGGTACATTATTGCTCTTGTTCGCTCTTTTGCTCACCAATTAGCCGGCCAGGCTGACCACCTTCTCCGAAACGAAAGACTCAGGCAACGAACTTAGCTGCACGAAGTTGCGCTGTTGATTTTCTAACTATAATATTGAAAAATAAAAACAAAGTAAAAAGACACTAGGTGAGTGCTTTTAACTCGCAGATACCCTGTTAATTTTTAAATAATCTCTTAAGCAAAAGTTTCTTAAACAACTTTTGTCAGCTCCTTTAAATCATATGGATTGGGACTGTAAATACTTTAAGAGCTCGCCTGAATAAAATACCCTCGGTATCAAATCTGTTGAGTACAGGGTATAGAAAAAAAGAAAATTGCTTTGCTAAACAAGAGACCACGTTAAGTCTAAGAACAGCTAGTCGATTAGTTGATGAGCCTCGCTGCGACCATGGCACATCAATCAAACGAAATCCCATGGCTCATTGTTTTCACACACTTTAGGCGCGTTCTTCAAACTTGACATTCGTGCGTAAGGAAGTGACTTGTCCCTTTCTTTGGCTACTTTGGGGCCGAGCCCAAAGCCTCTTCAATTAGTTTTCAAAATCCATCAACGCTACATTTGCGTGTAACGGCTTTTAATTACAAAGTATTTTTTTCTCTTTTATATGTGGGCCGTTCGCTAAGTGTGGCTGAGTGTAGATATTGAAGGCTGTTCACCAGCCCACGCCCCCCAGGTACGCCTCTGCAAATGAGTTAGGTATAATGTTGAATGTTTGCTTGTTAGAATCGCGCCTCGATTCATATGCAAATCGGGTTTTTCTTCTCTTAGCTCAGCTTATTGGTAATAAGCCAATTGGCGTTCGCCACAATGCTTTTAATCAAGCCAACTGAGTCGTAAAACCTACGCATGGCCTAAGGCCAAACATTGTGTGGTACGGTCTCAGCGTATATGTGTGTGTGTGTCTGTGCTTAAAGCACACAAATTGTCGCCAGTGTTTTGAGTGCGACAGTTGTTGACCTTCGCGACGTTGAGTCATGACATTTTTGTGCGTAACTGTAGTGCCCGATCACAGTTGAAGCCGGAGTTGGGTTAAAGCATAATTTTCAAATTGACAGATTGAACGGATAAATATTCAATCAGAGGTTATTCCTTTAAAAATACAAAGCAAATAATAATTACTAAAAAATGGCTCAAGTAATTATTTCTAATTATATTCTATAATTTTTTTTTTCTTTCCAACATATATTTTGTATCTGTGGTTCAGTGTACTAGGCGGATACAATTTAAAGATTCTGAAGTGACTTTGTTATTTTTTCTGCGGGCATGGAATCGATTTAAATCGAGGTGACCTATAGAAGAGCTGACGTTTCGAAGTACACTTGAATCTTGGGCAAATGCACTGCTCAAAGTTGGCTAACCATTTTTGAAGCAGCTGCTGCAAGATTTAAGAGTAGTATAGAGAGGCTTGAATATAGCTAACAAGTTCCGTATTTAGTAGATTGTCTTGTGACCTGCTATGGCATACGGGCATCGCTTTATGTAAGTGTTGACACGGCTATGAAGCTTGCACAAACGGAGGATCGCCCGTATCTACACTTACCCTTTGATTTGTGGATTAGAGCCCAAAAAGCTTTAAGATTAATTTCTTTAAATGATTGAAATATCCATATGACAAGGGAATATGTTTAAATTAAGAACAGCCTTTCGTCAATACAGAAGACATTAGAGACGATTTCAAACTTAGGCTCTTCTTTCAGCCTACAGTTGTAACTTTGTCAACCAAAAATGATCAGAAAAAATAAAGCTGTATCTTTGCGACTAGAAGGAATAAATTAAGGATTTATTATTAAGGAGCCATATTAAAATAGTTATAATCAATTGTGCCAAGTAGTTTCCACAGTTAAAGTCAAACTCCGTGTAACGCACAGCAGACTCTTTGTGTAGGCTACAAGAGCAGCTTAACTGACAGTTCGTCCCGGAATCTCACTCAACACTAAGGCAAAGTTCTTTTGTCTTTCGCCCTAGCGGTTAATTATAATAAATACATACATGAACTTCATGCATATGTATTACAAACTACCGCAAACGCCTGTCAACCCTCATTAAAGCCCAGTCGGCTCAATTAGCGAGAAGCGTCAAGTGCTGCTGCTGCTGCTGTTGTCTAGTATCAGTGACAGGGCTGCAGCTAGCCACTGGGCATTGGGCAAGAAGCGACCCTCAGACTTCAGTTGGCAATTCGATTAGGCCGAGTGCATAGGCATGTAAGTGTAGTTTAATAATTGCGGTTTGCCCCAGCCTCTATGCCAGTTGATTAGCATATGCGGTTTTTGCAATTTACAGCCGGCTCACAGGATATGGCGGGCTGGCGACAGGATGTTGCTGCCACAGACTCACACATGGGGGCCACATGCAAATTGTTTATGTGGTCGCAACTTCAAACGCAGCGGCAAATGTAATTGAATTTTAAATTGCTAACATACGCGCCGAGGTGATTAACTAGATTAATTTAAATGAAGTTATTAGGCAGCCCGATTGCACTTGACAGGCGCTAACAAAAGACTTAGGTAACGAACTTGCCAGAGCTCCCGTTGCAAGTAGCAATTGCAGCGGTTTTTTTTTACGATTGTTACTGTGTTTGAAAGTTAAATGACGCCGTTAATTGGGCGCCAATCTTAAGTGTCTGAACGGGTTTTTGGATTTTGGTGCTTTGGTGCTTTGCCGTTGCAGCGAAAATAGTTGCAAATTGCAATCTAAAAGGTTCCGTGTTTGTCTTTTTTTTTGTTGCAGTCGCTGTTGCTTGTGGCAACTAATATGAGTCATAAATTTAAAGGCTTGTTGTGGATTTCTTAAAATGAAATATAAAAACGGCATTACAGCAAGTTATATGCAGGCGTCGTTTCGGCTCAGGGTCTGGCACCGGCATAAGCTCATGAAAAAAAACAAAAAGTCTGACGTTGGCGTTTGTACGGATCTGAAACTGTAACTGGAACTGGGCTGGGCCAAAGTCGTCTGGCTACTTTTGCATTTGTTTCACAGTTCAGTTTCAGTTTGCATGATTTTGCATAAAACAAAACAGTGTCCGTCCTTCAGTCCGTTCTGTACCTTTTCATTGCTACAATTTTGGTGTCTGCAATTCCCAGATGCAGACAAGACAGGCAACAGAAAAAGCTTAATTTTTGGCAATTCCTTTTTAGTCATGACATCATTTCGATCCGGCAGCCCTATAAAAAATAAAAAACCAGGAAAAAAACTGGTCGCTGTTTTACTTTCGCTTTTGTTGCTTTTGAGCGCATATTTCTTTCTTTTTTTGCAGATCGCCTGATGCTCGTTTATTTAAGTTTTGTTTTTTTTTCTGGTTTTGTCTGCGGCTGGCAGTGGCTGACAGCTTGCTGAAAGCCCAAGAGTTTTGGGACTACCACTCGTATAAGGCATTGAAAACGAAACCAAGTTCTGGTGAAAGTAGGTTGCCCTCTTGTCCAGAAATCGAAAACGCATAACAAGTGCAAGTCAGCCACGAAAAACACACTTCAAGTGGCTTCAGCTTTGAACGATTGTGTCATGAGGCAGCCCACGCAACAAAATCTTTTCCAATCAGCACAACGCCCACCACACGCCAATTTAGCCAAACTACTCGTAAAAGCCGACTACAGCCTTGGCTGGCTCTGGCTCTGACTCTGAGTCTGACTAATGATGATGCGACTGCTGCTGGTGCTGGTGCTGCTGCTGTTAGATGAAACTGTGGCACCATCGTCTGCTCCAACAATGATCTGACGCTCGTTGATCTGCTTGTGGGCGCGCACACACTTTGACTTTTTTGGTCGTACACAATTTATGAGAATTCTTGCCGTAAAAGAAGACCGTGCAAAAAAAAAATTGATTTGGTTTCTCTGCAAAATGTATTAGAATTTGCGGCTGCTGCGGCTTTTCGTGCGCGTTTTTGCGCTGGCGGTGGGAATGGCCTTGAGCCGCAGCCACTAAAGTTCAACAGACTGTGTGGGGTTCACAATACAAGTTGATGTGGCCAAAGGTGGTGCATGAGTCAGTTTTTGAAGGCTTTTTGTAGCTTAAATCGATTAGTTCTTACTGTGATCCACTTTCGAGTTGGACTCAACAAGTTTGTTGCCTAAGTCTATTGTTTTCTAGAAGCTACAGATCGTTTTTTTCAGGATCTATTTACTAGAAGAAATTGTTGCTAACTTGCAAGGTATACTGAGGTATACTTTACTCAAGATCTTCTTTTATGCACCATCTAAAGAAGATGTGATACACGTATATAGAAAAACATAAGATAATGCAAAATATGTGCAAAAAACAACAAGTTCTGAGCAAAATTTATGTACAGCTTAAAAATATGGGTCTTGTATATTTTAACATAATTTGTAACAAATTTTTGATTAATTACAAATAACTACCATCTAAATGACAGCTAAAGCGATTGAGGCCTAAATCTTTATAAAAAATGAACTTATGATATATTTTTTTATTAAAATGAATTTCACAATGTCAATGCTTCGAAAAAGAAATATATATGTATACCCACCGAATGCTTAAGCTCATGCAAAAAAAAAAAACAAATTGGGTGAGGCAATCGAACGTATATGTCGTGACTTTTGCAGAAGCTACTAGTCAAAAAGAAGTTACGCTCATGGTAAAATCGTGAAACAGATTGGGGTAGTACAATTTTCGATTTCTTTCGGATAAGCACACACAGAGAAATCATTTTATTGACTTATTTTACAACTTAAGTTCGTCTCTTAAGTCTTTCGTTTTAAGATTCCCTACATTGTTGTGCAGCTTAAGTCAGGCTTTCTTGTATTTGCGTAGAATTACATGCGAAGCTCCACGACCTTTTCGCCCATTTAATAGCGGCAATTTCAGCCCACGCAGCAAATGGGGGGAACTGAGTCAGCTCATAATTTATGGTCATTAATATTGCAATTTCTTTCTGAGTTCCGAGGCTGCGTTGAGCCGCAGCTCGCACGCAAAACAATAATACATAAAGTGAAAGTTTTGCACCTTCGCTTCAGCTTCACAACGCAACAATTTAAACAGCTGAAGAAAACAAAACAAAGCAGCCAAAGCGAGTCAGTTAGTTTGTCAGTCAGTTGGTTGGATGAATCCCGCCGCGGCCCACAGATGAGCCACGAACTTGTGAAAAAATAAAAATCCCAACACACGACTGTGAAGATTGCTAAACAATGAATTTTACAAATGACTAGCAGCAAGTCCGAACTGGCGCCGACTGACAAATGAGCTCAAGTTGCAGCCTGTAGTAAGCAGTGGCAGTTTTTGCATTTGACCAAAAAAAAAAAGCCAAGCAACAATAAAAGTAAAACAAAGGCCAAGATAAGCTCTAAACTTCGTCAATAAACTATGCCGAAGTCGTCGGTACTAAAAATTTTGCCAATGTGCGTCTTTGAGCCACAGCACTCGAGCTTTCAATCAGCAATCCACAAGTCCATATTAGACAAAGCCGCATCATTTAAAGATTTTGGTGCGGCGACCTTAACGCCAAAATTTTATTTTTGGTTACTTGTAAATTTTATTATTGTTTTTCTTGTTGTTTTCTTTCGTCATTTGCTGGACAAATATTTTGAATTTCTATTTGGCGACGGCTTTAAAAGTGTGTCAAGCGGGCATTTCGAGCAATTATTTGTCATATTTTCCCCTATTTGGGCGCTGCAGAGAAAACAAACAACATTAGTGACAAGGCAACTACACAATTATCTTCATCCTCATCTTCATCTGCGTCTCACAACAACAATTGACCAAGGGAAGGGAGATTTGCACAAATGAAAGTGAAATGTTTTTGCTTGTTGTGGGTTTGGTTGGGGATTTTCGAACTTGACAACGGTCGTTTGTCATTTAAATTTAATGGATTTTTGTATCAGCCACTAAGTGAGCTCACAAATTTTTAACTAGAAAATAAGTCATGGGCTTTTCAATAAATATTTTCAAATGATTCACATTTTAGCTGCTAAAAACATTTAAATTATTTGCTTAAAGTATTATCAAAGCCAGTTTTTATTAGGAAACAAATTCTTAAAGAATTTTTATAGTTTTATGATAAAAAAAAAACTTTTATATAAGGGCGTGTGGTATTTGTATTTCACAACATCTTCCTAAAATCTTTGTTGATACTTTCACGAAAATATTTATTTAAATTGAAATATTTCGCCTTAGTCTATACTCTTTAATTTAAGCTCAAAATTAATTTGATTTGTAAATTTTATTTGCTTCACTTAAATTTTACACCATGAAAAGAGTAAAAAACATTTGCTCACCATTTTCTTTATCAAAATTCGGTCAAAATCAGTTCATACTGCCAACAGCTGCCAACGAAAAATAACGCCAGCAAAATTTGTTTTGAGACTTTGATTTTTGGCTGCGGCACAGCTGCCAAATGCGCTTTGAAACACACGCACACACAAGCACACTCAGGCAGTGCACACACACGCACACACACTCGCACACACACTGAGTTGTGCACAGACACTTGGTATTTTCGTTGTTGTTATATTTCAGAAATATTGACGCTTTTCTTTTAACACTTGGCTGGTGCCGTTGATTTGCGCGCGTCGCGTTGCGTTTTGGGGGTTTTTCTTGAAATTTTCACTGGTAAAATTTGAAAAATTTATTTCTGCGAACGCCTCACAAAACTTTCACTGTAATTAAACGGTGCAGATTTTTGAAAACCCAAATTAATTTTGCCTTGCGATTGGCTGTCAGATGCTGCTGATGATGGTTAACTGCAGACCTCAGAGCCCCGCACACTGTTCAGCTGTTAATCGAGAAGTTGAAAGCCAGTTGAATGAATGACAGAGAGAGAACCGCACCGCACGCGCGCTAAAAACGAACTGAAACACAATTCGAATTCGCCTTTGGTTCGAGCTGAGGCTGGAGCTGCAGCCCGATCCCGAAGCGTCGAAGTTGTCGTCTTTGACGACCAGTGGAGACTTGAGACTAGTGTTCGTGCTGGTGTTGTTCGTGTTGCTGTTGTTGGTTGTTAGGCAACTTTGCTGCCCACACGCTGCGCTGCTACGTCGCTGCTAACTGCGCTGCTGTTGCTGCTGCTGCTGCTGTGGCTCTGCATGGTCCATTTTTGGCTTGGACCGCTCAGCGGCAAAAAAAAGCAGAAAAAACCTGGCAATATTTTTTTTCTTTTTTTCACATTTTGTTGTATGGACGCCTTTGCAGAAAACATTTTTTCTTTGCTTTAGCTTTGATATTTGTTGGCTGCGGCTGGCGCGCTGCCAGTTGCTGGCTGCTGGCTGCTGGTTGCCAGTTGCTTTGACTTTTTGATTGACGTAATTTTTGCGCTTGATATTCACTTGAATTTCTTGTATTTCCACATTTAACTATTTTGGTGTCAGGCGCACATTACACGCCTACAACACCCACACACACACACACTCACATTCACAGGTTGATAGCATTTGTAGGCGTTTTAAGCATTTTATTTCTACACATGTTTCATGGAGTTTCTCAAGCTTTTGCTGAACTTTCGCTGGCTGGCACCGAGCGATGCGAGTGGGCTAATTTTATAGGCGTTAGCTTTGACTCATTCGATTTGCTTGGTTGCTATGCTAATTAAACGCCTTAAACTTTGCCCTTTAGGCGACTGCTTTTTTGGTAGTTCTTGGAAAAACCCCGAATAACTTAGGCAACGAACTTGTTTATGCAGTTTGACCTGACCTTGCTCGTGGGTGCTCAATTATTTGGGCCATTCAGCAGCAGTCACTAGAAACATCCATGTGTCCAACTCTAGCAAACTGTTACGGCTCCTTATCAGACAGCTATCGCTTCTTTATGCTCTGCATGTCCGTCCAGTCAAACAAAAGGCTTGTGTTTTGGCAATTTATTTTTGTAATTTTGTTTGTAATAAAGTTATTTCCGCATACACCCTAAAAAAGGGCAGATACCAAGAGTGCTCACTGTCTGATGGGCAATCTTACGGTAACTTTTTTTAACTTCTGCATTTTCTCTCTCTTGTTTTTGGGAGCGTCTTGTCCGCACATTAATTTGTACGCCCCGCAAATATTGCATGCTGCAAATGAAGTATAAAACAACATAAGCGCAAAACGTGTGCCACATACAAAGTACCAGTAAAGTGAGTGTATCGCTTCAACTGCATAATTAAAAAAGCAGATGGGTAAGCGAGGAATGCTCGGTGAAGCTGACGTTTAGCTGTCCATTAATTGCAAATTTAGGGCGTTTAATAAGCTAGCAGACAATTTTGAAACGTGGCAAATCGATTCGAAACCATATCATATAATGTAGTCAAATCAGCTAAAATGAGTGCCACTATTTAAGTAATAAACTCAGAAAATGGAATAAGTTAGCTTTTTAGCAGTCAGCTGCAGTAGCAGCAACCTGTGTAGTCCGTTGCAAACAAGTGCAGCTAAAAAAAATGAGAAAAACCCACACGCGTTGTCCTACACTTGGCATATTTAACACATTTAATGAAAAATCAACAAAACATCAACATTTACGACGGGGCAGTGCCTCCGATCTCCGAACTACTCTGGTCTCGATTCTCTGCAAGTTGATGGCAGCCGCTGGCGCCAGCAGCTTGTTGGCTTTATTAAGTTGTTGTTGTTGCCGTTCGGGCCCTAAGTTGCTGCTGTTGTCTGTTTTTATTAATAAGTCATATTTTTATATACTATGAATACTTCGTAGCTGTAGGAGCAGCCGCCTTGAGCCGCTCATAATTTATGTTGTTTGCTGTAGCATGTGAGGCAGCAACAGCAGCAGCAGCCGCAGCCGCAGCAGTCGCAGTTCTGAGGCAGGATGACAAAAGTTAAAGCAAGGGCAGGGCCCTACAATAAGTCACTCATTCATTCACTCATATTCACTGATTCACAGCGCTCATTCATAAAAGCAAAAGCTCTTTTTGATTAATTAAATGCAGCGACTGTGCGCTTTTTTTTTTCCTGCGCATTCGTTGTTGTTGCAGCTGCGAAAAGTGTGCCAGCAACTTGCGAGCTGCTTGTGATGTAAGATGTTGTTTTATTTTTTATGATTATTTACGATTTTTTTACTTCTTTATTAGCATTACACTATGGCAAAACGCTGAGCGACTTTTGTAGCATGAAGGAGGGGAAAGGAAAGTTTGTTGCTTAAGTCATTTGTATGCACTTTGCACCTGCTGCTGAGCTAGAAAGCAACTCAAACGTGGCTGATGATGCCGGCAATTTGCAATTTACTTATCGCCAGAAAATATAAATGCTCTGCCCCAAATCACAAATAAAATTGCTAGAAAATCGACGCAGTCATTTGCAAAAATTCGCAAAACAAATTCGCAAAAAATAAATTTGCAAAAAAAAATTGAATAAATTCGCATAACAACAGCCAAAAAGCAAATAGTTTATCCATGTATTACGTAAGCGCAGATCGTTTTTAGTGTTCAGCTTGTTTTTTCTAGCGCAAATTGCATGGCGTCAACAAATTAAACAAATAGCAATAGAAATTGTTGCTAATTTTGATGGCTTTTGCATTCGAATACAATTATACCAACTATACAACACACACACACGCACACACACAACACCCAAGAAACTCGACAACAGCTGTGCAAATGTGTATTGTACAATAGTTTCTAGATATGGGGCCAGGCAACGCGCTGAAGGGGGATCTCGCCGCTGAAAAAACCAACCGTTTCACAAAAACTTTTGTCGAGGTGCACACAACGCGACGTGCCGGCTAAGACTAACTGAGCGAGCCGTCTACGCTCCGCACTGCAGCTAAGCGTTTGAGCCAAGTCTAGAGCCAAACAGCTGACGGCAACCGTTGCCCCCCGCTGACGTTTCTAATGCCCAAGCATACAAAAGGAAAACTAGTTTCGTTTAAATGTCTCTGGGCATTTGAAAATCAGTTTCTGTTGGCGTGTATAACAGTTACTCGCAAACTGTGCTATGCCCGAGAGAAAGACAGATGTAGAGAGAGAGTGGGAGAGAGAGAGACAGAGAGAGAAGCTGCTGCTCGAGAGAGTGCAGTGAGAGGCAGTCGTATTTGTCGCCAGGTAATTTGTATTTTTTATTGTGTTTGTCAAGTCAACTGATAAATTGAGTTGATATTGAAAATAAATTAATTATGGTTTATAAACTGGAACAGTGACGCGAGAGATTTTTTTTCGAGATTTTGCCAAAATTAATGTTTTTTAGATAAAACACATAAAAAAGATCAACTTATATAAAAAATCAATCAAACTTGTTTTTTGAACATCATATGATCATAAATTGAAAGTCATATAATAAATGGATTTCGAACTGCAAGACTAGTTTTGTATTCAAAACACATTCAGTCCAATCAGAACAATCATGATAAACTATTTTTTGCAATCTTTTTATTGATCTATGACACTGGCATACAAATCGTTTTATATCTTGCGGAACATTAATTTTACTTGTATATTATTCTGACCTCAATCTATTTCTTACAGTAAACGAAAAAGTTGGGCGATTAGGCAATTGACAGATGGGGTGTAAAACAAAAAACGACATTAATCTATATCTTAATCCGATAAGATAGTATTATTCTTTCCTTAAAAAATTATATTAAGTAGGACACTTTAGATACAGATATATTTGCAACAAGAATTATTTATTTTGAAAGGTGTTATTTAAATAATACTTTAAATACTTGTGAACCGGCTCCAAACTTAACTTTAAAATTATTGAAGCTAAGATATCAAAAATTCAAGTGTACCCAACAAAATATATCAGTACAGATTCATCAGTTAAATAAGGTATCAAACCGATTGAACCGAACCGTTTTGAGCGTGGAATTTCAATTTTGTGTTTACCATGAAGCGAACCCTAAACCCAATTAGGTAAATAATAAAGAAAAACTGAACTCTAGCCTGAACTGAACGATATTAGCTTAAAACGGCTTAGCCTATTTATTCAATAGTACAAATCGAACTTTGTTTTGTACCGTGAACCGAACCATCGAAAACGTTTGTTGGCGCAGTCTGACTATACAATATATACAAGTAAAATACAATACCCATTAACTTTTGAAATTAAAGTTGGAAAACTGAAATGTGCTGCAGATTCGCTTCGCTCATTGCAAGTGGCCGCTCACGTTTTGGCCTCATGGGGGGAGATCTTTGATATATCTTTAAGATATGTTGGGCGTAATTTCGGTGCAGTCGGTTTATTTAATTTATGCTATATGTTTGAGCTGAAAGTCACGTTGCCCGACGCTTGTTAATGCCACGTAGGCATCGTAAAGTTTAAATGCCGGTTGTTTATATATGCTTCGCTTAAGCCAAAAAAAAAAGTACAACGTTTGTTGCAGTTTGTTTTGACTTTGGCTACGTTGTAAGCCGATTTTCACTATTTGTTGTACACAAGCTGGCTAAATATTTACGCGCCTTGCATAATTGGCCAGGCCAAGGCAGATACGCACGTCATATGATTTATGCTCTTTTGTCGTTGTTATTGTTGCAATTATATAAGCGCCTATGCGAGGCGCGTGCTGATGCGGCTGACCCAAAAAACAACTTTAGCTACGGTAGTTGACGCCAACGCAGCGGCAGATGCGGCAGCAGTGGCAGTGGCAGCGGCAGCGACTGCCAACTGCATTTAGCGTAAACAAGTTGACTTGACAGCTAAATGCAGTTAGACATTAGATGGCCAAGTGATGAGCCTGAACCTGCCCCCTGCGCCTATCCCTGCTGGCTGAATGCGCCTCGCTTGGCAGCTTTGCAAATTACCTGGGATTCAACCAAAAACCGCCGGCAGTCGCTTGCAGTTGCTGTACCGTTGCTTGCCACACCAACCTACATAGCAGCGAGTACTCAAACTCGCACTCGCATTCACACTCACACTCACATCCGCACTCGTACTTGCACTCGCACTCGAACATGCTAAGCAGCCTAATGCGCCACGACGCATGCGTGCGTGGAATGTGGTTGCGATGAGATAACTGAAAGCTAGTTGCAACCCAGTATGCCATTGGCTATAATATACCCTGTAAATTTGACATATTCCAAGTGTGCTAATTAAATTGTGAAGCTGCTTATTGACAGATCAATCTGTGGCTTGATGCGGAATTTCCACTAAGAACCGTTTATATAGCTTAAGGCAGTTGCAATTGGCTGAAATATACCCTGTAAATATGAAATATTTCAAGTGTGCTAATTAGATTGTGGTGCTGCCAATGACAGATCAATCTGTGGCTTGTTGCGGAATTTCCACTAAGCAACATTTATATGTATATGATAGCTTAAAGCCATTGCCTCTAATATACCCTGCAAATTTAACATATTCCAAGTGTGCTAATTAGATTGTGATGTTGCCAATGACAGCTCATCATTTAAAAACGATAGCTTAAAGCAACGCTGTCGCTTTAGCTTTTGTAATTAGATCCTTGCTTGACTTTTCATGACAACTCAAAAAACTTGACTTATTTTAAGATATTTTTATAACAAGTCTCCTATGCATTTAATCAATTAACGTCTTTATTTTTAACGGAAATTGGTTCTATTTGATGAAACTTTTCTACCAAATCGCTGCTCTTTCTGCTTTGATTCGTAGAACTTACTAATCCATTTTGTATCCGAAATTTATATACTCTTTTAATTTGGTCGACTTTAGATAAGAGATGCAAATAAATGTGTTTTTAAATGAAATAGTTTTCTGGCTTTCAAGATATTTTCCCTAACCTCAGCAATAACGTGCTTTACAATTTTCTTAACATAGCTGGAAAACAGTCAGACCTATGTCTGCAAGGGCATTTAAGCTTCGGCTTAGATGGCTGATCCTTCTTGTTTTTATTTTGTAGCTGAATTGTGTCAAATAGTCCGCTGAGGGTCAAGCGCGGCCAATGCACGTCTAAGTGCTGGCCAGTTGCGGTCAGAGAGTGGAGCACAATTGTGCTGCGTCTCTCTTTGCATTTTCCACAGTTTTCCACGCACGCATCTTCGGGCTGCCCTGAAAACCTGTTCGTCTTGTTGTTCATTTGGTATTTGTTGTTTGGTTGTTTTCTGTTTTTCCTGCCGCTTTTTCATTATGGCTTGCGCTCATTTTCGTTACGTACAGCCGCAGAAAGCAAAAGGCATTGAAAGAAGAGAAAATGAGAGAAAGAGAGAAATATGTGTGTGTTTCCTTTGTTGTTGTCGTTGTCTTTGGCCATTAGGCGCATCAGCGGCAGCAGCAGTAGCATCAACACACATGGAATGCTAGCGGTTATGGAAATTCCTTTGAAGTTGCAAACACAAACACACACAGCCGAACGCTCTTTGTGTTTGCCGGACAACTTGTTAGCCTAAAGGATGCCACAAAACAAATCAAAGAATATTTTTTACGAGTTTTGTTTTTGTTTTTGTTATTTTTGGCAATGAAAATTGGCCGTGTATGTCTAGCATAGTTGGAAACCCCGACACTTGCGTATAAAGGCATCATCATCGTCATCATACGTTGATAGTTTTTGGTAGCCGGTACCGACACTTCGAACATGACACTGCTGGTTTTTATTTTTCTCTAAGGGACGTGGCCGAAACGCCTACAAAAACAACGCGCTGTGAAGACATACAGAATATACTTTTCTTGGAGTTTTGTCCATGTGAAAAGTGCCTAATCAGCAATTTACGTGAGCTGGTAACAAGCTGAGAGTGAGAAAAGTAGCCGCCTTGCAAGTGGCGTGACTTTTGATAGATATATCGAAATGTGCTCCTAATTAGAATATAAATAACAGCATTTTGTTGGTTATCTGAAGCATGTAATGGCGCGCATGTTTATGAGTCCGTATATGATCTGTCTGCTCCAGTAATTGGCTACTAGAACTTTGACGCTGCATTTCCTTATTGCATTATGCTGCTGAAATGGTCCGAGCGAATTTCTGAGGCAACAAGATTGGTTAGGCCCAGTAGCACAGTTGTCTGTAATCTATATATTCGGTCATATTAGGCGGCTTACTGCAAAGTGTTCTTCCTTAAGATTGCCATGTATTTGATAAATATGTAATCTTTCTTTTATTAGGGGAATAATAGGTTAATACTCTTTAGAAACTGTTTGACTAGAGCTGGTAAGCTGATAAATAAGAAACTGAGCTTATCTAGGGCTACATAAAGTTTTGTAATTTTCCTGCTTTTTTTGTATTTGAGAACCCAAAATTAATGCTATTCCCATACCTTCTGATGTTAGTTATACAGTTTCATTCAATATGCAAGTCATATTTCCTTAAGCTAAACTTTTTTATATTTTAATCCCAAATCTATTTTTCTTTCACAACACAAATTCTCATCGCTTTTGTGGCCACTGTGCCACAGCTGCCAATAGTATACGAAAAATTAGCGGGACATTTGCGCAATTGCATTTAGAACAGTTAGGCAGACAAAAGACTTAGGCAACGAACTTGCATAAATTTTCAGCTGGCTGCGCATTCAAGAGAGACAACATTCAAAGTTGTTGTTGTAAATTAATCAAACGGCCACACAACGGTAAATGAAATTATGTAATGCAAGCTGCAGGTAACACAGCCCCCCTCCTCCAACCTTCTTTACACACTCGCTCCGCCCCTCGAAATGAAGCTCAGCGAAGCGTTTGAATCTGCTAAACTGTACAAGATTTTAAACACTTTGTTCTCAGTGCCCCTTTTCGCTGACTCGGGGGGCGTTCTGGACACTTTGGGCCAGGGCTATAAGTATAGCTATAGCTCTAGCCATGGCTCTGGCTGTGGTTATAATAATGGTAAGCGATATGCATGCGCGGAGCGTGTAAATAATTAGACGCGCTGAGCAACTGGTAAAAAGACAAAGCCGAAGCCGAAAGCGAGCAATGATTAAGAAGTTTTTTGTTTTTTGAAGTTCAGTCTTTGCTGTTGCTGCTGCTGTTGTTGTTCTCATTGTTCTAGCTGCCGCTCAACTTTGTGGCCAAGTCCAAAAAAAGGCGTTTTACTGAAGCATAACTTTTGCGGCGTCAAGTTAATTTTTATGGTTATAACATTCATTTGTTGGTAATTATGAACAGCCAGCAGCAGCAGCGGCAGCGGCACCGGGAAGCAGCAGCGGCAGCGGCACCGGGAAGCAGCTGCTGGCAGCAAAGCGCACTTGGTAATTAGACATTGAGGCAGCAAGCTAAAGCAGCTTAAGAATTGCGGTTGCCTCTTCGGGATGGGCCAATGAACTGCCCCCGTCCAACGAACTTGATTTGGTCTACGACTTTACCCGCTGATTGTGTAGCTGCCTGTGTGTGTGTGTGTGTGTGTGTGTGTGTGTGTGTGCGCGCGAGCCTGTGGTGTGGATACGTGTGTGTGCACATGCAAATGTGTCTCAGGCAGCGCCCTGGCGAAAGGTCATACAACGGCAGCGGCTGCGGCAGCAGCAACAATTACAAAATATGCGTTAAAATGCATGCCGCATAACTCGACACGACCAGCAACAGCAGCCGCAGCCGCGGCCGCAGCAGCAGCAGCAGCAACAAGAAAAAACTGAAATAATATGGCCACAAATCGTGATAAGCAACGCCGGGCAAAAAGTTATTCGCAAACATTGCGAGCAACAACAACAAACAAACAACATAGCCCAGGTTAGTATGCCGATTCGCAAATGCTCTCTGAAGTATGTTGATCTATACGAATTAGAAGTAACCACAGAATGTTAATACAGCGAAAGACAGTCAGACCTTGGCCCACAGTTAGGAACGTTGAGTAAGCTTCAGCACAAGAGTTAATTGTGAATCAAAATTGTGTGCTAACTGATAATTGTGGCTCTCTAAAACTATTGGGAGTAGAACTCAAAAGTGGTGAGAGTAAAATTATGATGATTAAATATGTATTTTCTGGAGTAATGAAATTTACGAATATTAAAAAAATATGTACAAATTCAAATTGCCATTTAAGTGTTATAAAAAGCAATTAATCTTAAGCTACAATTGCTGAAGACTTTGAAAAAATCAATAGAGGCTTACTCTTACACTTTTCGAAAAATAAAGGTTGTTGGAGCAAAAACGACGGTCAAAATTTTTTGAGACAATTTTCATTTATAAAACTTTGATTTTTTATTTACTACTAATAACTTGACAACTAAAACTTTTCGAGCTGAGTCGCGTAATGCTTCTCTATGATTTTCTAATAAGCCCATTGCTAGTTATCATTTTTTAAGTTGTTCATGTTTCGTCAAAGAAAATGCATATATGCATTTTATAACTTTTCATTAAAATATAAATAATATATAATATATAATTTTAAAAGCCGATAGCTATATATTTAGACGTTTGTGTTTGGTATAAGATCTTTGCACAAAACATAACACTTAGCCAAATTTAGTTAATAGGCTCAATAATGCACAGGTTGCAAACGCGTTTATAAATGTATAATACCCCAAGTGCAGGGGTATTATAATACAGCAAAGAAAAAAAAACAGGCTTGGCCACGGCAACATACAAATGGCCCAGGACTGAGACTACAACTGGGACTGCCGCTGAGACTGGGCGACTTGGCGACTGGGCCTGGCTCAGATCTGTGGCCCCGGTCAGCATTTTGTGAACCACTCTATTTATCAGATACGGGGCCGTGGCCCAACTAGTTGGCTCAATTGCTAGTTGGCCAGTGTACATATTATTGAGCGATTTTTAGTGCCGGCTGCGCGAATGTGCGCGGTTCGCTCATATTTTGTTTTGATGGCGCGCTGAAAGTCAACCCAAACCACATGTGTGTGTGTGTGGGTTTGTGTGTGTATGTGTGTGTTAGTAGTAAAAGTTGTTGCCGTTGTATGTAGAGTGAACGACCATCAAGGTAAATCCAAACCGAACAAAACAATAGCCAAAGCCAAAGCCGTCGTCGTGCTCCAGCTCCAGCTCCAGCTCCGTCTCCAGCTATAGCTCCAGGTGAATGCGCTGCTGCTGCTGTTGCTCTTAGCTGGTCTCAGCTTCGTCTCAGCCACTGACTCTGGGGTGTAGCCCGCAGAATTGTAACGCGTCTGTGTTGTTGCTGTTGTTGCTGGGCCTCTGCCTTAGCCAGCGACCCGCAAACGGCTCTTTCTTATTGTTTTTGCTTATTTGTTTCTACGTATTAATAACATGTTGGATGCAATCGCAGCCTGGTTAAAAATATGCATACGGCGTGTGGGGAGGCCCAGGCGCAGAGAATTATGAAAGGACGCAACAGCGGCGGCAGCGGCAGCGGCGTGCGTGTAACCGCCCTGGACATTGGCACAGCTCCAACTAATAATAGTAATACAGGTCCAATAATAAGTTTTAATCATCATGATAATGGCTCTGCCTAAATGCAGGCACACAGAATCCGAGTAGTTCACAGCTTATTTGCTGTATATCGCATCAAAATTCTCAAGTTGCCTAGTTCCCAAGTTCCCCTCAACTCACACTATTCACACTATTCGCTCGAGATGAGGCTAAGGCAGCTGAGCTGTGATTTTGATGTCTCCATAAAAATGTTTGTGGCTTTTGTGTGTGGCATAAGTTGGCGTATTTTATAAGTTTTTGCTTTTAGGTCCAGCTTGTTCTCTGTCGACGCTGTCTGTTGCCTGTTGTCGTGGGCGTAACATTTGGAGCATTCCTTTTTTGTTGCCGGCTCTGCGGTGGCCCAGCTTGATTATTATTTTTAGTTGCTAAGCTAAGTCGGGCCTTTACGACTGATCAAGTAGTTGTTCTAGAAGCTGACTCACATAAAAGCCAATTTATAAGAAAATAAATTATTTTATCTTAAAATGTTTCCTATTTCACAATACTGATTCATTTCATATATACACACATATCATTTCAGGTTCTTAATATTGCGAAATATATGAAGCTAACGGTCCGATGCCTAAAAAAAATTAAACTAATTAAAATTCGTTTAATTATTTAATTAAATGTATCATCTTCTAAATGAACTGAATTTTGCCATTCTGTAAGTCAATCATTTCATTCTTACCTGAATAGATTTAGTTAATCCTACAATAAGTTAATTATTATATGAGTATTACATATATACTCAACGTTATATATCGAACACTGTCCTTAGCCAAGCAAGAACCCATTCAAAATAAGACTCAAGCGATGTCAACCCACGTAAAGCAACTTTGAAGTGCAAGCTATAAAAATGCTGAAGTAATTACATATTCTATTTAATTTTGTTTTTCTGCAGAGATTGCCACTTATTTAGAGCGAATTTAATATTCATTGAATTGACTTAAAAATCAAATGGAGTTTTTATGTGTCTGTTTTTATAGGCATATAAGAGTGCTGTGAGAGCGCACAAACTTTGTCAAAGGTCTTAAAAATGTCGTTAAAAAGTTAAGAGTATGGCTAAAGATAGTCTCTGCTCTGATGATCTTCATTAGGCTTTACATTGATTGGCTAAATTTTTCTTTTTGCCTTTTTCCCACATCCCGAATTTAATGTCACTTTAAATATTTGTGAACATCGAAAGGCACAACCGATCGCAGCGCCCCTTCAATGCGCTATGACATCAACAATAATATCAGCACGCATCAATGAAGCCTCAAGCTTTCGAGGCACGTCTCGGGACAGCAAATAAAGAGGAGAGGAAGAAAACATATGTTAAATAAAAATCCTATTAAAAGCTTTCAGAAAAAAAATAAGACCCAGACGTAAATATATTTTGTTAATGGCAAAACGAATGGCAACCCCCCCTCAAGCACACACGCAACTCCCCCTCAGCGTGTCTGGTGCGTGTCTTTGAACTTTCGCATTTGGGGTTTGGCTTTTGGCGGTTTTTTGGGCGCCGACAAGCTCTAAAATTCGTGCAATTCATTATGGCCAAAATGAAAGAAGGCTAAAAACCTATTGACAGTAATTGCGTTTAATAATACAACGGGTTACCGTTACTCGTGCAGACCCAAAGAATGCTGAGAAGGGCTCACAACAAATGGGCATTAATCATTATAGTCAACTATTAAAATGGCTTAAATATCATAAGAAAACTGAACCCGGCCGGAGCCTAACTTATGTAACACTTAAATTTTATGCTAACCATAAATATTCTGCCTGTGGCCGTGAATTCCCGGCGACAGATGCGAGTGCCTAGTTCTACCCAGCAGCAGTTTTATGTTTCGATTAATCTAATTAAGATGTCATAAACTTTGACTTTGGTATAAACAGTGGCAAGTTTGTGTCCTAAGTCATTTGTTTGGCTTTCGCATAATTTCAAAAATGTTGCCTATAATTAAGGTCGTTGCTAATAGATGGCATTTATTACAGACTCTGATCGTAATTTAATGGATGCTTTATATACCCCTTAGCTCTGTTGTGAGCAGAAAAGAGGGGCATGTAATTGTGCGAATATATGTACGAGGCAGCCATAGACAACTGAGATTCTTTGAAACCTATCTAAGATTAAGTGGCATATGGTTCTGTTCAGACCAGATTTGATGCTGTACTGGGTATCTCGTCGTTGAAGCACTTTTATTTGCTTAGATCAGAGGCGGTCAGCTGTGTGCCTGCTGTTGTTTCTAATGCCCAGTGAGCGATTCTTTTTGTTCTGTGACGCAAGTACTGACTCGTATTTTTGCCACGTCTGTGAACTGTAGCGCGATATGTTGACTCAAGGCAAGCAACTTGGAAGCGGCTTGGCTAGCAGCGCTTAGCAGTGCACAGTGATTTAATATAATTTAATTTTCGGTGACTGCGATTTCTTATATGCAAATTTTATTTGGCCAGAAACTCGTTTGGTTTTTGCATTAGCCATTTTATTTTTTTTTTGTCTTTATTTTATTTTATTTTATTTTTTTGCTGACATTTAAAACGTGCAGTGTTAATTTAAAGCAACCGAAATCAAGGAATATCAGTTCTACAGCAACATTTTCTTGGCACCCACACAAAATACAATTTTGTAACGGTAAAGACTGTGCAGCGATTGCATCATTGGGTAATTTCACAAATTCATGAAATGCTCACTGCTCGAAATTCCTTTTAGCGGAACTTATTCGTATATTTTTACAAGCGACCAGTTACCAAAAATAGTCAATTGTCCGTTTTGGGTTTTGGCTCTGGCTTATTTTGATTATTTATTGACAGTTGTCCGTTATGTGCAGTTGAAAAAGAGTTTCGTAAATGCCAAATGCCTTGGCGGACCCAGCCCCGAACAACAGCAGCTTTCACTTCTTTGTGCGAGCGATCAAGCAGTTGCAGTTGTTTATTTATTTATTTATTGATTTACTTTATTTATTTATGTATGTGAAGTGTGGAGTTAAATTTGCCACACTTTGTATTTGTGGCAAGTCAAGTTCGTGTCTTGAGTCTTTCGTTGCGCTCGTGCTCAACTGTTGGCCCCCAAACCCAATCCCATTTCGCGGGGCGTATGGTAATAATCATTTTGCGCCGGCTGCCTGTCAGTCTGTCCCTCTGCCAACGTTGTTGGCGGCATGAAACTTTGTAGGTAAATTGCGCTTAATGATTATGTTCAACGGGCTTTACAATAAATATATTGCTGGTCCTGTATACATCAGCCAGAGCTGAGCCGTGTGGCCTCCTGGCACATGGACACCAAAAATAGCAACGCGCTACGAAGGTGGCGGAATTTATGTCTCTCTCGAGACACCAACGGAGGCAGGATGCGCCTCCTCGAAATGACTTTAATTCAATTAGGAGCTGCTGTAATTTACGAGCAACTCGCAGCATCTGCGTAATAGATTTATTTTTAAGACCCAATCAGAAAATTACTCAATATTAGGTCGATTGTTCGTGCAAGTGCCACGTTTATATCTATTTTTTAATACGCATAATATACATATATATAAACTTATTTATATACGGAATTAATAATGAATGCGGCTGTGTATTGTTTAAACAAAAGTTTGTTGTTTATCTCAAGGCTGTGGCTATTCAGGCGGCAATGCGAAATTTGTTTGCAGTTCTCTTGCGTTTTCATTGAAACAAGACAAACGCTCAATTAATTTTGTTTTTCTTTTTTGAGCTAAAATAAATAATGAAATGCACAAATAAAGAAAACAAAATATAAAAAAAAAAACAAAAACACGAAATTAATTTAATAAGTAAATAGAAACGTGTTGCCAATTCCGCAGAGTTTCTATGACAAAATAAATGGACTAGCTACGGCATGTAAAATTTGTATTACCTCAATGTGTTAAAAAAGAGGGACAAATATTCCAAAGTTCGGCATTCAAATTTAGTTAAAGGTGGATCGTTTATCCAGCAGAAAAACTCAATTATTCTACGGTCAATATTTTAAACTATGAAAATTTTCAAATAATTATAACAATATCAAAACCTGCGTTTCCCAAAATAATAATTTGCTAATGGGTATATCATAGTAAAAGCTCCAACTACGGCACAACTAATTACTAACACTTAAAAATACCCTGAATTTTTTTCATCACATTATTTAAAAAAATATGTATATAATTGAAAACATGCGAAAATAATTGTCTAGACAATTGAAATTAAAAACTAAAATGTACTTTTTATCATGTGCCGCCCGCTCAAGTGTTTTCAGTTTTTGGTATTTATTTTTTTGCTGACCTTCAAGGGGCGGTAGATATTACCGTGCTGCTTCAATGGACAGCAAAACGTATAAATTGTAAGAAGAGAAAAAAATGGTAGACTGAGTGATTTGAGTGACGGTTTGATTGACAGCTGATGAGCTGAAATATCTGGGATAGCATGCACATAAGTTAAATAATCATTTAAATCATTTTTTAAATTATGTGATGTTTTCATTAAAAGAATAAGCATTAGTTAAAATTGTTGTATTCAAGCCTAATCAAGCCTATTCATAGAATTCACATTAACATTCACTACACATTTTTTTAAATACATTATATTAAGTAAATGTTTGTGTGTAAATTATAGATAGTTCAAATGTTAAACTTGAAATGAAATCATAAAATTTCTTTCTTTCTACAAAATTGTATATTCTCATATTTTTGTAAAGTAGTCTAGGTTTTAAAATAGTGTTTCGAAAAGACTCCTGCTTCAACTAAGATGAAAGATGATAGTAGAAAAATCTCTATTGATCACAAAAGCAAAATAAATAATCCTTTCATTAGTAGAAATGTCATATTATATCACTTTTGACAACAAACGAAATAAAGAAACAAAACTTGACATATTTGCAAAACAGTTAAAATTCATTTAAAACTGATTTACATCACTTTATTAATATATAAATAGACAATTTGTTAATAATTTCAACAATCAGTCTAAATGAAAATTTATAACAAGTTTCTTTGCAACCACATATCAAATTCTGTCACGTCCCCTTAAATTGTTTAGCCGCAGCTCTGAAGCAATTTAAAATTTAAACAAACGGAAAGTAATAAATAAATTGTCAACTTGAAACCCAAACGCTTGTAGATACGCATCTTGTTTGCGATTGCCGTTTGGGCGGTTTGAATTTTGAGGCTTTACTTTTAATTTATGCTTATTAAAGGTTGGCTCAATTAGCGAAAAATTATAAACAAACAATGAGAAAGATCTTTGTGTTCTGGACTTACCAATAATTTGTTGCAACTCATTTCTCCGCAAAAAAAAATGTTGGTCTGCTTTGAATGTGATGTCAGCTCTTCTCTTAACTTTTAACAATTTAGGCACTTTGTAGCACTTTGTATTTAATATTTATTGGGAAAATATTGCTCGTGCTCAGTGTAAAATCATTTTACACACACACAGACACTAAACACACGAATGGGACGAGTATTTTTCTTATGTATGTTTAGTTCTTTATGAATTGTTTCGGGCAGTTTTCCTTAAGGGCCTGTAAGAGTTGGTTGAGTTGGGAGTTATGCAACGCCAACGCGGGTAAAAGAAGAGCGAGCGAGCGGAGAGCGAAAAAAAAATCAATTGCATTCAATTTGAGTGGCCATAAATAAGCAAAGTGGGCGCACATTTATCATCGCTGGGGACTGTGCAACAGAAACCCAACTGTTTTTTGTTGCATTTGCCTGTTGCATGCCCCAGCAGTTGCTGGCCATTATTTGTTTTTTTGCATGTTGCCCCAGCGTTGCATACAAATTGCAGTCGCCACGCGGATCATTTGTTGTGTTGGCGTTTAATTTGCCAATTTTTATGAATTATTACAAACTAGTGCGCAAGGGCTTGTGGCAGCGAATGCGACTCTTGATCTGTTTGCGCTGCAACAATTTGCATCTGCAACTCCAGCAGGCGCAGCAGCGGCAGTCGCAGCAACAGCAGCAGCAGCAGCAGCTTCATTAAGCGCTAAATTTAGACAGGCAGTGCCCATAGTGCTCCGAACCTGAAGCTGAACCGGATATGGCTTAATGCAGCAGTAGCAACTGCAACAGCAGCCGCAGCAACAGCGACAACAACAACAACAACAACAGCATCAGCTTGGCCAGTGGCCATTGGCCAGGCCTAGACGAAATTCTTGGCTACAGCTTTATTTAAACACAATTATTTGCCGGGTCCAAGAGGCTGCTGCTGCTGTTGCTGTTGCATTTTCCTTTGCTGCCGCTTCACTTACACATAAATTTGCATGTGCAACAAATTTGCTGCTGCTTCGTTTTTAGTTGCTGCTACTGCTACTGATGCCCCTACGTTTCGTTGATGTTGTAATTTAGTTAATTTTGCCTATTCCAAGGTGGCAGCATGCCAACAACAACAACAACAACAACAACAACAACAACAACAACCAAGACCCACGCTCACAGCTGCCGATGCCGCCGACTCATGCCAATTGTCGGGGCGGCTCGTGCTTAGTTTTATAAAGTTGTTCAGTTTGCAGCGTTGGCGTTGCCTTTTGATTTTTATTTTTTTTATTTTTATTTTGATTTCGATATTCGTATTTTACTCTCCACTCGCTGCAGTTGCACTTTAATTTTATTGCTGCCAATTTAGCTAATTGTATTTATGTCGACAATGTTAAATGCGAAATATGCTAACTGCTGACGGCATTTACATTTTTCAATAAAACACAGCACACACGGTCGAAAGACTTAAGCTTTAAGGTTCTGCTGATTTCGTTCTTCAAACTATGAGAAATCAAAAAATAAACTTAATATTTTTTGTTCTAAACAATTATATGATGAACTAATATATATAAATTTAGTATGACCTACCAATTATATTGGTTGCAATTAAGAACTATTCATTTAGCTTTTAATTTGATAACAAGAAAATTTTAGTAAAATTCGATGTAATTTGCGCCAAATAGTAATGTTTAAATAAATATTAACTTGCTTAAATATTTAATTTTAAGCCAAACTTAAGCAAAGCAAAGTACGCTTAATGTTGCTACATCTTTGATTTTCAAGCATTAAGCAGCACTTGTCTATAATTTCTAAATCACTGATCAATATCGTTAAGAATTTTTATTTATTTAAATGTACACTGAAAATTAGACAAGAAATTTAAATTCTTTTTTGTAATTTAATTTCAAAACTTAATAGTTTTTTTATGTTACTAATTGGAATTATCATTTAAATTGTTTTTAATTTTATTTTTTTTTTGAATCAGCAGAACCTTCTTTTAAGTAATCCAATAATCGATGCAAGTCCAGTTCTCGAACTTTGTGGAACATTTATTTAATTTCATTAATTCTAATTTTTTTAATTTGTTTAATCCGGTATTTGGATATTTAAATGTAATTGCTCGAATCCAAGTTTTTAATTTTTTTAAAACAATTTAGAATTTTTGTATAATTATACGTTAATTTAGTTGCTAACCCGACACACACAAAATCAATTTCGCAAATTCTCTTGGAGTGTTTTTTTGCGATGCGCACAGTGGGCGACTTGTGGCTCGGTAGTAAGCGCGACTCGGAATGTGGCAAGATGCGCAGGCGCTGCCGTTGCGAACCCCCAGCGAGAGCCGACGTAAGCGACGAATGACGTAAGCGAACGCGGGCTGACGGCGGTCGGTCAACGAACGTAACTACGTAAGCAGCAGCTAGAGCGGGACAGCAATTGACGTAGAGGAGCTGGCAATTGTTGCTTACTGACTTACTGAGAAAGAAGTCGAGCAGACGACGACGACGACCACTTCACACGACGAGGTGCGCAGCAAGACTGAGCGCGAGCGGCTCACCAAACTGCAATTATAAAAGATGGAGACGCTGGCGCTGGCATTGAAGATGAAGAGACGGAGACACGGCATTAGACGAAACCGGCAAGAGAGAAACTCACCAGTGGCCACCACACTTGAACTTGACCAAATGCACAAATTGCAGAGGCGGCACGTGAGCGGGAGAGCGACGCGTCTCTCTCTCACTCACGCACGCGCTCTCAGGCTCTCGCTTGTAAACAAACCCGCGTTCCAGTGTCAGCAACTGACAGCTGGAACGAGTTTTGGTTTGGCGCGAATCACGTGGCCGGCTTCGGTTTGTTTTGGTTTTCGAAGCTGCGCGCTGCTGCTGCTGCGGCTCGGCTCGGCTCGGCTTAACTTGCCGGGCTAGCTTTGTTTACAGCTGTGACGTCACCGTTTTGACACTTCCAATTGGCAATAACAGTGAGCAACGCGGCGGTGTCGCGAGCATGCTCGTGGTGAGTTTTGTTTTGGCTGAAACGAAAGACTTAAGCAACGAACTTGACTGGCGCACACTGACCCAAACTGAAACTTTGTTAAAGCGAAGCACACTAATGGCAAAAAAACAGATATTGAATTTCATATTAAGCTTTGGGGCGTGCAAATGGTTGTTCTTTTGCAGAGCCTCACATTTGTCTGGCTTTGAAATCGGCTTAAAATCAACGCCTGCGTGGGTGTCCTCCAACCTCTGCGTGTCGCCAGACGATGCCGGCGACTTGTCTCCAGTCAACATAAATCCATACGCTTATTAATGGTGTGTGTCAAATTTTGGTATTCGATTTAATCTACCAGTGCAATGACATCATGTAAAGCCGCTATTATTGTATGCTTTAAAATTAACGCTTACCGTGTAATTATAAATGTGTAAACCATATGCAAAAAATTCTACTATTTGTGCAGATTTTTCTTTTTAATAGATAGCTTTAATTCTGTCTGGCAGTTAAGCTTGCGTCCACATTAATAAAGCAAGTTTTAGAGAATTTATAAGGTTTATGGATTGTGTATTATTACTAGCTTTTGATCGGGAAGATGAGCTTAGCTGATATCCCATTTCCGTTCCAGCATCTGAATCAGCAAGCTAACTATTGTTTATTTATGTTTATGTTTTTTGAAAGAGTTCGCATTAGAAAATTATGTTATTTATTTCTGGATCGGCTTAAAACTCTTTTCTATCTGTTTTTCTTGTTCTTGAGCAAGCTAACAAATATCGATTTTTAATATGCTCTTAGCATTAAAGGAAACCATTTTAAATTACAATTAATAATACATATTGCTCGCAAAAGTACAAACCCTCAAAACAGATGTTTTTTTCAAAAAAACATGCCCATTTTAAAGTCTTTTTATGTTTTGCGTTTTCGACAATTTCTCTATAGTCGTTGACACAGTTGACTCTATAAGGTCTTTATTTTGTATATATTGGTACAAGGTATTTTATTATTTATTTTTGGAAAATTATACCGAAAGAATAACTCTTTAAGAAAGGCGTTAATTTTCATGTTAATCATTGGTCTAGTTCGTGTTCTAAGTCTTCTGTTTTTTTTTCAAGCGGATGCGTCCACCAAAGTGGGTAAATTGAATGCAAATCGTGACGCAGCTGACCTGATTGCGTAACCGGCAGCCGACCAGCCCACTTCCAACACCTACTCAAGTTGTTTGTGGCAATTAGTGAATGCAAACAGCAGTAGCTCAAATTCAAATACAAACACACACACAAAGCCAAGCTCAAACATAAGTACGAGTACTCGACTCGCCTCTTATTTGTGGCTATTAGCACTTTTAACTAATTAAATTAGCGCCGCTTTTTTATGCATCATGCAAACAGCAGTCAGTGGCTCGCAAATGCTTTTTTTCCAAGATTTTTATGTGCATTTAATTATTAGCATTTTGGCATTGAAGTTGGGCCCATCTCCAAAGAGGGCAACCAGGCAGAGAACTCGATAAGATAAGGTTAAATCAAAGTTGTGGAACAGTTGAATTTATGCCGCCATATAACTCGATATGCGCTTTATAGCTGCCACTTTTATGACTTTGGCACTATTTTTACAAGTTTACAGTGCGTGCGAACAAAGTAACAGATTCCCAAATGGGGCCTGGCACTTTTATGGACAGCTAGTTGGCAGGATACATTCCGTACCAACTGCTTAGCTGCTGGCCAGAGCTCGAGCCGGGCTGTCAGTTTCAATTTGAATGCTCAACTTAATCCGCGCGTCACTCTGCGAGCTGCAACAGCTCTGATTCTTATGTGTGAGGCCCCTTTGGACGGGTCTAGGCAATTTGCGCGGCGTCGGCGCGTCATCAAAAGCAAAAGCAGCCACATCCAAGTCAAGTGTTTGTCTGTCTACTTCGCCTGTGCGAGAGCCGTATTCAAAATTAATTTCAGACAAAGTTGAAATTTTTTAATTATGGGTTTCACTTGCAGCTCAGGCGAGTTCTGCGTTCGGGGTTTTTGGTTAGAGATGAACATAAACCGTGCTCCGAATACGAATTGCGTGCTCGCTTAAAAGCCAAGAAGACACGACATCAACAGGCCTTGAATGGGATAGAAGTCGAAAATGTCAAATGAAGCTTAAAATTTGCTTCGAGCCAGACAAAAGTATTAGTATACATTTTTCTTAATTGATTAAGACGAAAGTTTTTTGGGAAAACTCACAAATGCAAAAGGCAGAATAAACTAATAGGGTTGATTTTAAGTTAACAATTGTTTGGAGAAGATAATTCGGCTTTCAGCTTGCATTGATCGATTTGGCTTGTAGAGTCTCACTTGATTCTTAAAATGTTCCATTTTAAACATGTCTGAAATCCCCTTTCGTACCATCTCTAGTTTCTGGGGGTTGGCCGATTTGATTTAAGGTACCCCATTGGCTTAATTGAAATCCAAGTCGAAGTCATGCATGAACCTAGTGTGGTCCTTACTTGGCAAATTGATTTGTTTACAACGTCGTGGATAACGTGTTGGTTTTTACAGTTAAAATTGAAAAATGAAATTGTTGCATGCTCGTTGCAAATTAAGTCCGAACGCTGAAGGTCCCCCACAGCCGTTCAGATCTCTGAAGTAGCAGCAACTTAAGTAGTTTTAATGAGGGGTCTCTCTGATGGCCAAATCGCCGCTAGGGTCGACTCTTCTGACTCTGTCTCTATAACTGAGTTAGGCCAAGAGAGGCCAGGCCAAATGATTCGCCTGTCAAGTCGCAGGTACAGTTGACTCGTCAGGTGCTATCTAGAGGAAGAAAGTGGACAGCAATACGAACTAACAGTAGCCATGCTAAAATGATTGATCGTCTGGTTAAAGGAAAAAAGCACCCACCGAAAAACCAATTAAGCCCGGCCGGCACACAAATGCAGTGACATACTTTCGGGATGTTGGAGGATTCGGAAATGAGAATCTATCAAATGTTGGCCACTTAATTGACAGCCACACAACAGTCATCATCACTTTTCACATAACTGCGAATTCATGACCAAATATTAGAGGCAAAATGGCCAATGATCTGCAAACCTGTTGGCGCTTCATTCTTGGCCAAAACCAGTCACTGATCATCGGTTGTGCACGGCTTAAATATCGGCTCGCCTGCTATGATTGCCATCGATAGTGGGGCTGGAGGGTGGGTTGGGTTATGGCATTAGGCAGCTTACATGTCTGTTGGCCCATAAAAAGTATATGCTAACCGCGACTCGGTCGTTGGCCGGAGGTGTCACACAGCCGCAGGGCGTAGCAGACGCAGGCTGCTGATTAGCGCCGCCTTGGCATGCAGACGACGCCGTCGCCCAGATGACGCCTGACAGCAGAGGCTCCAGCTATGGGGCCGCGTGTCTAGCCCAAAGCAGCAAAGCAGGATAAGTATTTGCTGCGTAGAGTGAAGAAACGTGGTCAACTGGCAAGTTTGTCTTGCCTTGGCTCGATCTTGGCGTTTTTTGCTTTGCATTAGAATGTTAAGTGATGGGTTAATTGCGGCCGATGATCAGCTGCTTTTTGTATTGTCTATGCAATTTGTATGCTGGCAGCCAGCAAATGCCATTAAAAGTCATTTGGTTAAATCACGCAATGCCAACAGTTTGATAAGCATTGGATCTGAAACACTGAAATCCTTTTGAATTCACGCGCAAATGTCCGCAAGCGGCTGAAGCGCTTAGCAAATACCTTTCAACGACAAATTAGCTACTCGCACTCGCTGCCTGTCAGCACTTCGGCTTCAAATGAGCCAACAACATGGCCCGAAGGGCACTCGAAACCAGCAGCAGCCGTTTGTAAATGCTAATTAGAAATGCGGCAACCAATGTGCAGCAGTTGCAGCAGCAGCCAGTTGGCAGTCATAAATTGTGGCAGGCACAACTGCGTGTGTGCCAGTTCGCCAATCAAGGCAGGCAAATGAACTGTCAACTGAAGTATGCGCCTGTACTGCGATGATCTACGGCCGGGGCGTGAGCTGGAGGTGGGTGTGTGGCAAACACACGCGCCAAATAACACACACAAATAATAATAAATCAGTGGCAACAGCAGGAGAGCACCAGCATCGCGGCAAGGCGAGTTAGAAAATATTTTTCCTGACAATTTGCTGGCTGAAAGGCGCGAATGTTGGCCGGGGCAAACATGCGCCGCTCTTAACTCATTTGCCACGCCCACACATTTGTTTGGTCCAAATTGCAACTACTGAACTTTTTGTGTGTGTAGTTTTTGGCCTCTAATGACAGTCTCCCATATTGTTTGCTTAGCTCTCCATTTGATTAGCTTCGGGCGCTGTTACCTCTCTCTCTCTGACTGACTTCTGCCAATGGACTTTTGTTTGTCTGAGCCAATTTGTGGCGCAAATTGCAAAGCTATGCGGCTTTGGCTGAAACAAAAGCCTGCAAAAAAAAAAACTCATTCACAAAACAATCATAACACTGACCTCAATTTCCTGCCAGTTGCAATCACATTTCCATCTACCTTTCCAGTTCTCAGCTCCCAGCTGCCATCTTCCAGCCTGCTTTTGTATAATTCTAATCAGAGACGCTTCGCAATTATGACGAGCTCAGCGGTACATGAAAAATCAATAAAAGCACAAACAGCATTTCCTCTGCTTCTTCAACTATTTTTTCTATTTCTCGCTGATGATTTGCTTTTGATGATGCGCACGAACGGAACCCAAAAACGAGAAAGAAGGGCTATCTTCGGCACGCCGAAGATTTAATACCCTTGCAGGCCGAACCTTTTCGGTTATCACGAATTCTAAGCACTTTGTGCTTGCTTCTGTGATCGAAAAAGATGTGATCGAAAGCGAACTTTAAAAACAAAAACGTTTTTCATACAACAACTTAATTTTCGACCGATCGTTCCTATGGCAGCTATATGATATAGTTGTCCGATCTTTATAGGATTTTGCATGTAAATGGGGAGCGTAGTAAAACTGATAAATACCGAGTTTGGTCAAGATATATTGAAAAACATAAAAATTTTCTGTACAAATACTTAATTTTCGACCGATCGTTCCTATGGCAGCTATATGATATAGTTTCCCGATCTTAATAGAATTTTGCATATATATGGGGAGCGTAGTAAAACTAATAAATACCGAGTTTGGTCAAGATATCTTGAAACACAAAAAAATTTTCCATACAAAAACTTAATTTTCGACCGATCTTTCCTATGGCAGCTATATGATATAGTTGTCCGATCTTAATAGGATTTTGCATATATATGGGGAGCGGAGTAAAACCAATAAGTACCGAGTTTGGTCAAGATATCTTGAAAAACATAAAAATTTTCCATACAAAAACTTAATTTTCGACCGATTGTTCCTATGGCAGCTATATGATATAGTTGTCCGATCTTAATAGGATTTTGCATATATATGGGGAACGTAGTAAAACTAATAAATACCAAGTTTAGTAAAGATAACTTTATAAACAAAAATGTTTTTCATACAAGAACCTACTTTTCAACCGATCGTTCCTATGGCAGCTATATGATATAGTGGTCCGATCCAGCTGGTTTTGACATATGAGCTGCGTGCAACAGAAAGAGGGACTTCTGCAAAGTTTCATAAAGATAGCTTTAAAACTGAGAGACTAGTTCGCATAGAAACAGACAGACGGACAGACGGACAGACGGACAGACGGACATGGCTATATCAACTCGGCTGTTGATACTGATCAAGAATATATATACTTTATGGGGTCGGAGATGTCTCCTTCTATGCGTTACACATTTCACGACAAAATTATAATACCCTCTGCAAGGGTATAAAAAGTAGCACAACAATTGGCACAGAAATGAAATAATTTGCATTTAATGGCGCTCGCCGCGTGGGCCGCATGTGGCCGGACGCCGAATTGAGTTGGAGTTGGAGCTGGAGCTGGAGCTGTGGCTGGCGGCTAGAGACTGAAACAGCTATGGGCATGCATGTGGTTTTGGCTATAGAATTAACTGCAAATGGCGGTGCAAGTTCAAAATCATTAGGCGCTGGTAACTATGGACGCGGCGAGTTCGTTGCCAGAGAGTCTTTTGTTCGGCGCAATTTGCGCTTTGCGCTGTCACGATTAATAACGCTGTCATAATAACACTTTTCTGTGATTGATTTAAGACAATTACAGAAAAGAGGAACACAGCGCTCACGTTTGAGTGCCGCCTGAGTGATTGGCGCTGCCGCTTAAGAAAGAGATTATCAAGTTGCCAAATGGGCACGTCCGCTTGAGAGGGACTGCAGCATCTGCGGGCTGGTGACTGCAGCATCTGCGGACTGCGGGCTGCGGTCTGGGAATGCTGTGCAAAGTGTTGAACCGCGCAGACATGCTAAATTAAGCTGAAGAAGATGGCTATCAACACCACCAACACCGCCAACAAGCATAAGCGGACGCAGGCTCAACCGAGCGCTGTATCCCAGCTATCCCAGCTGAACAGCTCTACAGTTGGTGGTGTTGTGGTTAGGTGGGTACGCAGCCAAATCGCTTGATGTTGATGGCTTACAACAAGTAATTGGCAGCATCCACATGTTGGCGACGGCCCAACACCAACACACCAACTCCACTAACCACACTAACAACAACAACAACGACAACAACAAGAGCAGCCTCATCATCTTCATCAACTGTTGCGTTGCTCGTCCAAGCGTCGCTTGTGTCAAAAGGTTTAATTTTTTTCTCCCTTGCTTCGATACCCTTACCCTTACCCTTGCCCTTACCCACACCCCATAGCCCTGCCTTGCTTGAAATCCCGACCGCCCTGCCGTCACTCCTCCCGCTGCTTGTAATAACATTTCATGCTGCGCTCTTTGGTCTTCAACCCGAACCTCTTACATGGCTGACTGGCTGCACCACAGCAACAATAACAACAACAATGCTGCGCCTCCATCTGCGTCAATGTCAGCGCATCGAGTCCAAGTCCAAGTCGAGTCCCCTGACACACGTCGCCGGCAACAGCAACAGCTCCTCGCTTATTGGCCGCTGCCTCTTGTAGTTATTGTTATTGGCAATGCTGCTGCTGCTCTTGTTGGCTGGGTCAAGTTCAAGGCTTCCCACTTTGCGACTTTTATGCGTTTTTCGCGCTGGCCCGCTAAAATTTAATGTGCCCCGAACGCACTGCAGCTGAAATTGGCACACGATAATATTGGCCCTGGTTTCCAAGTCAGAGTTGACCATAGTGTGGCCCCAACGACTATTAAAGTGTTAGAAGAGCTAAAGCAAACACTTTTCATGCTCATAGGGAATTTAAGACAAAGATGGTAAAGTACCTAAAATTCACTAAATGTTATATTGATTTAGAGTGGGTTCTTAAATCGATAACATTGCCAATACGAATGCAAATTCAAATTATGGATTTCACTGGGAATTCCCTATTAAGTCTTTATACCCCAAAAACCCATTTTATTAATACAGTTAGCTGACTTCAAGTTTTTAATTAATTAAACAGGAAAATTCTGTAAACATGTTAAGCTTGGAATTTATTGTTGGCATAGTAGGTAGCTTATATAGGCAAAGTAACTTCCTCCTCTCATATATAATTTTTTTTGTTTATGTTGGCTATCCCTTATTGATTCTTCACTCACAATTTTTAGAGTAGTTTGTTAAAAAAAAATATTTTTAATTCTTATGTTGTGGGATACATTTTGTACTTCACGAAATATTTATTACCATTTTGAAGATTGTTTTGTAAAATAATTTAGTATTTTAATTAATATTCAAAGTATTTCTTTTGTGTGCAAATGTCATTGCATAGAATAAAAGTTTATGTCTTGAACGTTTTATGCTCATGCTAAAACTTTAAATGAACACGGAAATCGTTTGCTTTGACTGATTGCATGGGGCAAGTAGTTAAGAGTTAGCACGATGTATGTCCCACATGATAGCTGTTCGGGTGGGTGATGCTCCGCCAATTCATCACTTTGGTGACCACAAAACGTAAATTTACTTGAACTGTCTATAAACTGAATGATAGTTTAAGCACAAACCGATTTAAATGTAAATGCTGCAAATAGCAGAAACCAACCGCAAAAACACAACTAAAAAATTGTTTGTTTTTATGGGCCTTTGATTCTCGTAATCGGCAACTGCAATATTCGTATTCGTAATATTTGCTAAGTGCAGCTGATGGGGCTCTAAAAGGCTTTCAACTTTGTGGCTGCAGGAATGGCATTCCTTTGGGGCGCGGGTGAAGGCTGTAGCCAGGCTGACCAGAAAGGCCTGCCATGATGGACAATAATATTTCTTGGCAAAAGCCATTTTCGTTTACAAATTGCCGCATAAATCGCATATTCGATGAGAGTTAGCTGCTTTCTGCCAGCAAATGCATAAGATGCAAAAGTATCTGCAGCCGCCGCCTGAGAATTTGCAGCATGCAATTTCATCTTTCAGTGCGCGCTACCCAAACAGGCAGCCAGCCAAAACCAGAACCGTTAACCGGCCATACAATAACAACAACAGCAAAAGCGAAGAGTTGCCTGAAATAAACCAAGTCGAGTGCATAATTCGTTATGCTTTATTACGAAATTGGATATCATCGACTGCGACTGCAACTGAGACTGCGACTGCGACTCTGTGTTGGGGTTTGGTTTCGTCTTTGGCTTTTTGACTTGGTCATGAAATTATGGCCGAATGCAATTCTGGATTTCTCTCCTGCGGTAGCTGCCAAATGACATACTTCTAATTTATGGATGCAACAGCAATTCGCCCCGACTTGATCCAACTCTACAGCTGGCGGCACGCAGAATTCTCCCAGCAGCCCGAAAATGTACCTGCCAGCTCGCCCACGGAAATGCTTGCTAAATTGCACCGCACCGCTAGTTTTTGCTTGCGCACCACACACACCACAGAGCACACCACATAATTAGTGCAATGTGTGGACAGGCGAAGGCTACGAGCCAAAGTCAAGTGCGAGTGCGCAGGCCTAGGCATATTGGGAAAGCATTTCTGGGCGATCCGATCCAATCCGATCCGTGTCGTGCCGCAGATACAAGGAAAACTAAGTAAAACTCTACGTATGATTTTATCTGTGTGCACACGCGGCTGCAACTGCACACAGACAAACGCCGGCTCTATAGCTGAGTAAACAAGACGGAATATTAATGCACTAAATGCTTGACTCAGGTATACCCTGCATTCGCTTAAAACAATATGAAGACATTACAGGCAACGCTTTGCTGCAATACACTTTTTGACATGGTAAGATATAATATACAAATTTGATCAAATGTTCAATTCGAAAGATTGGAGCAGTATAAAGTAGATCATAGTATCCTTATTATCACAGCTATTTGAACTTTTTAATTAAGGCTTACATTACTAAACTTTAATAAAAGTCAAAGTTTAAAAGCTAAAAAATAATCTATATAAGAATATGCCAATATATCATTGTATATTTTAAATTTAACTTTAAGCTCAACGCCTAATTAATGTAAAACTCATTAAAAGGCTTACTTTCCTTTTTTATATTCAATATTTTTGGACTAACAATAAGATATACCCTCTAATAATTTCTATGACTGGGTATAAAAACAGTTGTTGCTCTCAAGCTAAGCGTAAGGCGAATCTTATGTGCCTGCGGGTTTTTTTTTTGCCGCTAAGTCGCGATGATGCCATAGATATTGTCGCTTCGTGTACAGTTAGCCGTTACATATATATTAGCCAACCGTATGGCCTGGCCTGGCCTGGCCAAAAATTGGTGTACTTTTTGGTTTTCCACTTTTTTTTTGTCTGAAACTCGTTTGCTGACGAGTGGGTGGCCAGCTGGCAAAGCTGTGCTTGGTCTGGAATTAGAGCTGAAGTCGAACTGGGTGTCAGTGACGGGTTCTTGTCGGGCTCTTGTCTGTATTTCATTAGCGCTAACCGCAAATTAGCTTTAGCTTTGGTTTTGGCTTTAAGCCTAACGTGTGCCCGTTTTGGCCGTACGAGTCGCAGATAACTCAATTGAAATGAAAATCACAGACGGGGCCAACCAACGGTTACAGTTAACTGCTGCAAGTCCAAGTGCAAGAGCAGCTCCAAATTGATGTGGCAGTTGGAGAGAGTCCATTTACGGCCAGTCAATAACAAATTGTGTGTTAGCTGGTTGCCATGCCCCAAGCACAGCCATGCCCCAAGCAGAGACACAGAAAGACAAGCCGCATTAGAACTGAGCGCGTAATCGGAGCAACTTTCTGTTTATGGCTATAGACACTTGGGCGTGAATTGAGCATCTTTGGCATTTGGTTTAATTAGCGCCGAATGCCGCAAAGCCGCTGAAATTCTTGTTGAAATTAGATGACAAGCTCGCTTACCAGTCTGTCCAACGCTTTATAAACACATCCACTTTATGCAACACACACAGCCCACAAATTCAGCACGCAACGTCGCATTGTTACATTACACGCAACCATGTGGCACCCCTGGGGTGGCCAATAATCGGGGGGATGACGGGCGTACCGGCTTAAATCACAAATTTATGTGTATTCCGCAACATGGCCAAAAGCACAGCGGGACGATATTTGGAGCCAACTCTATACACGCTTGTCTGGCGCTCCGTTCCGTCCCGATCTTGTTGAAATGAAAGCAGCAGCAGGCGAGCAATCGTTCTGAATTTATATTTGATATATGTATATAGTCTTCTTATGGGAATACGCTTCTGAAAAGTGGGGCATATGCATTTAACTACAGTCATTATTGATTGGATTAGCAAGTTTACTCTGATAGAAGTGATAAGAACAATAAATATTATGATATTCGGCTAAATGTGATTTGTTTTAACACCTGTTTTGTTATCAATGAATTATTTTAATATAATTTCAATAATTTTCCGAAATGATCATGGCTTAAGCGCAAAAAAGTCAATGAAAATGATTTTACTTTATAGGTTAGGACCTAAAAAGGGCTCACAAAGCAACTTTAAAACCTATGCAATAATTTAAAAATTAAATTAAGAACGTGCTATACGTGCTAAAATAAACAAATTTTGATAATATTTGTAGTTTTGCACCTGTACAGCAAAATTTCAAATTTTTGTGCCCGTTCATTTATCACAATATTTTATGGGCCTTATATTGTTGCAGGTATTTTTGCTCCCCTCAATGTAAGCGTTCCTATGTCGGGTTTTCGCTAAAAATAAAAGAAGTTTATCGAACACACGCTTAGATAAATAAAATTGGAGAATATAGATCAAAATAGCAGTAGGTGATACTTCTGTACGTTAAGGTCTAACCAATTTGTATAGTTACTTTTATTATTTATTTTAAATGTAAATTATACGCCTGTCCTGTACGGAAAGTGCACGGCGCTAAATGTTTTAAACATTTACCTTCGCTCGAGTGGACTATTGGACTGCTGGACAGTTGGACAATTGGACGGTTGTTGGCTCATGCTCATGACTTGCGGTTGGACTTGGACTTCATGCACGATTGGCAGTTGCAATTCAAAGATATTTCAAATTGTGAAGCCAGAAGAAGCCTGAGGCCCAGAGACGGGCCGTGGACGTCTTCGTTGGCTGTTGCATGCGATTTGCATTGGAAATGCGGCTGCTCGAATTTAATAAAAATGTTTTATTAAGTCATAAAAATATTTAAATATTTTGTGCAATGGCCATAATTTGCATAAGTGAATGCGCATTGAAATTGTGCAATTTGGCGACCGGCAACCAGGAAGTGCTTGAATGCGGTTCTTGCCCCCTGTGGGTGCAGTTACTCCACATCAGCTTAGCCCGAGGCTTGCTGCCACCATATTAAGCTAGGCCCATAAATAAATACCGCGGCATGTGCGAAACGCTTAGGACTTGGGCACACACACACACACACACACTTCGCATACTCATCACGCACAATCAATTAAAGTTTATCTCACTGGGGCTGTCAGGCCCTGACTGAGAATCCCTTTAAGCAGCACATTTTTCGCCATTCGCAATTACACAAATACCAGCGCATCAACGAAAAGCGGCTATTGGCATTTAAAATGCCAACGTGGCAGCTTGGCGTGCCTCGTGCACATAAATCCAGCGATCCTGGCGATGCAACCACAAATCCTACTTTGTTTTATTCGCGTATCTGCAAGTGTCCCTTAAATGGATAAACTTGATGGACTGCAAATTTGTCAAGCTTTTGAGCATCAAAAGTTGCATGAAGTGCCCTTAAGATACTCCCAATGACGGTAGCTGAAAACATTAACAAGAAGTATTAGATTAATCTAGACTATCTAAGCAAAGTGCTGTGAAAGTTCTGGAAAAAATTTCAGGAAAATGTTAAAGGTCTAATAAAAGGTTTTATATTAAATCAAAGTAATTATATTAAATATTTATTTAAATAATTTTGAAACACAAGGAAATTGAGGGCATAATATAAGTTTCAATTAGAACACTCGACGAACAATAGAAACATTATTTATTATATTTATAAAACTTATGTTAAAGGCATTTAATGCTCTATTCAAGCTTAATTAATGCCAAACTGCACTCAAACAGATTTCAAAGAAACTGAAAGCCTAAAACTCATTCAAATTCTTAATACGCTATTTAATAATATAATTAATTTATAATATATATTGTTTTCGCTGAAATTTGATAACTCTTATTCGAAAACACGATCCCAAAGATCTTGTATACTTCTAGCTTATTAAATATTTTATTCCTCTTTTAAAATCACATAAATGCTCATTTGCTAAATTTTCTTCGTAAGCGCTCACAAATGCTAAATGCTAGCATGAGGCGCACTTAAAGCTCAATTAGCTTAGCAGCTATTGACACTTCTCATCGGTTAAAACACCCTCTTAACTGGAAGAATGATTCAAGAGTGCAATTAAGTTAACTTAGAGCTAAGAGGTCTCCTATTTGACACTATTGCTGTACTCTTGCTCTAAGAATGGGGTAGACTGGTGTCATTGGGAGTTATTCAATTATCGTTAGGCTGGCCGGCAGGCTTCGGGCTTGGCTTGGCGCACATTAACAGGCCTGAGAACCGTTGCTGGTGCAACAGAGAGAAAGATATTATCGTTAAATGACCGCAATTTGCATGTTAATGTTGTTTATCAATTTAAACGGCTAAATGCCTTAAAACTAATGACAGAGCTGGGCCAAAAAGGCAATAAAGAAATTTTTTCACCCCGCAGCCATGCGGCTGATATTTTTGTTCGTTCTTAACGGTGGTTCCAACTTGTGGGTATACCCACAACAAGACCGGTACCCAAGTAAGTACTCGTACTTGTACTCTCTGCATTCAAACCTGCGTCCGCGCACTGCATGCAGCCCGTATTATAACAACAATATTACGGTAATGACGTGTCATTAATTTTATTACAAAATGTGTATGTGCTCGGTACGAACCGGAGAGCCTTTTGGCGTTGCTTTATTGAAAACTTGTAGACTGCTGGTCTTCCGCATTTGATGGCCCTGGCCAAGGCTGGCTAGTGCAGAGAAAGCCAATTCAAGTGGGGGGCAGTTCGCATCTATAGCTACATACACAGATGCCAAAAATAACTCGCATTGCTCGTTGAAATAAATATGCTGCATAGCTTTGCTGGCTCTTCTTTATTTCATTTTTTTTTTTTTTTTTTTTTAAGACGACGAAAAATATTTTCTATGAACTGTTGACTGCATAACTCACTTTCAGTAAGAGAGAGGATGGATCCCTTGCCGATTGTCTGGATCTGGTCCTGCTGGGCTTGGGCCCCAGCCTGCGCCTGCGCTTGCGCTTGCGCCTGACACTGAAAAATGCAAACAGAAATAAAACAAAAGACTTAAGCAACAAACTGAGTGATTGCAATTGCTTCTCGGTGTATTTGTATGCGTGTGCATGTGTGTGCTGGCTGCTATTTTTAGCTGAGCTAAATAGTTGGCATTGGCCCAAAGGATGCGAACAGCAGCAGCAGCAGCAGCGGCAGCAGCAGCCACTGCTGCAGTAGTGGTCCAAAAGGAGCAGAGCTGCCCAAGTACCCGGCCTTGTCTTGGCAGCATATTATTTTATAGCCGCGCGCATAAATCTTGCAAACGCAGATAAAAAGGAACGCTTTATAGAAAAATAAAAATAAATAAAATGCCAACGAAGGGGGCAGTGGGGCTTGCACATAGAGAGACAGAGAGAAAGAGTGAGTGTAGGCAACCGGATCGTCAGCCCTCGCATTGATGGAAACAATTTATGGCAAAATTAATGATAGATTATGGCGCTGCCAATTAAAAACCAACAAACAAGCGCGCAGTTTATGGATGTGGCATCAACGTGGATCCAATTCCTGCTCCCCTCAGTACCCTCCTCAAAAGAGGGGACACAACTTATAGCCGGGCACTACATAGATTCAAGTAGGTGTTTAGACGAATGACGGCCATTGGCTGTGATTTGTTTGCAGCTCACGGGAGAGTGACAAATTACCAGGCTAGAGACAAAGTGACATCATATCAATCTTAAGATTCACCGATTCCAAATACATAATTAAAACACAATAAGCAGGCAGCGAACAGCGAGCAAAGTTAGCCACTTGATTAATAACCTATAGCTATACACGTACACTCGTACGCAACACGAGTCTGCTATTAAAATCAGTCAAGCGCAATTAGAACAAAGCAGAATACAACAGAACACAAATACTTTATGTATATACATATAATCTACATATTTCCTTTCAAGGCGGATAGCTACACGCCTAAAGCGGAATTCTGCATGTCTGCGCTTGTTCTTTGAAGTTTGCCAAAACCTTTGATGAGATCATCAATCTACATACATCATTGCGGGTACAGTTTGGCAGCCACTGTTTGAATACAGCTCCATATTTTAAGTGCACTTATTGTATGCAGGATCAAGAATATATAAGTTATGGGGGCTTTCTCTTATTTGATTTATATATCTATATGTCTTGGTAAATTTTTCGGCTTGGACACAAATTCGAAAAATCTGTTTGCTTGATTTGGAAATACATTTCTGTGTTGATTTGTAATTGATAAGCTTATTTAATAGCAACCTGCAAAAAAATATAAATTTTATTTATTTTATGGAGGGATTTTTCGATGAGTGAATCCAAAAAATGTCTTTGAATAGATCAGATATCTTAAAAAGACATCCTCCTTCAATATACTTATTGTATGATCATATTATAAAAACATTTTTTTTAATATATTGATTCATTAACACAGAAATATTGTGTCTTGTAATACTATTTTTATTGACATATAATATATTATTAAAAAAAACTTTTATTATTATTATGATTGTGTTTAATAATTTTGTTAATAATTATTATTATTATATTAATTATTTATTATAACTACTAATTGTATTATTTTATTTATTTTTCAACAGCCCTGGCTACATTGGCTTTAGGCTAAGAATAAAGCACCTTCTACACGCCTGCCGGGTATTTGAACTTGGGTCCTCGGTGAACATATTCATAATTCTTTGCACAAATGTTTTCCGGAACACGCCTTTATAAATAGCTACACAAGGCTACTAAAAATTGACCAATGTTTTATGTAGGTAAGCACACATAAATTGCTTTTTAATAATTACAAAAGAAGGGGAACCAAAGAGTTCTGAAAACGCTTGCAGCTATATAAATGTGAATTAAAGAAGTAGAAGAAATGGCAATCGACTTGAAATTGAGCAATTAAACAATTTTGTTATATCTGGCAGGAGAGTTCAATGTGCTCAATGCACGAAAATTTCAAATTTAGATATTTTTTTATTGGTTGGGGGAAGGGGAATAGTTGGCAACTGATCACGTGCCGCGCTCAATAGTTACGCAAGCGACTGACTGACTGGCTAACTGACTGACAGTCTGATTGGGTAAACGATTGAACGCTTGATTGACGGAACTGTGCTACACAGTGTCAACACGTCCACGCCCACAGGCCAACCCAATTTGAGCGAACATTACGCGCAAAAATTCGTGTACAAATCAAGTGCTCAGAATACGTGCTGCAGCTTTCAATTCGAGACGAAACTTTCAGCCACTTTTATAGCTCTTTAATGGGACTGCGGGCAGGTAGCTCGCGTAATACAGGCAGGCAACAGTGCCTAGAAATGGCACAGTTATTAGCCCCGGGCTATGCGATCTATCGTAAAGTGGCCATAAATAAACAAACAAACACTTCTGGGCCAGGCTTCTACTCCCGCTTTGATTTGGGTAAACAAATCACCTTATGATAATCAAGAGTCAATAATCCATTTGGCCCCAAGAGCTCAGTGCTCAATGCTCGAGTCTCGACTCTCTTAGAGTGCGTTCATTGGTGGCCCGTTTTTGTACTTGACTCGAAGAATAATGATTCATAACTCTGATCGCAGCCCCCGCACACAGCTCCGCCTTAGTCTGATTTGTTCATTTGTTGTATTGAATGTACATGTCGTTCATATCTTGTTCCTACAAATCGCGTGCTGATCGGGCTCTGGTTGTAACCCTCACCTGCTCCTCCTGCACCATCCGCCCGCTTTTGGCTGTGCTCGTGTTTGACAAGCGCGCAACAGACAATTTTAATGATTCCCTGCGGTTTCTGGCCGTTTCTGGCCGCAAGAATTATGACTTTTTCAATGTGATTTCATTTATTTTGTTTACCATCCGCTGTAACCGCACGCTCCGTTTGGGCCCATCACAATTGTCTCGCTGTTGGTGTTGATAGCGACTTTTACTCGGCGTCTTGTTGTGGCGGCGCCTTTTTGGCCATTGGGTTTTCTATTTCTGGTTCAGTTCCTTGAACCCGCACCGGGGCAACTTAATTAACTTTCATCCATTGATCGACCGTGCGCTACAGTTTGACAGCGACTGCTTGTTTTGTTAAATTTAAATTTACTTGCCTCGGAGCGGAAATGTCTGTCGGAGCTCAAGTCGAACAACACCGCCCTCATCGAAATTCTTTGCTGATTTGCATTTTTGTCGTTAAATTTTTGTGCTTGGTGATTTTTATGAGTAGTTGCTGTTGATTATGATATCATTCTAGCTTCCCAGCTAACGAGCGTAATATTCGCACATCTTAAGAAATTTGCGGTTAAAGAATATAAATAAAAAAAATTATATTCATTTGGCCAGGCACTTGGAATTAAATGATCTTTTGAAATTAAGTTTCTGATGAGCGAATAAGTAAGAAAAAATATTAGCAAAAATTTAGAAATTTAGATAGATAGTTTGTAGGTAAACTTCATTTCCGCCATACATTACACAAATCTTGCAATTTAAAAGTCACTTCGTCAGGGTTACAGTTTTGAAGTTGCTAACCCCATAGTCGAGAGACTGTTCTTCACAGTTTTTATATTGTTCATTTTTATACTTGCGTATTCACCCATTTAATATGTGACAAACTGTTGCACTTTATATAGCTAAGTGAATATTAGAATATTTCAATGATATTTGGGACTTACATGCTATCAGCTTTCCAAAAGTTAGTTGAGTGGGAGAAATTAAGTAATAAGTTTAAATTTGTGAATACATTTGAATACATTTTAACATTTAAAAATTCTTTCAAAGCTCTTCTCACAAAAAACGGGTTAAGCGCTGATAATATATTTCAATTTGTAGAGCTATTAGCCTTTACGGCGCTGTTCTATATTCACTGAAAGCACTTACGTTTTAGTGGGCTTTATTCTTTATTCTTAAACAAAGCTTAATTTACTTAATTTTATTTAATAGACAACATTTTTGCACCCTTATGCTCTCACAACTATAAATTTTAATTAAAAAGGAGATTTGTAGTAAGCACATTGGCTCATTTGCAGACTTAAGCCTCTCTTAAAAACTCTTCGCATAGGCTACTTTCTCATGGCATTTAGTTTAAAAATGCTATCTTTGAGAAGTTATGCTTCTTTAATTAAAAAAAATAAGTTGCACTAAGTTTAAAGTTCTGTTGGGAACCAGATCCGAACTGTATTTTTCTTGGGGGCCATTGATGATGCCTTTATTGGTGCCCAGCGGTCATTTAGTTATTCTCTAATGACAGAGCCGATTCTCAACAGTACCCGAGTTGGGGTATGTGGAGATGAACTCATGCATACATTGTAATAGATGATTAAACGCCTTGCCATATATTTTATACCCGATGTCGGCGCTTATTTGACGTGAATGGTGTGCAATCAATTTTTATGTAAACGCAATTCCACAATACAAAACGCGATGCTAATGAAGCGCGGACTATTGCAGCTGCCAGAACAGCAACAGGCACCAGGCGGCAGGCAACTCAACCGGATAGCCTTATGCCCAATGTGGTGGCATCGGGGGATCTTTGTTATCCAGCCAAGCATTAACTAAGTATGAGCCAAGTTTATGCTGATCACAAATGGCGTCTGTGGCAGTCAAAGGCGATAATATTGCAAGTGCCTAATTAAAAATGCCATAAATACGACTAAGGCTTATGTTGACATTGTTAATGTTAAATGCTTGATGTTGAATTCTAAATAAAACTGAAATGCCTTTTTTAACACACAAATGGTTTGCATAAACTTTAAGTTTGCATAAATCTTGAATATGGCAAAAACAGCATTTACTGTGAGGCGAGACCTTTGTCTGCGCCCAGACAAAAAAACCGACACTGCCAATTCGATTGACAAATATTAAACAGGCATAAATAGTTGTCGTACATACATTGCCGTTTGCATGGCTCGTCAACTAACTAATTTGCCAAAAACAACAATGATTCAATGACTAAAAGTATGAATATCTCTCAAGGTCTCAGTCTCAGCCTCAGTCGCAGCAGCCACAGCCCAGCGACATCGATCAACAGTGCATGAAATTTACGCTTGACCATGTCGCGTGTCATTTTTATTATATTGATACCCTGCATTAATCTGCTTTAGGGCATACAGTGCTTTGGGTATGGTCACTTGATGAGACGGGGTGTTATTTGTATATTCTGTTTTGTAACTACTTACAAACTAACTATTTTATTTTTATCATTTCATCAATTTTGTTTATGCTAGCTTGAAGTATTTTTGGCAAACGCAAGACAAACCACACCTCACTCAGTATACTTTGGATCATTTAAAAAAGAAAAAAGAAATATATATATATAAATTGTACCTGAACTATTTTTGATTGGGCAGATATTGATGAAATATATTTATCCCCGTAAAATATATAAAAGCTCATATTAAAAACTTAAAATCAGGCGAAGGAAGAAATATAGAGATTATTATAACTGCTTGCAATTATTTTTTCTATGTTTCCCATAGTATCTGGGGAAATAAGCAAAACATTATCGCAGTGGCAGCTGCATTTGCATACGCCGTTTAGTTCCTTTATGCTAAATAAACAAAATTTAGCTTGTTAAATTTTTATGGCTGCTGCTGTCGCCGCATTGATTCATGTTGCGCAGCGCCCATTAAAGTGTTGTATGTTTTTTTATTAAAAATAAATTGCACTGCGGTGCATTTGTCATATGGGAAACAACGGCAATTCATTCAGGGTGTGCGCTTTGCAATTTCTCTCGATGGTTTTTTGTGCTACGCTTGCTGCGTTTTCCCTGTCATAATAAAAAACGAGTGCTTAAATATTTATCTAAGCTCACTGGACTGCAACAGAAAGCACCGTTGCCGCTGTCTCGACTACTCTCGGATCTCAGGTGTTGGCTAAAACAATGGGTGTCAGAAAATCAAATCGGCGTCAACTCGCTGAAAGCAAGAACCACAGACAACAAAAACAGCAGCTGCAAACAATAACAAAAGCAAAAAAGATAATTTAGCGTAGATAATTTTTAATTTAGTTGCCCTAGCATCCACATAAATAACAATTGAGAAATTAACATTGCATGTTGTTAGTCGAGTGAAATTTTAAAAGCATTTTGCAAAAGCGAAAACTATTTGAGCAAAATTGGAGCAGCGCGTCTTGCCAAGTGTAACCGTTATAGAACTAACAGTATATTACGGTGTTGGAAAATGGCAAACTCATCCAAAGCACTTAGGTAGAATGTTGTCTAGAACTATCTTAAGTTTCGTATAGAAGTACTACTTAAGTATTCTCTCTTGAATTCCATTCATTGTATTTCTGTTTATTGCTCATTGAAAATTAACCAAAAAAGGGTATATTGTGTGTAGCTGAGAGAAGAAGCCATCTCCAAGCACGTTTTCTATTTATTTTCTCATATTATCATTTTTCACATTCATCATTTGCCGAATATCGATATATATTGATATCCGGCCGACGTTTTTTGGCACAACCTTATAATCAGCTGTCGTCTATCCTGAGATTGATTATGTTTAATGTTAAATGTTAAATTTTACCACGTCTTAAAAATCTATTAATACTTTAGTACCTTTAATTAAATTCTAGCCATCTTGTATGAGACTTCTATTGTTTCTGCGCTTTTTACTAGCGACAAACATTTTGAATATTCTTAACACTTTTCAAATACCTCCCCGAACAGCGTATGTGATTGCGTGTGTTAGGCAAAAACAATGCAAATATCGTATATTATCTTTAGCACAGGATATTGTCCAGATCTTGCACTTGTTTAAATATTTAAAGTCTTGCAAATTTAACTTAAACCTTTAAATTTAATGAAACTGCGATGATATTTTATTTTCTTAAGCCAATATACGCATTCTTTTGATCTCATCTAGCGTCTGTAACTTAAATGGATTTTAATGTACGAACTTTCGAACTTAATCTTTTGTCGATAGATTAGAAAAGCAAGTTATTAGGCACCTCCGCCCCATTGTTAGTTTTTAATTAAAGTAAAGTTGCAACGTTCCCAGTTTTTATTAGATTTGAATTTCAAATGATTCGAATGGCAATTACTTATAACAATGGAAACGAGAAAATAAAAAGCAATTTATCTAGACGGCAAATGTATCTTTATGAAAGTTGTCATGAACTTTAACATGTGCTTGAAGGAAACTGACCTTAGTTGAATTGTAAGCTCAATTAGTCTTTAAGCTTCTTTACAATCTGACAGTATTCTTCTCTCGCGCTAAACAGTTGCATTTAGCAAAAAAAAAAGAATTTAAGTTTCACATTGGACTTTTATTGGTTATTAAAAATCATTTGATGCAGCTGAGGCAAAGTACTCCGAATGACAGACTACAAAAAATATTCACATTGATTTAATGATGCATTAATCGCCGAATAAATAGCATATAATAATAAAAACTATTTTTTAGTGCCAGTTTTAAGTTTGTTTAAAACTGTCGCTTATAAAGATGCGGCATGCCCATAATCTATGACGATTTTCCATGTACTGTACTGTATACTGTATTTAGAATACATTCATGACCCAAAATTTGTTGCAGTTTATCACAGTGATAAACAGCTGTCAGGTTTTTGCCACACACACCTTTTTCAGATTTTCCAGCTCGCACAAAACTCAAAAGTCGCTTGTGGAAAATTGCAAATTTCCGCTGATTTGCCATGATACGCGGCAATCGGTTTAGTTCAAAGGCTTTTCCATGTTACAGCTCATTGATTGCGTATAGAGCAAAGCCGCAGCAAATCAATTTGACATATGCTCCAATCTCTACGAGTTGGCATAGCTGAGCCATGAGCAATGCGGGCACAATGGTAAATGGAAAATGGAAAACGGAAAACTCGCAGCAGCATGAGAGTGCAGAAATGTATAGCTAGCGTTTTCCAATATTGTAATTAAATGTTAATTAAATTTTTAATACGACTCGACCTGGACAGCAGCAGCTGCTGCTGCTGCTGCTGTTGGGTATCACAGATCGGCTCGCTGTCAAGGTCGTGTGCCGGGTGCGTGCCGCGGCCCAGTGCTGTGAGATGAGATCATAGCGCACATATGTATGAGCTGCTGTGGCTGCTGCTGCTGCTGCTGCTGCACCTGTTGCCACCTGGCTACCAGTTGGCAGTTGGCTGTGTTTGCATTTCAATTGTCCAACCGGCAGACGCTGCTGTGGTGACTCGTAATTAATAATCTTTAGCGCTATTAATAGCCGAGAGGTGTTTAATGCCTTTGCACACATCATGCGACATGATGCAGCATCACAAAGCGTTGCCACGCCTCAACGCACACACAAGAGGCACAAGCCAAACTGAAGCTGTCCACTTGAGGCTTTTTACTTATTTTATTTAATTGACTATTTAAACCTAAACCGAACACGTCACGTACGTACATTCATAAGACGGATCCAGAGATGTGCAATTACGTCATTTTTGCCATCTTTATGGGCGCTAATCACAAATCAAAACAAATTATAATCAATGCAAATCAAACAATGAATTATGTATTGTAATGTTGTCTATGCTTGAGCTGTGCATTTGCATTAATTACTAATACTAGCACTTAGAATGCACTTTAAATGATTGCTTGGAACCCATGTATCGGACAAGTATCTGGCATAAAACATCTATCCAGCTTAGTTAAGTTGTATTTACTTAGATTTCATATTCATATTCATCTCTAAGTTACGGGGCTGACAGATCGAACAGTCAAGCGACCTTGAGTGACCTTCGCCAACGACTGACTTCAAATCGTTAGATTATTATGGCTATCACGCACGATATATATTGAATAATTCAAAGTTGTAATCCTCTTAAACGCCCCACACCATATGTCACGTGCCCACCAAATCAAATATGTGTAGTGCTATAATATCCTTCCAGTTTCAGTCCATATAAGAAACACGTACTCGTGTAGTTCTTATGTAGATCTTTAAATATAAGTTTGAAGCAAATCTAACCAAATCTAAAAGCGAGAATTATGTTGCCAGATTTATTAGCAAAATTGATCTATAGGCAAAACAATGAACAAATAGCCCAAACTCGTGAAAATCGGATGAGATTTTACCAAGTTATGGGGGTGGGAAATTTGGAGCAATTTCTATATGGGATCCTATCTGTGGAAGTATACTGGGTGTTTCTGTGTGTATGTATGTGTGTGTGCATCCATGTATGCGTGCATTTATGAATATATGTATGTGTGCATGCATGTTTGTTTTCAATACCAAGCTACCAATCTAGCTAGACCTTGCTTATTTGTCGCTGTGCTGCACGTTTAAATAAAACGAATTTCTACCAAGTGCTCTACTCCTCGATTCTCAAGAATTCTAGTAGGCTCTGCAGTTTTTCATGCTTAGCTAGTAGTGTAGTATTTTTTTCTCTTTTTTTTGTGCTGTTTTTTGTTTGTTTTTTTGTATGTATGTATGTATGTATGTATGTATGTATGTATGTATGTATGTATGTATGTATGTATGTATGTATGTATGTATGTATGTATGTATGTTTGTATGTATGTATGTATGTATGTATGTATGTATGTATGTATGTATGTATGTATGTATACATGTATGTATGTATGTATATATGTATGTATGTATGTATGTATGTATGTATGTATATGATATAAGTATATATGTATGTATGTGTGAATGTATGTAGGTATTCGGATATGCATTCATACATGCACGCATGCATGCATGTTTTCATATATAGAAATCAAACAGGCATACATACATATGGAAACTTACAACAACCTCTAAAACGTCTTTAAGCCGCAAATCTACCGAGGAAGCTTGGATTCTGCGAAAAGTGTGAAACACTCCTCAAATGAATTTGAAAATGAATTTAAGGCCGATCGGAAGGTAACCAAAAAAGTTTCATCCAAACTTTTTTCTCAATTTTTTCCGGCAGGCGCTTAGAATTTCCCGAAACCCCTTCTTAACGTGCAAATCACATAAGGTAACTACAGTGAACAATTTATCTTCCTAGCTTTTACGGTATGGGCTGTGCGTTAATCACCCACCAGTCAATCAGGACAAATAGTTTTTTAGAGATATATTTTTATCATCCTTCACTATTTCAATACTGCTTTGATTGAGCGTCTGTTTATTAATTAAATATTTATAAGTTAAATAATATAAATTTAAGTCCATATAAGAAATGTTTGCGTTCATACGTACAGCCTCTTCAGTTTTTGTGTTTTGTTTTTTAATGCCATGTGTTTTAAGACAATTCATTTAAGTGACCTCCCATACATTAGTATATAAGCTGTCCGGCTCAAGGTCAATGTTTGGCTCTATAACTATTTCAATCACTTTCTGGTTCAGCAACAAAACTTGCTAACACCCTTTCTATTGCTTTGCTCTTCTTTCGATAACATCATGAGTTTGGTGCAATTTGCCAAAGCGCACAGACGCAGTCTCGTAGTTACCACTCACTTGGGGCCATTTTTATGTTTTACTTTTTTGATTTTGTAATTTAATCCAGTGAAAATAAATTGTTGTTTGCACAGACCGCGGCAACTGAAGATTTCAAGAAATCCTCTGCCCTTGCCTCTAGCCCATGCACAGCCACTTAACACTTTGGCCAGCTGACAGTCAAAATAGCTGACGGCGCACTCGTTAACTTTGACATGTTCATAACAATTGCCCAAAAGCCCAAGAGTCTTCGGCTTAGACACCTTAACGCTGGCCACAGACCTGATCCCCCTAGATCCAGACAACTGCCCATCCAATTATTGGGCCGCTGGCGTGCAATTTATGTGAAGTTGGCAGTTGGTTGGATTTATCAACTTAATGCACATCTTTGTTTGAAATGATTTGAGCCCTGCGCTTAGGGGCAACTATAGAAATAGAAGTGGGCACTGGGCGAAACTTGTTTAGCATATTGGCAAAATGTTTTGGTATTTACGGAAAGCCCAACGAACGACAACTTCCTTGACCGCCCACTTGAAACAGAATCCAAAGTTCCTTGGAAAAAACTAAAAGCCAAAAACCGAAAACCAAAGCCCCCAGACCACGATCATGATGATGATGATGATGATGATGACGATCATGTTGAAGGCGCAGCGACCTCTGCGGTGCATCTGAGTATCCGCTAAGAGGTTCCAGGCAGCAAAAAGAAAACGGTTCAACTTTGTGTAGCTGCGGCAAATGTGGCCCTAAGTGGAGTAATGAACTTTTGCCCAGCTGTTGGCGTCTGTGTAGTGGCTGCTGTTGTTGTTGTTGTTGTTGTTGTTGCATCAGCCCATTACGTCAAATGCGCGCGAGCATGCGACTGGGCCAACAGCTTTGGGCTTAGTGTCTGTCTCTGTTGTGATTCTTGCAGCAAATCCAACAACTTCAACAGGCAGCCAAGCACGCCAAGTTTAAGGTTAAGTTTTCGATTTTGTTTTTAGTCGAAAAAAGAGAGCACAACAAGGAAGCATTTTTGCCTGGCTCTCGCTACCAATTTGATGCCGAATGCAGCGCACATAAATGCTAATCATAGTGATTCCTTATTGATTTTCCCAATTTTCCCAAATTGCCAAGCAGGCAGGCACACAGGTAGGCACTGGCGGAGCGGCAACATTTTACTGTTAAAAACGCAGCCCAAATGCGTCAAGTTCGTGTCTGAAGTCTTTCATTTTGCATATGCCCATCGGCGCGCCGCTTTGGCCGCAGCGGCCTTAGCTGCAGCTCGCCCGCGCAGTACTTTTTGCATATTTTTGATAGAATGTTCCCATGCAATTTGCCACTAATTGCTGCACGCAGCAACAGCAGCAGCAGCAGTAGTAACATGAATACGAGCTCAGCTGCTTTCTTTTTTGCGCCTAAGCACGAAAAAATTGCAGCTGCTACGTGATTTAAAAATTTCCTCACCCTACCCACTTTTGAAGTATTTCTACATATTATACCCTGTTCCTAATAATACGTTATAAAGCATATACGACCTCTTAAATTGTATTTATTGTTGATCAGGAGGACAAGCTGAAATTTTTACTTTAGTTACCTTAGCCGATTAACGTGCACTCTATGACGGAGTTTTGGGAAATTGCACCCACAAGTGTGGAAAAAACGCGAAAAATATCCTTGAAGAAATTAATTTGAGGGGTGTTTCACACTTTTCGGAAAAAACCATCCCTCCTTGATGGAAATGATGCGGGCTCAAATGAATTCCAAGGGATCTTTTTGAAAATTCATTTGGGAAAAATGCTACTCAATGCTTTTGTGGTTTAGTTCAATCTTAGATAGGACAGGTAAATTAAAATTTTTACGGGCGGGAAATGGGTGAAATGTTATGTCTATAATTTGCACAAAACAAGCCACAGTCAAGGCCCGGAATTATATTATGATAATAATGGATCGAAATGTTTTTGTTTTTAGGGACTTGGGCATCGACCCTTATTAAAATAATAATTCTCGTTATATTCCACTATCGAAAATCTTTTCATTCAACTCGGAGCAAAAGATGCGACTGCTAACTTGTGCTTTGCTTCCGAAGCGTAAGAGGATCGCCTCGAATTGGAGCTATAATATCCATGTCAACTTATTTTGCATCTATTATTATTATTTCTTTTATTGAGATAAGTATATCATTCGCGGAATAATTTTATCTTTTTTGCGATAGGTCTCCCGTTTCATCTTCTTGGGAGGGGAAGCTGCTGCAGCTTTTGTCTTCACGTTGCCCTTCAGCTGCCTCTCGCAATCGGAGGCCAAAGTTGTCGCTTGTCGTGTTGGGCCAGCAAATCAAAAGGCCACAAAGCGCATGGGTGACAACAACCTACCGCGAAGTGGTCGTACTTGCAACAGTTGCAACTGTTGCTGTTGCAGTTGCAGCTATTTTAATGGGTTCTTTCGCTTTTCGTTTGGATCGCTGGATAGCATCAAGGAAGCCAGTTTTGTATATGTTGTGTGAGAGTGTGTGTGTGTGTGTGTGTGTTTGTGCTCTTCTGCTTCTGTTTCTGTTTGTGTTGCTGTTTCTCTAACGCTGTCGTTTAAATGGAAATCAACGCGCAGGATGCATAAAGTTTGCCTGTTTGCTGCTGCTGCTGCGTCTAATGAAAGGGTCAGGCTGAAGTCTACGGAGAGACTTCGGGCTGCTGGCTTTGCTATGAATTATTTGCGCTTTGTTTACCAGGCAGCAGGCAACTGGCTCAACTGCTGCTGCTGCTGCTGCTACTGCTGGTGTTGTTGTTGTGGCTACTGCACGCGAATTGTTGCACAACAGAACGGCAGCCGCAGCCTCCACAAAGCAAATAATAAAGTGAGAAGAACAATGCCAATGCAATGTTCAAAGTCAACGAACCTAAAAAGTCCCATATTTCGCTTACAGCAGACAAACAGCCGCAGCAGCAACAGCAACAGCAACAATAACAACAACAGCAGCAGCAGCAGCAGCAGCAACATGAAGATCCGAGTCGGTGCTTTGTCCAGCAACAACATTTTTTCGCTCCATTTCATTTTTTCCAAGCATGACGCAAAATTTGTTGCCAACTTTTCCACACAGCGTCAGCATTTTCACAACCTTTGCACGTTTAGCCAGCCAGCCAGCCAGCCAGCTAGCTAGCCAGCCAAGCAACAACAGCAACGACGGCAATGGCCAAGAAGCCCTCCATGGCATTGCACGTAAAAAGTGCAATGGCCTTAAGTGGAAAAAGCAGTAATAGAAAATAAGCATGGACTCTGGGGCTGGAGCAAAAAGAATTGCAAGCAGCAGGCAGCCTCAACTGTAGGCCTGCCAGGCAGCCTTTGCAACAGCAACAGCAACAGCAGCAACAAAAAGTTGCAGAACTTTGTTGCTGGCTGGCTGGAACGACCTCGCTTGCATCATTAGAAGTGGTGCTCACAGCAGCAGTAGACACACATTGCAAGAGGGGGGAGGGGGGGCTGTTGCATGGCTCCAAGTTGCAAGTTGCTGCCGCAGACAAAGCCAAAGTGCTGCTACGTGCCTTGGGTTCTATACAATATTTCCGCAACTCTCTCCCCCTCTTTTCCTAGCTCTCTCCATCTCTATCTCTCTCTCCCTTGCTCTTTCTCTCTCTCTCTCTCTCTCTTTGTGTATGTTGACTATGCAATCGAAATAATAAACCCAACAGTTGGACAATTTTCTCGACGTGAGTTTTTTAGCTGCTGCTGCTATTGTGCTGCAGCAGCAACTGTTGCTGTTGCTGTTGCTGCTGCTGTTGTAGTTGTTGTGGATGCTGCTGCTGCTGCTGTAGTTGTTGCTGTTGTTGTTGTTATGAAAGCAATGCATGTAAAACTTGTCACAGCCAGCGAGGGCCCAGCTGCTGTCAGCAGACAAACCAATTGACCTTTGCCGAGCACAACTTCGGCCCTAGCCCTGACCATTGCGGTTCAATGCACTCAATCAAGCAATCAATCAATTGTGTTCCATGCCAAAATCATTAGTGCCACAACAATGCCGGCCATGGCTTGACCCACAGCCCACTTAAGGCAAAAGATGCTGTTGTTGTTGCCAGCAATGTTGCTGTTGACTGTTTTCTTCTGCTTTTGGATTTGCGCAATCAAAGCGCAAATACCGCCAGGCAAAACATGCGCCAAGAATTAGAGTCGTCAGACAACAGTGTGGGTAGATTGGGTAGGTGGTTAGTTGCCTAGAATTTTCCCCATATAGTGTGCTATATATGTGTATATATTTGTATTTATACGTAGTGGTGCGCTTGCCTCAAAACTGTTCGTGAGAAATTCGCACGGTTTTTTATCGCAATTGTTTATGGCGGCATCTGCAACAACAACAGCCGCCTCATCATCAACAGCAGCCGGCAGCAGCAACATCGTCGCCGTTTGTCGTTTGTTGTCAATGGCAGCAGCAACAGCAACACCAAAGAAAGCTTGGTCAGGGCTAACATCCAAGCCCCGTGGACCCCGTTAGCCGTACCCCCCTACCCAACAAACTGAGAGCCGTACGTACAACGTGACTTACATATTTGCCACCTTCTTCAGCTGCTGTTGCTTGTGGGTGACTTTTGTATGGCTGATTGCAGTTACCAGCCGCAGCAACAGCGACAACAACAACTTACAGCTACAGCCATAGCCATAGCTATAGCCATAGCCAATTGTTGTTGTTGCTAGAAAAATTAGAATTTCTAATGGTCGTCGTTGTCTTGACTTTGACTTTGCTGCATGCCCATAGCTGGCAGCCCATGGCAGTTGTTGCTGTTGTTGCAGCAGCAATTTGCGCGTGTTAAATGCAAACGCCGCTGCAACATTTAACTGTTAAGCGTACTGGAGTCGCAGTTCCGAACTGCCTTCTTTGTGGCGAGTGTGCCAAATTATAGTCAATGATTGAATTCAATTTGCAATTGAAAATACTCACTAGGCCCTGAGCCAGAGCCTGGGCCACAGCCAAGTTCCAATGGTGTGGGCGGCAGTTAAAACAACGGATCGGTTAAGATTGGAGCGCAGAGCTTAGCTAACGGAGCATCGTCATCGTCTTGGCCATAACTTGAGCCAAGTGGTTATCGGTTAGGTTCAAGCACAACTAATGCGAAAATTCTCGATGATGCAAAGCTCTAGGAGGGGGGCAGGGGACTAGATGATGTCATTGCGCATGCTGTGCCGGCACGTGAATGGACAGTTGATTGCAAAAGCGCCACGAACAAAATGTAATAAGATGTAAACACATCTAATAGTTGCCATGTAGCGATGGTTGCTCCTTAAGTTCGTGGTATATGTGTACAGTTTGTAGTATATCTACTAATATGGATAGAGCGAATAGCGTGTACTAACAGACTGACTTTGCCTTTATTATACACATGCAACAGTTTTTCGTGATCTTTTCATCTGTGGAGCTTGAGAGTCGAAATTTCAACCAGAAAAAGAGGATGGAAAAATATCTAAGTATGGTGTTGCTGATAATGGTCGCTATAGAAGAGCTTTCGCTTTGCGAAATCCTTAAATTTAAAAATTATATACTTTCACATACTTTTATGACAACCCACTTTGGCTGTTTGCTGTGCAAACATTGCGCTCCGTTGAATTAAATATATATGTGAAGGTAATAAATATTTTTAACCAATTGCAACAATAACAAGTAAGCGAAACGTTTAAGTATCTATTTTTAGCCATGTGCATCACAAAGATGAGCACATAGAAAGGTGCATCATTGCGTTTGGGCTAGGGTTGGCGATAGAAGCCAGACCTGACAAATAAATAATTTCAATGATGACGTCTCTGATTGTGAAATACGTGTTAGTTAAGTTAATGTATGGAAGCGGAACTGCAACTTGTATTCTTCCAGAATAATACTATTCAGGCTTGATTATACGAACGACAGGACCCAACAAATTCGTCTAATTGGCGTAGCGATTAAAAATAGGTTGAGTATCTCATAAATATTCACTCTCACATAAAACTGTACGCATCACTAAACCAACTGACAGCTACAAGATCAGTGCTTAGGCACTTCAAGAAAAAGGCTACTAAAGTGAGAAGATTGAATTCTTAAAACATGTAAGTTTGCACCTTTTTTTTACCAAGCTAATGAGAAACGAGAGTAGATAGGATAACAACTGCCTTAGTAGAAATGGAGAGCGTGTACTATGAAAATAAAAAGCTCTGAATAATCTTGAAAATATAATATACACAAAGCACACTTACCTTTATAAAAGAATATCTTGAACATCTACTGCCAAAAGAACAAAATGCCTTATCGATAGCACGTTAATAATATGGTATTCATTTTATATCTAAATATTAATCTAGTTATAACCCTACACTGAAAGCTTCTTAGCTTAAATCAGAGAATCTGGCATTTTATAATTAAGTCGGATCTCATTAGGTACATGTTATAAGGAATGTTTACATATTTAACACAGCTTCAATATAATAATTATCATTTATACGTCTTACCTCTATTCTGTTGGTGATGAAAACTCTTAAGTTGTTCTGAGCCCCCTGGAGCTGTCATTAGATGGTTCAGCTCAAATTATCTGTAACTGAGTCGGACATAATAGTAAACGCTGCCCAGCCGCGCATCTTAAATTAATTAGCTGCATTTTATGATTCGTGGCAAAGTCAACACAAATCAAGTTTGTTGCCTAAGTCTTTCGTTGCTGTGGCCCGTTTCAGCGCGGCACGCTAATTAAATCGCCAAAAGGCTCTAGCGCGCTCTCTCTCCACCTTTAACATGCTGTGCGCGCTCATAAAAGCGCACATTTCTATAATAAGCATGAAATGCGGCCTCTATATAGCTGGCAGCTCGCCGCCCAGTGGAAGTTTTAGTCAGAGTCCAAACTATAAATAACGCCAAGAGTCTGCAAGCCGGGATGCGCTGACCAGTGCACAGTGCACAGTCCACTGTCCGCAGTCCTGTATTGATGTGTGTCCTGTCTACTGCTTTTTAAATCAAATGATAATAAATCACCGGCAGATATCATAAAACATGTTACTCATAACCAACCAACCAAGCGAACAGCCAGGCAGCCAAAGGGACAGTCTGGCCAGGTTCATGACAAAAGCTCAGCCATGGGCCAGCCATTCGGTGGGAAATTTGCGCCGTTGCTTAGAAGTGGAAGTGGGCTGAGCAGAGATCAGCATGGTCTGAACCTGGACATGGACGCGGATCTGGTGGTGATTCTTGTGTTGTTCCTGTTGCCGCGCCGCACCGTTGTCTAATTTGCATAAATGACAATGAGAGTCATAAAACATGCGTCGTTGTTGTTCGCCTCGTCGCAGTCGCTGCGATTGTCGTTGCCGCGCGCTGCCTCTGTTGTTGTTTTAATTTTTAAATAAAAATATTGCCTGCTGCCTGCTGCATTTTCATCATCGTGCAACATGTTGCTTGGCTGTCTGCTGCATAAATTAGATTTCGCGCTGATCTACACTTTTGCCGCCCCGCCACGGCAAAGAAAGTGCAACCCAAAGCGTTTTCGCTCTCAGCAGCAATGGCAGCAACAACAGCTCTCTCGTTGGAATTTTTATATCGGCAAAATGACGGTCAAAAATGTTAAGGGCCAAAAGCGTGTCCGCAAGTTCAAATACGAGCCAGACTCCACAGCCATGGCATGCCACACGGCCGAGTCGATGAGGATGCTGCTGCTAAAGCTCAGACAGCGACTGCAACAGCGACTGCGACTGAAACTGAGTCTGAATCTAATTTGGAGTCTGCGGCCGCCCTGCGGCTACTTGTGCGGCATGGCAAGGTGAGACTACACCTCTCCCTCTCTCACTTCGTTGGCCGATTTCATCTTGCGCCTCGATCTTGCGCCTCTTCTAAGCCATGTGTTTGCCAATGTTGTTGCCCTTTTTAAATTTATCTAAGCCTCACTTGACACTTGTCGTCGTCGTTGTCGTCGTCGTTGTTGTTGTCGGTTTTTGTTGCTTGTTGCAGTCGATGGCCATCGTCGCTGTCTTGAAATTTCCGCAATCTCGCGCCTTTAAAGTTCCAGCAGTTATCATTAGACACCGCGCTGGACCTCAATTTTCCACTGATTTAAGTTAGCCACACACTCGGACCATGTGTGCAGCCTTTGTGCCTGCCTGCACTCGTACAGCCTGCCAATGCCCGCGACCCGCGACCCGCTATCGTTTTTCCTTTTTTTCTATTTGACGTAAACTTTTTTTTGCCCACTCACACCCATAACTGGCAATTGCACGATCTGTGTGCAGCCTTCGAGCTGCGCTACATCTATGGCGGCATATCAAGACGACAACCAAAGTTGACTGCGTCAACAGCTTTAGCTGGAGCATTGTTCTGCTTAAAAGAGAATAGAGTAGAAATAGCTCCCAGTCATATAATGGATTAAACATATAATTATTATAATTAATTTGTTTTAGGGATTTACTAGAATCAGTGGTAAGCCTGAACTAGAAAATGTACCTCGAGCAGGTAATAGAAAGATTCTTTATCAAATCATACTCAACAACATTTGTGAGTCCTAGAATCAATAGAATAGATGGATTAACTAGCATATGAACAATCGATTAATGGCGATTATTCTATATCGCTTCACTGCTTTGAAATGTGATTTGTCATGTCTGAGCAAATAATCTATAGACAGAGCAGTCTTTATCAAGTAACACAAGAATTGACAAACAACTTTTGAATAGTTCAATAAGTAATAATATATGTATAAGTGGTCCTTTTTGGTGAACTTTGTTTGTTATATTTACAATAAAAATCAGTCAGGCTTTCCTTTTTAATATTATAACTTTTTTTTTATTGGTAAAATCATTGTTTGATGATTATTATTATTTTTATTTTTAATAATATTATTACTATCGTTATTATTATTTTTACAATTAATATTATTTTTGTATTTATTGCAATACTGTATCCATTTTCTAGCCTAACATTCAAACGGGGTTCTTTTTTCAATTTTTTGAGGGCGTTCTCGTTTTCATTTTCCCACTCACAAATCGGATAGCATACTTTTAGGTAAGGATTAAATCAGTATATTTGATGTTTATAAAATTAAATGAAGCGCTGAAAACTGCTGCTTAGCAGTTGTGTAGAGCACTTTATCTTTCGATCTGATCTACAGTGCATGCAGTTATTAGTCAGCCCCAGCACTGAAAGATCTAACCGAGTCCCAACTACAGCGAACAAACTCCACCCGCTGCAAGTTATCGCAACATCTGGTGGGCACCTTATTTAGTTTTATTGAAGTGTTGTTGCGTAATTGTATTGTTATTTGTTGCTGTTATTGTTGTTGTTGTTGTTGTTGTTGCTGGTCACTCGCTTTGTGGCTGATTGCCACATTGCCCTTTGGAGTGGCTGTCAATTTGCTGGAGCAGTTAATGGGCGGCCCATAAATGCGATATGTAACGCACTTCTATCAATGCCAATGCCAATTTGAAGAACTCAATCAGAATTCAGCGGCAATTTGTTGCGCCCAAATGCATGCCACATGCCACACGTTCACGCAAAGGCCCTTTTTGGGCGCTAGCTGAGATTATCTTGTCCGATTGCGTTTACAAGGCAATGTTATTGGGCTGCCCATAGCTTCCTTTGGCCATAAACGCAATTAGAAGAACAATTGTTAGACATGCAAAGCGGCCAACATTGCCAGGCAGAGGCCCTTTAGAAGTGCGGCAGGCGTGGCCATAACAACGATTGCCATCTGTGGCTGTGGACATGGCGACATGGCGACATGGGTACATTGGGACATGGCCCGGCTAGGCGGCTTTGTGTGTGCGTGTTTATAACTCAAATGAGCAATTACCTTACAAAGGATTTGCTTGCTGGTCTCGTAGAGTGGAGGCAGCCAGGCCTAGCAGGCAGGCCAAGGCAGGCAGGCAGGCAGGCGGCGCTGAGGCAGGCGCTCGTCGTGTCTTTTAATAAACTCCTCACGATGCTCGATGTTAAAGTGTCTCGCGCCTGGCGTTGACTTGTGAGAAAGCTCTTCTTCTGCTGCCCAGAGCTGGGTTCAAATATTTTAGAATTTTCACAACACGTCACACGACAGTCGGACGCAGGGCTTATGCATGTATGGCCCTTGGTTAGATGCTGGACCTGGACATGGAACTCGGAGTGGTGTTGAAGTTAGAGCTGGAGTCACAAACTGGCACCCGCACGCTCATGGCTTGTATTTGGCTTGTTAACTGCGCTTGTTTACTTTATGTTAAATTAAGTTGAGAATCGTGCAATGCAAATCAGTGCGCAGTGCCAGTTTGGAAAAGCTGCAGAACCAGAAAACCAGCCAGACAACGACTACGCTCGCATACAATTTTCCAACTCTTTTCTAATTGCCAAGAGTCCAAGCTAAAGTCAGAGTTGCAGTTGGAGCCAGAGAGGCCACGGCTACTGTCACTGATTGCTTTGCATACAAAATGAATTAATGTCATTGAGGAAGAAGATGTTGCCAGTTGGCTCCGGAGCAGCAGCTACTGCAGCAGATCTCAGCATTTAGATTTGTGGCTGCTTCAGACTTTTCCTTGCCCAGCGGCCTGCGAGTGCTACAAATTTGAATTACTCCGAGACTTGCTTCCTTTTCATTATCTAAGGGTCCCAGTCTTCATTGCTGCCAGTTATCAAATGCAGCACATCAGTCAGAGACCAGAGATTCAAAGACTGTGCTGGCTACGCAGACATCTGCATGATTTGTTTGTCTGTGCCGTCACACACAATAATTAAAATGCATTTGCTTTGGCTTGATTGTTTATGCCGCCTTGATAAATGCATCTGGCATCTGGCCACTGGCAACTGCAGCTTAGATAATGCAGTTCTTTTCTTATGCAAATTTATGATTGACTGGCTGACTGACTGACTGACACTGGCAACAGCCACTGGGTCCCCCTACCCAAGTGAATGGCAAATGCCATTCAACCTTTCTAAACTCTCTGCTACAGTTTGGCATGCCGCCAGTTTGTTGCCTAAGTCTTTCGTTTGGCTGACCCGGTTCAATGTACTGTACGTATGTACGTGTTATTGCTATTGTTGTTGTCGTGCTGCCACGCCCACTGCACAGTGCATGTCAGTGGGATTTTCATGCAGCAACTGCAGCTGTGTCTGCCACGTGTTATCATCGCTGCCACAAGTCGCATGCTCCACTTGCAGCTGATGCAAACACAATAATTGCATTTGGTAATAGATTTAACTCATTCTTTCTTATCAGCCTGTGCTGCAAGTGCTTTTTCTCTAGAATTACATTCAACTGCAGATAAATGTGTGACGTCGCGCAGGTTAAAACAAAATTCGAGATCTGCGTAGATTATGCATAATTAGTTTTATAATTTATTCAAAATTCAGTCACGACTTGCGAACATCTCTAATCGATTTTAACATTCGCTTTAGTTTCAATTCGTTTTGCATTTATAGGTTTATAAGTTTTCGCTATTTTTATTGTTTTAAGCTATGCAAAGAAAGCAACGAAATTTCGAAAACAATAACTTGAGACTGTCTTCATTTACATTCCATTATGGTTGGCATAAGAGTAAAAGTTATTTATGTTTTCGAATGAGAATACTGCGTAGACCAATTATATATTAAGTTATTAGAGCAATATAAGCATATGTCCATAGAAGATACGCATAAAAATGATATAAATCTATTTGACTAATTGATTTTAGAGAGATTTATGAATTTTTGTATTAAATCCAATAAGAGAAGTAGGTCATTAACTGATTTTGGATAGGGTAAGAGGGGATATCTCTTATAAGAAATTTAATAAATTTGAATTTAAAAATAACAAAGAAAATTTAAGAATAAGGAATTCGAGACTAGAAATGGGCAATAAATAAATTGTTTTATTATTATTAAAATAATTTGATTAAATAAATTTTACAGCTGTGTGGAGGGTTGCATTACATATTATTTATCGATTTCGAGGAAACGAAGGGAGCTATCGATAATTTAAAATAAGTTTCACCTGCTTATGGTACTGCTCAGAGAGCCAAATAAATGTCTTGATCGAGCTTTTTGATAATAATTACCAAGAATATATTTATTATATGTATACATACATATACATATATATACAAATGAAAATGCCAAATATATAACATTGTTTTGTATATTTGTTAAGCCAGTTTAAAGTGGATAATATTCAATAAAAAGCTTGATCCTGACTTTAGAAAAAAATAATATTCCAGCCTGTGTAACTCGTCCTGCGTTTATTTAAAGTTTTGTTCATTTTACTTTTATATATAAATATTCCATTTTTTTCTATAGAATATTTAATTAAAAATTATATTTACTTCTCTGTTTTGCTTTCCCTCCTAAATATGTGCATATACTTAAAAGATAAATAAATTGTTTGAACTCATAAAGTATATATTATATAAAAAACACTTAAAGTGCAATATTATGGGCAATTTGATTGCAGCTTGTCCTACATAATTTATTAATTATAAAATTATTGAATTGGCAATTTTTGCACGCGCCGCAACCGAAGTGCCACATGTTGCATCATTATCGAACGACATGCTCTTATTTTGTTCTTGTTTTTTTTTTTTTTTTTTTTTGTAGTAATAATTTATTTTGCAGAGCACAATGAGCCCGCGGCGTTCCATTTTGGGGGCAGACACCAAAAGCGACGACATTCCAGGCACACAAAATATGAGCAGCCAGCAGCCAGAGGACAGATTGCGGAGAACGGCAATTGCAGCTCGAGTTCTGCTACATAAAATATGCCAGAAAAAAAAGGAAAATAAATATGTATATATAAGAGTAGTTTGCAAGTTAAACTCTTGTAAAATATGCGCAGCAGCGTGAAAGCGGGCGTTTGGCTGCTGGTTAATGATGATACCGGATAACCGGCACTTAAAGGATATTTATGCTGCAAGTGTACGAGAATTTATGCTGCCAGTAGTCACAAGCAGCGCAGAATTTGCGAGCGCGAGTGGCACACAAATCGAATGAAAGGCACTCGAAGCTGCCAACTCAGCGAGTTTCAGTTGGAGTTTGAGTTTATTTTGGTCAGAGCTGGGTCACAGGCGGCTCATGTCGATGACGCTAAAGATTACAATGATGATGTTAATGATCATCACCATGATGATAATGACGGCGACGATGAGTATGCCTAAGCCTCTCCAGCGTCGCATTAAAAGTCCATTAAGCAGCAGCATGTGTGGAGGCGGCTTAAAGTTTGCTCCACTTCTGGTGAATATGCTAAAAATTCAACAGAAACAATAAGCAAGAGCACGACTAGGATATACCCTATAATCAAGAGGCCGCAACAAAAATTCGAATTTGCCTCTCATGCATATATACGAACACAGAATCCCACAGCCCAAGTTGCGCACCTTAGGACTATGCTAATCCTAATGAGGTTTTCAGGGGATTAACATGGCGAAATGTGTGCTTATAACAAGGTTCTTACAATTTTAAAAAGAAAGTCAGCATATCCAAATAGTAAAATACTATTCTAATTTTTTTAGATGTGTTTAAAAAAAAAACAAATTATTTGAAAATCGTCTCTTATCGACTTCGTAGGAACAAAGCAAGTTATGAATTATTTGAAATCAACTTAATCTGTGCCCATACACAGAAGGATCTGTGAATCTGTTTATGAATTTCTAGTCTCCGAGCCCGACTTAATCATACAGTTTAGACGGACAAACGAACGGACATACTTACCAATACGTCTAGATCGACACAGTTATTGAAACTGACCAATAATATCTATCAATCTCATCTGCACACAACCAGGAAGCCCAAATAACTGGGTACAGGGTATAAAAACAATAACTTTATAAAAGTTTATTTGTCATCTGGGTTCTGGCTGCGAGCAACACTCAAAGTGTTATGCAAATAAACCTGAAAGCAAACAAAGAAAGCGAAGAAAGAAAACGCGAAAGAAAGAAAGATACAAGCTGCGGTCTTCCAACTGTTTAAACAAGCAATAAAACATTCATATTTTTAATTTTATTAGTAAAAAAAAATATAACAAAAATTGGAAGAGCTGCCGTTGCGGTATAAGTAGCACGCGCTGTTCAAACAGCGTCGTCACTCGCCATCCGAACCAACTCCAGTCAAGATGCGTTGTTATCTGGCCCTGGCAGCGCTGCTGCTGGGCTGCAGCCTGGCGCTGGCTCAATATGAATACTTGGCGCCACAGCAAACACTCAATCAACAGTTTGACGATGTCGTGAATCTAGCGGAGCAGCCGGTGCTGCCACTCAGCGATGTTCGCGGACGTCCGCCGCGCGGCAATCGTGGCGGTCAGTGCACCACGAAGGCAAATTGCTGTGAGTAGCCGGAATTGATCCTGAAGTTATCCCGTCCAGCAATATCTGTCTCCCTCAATGTCCGTTAATTTTCTCACAGTCTGCGGCACTCCGAATGTCAACCGCATTGTGGGCGGCCAGCAGGTGCGCACCAACAAGTACCCATGGACAGCCCAGCTGGTCAAGGGCCGCTACTATCCGCGTCTCTTCTGTGGCGGCTCGCTGATCAACGATCGCTATGTCCTCACAGCGGCCCACTGCGTGCACGGCAACAGGGATCAGATTACAGTGCGCCTGCTGCAGCTGGACAGATCCTCTAACGATCCTGGCATTGTGCGCAAGGTGGTACAGACCACAATTCATCCCAACTACGATCCCAACCGCATTGTCAACGATGTGGCGCTGCTGAAGCTCGAGTCGCCTGTCCCTCTAACTGGCAACATGCGGCCTGTTTGTCTGCCCGATGTCAATCACAACTTTGATGGCAAAACTGTAAGTTTGTAGCTTGAGTCATTCGTATTGGCGCTTACCCCAAACCACTTTCTCGCTAAGGCTATCGTGGCTGGCTGGGGTCTGATTAAGGAGGGCGGCACCACCAGCAACTATCTGCAGGAGGTGAGCGTGCCCATCATCACCAACCAGCAGTGCCGCACCACACGCTACAAGGACAAGATTCAAGAGGTGATGCTCTGCGCCGGCCTGGTCAAGTCCGGCGGCAAGGATGCCTGCCAGGGCGACAGCGGCGGTCCGCTGATCGTCAACGAGGGCCGCTACAAGCTCGCCGGCGTTGTGTCCTTTGGCTTTGGCTGTGCTCAGCCAAATGCACCCGGCGTCTATGCCAGAGTCAGCAAATTCGTCGACTGGGTCAAGAAGAACTCCGCCGATGGCTGCTACTGTCAGAGCTAAGCTTTCACAGACCGCCGTCCTGTTGCCATCAAACCTCACTCATTTGTCGAACACTTAATTTATTTTAAATTATTTCAAGATCTACTCATCTACGAATAAAATATTAACACGATGATTCAAGAAGTAACTTTCAATCCAGGTAGAATGTTTATGGATTTGAAATTTGCCATTTGAAAATTGAAGCAGTCTAGTAATAAGAGCCCTTAAATTATTTTAAATTCTTTTATAATCGACACATAAATTATGAACAAAAGATTTTCAAGAAATATTCATATTGAATAATAATCCCAGTTCTAATCTGAATATATACGTTCGCATGGAACTATGCCACATATGCGAAAGGCAAGTCTCGTTATAGGTAGGCATAATCGCACACACCCCTCGGGCGATTTTGGGGTTAGTTTTTATGGCTGTCAAATGGATATTATGGAAAATTGAGCTACAGTTCGTACATAAACGATGCTTATCAGAGAGTGAGAGTAGCTTTCGGCTTTTGAAGTTGAGTTATTGACCCACCCTCATATTTAGCGGGATGATTAATGCCTCAAAATTGTTGGGGCCTCCGATGGAAATCTGATGGCAGCGCAACGTTCACATCATAATCGCTGGATGGTTTCTCCATTTAGAGCGGCGTCTGCTGCTCCCAAGGAACGCTGTCAATCAGCCGCAGCAGTCGCAGCATAATTTGTTTTGACTCATTTTCATGCACAGCTCATAAATTTACGGGGCACAAGGAGCAGCAGCAGCAGAAGCAGCAACTACCGCTGGCCTAGCTTCAGCCCTAGCTGCAGCACCAACCCCAGCCCCAGCCCCTCCCCCAAAGATCATGCTGATGATGATGATGCAGATGCATGTGGACAGGGGGAATTCTGCATAGGACGTTGCATTGATTTACTATGTGAACACTTTATGGCTGTTTAAGTTGTTAAATTGAATTAAGATGAAATAAATTCTCGAGCAATTTTTATGTTTGTTAATAAATTTTGCATGCTCCTGCGATAATTTGAGCGATCGGCTACCTCGGGCCCCGCTCGCCACATAAATTCAGTGCCTCTTTATGGCCACTAAAAATAATGCAAGCAAAAGCGCGCAGACAATCGAAATAAATAATTCATGCGTATGAGAATCGTAGCTGGATGCAACCCCACAACCTGGCAATGCCGGGGTTTGATTTCTTGTTCTTTCTTTTTATTTATTTTTTTATTTTCTGTTTTTTTTTTCTTTTTTTGGCAGCGCCCAGGGGAGCAACTACAAATGGAGTGCAGCTCGAGCTTCAGAGATATTGTGGCACTCGTGGCGTGTTTGCATTTTAGATTTTTCACACCTCTAAACTGGCGGTGGTCTGTTCAAAGCAGCCGCCGGCAGTCACCAGTTGCCAGTGCCAGCCAACCTGTCCATGTACTTGGCACTTGGCACTCGGCAAAGGAACTGTGCGAGGTGGAGGTAGGCTGAGGGAGAGCGAAGCAAGAGAGAGCTGCAGTTGGAGCTGTACTTGAAGTTGGAGTTTATCTAATGCCAATGCTGGGCCAACTGTCGGCGTTGTCCTCACCAAATTTGGCATTGGCTTTTCAAATGTCTGACCGCGAATTTGTCGTGACTTGTTAATGATACGTTTGCTGCAGCAGCAGCAGCAGAAGCAGCTAAAGGAGGAGGAGCAGCAGCAGACGCAGCAGTTGCATGGTCAAGTGCTCAAGTGTTGGCATGTCGCTTAAATGCTACACGTTCTGGCCCGGACCCGGACACGGACGTAGCCGGTGCCTATGCCGGTGCCATCTTTGGCGAAGCATCCGAGTGAGTACTACTTAGGGCCGAGCCTATGTTAATCATGACTTGGCTCTTGCCTTCGAGGCTATCAGTTTTCATTGATTTGAATAGTTTCCTAGCCATGTTCTGCGTCGTGGCCCTGGCAGCAGTCGAAACCAAAACTAAGACGATTTTCAATTTACAAGTTGCAATAAATATTTCGTATTTTGTGCCGTGTTGTGTTATTTTCTTTTGCGATTCAGCAGCGGCAACAGTCGCCGTCAGCATCAACTTGTTCGCCGCACAATTTATGAGCTGTTCGAGCCTCAGCTACATGCACTGAATCTGGAATTGTGATAATTAAACTGCGGCAGCCCGCGCACCATCCGAGAGTGAAAACAAAATGATCTACCTTTCCCGCGAATGCCTACAGCACTTTGGCATTGTTCACTCTTATTTTTTTTCTTCTCTTTTTGTTTCGCTTTTATATGATGAATCTTAAACTAGAAGCGCCTACAGTATCTTAAGTGCCCACCATTAATGTTTGGAATCTCATCTCAGCAATAATAGCGAAATTTACAGCTTAGAATTTGATACAAGGCAACAAGTTGAAAATCATTCAGAGAACACTTTCTGATTTAAATGGCACAGCTGTAAATCACGTTCTTTATGACTGTATTAGACGTCGTACTTAGAAATATTCCAGTCTTAGTTATATATGCTTGCACTTAAATCTTCAATATTTTAGGTTTCACTATGTTTAACAACTGTTTATAAATTTAAACAAACCTCATATATAAGGTCACATAGCCATAGTATCCTACGCTATTAATCTTTAAGCAAGGTTAGTTAATATACCCTTATACGGGATTTTAAAATATTGTCATGAAATGCGAAAGAGACATCTCCGACATCCCCGTCAGTATCCACAGGCGAGTCTTTCTGTTTCTATGGAAACAAGTCTCTCTGTTTTAAAGCCATCGTCATTAAACTTTGCATAGGTTCTTCTTTTGTTGCAGGCAGTACATTTGCCGAAACTATATCATATGGCTGCCGTCGGATCGATCTGCTTAAAATTCATTACATGACAAAGTAAATTTTTGAATATATCTTGACTTTGTATGATGTACATCTTCTCAAAATTTGACTACTATGTCATATAGCTAGTTCTACGGGAAGTGTAGTTTTCTGTTTCGATATGTCGTCACCAAACTCAGCTTTTTAATTCTTCTCACACAACTGCAAGACCTCCAGTCTTCAAAGGCATTTAATCTTCGGCGTGCCAAACATAGCAGCTCTTTTTGTTTTTTATTGTCACTCCATAAATAACATTAAGTAACCAATATAGCTAATATACGGGTAAAGAATCTCTAGAGTTTTTGGTTTGCAAATCTCTTTAAACATCCGTCATTGAAAGCTTTATTTTTCGAAGTTCTGTTTCTGAAACAGCAAGCGACTTAGTAGTTTGTTAACTTAACATTGTTTCTGCACTTTTTGTATTTGCCAATTTTAGGAATTAAAAAAATATTTAATCAGACCTTATAAGGAAAAAACACGATCTTTCTTGAATTGTTCTTCATATTAAAACAAAAGTCGATGATCAATTCAGTAAAACGATCAATATAAAATAATAACTACTCAAATAATTGTTGTGTTAATCTGGCCAAATAAGAAAGTTAGATCTGTGTGAAAATTGAGCTGCTTTTTTATATACTAAGATAAATTTGCTTTGCCTCATCACTCTTAATTATCTAATAAGATTATGATTTGATAAGATTATGGTTTGATAAGATTATGCTTAGTTAAGGTCATGTTATAATATAAGATTTCAATATTCACAGTTGAATGAATTCGACAAATGTTTCTCATATTCTTATATTTTACGTCTCTTACTCTGATTTGTCAGTTCGATCAAACCTTAGACCTTTAATTTGTTAGACAGTTTATCTAGATTAACCCTCAGATTTGATCAAACATATTTTTGCAATCAACAAGATAGCAGCATTAGAATTTAGATTACTTAAAAAAAGTCCAACTCCAATTCCTAGTACCTTATCTATGGATAAAGCTGCCAGCTGACATCAGCTCCATCATATATATATTTATTAAATATATATATTTCGTGCATGGCTTTACGGTCACGTAGAATGGCGAGTTATTTCCGAATTCATTTTTGCATAAATCAAACATTTTGCTTTATTTATTTTTTTTTTTTTTTGTGTTTTTTTGTTTTTGTTTTCTGATTGCACAACACGTTTGCGGCTTTAGTTTTCAGGGATCTTTGGCATATTTGCACGTTGCACATTTATTTTAATTTCTTGCTGATATTTTGCAAATAGGCTGGGCAGCACACGGGCCCCGTTGAGCGCGGTCATGTAGATAATCTCTCGCTCAGATGGGTACGGGGGCTGTGCCCGGGCTGAGAATGGACCTCGTTTGGCTGCCTGCAAACTGCTCATTAGTTTATTAATTAAGTTGTGGCAGGCGCATTCAGGGTTCCCAGTGTTGGGACGTCTGCTGCTCGCAGATTTATTTCTGGCCATTATGAAAATTGTCTATGGTAGGGGGCAATGCCTGGCAGTCGCTTCTTAATATTATTATGCTAGTTGCGGCAGTTATTTTAAATTGTTTTGCCCGGCCTAATGATACCCTGCACACAGCAATGGGCCCAACGGCACTTAAATCGACAGTAGTTGCGCTTTAACGCCTGTCCCAGGGTCCGAACCCAGCTGCCTCAGCTACCCCCGCGTCCCCAGTCGCAGTGCGCTGCTAAGTGGAAGGTGTTGAGAAAATGCACAAAAATTAATCATTTTATAATTGCTAAATTGCCCGCAGCCTTTTGAATAGCGCAGATAAAAGCAAAAGCACCCAACCCGAAAGTTAAGCAATTTTCCAAGTCCAAGAATTAAGCATTTGATGAGGCGCTAACTGGAAACGTGGGCGTCTTTAAGCCGGGCCAATAGATGAGCCTGTCCATATAAGCATAGCCCATGTATTTGATCATGCTATAAATATAAACTTTTAGCAGGGCTGCTAGCCCAAATAAAAAAAATGATAGTCACGGTTTGAAATAACGCCCCACCCTTAGGTTGGCAGGTTGGGCCGAGGCTTTGCTTCAAGCTCTGGATTATCAGAAATTTTTAAAAAATACAATAATTATATTAAGAAATTCAATTTTTAATTTAAAATCGTTTGTACTACTGAAAACATTATAAATAGTTTTATGATGCTTCGGATCTCCGTCCTGAGTTGAAAAAAATTGCTTTGGTTCAGGTTTCGCTTCGCCTGTTTTCTGGTTAAAAATAATTTGGAACTTTGCGCTCGACTCCGGTTTCGCAGCCCTGACTTATAATACTTTGCCCAACTGTGAATCATTCTACCTCGAAGCCAAAAGCAAACCTAACACAATATCAAATTTGGAGCCAAATGACGTCACTGGCAACTGGCAACTGGCAACTGGGAGCAGCCCCAGTGAACGCCCCAGAGATCAAATCGCACGACCTTGGCGCTGTGCAGCGCATAACAAGCGGCATTCTAGACGTTTACAGTATTCAGTTGAACCTGATGCCGCCAGCTCCTGCTGCCAGTTGCCAGTTGCTAGTTGGCAGTTGCGAGTTGCCTGCTGCGTTGTCTACATTTTTTCTCGCTTTACTTTTAATTTTGCACGCGTTCCAGCGTTTTTTTCTGATGAGTTTGTTTAGTTTGAAATATGTTTTCTATACGTGCGTCATGTTTGGCCCCAGTCATAGGCTATGGGCACAGCTGCAGCAAGTAGGACAGCCCCGGGCAGCGCTCCTTGGCGGCTGGCACTATAATTAAAGGTATTGGTAGGCGTTACTATTGGCTCAGTTGCTGCTCACTGCGGCTGGCGGGACATCTCTCATCTCTGATTTGGCCTGACATTTTGCAGCCGCATTGCGTAAGTGTGCAACGCAGAAAGAACCTTCAAGATTTGAGCTGTGCGCGTACAGTTATGCAAGTTTCCTGTCTTCCAAATTCTTGAGAAATTGCGCCTTAGTTTGGGTTTCGGTCTAGCCATTAATTGTGCGGCAGCGTCGGCGTCGGCGTCGGCTTCTGTGCTGGCCTGAAAGGCAGCGTGTCCAATTTGCCGCTGTCCGGCGGATGTTGGCCACAATTTGCTCTGTGCCTCTTCCGACGCCTTCACCCAAAGCAGTTCGTTGCCGCTCTGCCCTGCTCTCTGAATTAATTAGCACTTTGGCTTCAAAATTAATTACACCAAATAACAAGTTACACTCGAAAGACCAACTCCAACCGCTTTGTTGTTTCGAAAGCAACATTTACTGAGAATTTCTGCGATTTCAAATGCGGCTCTTTGCAAAGAATCCAATCCAAGGCGTAACTCTGTGCTCTTCCAATGATTAACATTTTAATTTGCTTATTATGCGCCACAGTTGCACAAAGCTCTTCATTTTGGGGAGGTGTTGGCCACTTCTCAAATGTGGCACAAGGTGTTAACAGCTCCGTTGCCGGACTGATAGCCCCGCAACTGGTTCAGTTGCAAGTAACCCCAAAAGCAATTTGAGGCCGTGATTCGCGTTAATTGAATCTTTGTGTACTCGTAAGTACTTAAAATTAAGTGCCTAATTGTTCCAAATTTAAGTGCGCATCTGGAAAAATGAGTCTATAGATAATAAAAATACTTAAGCAAAAAATGGACTTCGAATATAACATGTAAAAGAATCTTTGAAGTATAAAAATATCTCTTGAATAACACATTAACTGAATAGAAAGAATCCATGAAGAAAATATTACAAAAGTATCTGCCCTACATAAATCGTACACAATTGGACTAATAATGGTGAAGTACAGGACATAATATCCAGTTCACAGTTAGGAGTCATTTTTAAAGCTGAAATCCATATTATACCACATTAGAGTAATACGTAATAAAAATCATTCATTACACAAAAATATAATAAACGAAAAGCTAGCCGTATGTTGGAAAAAATATCAAAGCTTTTAACAAAGAACAAAAAAAGAATCCTTTCTGTATACAGAAAAGCTTGTTAACACCGTTGTGTTGATAAAGGAAGATGGTTTTTCGTTAACACAGTGTATTCGGAGGTGGTCAACGTACTTGAGAGGGGTTTTTTCACAAACTGTGTCGCCTTTGCTTATAATTCGCAAGTGGTTATAGTCTCTAGCTGGAGGCAAGGGCTTGCAAATAGAGCGCCAATAACCAAAGTCAGATGATAAACTGAAAGGTGGTTTAAATAACTATACAGACTGCTCACTTTTGGTGTTTTATACTTTGGTGTTGTTGGTCGTTTGGATCAACATTGACCTCGAGCCGGCCAGCTTAAATATAAACTACGTTATGGCTAACTTGTGACTTAGAGGAAGAGATTGATATTCATATCCTAATATAAGTATATTACTCACCAGAATTCAGCTGAACGTATTTTATAAAATTAAATGAATACAGAAGCGCATATTTGCATAATTATTACTACTCCTCCTTCAAGTTAATTTTGTAGAATACATTTTAGAGTCGTCTTAAGAGGAAAACAAGAATAGATATGCATCTGAGAAATATCTCTGGTAAAGCCCCAAAGTGCTGTCATATTATTATAGAATTTATTTATGAAATTCTTGTGGAGTTATCGCACACTAGATTATACAATAACCGCAAACGACAGAGATTCCATGGCATGCTCCAAAGACAGTCAACAAGTGTGTGCGGTAAGCCCTATAACAATGGCAACTTGCCACAGTTTGCAGCAATTCCGAAGACTTTAATTGTTTGTTTGTCTGCGCTGAAAATCCCTAGCAAAGTAAGCAACTGAACCCGGCCCCAGCGAGCACCTGGTCCCAGTCCCGGAGGGGGGTAGAGAGTACCAAACAGTCAGAGAGCATGCGAAAACCCAAAGGTAAGGCCATGGAAATCAAATTGCAGAACTCGAGCGTTGAGAAAGCACCGTTAATGTGACCCGACGTGCGCGGCAATAGATAAAAAAATGCCCAACATTCTGGAGACAGTCGCACAGCCAGATAGATAGCTAGAAGGACGGCTGGACCGACAGTCAGACAGTCAGACAGTCTCTTGTAGCGGGCGGTCCGACCGCAAGCGATGACCTCGTGCATAAAACTAAGTCAGGGCAGGCGAAAGACCAACAAACAAGCCAACTGCAACAATCAGCGGCTGAAAAATTACCAACAATATCTGACTGCGGCGGCAATGATGCGACGGGGGCTGTGAAGCGCACTGCAATCAGTCAGTGGGTGAGCAGGAGGAGGCATCGCCCATGCGCCCAAGTCACAACAATAACAGAAACAACAAGTTAGAGTACTATTCTCGGGAGTGCCCGACTACAAGATACCTAATACATGCATGAACAAATACACAACTTGTGTGCTGTGCTCCTTCTTCCCATAGCCTCTCACTATGGAAAATGGACTTTACTTCAAGGCTCTAGCTTTCAAAATTTGTACCCAAAAAGGTGAATTCTCTGTATACTATACAACCAATATTTACCATGTTTGGTGTATTATGCTCTTACAAGCTCTGAGTCATTCTCTAAAGCCTCAATGTAAAAATCGATTATTATCGATTTCGTAGAAACAGAGTAAAATATTGGTGATTTGAAATAGGATTAATATGGGAAAGTAATAGGAGGACCGACGTTCTTTTATATTCTCGGCTTGTACGTTCTCAGACCTCGAAGCATTCATTCGTAAAAACGGACATGCAGACATAGCCAGATCGACTGCCGAATATATATAGAACATATATAGCTTATCAGGTTGGAAAAGCTTCTGTATGCCAGTTACATACATTATGCACAAAACCCCCCTTTTTTAACGTTTTCAATAGGTACAGGGTATAACAATTGCTTAGCCATAGCCATTGACACAGCTGGGCAACAATTGTATGTTTTTTTTGGCAAGCCCTGAGTGTTGAGCGAACCTTATAAGGCGAACGCAAGAAAGCACGATATGGCCTACGTAACCATGCGGGTGTACTAGCTGCTCCATGTCATGGCAAACTGTGCAGTACAGTTAGCACCAGGGATTTATGACATGTGCCGTGACTTGTACTTGTACTTGCCCGACAGTCAACGGCAATCAGTGTGACCAGATCGCGCATATATTTGCATGTAATTTTATTGGTATTTTACGCGAATTTCTGACGAACTTTCGTGTTAACCCCCAAAAAAGAAATGGAACAAATTGTATTGTACGAACCGTGCAAATCAAATGAATGAATGAATTAATGTGATCAAGGTCGATTTTCGCATTTAAGATCTATTTCTTAATGATCATCATCATCTTTCTGCTGTAATTATGAAAAATACATCAACAGCTTGGCCTATTTCGTGACTTAAGACATTGACAACATTTCTATTTCAAGTTGTTAAGAAAGAACGGTCAATAATTGATTTATTTTTAAATGTTGTTTAGTCTCTAAATAGTCTTCAAACTGCATCATCTATGTTGTTCAGTCAACTGTCTCCAGCTCACTTGAATATATCAAAAACAAATGTAAATAAAAAAATACATATGTTAATTAGATAATAATAGACATATTGGAATTAAAGGTATGGAAATTCATTCATTTAAATAATGTTGAAAAACGACTACATAGGGTATTATTAATTCTTCTATGAAATGAAATGATATATAAAATGAGATATTTCGGATTTAATCAAGTTTATTTTTTCATGATCTTAGTTTATATAGCTCTGTGCTAAGATATAATTACTATTTTTCCAAACAAAAATCACAAGATTCCCAGCCTTCTTTTCTTTATATTTGTTTGTGTCATCTTAACGCATACAAATTCTTTTCAAGATCCTTTATCTGTCGCATTTCCATATATCATAACAAAAGTATATATGTATGTATATTCACATTTATAAAAATGTTTGCGAGAAATTTAAATGATGTGTTTCTGGCACACCCAGTGCCTAACCCAATGCCAATGGCATTGGCTGGGCCTAACCCAGACGCGGACACAGCTCCAGCTCCAGCTCCAGAACCACAGCCAGACCGAGAACCGCAACGCAGATGCCGAGATGCAGACGCGCAGCCAATGGCCCTGGCTGTCGTGTCAGTTGTCAACTTCGGCGCGGTCATCTGACACCTGACCACCGAAATGAAAATGCGTGTCGAATCTGTGCGCCCGTTCCCGATGCTCCAACGCGCCGGCTGCAATTTCAATCAAGCAGCTACAGGCTAAGGGTTGACCTGGACTTATTCCACTAGCAGCTAGCAGCTAGCAGCGGGTAGCTCGACTCTAGTAACTGGCTGTGTATTGTGTGCCGTTTTTTTTTTTTTTATTCGCAATCTTATGGTTATCAAAATAAATGAAGTGTTGCCAGCAACAAGTTGCGCGTCGCGGAAGCTGCGTTACGTGCCTGCCACAGACGCTGCCACAGACGCTGATTGCGTTCGCCCTTGCCCAAGAGCTGGGAATTGGGAATTACGAATTGGGAACTGAGGCTGAGACTGAGACTTGTTAAGGCGACCAGGCGAGGCAGGGCACATTTTCAATATACAAATACATGGCTTCAGTGAGTTGGGCTGAGGGGGGGGCAGGTGAGGCAGCGCACTTATTTAACAAACGCTCGCACAAATTGAATATTAAGCTGGCGCTGTTCGGCTGACCGACCGACTGTCCGACTGTCCGTCCGTCTCGACTGCCAGTTGGCGATGCAGGCACAGATAACATAGATCGAGATAAGCGCACCGGGCGCTTCCTGTGCGCCCAGTTGGCAGCTTTGGCAGTCTGTGGCATTTGTTTGCCACACGCAATCAATAGCTGCCCCAACTGGAGCTGCAGCACTTTGATCATCATTTCGCTTAATCGGCCCGCTGTGCACATGCAGATACGACTGCACAACATGGACATGTATCTGATTCTGCATGTGCATCTGCATCTGCATTTGCTGCTGCTGCTGTTTATCTAGCTGTGATTGTCGTTGCTGCCTTGTAGCTGCCTTGCTTGGCCATGTTGTTAGTCATTTGTTATGAAATTTGTGCAGAACTCTGGCCAACAACTAAAAAGGGTCTGCACTGTCTCCATCGCCGTCGCAGTCTGGACTCTGGGCGGGCGGCCAATGTAAATCGTCTCGCCAGACTCTGTGCATATGCATGAGCCAGTGCCTCCTCGAGTCTGTGGCCGGGTGTGCTGATGCTGATGCTGCTGCTGCTGTGTGGCATTTCAACTGGCCGGCAAGTTGCCATGTGCGGAATTCTTAACACGTGTCAGTGGCGCATTTGTCTTCTACATTTGCCTAGTTGGCCAGTTGGCATCGACTGCCATTTGGCGGAAGCTATGGGCGGCTAACGAATTCCTGGACTTCGCCATATGGGCAAACACTGTGGCAATTTTCGGAAAACTGTAATCAACATTTGTTTATTGCAAACAAAACTAAAGGCAAATTCAATTTTCAGCGCTTTATCCCGCTGCTTCTCAATTTATCATTCCTCAAAATGCAAAATAAAAATTACTTTGTTGAGTTCCCTATTTACAATTCGATTATCCCTGTCGAATCAATATGGATTATACCCATTTAATGGTAAGTGGCTATATGAAGTCAATTACTTACATTCCTCTAGGCTAAATTGGGTGGTTGCCGGCTAACCTAACCATATGCCCATTGGAACAACATGGAATTCTTATCCCGTCTGAGACGACTTTCCTTTTTAGTGAATTGTATTACAGTGTTCTTTTTTCCATTCTTGCATAATTATAAATTAAGCATTTATTGTTCTCGGCTTTATCAGTTCAAGCCTAATTACTAATGGAACATGTAAAGAACTGCAAATTATAATATATCTACATTCCACCGTCAACAAATATTCAAAATTGGCGCATAACCAGCTGAGCAATTTTGCGCACAGCCAACATCGCGTTTGTACGAAAGCTACGCTGTAGGCGTGGCACAGCCAACTTGTTGTGCAGCCAACTTCGCGTGCCTTAAGGTATTCGTTGCGCTGCCAACTTAATGTAGCGCAAGTTTGAGCTCTCCTCAAGTTGGAAGGGGAAATTGGTTGTTGTCTATGCTAGAGCGCAATTGTTGTTGACTAATCGATTAAGACTTATCGAATTTCCGCTTTGTCTGGTGCAAAGTTTATGACTGCATTTTTGAATTAATAAATGAAAATATATATGTAAGCAGGTAAAAAAAAATGAGATATTTAAGCAAAAAAAAGCTAGGAATATTAAACGAGGAGGAAAGGCTATCTTCGGCACGCCGAAGATTTAATACCCTTGCAGACCCAACCATTTCATAATGCTCATAGTGCTTTGCACGTATCTAAGAAGCACAGGGAAAATAGTCAATTACAGTTAATTAACCGAGAATAGTTAAGATATCTTGAAAAACAAAAAAGTTTTCCATACAACTTAATTTCGACCGATCGTTCCTATGGCAGCTATATGATATAGTTGTCCGATCTTAAAAGGATTTTCCATATATATGGGGAGCGTAGTAAAACTAATAAATACCGAGTTTGGTCAAGATATCTTGAAAAACATAAAAATTTTCCATACAAAAACTTAATTTTCGACCGATCCTTCCTATGGCAGCTATATGATATAGTTGCCCGATCTTAATAGAATTTTGCATATATATGGAGAACTTAGTTAAACTAATAAATACCGAGTTTGGTCAAGATATCTTGAAAAACATACAAATTTTCTATACAAAAACTTAATTTTCGACCGATCGTTCCTATGGCAGCTATATGATATAGTTGTCCGATCTTAAAAGGATTTTGCATATATATGGGGAACGTAGTAAAACTAATAAATACCAAGTTTAGTAAAGATAACTTTATAAACAAAAATGTTTTTCATACAAGAACCTACTTTTCGACCGATCGTTCCTATGGCAGCTATATGATATAGTGGTCCGATCCAGCTGGTTTTGACATATGAGCTGCGTGCAACAGAAAGAGGGACTTCTGCAAAGTTTCATAAAGATAGCTTTAAAACTGAGAGACTAGTTCGCATAGAAACAGACAGACGGACAGACGGACAGACGGACAGACGGACATGGCTATATCAACTCGGCTGTTGATACTGATCAAGAATATATACACTATATGGGGTCGGAGATGTCTCCTTCTATGCGTTACACATTTCACGACAAAATTATAATACCCTCTGCAAGGGTATAAAAATTGGGCTGCACTGTCACCTTTCAAATGAAACAATTAGCTATGAAATAGGCGAGACATAGGCAAATTAATAAGTTATGTTGTTGACAAGTTATACAGGTATATATAGTAGACACACTAAATTAAAGTCGTGGCCATGATGAAAACAACAAGATTTATTGTACACTAACGAAACGTATGCTACCATAAAACAGTCATAAATTCGCACACTAAACGCGTCGACCGCGCGTAGGCAGACAGACAAGATAAACCGCATAAAGAGTCCACCGAGCAGAGTCCAGACACTTAATTATGAGCATAAAGGTGCATGAATTACAACTACAAAAACAACAATAACAACGACAACAACAACTGCAAGTAGCAAGAAGAACATAAACAGCAAAGGCAATAAATGTCAAAAGGAAGAGATGGCTGGGGGAGGCAGGGGCTCAAACGGGACTGCCAACTGGCAGTTAAATGTCCGCCATTTTGTGTTGATGTCTCTGCGTCGCTTTAATGCGGCTGAGAGAACGAATTTATACAAATTAGCGGTGAAATAAATTACGCAAAGGCAATGGCAAATGAAATTAGGCCGCCTACATGCGGACGGAACGAAAGACGTCGAGGTGAAAACGTAAAGTAAATAAAACACGTAAAGAACACAGCCACAGAAAATATCCGAAGATTAAACACCCTAATGGAAGAGTAAGTGTCATATGAGTCTTTGAAAAGTGTGAAATTTTAAAAAACGACCAATGTCAGTTACCCTGCTTTCAGTCGCACATTCAGTCTCATGCATTCTAAAACTAGTTCGTTGATAAGGTTTCATCATAATGTATGTGTCCGCCAAATAAGAGTGACCTTTGTGTGAGTTTTTAGTTACTTTTTATCATGTTCATTGTAATTTTAACATACACTTTCACCAACTTGCGCACTCCATTTGATTTCCACTAATATATTAATAGGTTTGCCGTCGTATACAGTGAGATTGAGAGAGATTAGGCTTTAAGCATTCACATTTATTCAACAATGATTACTGTATAACAAGAAAAACGCACAACATTTTATCGTCAAGGTATGTTAATCCTCATGTTAGCTGTAAAGATTCGTCATGTGAGAGAAAACAAAGGGAGAAAATCTATCGAAAAAATGTTTTAAAGCTTCAAAGAATTGTCAAAGCTCTTTTGCAGATCTTGAGTCTAACTTGTCAAGTTGAGTGTATTGTTGCATGCTCCCCGTCAAAGTAGAGTATATTCAAAAACAGAGAACTGTAAATTGCATAGAGCGTCGCGTGTGGCCCACGAGGAAAGAGCCGCATAATGAAACATTCCGTGGCCGTGGAGTGGGCGGGCAGCAAGGCAGCGTACGGAGTCTTTCGCACCTGACTGTCTGGCGGGATTAAAGGCATGCTGGAACGCAAAAAGCGCATTCATGGCACCAACTCGTAACAGTGTCATTTGGCTGAGAGTGGCGCGGGGAGAGCGGGTGCAGCAGGTGGGAAATATCAAACGTCAGCGAAAAACTGAACATGACACTTTTCGTGAGTGCCCCGGCACTTGGGGTCGCAGCGACTAAACTGACATTTTGAATTGCCTGAATGGCAACCAAATCACATGCTAATTTGATGGTAGGCACAGGGGCAGCGGTGGAGGCAGAAGCAACTAGCTAATCATGCCAATGCCACTAAAATGTCAGAGCATACGCGATGAGAATTGACGCTAATGAGCCAGCATGAGCCCCACATCAACTGGATGAGTGCCGAGCGTTTTTGCCCCAGCCCCGCTTGCACCCACAGCCCGTATGGTAATTAAAAATATTTAATCATTATTGACATAACGCTCGGGCAGGCAACAAGCCTGCGCACCAGCTCAATATTTGACAAATTTTTTCCATAATTTTCACTGCTGACAAATTAAGCCGCTTGGCCTTTCTTTCATAGGCAATCACACCCCACTGGCCGCACGTCCCTGCGGTTGCGCGCCATTGTTAATCCTCTTTGAGGGGCTCCTCAAAAGTTTAATGAAGTCCATCAGAATGAGTTTATGAAAGCACACACAGCGCACAGCTGGAGCGGCAAATGAGCGTAAGTTTCTGCCAAGGTAAACTTGAGGTCCTATTATCTGCAACTTAAGAATTCTTTATGGATGTAACTTACTTTGGTTAGGACTTGCGCAACAGTCGCATATATTATGCTCTTCAGGTTCATTACACAAATCGTCTACTTGAGCCGGGTCATTGGCATGCCAAATGTTAAGTTCGATTATTCATACGCCCCGTTGCCAGCTGGCGAGTGCGGCTCAGTCCATGACGACCACTCGAATAAAGGCTCATTACAAGCGGACCTCCATTTTTATTATTGCATACATCTGGGGACACGCCTTCCCTCCTCCTCGTCCTTCTGCTCCCCTTCCTCTTTCTGCTTCTGTGCTTATTTGTGTTATTCATATATTTGCCAACAATTTGTTCGGCCAACAAATAAGTTTATTGACGTCTTGCCTTTGTTTAACCAACGTTCGTCGTTTGGCCCAGCAATAAACTCGCAATACCCTCTGGCCAACATCCACAATCCCTATCTCCTATTCGTCAATGTCGGCACATTGGCATCTTTTGAATATTTTATAGTCGTTGCCCATTTCCAATTGTGGATAAAGCAGGCTGAGAGTTGAGATTAACTCGTACCAATGCAAAATTAATCCCATACGAGTTGTTTGACGGTTTACATAAGGACTTGTATACCCTGAAGCCATTGCAAATTAATAAAAAGGGTATAATGACTATGTGAAAATGTTTGCAACAGGCCGTAGAAGGCTTCCTCGATCGCCATAAAGTAGTTCTAAGAGTCGATCTTAAAGAGTAAGCGAGAGACTGATAAAGTGTCTACGGAGATCAAGCTTGTCTCTTTTAGCTCGGTCTGCATTAAGTCAATATCGCAATCTTGTGGATATGTACTTGTAGGAGCTTAGGTCGCCACATGTGGTACCTAGGCTTTCTCACAGGTCTCCTCCGCTTCCCACAAATAACAAATCTATTTTTAGGGGTATAATATGGGGCCTTTGTATTGCAACACATTCGGATGCCATATTAATGCTCTGAACGATTCGTAAAGATTGAACAATAAACAACGCAGTTATTCAAGAACGCATTGCCAAAGTGAGGTTGTGTGTGTGCGTGTTTTTATATATATATGGCATATGTACAGACGGGAGCTCGTCGCTAGGTATCTACACCCAAAAACACCACTTTAGATGTTTCTTTAGTTATTTACATAAATATAAAATCGTGTATATTAAAAGCAATCATTTTTTGCACGTTCCACAATCTGACTAAAACCATGTAAAGGTAGCAGCATAGCCGGCTCCGTACTTCCCTTATTTTCCACCCATATAGGTGCTTTTGGCGCTTCCTCCTCCTCCTCCAGGAGCCACTTAATAATTGAGTTGCTGTTGACCATTTGCTTTCCGTTGTTAAGAGTTTCGGACCTGCTGTTCATATTGGCAAACATTTTCGTCGAACATATTTTCAATTAAATGCCAGCCCGTTTTACTTTTGTGCACGCCCCCGAAAAAAGGTTCGCCGACCAAGGATATTTAGCGGGTTCAAGGGCGCGCTCTGCTCTTGCCCCGGATAAAAAAATCTGCTGTCGTTGGGCTTTTTTGGCAAAGTGGCCGAAGAGCTGGAGCTCCATTTTGTGCGTAATGTTTTAAATAAATAAGCGTGGCAAATAAATTTCTTGGGCTGCTGCTGGAATTGTTGTTGGTGCTCGTAATGGGCAGCATATAAAATGGCAGCAGCAGTCGGCGATTAAATTGTGGGCACTAAACACGCACACGCCCACTGCCAAGAGACGCCTATTAAAAGGGGCTAAAAGGGGCAACGGCCCATATGAAGAGATACGCCCACTACCTTGGCTCCTTGGCTAGTTGATGCTAAGACCGAAAATTTGCTTGGCTCTATAAGCGAGGAGTGGTGCGTGGGCACATTAATTGAGCCACTTGGGGCATGGCATAATCAGAGCGCACGCATAATGAGCCACAATTAAAGGACAAACATAATTACAAGTGAGTTTTCGCAACACACACACACCCGTAGACATAGCAAAGAAAAATACTAAAAATACTAGAACAAGTACTAAAAACAAAATGAGCCAAACGCGGCACAAGCGCAAACAATGGCCGTGGCCCCCGTGGCTGCTGGGCCAAAAACTTGTGCAAACTGTGCAAATGAAATTAACAAATTTTGCTAGCGCATGCACAAAAGACCCAGGTCCTGGCCAGGAGCCACAGCCGCAGCCGGAGCAGGACTTGAGCCTTTCTTATTTACGTATGAAAGTCACACAAAACGATTTGCGCAGCGCTCGATTACGCTACACGATATTTCTTTGGGCGTGGGAGAGAGTTAGGCTGGCTGGCAAACTGGCAGGTTGGCTCGAGGGGTTCGGCTATGCCTGCTCCACATGGTTATGTCCAGCTGGTGAAGCTCTGACTGCTGCCCGCTTGCTGGCTGTTAAATTTGGTGATAAATGAGTTAAGGTAATGCGTTACATGGGTCGCTGCCGCAGCCTCCGCATTACTCCAGGGATGCCCAGGCACGCACGGCTCTAATGAAATCATTTAAATACAACCCACACTCGATTTCGCAAACACACACATATCTACTCATGAATGTGTTTAATTCGCTTGATTGTATGCGGATACGAACTGCCACAGAAACGTGTCAAAACTTTAGGTCACTGCAGTGGTTCTTTATTAGGTTACAAAGCTGTGCAATTTTCACTACTAACTGAATTCGAGCGATGCCAAAAAATTTAAATTCTCATTATATATTGTGGGAGGGAAACAGTCATTTTAAAATACGCAAGAGAATTACAGGGCAGGTAAGAGGGAGAGGGAGAAGGAGAAGGAGAGGGAAAGAGAGAGACAGAGGGAGAGAAAGAGAGAGAGGGAGATAGAAAAGGGGAGAAAGTGAGAGCATCACTTCGAGTGAGAGTATTATAAGAGGTAATGCGTTTGTTAATGTATTAAAGCATAAAGTCTGCAACTCTTACTTCATAGCTTCTTTATAAATAAAAAGTATTAAGTCCTGCATATTAAAAGCGCAGTAAGAAGTTTAATTGTTTTGGTGTGAAATTTAGCTTTGGAAATTCTAACAATTGGTGTTGATTACCACATCAGTCAGTCAATCGGTCAACACTTATATACTATGTTAATAAATATATATTAAAAACATTTATGTATATTAATGAAGATATATTACGCGGCTATGACAATATAGAGGTAAAAATTCGGTTTTTTTTGTCATTTTTTTAATATAAATTATAATTAATGAATTAAAGTTATGAGAGCATTTTATTGATGACTAAAATTCGATTTTTTTGTAATCGCTTAACGTCTTTGCAATTTATTCACTTAGGATTCAAAATAATAGAGCTTATATATTATATATGTATATTTATTAATTTATATGGAACGTATACAAATACATAACTACTCGGGTCGATTAAAAAGCCATCGCATCTAGTGCTGAGGGTAGGGATGATTGATTGGATCATAGATGGCATATTTTAAGTGAGTTCTATGAATAGAATTTTTCTTGACAGACGCCTTATAAAATTTAAATGAACAGCAACTCGTCGCAAATAGACTCTTTCTCTTGACTGCGAAGTAAACATTTATTTATAGCACTTTTTATAATAATAAGCAATTAATATAACATTCACTAATTAAAAAATGTCTTAACGTCTAAATATTGCACAAACTTTTTTTTTCACCTTAAAAAAAATAATTAAAATACCTCACCTCACCTCACCTCACCACCTCATAGAGTAAATGCCGAAGTTAAATGCAATATAAGTAATTATTTCCAACACCCCAGCGACGCATGGTCTTAAATTATATCATTAGTTAGCACTTGACCTTTTCGTTTTGCAACACTGTCGTGTCCATAACCTATGGCTTTAGAATTTGAATGTTACAAATTGCAAGTGTTTTACTGCATTCACAGATGTTGCCAAAGGACATCATCATCATCATCATCGCCATTATCCTCCGCAGCCACACCCACAGCCCACATTCGCATCCACATGATTGTGGCATGCGCTGGTGCTGCCGTTGACTTCGATATATCAGATGCGAATGTCAAGCTGCGTGAGTAACTCGGTTTAATACCCAACACACTCAACACAGAACAACAGAACAACACACATATGGTGTCAAATACGAGTAAACTATGTATCTTTAGTACGCATTCATATGCAGCTAGAGAGATACTTGTGCACATCTGTATTCCTATACCAAATGCGGGGCAGACGACACCCAATATTTTATGGCCAGCAGCAGAGCACCCGAGGCAGAGAATGGAACTGGAACCGAAGCTTCCCAAAAATCCATTCACTGCATTTGATGGCGCCTTCGCTCATAAAACAAAAAATGGTAAAGCAAGGCCAAAACAAGAAAGAGTAAAAATACGACAAGTAGAAGATTTAATACCCTAGTGAATGGCTTAGACTGTTTTTTATTTTATTTTTTTCCTATAGAGCAATATGATATGGATATAAGACGCCGTTGATGATAGGACTTTGCCTATATGTAAGGAGCATGGTAGAATTCGATTTGCCAATGCCAAACTTTCAAGACATATTGAAAAAAAAAAAAAGTAAGCGTTTCATAGAGTTAACTTTTTAATTTAATTCCAGCCAGCTTATGATACAGTGCTCCGTGGGCCCACTTTGCATAGAAGTAAATACTACCTTTTATATATGTACTCTTTCATAGCTATAAATATACTTTATGGGCTTAGATACGTCTTCTTCATGGCGTTTGACATCTCGTGACAAAGCTATAAGACCCACTGCAAGGGTAAAGAAACTACGCAATATGTTAACTAGACAGGGCTCCAAGTTGTCCTTTGCTACCCAACCAACACATAAATATTCAACAGACCTTTTTTTGGGTGTTTTAAAATCAGTTTTATTTTTTATAGACAGTTGCAGAAGCAACGGGTGCCGTTAATTTGGGGCGTGTCATCTGCAACAATTTTATGATTAATTTTCCAAGTCGTGTGTCGTTAAAACGTTGCATACTTTAAAGGGCAGCACGCCAATTAAACCAACAGCCAACAAAGCGTCGTAAAAGTTTAAACGACTGCCCGGACAGGACACCTAGAATGGTCGGGACAGCCAGGACAATCCGGTGAAGTCAACAATGCAAACATTTGCCCAGCGGTTGCACCACAGAAAGAAAATACGAAAATAAAATGGAAAAGCGGGAAAAACTGCACAAAGTTAGCCACGGAAGGCATCGCGAATGTTTGAGCTAAAGATAAACGCGCGTCGGGCCAGTCACTGAGGCTAAGCTTCCGTTTCCGCTTGGCGCCTGCTGCTTGCCCCGAGCCCGTTGCCAGCATTTTTATGCATTTGCCGCTAGTTAGCAATGCAAATGTTATCAAGTGGCGCTTGAAATTGAAATAAATAAAAAGCATATTCCAGTTGCGGTACATTGCATTAACATATAGTAAGTTGTCGCAGTGCTGCGGCTCAAGCGGCGCAGATTTAACGTGTATTCAATGCTGCATTAACTGAAATTGATTTGCATTGATTAACATGAATCCTAATTGATATATCAATTAATCTAGCCCTGAAACATTTTGCGCTTAATTAAAGCAAATTTCAACTTCTCCTCATCATTTTACTGCTGCTGCTGCTGCTGCTGTGTCTGTTGGCCCATTACACATTTAAGCCGGGTCCAAATTGAAAAATTAAACGAGCTCCGCGTGCAGCTCAACAATTTTAACAATCTACATGACATTTACATTTGCATTTACATACGTAATATACACTGCTCGAAAAGCATACAATACTTTAAACGAACGGTTTGGTAACGTTAAAATATCAAAGAAAAGAATTTATTGACCTGATCAGCGAAAAGCTATTATCGTTTTAGGCTAAGGGTTAACCCGTTATAAATAAGCACTGCTTATATAAAAAATGGTGTATAATATAAATGTGAAGAGTAAGATCTGCTTTGAATCGAACAGGTTTATACCCACCAATTTGGCCAATGTTGACAGTAAACCGAATTTTAAACAGGATAACCTGATTAAAGATGAGTCAAACAGAAACCTGAACTAAAACACATTCAATCAATTGACCGAAATATGGTTTGGTTAAATAGAATTTGTTTATTTGAATAATTGAAAATATTATTGAATAATTAACTCATTTCAATGGATGAAAATATACAGAAATATAGGAAATATTATTTGTAGTGAATTGAATTGACCTTTGGAATTTTGTGAAATATAAATTATGTAAAATATTGAAAAATGGATTCACGAACGGAATCCTAATTCGTAGTGTGGGTCGAAACGTGAACCGACCAAAAAGAATATTTTGTTGAGCCTTTATAATAATAGAACCCATTTAAATTTGCATGAAATTTTAATAATTTTGTACTTGGGCAAGTATTATTATGTTCAACCCTTATTTTCATTGCTGCTTGATAGTAGCTCTGACTGTTTTCATGAGGCACCTACTTATATACGATTCAACAATTGAGTTGTTTAAAAACTTAACTAATAAACACCAATTAGTTAATTTCTTAAGAAGTTTGTCTTTGCTTGCTCAGCCCTTTGGGTTTCAGTGCATTTCCATTCATGGTGTAATTTCAAAAAAAATTTCCTGCTATTTATTTGTTGTTCACAACTCGACGTGTTGCATTTTAAATTCAATTGCGCAGTTTGTAACGTAGCGCAGCAGCTGAATGTGAAATGCAAAGAATGGAAATATAAAATAATTTAAAAAGAAATTATGCAAACGCGTGCAACTCAAATGGCGTACTCGGCGTATGCGTGATAATGCTGCATGGAAGCGAACGCAAACAAAATTTTTTACTTTGGTTCGTGACTTTATGTGCGTCTGTGAGAGTGCATGTGTGTGTGTGTGTGACTGTGTATGTAGCTGAGCGTTGATTAAGTTGCATAAATTATGGTCGCTTGTTGATTAACTGCAGTACTCGCGCCTGCAGTGCTGGCCAAAGGCCAAGTTCAGATTGTAACTTCGACGCGTTGACACTTTAATAAGCTGTCAAAATGTCATGAGAGTGAAAATGTCGGCCATAATGAAGGTCTTAAGGCGCTTAATTGAGCTTACAAGACAACTTTCAGTGGGTCTTCGACAGAAATTTTGATGATTAGTCCCCGGAAAATATATTATGAATTTCCGATAAGTGGTCCTCAAAGTACTGACAAAAATTCGGTAAAATAATTTATTAATATAAGTAATAATTGATAAATATCGGCTTACTCATTTCAATTATGATTTAATATGCGTTTAAAAATAGAGTAATAATCAGACAAAAGGAAAAGTATTATGAGATTTTTTTTTATTTTTACATGTATATTTTGACTATACCCAGGGCAGGGCTTATAGAAAAATATAATTTGACAAAAATCCCATTCACCGCGATTAAAAAATGTTTGGGAATTAATATTTTTGTTAATATAAGCAGCTACCCTCTAGAGTTATTTATTTTAAATCCATGATTCCGATTCTGAGAGTATGGCATTGCTATCTGTTTATCTGTTATCTGAATTTCATTTAATCTTACAAAAGCAGTAAATTTCTATTAACAGAATTCTTGTTTGTAATACTGCACTGGCTCGGATTTCTTTCATTACATTTTTCACTTTCACTTAGCTATCGGGCATCTCTTTAACCCTTTCAGCTACGTGGTTGAAACGTCAACTCATCTATTGCTGCCGACTGCTACGTTGGATACGTTGGGACTTAAATAACATAGATAATAATATTTTAATTTTCATTTATATTTCAGGTGAAAAACAAAATAACCGTGTATATTGAATTATTGCTGAAAGCGCTTGCCAATCTTGTCTTTGGGGAACAGCAACAAATGAAATGGTAAGTTATTGATTTCCTTAATTGGACTTTTAATGTTTTTACGAATAGCATTTAATTAGCTGGACTTCTGACCTTTAAAAACGATAACCGTGTCGAACAAAAATACACGTTTTTGTAGCTTTAAAGTGCTTTTAACGCATATACTAATGCTTAGTTAATGTTGATGTTGGTTTAACTTACGGATCGAAGCTTTCTTAATTTTGAATTTTTTATATCTCTTTTGGACGGCATTTTTGTTTAAGGTTTGCTTATAGTAGTTGTGGAGCTCCTGGTTCGCGCCAGTGCGGTTTAAATCCATGATTTGATTTACTCAAAATCGATATTCAATACTTTGAATTAATCTTCCGTAAGCTGGCAGCACTGATCTGACCAGCTTACTCTGGCAACCAGCCCAATGTAAAGTGATTGTCCGATTCAGAATGTCAACCCACTTAATAGTGAAAAGGTGGTGTCTGGCCGTGGCTGGCGATGCGAGCCACATGCAAATGAGAATTATGCAGCGAGCCTGCGGTGCAAGTGCTGGCTTGTACAGCGTTAAGGGGTTGTCAGAGGCAATTTCTTTATGCCATTCTTCGCCATGTATGCCTGCGAGGGCATTAAATAATTTATAAATTGCAAGCAGTTCAGCAAAGAACAAACTTTTGACTCGCCCCGACGTGCATTAATCATTGACACCTACTTAAAAGCTCGCTTTGGGTTCTGACTAAGGGTTAATCAACTTTACGCACTCGCATAATATGACAAAAAGTTTAATTAAAAGCGTAATTAAAGGATGAAGTAAGGGAGCAGAGGGCAATGCTTCAGGGGCTCCAAGGAGCCATGAGCCAGGAGCCAGGCGCCAGGAGCCAATGTCGAGGCGTGCGGCCCGTCAGGCTCGTTGCCATTGCTGCCACGCACATGCTAGCAATTAAAATTAAAATTTTATGCTAAACTAAGTAGCAAGCGCCGTGGCGACTGAACTGAAAGCCACATCCCGAACTCCTGCTTACCACCGATGCTGCACCCTTCGACTTCTGGCTGACTGCTCGAAGTGTTGCTAGCTGTCGTTCTGATACCCTTGTCCACCCCCTTTACACCGTCATCAATGTCGTGGTCGTCAGATTAAATTATTAACCCGCATGTTGGCACTCAATGCCAAAGTTCAGAAGCACTTTAAAAGCGAGTGTGCCCAATAACTAATTCACGAGTGCTCGAACATGCATTACATTTTACGCATGCCACACAACGCACACTTCATAAATATTAATCAAGCATTTGCATTTAATTGCATTATGCGGTGCATTTTCAAAAGTTATATCTCTCCATGTTATTAATAGCCGAGCACACTTAATCAAATATTGCGATATTATTTGTAGCTGGTGTCATCAAGACTAACGAAGCATTCGGCAAAATTTTTCTAGCTTTCCAATTTATGGTTAGAAACAATGCCAACAATTTATGAGGCTTGTATAAATATTCGGAAAGCTTTGATAGATTTAAGCTGTTCAGTTTTGAGCTTCTTAAAATTATTTTTTTTTTCTATTAAGCGATTCTTATAAATTAAAGCTTAACTTAATATTAGCAGTCATGAACTGGTTTAGCTCGTATTAACGCTTTTCCATCCTTTTCTGCCTGTGGAAAATTAAAATGTTTCTGTTCAACTTGAACCGTTATTTCCACTTAGCGAAGAGGATTTACCGCTGTCGGTAAATTACGTTAAAGAGACCTAATTTGCACTTTCAACTTATTAAAAACCCCAATTTTATCCAAAAAGCAAATGCTATATAAGAAGAAACGTATCGTTTTTTAAAGCGAACTTCAGGTGGAGTCGTTGTCAATCGTAGGGTTTTTATTAAGCATATGTCCAGTCTGATCCAGTGTAAGCTTTCTGCCTAAGCCTAAATAGCCAAAATTCGTAATTTATAATTAAATATATATTTTAGTTTAAAAGCTTGCTTTGCTTTGAGCTCATCTTGCTCTTGCCCCCTTGAGGAAAGGTTTACTGGATCCCAGATCTTATAAAATTAAATGTTTGCCTTGAGAGAGAGAGAGAGAGAGTTAAACTAGCGAGCCTTTGGGTCTCAAATTGTGTCTTTGTGAAATATTTATCAAACTTCTATTAAAAATTCTTTGTGTTTGGCACAGGAAACTTAATATATTGTATTTCGTTCTTATACCATTGTCGAGGGTATTTCAATTTTGTCACGAAAATTGTAACACATTGATTGCCAGTTTTTATGTATTCTTGATAATATTATATTTTTGTTACTGTGAATACAATTCGGATTCGTCGTAAACAGACATTTTATAATATGTAGAAGCCACAAGAATTACTTGTCGAACAAAGTGAATAAAAACATATCGGAAATCTTTGCCAAAAGGTGCCAGAGCAACGATCGATCAATAATATGTGAAACTCGAAAGTCTCGGTATAGTAATGTCTGCCACAATTCATATTTACACGCAAGGGTATTAAACCTTCGACCCCACAAAAAAAGGCTGTTCTATCTTGCTTTTGTATCTATTAAAGGCCAGCACGTGGACGATGAGGATTGAGTTGATATCGAAATTGAGCTGGATGTCTGTGCATGCGACACATGCACGAACACATATCAACTTTTTACATCTGCTCACCTAAGAGGCTGCCATTTCGTGTTTGTCCATTTTATTTTGGTCAACTTTTTGCACCACACACACACGCACACACTCCAAACTGACTGTATTCGGCAAAACTGAAACTAATTTTGTTGGTGTTTGTCCAATTTTTTTGTGTGTCCCGCTAAGCTGCCGCTGCCAAATGCCTGCGATCCTTCGGACACTCGTCGCGTATACGACATGTTGTACACAAACAGCGGACATTTTTGTTCTGTCTGTTTTTTTTGTCAGCATCTTGAACTGCCACAACTGGTTGTAGTGGGGCATGTTTTGCTGTTTGCTCCGTCTTTAGCACGAGTTTATTCCATTTTGATGCTGACACATTGTTGTTGTCACTTTTGTAGCTGCTTTTGTTGTTTTGGTTGCTTTTTTGCTTGTTTGGTTTAGCTCTTGTCGCTGTATATTTTTCAAAACTTAATAGATTATTTTTCCCTTTGCTATAACGAAATTTGTTTGTGCTTTTGCTGCTGGAAAATTCGTATATAATGTCTGTCAATCGAACAATTTTTACACTGGTTCACAAGTTATTTACTATTTAAGTAAGTTTGTTGAAAAGAATTGAAAATAATAAAAAATAAAATAATTTTAAATGCTGCTAGACTGAATTTAATTTAATTATATAAATATATAATCAACAAAGCGTATATTATATTATTTTGAACGATTTTTTAGCTAAACCCTGTTGAATTTTTGTATATCTACGTCAGATAAAGTTCTACGATCAAATTATTGATAGTCATCTGCAAAAGAAAGCTAAAGCCCGACCCACCCGTATCATAAAAATCAATATGTTTTGATAGCAGCAGAAATATTTGCGATACTTCTGGAAGAGAGCTTCCAAAAGTGAAGAAAAGTCGGAAAATAAACCTTCGAAATAGTGATTTACGATCGACCTGAACGAGTTTACCTCATGATACAAGAATATATGCGAGTTTGTCTTGCGATAGATCTGCTATAATACCGAAGAGTCATAGACACAAGAATGTGAAGTTTACCGAAAATTCAAATTAGATCCTAAGCTGGTAGATATTTGATTGATTGTTAAGATTGTTTCTTTGTGATTCTGATTACAAAAATTGTAGATTTGATTATCTATTTAATTTCAAAATTAAAATTTATTTTATATTTCAACAGGTCCCTTAAAACATTTTAAATATGTCTACAAAACTATTGGACAAAGAACAAATCTCTTCGTCAAACAAAATAAATGTCCCAAGGGTAAGCATAAAAAGGTACGCTTAGATGTTGCGAGCCTTGTCCTTTTTTACTTGAAATTTTCAATGGATTTTAGCTTCAAAATGGGAACATGGTTAATGGAACTAGAAGGTTAGTGAAATACCTATACAGACCCCTGCTCACTTTAAGTGTTTTTACCTTCATGTTGTTTTTGGCTGTTATAACCCAAATTGACGTCGAATCATTTGTTCTCTACGACATAAAAACTATTAGAACAGGAATTGAAATCTTTTCCCTAATAAATAATATAATATATATGTATATATAATAAATAGTGCATTTAACTGCACTTTCTAAATTGGGGTAAGTTCTGTTCGAACTCGTTCCGCATCGTTGTCTGTATTTATTTCCATTTTTCTCCAAATTCGGCAAACGTGTTTTTCTGCCTTCGTTCCTGTAGTTTCCTGATCAGTTTGCAACATTCTGTTTATTCGAGCGTATTCGACTTGACAGGATTTAATGTTAGATGTGGTTCCTCGCTGACTGAAAAAGTCAGTGATGCGTTTATTTTTTGCAGATTTATTTATTTTTTATTGACTCAGCCAAGTTGTGAACTTTTTTTAGTGTGTGTGTCTGCCCAAAATTAATAGCTAATGAAGCGCATGGAGCACAGGCGATATACCGCAAGACCATAAAAGTCAAGTGTTGGCGATTGCAACGGTAAACTTGGTTTGGGCTGTTGAATGTTTGAGAGTGTGTATGTGTGTGCGTATGTGCCTTCGGCTAAGAGCAGCTGCACGGCTCATTTGCTGCACAAGCTGCAGTTGCCACTTGACTAGTGGCACTTGGCCCGCAGCTAAGCGGGATAACCAGTCAAAAGTTCACAAGAAAATAAAAATCACATAAATTTCATTTTCAATAGCAAAAATTGCAAATGATGTCCATTTGTATACTTTCAATTTACCTTGGGTAAGGACTTTTCCTTTGAACCAAATGTAGTAATATTTTATGGTTTTATTTGCGCGACTTGCAGTTTATAGCCGAGTGTTAACATAAGCGCCAACAGCAAAAAATGCTGTAAGCTGTAAGCAACATTTTTATTTACGGAGCAAAGTCCTTAATGTTGCTTCAGCAGTTTATTGTGATCAAATATTCAAATAACATTTTAAAGAAGTTATTACTTTGGAAGTAGTTCAAGTAGTTCAATGAAACCAAGGTCCTTTTTGTGCAAGGCAATTTAAAAGAAATGTTATGCTGCACTTCATATTGAAATTTTATTTTTGATAAAATTTACTTATATAATTTTTTTAAGAATAGTAGTAACTTAGATGACAGTTGTATAAAAATATTGACAAGCTTTATGGGTAATTGTGCTAAGCTAAATCATTGTGCCCTAAGCTTTAGAATTGGGTTTCATGAAAGGATTCAATAGTTGCTTTATGAAAGAGTATTAAGAATACTCGTATTATTGAATTTATGAATAAGAAAGAATAAGATAAATTCAATTTCAGTTATAGGTTAAGTTTTATTTTCTCAGACTTGCATGTATTTAAGATTAGCATAAACTCAAGAGCATTTCAACTTGGCTCCAAAAAAAAAAACTTCGTCATGTGTTAGTCAAACTTTCAAGCTTGAAATTTTAAGTAAATTTAACTTTATCCGGCAGAAGCATTTGGTACAAGTTAAAGCTTTTAAGTGTTTTATAGGGTTAAGTTATCTTTGAAATCAAATTTTCTAGTTGACTAAGCTCACAGGCCACCACAAAGTAAAGCATCAACTTTACAAAAGGTGCGAAGAGGAAGACAACAGAGCCCATTAAGTGTATGGGATTTTTCAGGCATTGTAAAGAAAACTCACAGCTCTATTGAATTTTCAAATCTGACTAAGCCAAAGGCAAAAATAACAAATATTCTAAAAGGCAGTTTAAGGATAACCGAATCGCAATCACAATCACATCAAAAGGTTTACTAGTCCAAGATTCAATATATACATATTTAAATTTTATTTGGTGTTAATTGGTAATTATCTTAAAAGTATCTTGTTCTTTATATCTGTGTGAATGAAAGCAGTTCAAATTAAATACAGATCAGTGAATAGCCCCAAAATAGCAAATTAGAGACCCCGAAGCTCTTAGCTCTAATTTAGGCACTCTTTTGAAATGATTTTCTCATTACTCGTCTAATTAAACTTTGCGCAAAGCGGAAAAAACAGAAAATGAGCCATTCGAATAGCCTCGTTAACCATCACATTCCCATTTTGATTCCCATTTAATTTCATTGACAAATGAAATGTCAAATCGTTTTACATATCAATGGATTTCGCCGTTTATTCAAATGTTGCCACTTCTAAGGGCGGCTTCTGTTTGGGACTTCCCCTATAGTTGCCAATGCCAAACACTTCTCAGGCATATTTCGTCTTATTGTTGCGCCCATTTTGCGCTTCATTTAGCCCAGCTTGTTGGGTCTGGGTGCGGAAAATATTTAAATGCTGTTTCCGCTTTGACTCCTTTTGCATTTCAGAAAGATGAGGTCGGAGACCTTGGTTGGTGGGTACAACGGTTCCGATGTCATTTGATGTGCGAATATGGGTAAAGCTTGAGACGTTTTATTGATTTTCATTTATGTATGCATAAAAATTGGTGTTTGACGTATATTTTTTATGATCATGTTGCTGTATTTATAACGCATGCGACATGTTGTCGCACCGCCCAGGGGAACATTACGTATATCCCCTTGCCAAACGTGTGTGTGTGTGTTTAAGTGTTGTGCTTTTTAGACAAATTAAATGCGTTAATAATGCATGGCACATAAATAACATTGATAAAGCCACACACTCCATTGCCTGTCAGGAGGACGCGCACCCAACTGACGCTCATAATTTGGCCCGCCTTAACACTTCAAATGTGAACAATCGCATATGGCGTACGCGACGTATGCTTAATTTTTCGCATAATCATGCCAGAGCTATTGAAGGCACACGCACGCATTTACACACACACACACACGTAAACCTGTCAGTTTGGCATTAGAAGTAAGACCAAAGTGTTATTTATGCGCATACGAGTGGAATACCCTGTTGAGAAAAGTGCCCTTTTACCAGATACTCTGCAGTTGGGTCTAAGCTACCCCAACAGGCGGTCGCACTTAAATACCTACTGACAACACGACAAATAGTTGTTTAATATTTAACATTGCCAAAATTCAACATACTAATTTTTTGTGAAATAATGCTGATTCAGAAAATCATTATATAGTTTATAGGGGTCCCACAAACATACAAATTGTGTGATACCCTTTTACACCTTTCTGTGTTTCTTTGCTGTCGCTCCTTCTGCAGATCATAAAAATTAAAATGATTGCCCAAAAACTTAGTCGCTGCATGTGTGAAAGTTTTGTCATTATGCCAAGTAGCGTACGAGGTAACAACGCACTGTCATTAATGGGCTCCCAGTTGTGGGGAAGAACTTTAATGGCCTTGCCATTGGGGCTTTAATTTGCAGCTGCCTGTCGATGGGGCTGAGAATAGTGCGACGCCATTGTGGATATTTAGCTCATCAGAAAGCATATTTTAGTTAATGTATTAAACGCGTTTCAGTTACACCAGACAAAAGGTGTCAAAGCTTTTACGCGTTATTTACAGCAGTTTCTATTCCAACATAGAATATGCCTGTTAATCGAGTGCTGTTAACTAACAGCTACTGTTAAATGAGTGAACTAGCAAAACAGCTGTTGTTTGTTGTTCGCTTGTGCCATGTGCCGTATGAGTGACTCTTTGCTGCCTCTGTTATTTAACAGCAGCATCTGCGACTCAAACTCTGAACTTTACAGTCATAACTGGCAAAGTAGCTAAGTGAAAATGTAATTTGATATGTGGGCTGCTTAAGACTATATAATCATTTCTGTTTGGACAGCTTGTAAGAGCCAATTCAAATCGAAGCATTTTTAAAATATAATATTAATTGCCAGGGGTACTGTCTACAGCAGCTGTGAAAGCCTTGCCAGCTATATAGTTACCCATTGAGAACTGGAAGGTCTAGAGTGCTGTCGTCGTGCTCGTGTCTGATTTATGCTCACACTTGCAAACATTTCCCATTTCCTGTCATAAAATTCACCAAAGCACGCCTCGAAGCTCAAACATTTTGCTATTATAATCGAAACTTTTTATCGGCCCAGCGCGTCGCGTCGCGCTCTTGGCAAAAACTTTTGCATTTCGCACGAGCTCAAAATTGCTTAAAAGGAGGAAGTGTTATCTTTGCTGCGCCGAATATAATATGCCTTATGTTTTTTGCCATTAACTCTCAGGCTTACCTTCCCGCAATTACAAAGTTTTTGTCGTAATGAGGAGCCTGGCGCTTATATTTAATATACAAAACATCCATTCAAAAGCCAATAATTTTATCATATTCCTATGTATATTAATTAAAAATAAAAGAGGATGCTTTAAACTCTTCTATTAAATTTAAGAACCAATCGCAAATTGCCTACAGCTTCCAGATTTCTTGCAATTTTACTTTCATGTTCATTTATGGACCAAAAGAAATTGTTTGGCTGTGAAAGAAAGGAGCTGTCTGTTTATAAAGCACTTACTATATTTATATTTATACTGACTAATATAAACAAAATAACAAGCAAACAGACACAATCAAACGTTACACATATATTGACTCAAGTGTAATGCTCTTTGTCAGGGTATCAAAAAGGAGGAACAGGAAAGGAACGGCGTATGGAAAGTGGAGGCATGTCCCTGTCTGTCCGGCAGCCATTTGGCGCATTAGCGTTGTAGAAATGCTATACATTCGGACATAAACATAACAAAACTTTCTAATTGAAAGCAGCAAACAAAAGAAGACAATTCTCCGAAGGGGAAATGTTGTTGGTACTCAGAGCTATTAGCATGCCCATCGAGAGGCAGCCAATTGATTAGATTAGACGAGCTTTGGGTGTCGCTTGGGCATTGGTTTGCGGCCAGGCAACCAGGTAAGCTCCGTCTGGTAATTACGCTAATTGTTATGACAATAAGCCCAGAACAGCTGCGCGCTTTTCCGAATTTTGCATTCGATGCGATTGGCTATTGGCAAAAACTTTGCTACACAGGCTCCAACGCAATAAAACTCTATAAAACTCGCAGTATGCGAGCAACTTTTATGTGAAAACTTTTAATGAGCATTTCAACAAAAATGTGTAAAATGAGTTTCGACTCTTGCTCGATGCGACTTTTAACTTTTAGAAGCTCCCCCCTCTCTCTCTCTCTTTTTCTCTAGAAAAAATTAACAAAAACATGAATAGTTGGCTAATAATTAATTTAGCATGTGCAATGCCTGTAAGCTGTCTTAACAAAAAATGCAATGTAAATGTCGGGCGACATGTAAAATGAATTTTTAGACATTCGCTGCGGCGACAACAAAAAATAAACCCAAATAGCCCTTTGAGTCAAGGAGGGGATCTGGGTCTAAGTTTGGGTCTGGGGCTGGACCTATTTCTGCCTGGTGCCTGTAGTGTAAACACAATTCAATTAACTCGGTGATTGTTGTCGAGCGGTTGGCCATTGTTGTCGACCCGGCAAGGACGCCAAAATAACTGAAAACTGAAAACGACAAGCCGATGATGAGGATGATGGGGACTAGGATGATGACGATGACGCTGATGGCACATAGCCAATGTCAATGCAGTCGCATATGGAATGAAGGAGAGAGCGTGAGGCAGCTGCCGCTTGTACAACAAAGGAGGGCAGCCTGCAAATGCTGGTGGCATGCAACAAGCTGGCAAATGTTTGAGGCTGCCGCCGGCAACTCATTTGCATTATTAAAATTTTCATTTTGCGCTGCATTTACCCAAAAATAAAGCCACACCTAATTGACTTATCCCAGGACTAAAGCGAAAAATTAAAAATCTAAATATGATAGTAGCAAAAATAGGTTTTCATGTGTTTCCTTCAGTGCCAACCAAAAAAGTAATTAGGATTACAAAATATAATTGTATTCAACTAACTTTTGTGCTTCAAAAGTTTGCAAAACAACACAATTTATGTAAACAAAAGCCCAAAATATTGATATTTTACAATATTACAAATGATATGTTACATGATTAAAAAATTTATATGAAAGCGTGTTATTTTAATTTCGCAGGATTACCTTTAGCAAAATATAGTTAAATTTGATAAGGAATTATGCAATTTCACTATATTATACATGTAACAAAATGTAAATTGCTGTTAGCTTAAAATTCATTCACTTGTTTCTTTTTCGAGAAATACTTTTTGCATTCAACTTAGATTTAGTTTTAAAATTGTTTTTTTGCTTAAACAAACATCCACTTAAGTTCATAAATGTTGGATGTGTTATGGTTGAATATTTATTTGTTATGAATGTAAATATTTTTAAGGAACAGCATCTGCTTATATACGCTTGTAAATATGGCTTAAAGGTGCTCTAATACGAAGGACTTATTTCCAACCATTTGTTTCTATGGGACACATATAATATATAAGTCCGATTTAATAATCGTTGTGGCTAAATCTAATAAGTGATAACTATGGCTAAGAAATCTTAAACTTAAAATAGTTTTTAATACAAGAACTAAATTATCGTTCAATCATTCTTTTGACAGAGAGAGACTAGCTTGCATAGAAACAAACGGGCAGTCGGGCATGGCTATATCGACTCAGCTGTTAAAGCTAATCAAGAATATATATACTCTATGGGTTTGAATATGTTTCCTTTAATGCGTTATACATTCCGTTACTAAATTATAGGTATTCAAATGTATACTTATTTGGAGCATAATAAGAACATAATTCATAGTACCATGACCGTAGTATAATCAACATAGTATTTTAATATACACTGGAAGGCTCTTTAGCACATAAGTTTCCACTTAAAGGTTAAACAACGCCGTATCAAAGAGCTGCCAAAACCAGAGTGCCAAATGGTGCTTGAAAAAAATCATCAAAGCTCTGAACTGTATGGCTAATGATAAATAAAAGGTACGTACAGCGGTATTTGAATACCAAAAGTTAATGGACTAAAGAATGAGAAAAGGGCTAAGAAACGTTGCGGGACGCGCGTTAAAGGCGTTTAGCGTTGCGTTCATTCATCACCTACGTGAATTTTCAAGCAAAGCAGTAGCTGAAGTGTAAATGTCATTGCCAGTCTTCGAGTGCGGAGGAATGGAGGGGTGGGGGGTACGGTGAGGTAGTAGGGGAAGAGGGGAGCAGGACCATATGCTATGTTTTTGTTGTTTGCTTCTAACGAACGCGTGGCTCTTGGTTCCCGCCTGCTGGCTGGTGGCTGCGGTTGGCAACGCACGACTGCCGATGACACTTTTGCTGGAACATCAGCTCCAAGCTCGGAAGGGTAACCGAGTGCAAGGACTGGGGCAGGGACAGGGACAGGGACAAGGACACTGGGAGCGCATACCATGAAGTGTGACTCTGATTCCTGGCCAGGTTGCTGACGTGGCGCCCACAGCAACGTGACTTCTGCCAAGAATAATGACTTAATTTTCCACCACACACATTTTTGGCACTGTCACCCCTGACAGCCGTCTTTTGTTTGCACTTTACGAGACAACATTCTTAAACTTTAAAGGAAATCAATCAAATTCTTGGGCTTTTCTTTTCATGTACAGAACTCATGTTACAGGTTAAATTTGACAATAGTTTGAATTGCTTTTTATATGGATAGCCTCAATGGTATTTTTCGGCTATTTTCTAAATCTTCGAAAATGGATTCAACAATTAATGATTGATGAAAAGGCGTTCTATTTTATATTCTATATTCTATACTAATAGAAACATTCGCACTATCTACTATCTTTTTCCAAAACTGAGGTCTGTCTGTATAGGATTTAATTTGATTTTAAATTTAAGAACATTGTTAGGTTGATTAAATAGCCTATTTGAAGTAGAAGCTTCGATTTCTCTATACTGTAAATTCTGAATCCTTCAGCACATCTGTGTTTTGATGAAATAAATATATTACACACAGTTTATATTTATATAGACCTTGATCCAGGGTATTTATTAGGCGAGCCCTAGAGATTGCTTATTATTTTTATTTTTTGTAGCTATAAATAGCTCTGAAGCAAAATGTTTTTAAAAATTGAATACATATAGCTGCAGACATTTGCTAATGTTGCTGGTCTACTTGAGGGCGATTCACTGTGCGGTTGGATGGTCTCGCCCGATTCTTATTAAATCTTTCAATTTTCTGCCACATCTCGTAGGTACGATTGCTAGATTGTGTATGTGCGTGCCAACTGTGCGTATGATTGATATAAATTTTGCTTTGATGAATGCCCTGCGGAACAGAGTTTTCGGCTTTGTTATTTATAGCCATTTTTGTCGGTTGTTGAGCCAATTTATTTGCTGGTTGCGGCTTGTTAAATGCTTTAAAATGCCAGCTCTATGCCATATCGCAAACACAAAGTAAACTATGCCAACATGAGCGACTGAAGGTCTAGCCGAAACTTTTGTGTACATAAAATACCCAAAAATATGTACGTATGAATGTATGTACGGATGTGTTTGTTTGTGTGCGAATCTAGATGTATTCAAATCAGGCTGCCTTTTTATGGCAAACACATCGCATTTGCATATCTAAATGTTTTTGACCAACAAAACAAAAAAGAACAATTTCATTGGGGTGCCGCACAATATATACTCTCAATTCACAAAAAAAAACACACACACAACTTTTGGTCGATTATTTGTATAGTAGTTGGGGTAGATCCTGCATAATTGTTAAGATCAGGACAAAGCTGTGATAATCTAAACTGGGGCATATGAACAAAGCTACATCCTGATCATAAATAAATATTTTATGTATGTTATCGGAAAAGCCTCCATCAATGCGTTACACTATTTTCTACCAAATATATAATACCCTGTATGAGAGCACAACAAGAGAGAGTGAATATATTATTTACCATGGATAAATGTAAAAAACATTGACACGTTTTGGTCAACGCAGAGACAAAAGAAGCAGCAGCAACAACTAAAAATTGATTATTCTATTTATTTTATTTTAGTTCTCTTCTGCTACTTTGAATTTCTTCTAATAGTACTCATCAATTTTGTCAACATGTGTGTGTCTGTGCGTGAGTGTGTGTAAAAAATAACTACGCAATATATTGTACACTCGAGTTATATTGACTAGCTGATAGGATATATAAATAATGCATAGTCCTGCTCAAATCCTTGGCAAGCACCATTTTATGGGCTGCTTCCTCCATCCCGCCAAACGAAAATGCTTGTTGATTTATTTCTTGTGCATTGCAACTAAATGCATTCTGCATAAATAAAGCCCATTCACACTGGACACTCATTGAGCTGTTATTGGAAGCCAAGTTAAAGTATTTGTGTATAATCCTTACTCAATCATTCATTATTTTAAGAAATAAATGCGCACTGCAATAAGCTTTTCTGTGTATCTTTGTCAAATATGTTTAGACAATAATTCCTTTTTAATTGTATTGCAAACAATTTTCGAGAAGCAGCACAAAGAACTAAACACAGATTTCTGACTAAATATTTAGCAATTTATATTTATATTTTATGGAATTATGTCGTAATTTGAACAATAGCGGTTTTTAATATAATATAGTATATATACTAAGTAATAAATAAACACCGATTTCTGACTAAATATTTAACAATTTATATTTATATATTAAGGAGTTAGTTCGTAATTTAAACAATAGCGATTGATAATATAATATAGTAATCGGGTACACATTCCTAATTTGGTTAACAAAACTTGACAAAAATAAGCTGAAATAGCTTTATTTAGCAAAACCTTCTTATGGTAACTAACATACATATATGATTAGGTAGTCTTATGCGTCCTACTGTTGCATATGTACTGACAGATAGACATTGCTCTATCAACTCGGTTGTTGATGCTGATCAATGATAGAGTCGGAGACGTCTCAATCAATGCGTTAGATTGTGCGGGCGAAAATAATAATATCCCGTAGAAGGGTATACAAAGAAATAATCCAACTATTTTCAATTAGTAGTTTTCGGATAAATCATCGAACATATATATGATATAGACATCTAAATAGCATCATATACGTATATACACATGGTATCTCGTATCGCAAATTATGACTCGTAGATAAATGAAATTCCTACAAATCAATCATTTGACATTTGAAAATTCGAAGTTTAACAAAACAAATATGAGAATATTAATTGGGCTCTAGAGAATTGTTGCAGCTTTTCAGTTATAATCTTGGAATGGACTCTTTCTAAATGAAGATTCGACTCAGTGAATAATTGGTTGCAGCTACGTTCGGAGGGTGTGCAAAAGGAAGGCTCAAATGTAGCATAAAAATGGTGTCCCACCCGAAAAAAAAATGCACTGAGAGTTATGGTAAATAGTAAATGGTGATGTTTATTTTATAAATTCGAAATTCGATGCACTGGGCCTAAATCTAAGTCTTAAGCTAGTTACTAAAATATTATTAGATAGTCTTGCGTGGACGCCGTTGAAGACGTGTGCGTAGCATTTTGTTCTCATCGGCGCACTTGGTGGTTATGGCGGTGCGCACCTCGCGTGGCGTCATCTGCAGACTGTTGGTCATCAGATAGACCAGATCGGCTACCTTGAGTGGGTCCAGCTGCTGCTTGCTGGGCCGTGCGCAGTCCTTGAAGGCGGGCGACGGCTTGCCGGAGAGCGTGTGGAAGGCGAGGGTGGCTCGATCGAAGATTTCGCAAAGCAGCTTGCGGGTTATGGCCGGCCCGGACATGGCCCAGTTGATGCCCTGCAGGCAAGCGCGCGATATCTGTGTGCCATTGGGCCCAATGGTGACCATAGTTGAGCTTGCATCGTGATCGAATTCAATTTGCGGACAAATGCGCTTTGCATTTGGTGTAGATGTAACAGGCTTCTTGAGACGCTTGCGCTTACCGCTGCTCTCGGCGCTGGGCACATACTCCTCATCATCCTCGTCCAGCTCAATGGCATTTTCGTTCTCCTTCTCGTCGTCATCGTCTTCGTTTGTCTTGGGCGTTGATGTGTTGTGCTCGTCGGCGCCGTCGCGAAATAGCTCAAAGTGTGCCGATCTCTGTGCGTGCTCCTGATCCATGGTCTGCACCTTCTCGATCTCGATGGTGAGCAAATCGAGCGCCTTGCGTTTGCTGCGCTCCCAACGCTGCAGCATCTTGAGGCGCGCCTCATTCAGCGCCTGAATGTTGTTCTCCTTGAGCTCACGGCGATCCACTTTGGCCAGCGCTGCGGCCTCGTCCATGACCAACCCCGAGTTGTCAAGAAACTCGAGATCCTCCTCCAAGTTCTCTTCATCCAGCTTGCATTGTGTTTTCAGCAATTTCTCAGCTGCCAGCGTCAGAGTAGCCAAAGTGCTAAGCATTTGCTTGGGCCTGGTGTAGACACCTTCGGATTCCTCTATGCACCGCATGGTCTGCTCGGCAAAGCCTTTGGCGTCGCGCTGCCTTTGGCGCGCCTTCTCATCGTCACTTTCATCCTCCCCGGAGGTGTCATCTGTGCGCAGGCGAGCTATTATCTGCTCCACCTGCTGCTGTGCGGCAGATAGCTGCACTTTTTTTGGGTCGTAGGGCAATATGCTGAGTGCGAACTCCAAACGTTGACGGCGATTGATCTTAGGAGAGAAACAGGTTCAAAATTAATATAGTTATAGCTTAGAGATATTTTGTTGACAGCTCACTTACCATTTTCTCGGTTGCTGTCCAATTGTAGACTGAATGTCTCTTAATAAGCGACGCTCTTTTATACCCTGACCAATACGATAGATTTCGCTTGCAGGTAACTTCCAGAATTATCCAATTTATTGCCTTTTCTCTCGTACAGATGCTTTTCGCACCTACGGGCGATACTTAAACGCGTTGAGCCGCCTGCATTGGATGCACGGTTCGGCGCAAGAAGGATCACCGTCATCGCCAACCCAACCACCGAGTCGCCTACCTGCAGGCGGTTCTTGCCGCAGCTGTTACTGTGACAAGGTAAAAGAGGAACAGTTATGTGATAATGACCTACCTGGTCCTTTTCGCATGAATCGACCCACATACATCGTTTTCGATGAGGTGGATCCTATTGCAGCTTTGGAGGAGAGCTTTGAATTAACCGCAGATTCTGCAACCAAGAACACCGTATTTGTTCAACACAAGGCCACCCAGACAGACGACCGTATCTTATTGTCGCCATCGTTTTTAATGATTAAAGGTGACTCGCTAGATCCAGTTAACAATCCTGCTGGCAAACTTTCTGAGCATTCGGTTGTATGGAAGGACTCTGATAAAGTAAATCATAACAATTCCACAGAGGAGCAATCAAATACACAGGAGGAAAAAGTTAGAAGAGTGACACAAGACGACGGCGATGAAAAAAGGATGCCTCTCTCCGAATTCTATTACACATCGGCGAATTCCAAGCTGCCAATTAAGAAATCAGATACAGCGAAGGGTTCTCAGCGTGCAGGGGCGAGTCTCGATACACCTACAAAATCGCACATATTTGGCTCGCATAAACATTTTGTTGAACACATACGCTTTTTGAAACGACCATTAATAACAGTAAGGTCCGCCAGCAGAAAAAGTGAAAGTGATCGAAGAGAGTCTAAGCCCAAGGAAGAAATGGAAACTTATGAAAAGAAAAGGCCAAGTTACGACAAAGAAACACAATACGAACTATATGAGATGGATGAAAAACCCTGCAGAAGATGTGACATTATACCGATGTTAGGCCACCAACTGAGCAGAATGCGTTTCACAATTGAGCGACTAGAGGCAAAGTTGGTGGAACTACAAAATGACGTCGACGCACTGAAACGTAAGAGAAGGCGAGAGGCTCAGGAGAGTGCTCAAACACATACCTATATTGAGCCCGATAGAAATCAATCGCTAGATAGGTTCGTAGTAATTAAAGCCAGCAGTTTGACTCCTCCAGTCAGGACTCAAAATGGTTTGAAAATTATAAAGATACCCAAGATGCAGCCAGACTCCGAAATCTCCTATATTGATACAACCAATTGCAAAACCAATGTGGCGAAGGAGCCCACCGCTAATAGGAAGCCAACCCATAGCACATCCTGTATACGTGTTTGCGAACAAAATACCAGCGAATTGCTTGGACCTGAGGAATTAAAAGGCATTTGGCTGCCCGACAAAGAAAATTCAATTGACATAAAGCTCCCTGCTAATACCAATACTTCAACAGAGACGTTTACGCCCTACAGTTGGGCTCGGAACAAGCCAACAGCTCAAGAAACCAATTACAATACTCAACTAGAATCCAAGAAACCATTTTTAGTTCAGACTAAGTCTAATACCAATAGTTCGACTGATTCTAAGAAAGCCACTACCTTTAAGCAGTCGCACCAAGGAAACCCGATTATTGTTGTGCATAACTATAAAGCGAAAACGTCGTCTGAGGCCGCCGAGCCTCCGAAAGTCCAGCCGAAATCGGATAATCTGCTGGAAGGCCAACACTCCAGTGTGTGTCAATTCTGCTCGAATAAGGTTCAGCGAGTGTTGGATGATCTAGTTGGTGCGTTGGTCAAGGTGATTGGGGATCGGCCCTATAAAAGTATCTTGCTGTCCATTCTCCTGCGCGCCGACAATGTCTATCATGTTAACGTACAGGTGAGGGAGACAATGCATGTACTCGGCTGCTTGCTGGTCAATCACGCCGCCATAGAGGAGGCCATCAAGCGGGGCATATTCAAAGAGATTCTCACCTACTCTGTGATTGATGTGCGTAATACGATCAAGCCAATCGGTCCTCCAATCGGTATACCATTCGAATTCATTGCAAAGCCACGAAATAATGCACATAACGATACAAAAAAGGATCAATCTACCAACATTGAGGATTTGAGAACCCAGGCGTTTATCACTAAAGTTCTCGGAGTACCAGCAGATAAAATAAGTAAAAACGTCAAATAATTTTTATTTCGGAAGATTCATTCAAGATTCAGCGAATGAATGTCCTAATGTTTTAAGCATTTTTTCAGATTTATAAGAATCATTTTATTCAAATGGACAAAACTTTTAGACAGTACAAAAAATCGTCTGCAATTAACTGGCAAAGATAACTTTAATTCTTATTGAAACAAGCAAATTAATATAAAATCTTTTTTCCAGAAACAAGGAAGTTTGTTTCAGAACATCAAATGACAGATTTTTCTGTATTTTTCTTATTATTGCACAACACACTGACAGACAGACGGACACGACTGTTTCGACTCAGCATAAGAACATCTTGTGGGATATAAGCTGCCTTTTCCATTGTAAGAAGATAACTTATTAAAATAATAAGGGAATTAGCAACCAGTCCCATCCTTCCTCATATCCTACACTATCAGGCTCTACTACCGATTTATGGTTCATTTGGTGCGCACATTTTTATACTCGCTCGTGAAGTGAAAGGAGTATATTGGTTTTGTACCATGTCAATCTAGCTGCCCGTCTAGCCGTCCGGCTGTCTCTTCATAGTTTTAAAGCTAGAATAACCAAATTTGTAAGAGGTACACCCCACTACGAAGTTCTTCTTATTATCATCAGTATGGCTATAGGCTATTAACCGAACTTGTATTAAATAGAGCTGACTATCATTGCCTTCGGCTAGGACAGCATCCAATTTTACGTCTGAGAATCGAGCAGATGGCGTCCTTTTCCAGTTGCCTGAGTGATTGGGACAATGCATCCATGTTGTTAGGGATAGTGAAACGCAGATCGAATGCTTAAAGAATTGGCGAAATCAGCTTTTATGGCCGCTAAGCCACGCAGCTGCTCATCGATCGGTCGACGCACAATTAGGTAAATCCGTGCAACTGGCTGTCATAAATCCGGGACGGGAAAAGGGTGATCTACCTGTCGCTGGTAGGAAAAGGGATCGCCCACAGACGCTTAAAAGCATGCGACGGCGAGCAGCGGGCATCAGTTTGTTGAGAGCAGAGCAACAGAAAGAACCACTCCTAATTACAGTCATGAGCAACATTAGCAACGATAGCGGCTTGGACGACTCGGCGAATTGTGGCGCGGCAGGCAATGCGGGCGCGGCGGCGGCAGCAACGCGTCTGTCCTGGTTCCTAGCCGAGGTGGACGATGGCTCGATGAAGAACGGCAAGCCGAATGGCAAGAAGCGTTTCTGCGTTCTGCACAGCATGGAACTGCTGGAAACGGACGTATCTGACAAGTACATGACGCGCTTTGTTGAGTTCCGCGTCAATGGCATCAAGCTGGAGGCGAAGCTCATATTGGCCGCCGATGAACGCAAGCTGGTAGACGCCGCCCTATTATCCATGAGCAAGCAGCAGCGCGATGAGGAGGACGATGTCCGGCAGCTGCTGGTGCAGTACACCGAAGAGGATGCGGCGGGCAAGCGTTTGGTGCAGAAAATGATCTCGCCCCATCGCGTTGTCTGGCTGAGCACAAAGCCCGAGCTGGGAGGCACGCCGCTGGTCAAACTGAGTCCGGGCTGCATAGGTCATGTGCTGTACGCCTACGAGCAACGGGATTATATGGAGAAGGTGCTGCTGCACTTGAAGGCGCGCTGCTTTGACCACGCTTTCGACGAACATTTGGACGCTGCCCTCGGGCCCATGGACGAGCACACCTGGCTGCTGGTGCAGTATAGCCCCGAGCCGGAAACGGTCGTCTATCAAGTCATACCCTACAGTCAGACGGTGTGGCGCCAGGAGAATCTATTCAAGGACGTCATCGCCTACGTCCAGCTGCCTGGCAGTGAAGTGGTGCTGCAAGCGGTCGTCATAAGCTACGGCCAGGATCAGAAGCAGATGGAGGCCAAGTACGAGCAGCTGCGTCGTTATGCCTTGGATATGGAGTTTCCGCTGCCCGATGAACTGGATCACCAACTGCAGCAGGGTAGCGGCACTGCTGCTCTCTTTGCTCGCACCAGCAGCACACTCTTCCAACGTGCAGAGCAGCGCGACGCCAGCGGGGAGCACAAACAGCTGCGACGCAGCCTCGAACAGATGAGCGAGAAGGCACAGAGCGAGGCAGAGATGATCATCGACGCCTTCGACATGGTCGACAACATCAATAGAAATCTACAGGCGAAAATCGAGATCGCATCCAATTCAGGCGATGACATGCATTAGTTGCTTGGACATGAACGTTGCTTTAGTTAAGATTGCACCGAACCAAGTTCTACAAGTTCCATTATATTCTTATAGTAGTTTTTAGTTATTATAATAAGTTTTCTCAAAATCCTTAAAATATATGACATTAGTAATCTCTATATATAAAACTGTCTGTCCTGACTGACTGACTCAACGACTGACTGACTGACTGATTGTTGACGTACAGTCCAAGCCGTAAGAGCTAGGAAGCTGAAATTTTTACTGTAGTTACCTTGTGTGATGAAGGTGCACCCCACCCCCACCCCCACAAATCTCAAGATTTTCACGAGGTCTTGGGGTTTTTCCTGTTTTGAATGCCAATCGATGGTACTAATCCTCACAAGTATTACAAGGTATATCATTCCATAATTTGGCAATATTTGGCTGGGGTATTAAAAAAAACCGTCAAAAAAGGTTGACTTTACAAACGAATCGTTTTTTGGTCTACAACTCTTTTTAACCCAACGATTTTTAATTTGTCTGAATGCCAATTGATAGTAGGGATCCCTACGAATTTAAAAACGTATAACATTTCAAAATCTGACAGTATTTACCCGGCATATTCAATAAAAATCATCAAAAAAGATCTGATTTTCGAACCGACCCCGAATTTGTGAAAAAACGTGATGTAACCCCTTGGCATTTTGTTGATTTTGGTCAAAATTTAGATTTTCATATATTTGATGCGAATCGAAAGTACTGATCCTTACGAGTCCAAAATGGTATAAAATTCCAAAATCTGACATTATTTGGCCGAGATATTGCAAAAAAACATCAAAACAGGTTGACTTTACAAACGAATCGTTTTTTGGTCAACCCCTTTTTTTAACCCATCGATTTTTAAAATGTTTGAACGCCAATTGATAGTAGGGATCCCTACGAATTTAAAAAGGTATAACATTTCAAAATCTGACAGTATTTACCCGGGATATTTAATAAAAATCATCAGAAAAGTTTTGATTTTCCAGCCGACCCCGAATTTGTGAAAAAACGTGATGTTGATTTCGGTCAAAATTTAGATTTTCATATATTTGATGCGAATCGAAAGTACTGATCCTTACGAGTCCAAAATGGTATAAAATTCCAACATCTGACATTATTTGGCCGAGATATTGCAAAAAAACATCAAAACAGGTTGACTTTACAAACGAATCGTTTTTTGGTCAACCACTTTTTTTAACCCATCGATTTTTAAAATGTTTGAATGCCAATTGATAGTAGGGATCCCTACGAATTTAAAAAGGTATAACATTTCAAAATCTGACAGTATTTACCCGGGATATTCAATAAAAATCATCAGAAAAGTTTTGATTTTCCAACCGACCCCGAATTTGTGAAAAAACGTGATGTAACCCCTTGTCATTTTGTTGATTTTGGTCAAAATTTAGATTTTCATATTTTTGATGCGAATCGAAAGAACTGATCCTTACGAGTCGAAAATGGTATAAAATTCCAAAATCTGACATTATTTGCGGCAACAACTTAATGCATGCCAATTGTCGCGCCTTCATCTAGATACACTTTGGCTAACAACAACAACAACAACAACGGCAACAACGGCAACAACAAACTAACGAGGAGCCAGGGAGGCCATCAGCCAGAGTTGCCATCCAATCTCCGACAAGCCGCAACTCAAATTGAATGGCAAAAACTTCTCTTTTTTTTTTTTGGCTATTGCCACAGCGTCACGTCTTGCCCCCCCTTTGCAACACACACACACACACACACACACACACACACACTCGTGCAGACACTTGCAACACTGCCGCTGGCCACGGCTGTCATTCTGGTAGCGGGCAGAAGCTGCCAGCTCCAAGCTCCAAGTTCCGAGCTCCGAGCTGCCAGACTGTAAATCTGCATGCGCGTCGCGGTGTCAAAACTTTTTAAGCAAAATAATTAAATGTAGAGAAGCGGGCAGCGAACTGCAGCAACAGCAACAACTAACAAGTAAGAGTGCCCAGCTAATCTGTGCTAGACGAGCAGATACCCTGTAAAAAGGCTGGCATACAACCAAACACCTTGCTGTTTTTTTTTCTTTCGATTTGGATCGAAATTTCGATTTTCATTTTTTTAATGCCATTTATTTCTTTTATTAGTTAATTTTTAGATGCTATTCCTTAGCATCTTATAAATAACATTAATTTTTATGTCTTTATACATCGTTCCTTTATATTATTTATTTATTTATTTATATTTATTCTAGTGCCCGGCTTGGGAGATCGATTGGCTGGATCCTGCCAAGTCTCCGGCACTTTCTCCGGCAAAGCCTTCTTGCCAGTTTACTAGGATAAGCAGAAAGACGGGCCATGTAGCTGGTGGACTGCGGTCGTACGAATTCAAAAAGGTATTATTTTCTAATTTGGGTTGAAATTTAGATTTTCATTTTTGTACTGCCAATCGATAGTCCTGATCCTTACGAGTCCAGAGAAGTATATAATGCCATAATCGGACAATATTTGGCCGAAAAAATTGTTTTTGTAAATTAGCAAAGTCATTAATTCGGACGCATTCTTGCGGAATCGGACGAGTCCTATGTCAATCGATTTGTATGCACAAGGTTCATAAACTGGCCACAAACCAACAAGATCATGTTCATGTAGTTTCGGATGCATCAAGGATTTTCTGGTTTTACCGGCTTAATTTTCACCAAGTCCTGGATTCTTAGATGACCCCATAATGTTTTGATGCAGATCGATGCGGATGGTCCTTACGATCCTAACGCACCAAATCTTTTGAAAATCTGAAAGGATATGGCCGAATTATGGCTATTTTTCTAAAAAGGACATGATATCAAAATCGGCGATGGCTCGCCCATTTAAAGGACTATCCGGTTGTCCTTTGGTGAGCAGCCTGTGCTTATCTCGCTAATTCAGAATATACAAAGAAAAGGACGAAAATCGTCCTAAGAGCCGCGATATAAGGACATTTGTTTTGTGTTTTAGCAAGACCATAGCTCAGCCGTATCCTTGTGAATCCTGACGAGTCCTGTGTCAAACAACGCGTATTGATCACAGCTACCAACTGTCCAAAGGACATCAAAATCGTCCTTGTACTTTCGGCGATATGGCTATTTTACTAAAAAGGACATTTTTCAATTAGCCATAACTCGGCCAAATCCTTAAGGATATCGGAAGGATATACCTTGTTGAACTCGTGGAGAGCAGGTCTATCGATTGGCATTCAAAAATTTCCAGAATTCGACAAAAAATTTCACCAAAATTTTTCATAGGGGGTTAGTCGCAAAAGTGGCCAAAATCGAAAAAATCTGGTCTAAATTGGCCATTTGAAGGACTAGCGGGATGTCCTTTGGACAGCAGATAGTGCTCGTCCTCCCATTTAAGAAAATACAACAAAAAGGACGAAAGTCCTTCAAACGGCGAAGTTTTTAGGGCAATTTTTGCAACAGAAAATGGGCCATAACTCGGCCACATCCTGGCGTATCCTGACAAGTCCTGTGGCAAATAAACTGTTTTGACCAGGACTATCAACTGGCCAAAATTCATTAAGATCGTCCTGGTAGTTTTGGAGAAATTTAAGGATTTGTGTTTTCGGGCCATTTCCGTGCGCTCCGGGACTGAAATTTTACAAGTCCAATTTCGGGTCATATGATTCTTAGATGACCCCATATTTTTATGATGCAGATCGATGCAGGGGGTCCATACGATCCTAACGCAGCATGTCCTTTGAAAATCTGCAAGGACATGCCCGAGTTATGGCCTATTTTCCGATTTTATATAAATATTTATATGTTTATAATAAATGTGTTTTTATCTTTTCAGACTAACAAATTAAGGACTACAATGAGCTCTAAGGACCTTCACGACTGACAAAGCACATTTTTACAGGATCGGACATTAATTAAGCCAGATATAGCTATTTTAAGTTCAAATAAGCAACAATTACAATTTAAGCTCAATTTGTCAATTAAAAACAACAATTTTATAAATTGAAACATAAATAAATCAATTTATTCAAAATATAAAACGAAAATCTTGTTTTTTTAATTAAAAATTAAAAATCCGTTGCATACCCGCCAGGGGCGTCTGTTGGCAACCGCTGGCTGCCGAGATTTTTCTTAAAATCTGACAAAATACCAGGCGAACATAAATTCCCAGAAGGTCGACAAAAAATATTTTTAGCTGCCGAAAAATTTCATTGCATACCCAAAAGGGGCGCCCGTCGCAGCCGGCTGGGTCCCAAATTTCCCAAAAGTACCAGGCGAACAGAAATGCCCAGAAGGTCGACAAAAAATATTTTTAGCTACCGAAAAATTTCATTGCATACCCAAAAGGGGCGCCCGTCGCAGCTGGCTGGGTCCCAAATTTCCCAAAAGTACCAGGCGAACAGAAATGCCCAGAAGGTCGACAAAAAATATTTTTAGCTGCCGAAAAATTTCATTGCATACCCAAAAGGGGCGCCCGTCGCAGCCGGCTGGGTCCCAAATTTCCCAAAAGTACCAGGCGAACAGAAATGCCCAGAAGGTCGACGAGTTTTTCGAACAAAAATATTCGTTGCATAGCGTTAAGGGGAAAAATGTAAAAAATTAAAATGAGTACTGTTAAGTAGCAGTTTCTGTAAACTGAGCGCTGTAAGGCCGCTGTAAAACAACCTGTAAGCTGCAGCTGCAGCTGCTGTAAAAGGGCTCCTGAAAAAGAAATCATACATGTTTTTGGACCATTTCAATGCACATTTTGCAGAGATCTGATCCTTTAGGTTCTCAAGGACTATATCAATGGTATGGCATGACCAAGGATATGTTTGTCAACTAGAAACCATCCAGGGGGCGTGGCTGCTGCTGGGGGCGGCTGTAAAACAAAAGCATACATAGTTTTGGACCATGTTCTTGCGTATTTTGCAGGAACTCGGTCCTTTAGGTTCGCTAGGACTATATCCATGATATGGAATAACCAAGGATATATAGGTCAACTAGGTACCATGAGTAGCGATCATTTGCTGATTATATGTTGTCCATGTCCAATCTGCCAAGCCAGGTTTGACTGAAATATATAAAATACAATATTTGTTAATTTAAAATACGTCCGATTTTGAAAAGATAAACATTTAAGAAATATTGATTTTGATGTCAATCGATAGAACTGATCCTTAGGAGTGCAAAATGGTATAAAAATCCAAAATCGTACATTATTTGGCCGAGATATTCCAAAAAATAGGTGGACTTTATAAACGAATCGGTTTTTGGTCAACCACTTTTTTTAAACCATCGATTTTTAAAATGTTTGAATGCCAATTGATAGTAGGGATCCCTACAAATTTAAAAAGGTATAACATTTCAAAATCTGACAGTATTTACCCGAGATATTTAATAAAAATCATCAGAAAAGTTTTGGTTCTCCAACCGACCCCGAATTTGTGAAAAAACGTGATGTAACCCCTTGCCATTTTGTTGATTTTGGTCAAAATCTAGATTTTCATTTTGATGCCAATCGATAGTACTGATCCTTACGAGTCGAAAATGGTATAAAATTCCCAAATCGGACATTATTTGGCCGAGATATTTAAAAAAATCATAAAAACAGGTTATCTTTACAAACGAATCGTTTATTGGTCAACCACTTTTTTTAACCCATCGATTTTTAAAATGTTTGAATGCCAATTGATAGTAGGGATCCCTACAAATTTAAAAAGGTATAATATTTCAAAATCAGACAGATTTTACCCGAGATATTCAATAAAAATCATCAAAAAAGTTTTGATTTTCGGGCCGACCCCGAATTTGAGCAAAAACGTGATGTAACCCCTTGCCATTTTGTTGATTTGGGTAAAAATTTAGATTTTCATTTTTTTGATGCCAATCGATAGTACTGATCCTTACGAGTCGAAAATGGTATAAAATTCCCAAATCGGACATTATTTGGCCGATATATTTAAAAAAATCATAAAAACAGGTTATCTTTACAAACGAATCGTTTATTGGTCAACCACTTTTTTTAACCCATCGATTTTTAAAATGTTTGAATGCCAATTGATAGTAGGGATCCCTACAAATTTAAAAAGGTATAACATTTCAAAATCTGACAGTATTTACCCGAGATATTTAATAAAAATCATCAGAAAAGTTTTGGTTTTCCAACCGACCCCGAATTTGTGAAAAAACGTGATGTAACCCCTTGCCATTTTGTTGATTTTGGTCAAAATTTAGATTTTCATATTTTTGATGCCAATCAAAAGTTCTGATCCTTACGAGTCGAAAATTGTATAAAATTCCAAAATCTGACATTATTTGGCCGAGATATTGCAAAAAAACATCAAAACAGGTTGACTATACAAACGAATCGTTTTTTGGTCAACCACTTTTTTTAACCCATCGATTTTTAAAATGTTTGAATGCCAATTGATAGTAGGGATCCCTACGAATTTAAAAAGGTATAACATTTCAAAATCTGACAGTATTTACCCGAGATATTGAATAAAAATCATCAAAAAAGATCTGATTTTCGAACCGACCCCGAATTAGCGAAAAAAAACGTGATGTAAACCCTTGCCATTTTGTTGATTTTGGTCAAAATTTAGATTTTCATATTTTTGATGCCAATCAAAAGTTCTGATCCTTACGAGTCAAAAATGGTATAAAATTCCCAAATCTGACATTATTTGGCCGAGATATTACCTAAAATCATCAAAAAAGGTTGACTTTACAAACGAATCGTTTTTTGGTCAACCACTTTTTTTAACCCATCGATTTTTAAAATGTTTGAATGCCAATTGATAGTAGGGATTCCCTACAAATTTAAAAAGGTATAACATTTCAAAATCTGACAGTATTTACCCGAGATATTTAATAAAAATCATCAGAAAAGTTTTGGTTTTCCAACCGACCCCGAATTTGTGAAAAAACGTGATGTAACCCCTTGCCATTTTGTTGATTTTGGTCAAAATCTAGATTTTCATTTTTTTGATGCCAATCGAAAGTACTGATCCTTACGAGTCGAAAATGGTATAAAATTCCCAAATCGGACATTACTTGGCTGAGATATTACAAAAAATCATCAAAAAAGGTTGACTTTACAAACGAATCGGTTTTTGGCCAACCACTTTTTTTAACCCATCGATTTTTGAAATATTTGAATGCAGATTGATAGTAGGGATCCCTACGAATTCAAAAAGGTATAACATTTCAAAATCAGACAGATTTTACCCGAGATATTCAATAAAAATCATCAAAAAAGTTTTGATTTTTGGGCCGACCCCGAATTTGAGCAAAAACGTGATGTAACCCCTTGCCATTTTGTTGATTTGGGTAAAAATTTAGATTTTCATTTTTTTGATGCCAATCGATAGTACTGATCCTTACGAGTCGAAAATGGTATAAAATTCCCAAATCGGACATTATTTGGCCGAGATATTTAAAAAAATCATAAAAACAGGTTATCTTTACAAACGAATCGTTTTTTGGTCAACCACTTTTTTTAACCCATCGATTTTTAAAATGTTTGAATGCCAATTGATAGTAGGGATCCCTACAAATTTAAAAAGGTATAACATTTCAAAATCTGACAGTATTTACCCGAGATATTTAATAAAAATCATCAGAAAAGTTTTGGTTTTCCAACCGACCCCGAATTTGTGAAAAAACGTGATGTAACCCCTTGCCATTTTGTTGATTTTGGTCAAAATTTAGATTTTCATATTTTTGATGCGAATCGAAAGTACTGATCCTTACGAGTCGAAAATGGTATAAAATTCCAAAATCTGACATTATTTGGCCGAGATATTTAAAAAAATCATAAAAAAAGGTTGACTTTACAAACGAATCGGTTTTTGGCCAACCACTTTTTTTAACCCATCGATTTTTGAAATATTTGAATGCAGATTGATAGTAGGGATCCCTACGAATTCAAAAAGGTATAACATTTCAAAATCAGACAGATTTTACCCGAGATATTCAATAAAAATCATTAAAAAAGTTTTGATTTTCGGGCCGACCCCGAATTTGAGCAAAAACGTGATGTAACCCCTTGCCATTTTGTTGATTTGGGTTAAAATTTAGATTTTCATTTTTTGATGCCAATCGATAGTACTGATCCTTACGATTCGAAAATGGTATAAAATTCCCAAATCGGACATTATTTGGCCGAGATATTACAAAAAATCATCAAAAAAGGTTGACTTTACAAACGAATCGGTTTTTGGCCAACCACTTTTTTTAACCGATCGATTTTTAAAATATTTGAATGCAGATTGATAGTAGGGATCCCTACGAATTCAAAAAGGTATAACATTTCAAAATTCAGACAGATTTTACCCGAGATATTTAATAAAAATCATCAGAAAAGTTTTGGTTTTCCAACCGACCCCGAATTTGTGAAAAAACGTGATGTAACCCCTTGCCATTTTGTTGATTTTGGTCAAAATTTAGATTTTCATATTTTTGATGCGAATCGAAAGTACTGATCCTTACGAGTCGAAAATGGTATAAAATTCCAAAATCTGACATTATTTGGCCGAGATATTTAAAAAAATCATAAAAACAGGTTATCTTTACAAACGAATCGTTTATTGGTCAACCACTTTTTTTAACCCATCGATTTTTAAAATGTTTGAATGCCAATTGATAGTAGGGATCCCTACGAATTCAAAAAGGTATAACATTTCAAAATCAGACAGATTTTACCCGAGATATTCAATAAAAATCATCAAAAAAGTTTTGATTTTCGGGCCGACCCCGAAGTTGAGCAAAAACGTGATGTAACCCCTTGCCATTTTGTTGATTTGGGTAAAAATTTAGATTTTCATTTTTTTGATGCCAATCGATAATACTGATCCTTACGAGTCGAAAATGGTATAAAATTCCCAAATCGGACATTATTTGGCTGAGATATTACAAAAAATCATCAAAAAAGGTTGACTTTACAAACGAATCGTTTTTTGGTCAACCACTTTTTTTAACCCATCGATTTTTAAAATGTTTGAATGCAGATTGATAGTAGGGATCCCTACGAATTCAAAAAGGTATAACATTTCAAAATCAGACAGATTTTACCCGAGATATTCAATAAAAATCATCAAAAAAGTTTTGATTTTCGGGCCGACCCTGAAGTTGAGCAAAAACGTGATGTAACCCCTTGCCATTTTGTTGATTTGGGTAAAAATTTAGATTTTCATTTTTTTGATGCGAATCGATAATACTGATCCTTACGAGTCAAAAATGGTATAAAATTCCCAAATCGGACATTATTTGGCTGAGATATTACAAAAAATCATCAAAAAAGGTTGACTTTACAAACGAATCGGTTTTTGGCCAACCACTTTTTTTAACCCATCGATTTTTGAAATATTTGAATGCAGATTGATAGTAGGGATCCCTACGAATTTAAAAAGGTATAACATTTCAAAATCAGACAGATTTTACCCGAGATATTCAATGAAAATCATCAAAAAAGTTTTGATTTTCGGGCCGACCCCGAATTTGAGCAAAAACGTGATGTAACCCCTTGCCATTTTGTTGATTTGGGTAAAAATTTAGATTTTCATTTTTTTGATGCCAATCGATAGTACTGATCCTTACGAGTCGAAAATGGTATAAAATTCCCAAATCGGACATTATTTGGCCGAGATATTACAAAAAATCATCAAAAAAGGTTGACTTTACAAACGAATCGGTTTTTGGCCAACCACTTTTTTTAACCCATCGATTTTTGAAATATTTGAATGCAGATTGATAGTAGGGATCCCTACGAATTTAAAAAGGTATAACATTTCAAAATCAGACAGATTTTACCCGAGATATTCAATGAAAATCATCAAAAAAGTTTTGATTTTCGGGCCGACCCCGAATTTGAGCAAAAACGTGATGTAACCCCTTGCCATTTTGTTGATTTGGGCAAAAATTTAGATTTTCATTTTTTTGATGCCAATCGATAGTACTGATCCTTACGAGTCGAAAATGGTATAAAATTCCCAAATCGGACATTATTTGGCCGAGATATTTAAAAAAATCATAAAAACAGGTTATCTTTACAAACGAATCGTTTTTTGGTCAACCACTTTTTTTAACCTATCGATTTTTAAAATGTTTGAATGCCAATTGATAGTAGGGATCCCTACAAATTTAAAAAGGTATAACATTTCAAAATCTGACAGTATTTACCCGAGATATTTAATAAAAATCATCAGAAAAGTTTTGGTTTTCCAACCGACCCCGAATTTGTGAAAAAACGTGATGTAACCCCTTGCCATTTTGTTGATTTTGGTCAAAATTTAGATTTTCATATTTTTGATGCGAATCGAAAGTACTGATCCTTACGAGTCGAAAATGGTATAAAATTCCAAAATCTGACATTATTTGGCCGAGATATTTAAAAAAAATCATAAAAACAGGTTATCTTTACAAACGAATCGTTTTTTGGTCAACCACTTTTTTTAACCTATCGATTTTTGAAATATTTGAATGCTGATTGATAGTAGGGATCCCTACGAATTCAAAAAGGTATAACATTTCAAAATCAGACAGATTTTACCCGAGATATTCAATAAAAATCATCAAAAAAGTTTTGATTTTCGGGCCGACCCCGAAGTTGAGCAAAAACGTGATGTAACCCCTTGCCATTTTGTTGATTTGGGTTAAAATTTAGATTTTCATTTTTTTGATGCCAATCGATAATACTGATCCTTACGAGTCGAAAATGGTATAAAATTCCCAAATCGGACATTATTTGGCCGAGATATTACAAAAAATCATCAAAAAAGGTTGACTTTACAAACGAATCGGTTTTTGGCCAACCACTTTTTTTAACCGATCGATTTTTAAAATATTTGAATGCAGATTGATAGTAGGGATCCCTACGAATTCAAAAAGGTATAACATTTCAAAATCAGACAGATTTTACCCGAGATATTCAATAAAAATCATCAAAAAAGTTTTGATTTTCGGGCCGACCCCGAAGTTGAGCAAAAACGTGATGTAACCCCTTGCCATTTTGTTGATTTGGGTTAAAATTTAGATTTTCATTTTTTTGATGCCAATCGAAAGTACTGATCCTTACGAGTCGAAAATGGTATAAAATTCCCAAATCGGACATTATTTGGCTGAGATATTACAAAAAATCATCAAAAAAGGTTGACTTTACAAACGAATCGGTTTTTGGCCAACCACTTTTTTTAACCCATCGATTTTTGAAATATTTGAATGCAGATTGATAGTAGGGATCCCTACGAATTCAAAAAGGTATAACATTTCAAAATCAGACAGATTTTACGCGAGATATTCAATAAAAATCATCAAAAAAGTTTTGATTTTCGGGCCGACCCCGAAGTTGAGCAAAAACGTGATGTAACCCCTTGCCATTTTGTTGATTTGGGTTAAAATTTAGATTTTCATTTTTTTGATGCCAATCGAAAGTACTGATCCTTACGAGTCGAAAATGGTATAAAATTCCCAAATCGGACATTACTTGGCTGAGATATTACAAAAAATCATCAAAAAAGGTTGACTTTACAAACGAATCGGTTTTTGGCCAACCACTTTTTTTAACCCATCGATTTTTGAAATATTTGAATGCAGATTGATAGTAGGGATCCCTACGAATTCAAAAAGGTATAACATTTCAAAATTCAGACAGATTTTACCCGAGATATTCAATAAAAATCATCAAAAAAGTTTTGATTTTCGGGCCGACCCCGAATTTGAGCAAAAACGTGATGTAACCCCTTGCCATTTTGTTGATTTTGGTAAAAATTTAGATTTTCATTTTTTTGATGCCAATCGATAGTACTGATCCTTACGAGTCGAAAATGGTATAAAATTCCCAAATCGGACATTATTTGGCCGAGATATTACAAAAAATCATCAAAAAAGGTTGACTTTACAAACGAATCGGTTTTTGGCCAACCACTTTTTTTAACCCATCGATTTTTGAAATATTTGAATGCAGATTGATAGTAGGGATCCCTACGAATTCAAAAAGGTATAACATTTCAAAATTCAGACAGATTTTACCCGAGATATTCAATGAAAATCATCAAAAAAGTTTTGATTTTCGGGCCGACCCCGAATTTGAGCAAAAACGTGATGTAACCCCTTGCCATTTTGTTGATTTTGGTCAAAATTTAGATTTTCATATTTTTGATGCGAATCGAAAGTACTGATCCTTACGAGTCGAAAATGGTATAAAATTCCAAAATCTGACATTATTTGGCCGAGATATTTAAAAAAAATCATAAAAACAGGTTATCTTTACAAACGAATCGTTTTTTGGTCAACCACTTTTTTTAACCTATCGATTTTTGAAATGTTTGAATGCAGATTGATAGTAGGGATCCCTACGAATTCAAAAAGGTATAACATTTCAAAATCAGACAGATTTTACCCGAGATATTCAATAAAAATCATCAAAAAAGTTTTGATTTTCGGGCCGACCCCGAAGTTGAGCAAAAACGTGATGTAACCCCTTGCCATTTTGTTGATTTGGGTTAAAATTTAGATTTTCATTTTTTTGATGCCAATCGATAATACTGATCCTTACGAGTCGAAAATGGTATAAAATTCCCAAATCGGACATTATTTGGCCGAGATATTACAAAAAATCATCAAAAAAGGTTGACTTTACAAACGAATCGGTTTTTGGCCAACCACTTTTTTTAACCCATCGATTTTTAAAATATTTGAATGCAGATTGATAGTAGGGATCCCTACGAATTCAAAAAGGTATAACATTTCAAAATCAGACAGATTTTACCCGAGATATTCAATAAAAATCATCAAAAAAGTTTTGATTTTCGGGCCGACCCCGAAGTTGAGCAAAAACGTGATGTAACCCCTTGCCATTTTGTTGATTTGGGTTAAAATTTAGATTTTCATTTTTTTGATGCCAATCGAAAGTACTGATCCTTACGAGTCGAAAATGGTATAAAATTCCCAAATCGGACATTATTTGGCTGAGATATTACAAAAAATCATCAAAAAAGGTTGACTTTACAAACGAATCGGTTTTTGGCCAACCACTTTTTTTAACCCATCGATTTTTGAAATATTTGAATGCAGATTGATAGTAGGGATCCCTACGAATTCAAAAAGGTATAACATTTCAAAATCAGACAGATTTTACCCGAGATATTCAATAAAAATCATCAAAAAAGTTTTGATTTTCGGGCCGACCCCGAAGTTGAGCAAAAACGTGATGTAACCCCTTGCCATTTTGTTGATTTGGGTTAAAATTTAGATTTTCATTTTTTTGATGCCAATCGAAAGTACTGATCCTTACGAGTCGAAAATGGTATAAAATTCCCAAATCGGACATTACTTGGCTGAGATATTACAAAAAATCATCAAAAAAGGTTGACTTTACAAACGAATCGGTTTTTGGCCAACCACTTTTTTTAACCCATCGATTTTTGAAATATTTGAATGCAGATTGATAGTAGGGATCCCTACGAATTCAAAAAGGTATAACATTTCAAAATCAGACAGATTTTACCCGAGATATTCAATAAAAATCATCAAAAAAGTTTTGATTTTTGGGCCGACCCCGAATTTGAGCAAAAACGTGATGTAACCCCTTGCCATTTTGTTGATTTGGGTAAAAATTTAGATTTTCATTTTTTTGATGCCAATCGATAGTACTGATCCTTACGAGTCGAAAATGGTATAAAATTCCCAAATCGGACATTATTTGGCCGAGATATTTAAAAAAATCATAAAAACAGGTTATCTTTACAAACGAATCGTTTTTTGGTCAACCACTTTTTTTAACCCATCGATTTTTAAAATGTTTGAATGCCAATTGATAGTAGGGATCCCTACAAATTTAAAAAGGTATAACATTTCAAAATCTGACAGTATTTACCCGAGATATTTAATAAAAATCATCAGAAAAGTTTTGGTTTTCCAACCGACCCCGAATTTGTGAAAAAACGTGATGTAACCCCTTGCCATTTTGTTGATTTTGGTCAAAATTTAGATTTTCATATTTTTGATGCGAATCGAAAGTACTGATCCTTACGAGTCGAAAATGGTATAAAATTCCAAAATCTGACATTATTTGGCCGAGATATTTAAAAAAATCATAAAAACAGGTTATCTTTACAAACGAATCGTTTTTTGGTCAACCACTTTTTTTTAACCTATCGATTTTTGAAATGTTTGAATGCAGATTGATAGTAGGGATCCCTACGAATTCAAAAAGGTATAACATTTCAAAATCAGACAGATTTTACCCGAGATATTCAATAAAAATCATCAAAAAAGTTTTGATTTTCGGGCCGACCCCGAATTTGAGCAAAAACGTGATGTAACCCCTTGCCATTTTGTTGATTTGGGTAAAAATTTAGATTTTCATTTTTTTGATGCCAATCGATAGTACTGATCCTTACGAGTCGAAAATGGTATAAAATTCCCAAATCGGACATTATTTGGCCGAGATATTACAAAAAATCATCAAAAAAGGTTGACTTTACAAACGAATCGGTTTTTGGCCAACCACTTTTTTTAACCCATCGATTTTTGAAATATTTGAATGCAGATTGATAGTAGGGATCCCTACGAATTCAAAAAGGTATAACATTTCAAAATTCAGACAGATTTTACCCGAGATATTCAATGAAAATCGTCAAAAAAGTTTTGATTTTCGGGCCGACCCCGAATTTGAGCAAAAACGTGATGTAACCCCTTGCCATTTTGTTGATTTGGGTAAAAATTTAGATTTTCATTTTTTTGATGCCAATCGATAGTACTGATCCTTACGAGTCGAAAATGGTATAAAATTCCCAAATCGGACATTATTTGGCCGAGATATTACAAAAAATCATCAAAAAAGGTTGACTTTACAAACGAATCGGTTTTTGGCCAACCACTTTTTTTAACCCATCGATTTTTGAAATATTTGAATGCAGATTGATAGTAGGGATCCCTACAAATTTAAAAAGGTATAACATTTCAAAATTCAGACAGATTTTACCCGAGATATTCAATGAAAATCATCAAAAAAGTTTTGATTTTCGGGCCGACCCCGAATTTGAGCAAAAACGTGATGTAACCCCTTGCCATTTTGTTGATTGGGGTAAAAATTTAGATTTTCATTTTTTTGATGCCAATCGAAAGTACTGATCCTTACGAGTCGAAAATGGTATAAAATTCCCAAATCGGACATTATTTGGCTGAGATATTACAAAAAATCATCAAAAAAGGTTGACTTTACAAACGAATCGGTTTTTGGCCAACCACTTTTTTTAACCCATCGATTTTTGAAATATTTGAATGCAGATTGATAGTAGGGATCCCTACGAATTTAAAAAGGTATAACATTTCAAAATCAGACAGATTTTACCCGAGATATTCAATAAAAATCATCAATAAAGTTTTGATTTTCGGGCCGACCCCGAATTTGAGCAAAAACGTGATGTAACCCCTTGCCATTTTGTTGATTTGGGTAAAAATTTAGATTTTCATTTTTTTGATGCCAATCGATAGTACTGATCCTTACGAGTCGAAAATGGTATAAAATTCCCAAATCGGACATTATTTGGCCGAGATATTACAAAAAATCATCAAAAAAGGTTGACTTTACAAACGATGCGGTTTTTGGCCAACCACTTTTTTTAACCTATCGATTTTTGAAATATTTGAATGCAGATTGATAGTAGGGATCCCTACGAATTCAAAAAGGTATAACATTTCAAAGTCAGACAGTATTTACCCGAGATATTTAATAAAAATCATCAGAAAAGTTTTGGTTTTCCAACCGACCCCGAATTTGTGAAAAAACGTGATGTAACCCCTTGCCATTTTGTTGATTTTGGTCAAAATTTAGATTTTCATATTTTTGATGCGAATCGAAAGTACTGATCCTTACGAGTCGAAAATGGTATAAAATTCCAAAATCTGACATTATTTGGCCGAGATATTTAAAAAAAATCATAAAAACAGGTTATCTTTACAAACGAATCGTTTTTTGGTCAACCACTTTTTTTAACCTATCGATTTTTGAAATGTTTGAATGCAGATTGATAGTAGGGATCCCTACGAATTCAAAAAGGTATAACATTTCAAAATCAGACAGATTTTACCCGAGATATTCAATAAAAATCATCAAAAAAGTTTTGATTTTCGGGCCGACCCCGAAGTTGAGCAAAAACGTGATGTAACCCCTTGCCATTTTGTTGATTTGGGTTAAAATTTAGATTTTCATTTTTTTGATGCCAATCGATAATACTGATCCTTACGAGTCGAAAATGGTATAAAATTCCCAAATCGGACATTATTTGGCCGAGATATTACAAAAAATCATCAAAAAAGGTTGACTTTACAAACGAATCGGTTTTTGGCCAACCACTTTTTTTAACCGATCGATTTTTAAAATATTTGAATGCAGATTGATAGTAGGGATCCCTACGAATTCAAAAAGGTATAACATTTCAAAATCAGACAGATTTTACCCGAGATATTCAATGAAAATCATCAAAAAAGTTTTGATTTTCGGGCCGACCCCGAATTTGAGCAAAAACGTGATGTAACCCCTTGCCATTTTGTTGATTGGGGTAAAAATTTAGATTTTCATTTTTTTGATGCCAATCGATAGTACTGATCCTTACGAGTCGAAAATGGTATAAAATTCCCAAATCGGACATTATTTGGCCGAGATATTACAAAAAATCATCAAAAAGGTTGACTTTACAAACGATGCGGTTTTTGGCCAACCACTTTTTTTAACCTATCGATTTTTGAAATATTTGAATGCAGATTGATAGTAGGGATCCCTACGAATTCAAAAAGGTATAACATTTCAAAGTCAGACAGTATTTACCCGAGATATTTAATAAAAATCATCAGAAAAGTTTTGGTTTTCCAACCGACCCCGAATTTGTGAAAAAACGTGATGTAACCCCTTGCCATTTTGTTGATTTTGGTCAAAATTTAGATTTTCATATTTTTGATGCGAATCGAAAGTACTGATCCTTACGAGTCGAAAATGGTATAAAATTCCAAAATCTGACATTATTTGGCCGAGATATTTAAAAAAAATCATAAAAACAGGTTATCTTTACAAACGAATCGTTTTTTGGTCAACCACTTTTTTTAACCTATCGATTTTTGAAATGTTTGAATGCAGATTGATAGTAGGGATCCCTACGAATTCAAAAAGGTATAACATTTCAAAAATCAGACAGATTTTACCCGAGATATTCAATAAAAATCATCAAAAAAGTTTTGATTTTCGGGCCGACCCCGAAGTTGAGCAAAAACGTGATGTAACCCCTTGCCATTTTGTTGATTTGGGTTAAAATTTAGATTTTCATTTTTTTGATGCCAATCGATAATACTGATCCTTACGAGTCGAAAATGGTATAAAATTCCCAAATCGGACATTATTTGGCCGAGATATTACAAAAAATCATCAAAAAAGGTTGACTTTACAAACGAATCGGTTTTTGGCCAACCACTTTTTTTAACCGATCGATTTTTAAAATATTTGAATGCAGATTGATAGTAGGGATCCCTACGAATTCAAAAAGGTATAACATTTCAAAATCAGACAGATTTTACCCGAGATATTCAATAAAAATCATCAAAAAAGTTTTGATTTTCGGGCCGACCCCGAAGTTGAGCAAAAACGTGATGTAACCCCTTGCCATTTTGTTGATTTGGGTTAAAATTTAGATTTTCATTTTTTTGATGCCAATCGAAAGTACTGATCCTTACGAGTCGAAAATGGTATAAAATTCCCAAATCGGACATTACTTGGCTGAGATATTACAAAAAATCATCAAAAAAGGTTGACTTTACAAACGAATCGGTTTTTGGCCAACCACTTTTTTTAACCCATCGATTTTTGAAATATTTGAATGCAGATTGATAGTAGGGATCCCTACGAATTCAAAAAGGTATAACATTTCAAAATTCAGACAGATTTTACCCGAGATATTCAATGAAAATCATCAAAAAAAGTTTTGATTTTCGGGCCGACCCCGAATTTGAGCAAAAACGTGATGTAACCCCTTGCCATTTTGTTGATTGGGGTAAAAATTTAGATTTTCATTTTTTTGATGCCAATCGAAAGTACTGATCCTTACGAGTCGAAAATGGTATAAAATTCCCAAATCGGACATTATTTGGCTGAGATATTACAAAAAATCATCAAAAAAGGTTGACTTTACAAACGAATCGGTTTTTGGCCAACCACTTTTTTAACCCATCGATTTTTGAAATATTTGAATGCAGATTGATAGTAGGGATCCCTACGAATTTAAAAAGGTATAACATTTCAAAATCAGACAGATTTTACCCGAGATATTCAATAAAAATCATCAATAAAGTTTTGATTTTCGGGCCGACCCCGAATTTGAGCAAAAACGTGATGTAACCCCTTGCCATTTTGTTGATTTGGGTAAAAATTTAGATTTTCATTTTTTTTGATGCCAATCGAAAGTACTGATCCTTACGAGTCGAAAATGGTATGAAATTCCCAAATCGGACATTATTTGGCTGAGATATTACAAAAAATCATCAAAAAAGGTTGACTTTACAAACGATGCGGTTTTTGGCCAACCACTTTTTTTAACCTATCGATTTTTGAAATATTTGAATGCAGATTGATAGTAGGGATCCCTACGAATTCAAAAAGGTATAACATTTCAAAGTCAGACAGATTTTACCCGAGATATTCAATAAAAATCATCAGAAAAGTTTTGATTTTCGGGCCGACCCCGAATTTGAGCAAAAACGTGATGTAACCCCTTGCCATTTTGTTGATTTGGGTAAAAATTTAGATTTTCATTTTTTTGATGCCAATCGATAGTACTGATCCTTACGAGTCGAAAATGGTATAAAATTCCCAAATCGGACATTATTTGGCCGAGATATTACAAAAAATCATCAAAAAAGGTTGACTTTACAAACGAATCGGTTTTTGGCCAACCACTTTTTTTAACCCATCGATTTTTGAAATATTTGAATGCAGATTGATAGTAGGGATCCCTACGAATTCAAAATGGTATAACATATCAAAGTCAGACAGATTTTACCCGAGATACTCAATAAAAATCATCAAAAAAGTTTTGATTTTCGGGCCGACCCCGAATTTGAGAAAAAACGTGATGTAACCCCTTGCCATTTTGTTGATTTGGGTAAAAATTTAGATTTTCATTTTTTTGATGCCAATCGAAAGTACTGATCCTTACGAGTCGAAAATGGTATAAAATTCCAAAATCTGACATTATTTGGCCGAGATATTACAAAAAATCATCAAAAAAGGTTGACTTTACAAACGAATCGGTTTTTGGCCAACCACTTTTTTTAACCGATCGATTTTTAAAATATTTGAATGCAGATTGATAGTAGGGATCCCTACGAATTCAAAAAGGTATAACATTTCAAAATCAGACCGATTTTACCCGAGATATTCAAAAAAAATCATCAAAAAAGTTTTGATTTTCGGGCCGACCCCGAAGTTGAGCAAAAACGTGATGTAACCCCTTGCCATTTTGTTGATTTGGGTTAAAATTTAGATTTTCATTTTTTTGATGCCAATCGAAAGTACTGATCCTTACGAGTCGAAAATGGTATAAAATTCCCAAATCGGACATTACTTGGCTGAGATATTACAAAAAATCATCAAAAAAGGTTGACTTTACAAACGAATCGGTTTTTGGCCAACCACTTTTTTTAACCCATCGATTTTTGAAATATTTGAATGCAGATTGATAGTAGGGATCCCTACGAATTTAAAAAGGTATAACATTTCAAAATCAGACAGATTTTACCCGAGATATTCAATGAAAATCATCAAAAAAGTTTTGATTTTCGGGCCGACCCCGAATTTGAGCAAAAACGTGATGTAACCCCTTGCCATTTTGTTGATTTGGGTAAAAATTTAGATTTTCATTTTTTTGATGCCAATCGATAGTACTGATCCTTACGAGTCGAAAATGGTATAAAATTCCCAAATCGGACATTATTTGGCCGAGATATTACAAAAAATCATCAAAAAAGGTTGACTTTACAAACGAATCGGTTTTTGGCCAACCACTTTTTTTAACCCATCGATTTTTGAAATATTTGAATGCAGATTGATAGTAGGGATCCCTACGAATTCAAAATGGTATAACATATCAAAGTCAGACAGATTTTACCCGAGATACTCAATAAAAATCATCAAAAAAGTTTTGATTTTCGGGCCGACCCCGAATTTGAGAAAAAACGTGATGTAACCCCTTGCCATTTTGTTGATTTGGGTAAAAATTTAGATTTTCATTTTTTTGATGCCAATCGAAAGTACTGATCCTTACGAGTCGAAAATGGTATAAAATTCCAAAATCTGACATTATTTGGCCGAGATATTACAAAAAATCATCAAAAAAGGTTGACTTTACAAACGAATCGGTTTTTGGCCAACCACTTTTTTTAACCCATCGATTTTTAAAATATTTGAATGCAGATTAATAGTAGGGATCCCTACGAATTCAAAAAGGTATAACATTTCAAAATCAGACAGATTTTACCCGAGATATTCAATAAAAATCATCAAAAATGTTTTGATTTTCGGGCCGACCCCGAATTTGAGCAAAAACGTGATGTAACCCCTTGCCATTTTGTTGATTTGGGTAAAAATTTAGATTTTCATTTTTTTTGATGCCAATCGAAAGTACTGATCCTTACGAGTCGAAAATGGTATGAAATTGCCAAATCGGACATTATTTGGCTGAGATATTACAAAAAATCATCAAAAAAGGTTGACTTTACAAACGATGCGGTTTTTGGCCAACCACTTTTTTTAACCTATCGATTTTTGAAATATTTGAATGCAGATTGATAGTAGGGATCCCTACGAATTCAAAAAGGTATAACATTTCAAAGTCAGACAGATTTTACCCGAGATATTCAATAAAAATCATCAGAAAAGTTTTGATTTTCGGGCCGACCCCGAATTTGAGCAAAAACGTGATGTAACCCCTTGCCATTTTGTTGATTTGGGTAAAAATTTAGATTTTCATTTTTTTGATGCCAATCGATAGTACTGATCCTTACGAGTCGAAAATGGTATAAAATTCCCAAATCGGACATTATTTGGCCGAGATATTACAAAAAATCATCAAAAAAGGTTGACTTTACAAACGAATCGGTTTTTGGCCAACCACTTTTTTTAACCCATCGATTTTTGAAATATTTGAATGCAGATTGATAGTAGGGATCCCTACGAATTCAAAATGGTATAACATATCAAAGTCAGACAGATTTTACCCGAGATACTCAATAAAAATCATCAAAAAAGTTTTGATTTTCGGGCCGACCCCGAATTTGAGAAAAAACGTGATGTAACCCCTTGCCATTTTGTTGATTTGGGTAAAAATTTAGATTTTCATTTTTTTGATGCCAATCGAAAGTACTGATCCTTACGAGTCGAAAATGGTATAAAATTCCAAAATCTGACATTATTTGGCCGAGATATTACAAAAAATCATCAAAAAAGGTTGACTTTACAAACGAATCGGTTTTTGGCCAACCACTTTTTTTTAACCGATCGATTTTTAAAATATTTGAATGCAGATTGATAGTAGGGATCCCTACGAATTCAAAAAGGTATAACATTTCAAAATCAGACAGATTTTACCCGAGATATTCAAAAAAAATCATCAAAAAAGTTTTGATTTTCGGGCCGACCCCGAAGTTGAGCAAAAACGTGATGTAACCCCTTGCCATTTTGTTGATTTGGGTTAAAATTTAGATTTTCATTTTTTTGATGCCAATCGAAAGTACTGATCCTTACGAGTCGAAAATGGTATAAAATTCCCAAATCGGACATTACTTGGCTGAGATATTACAAAAAATCATCAAAAAAGGTTGACTTTACAAACGAATCGGTTTTTGGCCAACCACTTTTTTTAACCCATCGATTTTTGAAATATTTGAATGCAGATTGATAGTAGGGATCCCTACGAATTTAAAAAGGTATAACATTTCAAAATCAGACAGATTTTACCCGAGATATTCAATGAAAATCATCAAAAAAGTTTTGATTTTCGGGCCGACCCCGAATTTGAGCAAAAACGTGATGTAACCCCTTGCCATTTTGTTGATTTGGGTAAAAATTTAGATTTTCATTTTTTTGATGCCAATCGATAGTACTGATCCTTACGAGTCGAAAATGGTATAAAATTCCCAAATCGGACATTATTTGGCCGAGATATTACAAAAAATCATCAAAAAAGGTTGACTTTACAAACGAATCGGTTTTTGGCCAACCACTTTTTTTAACCCATCGATTTTTGAAATATTTGAATGCAGATTGATAGTAGGGATCCCTACGAATTCAAAATGGTATAACATATCAAAGTCAGACAGATTTTACCCGAGATACTCAATAAAAATCATCAAAAAAGTTTTGATTTTCGGGCCGACCCCGAATTTGAGAAAAAACGTGATGTAACCCCTTGCCATTTTGTTGATTTGGGTAAAAATTTAGATTTTCATTTTTTTGATGCCAATCGAAAGTACTGATCCTTACGAGTCGAAAATGGTATAAAATTCCAAAATCTGACATTATTTGGCCGAGATATTACAAAAAATCATCAAAAAAGGTTGACTTTACAAACGAATCGGTTTTTGGCCAACCACTTTTTTTAACCCATCGATTTTTAAAATATTTGAATGCAGATTGATAGTAGGGATCCCTACGAATTCAAAAAGGTATAACATTTCAAAATCAGACAGATTTTACCCGAGATATTCAATAAAAATCATCAAAAATGTTTTGATTTTCGGGCCGACCCCGAAGTTGAGCAAAAACGTGATGTAACCCCTTGCCATTTTGTTGATTTGGGTTAAAATTTAGATTTTCATTTTTTTGATGCCAATCGAAAGTACTGATCCTTACGAGTCGAAAATGGTATAAAATTCCCAAATCGGACATTACTTGGCTGAGATATTACAAAAAATCATCAAAAAAGGTTGACTTTACAAACGAATCGGTTTTTGGCCAACCACTTTTTTTAACCCATCGATTTTTGAAATATTTGAATGCAGATTGATAGTAGGGATCCCTACGAATTTAAAAAGGTATAACATTTCAAAATCAGACAGATTTTACCCGAGATATTCAATAAAAATCATCAAAAAAGTTTTGATTTTTGGGCCGACCCCGAATTTGAGCAAAAACGTGATGTAAACCCTTGCCATTTTGTTGATTTGGGTAAAAATTTAGATTTTCATTTTTTTGATGCCAATCGATAGTACTGATCCTTACGAGTCGAAAATGGTATAAAATTCCCAAATCGGACATTATTTGGCCGAGATATTACAAAAAATCATCAAAAAAGGTTGACTTTACAAACGAATCGGTTTTTGGCCAACCACTTTTTTTAACCCATCGATTTTTGAAATATTTGAATGCAGATTGATAGTAGGGATCCCTACGAATTCAAAAAGGTATAACATTTCAAAATCAGACAGATTTTACCCGAGATATTCAATAAAAATCATCAAAAAAGTTTTGATTTTTGGGCCGACCCCGAATTTGAGCAAAAACGTGATGTAAACCCTTGCCATTTTGTTGATTTGGGTAAAAATTTAGATTTTCATTTTTTTGATGCCAATCGATAGTACTGATCCTTACGAGTCGAAAATGGTATAAAATTCCCAAATCGGACATTATTTGGCCGAGATATTTAAAAAAATCATAAAAACAGGTTATCTTTACAAACGAATCGTTTTTTGGTCAACCACTTTTTTTTAACCCATCGATTTTTAAAATGTTTGAATGCCAATTGATAGTAGGGATCCCTACAAATTTAAAAAGGTATAACATTTCAAAATCTGACAGTATTTACCCGAGATATTTAATAAAAATCATCAGAAAAGTTTTGGTTTTCCAACCGACCCCGAATTTGTGAAAAAACGTGATGTAACCCCTTGCCATTTTGTTGATTTTGGTCAAAATTTAGATTTTCATATTTTTGATGCGAATCGAAAGTACTGATCCTTACGAGTCGAAAATGGTATAAAATTCCAAAATCTGACATTATTTGGCCGAGATATTTAAAAAAATCATAAAAACAGGTTATCTTTACAAACGAATCGTTTTTTGGTCAACCACTTTTTTTAACCTATCGATTTTTGAAATGTTTGAATGCAGATTGATAGTAGGGATCCCTACGAATTCAAAAAGGTATAACATTTCAAAATCAGACAGATTTTACCCGAGATATTCAATAAAAATCATCAAAAAAGTTTTGATTTTCGGGCCGACCCCGAATTTGAGCAAAAACGTGATGTAACCCCTTGCCATTTTGTTGATTTGGGTAAAAATTTAGATTTTCATTTTTTTGATGCCAATCGAAAGTACTGATCCTTACGAGTCGAAAATGGTATAAAATTCCCAAATCGGACATTACTTGGCTGAGATATTACAAAAAATCATCAAAAAAGGTTGACTTTACAAACGAATCGGTTTTTGGCCAACCACTTTTTTTAACCCATCGATTTTTGAAATATTTGAATGCAGATTGATAGTAGGGATCCCTACGAATTTAAAAAGGTATAACATTTCAAAATCAGACAGATTTTACCCGAGATATTCAATGAAAATCATCAAAAAAGTTTTGATTTTCGGGCCGACCCCGAATTTGAGCAAAAACGTGATGTAACCCCTTGCCATTTTGTTGATTTGGGTAAAAATTTAGATTTTAATTTTTTGATGCCAATCGATAGTACTGATCCTTACGAGTCGAAAATGGTATAAAATTCCCAAATCGGACATTATTTGGCTGAGATATTACAAAAAATCATCAAAAAAGGTTGACTTTACAAACGAATCGGTTTTTGGCCAACCACTTTTTTTAACCCATCGATTTTTGAAATATTTGAATGCAGATTGATAGTAGGGATCCCTACGAATTTAAAAAGGTATAACATTTCAAAATCAGACAGATTTTACCCGAGATATTCAATGAAAATCATCAAAAAAGTTTTGATTTTCGGGCCGACCCCGAATTTGAGCAAAAACGTGATGTAACCCCTTGCCATTTTGTTGATTTGGGTAAAAATTTAGATTTTCATTTTTTGATGCCAATCGATAGTACTGATCCTTACGAGTCGAAAATGGTATAAAATTCCCAAATCGGACATTATTTGGCCGAGATATTACAAAAAATCATCAAAAAAGGTTGACTTTACAAACGAATCGGTTTTTGGCCAACCACTTTTTTTAACCCATCGATTTTTGAAATATTTGAATGCAGATTGATAGTAGGGATCCCTACGAATTCAAAATGGTATAACATATCAAAGTCAGACAGATTTTACCCGAGATACTCAATAAAAATCATCAAAAAAGTTTTGATTTTCGGGCCGACCCCGAATTTGAGAAAAAAACGTGATGTAACCCCTTGCCATTTTGTTGATTTGGGTAAAAATTTAGATTTTCATTTTTTTGATGCCAATCGATAGTACTGATCCTTACGAGTCGAAAATGGTATAAAATTCCAAAATCTGACATTATTTGGCCGAGATATTACAAAAAATCATCAAAAAAGGTTGACTTTACAAACGAATCGGTTTTTGGCCAACCACTTTTTTTAACCCATCGATTTTTAAAATATTTGAATGCAGATTGATAGTAGGGATCCCTACGAATTCAAAAAGGTATAACATTTCAAAATCAGACAGTATTTACCCGAGATATTTAATAAAAATCATCAGAAAAGTTTTGGTTTTCCAACCGACCCCGAATTTGTGAAAAAACGTGATGTAACCCCTTGCCATTTTGTTGATTTTGGTCAAAATTTAGATTTTCATATTTTTGATGCGAATCGAAAGTACTGATCCTTACGAGTCGAAAATGGTATAAAATTCCAAAATCTGACATTATTTGGCCGAGATATTTAAAAAAATCATAAAAACAGGTTATCTTTACAAACGAATCGTTTTTTGGTCAACCACTTTTTTTAACCTATCGATTTTTGAAATGTTTGAATGCAGATTGATAGTAGGGATCCCTACGAATTCAAAAAGGTATAACATTTCAAAATCAGACAGATTTTACCCGAGATATTCAATAAAAATCATCAAAAAAGTTTTGATTTTCGGGCCGACCCCGAATTTGAGCAAAAACGTGATGTAACCCCTTGCCATTTTGTTGATTTGGGTAAAAATTTAGATTTTCATTTTTTTGATGCCAATCGATAGTACTGATCCTTACGAGTCGAAAATGGTATAAAATTCCCAAATCGGACATTATTTGGCCGAGATATTACAAAAAATCATCAAAAAAGGTTGACTTTACAAACGAATCGGTTTTTGGCCAACCACTTTTTTTAACCCATCGATTTTTGAAATATTTGAATGCAGATTGATAGTAGGGATCCCTACGAATTCAAAAAGGTATAACATTTCAAAATTCAGACAGATTTTACCCGAGATATTCAATGAAAATCATCAAAAAAGTTTTGATTTTCGGGCCGACCCCGAATTTGAGCAAAAACGTGATGTAACCCCTTGCCATTTTGTTGATTTGGGTAAAAATTTAGATTTTCATTTTTTTGATGCCAATCGAAAGTACTGATCCCTACGAGTCGAAAATGGTATAAAATTCCCAAATCGGACATTATTTGGCTGAGATATTACAAAAAATCATCAAAAAAGGTTGACTTTACAAACGAATCGGTTTTTGGCCAACCACTTTTTTTAACCCATCGATTTTTGAAATATTTGAATGCAGATTGATAGTAGGGATCCCTACGAATTTAAAAAGGCATAACATTTCAAAATCAGACAGATTTTACCCGAGATATTCAATGAAAATCATCAAAAAAGTTTTGATTTTCGGGCCGACCCCGAATTTGAGCAAAAACGTGATGTAACCCCTTGCCATTTTGTTGATTTGGGTAAAAATTTAGATTTTCATTTTTTTGATGCCAATCGATAGTACTGATCCTTACGAGTCGAAAATGGTATAAAATTCCCAAATCGGACATTATTTGGCCGAGATATTACAAAAAATCATCAAAAAAGGTTGACTTTACAAACGAATCGGTTTTTGGCCAACCACTTTTTTTAACCCATCGATTTTTGAAATATTTGAATGCAGATTGATAGTAGGGATCCCTACAAATTTAAAAAGGTATAACATTTCAAAATTCAGACAGATTTTACCCGAGATATTCAATGAAAATCATCAAAAAAGTTTTGATTTTCGGGCCGACCCCGAATTTGAGCAAAAACGTGATGTAACCCCTTGCCATTTTGTTGATTTGGGTAAAAATTTAGATTTTCATTTTTTTTGATGCCAATCGAAAGTACTGATCCTTACGAGTCGAAAATGGTATGAAATTCCCAAATCGGACATTATTTGGCTGAGATATTACAAAAAATCATCAAAAAAGGTTGACTTTACAAACGATGCGGTTTTTGGCCAACCACTTTTTTTAACCTATCGATTTTTGAAATATTTGAATGCAGATTGATAGTAGGGATCCCTACGAATTCAAAAAGGTATAACATTTCAAAGTCAGACAGATTTTACCCGAGATATTCAATAAAAATCATCAAAAAAGTTTTGATTTTCGGGCCGACCCCGAATTTGAGAAAAAACGTGATGTAACCCCTTGCCATTTTGTTGATTTGGGTAAAAATTTAGATTTTCATTTTTTTGATGCCAATCGAAAGTACTGATCCTTACGAGTCGAAAATGGTATAAAATTCCAAAATCTGACATTATTTGGCCGAGATATTACAAAAAATCATCAAAAAAGGTTGACTTTACAAACGAATCGGTTTTTGGCCAACCACTTTTTTTAACCCATCGATTTTTGAAATATTTGAATGCAGATTGATAGTAGGGATCCCTACAAATTTAAAAAGGTATAACATTTCAAAATTCAGACAGATTTTACCCGAGATATTCAATGAAAATCATCAAAAAAGTTTTGATTTTCGGGCCGACCCCGAATTTGAGCAAAAACGTAATGTAACCCCTTGCCATTTTGTTGATTTGGGTAAAAATTTAGATTTTCATTTTTTTTGATGCCAATCGAAAGTACTGATCCTTACGAGTCGAAAATGGTATAAAATTCCCAAATCGGACATTATTTGGCTGAGATATTACAAAAAATCATCAAAAAAGGTTGACTTTACAAACGATGCGGTTTTTGGCCAACCACTTTTTTTAACCTATCGATTTTTGAAATATTTGAATGCAGATTGATAGTAGGGATCCCTACGAATTCAAAAAGGTATAACATTTCAAAGTCAGACAGATTTTACCCGAGATATTCAATAAAAATCATCAAAAAAGTTTTGATTTTCGGGCCGACCCCGAATTTGAGAAAAAACGTGATGTAACCCCTTGCCATTTTGTTGATTTGGGTAAAAATTTAGATTTTCATTTTTTTGATGCCAATCGAAAGTACTGATCCTTACGAGTCGAAAATGGTATAAAATTCCAAAATCTGACATTATTTGGCCGAGATATTACAAAAAATCATCAAAAAAGGTTGACTTTACAAACGAATCGGTTTTTGGCCAACCACTTTTTTTAACCCATCGATTTTTGAAATATTTGAATGCCAATTGATAGTAGGGATCCCTACAAATTTAAAAAGGTATAACATTTCAAAATCTGACAGTATTTACCCGAGATATTTAATAAAAATCATCAGAAAAGTTTTGGTTTTCCAACCGACCCCGAATTTGTGAAAAAACGTGATGTAACCCCTTGCCATTTTGTTGATTTTGGTCAAAATTTAGATTTTCATATTTTTGATGCGAATCGAAAGTACTGATCCTTACGAGTCGAAAATGGTATAAAATTCCAAAATCTGACATTATTTGGCCGAGATATTTAAAAAAATCATAAAAACAGGTTATCTTTACAAACGAATCGTTTTTTGGTCAACCACTTTTTTTAACCCATCGATTTTTAAAATATTTGAATGCCAATTGATAGTAGGGATCCCTACGAATTTAAAACGGTATAACATTTCAAAATCTGACAGTATTTACCCGAGATATTGAATAAAAATCATCAAAAAAGATCTGATTTTCGAACCGACCCCGAATTTGCGAAAAAAACGTGATGTAAACCCTTGCCATTTTGTTGATTTTGGTCAAAATTTAGATTTTCATATTTTTGATGCCAATCGAAAGTACTGATCCTTACGAGTCGAAAATTGTATAAAATTCCAAAATCTGACATTATTTGGCCGAGATATTTAAAAAAATCATAAAAACAGGTTATCTTTACAAACGAATCGTTTATTGGTCAACCACTTTTTTAACCCATCGATTTTTAAAATGTTTGAACGCCAATTGATAGTAGGGATCCCTACAAATTTAAAAAGGTATAACATTTCAAAATCGGACAGTATTTACCCGAGATATTTAATAAAAATCATCAGAAAAGTTTTGGTTTTCCAACCGACTTCGAATTTGCGAAAAAAAACGTGATGTAACCCCTTGCCATTTTGTTGATTTGGGTAAAAATTTAGATTTTCATTTTTTGATGCCAATCGAAAGTACTGATCCTTACGAGTCGAAAATGGTATAAAATTCCCAAATCGGACATTATTTGGCCGAGATATTACAAAAAATCATCAAAAAAGGTTGACTTTACAAACGAATCGGTTTTTGGCCAACCACTTTTTTTAACCGATCGATTTTTGAAATATTTGAATGCAGATTGATAGTAGGGATCCCTACGAATTCAAAAAGGTATAACATTTCAAAATCAGACAGATTTTACCCGAGATATTCAATGAAAATCATCAAAAAAGTTTTGATTTTCGGGCCGACCCCGAATTTGAGCAAAAACGTGATGTAACCCCTTGCCATTTTGTTGATTTTGGTCAAAATTTAGATTTTCATATTTTTGATGCCAATCGAAAGTACTGATCCTTACGAGTCGAAAATGGTATAAAATTCCAAAATCTGACATTATTTGGCCGAGATATTGCAAAAAAACATCAAAACAGGTTGACTTTACAAAAGAATCGTTTTTTGGTCAACCACTTTTTTTAACCCATCGATTTTTGAAATATTTGAATGCAGATTGATAGTAGGGATCCCTACGAATTTAAAAAGGTATAACATTTCAAAATCGGACAGTATTTACCCGAGATATTTAATAAAAGTCATCAAAAAAGATCTGATTTTCGAACCGACCCCGAATTTGCGAAAGAAACGTGATGTAACCCCTTGCCATTTTGTTGATTTTGGTCAAAATTTAGAATTTCATATTTTTGATGCGAATCGAAAGTACTGATCCTTACGAGTCGAAAATGGTAAAAAATTCCAAAATCTGACATTATTTGGCCGAGATATTGCAAAAAAACATCACAACAGGTTGACTTTACAAACGAATCGTTTATTGGTCAACCACTTTTTGTAACCCATCGATTTTTAAAATGTTTGAATGCCAATTGATAGTAGGGATCCCTACGAATTTAAAAAGGTATAACATTTCAAAATCGGACAGTATTTACCCGAGATATCGAATAAAAATCATCAAAAAAGATCTGATTTTCGAACCGACCCCGAATTTGCGAAAAAAAAACGTGATGTAACCCCTTGCCATTTTGTTGATTTTGGTCAAAATTTAGATTTTCATATTTTTGATGCGAATCGAAAGTACTGATCCTTACGAGTCGAAAATGGTATAAAATTCCAAAATCTGACATTATTTCATTTCAACCACTTTTTTTAACCCAACGATTTTTAAAATGTTTGAATGCCAATTGGTAGTAGGGATCCCTACGGATTCAAAAAGGTATAACATTTCTAAATCGGACAGTATTTACCCGAGATATTTAATAAAAATCATCAGAAAAGTTTTGGTTTTCCAACCGACCCCGAATTTGTGAAAAAACGTGATGTAACCCCTTGCCACTTTGTTGATTTTGGTCAAAATCTAGATGTTCATATTTTTGATGCCAATCGAAAGTACTGATCCTTACGAGTCCAAAATGGTATAAAATTCCAAAATCTGACATTATTTGGCCGAGATATTTAAAAAATCATAAAAACAGGTTATTTTTACAAACGAATCGTTTATTGGTCAACCACTTTTTTTAACCCATCGATTTTTAAAATGTTTGAATGCCAATTGATAGTAGGGATCCCTACGAATTTAAAAAGGTATAACATATCAAAATCGGACAGTATTTACCCGAGATATTGAATAAAAATCATCAAAAAAGAACTGCTTTTCGAACCGACCCCGAATTTGCGAAAAAAACGTGATGTAACCCCTTGCCATTTTGTTGATTTTGGTCAAAATCTAGATTTTCATATTTTTGATGCCAATCGAGAGTACTGATCCTTACGAGTCCAAAATGGTATAAAATTCCAAAATCTGACATTATTTGGCCGAGATATTGCAAAAAAACATCAAAACAGGTTGACTTAACAAACGAATCGTTTTTTGGTCAACCACTTTTTTAACCCAACGATTTTTTTAATGTTTGAATGCCAATTGATAGTAGGGATCCCTACGAATTCAAAAAGGTACAACATTTCAAAATCTTACAGTATTTACCCGAGATGTTTAATAAAAATCATCAGAAAAGTTTTGATTTTCGAACCGACCCCGAACTTGAGCAAAAACGTGATGTGACCCCTTTCCAATTTGTTGATTTTGGTCAAAATCTAGATTTTCATATTTTTGATGCCAATCGAAAGTACTGATCCTTACGAGTCGAAAATGGTATAAAATTCCAAAATCTGACATTATTTGGCCGAGATATTGCAAAAAAACATCAAAACAGGTTGACTTTACAAAAGAATCGTTTTTTGGTCAACCACTTTTTTTAACCCATCGATTTTTGAAATATTTGAATGCAGATTGATAGTAGGGATCCCTACGAATTTAAAAAGGTATAACATTTCAAAATCGGACAGTATTTACCCGAGATATTTAATAAAAGTCATCAAAAAAGATCTGATTTTCGAACCGACCCCGAATTTGCGAAAGAAACGTGATGTAACCCCTTGCCATTTTGTTGATTTTGGTCAAAATTTAGAATTTCATATTTTTGATGCGAATCGAAAGTACTGATCCTTACGAGTCGAAAATGGTAAAAAATTCCAAAATCTGACATTATTTGGCCGAGATATTGCAAAAAAACATCACAACAGGTTGACTTTACAAACGAATCGTTTATTGGTCAACCACTTTTTGTAACCCATCGATTTTTAAAATGTTTGAATGCCAATTGATAGTAGGGATCCCTACGAATTTAAAAAGGTATAACATTTCAAAATCGGACAGTATTTACCCGAGATATCGAATAAAAATCATCAAAAAAGATCTGATTTTCGAACCGACCCCGAATTTGCGAAAAAAAAACGTGATGTAACCCCTTGCCATTTTGTTGATTTTGGTCAAAATTTAGATTTTCATATTTTTGATGCGAATCGAAAGTACTGATCCTTACGAGTCGAAAATGGTATAAAATTCCAAAATCTGACATTATTTCATTTCAACCACTTTTTTTAACCCAACGATTTTTAAAATGTTTGAATGCCAATTGGTAGTAGGGATCCCTACGGATTCAAAAAGGTATAACATTTCTAAATCGGACAGTATTTACCCGAGATATTTAATAAAAATCATCAGAAAAGTTTTGGTTTTCCAACCGACCCCGAATTTGTGAAAAAACGTGATGTAACCCCTTGCCACTTTGTTGATTTTGGTCAAAATCTAGATGTTCATATTTTTGATGCCAATCGAAAGTACTGATCCTTACGAGTCCAAAATGGTATAAAATTCCAAAATCTGACATTATTTGGCCGAGATATTTAAAAAATCATAAAAACAGGTTATTTTTACAAACGAATCGTTTATTGGTCAACCACTTTTTTTAACCCATCGATTTTTAAAATGTTTGAATGCCAATTGATAGTAGGGATCCCTACGAATTTAAAAAGGTATAACATATCAAAATCGGACAGTATTTACCCGAGATATTGAATAAAAATCATCAAAAAAGAACTGCTTTTCGAACCGACCCCGAATTTGCGAAAAAAACGTGATGTAACCCCTTGCCATTTTGTTGATTTTGGTCAAAATCTAGATTTTCATATTTTTGATGCCAATCGAGAGTACTGATCCTTACGAGTCCAAAATGGTATAAAATTCCAAAATCTGACATTATTTGGCCGAGATATTGCAAAAAAACATCAAAACAGGTTGACTTAACAAACGAATCGTTTTTTGGTCAACCACTTTTTTTAACCCAACGATTTTTTTAATGTTTGAATGCCAATTGATAGTAGGGATCCCTACGAATTCAAAAAGGTACAACATTTCAAAATCTTACAGTATTTACCCGAGATGTTTAATAAAAATCATCAGAAAAGTTTTGATTTTCGAACCGACCCCGAACTTGAGCAAAAACGTGATGTGACCCCTTTCCAATTTGTTGATTTTGGTCAAAATCTAGATTTTCATATTTTTGATGCCAATCGAAAGTACTGATCCTTACGAGTCGAAAATGGTATAAAATTCCAAAATCGGACATTATTTGGACGAGATATTCCAAAAAACCGTCAAGAAAGGTTGACTTTACAAACGATTCGTTTTTTTGGTGCACAATTTATTTTTACCCATCGAGTTTGTATTTGTTTGAATGTCAGGTAAAAGTAGGGATCCGTACGAATAAAAACATGTCTTATATTTAAAATTTCGACTTTATATGCCCGAGATTTAAAAAAAAATGTGATGTAACCCCTTGCCATTTTGACGATTTGGGACCAAATTTAGATTTTCATTATTTTAATGCCAATCGATAGTACTGATCCTGACGAGTGCAAAATGGTATAAAATTCCCAAATCTGACTTTATTTGGACGAGATATTCCAAAAAACCGTCAAGAAAGGTTGTCTTTTCAAACGAATCGTTTTTTGGTCAACTACTTTTTTTAACCATCGATTTTTAAAATGTTTGAATGCTAATTGATATTAGGGATCCTTGGGAATTCAAAAAGGTATAACAATTCAAAATCGAACAAGAGGACGGACTAAGTTGCTGTATGCTGGTTTATTTCAAAGGTTGCCGTTGGTCCTTTCGCTGGCGCAGCACACGCATTTGGGGCTGCTGTAGAACGAGACTAAAACGTTGATGGATAATTCTGTTGGATGTTGGCAGCAGTCCCACATGATAGGCAACGTTTGAGTAGCTCAGCTGCGATGTTGTCTAGCCATTTACAAATGTTGGATTGTTTTTCAGATTGCCCCGGTAGAAGGAAAAGAAATGATTTTTCATCTTTTTCTGGCGGTTGGTCAGCGCCAAGGTGCGAAACTCGTCGGGCGGAATTGGATGCACATTGGTCAGTGGCAACTTCTTGGACATGCTCTCCATGCGTACATTACTTGTATATAGCCAGGGACTTTGCCTGCAGACAGATCCACTTAAGGAAACATTTTTAAACTTAAGGTTCTCTTTTTAAAGTGATAAAGAAAACGACTTAAACTGTTTAGCAGCAAAGACTGTTGTAATTCTTCTTTGATTGCATCGTCATTAAAATATCGTAATATCCACAAACCAAGAAAAGCGCGCAATGCAACAGCAGTTGTTAGTCGAGATGCCGAGTCGTAAGTTCAAATTAATTGCATGCATTTCGTCGGCTTTAAGCGCCAAGACCAGACATTTTGCATTTTAAATGGCAACTGGCTTTATTCGTGAAATTGGAGACTCGGTTCTGCGAGCTTGCGGGTTTTACATTCGACATAAACTCTAGATAAAAATGTAATTTTAGCGGACTGAGCTCTTGTTTTTATACATAAGCAATTGTAAATATACATGCTCCAGAGCTCAACAACTGCGGAATATTCTACCCTTGAATGTACTTAGTGGGCTTGGGCAACACCCTAATGAGCATTAAAGCCTGTGGCTTGAGTTCCTCACGCTCTCTCTTTCTACCTCCCTCTCGGGGTTTTTTTTCCTCTGTGGGTGAATGCTCTGCATTGCATTTGCATAAATTAAAAAAAAAGTAAAATAACCGAAATTGTCGCAGTGGATGGTTAAAATAAAAAACCATTTAAAAATAGACAACAATTTAAAGGACTCTACGAGCAAATACCCTGGACTTTATTATTATATGATCAAATATAGAAATTGTGCTAAGCTTTGTATTTTCATATACAGCTCTTTGAATAGTTTTCCATGAGAGAGAAAAACTGATGTCTTGTAGGTGTCACTTATAACCATATACTCCATTTGTACAATTTAAACCTACCCTGTTTTGTAAATCAATTGCGGTACACTTGGACATATTTATGTAGCATAAAAATCAGAAAATGATAAAATAAACTGGTGTATCATGCTTTAATAAATGGCTACCATTATATATATTATATATCTATATACTACCAAAATATTTTAAATAAAAATGAATAAGTAAATGGCTTCCAAATGGCTGCATGTTTTAAGCAAGCCTTTTTATTTTGCTAGTGCCTAGAGGTAATAATTGAGTGGCCGACAACATTGACATATTATGCTTTCAATTTAATTGCTTTCGATTTGCAACGAAATTAAATTTGGTTGATGCTGATGCGTTAATTTGGCTTTTTGTGATATATTTTTGTTTTCTTGGCCACAAGCACATTTTAATCTTCTACACACACACACCCATTCATAGATAATCTGCTGACAATCAATTTGGTGTACAACAAATGCCCAATGTTTGCTTTTGATTTTTTGATTAGTTTTTTATTGATTTACCGTGTCTCCGAACAGCGGTTGAATTGAATTTCAGTATGAGTATACTCTGAGCACGCCGACATTAATCTGCCGAGAGTTTTTTTTTCTTGCTCAACTCTCATCTCTGTTTGTCTATCTCATTCTGCACGATTTAATGCGGCGTATACTCAATATCTGATGGGGCACAGCCCACTACAGCACCGACGTAGGCATAGAATTCGTTGAAGCTGCAGGAACGGAAGCACTAAACCAAACATCAAAATAAACAGCACACTTAATCGTATATAAATGTTTATATTTACCCCGCAGGCAGGGCATCGGCATAGTTTTATGTCTCAATCGAAACGTTTGCGAGAACCAAATAAAAATAATCAGCGAGAATACTACACCAATAGGCAGTCGGCAGCCTGCAGACACGGTTCAAAGAGATACCCCAGCAAACATCCATGGCCAGAATACGGAAGAAGTGCCTAAATCGCATACACACATACTGATGAAGTTGTTGTTGTTGTGCTTTTATCGAGGCGATATGATCTGGCGATTAAGAGGCTAGGTCCATAAAAGTCAGCGGGGCATGCGGGCGTTCAGAAAAGCATCAATGAAATTGTGAATTTGCGATACGATTCGGTTTGATTAAGTACAAAATGTTACGGAACGCATGGAGACAACGACAGAAATGGCCACTTCTGCTCAGCGGGCAAATTTATGGTCTTAACTGTGGGAAAATGCCACCTACTGCTCACCTAATAGGTATTTTAATATTACAAATTATTTGTCTCACTTTGAACGTAAGTTCAACTTTTTAATTTAATTAAATTTAAATTGAGTTTATTTAACAGACGGAAGGGCATGCTGATATTGATCTGGAACATGTTTAATTTGAAAAACTTTTTACTGGATTATAATGCAGAATTTCCTGGTGTGCCTGACTAATGAATACTCTGTTCCAATTTTTGTGATTACTTACTACGTATGTTCATATGATTGATTTCTAGGAATGTACTAAATTTATTTACCAAAAAATTCAAAACTAAAAAATTCACTTTGAAAACTTATATTTTTTCTCACATTAATCTAGGTGTGCCTTGCGGCTGTTCGTGTGTGTGTGTGTTATATAGTTGCTAGTAATACGTTTCCTGGTTTTAAAAACTATCAGAATTCTGAGCATTCAGGCGACAGTTTGACATGTTAATGCAAAAAGTTGCATTCAAGGCATAACAGTGATAACACAGCGGGTTGGCGGCAGGGGGAGTGCAATTTGGTTTAATAAACCCACAGCACACAAATCCCTCTGCAGCCCTCAACCAACCCTGGCAGCCTGCAGTGCACAGCTGGAGCCAGACAGTCAGTCGCCAGTCGGCAGATGGGGGAGGCGAAGGAGGACCAACAGCTGGTGCAGTGCATGAGCCCTGGCTGTGGTCTAATTTGGGACTTGTTTGCTAAGATCTAAGCATAATAAATCCAGCTTTGGGTTAAAACTTTTGTTGGTATGCAAAAAATTGTCAGAACAACACAAACTGTGACCACATGATAAAGCCAGCGGCCGGAGCTTGCCCGATTTCAGTGGCTGCAATAACAAGCAGGACTACAGGCTCGAAATTACATTTTCGGATAGTAAGCTCACGGCTCAAGCTCCCTTTTCTACATTCATGAATTTGGCTCGTCATCTACTTGAATGAGACAATTTAATCTTAATTTATAATTGCCCGTTCTTCACAAAATATTCCAAGCTTAATTTATTTTCAAACACAAAATGGCTTGATTCGCATTTGAGTTTAGCTGCTCTTGGTTTTCGGTTCAAACTCGGCTCGAGTCCGGAATATCCATTTATTTTTACTATGAACCTAACCCTAAGCCAAATCAACCCAGCCTTGATTACAAGTGCAACATTTTGTTGTGCAACCAAAAAGAGCCCCGCGTTGCAATTTAAAATGGGGAAAGCTGTAAGGGAACCCACAGGAATATGAGAGTGCTAGCATACTTGCGGTTTGTTTTGGGCTGCCCCAAAGCAGCTCATGTGTGCTTGTGTGTGTGCGTGTGTTGATTGTGGTGTGTGTGATTGTTGCTGTAGCTACACCAGCATCATCATCAGCAGCAGCAGCAGCGCCAGTCCGTGCAAACACTTGACTTTCATGTATTTTCGCTCTCTTATTTGCCTTGCCATTTGTTGGAGCAAATTTTCTTGATTGCCTTGGCATTGGCATTGGCATTTGCTTGTGTTCTGCTTATGCGTTGTCATCTTTCTCTTCTATGTTTCCTTTTTTTCCCTTTTTTTGGCTGGGTTCCTTTCATTTCTCCTGCCACGTGACAGTGATTTTGACATTTCACGCGCATTTATTTCTTTGCATGTTATTTTTTATATTTTTACCAAAAAGGTCAACATTTATTTTCACGACGGGTTATGGGCCCCTTTGCATATACATTGCCGCAGGCATGTCCTGAATTGTCTGCCTTATATCTACGTCTAGGACACGCGCTGGCCAGTTGCTCCCCAGCGACACATTTTTGCTTAAGTAAATTGATTCGCAGCGTCAGATTCTGGCCCCAACAACTGAATTTCACTCAAAATAATTATGAATGAATCGCCAGCCCAGCTGTTGCTGTGACTGTTAAACAACTGTTAAGCGTCTGTTAACTCTGCACACTCAGCTAACATCACTCGGCACAGCCTCTGACAGCTGAGTGTGTGCGTTTGCGTGTGTATGTGTCTGCCTGTCTGCCTTCTGTTTCTCAGTCGAACCGCGGACGTTGAGTCGAGAGCACACGCGACGCGCATGTTTCTGCGACGACAAGCCAAAACACGAGGCGGACTAGGCGTATACGCGTTGTTTTCAACATTTCGTGCAAAGTAAATAAAATGGTTGGTTCCCGCATTTAGCCACAAACGATCTAATCAGCTTTATTATGACAGACTATTTATTTGTTAATTTGATTGAAAATCAAAACGAAAAATTACGAAAAATGGAAAACAAATTATTGCTTGCTTAGGAGAGAATCCCAGACATAGAAGAGATTTTAGTGAATCAAAAAAATAAAATAAAAGAAAAAACAACAAATATGTAAGAAAATCAAAATTGAAGGCTTTGAAGTATATTTGACTATAACAAAGTTTGTTTATAAATAAAATTCGAGCAATAAAGCAAAAAATTTCTGTACATTTCTGTTAGCACACAGACTCTGAACATATATAAAAAAGTAATAAAAGTATCAAAAACAAAAATAATTAAAATTTCAACAAATAAACAAGTAATAAATAAATAGATGATAGACATCACAGTCCCAATGAAAACGTATAAAATATTTAATTTGATATTATTATATTACATTAAATAAGCTCATAGTTAAACAAACTTAAATGTGAATAAAATAAACTAATGTAAAATCAAATACAATTATTATAAATGCCATGAGTAAAACACCGCTTTCCAAAATCACAATTTGAGGTGATTGCATTAGATCAGCGTCTTTTTATGGCCCCCTTCACACACCCGTTATCCAGCTCAGACACGTGAAATCCATATCGATGGGCGCACGCGTTCCTCAGCTAGCTCCTTCCGCTGCTGTCAACGTCGCTTCCTGTCCTTTGGGGTGGGCCTCGGTGCTTTGTTTGATTTGCATACTGCTACCTGTCTGAGCCTGAAGTTGCGGCACACTCACAAGTGAACACAAAGAAAAAATAAACTGGCAACAAAACGTGATAAAATAAGCGGAAAAATAGCTGACAAGAACGCGCGCGCACCCCACACAACGATATAAGAAAAAAAGAAAGAAAACATAAACAAAAAAGAGAAATAAAAACATTTGCCATACAGAACAAAGGAAATTATCTGACCAGTGGCCTGGGGCGAAACTCTGCGCTGCCTCTGCCTCTGCCTCTGCCTCTGCGATTGCCTTTACCTTTGTCAGAGCCTCTGCCACTGCCACTGCCACTGACCCAGAGGCGCCTGGGACAAGTGACAGTTTTGTTTGTTTGCGGCCAGGGGCTCGGCCAGGGGGGTAGGCGCTATGGGCGTAGAAGGCTGGTCACCTAATTTGACCAGTTCTTTTATTGCTTGCCCATGGTACATGGCGTTATTATTTTGCGGCTCTGTTTACACGCACTTTTAACGTGTGTTTATTCGGGCGTAACATAAACTAATTGAGGCATTCACTTAAGTCACTCGCTCTACGCGGCGTATGCGCAATCTGAAAACCGCCTCAGGCAAGTCACGTTTACACACTCACACACTTACACACGCTCCCATGCACTCTTATATGCAGTTGCAGTAAAAGAAATTCAAAAAATTAGCAAATCAAAAATTGTGACTGTGTAGACGACGCCCTAATACGCTGCCACACCAAAAATAATTTGAATAAGGTTATCCAAGCAATTTTCTGGTTTCCGAGATCTCCCACACAGACGGTCGGGCAAACATGGCTCGATCAACATATTTGTAGGAAACAATATACTCTTTTTACCAATTTTCAATAAGTTCAGAGTATAAAAGTGAATCGTCTTAAAGCTTTTTAAAAGAGTTATATATCTAGCATTCTGTTTGGTTTATTAAACGCCAAATGATTGTTTCTATGACAACTGAAGCAATCCGAACCTTTTGCGACATATTAAAAATATTGAAACATCTGTATAAAATTCCGAATAAAAAAGCTTTTAAATTGATTTCTTACGGTTTTAGAAATGTCTTCTTTAAATTATTGTTTTTATTATTTGTTGTTTAGACAAAGTAATTCAATACGAAAATACGTCAACATTTTATTGCGGTCGATGGGTAAGGCAGAGGAGGTTTTCTTTTATCATTTTTAACATTTTTCCACTTAAGATGCAATTTTGTTTTACAATTAAACAATTGTCTTTCAAAGTATGCGTGGAAAATGGGATAGTTTTCTTTAGTAAAAATGAGAACATTTCATAAAACAAATATTGTACTATACTCCTCCCAATACTCTCTCATTTTATTGTGTCAATTTTATCGAGACTATGTTTTTGAGGCAAATTTCAATAACTGTACGATCCAGATGCGACCAATTTAGAATGTAAGCTCTCGTGAACAAAGAATTTGAATTTTTCAATTATTGGAAAACCTCCCCGTATTCCCTTCCCTCATTTTGAAAGCTATCTTCTGAACTGTATACACACACATTTTAACGTCGTAGTTATGACCTTAACATTTCATGAATATCGGACAACAAATATAAAAGTAATTCAACATTCAATTTGGAAGCAACAGCCTTGCCATTGCTCAACTTGTACAGTTTGTCGGACATGAGTTACTTTGTGGTGCACAATTGCATCTATGCGTACATGTAAGCATTTTAGAATGCGCATTGGACTATATTTTATGATTTAAAGAATTCAAAGCGTTGTGCTATAATACAAATTATTAAATTGACCGAGGTGCCCAAGAGATTTTGTAGTCGACTACAGCGATCTTGCTTGTTTTTTGATCATTTGTTCTACTTGAATGGATGTAGCTGTCCGATGTCCGATTCGGCCGAAACTTTCATATACATATATTAACTTCCTGATAAGGTTGGTTACATATTCCTCTTAGCTTTAATTCCGCGCGTTACATGTTTTGCAACAAAACCGAATTAATCCCGCTCTGCAGGGATATTAAAATAACCGTATACCATCCCCTTGTCATTTGGCAGTTGTAGTCATCGTCGTCATCATCATCATTCTGAATGGCAGCCATCAAGTCTGTTAGCTACTTGGAGGTAGTCATCATCCTAGCCGCCAGGTGAGTGAGTGGCCTCTGGCCTGATGGAGAGGGTCGGCTTGTTTACCTGTCCGTGTGTTTTAATGAAATGCAAATGCAAACAAGCCCGTCACAAAGTTGCGGCCTTGCGCTCACATGCATTCGCACAGGACATCAACAATATTTTGCCAGTTGTTGTGGCACTTAGCAAAAGTAAAATCTTTGTGTATTTTTGTTTTGTCTATGATTTGTCAGGGTTTTCACACAGCGGCCACAATTGCAAAATGAAATTAAATTCAATAATTTGCCAAATACACGTATAAGTCGGCCTCGTGAATTGGGGCCTGCGGCCTGCCCATTAAATTTGTATTTATCATCATTTGATGTCGCTTATTTAGGGCTATGAGTGCTGATGAATGCCTTGCATGTGACTGCGAATGTGCTAAACGCGTTTTCCTTATCCTGGCCCATAAATAAATTGGCTAAATTTTACTTTATGACAGGTGCCCTGCGAGGCATTTGCAGCTGCTGCGTCCGCAAGTCTCCCCAAGGAGTTGACTTGACGGCGAGGCCATAAAACAGATTTGTGCATAATTTCAAAAACGTTTTGCGATTTGCCAGCAGCCCGCTAAAGCTTAAAGTTATTGCAATGCATTAAAGTCGGAATACGAGAGCTGAGTTTCTTTTCAGGGTTTTCACTTGCATAAATAAAGCAAAATATGTCGTTGAGTGGCACTGGAACGTACTTTACTACTATTAGGGCCAGGCCGAAGCTTGTCAAGTTAATGGCATGTTTCATACTTAAGTGGAAAATGTGCTTACATTTTCTACATACACGGCAAATGCCATAAAAGGCAGCTTATGGAGTTTCAAAAATGGAACTCTTTTTGCATTGAAAACAGCTTTATGTTTTCCATTTTATAGTTGTACAAGTTTTTACCCAATGAAAGTCAAAATTGCTTTTTTAATCAGGTCTCTTAAGCAAAAAATGACTTTAATTTTTTTCACGGCTTAAATCAATTTCAGATAAGTTCACGAAGCTGCCTTTCCACATTCTTGACTGAAGTTTTGATGAAGCCTTGACTTGTAATATATATTTTAAAATATTGTGTTAAATAATTCAATAGAATACAATTGCTTGTTAAATTGAAAATCCTGAATATCACTGCAATAGAAGCAGTTAAATGATACAATTTGATCTCTACTTTATATTGGCAATTGTAAACAATAATTCAATTAAAGTTCGTTCGGGTTACGTCGTTGTTCTTCGGACAACTGCTTTGTCGTTTGGTTCAAAGTAACAATTAATTTGTCGCTACAATTTCTAACAAGTTTGCTTGAAAATTGATTTGCAGCAATGCTTATGGATTCTTTGGATATTTGAACACGCACTTTTTTTTCTAATTGAACTTGTGACCAAGGAGCAGTAAGAGCTCGCGAATTTTTTAAGCGTGTTGAAATTAAATCCTTAACGGAGTTGATTGTCCATATTCACTTTGCAAGCATCATATGTAAAGTCTCACTAAGCTCGACGGGTTTCAATTGAAAATAAGAAAATAAACTTTAGCATAAGAAAAACGCCCTATTCTTCAACTAATTAAAGTATATTTGTCACTTTTCACTTCTGCTATTTGTTCACAAGGTCTATTTTGACAAAGTATAAATGTCGGTCGACATTACCCTATTTATTCTTGCCTCAAATTGTTGCCACACATTCAGCAATTCATGAGTTTGTAACAAGCCAAGGACACCGAACCCTTTGGTAACATGTCGCTCAACTTGACATACTCTAATTCTGAGTAAACCCAAACTGAATAAGTTGCAAATTTGTTTGTGAATGACCAAAATAAATAAGTTTCTCTTCGGCTATTCTATACTTTGGCTTTGTTTGGGAGAGCGCAGCTCTTGAGTTTAATTAAACACAAGTTTATGTCATAAACTCTTAAGCTACTAAAGCTACTTTTAATGACTGTTGGGCAACTGGTTGTATAATGTCTTCAACTTCAAACTGTTCAGATATAATAAGCCAAAAAAAGCTGCTTATAGTAAACGTGTACTTGTATTTTGTTCATTGATTTATGCTGATTTCTTTGATTATATTTTGTGGCTTTCCTTCATTTCGGTTGGTTTATTGTGTCGCCTGCCGCTTTTTCATTAATTTATTGCAGCCAAGGGCAACTGATTTCACTTTAATTCAATTTATTTGCCGATACATCGAACACCACCAACAACAACAACAACAACAATCGTCATCAAAATAAGCACAAAAAGCTCGCGAGCTAATCGACTGTTAAATACCCTGTAACATTTAATTGCCTGTATGTGTTAATCGCTGAATATGTAGAAATTAATTCAGAATTAGTTTTGATAGTAAGTTTTCGGGTCGTTCCTTTAAATTATATGCACAAAAATGAATTCAAACAACTTATAAGAAAACAGTTATATTTAAACATATATTATTTTTGGATTTTGTCACCCTTCCAGTATTGCCTTTTGGGTGAAGTAAAAATCATTAGAATTTATGCATTAGTTTAAGTTAATAACAGAGATACCAAGCCATATTGTCCTGTTCTCCAAGGTCACTTAACCCTCAACCTGGACTTTTCAGTCACAAATTTCAATAAATTTCTTTTCCCTCCTTCATTATGATATCAATTGTAATATACCAATTGGATATCTTTGTTACAGGGTATGACAAACACAATAACAACTTGTATTTGTTTCATGTCTACGATTGCGAAGTGATTGGCGTTCGCTGAGAACAGCCAAGGGCAGTGTTTCGGGTGAAGTCACTTAAATGCTTATCTGCCGAGTTCCATCGGGTAAACCAAACCAAATCAAACCGGAGTGTGCCTTCCTTTTGGGCCGATTGTGCCTGTTGTGGATAGGTGTGTGTGTCGCAGTCTCGAGGCACGCATTTGAAATGTATGCACGACAAATTCATTATAATTTTGCCTTCCTATACTTTGTGGCTTTGATCCGTGCGTGTCAAGACATACTCCCCACGAATTTCCTCTTCAACGCATGTGTTGTTGTATTTGTTTTTCCAATGCCAACTAAGGCACGCGTACAAGACACACACACACATACAAATAAAAGCGCTCAGGCTCTAAATGAAATCAGTTTAAATGTGCCCCAATGTGTCGTTTTTGGATTATGATTACGAACGGCTCTCATTGCCGTCGAGCCGCAGAAACCCAACACGAGAATCGTGTGTGAGAGTGTGCGTGTTTTGGTATGTGTATAAATGAGATGCCAAAGGTACTGAAAAAATATGCCTTTTTCGCACACAATATGCCCCATGGTCATGGCCAATACATTTTTTTGTTGCAAAAAATTGTTTGCCGTTTAAAGCACAGCCCCTTAACAAAAAAAAACTAAGTAAAAAACTCCATTGCCTGCTCATGTGTGTAAACACTTGGGTGTACGACTTGTGAATAGGTGGATGTGTTTGTGGCTGAACGAATGAGTGAGTGGGTAAGTGGTGTAGCCATTATACATATGCCTTGGCATTTTTATGACACTTTAAGCCTCCATTGAGAAATGCGCTAACATACACACATGAGCACACACATGCACAAAAAGGGAAAAGTCAAGTGCGCCCCGAGTGGCCAGGGCGCTGATGGGCTGCCTGGCAGGTGATACACCAAAAAAGCCTTAATAACCCTATATTGCCCAAAATAAATATTTACTTAACACAAATATATACAAAATATTAACGATACATATTTAATTTATTAAATAAGTTTAGTATGGCTGAAAAAAAAGACACATAAGTTAGTAGCGTATCTTATACTACCCATATGAAGCAAACCCACTCTACTGACTGACGTTGGTGAGCAGTGCTGGAAAGTGATTAATGTGAACAAAGTAACCAGTATTTAAAAACAACCAACACAGTTGGTGCACCAAGTATATTATAAAACAGACTTAATGTTTCAGTTTATCATTTAAATAAAGGACTCGGCTATCATCAAACTTGTTAATTAAATCGTTTCCGATTCTACAACTTACAGCACTCTACCTATAATTCACATTTTGCGGTCGTTGCTAACACTTTATTTGGTTGAATTTGTCACCTATAAACAAAATTTTTTTTTATGCTTATTATTTTTCAAATTAGCCATTTTAAATTATTCCCGAAACTCGCAACATAGAACTCAGTAAGATGTTTCGAATCCTAAAATTGCGATGCACTAAAATTCACAACCTTCTTACAAGCGCCATTACAATTGTTAGCCCAAAGTTCGCCTTAATATTGATACTAAAGGTCGCTTATTGACACTGAGTAGGTATTAAGGTAGATTTGTGCCAGGTTGAAAAATAATTCAAGCGACGCAGGCAGATGCAACGCTTAAGCTTTATCATAAATAACAAGCTCGAGTCTTACTCAGAACCTGGCTGCCATCTTTAACGCCATTTTGTTTTGTTGTTTGGGGCGCGCGCAGTTCCGTTTCCGCTGCGGCTATTGTTGCACTGGGAGCGCGAAGCGCGCGTCACAAGTCGCAGGGCGTCTGATTTATGAGTCGCTTTTTATTTCACCGTCAAAATAAATATCAAAAAGCAACAAATTGCGGCCATGCCGCACGAACTTGAGCTGCCTCCTCGCTGCCTAAAGTTCTTGTCGCAGTTGGCGCAAGGCCGCAACACCTAACACGCGCTCAGCTGGGGCCAGCCACTTGCTTCAATTGGCCTTTGGCTTTTGTGTGCATAAATTTTGAAATTGTTTGCCCCCTTTTTGTTGTCGTTGCCGTGGCCGTTGTTGCTGCTGTCGTATTGCGCGTTGCACACTTTTTGGCTACAGTGTCCTCGGCTTAATAAAGTCGCCTACTTAACGCAAACGACAATGAAACGGCATTCTATGCGTATACGTGTGTGTGCCTGCTGGGTGCTTGGCCACGATGAGGTGAGCTTTGGCTGGGTAGGGGGTTAGAGCCATGTGTCACACATCCGTATCCGGTGTTGGCATTGGCATTAGGCCACCTCTCAGACGTTTGCCATTTCCGATACAGCATGCGACTCTTTTAATGCTCTCGCTTTTATTTCACTCACTCTGCACTTTTGTGTCGCCTTTTGTCCAGTTTCTTATTCTTTTGTAATTCAGCTTGCCTTTGATTCCTCGTTTCATATTTTACTGCGTGTAGCCTTACACAGTGCAAAAACGTTAAATGCGTTGCTTTCAAAGCGTCTCAAGTGCCATTTAAGCAACTTTTTTTAGTCAACCCAATGCCTTGACTTAGCCACTTTTTATTCAGCTTAAAGCGCAAGTTAAAGAAAGTCGTTTTTCATTGGTATTTTTTAGTAATTGCGTTTGGTATCTATTGGCTTGATTATCGAATAAAATAAATATAATAAATATATAAATATATGCATGAGTGTATTTAATCACAAGAGCTAAGAACATAACTCATCGTGTTTCCGGTAACTATTATCATTATTGTTTATAAATAAGAAGAAATGCTGATCGTTCTAATCAATGCATGATGGGTATTTTTTTGATCAACCAATCTACTAAAAGTTATTTGTATCGGGCATCAATGGTTAAAGAGTAAATAATGACATAAATAAAAAATATTTAAGGCCCCCAACTTTCATTTTAGATTTAGGCAAGTTAAAAGTGAATTAAATATATTAGCTATCAAATATCGAATGCTTAAAAAGTTTTACATTAAGCTTGCATTTTATTTAAATTAATTTTTTATATTGAAGATCTGGCATCATATTTAATTTTCCTAATATTTATTTGACGGTTCTTAACCTCATAGGTAACCTGCAGACAAGCCACACTCACAAGCTGTCAACTACATCTGCCAGTAAAAAATCCCTAATAAACTTTTTCCCCAGTTACAAACCCGTTTTAATGAAGTGCTAATATGTCGTTGTTAGCTCAGACATAAAAAATTAAATCTCAACATGGCAAATGCTTGAGTTAATCACAAATTTGTTCAAATTATTTGAATAACACAGCCGCTGAACCATTGAGTGCGGGTTTACGAGTGTTTGTCTGTGTGCACATTCACATTTACATTCACACACTTAAACATGAATAGTTAATACAAATTAGGCCAATTGGGAGCCACAGTCGTAACTGTCCTTGTGTCTCTTTTATACACCCATTACCTATAAAAGTAGCCGAATGGGTAATACTATATAGTTGTGTGGAGGACTCTGACTCTCCCCGACGCTAAAAAGTATTATAAATTATATTATTCATTTTCATGATTAGTCGAGGGATCTGTCAGCTCCCATATGAGCTTGGCTTGTAGGTACCTGATTTTGTGTTATATACAGACGAAATTTGGTCGTTTCTTCGTTTTAGATATATCTTAAAACGTCTGAATACTCATGTTTGTTTTGCGTACTTAGGACATGCATACGGGGTATCTTTTAGTCGTGAACCTTTCTTATTAATAATTCTTACTTGTTTTGGAACAAAGCTAATGAGTTTCTAGCAAGTGCGTTTCAAATTGGTTTGATTCGGGTTCTGGTTCTGACTTTATCCCAGACTCACGCTCGAGCATGGCAAAGGAATTTCTCTAGCTGGTTGTTGTGACTGGGTTTTCGGTGTACTTTGCACAATTGTGACATTTTGTTGTGCGCCAACTTCGCATATGCAAAAGACCCCTAGGCTTATGCTTGACTTTGGCTGCCTTCGCTGACAAGTCACAGACAAAGCTTTGCGGTTGTAAGTTTGATAAGACATTTTTGCGTATGCGAAACAAATTGTTTTAAGTGCGCCACTTAAATGGCTGCTGCTCTTTACAAGAAAATGAAATTATAACAAAAAACTGCAGACAGCATACAGTTGTAGGTGATTAAAGAGCGAATGGTGGCTTCATAATATTCGCATTAATATTTCATAAGTACTAAGAGCGATACATTTAAATATTTAATTATATTGCGAGGCCTTTTAATGGCCGTCGCGGCACTTTACAGGCGCCGTTTAATCCTTTCGCGGCATATTTTCCAACGCAACGGGAGTTAAGGAGGTACATTTTCATTTACATTTACATTTCCATGCAAAGCACGCAACGCGCAGACATTAAACCTGAATGCCCCTGCCCGGAAATGAGATGCTAAACCAACTTTCTTATCACCTAAAGTTTATCCGTTAATCAACTTTAGGATGATATCTTGAGGATAATCAAACTAAAATAAAAATAAACATGCAAATAGTTTGTATAACAATTTGAATTTGAAATAGTAATAGTAATAGTATCAATAATAACAATAGTTATATTATTAATAAATAAATTGTAATTTAGTTAAACAAGAAGAGGGAGAGGATAGCACTGTATATGTATATGAGTTTACAAATAATATAATTAAAAATATAAATCGGGTCAAGTTCTTCAACTTCTCCTTACTATTTCCGTAGATATTAAACGCGTTAAAAACTTCCCACTTCAGCTGTTTACTATTTGAATTCTATCTTTCTGCAAGAAACTCTAAAAATACAAACAATTTTCATAAGGTATTTCCATGAATTATTGTTTTACCTCTGCCATTTCCGAGCACTCTATTGCATTTGCCTTCTAACCACAAATCTGAATGCTGCTGTGGCATTTTAAAAGGGTATACTCATTTTGTTACTCAATGCAAAGATAGTTATCCGCATGTGATATATAATCGGAGGGGATTTAAGTAAATTCCATAATGACTCTCAATTATGCTGATGTCAAAAGATATTCGACACTATCAAGATCGACCAAATTTTAATATCGAAATGTCTAAGGTCTTAAAAGTATACTATTATATTAAGAAAAATTGACTGTTTAATAAAAGTCTTACACAATGAATTAGTATCTTAGTGGTAGTAACATTTGTTGACAAATCTAAAATTTAAAAAACAACTTCAAAATATTATTCAGTTAAAATTAAAGCTTGCACATAAATATAGTACTGAATCGTATTTAATCTATATACACATTTACCTTTTGGACATATAATAATACAAAATTAATTAGATTTAAATATATGTTAGAACAGGTTTTCAACCATTCGGACATTTAAAATTTAAAAGTCTTTTTTCACAATTTGTATTCTCTTTTGGAGTTCAACTAGCAAAAATTAACAAAAAAAATTGCTTCATTCAATAATTCAGAAACCCTTTCCAAAGTATATAACTCATTCTCTATAATAAGTTGAATGTATAATTAGCTGGTATAATTGAAAAGCCACCCGTCCGGAAAACGAGTGTCAAGCAAACCAATTTCAGGAGCGCGGTTTATAGTTATATTTTTAAAAGCATACGTACCCTTGCGTGTTGTTGAAGCTAATCCTATTCATATCAGAATCATACAGCTGCAGCTATCTACCTTTCCAGGAGATTATATTTTCTGCGCGTTTGTTTTGGGTTAACTTTTACAAATCATAAAAATGAATTAACTTTTTGATACTATTGATAGTATTATGTTTCCAATTTGTTTTAAGTTTAAAACTGATTTTTGGAATTTAAATATGAATATATGTATAGTTATTAAAAGAGTATTCAATCTTCGTCAATCCTCAGACAAGTATGTTCTCTTGTCTTTTTAATGTAATTTTATTGTACTACATGCAAACAAGCGTGTTGGGTCTGGGATAACGGAAGGTCAGACAGATGCCAGCTAGCTACCACTTAGATATAGACCTTATATAGGGCAGAATTTAATTTCATTCAGCTCGACTGAGTTTCGACCATTGCTGCTGGCTGCTTGCTTATTTATGCTCGCCACAAGGCCGCAAGGCCACAACACAACGCAGTTCATAGTTAAGCCTGAAACTGGCTTTTCGTCGCGGTGCAGTCATGTTAAGGCTGGCAACTGGCAATTTTGCCACTCAAAGGCAAATGAAGTGTTCATGCCCCAACCCAGCCCCCGAATAGCGCCAAAAGCGGTTGGCAACTGTCGCATCCGGTACGCGAAAAATGTCGGCCCGAAAATTTGCTCCGTGATTCGCAAATTTGCAAATAAAAATCCGTTGAACAAAAAATCAACTGCACGCAATGTGACGTGCCGGATAACGGTGTGAGCGCCCCCCTGTGGCACCTGCGGCAGCAAAGAGGCGTGTCGGTGCATTCAGGTGTCGCGTGTTTGAGTTCTCAATTTTATTTCAATCTCTCTTGTCCGTCCCCTAAGGTGGATTAAAATTCATGCTATGTGATTTGAATTATGCGACGTTAAGTGCAACAAGCTGCAATTTGTGTGATCGCTTCCGTGGACCGTGCCCCGTGCCCCTTGCCCCGTGCCCCCTACCTGTGCTTCGATGCCGTAGCTGCAACTGAAGCTGAGCTCGTTACCACATCCGTATCCGGCCGCCGGTGTTGCACTTGATGGATTGTTCAATTTAGCCGGCGCTCGGCATATCAAATCACAATATCCAACACATCGAGACTTATGTGCGTCCCGTTGAATGCAACAACATGTTGACGACACACCACCTGCATCATTTGCATCATCATCGCGGCAGCACAGCGGTCGAATTGGATAAGGTTACCAATTTGAACACGGTAAGTGTTTTATTATAGATATATTACCATTAGTAGAAATGTTTTTATAATCGTTTACAAACCGATAAGAGCCTATTGGGTTTGTCCAACGTTCGCCTTTCCATCCGTTCGTCCGCCCATCCGTCCGTCCGTCCGCATAACCCCAAAAAGAGCGTGGACAATCGAATAAAATTTAAGTTATTACAGGCTTAAAGTGATCAAATTCGAATTGATAAGCTCCTCCAAAAATCGAAAAAATATTCGACTTGCATTTATTTTCATTAGTTCATTAATATTCATATGCATTTTTGAATCGGAAAATCGATGTCTGTTTATAAATGTTTGACATGTTGAGTATTACGTAGACAGTTGCACCCGAATTCATGTTGATGGCAACAAAATTAGTCATTTATGTTATTTTTTGTTTTTTATTTCCTGTAAAATCAACTTTAATATATTAAGCTCAAATATTTAAATAAAAACTTTTCCAAGTTCTTTAAATTAGATTTTCTTGCAAATATATTCTAATTATTTGACTTTTCTTAGCAATAAGGTGAATGGCTACTTTAAACTTCCTTGGTCAAGCAGATTCTTTATTTCAAAAATGTTGTTTTCAATACGTTTAAAAGATTTTGCAGATTGCCTAATCTCGAACCCTGAGAGAAATGTATTTGATTTGACAAATTGATATGAATGCGAAGTCTAAAATATTCTTGAGCGCGTGACATAAATAAATTGAAAATTCAAAAAAAAAATCGTAGGAAGTTTGACAGAAATTTTTGTATTTTTAAGAGCCAGCCAGATAAACAGCTAACCCTCAAATAATTGACGAAAAACAATTGAAAAATCAAATTAAACGAACAGTTGAGAACGTTTTTAACAAGTTTCAAAAGTTGTAAAGAACCATATGGTACGAATAAGAATAATAATTTTAGTTATACATGTTAGTTAATTAGATATATGCCATAATATATATTTCATATATTTATTTACTGAGTCTTCATAAACGTAAGACTACTGTCAGTCGAGCCTAGACTGTAAGCGGTGTGATGTTCCAAATAGAATTCCATTAATTTTTTTCTTTGAAATTATCTTTAGTGCACAGAATATAATGAATTCCAAAGCAATTTCAAAATAAATCGTTTGAACGGTTTCTATGCTGTTGGTGACATTTTAAGCTGCATGCGCCTTAGCTTATGCAACATTAATTTGAAGATCCGTTAACGGTGGCAGCGGAAATGCGTTTTCAGCTGCTTCTCGCAGCTCAGCGACTTACTGAAAGCTGATTGCAGCGGCCTTCAATTAAACTTGGCAGTTGCAATAAAGTCAAAGAAAAGCAACATGAAATCAGCGCGGCAAATAATTTGCAATCTTCGCTGTTGCTGCAGCAGCTGTGAGCATCCGCCTTCAGCAAAATAAAAATAACATTAAAGAAAAAGAAAAAAAACGTAAAAAAAAAATACCGTGTTTCTGGGGCACGTCGAGTATTAAATACCCTTTAAGAATTATGTTCGACGGTTGGGCACAACTATTTGGCATATGAAAACTCATTTTCCTACCGATTCTTCCTATAAGATATGCCTCATAATAACAGGAGCATAGTAAATACTGGGTTAGGTCTTGAAAAAACAGCAAGAAATTTGTTGATACGAACACCTTATTTTTGACCGATCGTTCCCATGTGAGTTGCATAATAAAATCGGCCGATGTTTATATAATTTGGCTCATAAATTAAGAGCAGAATGTAACTAACAAATGTCGAATTTGGAAAAGTTATCTTGTAAGCGAAAACTTACTTTTCGACCCATTATTCCCATGGCAGCTATATGATACAGTGGTAAGATCTGATCTGATTAAGAATATATATATATATATATATATATATATATATATATATATATATATATACTGTATGGGGCGGAAATGTTTCATTGTTTGTTACACGATTCATGACAAAATTATAATACCCTCTTCAGGGGTATAAAAAGTTAATAAAAAAGCTTTCCATATGTGACAGCAGCTGACAAAAAATAAACATAGTAAGAAGTTTTATGTTAAAGATATTATTAATTTACATAAAATAAAATCTCTACACTTGAGAAAAGTATTGCACTCGAGAGGCATACGAAAGCATATTTCATTCATATATGAATTCGCTTTACTCTTCTCCGGTTTCAAGTGCGGAAATTTAATGTACAACATTTTGGGCGGGATGGCTGCTGGGCAGCAAATGAAAAATGCTGCCGGAAAATTCAGGGCGGTCCAGCGAAAAAGAAAATGTGAAACACGTTTATTGCCATTCATTATATTCTCGCGAGCTGTTGCGCAAAGTAATGAAGCACTTTTGTACAAGGCTCTGTTGTCCGCTATCCTTTTTAGAGTCTACTCCCAAACAGCCACCGCGCAGCCCCCTACCCCCCGTCCCCCCACCACTTGCCAACATTTGACATGTTTTTGCTTTTGAAAAACAGCAACGTGGCAACTGGCGAATTGACTGTGATGAGAGCCGTGGCTCAAGAAAAATTGTTCGCTGCCTTGCGCCAGAGTGGAAATAATAATTTTTGTATGGCCATTGCAATTTCTCCCGACGGGTGTGTGGGTCCAACAGGGGGCGTGGCATTTGTAAATGTGTGCGTGCAAAAACTACAACCAATTTTCATTAAATAAGCGCAAGTGCTCCGTCAAAAAAGCAACAACAACAACTGTTAAGACCACCAATACATCTTCATTACTTAACTTCAAAAATAATATATGGCATGTTTGTGTAAACATTTAACGGTCACTGTACGAAGCCGCAATTTCTGTGTGTGTGTATGCGAAAAAAAAACTCAAAACTTGTGCTTAAGTTTAGCGTTGAGCATTTGTCTGACAGCTCGTGTGCGGAAATGTTTGAAGGACAAATAAATTTGGATTGCGTATGCGGGTCGCCGTCTGGATATAAAGCCGCACAGCGGGAAGTTATAATCGGAAAATGGCGAGATAGTGTGGGTATGCATACCTCAATTGAAATACCCTTTCATATTCCTGACCACAAAGCAATTATATTACACATTTGGGAGATATGTATCTGAAACCACATTGAGTTGAATTTGTTTATTTAAATAATTTATTTTATTATTTCAATAACTTATTAATGTTTTATATTTTTTCCTCTCGGCGACTCGAATTCCGATTTGATGTTTAAAGAAACGAAGCTATTTAATTATTTATTTATGATTAATGTTTTCCATAATATACCCTTTAGATAGGTAGTGCGTCTGCATAGTGGCTATACCCTTTTTTTGTCAGTGCCTTGTGACCTTAGCGCAAACAAAGGATCGTGTTCAAGGCGCATACATGCCCAAGCAAACAAATATATACAAATGACACGCGTATTCAGCTCTAGATGGGATATTGCGTCCCAGAACTGACTCGTATCACTTTCAGTACGACTAGAAGGTAAATGCGCAGTAGCCGGCGAACTGCCCTATTTGATAGTTGATTGTCAGTCAGCTTGATTGATAATGTAAGCTGAGCAGCCCAATAGTAAGGGCCAAATGGTCGTGCCTTACCTCATAGTCGTTATCGCCTGCTATTGAGCGTGATATCTCAGCTCATTCTGCGGCCCCATGACATGGAAATGTAAGCAGCCAACAATCACTAAAAGGTCAGCCAGTCAAGCTATCAGCCAGACGGCGAACAAGCATCTTATCGATTCCAGGCTTACGACTCTTTGCTTTTATTTTCCCAAAGTGCCAAATGGATGCTGTAATCGTCGGTAAGATAAAAGCCTTAAAGCCTCTGTTGCTTGAACGTATAAAACAAAGGGGTAGGGTTGATAGATGAGTTTTGGAAAAAATCTTAATGCCGTAAGTGGCGCAAAGTACACCTCGAGACGTCAGTAAAAACTGCATTAGGAATATGTGTTTACTTTGCTTTAACTGTGTATCCAAACTTAAATCTCACTTCACTTAAACCTAAAAGATAAAAATGAAGTTGACTAATGAACATTATATATATATATATATTTAGCGTAGTTAAATATCGAACCAGAACTTTATCAAATGAATCGTTGACTAGAAAACAAAATTGCAATATAATAAAAGTAATTGTTAAAGCATACTTTTACTTTGTTGCATGCTTAAAACTTTAAGTAAAATCCATTGAGCTCATCTTTCTTGCTATTCCCTTTAAATAAAGTTCTGCTTTCCTTTTTTGGAAAAAAGTGCATTACATGATATTAATAGCCGACAGAGCGGACTGCTTATGATGTACACATAATTGCCAATTGGCCTATACCTAATGACCTTCTGTGGCATTATGTGGCTTAGTATTACACGATGTACTGGGAAAGCACATGAAACCCAACTGCTGGACAGTTGGTCCCCAGCCTTTTGTTATTGCTCGCACAGTTGTTCGATGGACACACACACACGCTGACGCAGCATGGCACACCCACTGAAAACTTGGACACTTGCAGTTGCCAGCGTGCGTCCAATTGCACTTTGTATTGTTGCAGTTGCTGTTGCTGAGGAGCTCTGCGGCTTTGGCTGGGCCATTATGGGGACCTTTAGTGTTCGATGTGAAGGCCGCCTGCCAGTTGGTTGAATAGGCAGTTAGTCAGTTGACTAGTTGGTTGCTTCCGGCCTGCTGCCAGTTCTCAGTAGGCAGTTCGATTGTAATTATGCCATAGATGAACTTGTTAGCTAATGCCTTTTGCCTTAACCCTGCGAACTATGTGTAAGTGCGCTTCTATGTATGTGAGTGTGCCAGGCCGACCATATCAACAGATGGGAGAAGCGCATTAGCACAAACTTTTATCAGCTGCTTGCCACTGACATTCTCCCCGTACCCCTAAATGTTTCACATTATTTATGTTCAAGCCATGCGCAGGAACATTTGCCCACAACTCTCGGATATTGCACTTGGACAGTGCCACGTGTTGCCGCTGTTGCAGCAACTACCACACACTTGTATACCTCAAAACGATTTCTACTTTATTTCCACATGTTGGTTCTTGGCTGGAATAAGTTACATAGCCATATTTTAGAAGGTAAACCCGAAAGATTGAATCCCCCACAGAGATAAAAAGGTGGGCAAACGTTTAATGGCAATTTTTCTTTTCGATCCGCTTGAAGTGAAAGTTCAAAGTTCTTTGTAAAATATCATTAGAGAATTGGAAGGCGAAAAATATATGAAAAAGTTAAATTTGTAAAAAAAATGGGTCTAGGCAATAACAGTTTGAACATGATAAATGAGTATGATATATGAATGTCAAAATGGGGAAATTTATGGAAAATAGCCATTTAATTTTTGGCAAGTTACTCAAAAAACAAACAATTCTGTTTGTCATAAATTTTCCCCAATTTTATAATCTTAATTCTCATATATTTGAGCAAAGAACAAACATTTGCTTAATATTGTTATTTTTTTTATTATTTATGGTGTTCAATGGTATTCTGTTGTGGCTGTACTTTTCAGCTGACCTCTAGATATTTCTTTAAAAAAATAATAAAATAATTTTAATTGTGTGGCAATCTGTCTACTTTTTCAGCTTAATCTACATTATCTAACTTACGAAAAAAGAATCATGTTAATGCAGAACATTTATCACAATTCAGCTCACACATGAAAAGTGAAATGGAAATGAAAGAGTAAATGGGAACGTGACGAAATAAAAGCAGCGCCAGTGTTCACTAATACTTTGTAGGCGGCGCAGTTCGTTGTGTTTTGTAGTGTGCATTGGCCCTGAGGGGCTAAAATAGGCGTGCAAAAAGCATTGTGAATGCATCTAAACCACTTGCCATGTGCCCGCCGCAAACTAAACCCGCCCACAATCCCCACCCAAGTACTCATCCGCATCCTTATCTACTTCATTACAATTGCAAGGCAGTCCTTTGTCTCGTGTTGCACCGCGTCGTGCTTTGTATTGCAATTTTAATTTCCGCTTTCACTTTGCCTAGATTCACTTTTTGTCTGCCCCGCCATCTTGTTCAACATCCCAGTTTGGGCCCGTTGCCCGTCTTTGTCTGGCAGCTGGCGTTGCTCATGTATTTGCTGATTTACACTTTAGGACGAGTGAGTTTTCTTTTGGCCACACCAGCACACATGCAGTTTTCCTCTTTTCTTTTCGCCTGCCATTTTCCCTTTTGCTTTTGTATTTGCATAGAAAAAAGGGACAAGAGCCGGCAGCTGTTTTTCAATTTTCCGCTTCAACTGTTGAAGCAAATGTTGAGCAACTTATGTAGTTCTTGTTGCTTTTCCTATACCCTTGAAGAGGCATTATAATTTTGAGCAGAAATGTGTAACGCACTGGGGGAGACATTTCAGACACCATAAACTATGCTTAATCAGTATCAACAGGCAAATGGATATAGCCGTGCGACCATCGGCATATTTCTACAAAAACTATTTTCGCAGTCTTAAAGCTATTTCCATGGGAAGGTCCGTCCTAATATAATAATTGACTGAATCATCGAGCAGTACATATGCTGGAATCGGCCAGTTCATCTTCTATATAGATGCGATAGGAATGGAATTTTAGAATATCTCTTTTAATTTTCTAGATATATTTTTTTAAGTTCTTTTTTTCAAAATATCTTGACCATTAGCAGCAATTTAAGCTAAAATATGCCCTTAATATGCCCCTGCGAATTCGTAGCAGTTCCGAGCCATATGTCTAAAAGGGTATCTCATCTACGGCTTTCCGATGATAGCCATTCTGTCCTCTTGTAACTGTTGTTGTCCTTGCAGTTGTATGGAAAAAACAAAACAATGGCGCATGAATATGCAAGCCGCAGCTTCTACGACACGTAAATCTCTTTTAGCTGCTGCTTTCCATTATAGGAAAAATGCGTTGAGTACCAGAACTATTTGTGGTAGCTGTGTACATGGAATTGGACAGCGCTTGGAGAATTCAATTTGCGCGCAGCCCAATTTTTTTATGTTGGCCAGTTTTTTGGCCAGGTTTCTGTGCGACTCGCTTGGCGCTGTGAATGGCTGAATAGCTGCCAGTCAGGTAATTTCGGAAATGTACTCGCAGGAGGTTTTCGGTTTTTTTTCTTTTCCTAGTTTGGGGTCCGGCTTGTCTTTTGGCTTAACGCTGTTCTTTTAGGGGATGTGCAGTCCCTTTTTATGCGAACCGCAGTCGTTTACATTGGGGATTTGCATGTGTGTGCTGCCTGCTACTTTGTGTGAGTCTCTCTGTGTGTGTGTGTTTGTGTCCTTATCTCAGCTGAGATTTAAGCTACATATAAAATTTATGCGTGTGTGGCTTACATCTGTGCGCGTTCATATGTGCGTATGTTTACGACTGTTTTTTTTCCGGGTTAGTCCACGCTTTGTGCTATACCCTGTTGCCTTAAAAACTCCACCACAGTGTGAAATGTTTGTTGCAGATATACGAGTTTACGGCCGTACGGTTCCAGTTGTTTTTAAAAAGTTTATATTTTATAAAGTGCATTTATATGTAAAGATTAATTTTATTATGATCAATTTGATCATTGAGCATTGCAATAACATGTCGATTAGGTATTGTTTTTAATAATAAATTAAAATATCTATTTTTATTTTTAATTTCTTATTATTATAATTTTTGATTCTTATTATTTTTATTCCATCCATAGCCTTAGATTATATTTTAAATTTTTTACCTTTCGACAATTTTATACCTAATCGACATGTTGTTATTATATTCTAAGTTTTATATATATTATATATATGTATATATATATATTTTGCAATGATCAAATCGATTCTAAGCTCATCTAGAGAACGTACTGTCCCAGAGGCAATACTCAGAAGATGTATTGCCAACGCAGCATCGAGTGTTCGAATCCCAGAACGGGATGTTGCCCCTGCCAAAGATGTCCTTTGGACAAGTAAGGTTGAGAATTCAATAAATAAAAAATATAAGTTATAGAGCGTTTGTCCCAGATATGACAATTTTCACAAATAGGATCTGGATTCAAATATTAATTATTATTCATCACAGTTTTTAGTTGTAAATACAAGACTTTAACAAACAGTCACACGTTTGAGTTTATGAGAAACCTTTATTAGTGTCAAAGTTCGTGCCACTGCATAGAAACGCTATATTTTCCCAAGAATTGCTCTTCATTTTGCTTGTGTGCATATAAAAAATTGGGTGGATCCTATTTGAAAGGTATTCTTCAGAGAAATACACACACACTGAAACGCAACAGACTTGCTTGACATTTTGTGGCTGCTCTGAATAGACGCTTACTACGTTAAGGCAGCTTTTGGGCAATTAGAGTCTCAGCTTTGCCAAATGTCAACAGTCAAGGGAAACGCCCAATATGAGAACCAATAAAATGTTGCACAGCCACCAGCAACAGCAACAGCAGCTGCTGGCCCAACAACATTTTGCCATTGATTGACTACAAAGCAATGGCAGTGCCACGCCCCCACCGCATACACAGGCGAATGCCTTCATTGTGCCTAGTTGGCGAAAGTTTTATGCCTAGAATATTTCATAGAACTTGGTACTTTTAATAAGCAATTTGCTTAAGTGCTGCCGCCTGTGCAGCGCTTCCCTCTGCCACGCCTCCGACATGCCTTCATGCCATTGTCAATATGACTAATCATGCATATATTTCATAGCGAGATATAAGGCCCTTGCCCCGTAATCTCCCTGTCCCCCCCCCCCCCCTCTCTCTCTCACGCTCTCTGTTTGCCCTCTGACAACCGCACAGCTGTCAGCTCAAATTGAGTCAAGCCACAAAATTCACTTTGCATTCGCCGGCGGCGTCAGCCGTTGGAGGATTATTAAAATTACGCATACGCCGCGTTTTAAATGAAGTGCCTGCCACTGCGGGAGGGGATGGCAGGAATGTAACTTTTTGGGCCAGTGTTGCTGATGTGTTGTTGTAGTTGTTGTTGTCGTCGTTGCGTGGAGAGTCAGTCATAAATATTTGAGCGCGTTGCTGGCTCATTTGCGAGTGGGCGTGGCGCACATGCTCACGCTTTGCCCACGTCGATTTGTACGAAATATATTTGCGAAATTAATCTCTTGTTTGGCTAAAAATACTCACAAGCGGCAAAACAAATTGCTAAAGGCGAACACCAACAAAAAGTGATTAAAATTAGATAAAATTACGAAATGTATTTATAGTTTCTTTTCGTTGACGAGATAAATGCTATTTCTATAGACATATGCCACTGAAAAAAAATTAAATTGAATTGAATGAATAGTTTATTTGGATTATTAAATGTGGCTTAAGAGTTAACATAATGATTAGACTTGTGGATCAAATGAAGTTAAAGTGAGCATGAAGGACAGTTTGAACAAATTGTAAAACGAAAAGCCAGTTGGACCCAATCTTTGTTATGTAAGGAGATGGGATAAGGACTAAAGAGAATCACAAAATATTTTTGTAGTGCCAAGACAGATGTCAATAACATATGGGGACAGTTGTAAATTAAACTGACATGCAGGACCACAAAAAGATATAAAATGTAGTTATAAAAGCGACAATAAAGTTTTTTGTGGGGAGTATTTTTAAGTTATATGTGCAAAGAGACAACAGCAAAAAAAGAATAGCTGATTGCAATGGGATTGAAGTAGCCAAGTGGCGACGGTTTTGATCAAGTTCATAATAGAGAGGACATAGGTTATTTAAATATGAGTAAGAATCATATCCTGAGCTGATCAACAACTTCTAGGAAAGAACTAAAATTCCAGCAAAATGGGAATAGATAACAAATAATATTTATTAGAACAAAGGCAATGCAGTTAAAATGTATTTTATATATAGACCATAAGATAAGTGTTGCCAAGCCAAAACTCAGCTTTGGCTATACTATATAAATGTTATTACTCTCTCATTGCATTTCAATGGCTACATTTAATGGGCATAATTCAAGATATATTAAGTTTGTTCATAAAAACACCCTCCGGTAGTAGGGGAATAAACAAAAGACGAGTGAATCTACGAAAAGAGCTACATCCTTTCGTTTTAACGACTTTGCATTGTTGGGCATTTTAATTTTTATGAGTCCGATTTGGCCAGCGGCTAGAAAATTAGGCTCTATTGCTCGATTTATTTGCCTCAACCGCCCCCCGCTAGCTGGCAAATGAGCCGTAAAAAGGAAACAACAAAAACTACATCAACGACAGCGGCTCGTTCTAGAAAATAGCCCAAAAATATTGTTGCGCTTTCGGTTCTGTATATTGACGGTATTTTTGCTGCTGCTGCATAAATTAAACTGTACAATGTGTAATTTGAACGGGCCAATAGAGGGCTTGGCATAAATTAAGCATGAACTTTGTGCTAAAGCGCTTCTGACCCGATTCTGGCATAAATTAAATCATTTGCCTTGCACTTGCAGCTCATCGTGGAGATCAACAGCCATGTGGCGCTCTTCCGCGACATGCTGATACATGTCGGCCAGGCCAAGGACTGCCCCGAGCTGCGCGAAAAGATACGCAAACTGCGACGCACCTGTGTGGAGGCATTCAAGCACACGGCACAGATACTTATGCCACAGGTCAAGAGGTAAGCAAAGAACCATCATAGACTTATCAGACCATGCCAACTCAGACCATGCCCATGCCAAACCCGACCTCATTCCATTGTAGACCAAAGTAACACGCATCGCATTAGCATAAACATAAACATCAACATGTGTGTTTTACGGCTCACATTTCAATACCCTCTGGTAACAAAAAAAAAAAAAAAATGGTGTGAAAGGGTATTTTGGTTAGTATATCACTCACTCGATCTGCACAGTTCGGTATTATGGATGAGGTTTATTTTAATATTTTAATTTAATCGCTGATATATTTTATCAGCAACAAGATAAATCTTAAAAGTCACTTAAGGATTTAAAAGAAATAAGTTTTATTTTAAATTTATATGGCAATTGATGAGTGCTTGCAGGGTATCCTGCAATCGAGCACTCTTCTTTACATTCATGTTTTATTTTGTTGAAAAGCTTTTAAAGTCGTACATTTTATGAAAATGTATGCAAATTTAATTGCAGTCAAATTTACAAGAGGGACAACCCACGGAAAGGTACACCCGTATATGCAAAAGGGATAACATAAATAACAATTTGTCGCTGTTGGCATCCCTCTTGCAGGCACTGTCGCAGTCCCATACTAATTTCGACTCCAACTGCGAGTCAGCTCTTGAGTTCCTGAAATGAGTTAGTACCGGTTGGCGTTTGAGTTTGAAATTCAATTTCGGATGCTGCATAATTTAGCAGCATGTGTTTTGCCGGGTTTGGGTTCAACTTTTTGGACAGTTGCCGTGGGCCACGGACACAGAGTAAAAAGTTAATAACATTTTGTTTACAACGAGCTGCGGGCACAACAGAACACGCATGCAATTTCTTTCATTAAAGCTGTTGATGAAAAAACCGTATATGTGGGGCTCAGTGTGTGGGAGTATGAAGTCCCTTTGCCTGGGAAATGAGCAAGCAGTTATATAAATAGCATTCGAACCGAACAACAACGCAATAAAAGAAAATATATAGCTTGCAGGAATTGCTTAACATTTATTGGAAAGAAAACTTGCAAAACTCAATCAGATCTTTAATTCTACTCCTTGCCAAAAACTCTTAAGGAACTGCTATATGGCGCTTAAACCGCTTGAGAACTACATAAAGTCCACAAACTGTATTTCAAATTGTTTGGGCGACTAGCAGCTCCAGAATCTTGAGAGTATCTAGTAGTATCGAATAGTTCTTAAATATGTCCGTAAGCAGCTTATACTAAATTTCAATTTTAAGAACGAATTCTTTTCGCTGTTACCAGTGAAGGCATTTCGAATTTTGGCAGCTAGGGGGGCATATAAACTTAACGCAGGTTCTCAAGTTATTGATTTATGCTGTCGTTGAAGCATAAATTGTTACAAAATGAATTCCCATGTGGCTGTCACACATGCGCCATTATCACACCCTGCCTAAACTTCAAAACTCAAGACTGACTAAAAAGCAGGAAAAAAACACCAACTTTTTAACAAACAACTTGAGCGAAATTTCATACACAATACATAAAGCATTTTTTGTTGTCTTTTCTTTTTGTAATTTCAGTCACAAACTCAATAGAACAGACTGTCAATCGTGTGTGTGAACGAGAGAGCTTGAGAGAGTTAGGGTGTGCATTGGGGTGTCTGCTATTTGCTTTTTAAGAACACCCTATGACAGTGTGATTTATTGTGGAGCAGACGCTTTAAACGTCACTGCAGCACAGCAGAAATGTCAATCCTCAAAAAACGAACATTTGTACTTGTTGTTGTCATTTTTGTATATGTAAAATAAGCAGTTAAAATCACCCAACTGTGCAATACTCTGTTCATAGTGAAATCATAATTGAGTTTAATAGGCACCTCTTTGAATAAGCGAATGTTAAAGGAAAAAATGTGAGTGGGCATAGAAGAATATATTGTATATACCAAAAATACAGCTTCAGCTTTAATAAAGTTTATAGGAGCAAAAGAAACATTGCAAAAAAAAAAAAAACAAATATACTCTTTGGCCTTTGGTAACTTGAGCTTAAAAAGTGCAGGGACCAACAAAAAATTAACTTTCGGCAGTTGAAATTGATGATTGGCTCTGGCTGTAAGCCAAGCGAAATAATAACGATAGCAAAAGCAACAAATACAAAGAAAAAACGCCGTTAAAGCTGACACAAGAGATTTCAATTAATTTTTGGCTTTAAATTGGCAAAAATGCAGGGGAAGGACTCGACCAGCAGCCGCCTCCCGTCGAGCTACCCAGCGGCGCACTCGGCGTATGAGTGATGGCAATGAATTAGCGACAACAGCAGCAGCAGCAGCAGCGACAGCGGCGACAGATCAAAGCGCCAAGCCAGAAAGTTAAATTGAAAGTAAAAGTTCAATAAAGCAAAAAGTATTTGCTGCCAAAGCAAGGGGAATGGGGGCAGGGCGGAGAACCGTGGGAGTGTGCGTTGAAAAAACTTTGAGCGAAACTTGACAATGACACAGGCTAAACTTTCTGACAGTGTTTCGTTGTTGTTTTTATGTTTTGTAAACACATGCCGCACCATGTGAGGCAGCCAAAGTCACAAAAGCAAACAAAAGAGAGAGAAAAAAACGCAGCACACAAAATTTAAGTAGGTACTTGTCGTGTGTAAAACATGCAGAAGCTGATATACTCTAACCAAACAAAAGAAGTTTTACTTAAGGAATTCTTATGCTGATAATTTATTTATGCTTTTTATGTACGGAACTTGTTACTTGTGAAATTCCCCTTCATGAACTACGAACTCCTGCAACTTTGTCAAGCATTAATTAGTTTTAATGCATTTTTGTGATATGTTCTTCGACATATATTTACAAAAATCAAGTTTTCATCAAATATATTTTTCACACCAATTTTACATTTTATATAGTCTTCAAAATTAAAAGTTGAGGTCACGAGTTCCTCATGCGCTTTGCATATTTTCATATCTTATACCATATAAGCCTTTGCCCCCATACTTGTATAGCATTAAGTCTCCAAGGCTACAAAGTTCGATGTAAGTTTTCCTATTTATGCCAAACTTCAATAGGTATTACACGGCATGGCGAATGCCCGTGAGCAAACAGTCTGAGCAAGTTATAATACCGTTCAGCCAGGTAAGCAAAAAGAAAAGTTTGCTTTTACCCCAAGTAGCCCACACAGTTATCTTGATGCAGCAGCAGATATTTATTCCACATTCCAGCGCCTTCCAGCTACTCGCGTCTTCCGGCATTTGGCCCCGCTGCTCCTTCCACCTGCCTGGGCAGACAACACTTTGGCCAACTGCTTAAGTGACTGATAGTTGTTTGCATGTTTGTTTGTTTGTTTGTTTGCTCGGCCGTACACAAACACATTTCTCGACGTGCAACGCTACGTATACGTGTTCCCGTTCGTCCCACTGTTGTCCTACTGCGCTCATTTCACATATTGTATTTGCCTCTGTACTTGTTGTTGCTGCTGTGTATTTGTATATTCGTGTTTGCCTAACAGTTATGTGCAGCAGCTGTTTGTTGTTGCTAAATTACTGTCGCTGGCTGACTTTGTTTTAACTGTTATCGTTGGGATCTGTTTTGACAGCCAGTCACTCATCAGAATGCCCAAGGCAAGCCAGAGTCGTCATGTTGGCTTAAACGCATTTCCTGTGCAAATAATGTCCACACATCCCCGTCATATTTCTGTGTCCTTGACGACACGAAAACTGCAGTGCAAACAATACACAACAATGGGACTGACTGGCCAGGATCCCACAGGGCAAAATACCAAAGCCAATGTCGAGTCTTGCAGACTGCATCGATGGCAAATGTCTGCCTGGCTTTTTCCTAGCACTGTGGCTAGCTACCCTGTAGTCATGAGGATTATCGAAAAAGGTATTATAACGTGAAGGCAGTACTTGACTGATTTTATATCTTCCTTCTTGTTCAGTAGTAACTTTCCAGTCAATGTACATCTGCACAATACGTGGCCACGATTTCCAAAACTCAAGAAGATACGTTCTTAAATAAGTCAATCAATTTTTTCAAGCTCGAGCATATCCCAAAAATCGATAAGGTGCATTTCTTATATTTATCCTCTGATAAAATGTAGTTCAAGTAACCTTACCGGATTATCTGTGATGATTACGAAAAGTATTTTAGAGGATTACACTCGGAGTCTTCATTCTCCCGCATAAAGTCATCTATATTAAAGAATTTACCAAGTATACAGTCTTTTCCTATAGTCTTAGTTTATATTCGTTTTTGTACTTCGCAACTCGTATCGTAGGTTACACAACTGCGCCTGTTTGTCTGTTGGGTGGAATGTAATATGCAGTACTTAGCATCAAGTTTCTCTCGAACAATAAGAATATACCCTTCGTAATTGCTTCATGTGTTTTACACTTTATAAAACTATTCAGAATATTTAACAAATTTAACATAAAATATTATAATATATAGAAAATTAACATTTATCATTTTTAAATTCACGCTTCTTTTGAAACTCTTAAAAATTCCTTTTCAATCCCTTAATAATATTTAACAATTTGATATAATTATAAATCAGTATTAATCCTGATACATTCTAAAAAATCGATCTAGCTACTATTTAAGACCTGTTTGTAGGATAACTCCCAGTCGAATACCCTTCGCTCGCGCTCTCTTTCTGGGTTTTACAACAATATTATTTGTTATTTCGACACTGGATGCCGGATTCTCTGGGCTCTGGGCGCTGCGGTCATGTTAGTGAGAATGACGACAAATTATTAAAAGTACGATTATTGAGCGGGGTCGTCACGTAGCCTGATTCTTTACACTTTTACGAGTGCCGTAAACCACGAAGAGTTTTACAGCACCGTCGCAGCTGCAGTTAATAACTTCGATTTGTCCGACGAGACGCATTGCCATGAGAAATCGCACGTTAGACGCAGTTTACGAACTTCGCATTTCTCGCTCCCTCATTTCTCAGTTTCGCCTCGCTCTCAACGCATAATTGTGCAATTTTCGGTGGAAAGCTCGTTTTTGCCGTTTGCCATTTTCTTTGGCGCTTGCGACCCAAAAGAAAACCCATCTTGAGCTTGAAGCTAGCGCAGCACAATAAAAAATATTTCACTGTTATTCGCAATAAATGAAAGTTACGTCCAAACTGTAATCAACGGCAGCTGCCGACAGTCCCCGGCTCCAGCATCCATTTGGTTGCTGATTTTTTTATTTCACGCTTTTTGGGTTTTTGTTTTCGTTTTTTGGATGCTTTGCAGACTTAGCTCATTGCTGTCTTTATGCTTTTTGCAAAGTTTGTTGTAATTTCTGGATCTTTTGCATACATTTTCTGTCGGATCCGGCAAGTTTCAATGAGTAAAACATAAGATATAAAGAAAGGCGTATGTATACATTAACAAAATACCCAACGAGCAATTTAGATTGTCGATCAGTCTGAAAGGGTATTCAATCTTCAGTATTACCAAAAGGAAGTAAATAAATATTTTCTTAAACTTATTATTGCGTTTTTCTTTTTGCTGTCAGTGAAAATGACCCGCGTTAATGTGCTTAGCAATAAGCAACAGACAGAGAAAACAACAGAAGTATAGAAAGAGATAGAGATAAAAAGCGACAAGGATAGAGCGACATCTTTCAGTTCAAAGAAAGTAATAGGAAACCATAAAAATATGTCCTTAGCGCCTTGAAGCTTGAGGAAAAAAATCGCTATGCATTAATTTAAACATATTTTAAGCACATAAAACTGTTGGTTCTATTAATTCAATATGCTAAACAATTACGAAATTATTAAAAGTAGCAGCAGACCTCAAGTCTGTTCCTTATGGTCGCGTATTATTTATAGAAAATGAAGGAATCAAGTAAATTTGTTAGACCAGGGGTCATTTGTGCGCTTTCTTCTTGTCTACAGGAACAACCATTTTATTTAGATTCTTAAAAGCAAACTTTTTGGAGTAAAGATTATTTAACATTATTATATTGGTTAGGTGATAGCCTACGTCTGAAATATCTATTCTATATGTATAAATTCAAGCGGGTATTTTCCGTTTTTTTCCGCCCTTACCACAGGTTTTTGAATTTGGGTCCGAGGTCGATTCAAGCAGTCAGTGTAAACAGTTTCATTTTTATATTATATCATATATATTCATTGCCATTTCATCAATAATGTATATATGTATATTAAAGCATTAAAGCCTCCAAAACTTACATAAATTATTGAAAACCGCATAGCAGCCAAACAGTCGGCCAATCAATTAGTCGGGACAAACAGTTTTATTCATAGAGATGAAAATATGATTAAGAACATATCGTGTTAATCAAGAATTCATTATTATCAATATGCCTAGCTCCGTCTGCTAGAATTGCCTTACCCGAATGTACATAATTAACTTCGAATAAAGCGGGACACGCAATCAATTAAATGTTCCACTCACATAATTATCCCTCTTCAATGTGACATATGTTATGCCTCCCCCTCTCCCCTCGAGGGTTAAGCAACAACATTTCTGTGTTCTTAGCCACACACCTTCAGCAATCTGTTATCAGGAATCAACCTTTGCATGAGGAACGGAACCGGATCGCAATCGCTTTAACTAGGTTCAGCTATAAACAGGCACACACATAGGCACACACACGCAAACACACTTAGTCAGAGATGAACAGGGACACCCTAAGGCAAGATTAATTTGCAATTTATTTGCTTTAATAGTAAAAATGGGTGTTGACGTCGGCAGGTGGTGAGGGTGTGAGGGCATGAGGATAGTTGTGTAGAGGACACGGCCACACATTCCATATTCACCGGTTTTGTGGGTGGGTTCAGGATTTAGGGATTAGGGACTGAGCAGATGCCCAAAATGCTTGTCCGACGTGTTGGTAATTTGGGTAAAATATATTTTTCATTTCCAGCTATCTATTTATACCCTGTAACTACATAGCTGTCTAAAGGGAGTAACATAAATCATGCTACTAATGAATCATACCATCATACCATCATAAATGCAAATAGAGCTCAAATTATGAGTATACTGATTAAATTGCCTATTATAATATGTTTTTAGCTTAAGAGAAAAAAATGTTGGTTGGAATTTATAAACATAATTTCTGTATATATTTAAATGAATTCCTTATAGTCCAACATTTCTGCTTATTTTCATTTCTTGCCACAAGAAACTAAAGGCACAGGGTATCTCTGCGACCAGCAAAATAATTCAATATAACTTGTTAGTTAGTATCTCCATTTGGAGTCTCCCTTCTTCTCAGGGTTTTGGCAATGCAAAAGCAATTTTACAAATTGAATTTATTTTCATGCTTCTGCAAATATGTTTATAGCAAATTATATCGTATTTATGTGTCGACTGTCGCTTCATAATTGCTCTGCGAGCGTCACAGCTCAGAATTAATGCTGTGGATGCCCAACTAAGCACCAAATTACACAGCAGCTGTAAATTCTCAACATTACTTGAATTATGAGCATTTCAAGAAGCAATTCCACGTTATGCGCCAGAGTTGATGTAAGCTAAAGCTGCAGTATAATTGGGTTTTAAATGCCAAATAAACGATTCAAAACGATTATGTTCATAAAATTAAAATATTAGCCATTAAAAATGCATATTACGTAGGATTTGTGTGCGCTTTAAATCCAATTTGAGGAAGATATAAATTTGAAGAGTGCTTTTAAATTGGGAACTTACTTACTCAGATCTGCGTTCATTTCCAAACACATTTATGAATTCAATAAATTAGACTCTCAGCTTAAAGCTTGTTTACCTTAAAAGCATTGTTTGCTCGTCAATGCTTTAATCATTCTGCTTAGGAGCACACCTTGGCTCTCACTTAAAGCTCCCAGCTCGATTAAGCACATTTTTGTTTCAGCAGTTGCTTATTAAAATTACAGTTGCAACTAAAAATAAAGAGAAATTTATTATTTTTTGTGCATGCTTTTGGGGTCTCTTGAAGCTGAAAGCTCCATTTAGTACATTTAAATTATTTACCAAAGTTACAATTTGCAATTAAGCTTAAAAATTAGAGATTTATTCAACTAAAAATCAAAATATAATTTAGCACGTGAAAGATTTAATCGTGCTGAATTGTTGTCGTCACATGCGATTAGGCACCCTTGCAGTTCAAAGCTCGGTGCAGCAGTGTCATCGCCACACAGACCCGCATAGTTTGTATTTTAAATATTTCTTACTTTTGTGGAAAATATCGACAAATATCTGGACAAACACACACAGCTGCAATGTATATTTGCCTACCAGTATAAATATAATCAGCTGTTGTGCTTTGAGTCAGCTATTGACCTTAGAACTTGGCCCAATGAATTCATTTGACCCAGTGAGTCACCGCCTCTCCCCACACACATGACCCAAATAACAAAAATGTCATCAAATTCATATAAATTTCATTTCTCAATTTCCGCATGCAATTTGGCGGGCACCAAAACACACAAAACATACACAAACGCACACATCCTGGCTATGAAAGTCGAAACACATAGATTTACCTTTTGCATATGGATTTACTTTTATTTTTTTCAGCGCAATGGCCGAAGGCATACTCACCGACAATCCGCACCTGGTGCTACTCTTCTACATGGCTCAGCTGTTTCTACGTGAGCTTGTGAAAAGCTACCGGCTCATACAAGTTGTGCCAATGGATATGTCTGGCTATTATGGTAAGCTGGCCTTAAAATGGGCTTTGAACTGATGTGTGTGAGTGTGTGTATATAGGGGTGTGTCTGTGTGTGTGTGTGTGCTTTGTTTATTTGTCATTGCAATTCAGGACGAGCGCAGCAAGTGCTTAGCCATTGTTTGCCATTTGGCAGTTGCCTTCCGCTTGCCTGTACGAGCTTTGATTGCCAACATTCATTGGCCATGTTGAAACTCGAACGTGCGAGTGCAAAAGTTTGCCCTGCTCTTTGGTTTGGCCTTGACTGATTGGTTCGTCGGATCCTTGTTGGGGCTGCACTTCAATAAGGCCAAAACGCAAATTGCTGACCATAAATTTTTTAATTACCAGCCCCCGTTAAGCCCGCAACTGTCAACAGCGTAAAGGAAATGCAAATATTTACAATGCGAATTTCTGAGGCCAGAATCCTCGGCGGGGTCGTGGCTTTGTGGGTTTTTAGCTGCAGCCAGTTTATGGCAGCCAACGCATTCACATGGTGCCCAAAAATGCAGCACAGTGCATTGAAAATGTCATAAATAATGCAAAAACGAGGCCTTATGAAACTGAGTTTTTGCTGTATGTGCATGTGAATGACACAAAAGGAGCGGGGCTTGCGAAGAGAACGGGCTTAACATTTAAAAATATATATGTCCTCAGATTCAATATAGGGTAAGGGAAGTTTAACAATGTGCAATGCCAGCGAAAAGCTGCGGCTTACATAAATCAAAAATTGCAACTCCCGCAATATATGCGATACTTTTTATACGTATATTGCGTATAAGTCGTGGTGAACAATCAAATAAATTGATTTACGGCGTGGCACAAAACTCGACAGTTTTTTAGATGTCGAATATTATTTTAATTACCCCAGCTGCATTTGCACTGATGAAGATTAATGATAATCGAAAATTGATGACTCACAGCGCACATAGAACACGGGGCAAATGTAGGCAGGTTTAAGTAATTGTCAATAAAAATTGTAATTGGTAAAAAAAATCCTGCGCTAGAAATGTGCAATTTTAAAAGAATGTTTAGGCCAGTTGAAAATGAAAATATATGAGGCCACGTGCGTAAATTTTAAAATACAAATTTTAGAGCATTGAGAAGGCTGTGCATGTTTTGTGTAGCCTTATAGACTTATAAACCGAATGAGCTTTTGGCAGAAAACTATTTTGTCTAAAGCATAAAGCTCTTTTCATAATGTCAAGCTTTTGCAGACCTGTGAAAGCACATTAGAATTCTTTACGATTTAATCTTGAAATAAATGTATTTTAATCAAAAGCTATAAGCTTGTCAAGCTCTTCTTGTCAAAGGAGCTTTACTTAATGTACACAATTTTCAACTTAATTTATCCTCACTGTAAGACTAAAGCTACTATAAATCCTGTTTAAAAATGTTAATCAACGATATTTTGATCATTTTGTTAAATAATTTTGTCCTCGTTAAATTGTCGTCGCTTACCTAACTCCGTATCAAAACTATGAACGCAATACGAAAGTTTTGAATACGTACAAATTTTATTCCAATAAAAGAAATACATTCAAGAATTCCTTTAGAGAAGCCGAATTGATGCGCGACTCATAACAACAATGTTGATGCCTTGCTTTGAGTGCGGATGGCAAATAAAAACAAAGCTAATGAAGCAAGAAATAACAAAAAGCACACACGCATACAAACACACACAGAAGCCGGCAAGAAAACTGTTTGCATAAAAAAGAGGCAAATAAATACTCGTAAATACCAATTTATTTATTTTTCTAATATGCAGGCGAAGCCCATGCAACATATAAGAAATGTATATAAAGATAAAACAATTTTTTTGTTGTTATTGGTTAAGTGCACAAAGAGGTAACTAAAGGCAACTGAGTTGGCCAATTTGGTTTCTCTTTTATTTTGTACACTCTCGCAGCTCGACTTTTAACGTAAATGCTTGAGCTTAAGCTTTATATTGATATTTTGCATTTATTTTGTAGAAAATCGAGCGGGTCCCTCAAATCTGGGCAATGTTATTAGCCAAATACTGTTGTGCAAGCAATTTACGCCAGATTTCAATGAGGAGGAATTATGCAGCATAACGAAGGATTCGCAGGACATTGCCATGCTGCTATCCGAGCTACAGGAGTATATGCCGCAGCACGAGGCATATTTAGGTGAGTTTACTGCGCAGTCGCCGCTGCACCTTGCACTTTCACATTTAGCCAAGGTCCAGCCGGAGGCCAAACGAAATTCTATTACACAGCAAAAAAAAAGGCACGCAAACTTGCCAACAGCTATTTGTACTTATGTGTTCACATTTCAGTCACACGTTCATTAATCAACTTCTATATGCACACATGTGCGACTCTTTCATTCTTGCGATTACAGAACGCAATGCGGCGCTGGATACAAATACTCCTTGGCCGGCAAAACGACGCCAGAATTATATATGCAAGAACATGAGTCTACTATGCTGCGTGTCTCGCCCAAATTATCTCTGAGACGAGGCCGAAAGTGTTTAATCTTAAATGTCAAACACACACATAAGTATCACACATTTACACCCACACAGACACACACACTACTTGTATCAATTACTAGTGTTTAAGTCAGGCCCATGAAAAGCTAAACACAGAAATTGTAGAGCCTAAGTGTAAAACCACTCAATTAGCATCGTAACCACAGGTCATAGGACTTTCCATACAAAACAAATTTTATCATAACATATATATATATTTATATATGTTTAGGGGAGTTGTGTATAATCAAAGTTAGTTATGCTGCATATACAATACATATTTAAAGTAAAAGCTCTCAATTTTGGCATTCCGTATGCCTAAGAGCAAAGTTTATAGAAGCGTTATACCAAATTTTAAATCGCAGTTAAAAAAGTTTGAGTGGCATTAGCTGAAGGAGTTCAGTTGAGCTTTAAGCTGTAAGGATTCTTTTATTGTAATTAAAGACTTCGAATAAACCCAGCTAAAACTTTAAGGCTCAGCCCACACTTTCAGCTAATGTCATTGCTACTTTAACATTTATCAAGCATATAGCAAAGCAGTTAAGACTTTTTAGACCTGTAAATTGTAGTAACTGTATAGAGGTTATTTATTATATATATAAGCACTATAAAACACATTTTTCAATATACATACCGTTGAGTTAACATTAAGATTAGACAAGACATTGAGTAAGGTTGGCAAAGCAACAAGTTAGACGTAGTCTCCAATGATACTAGCATGGTAATTAAATTAAAAGCCTGTACCAGACCTTGCCCTGGAACTGCAACTGCAACTGTCCCTGGGCCTGGGCCTGGGTGTGGGACTGGGCCTGGGCATGTGCTAGAACAAAAAGCAATAAAATAAAATGTTATTAACTCAGACATACACATACACACACAAACACACACACTACAAGCATCAGTGAAAGCAAAAAAGTCCTTAGGTTTCCATTAGTTTTTTTCAAAGACAAAACAACAAAGTTGAACTGTATGCAGTACCTAAAATCAAGCAACAAGTGACCAATAAAAATGATAATTAAAATGAACTTTTCAGTTTTTACAACTTTAAAATGTCAGTCCTTTAAGTATCATGTTAAATAGTATAACTATCAAATGTAATATTAAATATATATTCCAAAAGAAAAGCACGTCTATTAAAACGCACCTAGTCATTATAACATGTAATTCGACATATATAAATTTCAACATAGTTTTCTATAGTAAAGCTTACATATATTCCACATTATAATTACAATTTAATCGTGTAACGCACAATTTGAGTTAAAGCCAGACAAGCTTATTTATTGCGAAGCCAAATAATATTAATTAAATTATATTTGCTTTTTTTTGGTTGCATTTTAAATGCATTCATTTAACACATACGCTGCATATTTTCGGTTAGATACATACTTGTGTTATGTTTTATATACCCTGTAGCCCTAAAAGTAAGTAAAGGGAGTACCATACATATGTATTGATGGGAAGGAAAAACATAAGAGATCGTTGAACCCTAATACTCACGGTTTACGCTGAATATTTCATATTGTGTTTAAAATATATATTATACAGACATTATATCAAAACGATCTGATAATTTGCCATTTGTATATTTAAATATGAGACAATATAAGTCAAATTCGGACTTTATATACCTATTAATATTATTATACAAAATTTTAAAGGCTATCCTTCTGTCAAGTTCTTTCCTCTTTTAGTTTTTTCACCTTTTTTGTATCTCACGTTTATCGAATATTAATGTAAGGCACAGCACAGCACAACACTGCAAATATTTTATTTAAATATTGCTAAGTATTATTATAGAATTGAAATCGATTTGCAGCACAAACAAAATGAGATAATCAAATAATGTTGAGCATTGGACAATTGCTTGGGCCCACTTTCAATAGCTGAAAGCCAACAATGAAAGCGTGCGAATAAAATATTTATGCTTCAATTTTAATTGTAAATTGTTTGAATTCAACAAAAGATTTACACAAAACCAAAAAATAAATAAAAATAAATATATATAAATAAAATGTTTGGCAAATGTAATTATTTATCTATTTAGTAAATATTCTATTGTAGGCATAAATCAAACACCAAAATACAAATTTATGAGTATATTTATAGAAAAATTGATAGAAAGTTCATAATATTGGGAATTATAATTATTAATAGTCAACTCGTATATATGTACTTGTATGTACCCAAATATACATACAGTTATACATATATAAATATATATTTAGCACAGTGAAGATTGTTTAAATATACTATATTGCAAAAATGAATTCAAATAAATTAAATATACTAAATGTGATTGTTATATGATATTCATATACAAATTCAGTAAATGTTTGTTCATGTTATTTGCAACTAAAAACCTGATCAACTGATAAAACCAATGAAACCCAAATATTTAAAACACAAACCAAATACCAAAACTTGGGGTACCAATCAAATATGAATAAAGATATTTTTAGAGAAACTACACCCTATCCCGACTTTTATTACCACCTCAGAATTTAATATGCAACAGCAGAAAAGTTTCAGTTTGAGTTTTGGATAGCACTAAATTGCTGGCAACGTGTAACATAAAATTTATTACACTTCATAAAAGTGAGCGATTAACGTTTATGGATGTGATTCCATCACGAACCCACTTACACACACACATATACACATATACACGCACACAGTCTGACTGCATATAAAATGAAAAGCTTAAAACCTCTCCAGTTACGTGCTCGGGCATTCACGTGTTCGACAATAGATACGTCTTAATCAATCTTAAGCTTTTCCTATTCAAGCTAAGGGAAAATATAACACCCCAACACTCTGTTTAATTTAAACGCTAGAACAGAACGGTGGCACCTTTTCAGGGCTCTAACTATTCGCCTATGACACAAGCTGAATAAGACTTTTTGATTTATAGAAAAAATATTAAAAATTGAGAAAATTTTAAAAAATTGTAGTGCAAGCAAGTCAAAAAAATAAATTATAGAGTATTTATGCTCAAATACATTTAACCCGAAGCTTTAAATTGATTTAAAGAGCTTTTAAAAATCTACTTGATTATTAAAATTTAACAATTGGGTCTCAATACTGTTAGGTGATGTGAAGTCGCTTTCATTAAGCTTTAATGCGCTTTCAAAAGCTTTTAACTGCTTTTAAGTGTAAGTTTTATGAATTCTCAGTTGCAAGCACATTCATTCATCTAAGGTGGAGCTTTAATGAACTTTAAAAGCTTTATTATTAAAGAAATTTAAAGTTAACTTGAAAGGAAATACGTACAAGTTAAGCTACAAACTCCATCCGTTCACTTAGCATAATGAGCTTTAATGTGCTTCCATAAGTTTATTTTCTATTATCTAAACAGGTTATTAAAAATAAAATTAAATTTTACATGATTTAAACTTTGTTGCTTCTGCCACTAAACGAGATTAATCATATGTTTATGAACTACTTTCAGTAAGTGTCATTGCAATTAAAGCCATTTCAGCTTTGAGTACTATGCGCGCACATTTAACCCACCGGCCATGTGATTTGCATGGTCACGTAGGTATGGCGTTAGAAGCTGTATGTAAATTAGTTGTGAAAGTTCCCCCCACTGTCGCTGCCTCTGTATGTAGGGGCACGCACTCGAAACGCCGTCGATTGGCTTTTGATGTGGCGGATGTGGCAGCGGACAGTGCGGTGGGCGGGAACATGGCAGCCACATTGAGTACGTGCCGCTTAAACAAAATGCTACACTTACCGCACACTTCGACACCTTTTGCGGCAGAGCGGCCAAGCTGGAATCGGGCGTGAGGTGTTAATAGATTTACGTGGCTGCGATGCTGTGGCTTTAATATTGAGCCAATGTACTTGTTTATTTAAACATGCCTCGGGAGCCAAATGACAATGCCACACGCAACACTTGACCGCGCCTGCGGCTCATTACGCTCAAATAAAACGGCAAATAAAAATAAAAACTAAAACAAAAGGCAATGGCAAAGGAAAGACCATCAACTGACAAACAAGCGAAAAAGTTTTAAAAAGCAAAACAGAAACTGGACATTAATTTTATTTGTATTCGCACTCGCAATGCAGCAAGTCCAAGGACGAGGTCAAAGTGGCAGGACAATGCCTCAGCGGCTATGCACCAGCTGCGAAGACATTGCGACAGGGCGCTGTCTGGCTTGTGCGTGCGTATATGTGAGTGCGGCTTGTGTGTGTGTGTTTGTGTACGCGCTACAAAACCAAAATAAATGCCAACAAGAATAATTCCCGGCTAATCCGATTTAGTGCGCTGCCTGCTTCCATCGCAAACAACAAAAAAGAAAAAGAAAACCCACTTGATTATATGCCGCCACTGCCATTGTCTTCCTCCCCTCCGCACCCATTGAGCAGAGCATTTAAGTGGCGGCTGGCTGACCAGCCAGCAAGTTAGCTGCCTGTTTGTCCGATTGACAGTGGTGAAAACATGTAAATTTGACATTTAACAGACTTTTTTTAGGGACAATTAAAAAGATAACTTAATGAACTTATTGATCAGAAAGCTCCAAAGAAATTTAAAAAAGCTCATTAACCATTTAAGTACAAGTAACCATAACAAACCATAAAATGAGCTTTAAAAGCTTCTGGAAGCTTAAACTTAACCAATCCAAACAAATGTTGTTCAAGCGCTTAATATATCTTATTCATTAAAAAGCTCCAAGGCAAACAATTTTCTAATCAATTAGAAGCTTTAAGCATATTTAACTAACTAATAAAATTGCGAAAGCTTTTTAGCGATTTAGTTCAAATAACCATACCCTATGTAACACCTTCTTAATGCGAACGCCTCCGAAAGTTCTTTAAAAAAAACTAGTTTTTTGAATTTTACCCCTGGCAGGTCAATATATTCACTATTAACTTTCTTCGCAAGATTTTTCCATGCCTTAAATCTTAAAAATATATAAGTGTTGACAAAGAAATACACGATATTAAATGAATATTTTGAGTATAATTTTTTGCAACAATCCCATTGTTGTTGTGTGTAAATTTGTTTGTGTGTTTAGTTTTGTGTGGTCTTCTGGTTTTGGTAACAAAATTCTTGACTTTTAAATGCGGTTACTCATCTGCGTCTTATGTCTTTTTGTCGCACTTTCTTGCGCCACCCAAAAAAAAGGCAGGAAAATAAAAAAGAAATTCAAAACATAATTTTAATGTGGACGTTTTCGTTGTGCTTTCGTTTGCATAATTAAATAATGACAATGCGGCATCCAGGACTCTCGTGGAGTTATAGACTACAAGTCTTTTTGCGCCGTACTTTAAGAAAAAGCCCAGCGCTGTTATATAAATAAGCTGAGTTAAGGCTGAAATCTGTTTTAGACAGCTGCAGCGTGGTGGAAATAAAAAGCGAGCAACGACCTTTTTTGGGGAAAAGCCATCGCGTCATCATATGCTGCTCCTATACCAACCTATCCAAGCGCCTCTTTTGTGTGGCGACTCTGGGGAATTGAGCATATTCGTGGCATTAAAGCTGAAATTTGTTCGTGCTGCACACATTGGAAGCGCATTATTTATTGGCATTTAATGACGATATATGTCTGATATGATCTTGCAGGGCGTTAAAAGCTTCCGCATGGCGACGTTGAGCAAATAAAGCGACACACGGGGCGTATGCGTAATAAAAACGTTTTTAATGAAGGTAAAACACGTTTAACTACGATAAGCTATAATTTGGAAAGTTAGGGGTGTACAGACGGTGTGGGGGAGCTTATTGATTTGAGAAGCACTTAGTGTCGGTTAATGAAAGTCGTTGTTTGAAAACGGATAGAATTAAGTCTGTCACATACTTTAAGGAAGCAAGAAATAGACAAGGGCGGGGCATCATAGAAGAAGAAATCAAGTTCCGCCTCCGCTATGTTAAAAGCTATGCGAGACAAGCAAAAGTTTGAAGAGCTAATTCGAAATGCTCAAAGAAATTCCATAGTCAAAGCACTAAAGTCCAAAAAAGCCCACAAAGGAAAACAGTAGCAGGAGCAGCGGAAGGAGCAGACTGTGGAGTGAAGGTGCGAGTTGCAGTTAAAAATGCATTCGCGTTACGCCTTGTGTGTGCTTATATGAATTGCATGCGATAAACTTTCTAATTCAATTGTGGCATGCCATAACGTGCTCCAAATTCCCAACTGCGCATTCAGTTTAATATTCCCGGGCCAGCACAATCCACCCAGACATGTCGAGAGTGAGTTAGTCTGCAGTTGGCCACGTATCCAGTTTAAAATAATCAAAGTCTTAGCACAGACAGCACCACAATGATTTTGGGCTAGACATGTTTACCTAAACGGTGCGGTTGTTTTAATACCCTATACAGTTGAAGAAGTGTATGCCCGCCTGTCTTGTTTATAAAGAGAAGACTGGACCTAATTAATTCACTGGATCTACCTTCCAGATATCTATCTTTAATACATTTAAATTTCTTCGCATTACTGCTTTAAACTTACATCTGAGTAAGCATGTAAGTGCCAAACGTCTATAATAAAATTGTTGTACAAAATTCTAATTTTACTCCCTCTACATTTATTAAAATACCAGGGTAAATATATTTACCAACTTATGCTTGCACAAGTTGTGCATTTAAAAAGCAATTCGAAAGTCCGCGGAGTCGCGATAATTGAGCGCCATCTATTTGAATAAATAACAAAGTTTGTGAGAGTTACTTCTCAATAGGTGGCGCTGATTGGATACAGGGTGCCTAGCACATTCCGAAAACTAACTGCAAGGACACGACCCAACAGAGCTTTTGAGCTTTAAGCGTTGGGTTCTTGAACTAGCTAAAAAGGCGGCCCCCGCATTAGGTTATATATTCGAATTTGTTTATTTTTAGAGATTTCGTCAAATAATTTAATATAAAAAAAGTGTTCCAAAATAACAAAGTTTTAAACAAAAAAACGTATGCCTCAATAAACCTACATAAATTAACCAAATCCTTTCATCAACACATAGTTGTTCATAATCAGAAATAAAGAAAGCAAAATAGATTCAGGCAAAGGGAAGTGTAAATACACCCAAGTTCAAGCACCTGACAAAGCGGAAAACATCAACACCAACAGCCGCAAGAACCACAACAAACAAATAAGCAATGAAATGAGGGAACACGCCCCGCACACTGCCCACTAAACCCACCCATTCATTGGGGAGTAACCAACACTGACACATGCCACATTCTTCTAACTTGCACATTTCAGTGTGGCACAAGGGCAAAAGAACGATGAAGGACCAAAGAAGTACGAACGGTCATTGGGGCGCACGCCTCAGCGATTTATGTTGAATGTTGTGTAAAGTCCGAAACCACCAGCACACATGCCAATTGCAATTGAGGCGTGGAAAAAGGGGGGTTTCACGCACTCCTCACAAGAAAGTGTGTGGAGAGAGTTTGCATCCAAGTGCATCGTCTGAATACTTAAGAAATATTTGTTTTTGGTAGATTTCAAGAGCTCAAAACGAGTTTAAATTAAATAAATGCATAAATACCTTTAAATAAAGTAAGAGTTAAGCCTTGGTATAACGACCCCTTCGGAGGTCATTAAACTACGCCGCTGCTCAACACTTTTTATGCTTTAACGGACGCAGTTTATGCGACCCGGAAGTTGCTCGTAATTTTGTTTCCGCCTGATTTACAAATATTTGCATGGCAAAACATTTTTCAACTGCAAAAAAAAGACCAAACAACAAATAAGCAAACAGCAAACAAAAAACACTAACAAAAACTAAAGGAAATTTAAGCCGAAACCGAAATGGCAAGGAAATGTAAAATGTAAAACGAAAAGTTGTTGGAATGCATTTTGCCAAACTTGTGGCTTTCTCTGTGGTCAGTTGCCTGAGCGACTGACTGAGTAACCGGATGATGCATAAATGAAAGTGTGGCTTTCTTTCCAAATACACAAACGTAGACATTTAAATTGCGCCTGTAGGTGTTGTCTGTCACCCAATCAATGACAAAAGATGAGCATCTATAAAGCTTTCAGTTCTACATGACTGTTTTGCAATTTAAATTCGAATCACTTAAACTTCTATCCAATCTTAATTGCAATTATAATTGAAAATGCTTTAAGCTTCCAAGTGCTTTGTGAAATATCAAAAACTTCTAAATTGCATTGGACCAGGCGCTTTAAGTTTTCATGTGCTTTTAGAGTATTTTCCCTCAAGCTTTAAGCTCTTCGTGGGCCTAATTGCATTAGACAATTACAACTAAAGGTGTTTTATTCTTTTATGTACCTTATAAGTATTTTATTTAATTAAAATATGTATAAAAAGCATACTTCAATTTAAAATTGTTTGAATTTAATTCTTTCAAAATGCTTTTTACATTAATAAGAGTTTATTCTCGGACAGCTTACCAAGCAAATTGAATTAATGAATGTGTGGCGTATTTTGCAAATACATTAGGTTATACTGGTAAGAAGGAAGGAATGAGTCGGAAATAAGTATTTTTCGGTACAAATTAACAATAATATAAATTATTTAGGAATATAGAATGAATACAAAACAAGGAAAAAAAATTTGTAAAGTGAATGTAATAGTATATAAAATATTAATTAGATAGCTTAAAGTGAGGGAAAATTACCGGTGGGGTAAGTTTATATCCTGTTCCGCAAACTCTGCCCCTTCTCTTAGCTGGGCGTGGTCAGCGAGTACCCAAAGGAGGAGAGCAAATTCAGTAAAAAAAAACGTTGTACAAGCTTTTGTAATCTATGAATAATACACGGAAAGAGTTGTGCATAGCATAATCTGTCGTGCATGTGGATAGAAATAATGGGCGTAATTCCTGGTAGGTCTAGAGGGAAAAATTGTTAAAATGCATTAGCAAAACTTGAGGCATAGCTCGTGATCGGCTCAGTGACTGATTGAGTGAATGCATAAATTGGTACGTGATTGGTTTTCGAAATAATTATGAATCCTCAAGCCCAAGCTCGTAGCTAGTTGGGTCACTCAATTTACAGTTCCAAGTGCTGATTAAGGCTGCTTCAGGAAGGAATTGGAACTGTTGCAACTAAATAAGATTTTTCCCCATTTAGTTGCCCCACACGTTTTGCTTGCTGCCAAACTCTATTTGTGCTGCACATAAACAAGTTGCACGAGCAGCTGCACTTGACTAAACAATACACAAACTTTACTTCAATGCACACGCACACATACACACACACACACACTCACATTCATATATACAGCGCTGCGTTTATGGCAGCTTACAGCGAAAACTGAAATTCGATTTCCAGTCATGCCACACCACACTCGAATGCCAAAATGGAGACGATGCCAAAAGGAGCTGACTGATACCCTCTGGGCTGCTCATAATCCCCTATACCATGTATATATGTCTGCATATGCCATATCTAAAGATGGACTCACACACAAACACACATACACATACAGGGATACCACAATAAGCGAAAGTTACAAGACGCTTGGGTGCCTGTGAAATTCCCAGCTGGAGAGCTTGTTGCCTGCACATGATTTGGCCGAGTTGTCGCTCAAGCACGCAGCCAATCAATATCAATCGCAATTCAATTTCAATTTCAACTTCAAGCAGCACCAGAAGTCAGCCAGCTATTGCAATTGTTCCTGCGATACCCTGTATACGTTAAAAAGAGAATAATACCAGAGAGTATTATACACCTGCGCGAATTATCTTCAACTGATCTCTACCTAAAGCTGGGAATAGCCCTCAAAATGTATGAGATTTTCGAAATCCAACACAGACAACACAAAAAAAATATCTCTTGCTGCATCAATAAATAAAACAGGAAAGCCCAAAGTATGAAAGAAGTTAGAAAACTAATTGTTTCATTCGAATATATAAGAATTTTACTGATTTGCCATGTGTTAATATTAAAAAGTGAGTATAAAACTTGAAATAAGGCACTTGTTCTTGGCCTAAGTAAAATTTTAACTTCATTCAAGTTCTTTCAACATCTTCAATATGTAAGTGACACTTGATCTATGCACACTGAAGACTTAAATTGCGTACTTAAAATGCGGGCACATTATATCTATACTTGATATGATAATAAAAATTTGTACTTAATAATAATAATAATAGTAGATCTAATACGGTAAACCAGATATGATTCTTTACGTCTTTACAGGTGCATCGTGATAATTTATAGTCTAGAGACCTTTAGGAAAGTTTGAAAATTTGCTCAACAATATTCTAGTTACATACTACAGTTGTGAAAAGAATGTTGATGAGTTTAGCTGCATAAGTTTTGTCAGAGAAAGAGACAGACAAGAGAAGGAGTAGCTGCAGAGAAAATAAATGCACAGATTTCTTATTATATTTAATAATTATTTTATTTTAATTAAAAATTTAGACTAAAAATATATTTAATTTAAAATTGAAAAATGCATCTCTGACAGGGTATCTACCAGCCAAGATACATAGACGAGCGCCTGCTACGTTTTGTTGTCGCCTGCCTTTTGCGATTTGAAAAATAGCAAAGTGCACTTTGCAGCAGCAGCAACAACAGCAGTAGCAGTTGCCAGTAAATTACTTAAGGGGAGATTTGTGTGCTCTAGAAGCGAAGTTGCAGCAGCAGCAGCAGCGGCAACAGCAGCGGCAACTGGCGCACATAATGAGGCAGCTGCGTACAACGAAAGCCAAGCAGCCAAAACTATGAGACTGCGAGACTGCCAGACCAGTCAACCAGATTGCCAGGCACGCTGACGAGATTGAGGACAGCAATGGCAACTGGGAATGAGCTGAAGGAAGTATGCAAGCAGCAGCCGAAGCCGAACGAGCTGCATCTGAACTAAACTGATTTGTGGGCCATGCTCCACGGTCTGCATGCAGATCTCGAATGCAGCTGAGGCGGCGCCAATGTTTGCGTGAATTTGCGCCCGATTTGTTGCCCATCAAACGAGTGCCGTAATTTTGCATGTGATTAATGCACGCTGGCAAATGCATTTTGGCCTGTCAAAGGAGCCAACGGCAGCCGCTTGATAAATGCGCAGCTGATGAAGCAACAGGCAAACTTGCAAGTAGCGAATGCAGCTTCTTAAGCGCCAATGACACTTGCTGAAACAGGCAAAATTGAAAGGCGGGTAAATAGCATATTAATGGAGAACATGTCAATGACAACATGTTTATGAAGCTCTTTCAACAGGCTTTTAGTGAAACAACATTTGGGGAGAGATATAAACGGAGGCTTTTCATTTAAGTTATTTTATAAAGCTTAAAAGGCCTTATATCTGAGAAAGCTTTTAATTCTGTTAGGTCTAATAATACTATCATAGAGTAATAAACAGATAAACAGAAATATTTATTTAGCTTTAGGTGAGACTTTATATTGGGGAACATGTTAATGTACATTTTTCAGGTAATGAGCTTTTTATTTGTCCATACAGCCTTTTTATGGTGAAGGAAATGGAAGTATATTAAAGGTTTTATAAGCTTTTTAGAAGAAGCAAATGCAAATTGGGATTAATTCATCGCTTGATAAGTTCTTTAAGTACTTTAAAGCCTTTTAGAACTAATATTTGTACCAAGCAATTGAATAAGAGAAGGAGATTATTATATATATTGAACTCTTATCTTTTAATTCATGCTTTTCTTGAAGGTTCATGCTCTTGCGCTTAACTTAAATGAAGTAAAGTGTTTGTGCATTAGGCTACTTTTAGGAAAATTTTATCTAATAGAACGCAGACCAACCGATGAACCTATGCTGGCTTTAAATTTCTTTGGTCAGATAACTTTAATTTTAATCTCGCTTGTTGACAAATATCAAATAAGTTTATTGACTGGTCCTTTTTCATCTCAACTTTGTGCTAGAGAGAGAATTCAGAAAAATGCCATTATCAAGACTTTAGAACTTCATGAAATTGAAGCTCTTTAGTTCAATGATATTTTGTACGTTTTATGTTATTCACTGTCGCTTTTTTGCACACACCTTAAGCCAATGTCATTGAAGAGCAGTATGCAAATTATGCAACTTTGTACAAAACTTTCGCTTTGACGAGACCGACAACAAAAAAGTTTTGCTGTCATTAGCAAGCGTCACATCACATAAAAGGCAAACTCATAAAACGGCAGACAGAACTGGAAGACAAACAATGCCAGGGCAAGAGCGATGGGAGACAATGGGGCTCTAAAACGTACACAACTAAGCAAATAGACTGGCTGCAGTTGCTAACAAGAACACAAAATAAGAGTGAAACTTACACCTACAGCCAACTAAATAATAAAATCAACAAAATGGCAGCAAACAGTGGCAGAGACAACAGCCACAGACAGCCACGCCTCCTGCTGCTGGCAACTGCAGCTCGTCCTTGCAAGGACATGGCTGGTGGCTGTGCAAATAGTGTAGCATACGTAATGGCGCCGGCTGTTCGCCTGCCCCGTAAAATGCTTAAAACAATGATAATGCCAAACCAAAATAGATATCAAATACTGTAAGAGGGTGGAAGCGTGTCTATATTACTGCAACCTGTTAACTCTGGGGCTCTAATTGAGTTGCCAGTTACATGGAAACAAACAAATTCCACTTTAACCCTGCCGTAAGCTTCTATTATCTATTTGAGAAGCGGTAGAAACACCTGCCCATCGACATTAGGGTAAACCCTGTATTTTTAGTAGCCGAAATACTACAATTGTGTTGGCATGCAGCAACAGTTTTTGCTTAATATATTTGGCTAGTGAATCTTAGCTTGATTAAAGAGTCTAGATTTTGGAGAGTTATAATTAAAGAATACTAATATATTAGTACACACATTATTTCATTGGAGTACAAAAGCAAAATATACTCACAAAATACCTTAACATATTTAAGAAGAAGTGTGGTATATTATTTGGCTATATGCAAAGTTCGCAGGAGAGAGCGACTATCGAAGGCAAGTATCCATGCAAATGTTTGTTAAATAGTTAATAGTAGACAGACGGACGGACTAGTATATTGACTATATTGACGATTATGTTGGCTCGTAAAGGTCTCTTTAAAAATTGTTATACCTCTAAACATTAGAATCGTTGTTTTACGATCTGCTCACATTCTTCATAAACAAAAATACAAAACAATGTTTTTTTTTTTTTTTTTTGCAAATTAAAAGAGATAAATGTTTGTCTTTCTTGTCGGCATTAACCAAGCCTAGGCTAACCAGTCGACCTAGTTTATTGGACATACTTCTGTAAGCGTTGCATTCCTGTCTTTGTCACATTGTTTGGGCAGTAATGCTGAAAGTTTGTAGGTTTCTTATTCATAAGAGAATTTCGTGGGTTATATAGCTGTTAGTATTTGAGCTATTATGTTGTGAAATTGCATAAAGTTAAATATATTTCAATTTGAATGGGTTCAACTGGGACATAAAAGCTGTTGCAGAGAATGCTGACAGCGGAAGCAATCAGCCAAACGCAATAACGACAATTACATTAAGAAGCATACATAAGCAAAAGCGGCATGCAAAGAAAGCCAAATGCAAACAGGTGCCGAGCTGCCACATCCCAGCGACTGCAACTTGCAACCACAATGCAGCAGCAACAATAACAAGAAAACGTTAAGCACATGGCTAGAAGGTGGCAGGATGCACGGGGCAGGTGGTGGGAAATCCTGGCAAAACACAAAAATATTTTCTACCAAATTTACAATATGAAGTGGCTGGCTTCAAGTTACTTGAATTGCTGCCAAAGGTGTCTTGCTTACATTTATACAACACACATTCAAACTCACATCCACACAAACATCCAAATACGCACACACACACACACACATTGCTGTTGCACTTCATTGCGATGACAAAACCCAAGCGTAGCAGGCAGGCATTACAAATAGTATATGGCACTCCGCTGGAGCTGAAACACTCACACACACACACTCACACATTCACTCACTTACAGACACATACACACTCAGTCAATTGCTATTATTGTTGCATATTGTTGCTTTGTTGCCGCTGAAAGCATTTTGTACATAATTTTCAATTTTCATGCATGTTTTGCCATTTGGCTTGCTAAGTAGCATTGCGAAAGCGAATTGTTGAATAATATTCCTGCTTGTTTTCGATTCGCTAAACGTGTGTGTTTGCATGTGTGTGTAAAAGCATACTCTACCCAAAAGTATGCTATGGAAATTTTATTTTATTTCTCCTGTGCATCAAGCATGGCTTTCGAATTGCTTTATGAAAATGAAATAATAATTGCTGTTATTTAATAATTCAATTTCTGTGGCCAAATGCAAAGGAAAGAAATTGTATTTACACAATTCACAGTTGTACATTTCACTAAAATAAATCTTTTATTTGAGATTTAGTAAATGCTTAGAGCTTCATCATATTTTCAAATGTACAATTAACCTTCAGAAAAATATTTTGCAAAAAAGAATACATTTAAACTTTTATCAATTATTGACTAAGAATACTATGTTAGAGGGCTATGCCCACGCAACTATTCTAAACAAGACAATAATAACTGGCTGCCAAAGATAGTCCGGTTTAGGGTTCGACTTAAGGTAAATGCAAAATAAGAATTCAGTTCAAGCCCGGCTTGAAACACTGATAAAATTAAAAATTCAGCAATTCGAATTTTTTGCAAACTTCCATTGACTCCAGAGCCGAAACATTACAATTTTTGAGAGGCAAAGCGAAACGAATGTCTGTGTAAATAAGAGAGCATGACAGAGTCAAAGTCGGTTTACTCAAGCTATTTTTGTACTTTTTATCAGCTGCATAGTTCTGCCCATATTTCAGCTCACTTTTCGCTTCTTGGCCGTTGCTTTGAGCACTTTGAGAATGCGGTCATGTCAATAAATGAACGCTGAGCTATTTACAAAGCATTAAATTGTAATTTTTTTTTAATTGCACACAAAAGATTTAATGGCTGCTGTGGTAATAACGCACAACAGACGTTGCCAACCGAGTAGCCAACGGATACACACACACACACAACGCCTATTACTGGCAGCTGATTAAAAAGCATGACGCGGAAAAGTATGCAACGCTTAATTACATAAACGGCTGCGCCTGAAGCTGTATGAAATACTGAACATGAAGGAAAGCGAGCAGTAAGCAGCTGTAGCAGTAGCAGTAGCAGTAGCAGTAGCTAGCGTCCTGGTTAAGTCTATCCCAGATATATGGCAGCGCTCCGACACGCTCAATACTGTGTATGGAGAGCAAGCGAGATGGCGCGACTCAAGCTGGCGTGCAAAATCGAGATAATAAGAAAATGGCGAAAATTAAATTGTTTTTGTGCGCGCGCCAAGTGACCAATTAAAGTGAACTGGCAAAAAGTCTTCGACGCGCTCGCTTTCCCATCCCCTTAGACAAGCTGAACCAACATAGCCGCCGGTGGCGGGTAGGGGGGAAACGCCACAAACGTCTTTGCCACTTCGGCTGCCACTCGTCTCTATTTTTTTGCAACTGAGATTTTTATCTGAAAGTATGCGTTGTCCCCTGCCCCTCGTCACCGCTCCCCACTCTTGACATGTCTGTTTGTTTAGCTATAAAATCATTTTGAGATTTCTAATGATGCCAGCACCGTAGCAATGTTCGCCGCAATGAACAGCAATGAAAGAGCAAACTAAATTAGCGCCGCGGGCCTCTCAACAACAGTCAACAGTTGCGCTCGAGTCGTAAATAAAAGTTGGTTAGAACTAATATGCCAGCAAGTTTGTGGGGCCCACAAATCTTCAGCAAAGCAAAGGCTCGGCCTGCAGTGGCACATTCTGCTACCGGTTCAAGGGTTCCAGCACGCCAATGCCCTACACCTTTCGCTGTTTGCTTGCTGTTGTGACTTCAGCGCTCCGTTGTTGTACCCTGTAATCGCGCAATGAATCCCTAAGCTGTACCCAGACTTTGTTGTAAGAAATTTACAAAAAAAACAAGGTGTCTGACATTACGAACCAACTTCCTGACTTTAGATTGGATTTCGTAAGCCAGTTCTTGTTTCGATCATTGGTTTGACATTTGTTTCGAAACACTTTAATGAAAGCGTTAAATTTCTAATTTATGGGCAGCCGTTCTTATTACACATTTATAATTTATGGGTGGTCGTTCTTGTTACATATTTCCATGTACAAAATGCTAGCTAACTTTAACTATACAACATTTACATCTACCAAATATGAAATAATATAAATATGAAAAACTTACCGGCTGGTTCGCTGCTAAGGAAAAACTGAATAAATATTCCAGGAGGGAGCTTGTTCGGTTTAAAACTGGTTTGCAGCCTGGCTTTACATTTTTCTAGTTTATTCATTTCTTGGTACATTTTAAGGATCTTTTGTGCACATTTTAAGTTGCAAGAAACTTAATCCATTTTCGTGAATTTAGTTTTCTGCGTTCATTTGAATCATTCGAAGTGTAAGTTTTATTTTGGAGTTATAATATTGGTTTTACTTGGCGTTGGTAGAAATATAATTTTGTTGTGGTAATTTTTCCGTATGAATACCAAGATGGACTTCATTTTAAAGCACAGTTTTTAGATGTTTACAGAGTATCTTTTGGTCCATCGTAGTCAGTTGATAGTCTCTTATAGATTTTGTTGCTATTCTTGTTTTTCGTGTGCTGTTTGTTGCCAACACTCTAATTACCGCAATTAATTATGCTGCCTGCTGAACGAGCCGAGTCCAGCTCTCTCCCTCTCACTCTCTCTCTCTCTCTTTCTCTCTCTCCCTCTTGACAGCGGGGGAATCGAGCGGGAATAAACTTGTTGTTGTTGTTTTTGTTGGATGACTTGGTTTTTGACTGAAAGTTTAGCCTAACTGAGTGTGTGTGCATCACGTGTGTGTGTTTGAATATGCATCGTGTGTGTGTTTGAGTGTGTGTGCGTGTGTATGCGTGTGTGTGTATTCCACAGTGCACATTTTAAACAGCATTTATTCAGAGGCTGTTTTTTGGAAGTGGGACGCGTTTGTGCTGGTTTCTCAAAGCGCATATCAAATGCACAGAGCGCCAATTAAATTAGTTTAGTTGAAAAGCTCTTAAAGCCGAAAGTTCTCTTGCCTAGAAATTTGTTGGATTACGTTTGGTCCAGATATTCAACGATGCAACTCAAATGGATTTAATAAAATTTGAATGCATACAAATGGTACTTACATAGATGTATATGAAAACATATATAACCTGTCAATTGAAAAAAAAAACACAGTTTTAATAACATAAAAGCATACCGCATCGATTTTTTCTATTTTATGTTGGACTGAGAACTGCAAGTGCCTATCGCAATATAAATTTCATTCCCTTTTTCCATCTCTTTTAAATTAAATCTTACTTCCCATCCTTTTATGGCTCTGGAAATAGAAACCTCAAATCCAAATTGAATAGCCGCCTACAAAATGATGCCCGCTTTTTGCCAAAATTTAAAGCTGCGTTTCTAGCGTCTGCATGTAACTTCCGCAAATATTTGACATGTATATATATATATATATATATATATATGTGTGTGTGTGTGAATGCCATCGATAAGGCGAATGAAAAGAGGACGAAAAACTCGCGCTGACATGAAAATGGCATTGGCTTAATAAACTCGAACAACAGCTGAAATGGCAGCTGCAGTTTTCAATGCTGGCGAAAGGGACTTTACGCGGCCAGGCCGAAAAAAAGAGCTAAAGTGCTCGAACTAATTTTGCTCGACAGTGACATACCCTATATTCGTCTATTTAAAAAGCTTGACAGACAGCGCGACTGACTGATTGGTTATCAGTGACAAACTGAAAGAGGTAGAACATTTTTTACAGAAGTTTCCCGTTTTTTGGTCAACAACTTTTTTTATACCATCGATTTCTTTTGTTTGAATGCCAATTAAAAGTTTGAATCCGTTCGCATTCAAAAAGGTATAACATTTGCAAATCAGACGATTTATACCCGAGATATTCAAATAATATCATCAAAAAAGTTTAGATCTTCGAACCGACCCCGATTTCGGGAAAAAAACCTGATGTCCCGAAGGCCCATCGCCTTTTTGTCGATTTGGGTCAAAATTTAGATTTTCATTTTTTAATGCCAAATGATAGTACTGATCCTTACGAGTCCAAAATGGTATAAAATTCCAATATCGGACATTTTTTATACGAAATATTCCAAAAAAATCATCAAAAAGATTGACATCATTCCAGAATGGTTTTTTGTCAAAAACTTTGATGCAAGTCACTGATATTTGATTTGATTGATTGCGAGATAGATGATCAAGGCTCAGCTCATACTTTATGTGATGTAGCTGCACGCAAAGACGTGACTTAAGAAAAGTCCAGCTTTGATAACATAGTGGAAAATGGTATCAACTTTTTGTTTACCATCCTCTCAAAACTAATTTGTAAACCTAATGGAAATATTTAATTTTTCTCTCAGGAAAACAGGTGGAAAGGTAATGTTCCAATTTGTGGAAAACACTAGGCTCAGACAAAGTCTGTTAATACCCGGCTAGTATTCACATATCCTAAGAACTGTATTATACCCTTTTACGGCCGTACGCGACAACAGGGTATGCAACAAAAGCAAACGCCATCGATTCAGGCTAAAAGCGTGCGTCCCACTAAAGACATTTGGGGAAAAAAAGAGACAAGTTTTTTTTTGCCGAGCGACTCAATTTCCCTTAAAGAGTTGCACGAGTCCAGTTTGTGCTTAAATGAGAGTTGCTAAAATGTGGCCCAGATGATTCCACTGACATGGGCTCATTATGCGCTTTGGCTTTGACAACTGATTGCTGAATGTAGATTGTGAGCGATATCTGCCCGGCTTAATAAATGGCTGCCGCATTTTGTGGCACGAACGCAATACCGTGCCGATGCAAAACAATTACACAAATGTCAGCGGCCGCATGCGAAATGCTGCTGCTACCCTTTGTTGGCCTAAACGACAGATGCCTGATGCGCTTGTGCTAATATCAAATGTTAATGTCTGATGCCTGATGCCTGATGCCATTATGACGCACAAATAGAATTGTGTACAGCGAAAAATAGTATTTAACGCGCGGTTTGGCAATAAATGTCAGTTGGGGCCAAAGTCCGCAATATGGCGGCTGTCGTTGTCATTTCTCGTGTCCGCAGCCGCATTCGCATCCGCGTTGTTTGCCATTCATCTGATTTATGCGGCTGTCAGCGCGGCCCCAGGAGTTACCAGCACCAGATGCTGGCGTTACAAACGAACCCAGAGCTCGACCTCTCGTCGGACAGCTGTTGGCGCACGGATACGGCAATGCGGCTGATTGACAAACCTCTATTTGCCAAAATGAACCGTTTGACATGCGGCTCGATGGCTCCTCTGGCCGCAGCGGCTGCTTCTCTTTCAGCCCGTTACACAAATGCAGGCTAAAAATTGCTTTTGTGCCGGGCTCAAACAATTTGCTTTGATTGCAATTGCAAAGCTTTCTATCCTTGAGGTATGCCAGCCGAACAGCTTTCATCAGTCAAACAGAAAAAAAGGCATTAGCACGAAAAACGAAACGCCGATAATTAAATACCCTTTAGGACATTCGTATGGGAACCGCATACTTATGTAATCCAAGTAGACTGCTAGCAGCTTTCGCTAGTTAAATTTTGAGGGAAATATTTACATTGAGGCTAACGGAAATTTTGAAAAAAGTATATAAATATTGAAGTTATTTTAGTAGTTCTTTGTTGATAAAACTTTTCTCGGAAAGTAAGGATAATAAATGCCAAGTTTGGTCATCTCTAAATCTTATACTAGAAATTAACTTTTGACTGATCATTTATATGAGAGATATATAATATAGTGGTCTGATATGGATAATTTAAATTAATAAATTTAGCTTAAAAGCTGAGAAACTAATTTGTGTAAAAAGCAGACTGGCGGGAATGGGTATATCCCATCGGCATTTAATACTGACCAAGGATATTTGTATAGGTCAAACATTTGTGGGAACAATTATATAAACTTTGTCAGATATATAAATTTGGTTTAAAATAGATTCGGTACTATATAAGAAACAAAATCACACTGGCCTATAAACGAGAAACAAAATCATTTTTTTATTTTCTGCGCTGGTAAGGACTTAAGTAAAGGAAATATACAAAGATATTCAATAGGAAATCAGCACGATTTGTTTAGGTATATCCAAAAGATATGTTATCGTTTAATCTTGTGTAATAAGGTCCTCGAGTAAATTTTAATAAAATTAATACAAATAAATTTATTCCAAATACTGTACAAGTTTGCATTTTGTTATAGTTAAGTCTGTGCAACCTAGGTTAAAATTAGGCAGCTATTAAACTATGTTGAAATGGGTAAAAATGAGGAATATTCTTACTGAACAGATGGTTCTAGGGCTCCTCCTAAAAATCAGCAAGTAACTTTGATCTTGCAAGAATGGGTTCCGTCACAATGGTGGGAACAATTCTTACAGAACACTGTTAGATGGCCTTTGTCTTCTATTCACAACCTGCTTTTGGATATTATTTGGTTAAAAATTTGTATTAAAACTATGTACAATACTTGTTACAACAAATTAAAATTTGGAATTTTCAATAACTATGACAGATTGAGCAGCTAACGAGCCATTAGTTTAGCTTAGATCGAGGAAAATCGTCATCGCTATATTCAGAGGGGGAGGTGGGTTCCATTAGGGAAATGATTCGAATGTGTCGCACTGGATATTTGGTCTCCGTATCTGTCAGCACAAGGGTACTACTATAGCTATTAATTTCTCGCATTGTCTCGGACATGCTCATCTTAGGCTTACTTTTGTTTTTGCATTTAGCCTCGACCTGTGGCTCGCTTGTTTTTGGTACAGAAGAAACTGAAAATGTTTTGGAATTGTTGTAGGCAGCCTTTTTATCATCGGTTAGGCAGAAGACAGAACTCTGCTGCTCCTTGGGTGATTCCTCCTCACAGAGTTCCACTGGCGAATCGCACTGCTCCACCTCACTTGTCTCCGGCTGGGACTTTGGGCTCAATGTATTCCCTCCAGTCAGACGGTGATCACGTACGAGCTCAAAATTTATGCCACCAAAGACGGCATCCTTGTTGTTGATCGTGTTGCGCACATCGATAACACAGAATGTTAGTATCTCCTGGAAAATACCCAGAGTATTGGCCTCCTTGATGCCCGCATCGGTAACCAGCAAACAGCCCAGTACAGAACCAGTCTCCAGATCTCTCACATTCACATGGTAGACATTGTCCGCACGCAGTAGAATCGTCAGCGCAATGTCTTGAAAGCATCGCTTGCCCATCATTTTGAAGAGAGCGTACTGCATGCTACTAAGGACGGGTAGATTCTTGTTCTTGCAAAACTGGCACTGACTCGAGACTTTGCGCTCCAGTGTGGAATCATTTTTATTACAGATAATTTTAGCTGACGACTTTTTTATGCAGACGCACTTGGTCAGCTTTTCCTTCTCACTCTCCAAGCCCTTGCACTTTTCATTAAGTGTATTGACAGTGCCACAGAGCTGCTTCAGTTGATTGTTCATCACATTCAGTTGTTGCTTCTGCTCTGCTTCTTGTGCGATCTGCTCCTCCAGTTTCTTTTTGAGCAAGCACAGTTCTATGGTTATATTCGGTATTTTTTCACATTCGGTACACTTTTTAACGGGCCCCATTCCTTGCCTCTCGGATCTCAGACTTTCCCTCGACGAAGCAGCCACCGATTTTTCTTGGCATGGGCAATTTACGGGCTCCACTTTTTGTGTTGATCGGCAAGATTTAAAGCATTCCAACGATGGTTTCGAACATGGGGGTTTCGTCTTCTTCTTGTCCCTAAGCAAACAGCATTTGAAACGCATTTTGGAATTCTGTTTCTTGCCTGGTGGGCATGCTTCATATTTCCATTTTGATGGCACCACTATAACTGGATGCTTGCAAACGCATTTGCACTTGGCTTTTCTTTCAGGCTTTTTCTTTTTTTCTTTTAATTTTTCTACTGCGCAGCTGGGCTCATCACAAGCACATCTATCAGACTGCACTTTAGCGACGGTTATATACTCCCTAGACGCTTGTGTATACTTTTTAATTCGTTTCTCGGAACTGGTAGGCTTATCGTCATCACATACGCATCTATCAGACTGCTTTTTGGAGATGGGTATACGAACGCATGAAAGGGACAATGACCCGACGGATGAAGTATAACGTCCACCAGCAGGCAAGCGGCCATTACGACTGATCCTCCGTGCAAGCGAGCCACGACCTCTTGAAAGTAACCAATCTAGTCGTTCCACGCGTATTCGCGCACTCAAATATCGTTCATATGTGCGTGCAGCATCTGAAGGAAAGTATATGAGCATGGATGGAATAGAAAACTATTAAGTCTCTTTGGTAAGTTGTCAACATTCCAGATCAAAATTACCCATGTTGTCGATTAACTGGAAATTTACTTGCGTTCCAAACAATTTCAACTCCAACTACTCTCATCTGTCTCAATTTCTCAACTGACACCTTTTCAGCACCATTTGACAGCTTGACGCTTGCTTTGCATTGTTCCCAGATACAAAACTAAGTATCATAAGTGAATTTAATTTCTTTGCCTAGTTACTGACAGCTGCCATTCCCTTTGAAGTCGTAGCAACTCAAAATATTTCCTTACCCTTTCATGGCTACTGCGTTCAAGCTTTTGCCAGTTACTGTTTTTGACTAGGATTGACAGTTTCTTAATTTTTTTTCTTCATTTCACACAAGAACCTGATTTACCAAATAGATTTAATTTCACAGCAACTTCACACACATTTCACTGCATTGAAACTCGATTGGCCAAGATGTTATGAAATACACACTAGTTATAACCTTATGTAATAGTCCGATGTTGTAAAGATTTTGCTGACGAAGTAAAATAGTAAGTAGTTTCGACCGATCATTCATTATGCCAACTATACTATACTATACAGTATGTGAATAGTGTTTAACTTTTAATATTATAATACAATTTGTTAATCGTGCTTTTTCACTGCAAACTGTGATGCGTATTGGCTATTATGTACATACCATATATATAATACAATAGCCGGTAAAGAAATTTGTGAAAAAAAAAATAAATAAAAATAATAAACATTTGAACATAGTTAAAAAGAGCATAAAATTCTCTTTGTCCCATTCAATCTGCGGTCGGATTAAATTTAAAAAAAAAATATTTATATCAAAAACGTTTTCAATCATATTGTTTATTCATATAATTCATAGTTGGCACACAGAAACCACAAAACATTTAATCATTGGCAACATTTTTACTTGAGATATAATATTTTATAAAATTGCATTTTGACGATATTGCTTAAATGTGTTTGTGTGATAAAAATGTAGTTCTACTTTTGTTTGTATTTGTATTTTTTGTTTTCTTTCGCGTTAGTGGACTGGATTTGTAGTTTATTTATTTTAAATTTACCTGTATTTATGTTTGGCTATGTTTATTTGGCTTTTATACTCAAATGTTTTAAATCATTTATGAAAAAACAAAAACTTGCAATGCTTTTGTAAAGCTTCATTTGTATATTCTTTATAGTTTGGTTTGTAAGAGGATTTGTTTTTCAGAAGGATTTGTCTGTTAATAGGAGGCGTAGTTGTGTTCGATTTGGATATGACAAATAAATGCATCGATTTTTACAAAGATTTTTTTAGGTTAGTCATTGAAGTCTAGATAAAATAGATTATAAAGAGATTTTCTAGGAATAATTTTCCTGTATTATTATTATTATTATTAAACCTTTGCGTTTATTTCTAGAGCTATCAAGTTGCTCGGTTTTGGGCTTTTGACCCTTTTGGCCACAGCTTTCTGGAATGCATCCTCATTATGTTGAATATTTAATTTTCAGCTTTGAACTAAGCACTTAGTGGACATCTATTTGTATTTAAGTTTTTAATATGTTGATTTAATATGTTTTGCTATAAATTTTGACTAATTTGCTGGTCTTGCACAAAAGCTAAATTAAACGAAACGCAACGAAACTCCTTATGAACTTAAGCTTAAGAGCGGTTATATTAACAACTTAGAATATTAATTAGTACACGTTACACATTACACGAGCAGCGATCGGACAGCAAATCAGACACTAAGGAGGTTAACCTGGCGACGCCTTAAAGCTAGACAAAGCACATGGAATTTTGGGGGCACATCCACTCACAGATTTGCATGAATTCAGTGGCAATGCCGCAGCAGCTGTGCCAGTAGCAACACGGACAGCAGCTGATAGATGGGCGGCAGCAGGGCTCCGGCTGATACACGTGGCTCCAGGGACAGAGTCTTGCATTTCTCCACTTTCGTATAGTCACTGAAGCCGGCCAGATTACGCGAGGCAGCGCGTATTAGATAGACGGTATCCGGCTCCAGGTTCGTTATGAGAAAATTGGCACCTGTCGCAGAGAAATGAAAGCTATTGTTGAATAATGGCAACCAGCTGATGCAGCTGCCGTTGCCGCTGCCGCTGCTTACCCTCTTCGTAGGGGAAGTCCTTGCGCTTGGCATTCGTCCATTTGCCCGCATCCGTTTTGAATTCCAGCTCCGACATATACTCGATGCGAAACCCATTCACATCCATGAGTCCGAGCTGATCCTTATCCCGCGGCGCGCTCAAATCCACATCAAAAGTATTCGAGTTGTAGCCGCGCAGCTGAAAGACGAGCGGCGGGGGTGGCTTTTCGCCCTCATCCAAGCGCGTGATGCGCTCAATGCTGCCCAAATGATTGTGTGCACGGCACCGATAGCTGTCAAAGGCCTTCGCATCCAGCACATGGATGGTTAAGCGGGACCAATAGTTCTCCGTCTCAATGGTGTAGAGCTTCTCGTTGCTTTCCAGCCGCTTCTGTTTGCGATACCAGTTGAAAGTAGCCGGAGGCTCCGCCTGTGCCTCGCACATGATGCTCGCTGTGCCATTGATGTACGCATATTGCAGGCCCAAATGCGACTTGAGCGTCCAGTGTGGCTTATCTAAATCAGTTCAATTAAACACTTCACTATAAATTCTATTTATTAAGCATTTTTCTTCAGTCCCTGTCTGACGGCATTCGATGTTCAGCAGTCGTTCAAAAGTATGCTACGAAATATGCAACACTCATGCGCTTTCCGCATAAATCAAAAATGGCCGTCAATTCTTCGCCCAAGTTAAGTCATTAACTACATATGTGCCCCGCCCACAGCACGCCCCTGCACAGAGCATAAGACATATGCGAACTAAGCGTATGTAATTTTAAAATATTTCGAGCTCAAAAAACTATTTGCCGCTCAGTGCGCTGCATACTAAAACGCGCACAACTTTTAGAGGCGCTCGTTAAAGCTGCTCAAGTAATTTCCCTGTCATTCAATACAAAAGCACACTGGGTCGAGTATGCGATAAAACACGAAAAAGAAAACTAAGTAAATAAAATGCTTAAATGTTAATAAGAAAATATTGAGTATAACATTTTCGAGAGATCAAAGCTTAGGTTCATTTTGGGAATTTAAATTCCCTTTACAAATAAAATAATTAAGGCATAATCTCAAACTTCAAATACTTTTACTTCTGATTGTATCAGAAAATTTAAGGAAGCTTAAGAGTAAAATAGTATTTGTAAATAAGAATATAAATAATCTTAAATAAGGAAATAAGGAAAAAAACTGACTGACTACGTTATAAAAAGCAAACAAAAAGTCAAAATCAATTGTAGAGGAGATAAACCGTTTGAAAGGCATACAAAGATTTATATTTGATTCTGTGTTTGAACTAAAGGCTTAACGATCATTTTGGTGCTGTTCCATATTTTCTAGACGTCTTCTAAAGAGACGTAGAATTGGAGAAGGAGAATGCAGAGGAGATTTTGGAGGTCTCAAGCAATCGATCTCTCAGATCGGTTTATATAACCAACCTATTTTTGTTGTTATTGTAATTATTCATATAAGTTTCATTAAAGTTGTTCCCATAAAAACAGTAAACTTAAAAATAAAACAAAGAAATATAAATAATCTTTGCTTCTAAACAATAACTCAACAGCATAATTGTTTTACCCAAATAATGTTTTGTTAGTTAACTTTAGCAAATTTGGCAGTCAATTCTAATTCCTGTCGTATCATGCCTTTTTTCTGTAAATGCCAAATTTTAAACCTATTGACTAGCAGGAGCACAATTTTATTTGCTTTTGTTCAAAAAATTTTTGTCCAGTGTGCATTGGCTGAGTTGAAAAATCATAAATCACACTCACGTTCGATTTTCATCAAAACTGTGCGCTCCTGCATATCGGAAGCAATCGAATTCACTTGGTATGCCCGGCACGTGTACTCGCCGGTGTCACTCTGTGTTACCTTGTTGATGAGCAAACCATCGGCCAGGATGCGAAATTTCGAAGCGTTTGCTGCCAAAATGAGAGAAACATGATGATAAACGGGTGCAACGAGAAAATCCAAAATAAAGCGAAAATATCGAGAAAATAAGACTGCAGCGTTGTGTAAAGCTCATTAGGATTGGCGACTCACCCTCCACGCTAATGGGCTGTCCATTGAAATGCCAGGTGACATTCGGTTGCGGTTCGCCCTTCAGCTCGCATAATATTGTTGCTGTTTGACCCTCCTTTACGGTCAGTACGGTATCCTTTTCGGTGAACGTAATTTTCTCTGTGTGTGCGTGGGCGTGGCGAGAATACAATGAAAAATTAATGAATGTGGTTGTTGGTCGGTTGTTCGATCTCTGCACTTACGATATACAATCAAATCGAACGATTTACTATGCAGCCCACCCTCAACGGCCTCACAGGTCCAATTGCCCTTGTCCGCCAGCGCAATGTGTGCAAAAACGATTTTCAATTGTTCTGTGCGGTAAAGGAAGTAAAAAAAATATAAATCAAATAAAAAATTAAACAGCGAAGTGCGCCTTGGTTTATAGTTCTGGACTACGAGAGATTCTGTGGTAAGCTTTAAAGCTATGTACATTGATTTTGTGCATCTATAATTAAGAGATTTATATTCCATGTACTGCTTCCGATTCCATGTACTTATCGATCAGTGCATTCTGTTATTTTATTTTATTTTACTTTATTTTATTATAGCATTCTGTTATTAAATATAGCATTTAATGCACATCAAAATCCAACGAATATATATTTGTATTGCTTAGGTAAAATCCCAATTATTTTATCGATAGATTTTAAACTTTACTCGAAATTAAATGCTTGTGTAGAGGAAAAGATTTCGTGTATGTCTCCAGCAGAACGTTAGTCAATCAATCGAAACTCGCCTTCAATATAGATGCTTTTGCGTTTTGTAATCGGTATTAATAGTTTTATTTCCGAAGATATAATCAATTAGCTCTTGTTGTAATTAAATCATGAAAATTCTATATCTTGAATATACTTTTTAAGACTATACTTCTATACTTTTTAAAATTCAAGTAAATCGAGTGTTTTTATAAAGTTTATATAACTTCAAACAAATATTTGCTAGGGTAAGCCTAGCGCTATTTAATTATACTTCTCTCAATCAAGAAGTTAAAAGAGATTTCCAAAACAAAAACCAAGCACAATTGTGTCACTTGTTTTAGTGAGCGTGTAAAGCGTTGCAATTAATTTTATTTATTTGTTGTGCCAGCTGGCGCGAGAGTCCTTTGGCTCAATTGATTGTTTGGCTGCTTTTCGCCTGGACTCACCTGGTGCCGTTTGCTCGATGTGTATGCGTCCTTTGTGCTCGTGTATTATTTCACCTTTAGGCGACTTCCAATGCAGCTTCACATCCGGACTGGGGCTGCGACACTGGACAATGAGGGACTCGTTAGTGTAGCGTACGAGGCTATGCTCGCCCGGGCTCAGGGTCAAGCTGTCATGTTGATTGGCAAAGGCGGCAGCTGTGGAAAGATATTGCGAAATCAATAGGGTTGCGTGCACATTAGTTAATGGTTCGCTAATTGCAGCAGCTGTTGCACACAAAGGCCAGCAGCGCATTTCAAATGTAAATTGAGAAGTTGCGAGCCAAGTTTGCCAAGACGACAGTTTGCCCCCATTGAAGTTTGCAATTTGTAGTTTTAGTTTGCATTTGCATTCCAACAGCAAACAGTAGTGCATTTTCTCCTACCAGCAACGCAATTGAAAGCACACAGTATAAGTTATATTCACACTCACACACACATAAACACACACACACACATTCGTCTGTTAAATGCACTTTACTGGCAAACCCAAAGGCCACATTAAAAAGTTGCCGCAGCGCAACAGCAGCAAAACTGAACGTCAACTAACAATTTTATTTTTCTACAATTTATATTACAGGCTGCAGTCAGCAACCACCTCATTTGACATGCCCATTTCTTGGCTTGAATGGCAGTTGGGAATATTTCTGAAATGTTTTGCGTACATAAAATGTATGTGTATGTTAATGTGTGTGTGATAATATAATAATATCTGAATGTATATTTTTATGTTCTATTTAAGCATTCTCTTTTGTTTTTAATATTATTAAAAAAGCATTCATTAAAATAATAAAATGTACGACTTGTAAAACTTGTACAAAAGTTCAAATTTTTATTGCTATTGCTGTTAACAGCGATTCATTTTCATTCATTGACATGACATGTGCAAAGCACAATTATATGTTTGCGTTATTTCTGATGTTTTTTAAACCATTTTTGATCACCCTTACTCCCCACTCACGGTTCAACATCCCGCAAAAATGTCAGCTTCGTAGCTTATAAAATTTGAGCTGTGCATTGATTTGCGGTTTAGTCAGTCTTTTACATATACAGAGATATAATCAAGCCATCTATTTTATTTGAATAACTGGGGTTTTAATATTTCACATTTAATAAATATAAAAAAAATTCTCAAAGCTACCCGAAGATAAATCCGGAAAAAGTATATAATATAGCTTTGGGTAAGCTATCTATGTAAGTAAGTACTCAGATACACATTTGAAATTCTCTCGACCACAATTCATGACACAATGTATATGGGCAGTTGCTTAGGTTAAATAAATGGATTAAATGAAAGCCCACTTATACTCTTCTAAAATTCTGATGATCGTCCTTAATAATGTGTTGTTTTGTACCTTTTTATCATTACTCTAAACAGACAAATATATTCTTTTACCTTACACATACATCTTTAGCACAAATATTTTTAGTATAACTTATTAATTCAAAGTTATATAGCTCATATTGATTTAAACAAATATGGAGCAACATGTCAAAAAAAAAAAACAAAACTGATTAAGCCCCAATTTTCGTAAAATTGCAATTACGGCCTAATTGGCCATGTATTATGGAAAATGCCAAAATATCTTGTTATTTTTTAATGATATTGTGTAAGTCTTGTAGTTTGTGGCTGGGCTTTCGTCATGCCACATAAATCACTCAACTTTGATTCATATTGAACAACAAAGTGCACTCAAATTATTTGCATTTTGCATGCCTCACATTTTCATATTTACATTCACTCGCCTGTGCGCCTGGGCACACTGGCAGGTTGTTCATTGAAATTTATCACAAGAAATTGCAATTTCATTTTGCCGTTTCATGTCAATCTGAACAACAGCAGCAACAACAACACAATATCAACATACAGAAATGTGGATCATAGCGCTCCTGCCTGCCGAGCGATGCATAGATGCAAAAATTTCTTGCATACTTTTTAATAAACTTTCTTGTATGCCCAAAGTGCCAGAAAAAGCAACAAAAACAAAGTAAGATGCACAACGGAGAGGTCACGGGGGAAGTTACACGGGCGGCAAGGGGCCAAGGGGCTGGTAAAACTTTCGCACAGCTTTTCTTTTATATGTTTTTGTATTTTTTATTTTTTTATTCATTTTTTTCTTCTTTGGCAAAATAAGTTGAAATTTTATTGGCAACAAAATGGTCATGTTGAAGCTAAGCGCTCTGAATGATGTACAACAGAAAATTAAATATTCTTCATATTTAATGTGCAGCGAGTAACGAGATATTGTTGAAAGTGCAAGAATTTTATGAATATCTATTGATTTCTTTGGGGGATAACAATTTTATTTGCACTACTAAAAATTTTTAAAGGAAAAATACAAAAACATGAGGAGCAAAGAGTATGGTTTACATTACTGATATTTACATTTACTTACATTTCCGTAAGAAAATGAAATAAAAATTGGTATGCAAAGGAATGAAAAGAGAATTTTATAACGAGAACAGAAAACAGAAAAATAGCACAAGAACAATTCATATTTTTTATGAAAACCATGTAATAATTACTGAGAATCTGTTTATTGAAATACAATAATTTCGCACAGTGATTTCTGTTCATCTCAAAAGCAACTAAAGATTTACGAAGTACAGTTAAGTTCATCCATATGTACACATATGTGTATATTTGTATAGTATATGCATAAATGCATGTGTATTTTCGTTATTTTCCCTTAGCACCTGCAGTCGACGTATTCAGTCGGTGGGCGAGTTGGCTGCTTGTTTCGTGAATGCAGCTGTTCGTGTGGCTGTTCTTGGCTGTCAACCTTTTCGTTATCTCGAATGGCAACGTCAACTGCGAACAATACACGAAATACTTGTCATAAAATTTCATGTGCACACCAAAGTCGCAGCTCAGGCGAACGTAATGACAGACGCAACAACACCAAACTGACTGCAAAAGCCAAAAAAAAATAAAATAAATGCAAAAAATTTAAAGAAATATAAATAAAGCAAGGCATTGCCAAGTGCGGGCAAAAGGAACGGCTAACGTTAACGCGTTAACGGTAAATGGCAACTGGCATTGCCAGACAGCAACAACAAAATTATCTGTCGCACTCGCCGCATTGCTCGGTGGCCTCTATAAATGCTTATGTTATGCACCCGTTCGCAGCGCGAATGCGGGCGCGAATGTAAGTGCAAAAAATGCTCACAGCTATGTGGCAGCGGGTGGGTGGCAGGCAAGGAAGAGAAATGAAGTGAACGATGAGAGGCGGCAGAGCGCGAGATACCACAAAAAAAATTCATAAAGGGAATAATTATGTTTGTGATGTTGACGATAAAATACTCTAAAGACATATTTAAACAAATTTTGGAAAATAACTGATCTTAGCTGTTAAAATAATAATAATAATTCGCTCATATTATAAGCCAAAAGTAGTTTGTAAAAAAATTATATAAGTGTTCCATTCTTCTTCTTGCGTCACATATTCCGTGAAAAACTATTATACCCTCGCTAGAGTATAAAATGTGCAGGCATGCATGCGTTGTCGGCTTGTGAAATGACGTGTAATGCGGAATCGGCCAGCTTCATGTATGTGTGTGGGTGTGTTTAAGTAAATGTGTTTACACAATATGTATGTACATATGTACGTGTGCGTATGCTTGTGGGAGGTGTTGACCCGTAAATTTCATTAAATGTAATGCATTATATTGTTTGGCTGCAGGCATTTGCCATTAAACTTTCGTGTGTGTACTTGTATCAGTATGTATTAAATGTATCTGTATCTGTATTTATGTACATATGTATATGTATTTGTATAAATGCTTTTAAGCAATTAATTGCAGTTTAAATAAATGGTAATTAATTTAAGGCCTTATTTATGAGTGCTTAATCGGCAAATTTAATTTGCTATAGTTTTCAAGCTAAAGGTGCGTAGTTATCACTTAAAAAGGGTCTCAGCGAAATGAAGGTAGTCTACAGTCCCGTCACACTGAATAAATTGTCACCTTTAAGAAATTTACACATTTCACAAAACTATATACTGAATTTTTAAAATCATACCGACTTACGGTCATACCCCAAAAAGTGTTAGCTCGTTTATGCAATAGAAAAATAGTTAATTTACAATATGGATTAAAATACGGCATAACACTTATTTTGTTCATGTTGTTTAAATGTATATATATTATAATAAACAAAAATAATTTTACATAATGTGAAACAGCTTCTTTTACGCACAATCTACTTTATTGAGTTTCCTCTTCTGTTAACAGCTGCATATCCATAAGTCATCGATATAAGTGTTACGTAACATTATTATACCATAAATATACATATGTGTTACTTTAAACACTATCATATGTTAATTACTATTATTATGCTAATCTCAATTACTACTACTGCAAATGCTTAATATTATAACCCTTTGTCTTAGTAAAATTAAATCTTTCAGTAGTTTTGGCTAGATATATTTAACTATTTTTCATGAAGTTGTTTCAGAGTGAAATGGTCATGAATTTGAAAGTTCTCTCGAGACATGGCAGTGAATATAAAATTGAATTTCAATATTTTTCGTTAATTTGATAAACTTTCAACAAATTACAAAATGTCAGCTGTATTGAGTCTCACAAACTTTTCAATTTCCATTAGCCCAGCAGAGGAAAACTTTTTAATTATTTGCCAATATTTTATAGGCTTCAAAAAGAAAATCCAACAAAAAACAAACAGTACATTTTCCAGCGAAATTGCGAAAACTTTTTGCATGCGCAATTTTTTGTTTTGTTTTTTTAAATTTTTGTTGATTGCTGCACAAAATAAAAGTTGCTGTGGCAGTTGCTGTTGCACGCATGCTTTCAACATCAACTGCAAAAGTAGCAGTTTTGCAACTGTAATCGAGAGTGGTAAGTTACGGCCTGGATGGGTCGGATGGTCGGATGGTCGGGTGGGCTTATAATAATGTCAGGCATAAACGCATATGAACTCGCACTTAACCTGAATTCGAGCTGAGGCGACGCAAAGATACGCACTTCTAGTGGCACAGAGTATGTTGCCACGCTTTGCATGCTGCATGCCGCTTGCCGCTTGCTACAAAGGCGACTCGAGCAAATAGAAATGCTTGAGAGTCGAGCATGCAAATAATTGCAGCATTTGTATGAGCCTGACCCATTTCTGTTGCAAGTTTCTATATATTTTTTTATTACTCCTCATAAGCTGCCGTCATGGGGCAAGGAATTTAATTCGAAATTCTCACACAAAGCTTTGTTGCTGCCACTGCTGCTGCTACTCCTGCTGCTGCTGCTGTGGCACGTAATGCCAAAACATACATAAATCATCGCCGCGTCTCCGCATAAGAATATATTTCCGCTATAAAATGGACGTTTCCGCATTTTCGGCTGCCAGGCAACGTCCTCCTGCCCTCACCTCCGCCTGCGTCTCTGCTGCGTATGCTGCTGCTGCGTCCACAACAGGAAGTCAGCTTCAGTTTGGGCTTGGGCTTTGCTTTGTGGCAAGCGGAAATGCAGGTCGTAAAACTCGTGCTATAGTTTCTCCAGGTATTTCTCGGTACTGAATCCCTTAGCACAGCTCCCTCCTCAACCACCCACCCATTGCCAGTTCGTGATGCTTTTTTAATAGGTTGCAGCTGACACTTGCTTCGACTCGAACTTCGAGCTTGGGCTCTGGTTTTGGTTTGGACTTGGACTAGCTTACAAATTTTGCGTTGCGTCTTGCACTTGAAGTTCCTGTTTTACCATGGCAATTAATTTTTTGTACTTTTTTGTTGCCCAGCAAGTTCATAAATTTGGCATTATGTGCGGGGCTGTGTGCACCGGAAAATACATTTATGCGTTTTTAAATGCTTTTATAATTCTCTTCGACTAGCCTCAAAGGAAGTAAAGTGCACATTAATTTTCGCCTGCCCAGCGATAAGAGCGTAACTTGATGAAAACACTTGCACAGCACCCCTCTCCCTCTCCCTGGTGCCATCTGCCCTCCATCTGCGTTTGCTGTTTCATTCCTGCGTCCCTTACGACTTATGGGACAGTTCCAGCTCATTCATCAACTCCTTTGACTTTTGAAACAAAAGTTTGACAAACTTTACATTCAAGCAGGGGCGTGGCCCATAGGCAGGACGACCCCGCATAACTTTATAAAAAGGTTCACTCTACTTAAGCATTTTAAACATTTTATAGATAAATCTGGCAACAGTGGAATACACGTAATCAAATTCATATGTAATACATGCTTACGTATGAGAATCATGATTCTACACCTACACTGAATAGCTATAAAACTTTACATTCAGCTATAAAAAAATACACAAATATATGCCTATCTGACTTAGAGGGCTATAAGTTCAGGTATTGCTGTGCGACAGATGCTGCAAATACCTGAGGATAGCAGTAGACAAGATACTCTTGTTTAAGCCACCTCTGAATGTTCAACCTCTGTGCGCTTTGATTTCAAATTGTATGTCCGTTTATTCAAATCTATGATTGTCCCCATATGGAATGGCTATCTACATGTCATTTAATTAAATAACAAAGGCAGTTGAAATCTATTCTTAGAATTCTTGTGGCGAGTCCTCAGCTGGATATGAATTCATTAATTATGAGGTATTTTGAAGTTAGAGTTCAGCACAAAGATTGCGAATTCCGACATCCTTATACTCTTATTATTTACCTATCAAACACATACATTCCGGCCAGAAGGTTGAAGCGCATCTTCTTAGAATATCTTTCAACTCTTGCTCTACTATTTTTTTTATCAACGTCAGATAAATATGTGATTTTGGCGCAAATATATTTAGCGCAATTTTTTTTTTGTACAAATAGTTTAAATTGATTTTGCAGAAATAATTAGCTATGATTGCTTTCCAAGTTTAAAATACCTTAAATAACGATTTCTTGTGACGGGTTTATTCCAGCACGGCTCGACCATAATCTCAGCTCCAAATTAAATACTTTAGTTAATAGCACTAATACTTAGTGTTCAAGTTGTTTACCAACATTAATTATATTTTTAACAAGTTCGCTGTAATACCTCAGACTTAAACTTTTATCAATTTTCCGAACTCTCTTTTTACCTGTTTCGTGAGCATTCCGCTTCACTTCACCTTGGCACCACTGTGCAGCACTGTCTGCCTTTTTCTTCGAGCCAAAAATGTAGCATACTTTTTGGCATGGCTGACAAACTGTACACGACCGCGCAGATCATTTGTTAAACAAATTTGCCTCAAGTTGCAACATGACAAGCGCCGCATTAATCATGGGCCATCAAATTGCATAAATTGCGTATTAAGTGTCAGTGTTAATGGCGTGCGCAATTATGTTTGCCGTATACTTGACACAGAGGCGGAGTCAGAAGCAAACGCTGCCAGTGGCAGGTGCAGGGGGCAAGCAAATAAACTGAACAGAAGAAACGGCAAAAACCCACGAGTGACGAACATAATTATCGACTTGCTTGCCACTACAGCTGCAGCACCCACTGGCCGTGCCCCGTTCTCTGCGTTCTGCTGGAAATTGTAATTGAATCCGCTGTATGGCACATTACGTATACGCAGCGTGTAGCAGCAGCTAGGGTGCACACAAAGAATAAAAATCAAATTTCTTCAACAATATAAAGTAAAGTTGCCGCGTAGCAATTTTTAGTTAAAACTTTGTCTCATGTTCACTTTGCCGCACGGCACTGCCAAAAATTAAAATCCAACTGAAACAACTTGCAACAACAACTTGCAGCGACTTACAGTTTTCTAGTATACCCCGTGGCAATCAAAATGGCTAAGAAGGGGTCATGTTGTGGTCTCAATGCATGTTGCAGGTAAACATGAGCCAAGTGTATAATTTTCTAATCAGCAGACTGAGTCTATCTAGCCTTTTAATGCTTTTTCCAATCTCAGTTAATATACATCTAAAAAGTAAACAAATTTTTACCAAAACCAAAGATTAAGCTTAAATTGAACTGTTTATAATAAATTGAAAGAAAGTTAATGAGCCTAGCTTTGAACTAGCCCAACAGATAAAATTCGTGATCTTAAACCGAACCTTGAGACAAGACATTGGCTTGAACATTAAAGCACTTGAGTTTGCCGCCTTGACAAACGATATATATTGAAAAGTAGCATTTATTAAATCTTCTAGCAATAAGCGACACTGAAATGGATCAGAATGCAGCAGCATCACCTACAGGGTATTTACTATTCTGTCACCTTGTCCAATAGATGCTTACTTGGTTTTTTTTGTGTTATTATGGTGCAGCTTGTGTCTTTTGCTAACAACTTTGCTGCTTGCACTTTGTCGTAAAAATAAAGTTTTACACACACGCGCGACTTGTTTTCTTTTCCATTGTATAAGTAACTCGTGTGTGCGTGTGCGGGTGTGTGTGCGTGCATGCGTGTGTATGTGATCCTGATGTTTCCTGCTGCATGGCACATTACAGCAATGGCTGCAACAATAACCAAAAATGACGCTGCTTCTGTGGCGCTGCATTTAGTGTCTTCATTTTTAGTGCGTCATAAGAAGAACTTGAGTTCAACTGGCGCAGTTTAAGGCTCCACTTGAATTGACAACTTCAACTGAAGCCAAGCGGACTTGGCCAACAAATTGCAATTCGGTCAACTGGAGAGAGATGGGCTTAAGGCAACTTGATGCACTTTAAAGTGGCACGATTAGCGCGATGAGGCTAGCGAGCGGCTCACTTAGTTTCATATTTCATTAGCTAGCTTTGAGGCTCTCTTAATCCAGTCAGCAGTAGCAGCAGCAGCAGCAGCTGAGATGCTATAAATTTACCTGTGCCACGCAAATTGTTTCTCAAGTTGCCTAAGACTTGTCGTGGGTGCCACAATAGATAGCAGCAGCAGGAGCGGAAGCAGTAGCAGCAGCCATACTGACGTTGCATACAACAATTAATTTGTTTTTAATTCAACTTAAGTGCGCATTCAGTAATTGCAAAATTACAGCTAAGTGCGTAGTAGTATTTGAAGCTGCCGCCTCGCATTTACCTGCCCCAAATAGTTCGGTGCAGTTGAGTGCAGTGCAATGCGGCATCTTCAGCCGTTGGCTCAAACAGTTAAGCCCCACTTTCGAGTGGCTTTCATTTTAATGAAATTTTTGCCTAAGCCCTAGCCTGGCTAAAAGCGCTGCTCGATTAATTTATGGCGCCAGCTTTTAGAATTGTTCAGCCCCAAAAAGGCAACTAAGCTTTTAGCGGTGTGTTATGAACAGCCAAAGCCAACATAAAGCGTGTAACAAATTGAATTTCTCACACACCCACGCACACTCGCACGACTAACCACACACTTAACAAGTTTCTGTGCTACACAGGTAACCGGCTCAACCATATTGAAAAAATGCGACAATATTTTCTACTGCAAAATTGTCTGCCAGGTGAGACAGGTTAAGCTGCTCGAAATATTGTTGTGCGTTTTCTGTGCATGCTGCACAATTTATTCACACACACTATTCAGGTCCAATATCGAAGCTTACAACCAATAAAAATCGACTTAAATAGGGAATTTATCTTTTAATGTAGCAGCCAAAAATATCAAGACTATCTCAAGGCAGCCTTGAATTAAAGCTGAAGCTTATTAGAAACATTTGTCAAATAAATCAACATCAAAAGCTAATTAGTTGTAAGAACTATTGCGAGGGATTCAAGACAGCTTGAAATTCTGGCCTACGCTAAATAAAAGCCTTCAATCGAGTCCATAATTTGAATTTTTACAGCACTATATGAAATTAATTTGAAAAGTAAACACAATAGAGCCTAAAAGCCTGCAACGTATGTAATGAAACGTTTAAATCGACATATGTGTCGAATTCCCAAGTCCAATATTTGTAATTGGTATCATAACTAGAGATTTATCCAATATTAAATGTAGATTGAATCTTTTCAAAAGCAGCCCAACTTCTTATTGAGTTGAAACTCGGTCCAAGCTATTTCGAAATACTAACAATTAATCTTTAATCACATTAAAGCTCAAAGCTGCATTCAATTGAACCCCACTCCTCTCACATTTTGAACCAAATGTTGTATTACTTACAGCATTTTTGAAAGCTCATGAAAGCTTTAAGAAATTTGTTTAAAAAACGGCCGAAAAAAATTTAATTTCAATTTAAGCTAAACCTGCTTGCATATTGAAAGTATGCTTACTCTTAAGACAATAGCTTTATTAATAAAGCTTATTTAATACTCGGTTCAGTATTCAATTCAAAATTCAGTTCAATATAATTACAGAAAACTTGTTAAATGCATGCTATTTTTCGGCTATTTGCTGGATGTAGCTCATTAGAGCATTGTAGCTGCAGTGAATTTTTAGTGTCGCTGAAGCTGGATAGAAGCAACAACAATAAATAAAGTCCTTTGAAGGGTTTTGGTTCATTTGCGTGCACACGGCGAAAGCGGCTTGGCAGATTTATGCCATAAACCAAATGCAGCTGGGTGACAAGGATGCCGTGTGGGCGGGGGCTGAGGTGTGGGCGGGACTGTTGGCAAGGGTAAACGTTGGACGGTGCTTAAGTTGCGGCTAATTACCGTCAGCTCAGCGAAAGATATACCATAATGGCTGCGACTATTAGCCGTCGAGTTGAGTGGCTTTTACGCGCCGCAAAGTATGCAAAAATAAAAAAATGTTTAATTAGGATGAAAATGCATTAAACGCATATTTGTTAACTCGGTGTTTAAGAACCCATACAGTTCTTTTTTGTCTGCAATTTAACTATGTTTAATGGAAATTCGCGTTTTTATTTGTTTTATTTATTCCGCTTGTGTAGTTATGTGCAATTAATTTAATTAATTTAAACGAATCATTGACTCGGCCACAAATATTTGCTCTGCATTCGTTTTTCTCGAGGTTTTGTTAATTTCACAAGTAATTGCATCATTTATAAGCTTTTTACAATTGAAATACAATATGCATTACAAATTTAAACAATTTTTACTATTTCAAATTTATTTTTAATCTATTTAATTATAAACGGATGCTTGGGGTAAAATCGATTTATTTTCATGTTTAAGGTTACCTCTCAGCAATTTGCATGATATCGATAAATGTTGATTTCTTAAAAAATAATTTTTAATTTATAATTTAATGCAATAAACATTAAATATTCCTTTACTCATAAGTAAAAGCAAAAGCCTAATAAACTGAGTAAGTTCCACTTAAAACATGAAGTACAAATGAATACTTAAAAATATATATTTTTTTTAATTTTAACTCAAATTTTAATCGCTTTGAATTTCGTTTTTACGAATCACAAAATTTCATCAATATTTCCAGGATACCCAATTCTCAACCTGTATAAAAACATCGCCTTACGTAATTCTTGTTACTCTTATTTTCCACACATAGCTTTGTATTCGAGTTGAAAGAATTGCCACGAAAATTTGCAATTCGCATAGATCATTTTGGTTGAGTTGTAAATGTAAATGTTTACGAGTATATTCAACGGATAAACAGTTGAATTAAATGCAAGTCGCTTGTCACTCATTTAAATTGGACAAACAAATGCACACAAATTCAGATGCCATCGTCAAGGCGGCACGACCTTTTTCATGTTATTCTTTTCCAGCAAAGGGAGTGGATGGGGCGTTAAGCTACCGAGGAAGTCAGTGGCATATGTCTTGTTGCCTGGAGCGGGTCAGGGGGACTTACAATAAGTAATTCATTACTTTAGTCATGCATTGTCATGCATGTTGGCCACGCTTTTTCACGATATTTGCATTGCTGTCGTTGTATTTTTATGGCTGTATATGCAACGCATGCAGCATATGCAACGTCTATGGTTGCATGTCAAGCTCAACGGCGGAGCTGTTGCAATTTGTATGCAAAATTGTTTTACAAATTGAGCAAGAAAGATGGCGTAAGCAGAAACTACACATTTGCACACAACATACACTCCAGAAACTCTCACACTGAAGTGAGGCAAACAAGCGGCACGTCGCACAGCTCCAGCCTCAGCACGTTGACTATCAAGAATTCGCATAGACATTCACATCATACTATTTTTTCTTTTTCGAATACCCTGTAGCTACACAGAATGTTTCAATGGGTAGCATTCCCCACTCTTTATCTGTACATGTTGTTAAATATTTTATTCTCATAATAAATACAAAAGTAGTAAAATGAGCCATAAGCCTAGTTTAAAATCAGCAAGAAATATGACTTTTAATTGAAAACATAAAGGACCACCAATGACGATAGGATAACAATGTAGATATCAAACCCCTCTGTTGTTCAGTTTACAGCCGGAGGCAAAGCCTTGGCCTTGGCCTAAGGCGGTGAGCTAGGGTTCCACGATTTTGAACTCGATATTGGTTCAAGCACAGGTTCCATTCTAAGACATATTTGTATACATATTTACATATTTTTAGTTATAATAACTAATTATTCTCTATGATAACATAATGTCAAATAAAATTGTATATATGTATATATTCAATAACGAAACGAAACTAGTTCGTTTTAGGTTTCGGTTTGTGCTGAATTAAAAAGGGGAATTGCTTTTATTACAATAGTCGGGACTACGATCTTTAATATTTATCAAAAGTCCTTTAAAAAAAACTATTCTTAGAGGGTATCGCGGATTTAAGCACTTCCGACTGCGGTATTTTTACTAGTTTCCTTTTGCTTTTCTATAAATTTTTGAATTTTCAGCATTTTCTCTTACCAGCACACACATGACATACTTTTGCACAGACGTGTGTGCTTAAATGCTGTCATTGTCTGACAGTTATATACACACACACATTCTTTTACAGACCCACACTCACGCTAGGTAGAAGGATTTTTTCAACTTTCACTTTGAATAAACGAATAAAAACTGTATCCATGGGCGAACTGTAATTTCAATATTTACATGATTAATTGAGTTTATTTTTAATTTATAGCAAACAAAAGCCAAACTGATTACAAGCGCCCATACCAGAAACAGCATTCATTATGAGTAAGTTTAAATAAAAGAAGATTAATTGAGTTTTAACTCAGCCCTCAGGGCAACCCCTGGAATGAATATCTATTGTGTAGCCTGGCATGTTGGCTCTTTGTTTTTTATGGCGTAGACATTGAGTATTATAATTTATATTACAAAATCATTAAGCTTTGTGTTCCCTCAAGTGGATCCACTACAACTCAGAGCTAGTTTTGCAAGTTTCTGTTCGGTATCTTGAAAAGTTTATAAGCCGATGACTTGCTGCACTGATCCACTTTTAAATGGTAACAGGTGTTGGCTTCTCCAAAAAATAAATCCCAGCAACGGCAGCCGCAAGTTTATAAAGCTGCCAAAAACTTTGACGATGCTAAGCTACTCGTAAATATGCCACTTTTTTGTATTGTTGTAGCTCATAATGCACGTTGCAGATACGAGATACAGCGCAGGGTATCAGGTGTAAGCTAAGCACCATCATTCAGCAAACAACGTAGAAGAATGAAGATTCAAAAGGAAAATAAAACCGTGTAATTTTAGTATAGTACTTGTTTTTAAGGGTATCTAAGCTTCGACATATTTGTTTTCATCAATTAATAGTATTGAAATTGATTGGCGCCCAACGTGGGGCCGTGCATACATATTTTAATTGCAATTAATAAATAAATTTCAATTAAGTAGCAAACAGCTTTACTTTTCATGTATATCACCGCGTATTTATTTTTCAATATTTGCATTAAAATGATTTCAGTTCAATTCAAGTGCACACTTTTTAGATTGAAGTACGTCTCCAAGTTTTGGCACAGCCACAACTACAAGTTTGAACATTTTATCAGCAGTGTCGCAGCAGAAATTTGTGTGCCAGAGTTTTAGCTACTTTGAAATTTGAATTGTTCAGTGCTCAATTTTCAACTTGGCCAGCATGTGCTTCATTTGTTTGTTGGCCAGAGTCCACTCGACGACAACTGTATCCGTGCTTTGGGTGGGGATAAGGTGACGAGCGGCAATGGGTATCGTCTATTGAGGGAACTTTTCAAAAGTGGAATTGCATTTGCTCTGCTTGAAAAACTATTATAACTTTTGCCATGCCGCCACGCAAGAGTTTCAGTTCATCCAACTATGAAAGTACTTTATGTGCGCTAACAAAAATATTTCTTTTATTGAGTTTCGCCTTCTGCGTCATTCGATTTTAGGCTGTGCCGCACATCAGCTGCTTGTGCCAACCACTTGAATGCAGCACAAAAGTTTTGCGCTCAAAGCAAAACGAGCAGCAGCCTCCAGCTTGCCCCCAAGTAGCTGCCACAATTGATACCAAGCCATTGTTAACAGTTAGGCACAAAAGCCCAGACAAAGATGGAAATAAAGACGACACTGGAGTCAGCGGGGCCAGTGCTATATGATATATAAGAGCTGTCAAGCTACTAGCAAATGCTTTTATTTACTTAGTTTCGATTCATGTGGAACGGGAACGGAACCCGAAGAGTATCTGGCTTGGGATATGAAAAAGACAGTTAAAAAGAAAAAAAAGCAGGATTCATCAAGTTAAAAATATATTGTTCGGTTTAAATTTAATATGTCGTTGACGGCCTTTATTTCATTCTATAAAATTGATAAAAAAAAAAGTAGTTCTAATTATATTTGGACCATTTAATTTCAAACTACATAGCTTAGCATAAATTTCAAATTTAAGAAAACTCTTTACCTAGCTATGACCGCTTTCCGACAATGTTTTGTCAGTTGCCGAGCAAATTTCCATAATCGCTGATACCCGTATCTTTAGTCCGTATCTACCTTGCAAACAAGGTTGAAGCCGATCGGGCGAAACTTGAAACTTTGCCCAAACAGCACTTTCCACCTACAAGGCTGGATTTGCCTAAAAGAGTGTAACACGTCTCAAATGAATTTTCATTTAGAAACGAGTTTGCACCCGAAACTTCGCCCATGCAACCTTTGACACGCAGTTTCCATATGGGTTTGTAGACGATTAGATGTTATTACGAATTTCGTCCAACAGTTTTCCGCGAATTTTTTAACTTTATGGGTTGAATTTCCTAAAAACCCCTTCTAAGCGTGCATTCACTTATTTTATATTCAAAGATATAAAGTTTCATTCAACAAATTCTAACCAATTATCCATCATTGTGAATGAATGAAACACTTCTCTAAATTATTTGTACTTAAAATCTAGAAACTAATTTCGAAGTCAAGTTTATATAAAAGAAAAAAGTTGATTACGATTATTTTGCACCATTTATCCATTTTGTGGAATGCGTTTTATGTTTCAAAAAGGTAACTACTGAAACAATTTCAAAAATCGGGCACTTAATGTTTTGTATGCATGTTGATAAACAACGAGTCAGTCAGCTAATCTTTCAGAATATCCGTCAGCACATACAAATTTACACACATACCGGTAGTTTATTTAGTTTATTGCTTTTAAACAGCATGCCAGAAGTTTGTAAATAAATTATAGGACACATAGATGTGTGTGTGCAAGTTTTCGAATTCCACATATTTCATTTCAAATGCAATTATGTCAATTGTTTAATGGGCATTTTTTGTGCAACAAATTAAAATGAGCAAACAATAAAATTTGATTTATAAACTACACAAATTAACCAACATTTTTTTCTGCTAAATTGTCAAAAGCTGTGACGTAAATATATTCAGTAACATTTGGGTATTTAAAATTTTCAAATTATTGCTTTAAAATTTACGTATGCGTAACTCAACATAGACCGCACAGTGGGACGACATAGTTTGAATAACTCCCGCACACACGCACACACAAAAAACCACAGAGTGTGGCATATGGTTGCCACAGCAGATGTTGTTGTTATTGTATTCTTGTTTTTGGGTTAGCTGCTGTTGTTTGTTGCGCTAGTTTTGCGGTCGCGCTTTGTTTTATATCAGACAATGCAACAACTGCAAAAACCTTTGCAAAAATGTTGCTTATGCAAACAGCCACACTGCTACCAGAGTGGCTATGCGGATAGCTGGGTGGGGCATGCAACAAAAAAATGCATTACTATGCAATGGCAGCGAACAGGAGCAGCCAAGTTTTAATTACGTAAAATATTTTTGCGTGCACCCGCTCTAATCAACTTAAAAGCCAGCAACAGCAGCAGCAGCAGCAGAAGCAGCAGCCGAAACTGCAATTCGGCAACATGGTCAAAGGGTTGTTGCAACAGCAGCCGTGTTGCAAGTTTGTGCGCCACTTGACAGGGTCTTAAAAACGTTCCAGAAAGCGCTGCGCAATCGTATGCAGCAGCGCCTAATAATTGCAGCATTCGCTCGGGCGCGGCAGCGGCGTTAGTTAGTCAACATGCCAGACAGTCAGAAAGTTTGTTATTTTCATACCCTCTAAAAAGAGTATAGCAAGAGTGCAACTGTATGTAACAGGTAAAAGCTGGCATCTTCGAACCCATAAAGTTAATATACTCTTTTTTGGACGTCAAACTTAGTTGATCTAGCCATACCCGTCTCTCTGCCTGTCTTTCTCAGAGACTAGAAAAGCTAGAGACTCAAACTTTGAAAGTGAGTCCCTCTATCAAATCTCTTTGTTACTAAAAAATCGATAATAATATAATTTTAAATTTGTTTTTTTCGAGCATATCGCGCAGCTCACAAGAGCTGAATTTAGTATTTATAGGGTATTTGACATCCTACTTTTTAAATATATTAGATTATCTGAGAAATATTTTAGATATATGGCTCGAGCTAATGACACCGTATTTATTATAGGAAGCACTTTCGCTAGTCTGTGACTAAAAAAAGAGGAAGCACAGCCGCAGCACTAAGTGCGTAGCGTAGCGAAAGTGCGAACGTCTGTGACGGCAGCTGGGCGCTGGCTAGAGGATATCTTCAAGTCGGGCATTCGTGAGTACAAGACTTTTGCTTATTGTTTTTGTTGTTGTTGGTCTTGTGTAATTACTTGGTGAGCAGCATACGCAAAATGGTTGAGCTGCCAGTTGCCGAAGCGACAAAACCTGCAGCAGCAAAAGCAACAGCAACATCAGCAGCAACATCCGTTCTAACAATTACAGGCTACAGGCAGACCTCTCTAAGTGCTTTCTGACATGCCACCATGTAGCCTTCAACTGTATCTAGCCATGTGTGTGTGTGTGTAGGTGTGAACAACATTTATTAACATGCGCTGTGTGTGTGTGAGTGTGTGTGCCAGCAATTTCTGTGTAAAAGCAATTTAGTTTACTGCAGCAGCTACGTAAAACGTTGCCCGGCGGCTTTTAGCTGATTCATGGCTAAACGTTGTGTGTATGTGTGGCAAACAGTGCGTATGATTGATATCTGTCCAACAAAGTGCAAATGGCCCTATAACACTAGCTGAATGTCTCCTACTTAGGTATTAGAAAAGAAATTATTGCGCCCAAAGCTTACAGAGCTTCAAGTTACACTGCAACTGGCCTGATATTAGTTATTTTTGTCTGTATTAAAGACCTATCGAAGCTATTTTTCCGGTTGAATGTGAAATAGTTGAAATCATATTTATTTATGTGTAATTTAAGAAGAATATAAAAATAGCTTTTCCGAAAACTTTAAGCTTTGACTTAAATTAATCATATTCAGTTAATAAAATTTATCGTGATGGAAAATTGTTGAACTGAATCTGACAAATGCTTATAATCACAAAAAAACAAAAATTTTATTATTTAAGACTGTGAAGATAGCACGTATTACAGCTTGAAACTTTTTTAATATATGGCCAAGTGCCAAGTATAGTGCAAATAAAGCTTAGGTACATAGAATAAAAGACATTTAGTTTAACTTATGTAGAAAAACCAAATTTGTTAAACCTTTCATATACCTACAAAAACCATCATATTCATTTCGCTTTGCATTCCAAATTTATATTTTAATACAAAGATTAATCTAATACTTAAAAAACACTTTCAGCTCGTCTACGGCTTGAAAAGCTAACTAATAAAATTAGATTTCTAACTTACAAGGGAATTTTGCGGCTAGCTTGTAGCCCTACGCAAACTGGCCATTAAGTTAAGTCGAGTGCGTGTGCTTGTGGTGTGTGACTGTGTGTGTGAATACTTAAGTGTAGGCGGAACAAAGTAGATACAAGCAATAGATAAGCACGCATGTCCACATAAATCACTAGCTACCTGAGAGACTGAAAGATACCGCCCGACCAGGTAGCTTGGGTTGACTTTGTGCTGATGTTTGGGGCATTTTGGCCAGCAACTGTTAATCAACTGCAAACATGACTGGTACAAATTATGCAAGCGCACAGCCGTTGGCTAAAGGCCAACATTGGGTTAACAAAAGGCTCAAACCGGATGTGAGCTTTGTATTAAATATTTGCGAACAGGCAGTTAATGAAAATGCCTGGTGGCTCTGTGGCTTTCATACATATTGCTGACCAGGTCAAAGAGCAATCAATTGATCTATTTTCTTTTTTTCTTTTTTGTCGAGCTCGATGCGATTTCAATCAAGTTCAATTGCCACAAATTGTGGCACACATCAAAAGTCAATGCAATTATGTGCAAATTGCATTTTATTTGATTTCCGATTTGATGCGTTGATTTAAACCAGAAAATTGGCTTGTGCAAATTTATGACAGTAAATAACATAAATGCAACTGATGAAATTCACTACGATAGCTTTAAGGCCAAATACAACAAGTCATTTTCTTTGGGCTACAAAAAGAAGCCAAGCTTTTGCCAGCAATTTGAGATTTTTCATCAATAAAAACACGGGGAAAAGAACCCAAAGGATTTGGTTTACAAACGGTCTCGCTCTCCCTCCGAATTGCTCTCTCCCCCTCTCGCCATGTGTTATTGGAATTTGAAATTGAATTTTAGCCCACTTGGGGAAACGCTAGCAAGTACTTCAAAACTCAAACATATGTACGACTACCGAAAGGCAAAAAAAAAAATATACATATATATATTTGTTGCTATACCCTACACACAATGAAAAACGAGTAGCCTATATATTATATTATTTAACACTATCAAGTAAGCGATACGGTCAATATATTCTTAAACAGCATTAAGTTAAAAATATTTCAACTAACAGGGATTGAAGTTTGACATCCAAGATAAAGATTCGATTATTTTAAACGTTCCTTTAAATACAAACCTAATTAAAACAATCTTTAAAAGAGTTTTGAAATTTAATATTAGGAAAATTAAATTTGAAATTTTGCTAGGACACAACATTTATTTAATAAAAATATTTATGCAAACTTTGAGTCACATTTCCTATAATTAATGTAATCTTAAATCAAGATACATTTAAATTCATTTTCAAATATGGGTCGTTACAGATTTAGGTTCGGCTTTTTTCTAGCTTATCCGGTTTGGGATTTGGCCCACAGTAAACAAATAATGAAATTTTGGGTCCAAGCCGGTGGAACAATATTATAAAACTATTGACTTTTATTGCTATGGAAAATATGTCATAGGCGGGACAAATGCTATTCCAAAAGAAGACTTTCTCTATTAGTTAATTGTCAGGCAAATTGGTTTTCTTATATTCAGTAGTATCAGAAGAGAGTAAGAAAGCAGGAATTACTATCCTTAGCTGTCTTCTTTAAGGAACTCAAACAGCAATTTATGAGCGTAAATTGTACGCTTAACTTATGCTTAAATTAATAAGGACAAACATATTTTGAGTACCATAAACCTGTGCCTTGTCCCTCCTAGCCACGATTTGAGCATTCCAAATTGTTTGCAAGTCTTTGAGTTGCTTCAAATTCTTGGTATTCGCAACTCATGAATCATTAACAAGCAGCTCTAGCAAATTGGGCAACTTTTAAATAGTTTAATAAGCAAATCAGAAAATAAATAATTATTTTAGTTATTGATACACGTATCTGTCCATTTGCAATTTGTGGCTAATTATAGCCATGTGCTATAGACGTCTGTTTAATGCGCCTGTCAGACTTTCTAATTAGGTTTTCAATTATCAAAAATGTTGTTACTGCCGCGAGGAATAGTTGTACATAATTATGCATTTGTGGGAAATGCATTTCGAATTTCAATTGCGCACCATTTACAATTAATATTGGTAAAGTTTCGTGCCCAGTTCAATGGCATTTGGGCATTTCGATGAGAGTGCGGCATCTAATTGCCAAATATTTGTCTGTTTTGTGCAATAATCAATGAGCTGGGTGGTATTTTAAATATACTAGAATATTTTGCATTTTAGGGCCAAATGCACTTAAGGGCGCAAGAGCGGAAACTCTTTGGTACAATAGATATATTTTGATATTGTAAATAGCGAATGCGGTGCGCTGCATCCGCTAATTGAAGTGTCTGGCGGGCGTACGTTGCGTATACGCAATGTGCACACCCTGCTCTCATAGAAAAGGCTTAATGGGGGAGTTATAGTTCAATTTGTTGAATAAGTTCAATTGTTCTATTTCGAGTCGTGATCCTAATCAGTAATTTTATGCATTCATGAACGATTCGATTTGTTTAGTTTATCAGTTGTTTGCTCGCTCATGTAAGAAACTTACTTTTTCAGCAAGTTATTCAGTTTCCAGCTATCGATACATTTAATTCAGTTGTCTTTGCTCAATTTCGACTCTTAAAAATGTTATATTTTAATAATTATTTATTTAAATTATTGATCAGTATTCTTTCCTTATTAATGGCAACTTTCTTCTTTCTTATTTTTATGTAATAATCAAAATGTTATTTGTTAGGAAACTTTCAACATTTCTTGCTTATCTTAAGCAATTGTAAAATTTTTGTATAAACATATATTAAATAAGTTCATCGTAAACAATAATAATTGAACATAATTTTATCAACATTTTAACGACCCGCTCAGTAGAACTTACTCTGAATGTAACAACTCAATTCTATAGAGTCAATATATATATATATATGTATAAATTATAGGCTAAAACATATCGGGTTTCCATTATTGTTGTTACAATTGACGTTGATTAATGTTAAAAATGTATTGCATTTTAAATTTTCATGTGCCTCATTTACATTATGTGTCTGTTGTTGCTGCAGCTGACAAACTGCAATTTATATGGAATGCATTGCATTAAGTATACGGCATGTTGAGCAACATTTAAGCCACACATTGGCTGGGTTTTGGGCAATTTTTGGCCTGGATAACTACCTTTATGTTTGGTTATGCAATGATTTGCATGTCAGTCCGCATTTCGCATGCAATTTAAGCCCTGTGATTGCCAAGAACACGCCTCTCTTCTTTGTCCTGTCAGTCTCCGGCTCAAAAAACTGTTGCATGTGAGACTTCAATTGTCACTTCAACATTCACAACCTAATTGCCAGTTGCTTCTAGCTGTCATTCAAACAATTCAAGCAAAGTTCTTTTGCATAATTCTATCTCTTTGCTATTCTGTCAGTTACCAAAACTGACGACTTTTGAGTTGATTTTCTGAGTTGTTTGCTTGCTTTATTTGCCAAAATCAGCTACTGAGGAAATTTCGAAAACGATTTAATTGCAAATCTACTAGTTTGTCGAAGGCAAATAAAATAAAGTCCGAAATTTGTACTCTAGAGTGGTTGGCAAGCAGCTACCCTATCTGCTATGGCATACTTGTTATAATACTTGTAATGAAAATTAATAATAAATATTCAAAAACTTATTAAAAATCAAAAAGGATATTTTATTGTAGTCGTATTATTTGTTGCGGGGCGACAACCCACCCGTATTCCGGCCCCTGATAGCTTAGCTGAGTCACACAATAATAAAACAAATATTATTATATTTCATAATTATGAAGTTTTCAACAATTTCTTACAAGCACGTTATTAGGCAGTAAGCCGATTAATAAATTCGTCCAATTATAAGAATTAAATATGTTTATATGTAATATATAATCTCATATCGACCTTACATGCTTTTAGTTTAAAATTAATTCAAGTGAATAATTAAATAAGCCAAGCTATCAAATATTGCAATTTAGAGTGAAGGCACCATTATTGAGATGATATCCAAGTACCCATTGAAAAAAAACTGAAAATCTGAATAAACAAAACTATACATGTTTTGTTGTTCGATCAATATAAATATACTCTATGGAACCAGAAATGTATCAAATATATCAAGTGCTGAGTGCGGTAGAAAACACTCTCATAGCTCACCAAATTTATAACACCCTATGTTTCACATTTTTTGAGGGCAGAAGTAATTAAATTGAAATTGGATACTTGATTGTTTAGTTTGCTAAGTTAAGAAATATATTTATTGCGAGCTCTCTTTAGCCAAATATTTATGGCCAATAAACGTCCCAGGAAAATAAAATCATTTGATTTATGTAAGTATTTGTGTCAATACAAACGTATGTAGATCTAAGTACCTTGTATTTTACAATTTTTTCAGAGATAACTAATTAAATTGAAATTGGAAACTTGCTTGCTTTGTTTGTTCAGTTTAATAAATATATCTAGTTATTGAAGCTAACTTACTAAAAAGTTTAGGCAATAAATTTTCAAGGAAAAAACATCATATGATTTATGTACGTATTTATACGCGTCAATTTAAATTGACTCCAACAAATAAAAGCTAATAATTGAGTTTTTCTTTATTTTTTCCCTCTCTGTCTCGCATTTCGCATGATTATTTATTGCCTGGTTTTTTTTTTTTTGGCATCGCAACCTATGAGAACATTTGTCATTCATCTGCTGTTCTCTATTTTTTTTGCTTTCCTTATTTAGTTTTCTCTTTGGCCCAGTTGCTTTTCACTGATTTATCTTTATATAAAAGTGCTTCAATTGCCTTGCCCAACCAATTTGTCTCGTTCAGTTGATGCATGTCGCAGTGGTTTTGGAATATCTAGCATTAAATTTTGTGTACTCTGTGTAGACAGTACACAACATAATTTTTTTACTAACGATTTCTATACGAAGTGGTCTGTGGCAAGTGGCGTTAGGCGAGTGTCGAAGCTGCCAAAGACAGCATCGCACTTGGACCAAACAAACTTGTTTACACATTTTTGGTTGCTCAATTTCTAATGTCAACAGGCAAGGCAACAACACACCAGACGACACACAAGCACACACCCTTGCCAGCAAAAGTTGTTTGTCCTTGTTGTCCTTGGATGGTTGCTGACATTTCTGCCGCAGCTTCTCTGCATTCATAGCCGCTCTCAAGCCGAACAAGCAGGCAGAGCTGTTTCTACACTTTTTTTCTCTCACAGTTTTTAGTTTCATATTTTTTTGCCCGCTGTGGGAAATTTTTTTTTTTCCTTTTTTTGTTTTAATTCACTTTACGGCAATTTCTTTGGCGTTTAAGCAGAAAATTCAGCTTCATTTTTTATACTTAAACTCCTCTTGTATAAGTCTAAGACCTGTTTATTATGCTTTAATCGAAAAAACGAGTACCAAGATAATCAAAAGTTAATCAGTAAAGTTTTTATATATTATCTGTTACTTTACCACAAAAATAAAAGATAAAAGAAGATAAAATGGATATACGAGGAGATTTGGGAGACGTTATAACTGAGATTTGTCCAGATTTTTTGAAAATATAGTATATATTAAAAAACTCAATTGATTTCCCACAGATAATAATAAAATAATAATACGACGCAGTACTCTTATAAGCAGAAAGGTGCCCAAATGAACGTGGCTATGTCGACTCGGCTGTAGATATATATTCTAGATATGTATTCTATATCGAATGCTAGGTTGAAGAAGTCTCCTTCTATGTACAGGGCTGAGTGTATATTGCAAAGCAAGCTTTCAGGCTTTTCCCCTCCACAAGTTCAGTAAAATCAACTTAGGAGCTGCCCATTTCCTTCAATAACCACCTTCATATCGGATTATTGAATGAACTGCATATTTTTTCCTTTTGCCTTGGGCGTATGCAAATGAGCTGCATACCCGGCTCGATTTTATGGCCTGCTGCAGTTTTTATGGGCGCGTGTTCCAAGTCGAGATGCGGGTACGGTTGCGCATTTAGAGCTAATCCCTTGCAATGATGACGTTTAGTGGCCCAAGCGACAGTTATTAAATTTTTATGCGCCATAAAAAGGCTGCTCCCTTTCGGCATCTCTCTCAGTCTCTATCCTTCTCTGTCACACTCTTGCCCTTCTTCTTCATGGACGTCTGTGCTAATTTCAACTTAACTCTATTCTGAGCTGAATTTTTTCGGCTTTTGCTGGTTTTTACAGCCCACAATTTGCCAGAAATGCTTGCAGCTCCGCTGTCGATATGCGTATATGTGTGTGTGTGTGTGTGTGTGTGTATTTGCTTGCATTAATATGGAAATTTCAGTGCGTGAGTCTCTTTAGCTATTTCATTCAATTAGAGTGCGGAGCAGGACCTGCCTTTTATGCCCTATCGCATTTGCTTATGCCTTGGCTTAGGTCAAATTATGTTTGGCTGTGCGGAAATTTTTGGACAAAGCCCAAGGCACATCAATTTTAATCATAGCCATTTGAACGTGCTTTGCATACGCAAATACTAAATAGGCTGCCAGGCCGAGGGACGCACACACATTGAGCAGAGGGCCGTGGCATGGTGGCGTATCAGGCGGCAAAGTTTGCAGCCACGCACAACACTTGCCGAAAAAGTAGCCAGGCGACGCAGTAAATCAAAGCTAAGCCCAGAACGTTGATGACCAGTCAGTGTCACTTAAACGGACACTTGCTGCTTTAACTACACCCACCATAGCAACCGCCCCTCCTCCACTGCCGCATAGCCCCGCATAGCCCCGCATACCTTGCATGCAGCTGCTTGCGAACTTTGAACTTGCAACACTGGGCGGCTTAACCCTTTAATGCCGTTATCTGCTTTCGCATTTCACTTGGTTGCATTTAGAGCATGCCTCCAGTTTTGCTCTCTCTCTGTCTCTCTTTCTCTGTTTGCGCATTTTAGCCAGGCCTTGACTTGAGTTTGCTTTGGGCTTTGGCAACGGCTTTGCCTCTGCCTTTGGCATCTACTGCAGCATTAGCTGGGCCCGGCCGACTGGCACACCAGAGCTGTTCTATAAATCCCTTGTCTATAAGCTAGCTAAAGGCTTTTGGTCAGTTTGCCTGGTTGGCTATTGCAAAGGCGAATCAATGACGTGCTTTAAGCTTTAACTCCACACATCAAACTACACTTACGCACACCGCTCCCTCTTACGACTTTAAGGTTCAGCCACAAAAAAAAAAAAGAAGAGTTGCCCTTTTATGGGCACACCCGCTACTTTTTGCCTTGTCGCCTGTCCAATTTGTCGAGTCATTTCAAAGCATTTTATACCGCACGCTCAGTGCTCAAATTTGTCATTACGCATCGCTCTTCGCTTCGGCTCCTGCTCCTGCTCCTTCCGCTTGCTCCATTACCTTACTATGACTTCCTCGGCTCAAAAGTTGCTGGTTCGTTGCCTTTGAACAATGCTCTCCCTGCTAATCCTTTTCAGTTATTATAACCGTCTGTAACTGCAACATAGTTATGGTTTTGCCTGACGAACTTTCATTTGCCCCCGCTGCCACTCGCTTCCACTAAGCCGCTTACCGTCTCCTCGCAGTTACTTTTTGCCTCTGAACCGTGCAGCTCAGTTGCAGCAATTGACTTTTTGTTGACACACGGCGTTAACTTTAAGATTTATTCTTTGCCAGCCACTTGACATTGACATTTCCATGAAATCATATATATTACATTGTTTCATTCAATTATACCGTCTGTTAAGGCTCTGGGCTAACTGAACATGTATTTTCACATACACCAACATATACATGTTTATATTATTCCATTGTATAACAATCTGTTTGTAGCACAAGTTCATTGGCATTGTTCTGGCTAATAAGCAGCTTGGGGGCAGTGCAACTTTATCAATATTGCCCATACGCCGCGTTGAACAGCTTGACCCAAGCCCTTTTGTAAACAACCAGTAATGCCACTTTCTCAATTCCAGCTAAGTCTAGCCATTTTTGACGCTTTATAGCCGAACTAAAAATATATATTTATACTTCCCAAAAAACTTTAGGAGAAGATAAAGTCAGTAAATAAATTGAGCCGCAACCATTCCATTTATATAAACATATTTTTAAGGTTGTATTTTTGGGTAGGGATCAAAGTTAGCACGCTTAAATATTTCCAGTAGAACGGGCATATGTAACTTTAAAATTAATTTAATTTATGATAATAGTTTAAATATGACAAGCCCTAGCTCAAACCCAAAACTGTTTTTAATATAAGGAAATTAGGTTCACGAACTAAACATGCCGAACAGAAAATTATTTTTATTTTAAATTGAAAATATGAAGATTTCACCATTCTCTTGAAATGTTGCTGTATTAATACTTTCTCCCTCTCTTTAATCATTAATAATTAACTCATAATTAAACAATATTTTTAGTTTTTATTCATTGACGAATCAAAAAATCTATTTGAAGATCGACAAGTGTATTATTTGCTTAACTTTTTCTTTTTTAACCCTTTAAAATTGTTTTGCCTCTCAAAAATTGGCAACACTGTCAACAATACACACTTGATATAAGAGCACACACACACACACATAAATATTTATTTTAACCGCTGACAGCATTGAATTTGGCAATATGTCAGGCTGCGGTTTTCTGGCCACTAAACTTTACCTAAAAGTTCAAAGAGCTGCTGCGCTGCATAAATAAGTTGCAGAGCCACCTCCCATTGACAGGAGGCGCTTCAAAAATGTGGCGTGTGTTGCCTGTAAAGTTGCGCGCAAGTAAACATGTGTTGTAATGAGTTATTGCTTTCTTTACCCGTGCCAGCTCCCCCCCCCCCCCTTGATTCGCTCTTCGTTTACACCACGTCCTGCAGCACGAAAATCAATAGCCGGCAATGTGGCCAATGTTGCAGTTGCCGTTGCCAAGTTGAACTCGTTATTTTCAAAAGTCCATGCCAATTGCATTGCAATACGCTGTGTGCTCAATGTGTGTGTGTGCGTGTGCGTGTGTAAGTGTGTGTATGCTTTTATGTGAGTGCCTGTACTAATCGTGGCATATCAGTTACGCAGCGCACGTTGCCTTTTTTGTCATGCGCCGCCATTTTTTTCCGCTGCCGCTGCTGCCGGTTGCATCTGCTTATTGCCACATAAATCCGGCAATATGCAAGCCAGAGCCACTGCAGTTATCCTTGTGTGTAAGTGTGTATGTGAGCACTGCACATTGTCAGCCAGTCACGTGTTTCATCTTTACCGTAATATAAGTGGCAGCCTTTTGTCTTCTGAAGCCAGCTGCAAAAGCTACGCTGTCATTTAACGCCTTTTCGAACTTTTGAAGCGGCGAGCAAAAAGGAATAAAAACAATATACAAAATGGTTTCGGCCATAAATTTTGCGCAAGAGCGGCCAACAATATGGCTATATCTATACAAATATATATATATAAATATATGTATATAACCAAAGCCTTATACCTATTACGTTTCGTGCGGAAAATCGTTTAAAATTCAATTTGCTAAAGTCGCCAAATGTGCGGCACATTTGTCAAAAGCCAATGTTGCACAGTGGTATGAATTGATAAAAATGGAGCTAGAAAATAATCTGTATTTAAGGCAAGGAACTAGCCGTGCGTGATCTCTCGCACACACTCATATTCTCTCATAATAATCGATATTTAATTAAATCAAGTCGATATCCCTTTTTTTTAAGTTACTTGAAAATTATTTTTTTAATATTGTTTAAAGTATAGACATTAAAATAATATTATTTCCACTGTATTTCAAGTCTCATCTTTATCAGATTTAAGGACATTATCGAAAATAGGTTAAAATAATCATAAAAACTATCGAGAGATCCAAAAACAATCAACGATAACAATCGAAAGCGCTCCTATCGATAAATATAGTTATGCTATCAGCTTGGAGCTTTTCAATGCATTTTTCTTTATAATTTGACCACATTCATACTAAGTTCCATTCCACTATACACAAACTAAACGGTCTGACAAATAAATGAAACATAGCAGCTCAGTTTAGCCTGACACTTACACACATATGCACACACATACACAAGAATAGATAGACAGATGACAGACAGTCGCATAGATCAACGCGATGACGTCGACACGGAAGTTGCCTTAGCATTTCCGCTTGTCTCACTGTCAGCAGCGTTGCCGTATCATCACAGCCGAATGTCTCGAACATTCACGGCATTCAGTTTCATCATCATCATCATCTCCGTCATCTTCCACATCATCGTCTCGGTCGTTTGTCGCCGTCGGAGTCGCCTGTATGTCGCCTGCCAGGCGTTACGACCAGATGTCTGACGATTTGATGGCAAATGAGATGCCAAAATAGTTGCGTTTTATGGTTAAATTTGTTGTAGGTAAATGAGTTTTCATAGTTATTTTTGTTGATATTCGTATACCTCGTAACCGATACAAAAAACAAGGGTATAACAAAGTTTTGAAAATGTGGTTTTAAGTTTGTTGTCTGTTTGTTGACCTGTACAAACGCGTCGATTTTAGAGACATTTAAGGCAAGAGTAGTTAGGAATTTTTTTTATAACATTAATTTTAACAAAAACCTATATCGAATTATGAAACATATCTGTAGTATAACAAAAACTGTAAGAACTTAAAAGCATTTTTCCCCTCACCCCAACAGTTACTAGCACATTACCTATTATTTTTGTTTATGTTCATATATGAGTACTATTTGAAAGCCTTGCAAATTATTTTACAATTAAACAAATCACGCACATTAAGAATATATTTTGTGATTTATGAATCGAAACAAAGAAGAGTAGTTCGCAAGTTTTCATATGAGAAGGCAGTAAACCCAAGAATCGCTCTCGATGGGTCGCTTCACGGTTCAAACCAATGCCAAGACATATACCTCATGTGCTAGTCCCGATTTTGGTTAACTTTAAATGTGATGATCGATTGTTTGTTATTCAAATAATCAATGAGTTTAGATTTTATTCATGGTAAGGAAAAACATAAGGCCAATTTGGAGTCTATATAAGCCCAAAAGTATTTACGAATACGGTTTGACATTTGATAGTGAGGTATAGGGTAACTCCTAGTCGGGTTGAAGTCACGAGTAAAAATCACTCTGAATTGTGTTGTTGTTGCTGTTTGCGCTATTTGTGCCGCATTTCGGCTGTTTTTCCACAACTTAATTGTGTGCACTTTTGTGTGGCATTTAGCAAAAAAACATTTGCATAGATCCATGCCTGACGGTCGCCCGTCTGCATGTCGCATTTCATTTTGCATTTTGCATTTGGACTATGCAAATGCGCGAGTTTTGTGATTAAATTTTCAGTTTATAGTGACATTTTCGACAAGCTTTGCATAAGCAACGCACTCAGCTTGCCTGCCTCCCCATCCTTTTCCCGTGGGCGGCTCACTAATTGAAATTGCTTTTGCGTAAAGCATTTAGCGTGCCACAAAGATGTCGATGTCGATGGCGATGTTGTTGTTGATGTGGTTGAGGCGCCACAGCCCTTGGCATCAAATTAACTCATTATAAAATTTTTGGTTCGCCTGAGAAGCGAGCAACTTGCCAGCATCCGGCGCCTGCGTAGTCCTATCTGTTGTGAGTCGATTCCCTTGGCTAAAATTTGCAGTTTGCGGCAGCTGCAAATTGAAAACGTTGCTTAACCGACTAAAAACTAACTAAAATGGTAAATGACTGTGTAAACAGTTTAGACATGCGCCAGCATAACGCATACGACCCGTGGGCGCATCTATATAAACTCCGCTCCACTTATTACGAGTAATTGCCACAGGCGGCACATTGTCTTGCCATCAATCTGTGCCGCAATCTGTGTGCCCCGCGTTGGTTGCATTAGTTTTTAATTGCACGTAATTCAACTTGCAACTGCGTTCGACATTTCGCTGCGGCAGCAAATTTATCACAAAGCGAATGTGATTGACGTCAAGCCCTTGGCTTGTGTAATGTGCCACGAAATGAAAGGATTTTGCAATACACACACACGCACGCACATCACATGTGAACACACACATACACACACTGTAATCAACAGCCAGTGTATTGCTATAAAATCTATCAATAACTTAGCAATGTGGCAACTGAAGCAGCTTTGAAAATCAAAGCCAAAGCAAAGCAACGCAAAGCGGGAATTAGTCAAGTGAATTAACTTGATTCAAGGGAATCGGTAAGTGAGCTATTTGGTGAGTTCCTTTACTGAATTAGCTAAAGTGGAAATACCAATTAGTCTCAGATGATTGGCATAAGAGAAGCTATTTTAAAAATATGAATTTTTGTTAACTCAAATATGTTTCATTATAATTCCTTTTCGTTTTTCAATCTTCAATATGCTACTATTTTTTTGTCTTGAACTGTGTAACACACAGAAAAATACATCTCCGACCCCTTCCCCTGCCTGATTAACTAAACAACTGATTTAACTTGCTGTCCAACGCAGAGCAGAAACTGCAGGAGCTTTTAACTGAATTTTAAAAATTTGACCCACACAACTAACGTGAAAGACAACACAGCTAAATTATCGTGATTTCAAAACGCGACAGAAAGAGCCTGTTTGTCATGAAAGAGGTTGCCTGCTCAAATTCGGCTGCAATCGTCACTTTTCGTATTTGTGTGTTTATTTTTCACAAAGAAAAAATCAATAATGATAAATTTAAAAACAGAAAAGAAATGAAAAATTGGCAGAACTCAATTAGTTGATTTGGCTAAGCTTCAGTACATAAAATATTAAGGTTGATAAGGGTTCGAACCTCTAAGAAGACTGAAAACAAGAAACATTTCCTTATATAAATTATAAAAAATGCGTGTTTCGAATAAATTGATACAGAAGATTATTTCATTTGTTCAGTTTAGGCGAAGCAATTTATATGAATCAAAATTACGAAAATAGCACTGAGAGCAGTAAAGAGTTTCTTGGCAAGCGTTTGCTTATTTTGTTGTTTGGTCCACGGCAGGATCGGCAGGAAGTGAATATCTGGGACATCATGTTTTACCGGACTATCCAAAAGGCACACGGAAAATGCTAAAAAAATATATACACATATGTTCTAGCCGGTATTAGCAGCTTCTTCGATTTAGATTCCCATCTTGTTTTTGTATTCATAATACTTTCTTAGTTTTAAAGCCATCGTCCATAAACTTTCACAGTCGCGTCGGTCAACATCTAATTTATATCACATATCTGAAAAGGGTATATAATCGTCGGCTTGTGAAGATATCTTGTCTATGTTGTTTAAGAATAGTTTTCAAGTTACACTTCTTACAAGCTGTTTGTACGTTTGCTCGAACTTTGCGTTGTTTGTTTTTTCCTTCATTATGCTTGGCACATGCTAACTTCAACAGAAACTTATTTTCCGTAAGACGTTTTAATAATTTCCAACTGAGTGCCTTCTTCTTTATCTTTTCAAACCACGACAGACTTTAAAGATTTTAATAAAAATTATATTTTCACAAAAGCTTGCTCACTCCTTATTATACTGCCTTACGTTGTTTGATCAATATAAAAATGTAATTTTCTTATCATTACCTTAATGCAGCCTATTTATATTATTCCTATACTTTTAAAAGATTCAGATTCATTATTAAAAGTTTCTATCATCTCGAGATCGGTAATTCTTAATGATTAATAATGCAAAAATACATTAATGTGTACACAATCATTTACATAAATACCTAAATGTTTTATTAGGGTAATATAAGATAAAAAAACAATCTATATAGTTAGCTTACAACTCTGTCAGAATTCATTAATATCAGCTCAGCCAGATGTGAAAGGGTCTACAATTTTCAAAAGGCATATTTAACTGGCATTCTCTAAAGTGCATTTAAAGACTTTCAAAATAATTTGACACAAGCAAAAACAAATTCTCCAATCAACTTCACATCTTTCAACAGCTTATCACAAGCTTAAAATACATTGTGCTTAATAAGTTGACTTCTTGTTAAACAAGAACTGAAAGTGGAGCCTAATGAAAAAAGTTGCTCGACACGAAAGCCAAAGCCTAACAGTTTACTGCCCCATGTTACAGGATTCTTTAACTTTTCATGATGGAAAAGGGGCTGGTTGGTATCAGTTGGGACAGCAGTTGATGGATCTGACAGCTAGCAAAGTATACTTATAACTATGGATGTGACTGCCGCAAAACTTTCGCCAGTTCTTTCAGCACTTTAATGTGCAGCGCAGCACGAAATCAATACCCAGTTGTTGGCGGCGGCGACGGGACAGGGGTTAGGGGAGTGGTAACTGAGGCTAAGCAGCCCCTGAATTTATTTGCCGTCTAGGAAATGGTTGCAGTAAAAATTGTTAGTGACTGGCGACGGTGGTTGCAGCCACCGTCTAGTGGCGCCACAAGACTGCGTCGCCATTTGTCTGCCAAACTGGGTAACAAAAAAATATGAAAAGACGCAAGTCTGAATGCCGTACCGAGAATAAGCCAGTGAGAAATACCCTGTAGCCAGGGCTGACATCAAAAAAAATAAGGAAAACTATGTATTTCTTCTGAAACTTTTAAAATGATAACATTTCATGTATAAATACACGATGCTGAAAACTAGAGTGTATCAATAGGGTAAATTCTAATATCTAAAATAAATGTAATTTCATTTTTGATATTGTTTTATTGACAGCATCTATCAAGTGTATACAAATGTATACTTTACTCTCCCAGTGTGCAGGGTATACAAAAGAAAATACCGCACATTTTTCGTTGGCCAACTTTTCCTCAGGGCATGACCTAGAAAAATAAGCAAACCCAAGACAGAGGAACTGCTGCCCAAGTTGTGGCAACTTAATAAGCAGCAGGAGGATGACTGGTGACCCGGTGGTATGCCGCATGTAGCATGCAGCATGTGTGCTTGTGGTCATAATGAATTGATTTATTGGCAATCAATTTTTGCAGTACATAATTAGTTTCAGTTTGTTTGCAAATTGATTGAGCATCAGTTGATTGCAAGCTCATTTATGTAAGTCTCAACCTCAACTCGTCTTTCAAAATGCTCGCATTATCTATCAATAATTTAATTAATTTTCATTAAGGCCAATTTGCAAATAAATATATGTGTACTTGTTAATGTATTTGTGTGCGTGTGTCTGACATACATATAAATATGTGTGCTATCAGTGAAAACAAAATAAATATTAATTAGGGTCATTCAAAGAATACATTAAAATGCCAATACGTGTGCTTAAAATGGTGACGACAGGAGAGCAGAAAAATAATTATAATATTGCAAAAATTACATTTAAAATGAATTACCAGGATATAAAATTTATTCAATTTCAATTGATAAACAAAATATTTATGTGACAGGCCTTGTTTTTTTTTAATTGTTATAAAATATTTATTCAATTGTTCTCTCTAGGTATAGGTATATGATATTAAATAATGTATTTGTGTGATATTAATTCTGTTCCAAAAAAAAATACAATTATTAAAACCAGCCAAAAAAATTTAACATCATTTTCATATTTTTACATAATTTTTCTAAATTTTCTCTGTCTTCATGATATTTACCCAAAATATCTAAAAAAAAAAAATAAAACACTTTTAGCAAAAAAAAAGAGTTTTTCTACTTGCCAGCACTTTCATGCATTTACGCGCGTTTTCTTAAATCTCTTTTAATTTTAGCAACATGACTTCATAGACATTTTATCGATTTGCTCGAAACAGTTGCCAAAAAAATAAATGTTTATAGTTCGTAAATGCCAACCGGAGGTGGAGCAAAGGGGGACGCCGTCTGGCGGCAACTGGCGCCGTCTGGGCGCATTGTCTTCTGAAGAGAACAAAACAAAATTTAACCTTAACACACACGCGGCTTGACAACCAACCCCCTCAGCCCAACCCGCCAGGCAGGCCAAAAGATGCGTTCATTACAAGAGACGGGCGTATGGTAAGGCAGCAAAAATAACAAGAAGAAGAAGAAGAACACAAACAATTTTTGGCCGCTGGCAACGCTGCTGATAAAGCATAAAATTGTCCTTTTTGGAATAGTTAAGATGCTTGAACCACTTGGAATACTTGGAATATGGTTGCAGGCGCTCCATTGTGCGCCTTGAGTCAACAACATTAGGCCAAGACAATGCTCGATGGGCGTCATAATAAGGCGAACACAATGGCCGGATTAAGTGGGTCCACAGTGCAATGGGCGTCGCGTTGCGGATTCGTTGCCATTGCACTCGCACCCATGCCGAGCGCCGAACCCGCCCGCCTGAGCCCAACCACCCCATTGTCGCGTGTCCTGTGCAGCGTGTCCTTTGTCAGAGTTGCAATTGTGTAGCTCGGGGCTGTTGCTGCTTGTTTGTTGCGCTTTTGTGTCGAGCACAACGAGTACATGAACATGTGGCTTGTTTGTCTAGTTGCCCCCACTTGCTGCCACATGACTGCGGCTGCAACTGCGGCAGCGGCAGCGGCAGAGGCAGCTGCGACTGCCCAGAGGCTGCACGACAAAATTTTGCAATCGACGAGCGCTCGACTTTATAAGCATTAATGCATTTTCCTTCCTCTGATTCGCATTGCAAAGTAAATGCCTTAATGCGCTTATCCTTTTAGCGCCAGTTAAGCATTCGGTTTGCTTATACACAACACCTCCCCGCCCTGCCCTCCCCGCCTAGCTGTCATGCCCCTCTTCGATCTTAGCAATTGCATTCCTGATCCTTTCCTCTGCTCTGCGCGTTCTTGTTTTTGTAGTGCAGTGCAAATATTGCCGCTAACATTTTTCAAGCGCATTGTCGCTGACGTTCTCACAGTCGTTAGGTGTGAAAATAATCTGAATGCTCCGCTAGCTGCCACACAGTTGACACATATACATACAATGCGCAGACATGCAATGGCAAGTGCAGTTGCTACGAGGGTCTCAACCAAAGTTCGTCTAGGGAAGGCATGAGAGTACATTAACGCCCTAAGTTCAACTCTTTGGGGACTATAAGCGCCACAGCCTTAGGTTCCCTGGAGAGTTTCCCTAACTATTGTAGCTCATAGTATTTAGAAACGAATGCCAGACTAAAGGGGAAACTAAACAAGTATTGACGAATTGTCACTTCTGGCCAGTCGTCCCTCTCCTTAACGTTACGTCTCTGAGTTTTGTTCATACCCAATACATGCTGTCTCCTTGCTTTCACTGGACGGTACTTGTTATTGTTTGGGCACGTCTTTAAGGCCATACATTTATTTAAATTGCATTAGGTTTATTTATCCAATTACACGAACTTTTATTGGACCCCTCGTATGTGTTGAAAGTTCTCTGACTCCAGTTGGGCAAGCAGGTTGAAAGCCAGTCAATTTTCGCACGCTCACGCGTCAATGAACGATTTGGTTTGGGCCTCGTTCGGGTTCGTTGACAGCCTGTCAGCCGGCTGTCAAATATTTGCACAGTTGTTAAATTTCATCAGTGGCGTGTCACGGCTTCACACATCAACAATTAACCTTACCAAAAAAAAAAGTGAGAATGGCGATGCTAACAGGAAAACAAAAAATTAAACAACAACAATAAACGCCATCTCTGAGGCATGGCCCAACGCAAACTACGCTAATTAACAAGCAATTAAAGCGCCCGAAAAACTTGACAAAACACAGCTGTTGTGTTGCCAGCCGCATTTTACAACAACAGGGTAAAGAAAAACAATTTGGCAACGCTACGCAAAATGCAGCCCTGCGAATGCAGCCAACTTCACGGTGTAAGCCACAGGCGGGTAACGGGTGGCGTCTATGGTGGCAACTTCCGCTTAAGCGCTGCTTATCGCCGCACACTTTGCCAGCAAGTTTGCTTAATGCTTACACAGTCGGTTTATATGTATATGTATGTGTGTACATATAAATATAAATAGATATAGAGATGTGTTATATGCGCTGGCAATGCAGACATGGACGCCATTGTTTATTTAAGCCAATATCCGTTATTTAAGTTGAGCTTCCTTCCGCCAACCATTTGTTGCAGTAGTTGTAGCCGTCGTTGTTGTTGTTGTTGCGTTTGTTGCTGTTGTTGTTGGCGTTGGCGTTGTCAGCTGTTTGTTTGGCTTTTGTTTGAAATATTTAGCACTGGGTCCAAGTAAACAGCACAAAAACAGCGCCTCTATTTGAACAAAAGTTCAACAAGAGAAATAACAGTGACAACAACAAGAACAAAAACATATGGTTGTCCTGGCTGCTCTGGACAAAGTTTACGAGCGGCTAAAGGAAGTGTGAACTTTTTGCCATTAAATAAAGTTACGGCACAGTCAGAGAACGAAAGTGTGGGCTGGACAATTCGTTGCACGGACATGCGATAAATTGCCGCACAAAATCTTTGTCAAATTTACCATCCCTTTTGACCGCAAATCAATGCAATTGGCCAAACAAAGTGCATTCCAATAAGCGACACATTTACTCGAGGCCAGCAGTCACAAAGCAGGAAAATCAGCAAGAAAAGAAAAGGAAATTCCGAATTTTTAGTGTGCGACAAATGCGCACTGAGAATTGTGTGACTGCCATGAACTGTGTGTATGGATGTGTGGGTGTGTGTGTCTGCGAGGGAGAGAGACTGTAATTCAAAGGGCGTCAACGTAGGACATTAACATTGACGTCATACAAATTGCGCTTAAATCGATCAGTCAACGCTTGAAGTCCATGAAATATTGCATTGATTTCGAAACATTTTCTAAGCTTTTGCTGAAAACGTGACGAAATCATGAATGGAAATCGGCAAATGACATTAACATTAATTTTTCATTCCATAAATATGCAACACTTTTTTTCTGATTGCAACTGAGCAACAGTTGTATAATTCTCAATTAGTTTTAACAGCTTTTTTATAAACTGACAAGTAAAACTAGCGCACAGGCAACAGTTATTTTTCACATTCGACTGAGTAATCCTTTAATAATTCTCAATTTGTTTCAGCAGCCGTTTGACAAGCATTTGCTCATTTCCATTTTACATTTATTCGCATACTTTAAAATGAGTTCCGGACAGCTGAACCCGTGGCCTTGGATCGATGAATTGCCCAGAGATACTAGCGATGTATCTTCGGGCAATGAGAGTCAATCATCATCCTGCAGCTTGAGCTCATCGAGCAAAAGCAATCAAGCCGAAAGTGATAAAGAATACATATGCTCCTCAACCAATAAATATCATGTGAGTACGATTTTAATTCTACTATTATTTTTAAAGAAATATATATGTTTCCTACAGATTATACGCAAATCGAATTTAAATCGATTTGTGCAGAAAATCGACAAAACTGCCTCGCTAGACGATCAGGCAGCGGACTTGGTCGCCAAGTGCGCCAATGCGTTCGTCAAGGATGTGTCGATGCGTTTGGTTAAATTGGCCAAATACCGAAATGCCGAGCCAAGTCTATTAGATCTGAAGTTCACTCTAAAACGAGAATACAACATGGAATTTCCACAGCAGACGAAAGCTGATTAGTTAACAAATCAGATAAAAATCTTTCAATTTAGATTAAGTATATATATTATTGAAAAACATTTTGTTTTTATGTTTGTATTAAAGAAGATGCAAATGGATCGAAAAAAAACACCCTTCTTGATTATGAGATTAGTGTCTTTCAAACTGTTATCCGAATAGTGAATTTCAAACTGTGACTGTAAGAAATATGTAATGCAATTTATATGGCAAGAATTGGCCTGCCGTTAGCTCAATATCAAAAGAATATCCTTCGTAATCTCCATGGCGATTTTAGGTGTAGTATCTCCCAAACGTGTAGACGTGTTTCTTATGCAGTACAAATATAAAATTTCAATAATAGATGATAAAAAATGAAAAATTGCTACATAAACTGTAGAAAATAGATCAAGAAAAGGGCAAAATAGTTTATTTTAACGAAAATCGTGAAACACGTCTCAAATGATTTTCACAGTAAAATCATTTTTGAAGTCAATCCGATGAAAAAATAAACAAGTTTATCCCCGCAACAAAAATTAATTGGTATAATGCATTGGACCAACTAAGATTTAAGTCAAGGCCTGGGTCCATAAGCGTAGAAAATTACAATCACAAGCCGAAACTATTGATGCTGTAAATAAAAAATAACCATTTTTGAAGAAATCGACCCACTAAGATTTAAGTAAAAAACCTGAGTTCACAAATAGAACCTAGCACTAAGTAGTGTTGAGCCAAAAACCTGCTCTGCCTAACCTATTCGAAAATGCAGCCAAGTGAAATTTCTCAAGTTGCCCAAATAATCACACTCAAGTCTTGGCTCATCAATAAAGCTAAGCAACTTTGTAAGCTGACGAAAACTTTGCTGAGCTTAGATACATTTATGTTGATTTATTTATGCACACGACAAGTTGAAACTTAACTCGACGTCATTGGCAGCTCAAGATGCTGATGCCAGGTGTTTCGCACGCTGACGGGGCATTTTTCAGCAGTGGCCGTTGCTGCTGCAGGTGCTTGATCGCCATCAGTAGCAGGGTCTGGCCAGGTACTGACGTTATCTAAATTACGTAATAAACACGGCTGATGGCAGCAGCTTAAGCTATTCAGGGCCCATTATGCAGTTGCAAATGGCCAAAAACTTTACCGTTGCATTTACCGTTGCTCAACATGTTTTGTGCTAATTAATGTCAAAAGCCGTTGGCAGCGATAGCTTGCAACTGGCAGCGGCCATTTTGTTTTGCAACCACACACAAACATACACACACACACACACACACACAGGCAGACAGACAAACAAGTGAAATTTAAAACCGGAAGTTTATTGTTGCAACAATGGCGCGCGTTTGCAACGGAAACACCGGCGTTGCCCTCTCACTGGTCGCTGTCGCTTCCATTGCCTCCATTGCCACCATTGCTGAAGTGGCCGTTGAAGAATCGCTGGCATTGCCGAAGAAATTGCACAATGGATAACGCCTGGCACTGGCCAGGCGCAGTTCTCGCTGCCCATTGCGCATGCTGGCATGCACAACAAAACTTTTCCTAAATAAAATCCTTCGAGTATAAATGAAATGCAAACTTTTTTCCGGTAAGCTGACGTTCTAATTGTTTGCAGACCGGTTTTCTAGGGTTTCTGGCCTGTTGTTGCTTCTATTTCTGTTCTATTTGCAGCGCTGTAGTTGTTGTTTTGGACTATCTGCCATGACTGAGCTTGGCACTATGTTCAGTCTACCCATAAGCTAACAGTTTAAAAAGGGTATATTAGCTTCCATTACAAAGTCTTTCTCTTAGACATAAAAAGTATAATATTAAATAAGATTGAAAATAACAATCTTCAAATTGGGTTCTTGTTCATTATATTGACGAGTAACAGTTAAGCTTTCAGAGGCTTATGAAAACTTACTCTGAGATAGTTAACAGCATTATGGGGAGGATTAAAAGGGATTTGACTTTAAATAGCATCTGAACATCCTTTTTTCTAGAGTGTATTCTAAAGCCATAATAAAAAAAAATTTACCGCAATTTTTCTTTGCTTTCTAGTCCTAATTTTTAAGCATACCCAAGTTGAAAAATAAAACTTTATTTATTTCAACTTTGCAGCCCCAGATCGTAACAATTTAATTTGTTTTATTCACAAATATTGTCTTGGTTTCTTATTACTTAATGCTATTATTCATTTTTGTAATCCCGTACTGAATATTTTATTATTTGAAACTACCCCACTGTCATTCTGTCCTATAGAGGATATATTATTGTTGAGAATGCACCCCTGTTATTCACTTATTTGTTTGTCTAGTTTTTTTTTCGTTCTTTCTTTCTTTTAGCCATCGGCCAACTTAGTTTTTAAATAATTTAGAACAAATTTGTGCTCCTCCTGTTGGGGAAACTTTAAATGAAAACCTAATGAGCAGCAGCACGAAGCGCTTAAATATTAAAGCGGGAAAGCGTTGCAATGGCCACGATGCGTTTACGTGCTCGCGCCAACATAATTGCGCTTAAAATCGTTTAAGTGTTTTATAATCCGCCCTTTTTTGTGGCCGCATCAAAGGAGGGGATTCCAAAAAAAAGGACGAAAAAAGCTGAAATGGCTTTTTAAAGCATTTACCATGGCTGCAGCTTCCTACATGCGTGTGTGTGTGTGTGCGTGTGCTGGTCAGTTAAGTCCACGCACACATATGGAAGCACACGCAAAGCCCTCATCGAAAGCCTCGAACCACGCGTTCCACTCACTCAAGCACACACACAAACACCACCAGACACACATCTGCGCCATTAAAAATTGTGCAAATTTCTGCGCGTTGCTTGCGGATTTTTTTGTTGAGGGATAACATGGACATGAGCCACGCCCACAGAAGCCACCGCCCTTTGCGGTGATAGCTGGCCAAAGTTACTGCCAGTTAAGTGGGTTAATTACGACAGAGATTTGCGGTAGGCAAGCGAGAAATTGTGTGGAAATGCATCCTTTAAATTAATACCGAAATAAATCGGAATTACATAATGATAATACGAATAAAATTGTGCTAAGTCCCTATAGAAATATCAGCATTGGTATTTTATATATCCTTTTACTAATGTCATGAATGAATCTCGCAACTAATAAAGTAAATACTTTTCTGAACCGTTAAAGATCGTTAAGCAATTGTCACTTTGGCAATTGTCTCAATTGTCATTTTTGAAGAGGCTTATGTTCTTTGTAAAGCAAGATATGTACCATAACTTATACCATGTACAATACCTTATACCATGTAAAATACCTTATACAATGTGTTTTCTTTACTCTCTGGTTACCATCGAGTATTTACTGGCCACGCCCAGCTGTAGTATGTGCTTAGCTATTGCTATTTCTTAATTGATTCAGTGTGTTTCCAGCTTTGCTTGTTCAACATTGTTTCTACTTACTCAACTCTTTTTATTACTCTTGTTTCTTTGTCTTCATCTCTCTTTTTTCCCTTTTTATCTGAGCTCTTCACAATTACTTATCGTATATTTTCGTTCTTTGTAACAAATTGTTACTCGTTTTTTTTTTCTTTTATAAAAGGAAATAATTTATATTTTCATAAACAAAAAATCGAATGTAATTTTTGTAATAACACAGGGGTTAAGCTTTTGTCCATAACTTAATAAAATTTTCTGATAGTCAATAAGCGTTTTTTTTTGGTTTGCTGATAGTTCATTTAAGATTTTAAAGATTTTTCTATTAACTTAAAGATATATCAATGGCATTTAAAATTAATAGCAAATTTATTAAAATAAATATCTAATATTTCATATATTGCTATTTAAATTGGTTGGTATTTTTGCAAAAGTTTTACACTGCCGCACGTGAATTCAAACATCTGATATGACCTAACCACAAGCCACTGCCAATTATGTATGCGATCTATGAGCCGCTACAAACTTTATGTGCACATATTTCCGCTCTACATACACAACTGACACACAATTTCTTAAAGCATTGAGGTCAGGTGTGTGTGTGCGTGTTTGTTGGTTGGTGGTGAACTCTTCTACAGACCTAAATGCATTTTCTTTATCACACCACTCAAAGGCCGCACGGAGAACAGGAGCATACACCTGTATCTGGCCCAAAGCGCTTTGAAAACCACTTGCAACACCACTTGCGGCAATTGAGAAAAAGTTGCCACTCAAAGAAGAACTTAAGACACTCAAGTGCCAGTCTCATGCACACAAATGAACAGATATATGTATTAATAGATATATATATTATATACAAGTGTGCGTGTGTTTGTGTGTAAGTGTGTTAACATACAAACCAGTTACAACAGCTGCCGCCCCGTCTATGCAAATGTTGTAGCCACTTAGATGGTTAAAACCGAGGCTGGAGCTGAGACTGAGGCTGATGTCGGTAGTAAAGCTTTTCACATGTGTACATATGAGCGCGTGTTCAACATACCTGTAAGAGACAAACAAACAAACAAGCAAATAAATATACAAACAAGCACCGATACCAACACACATAAGTAATAATCTCGGGCTGTTGTGGTTAGTTCCATGAATATGCATATGGTAGTAGAGTGCATAGGATTGAAGTCCATAAAAAAGACTTAAATGTGTTTTTGTGCAACTAGAATTATGCTTATTTAAATGCCAAACAAATACAAATAGTCAAGACGAGACAAACAGTTGCCCCTCCTGGGCCCTAAGTATCTTTTATATGCTTTAGCTCAAAGCTATATGTAGCATGGCAACCGATGACAAGTTTTTACCCTGCCGTGTCATGTGAACCGCTTAAATCTTTAGAAAATATCTAAATTGTTCTCTATGGCTTTTGTGTAAGCTGTCTGAGTCAGACAATGGCCCTGCTTTTATATATGTGCGTGTGAGTGTGTGCATATTTATATGTATATACATATATATCTCACTCTGTCTCTGTGTGTGACATGCATTATACTGTTTTTGACTTTGCCACAAAACTACGCAAAAATGTTGTTGTCTGTGAAACAAACTCCTATTGTATAAGCCACACACTGGGGGATTTGGCTGCTGTGACAAATGAAATTTATAGCTCTTCGGTTCAAAACTGCAGCGTTGCAAATCTCTGTGTGCAGCACATCTAATTCATCTTTCAAATTAGCAGCATACTGCTTTTTTCTATTGCTATATTTTGTGGTGCGATGACACTAGCTGTCAGTGTATAGCCAATAAGAATTTAATTTTTACTGCCATTAAGCTTTTATGTGCTTTTAATGGACACATAAACTCTGTTTTGAAACATTACTGTACTTAGAAAAGTGTTCTCTATAAAATCAAATACGGTATAATAAAAGATCTAGTTAAATAAAAGTAAGCTTATTTTTGAACTATTGCACAACACTGATAATTTATACAATTTAGGTTCTTAGACATAAATTACTTTTAAACACTGGTTTTCAACACTGATAAGTGATTTTTTGATTGTTAGATCAGATTAATATTTTAAGTTATTAAAGTATGAGTAAATTTTAACTTTAAATTAAATTAAATTAGTTTTATATGCTACTTAAAATTGGACGCTGCTTCTATGGACTGATTAATCAGCGTACAATTAAACATTTTCAGCCAGTGTCATTGCGACTTAAGCGTTCAACCGACATGAGCACTCTTTGTGCACATGTGACAAGCAAAAGCCCCAAAAGTGGCATAAATATAATTCTACAGCATGCTATTTTTTCTGGCCCCTACACACACACACACTCCCCTAAAATGGGCATCACTCATACGACTGGTGGTAACAATGTTGTCCATTTATACATGCATATATCATGCTGATTCTGTCATGATCCCAAAGGGCTTTACATTGACAGAACAGCGCATTATGCTGATTAGGTCTTGCTGTCAGGCACTCTAAAATTTTAAGGCATTCAAGACTTTAATTATATTAATCAAAGGCAGCTGTTTGACAGCTGCTTGCGGTCCGTCAGGGGCAGCTCGCCTGTTGCGCCCCCATGGTCATTGGAGTAGTTATGCTACTGCCAACATTACTAATCTAATAAGTTGCCTAACAGACCGCAGATATAGCTGCTTGTAATCCAAAAACAGAAGCTCGAAGCGTGTGTGCGGTTTGCGGTGCACTCACACACACCCACACACACACACACACTCTCAAAAACAACCCTTTCTGTCCATCTGCAAATATCTTCGAGATAGTCGAGGCAGTGCACGGTGTTGTGGTTTATTTTGAAGCTAGGAGTGTGCAACTGCATGTTGCATGTTGCATGTACTTGCGGTTGCTCATAGATTTGATTGCAAGTGTAATTTAAGCACGCTTCGTTGGTCAGATACAATTTAGTGGCTGCTGTTACTTTCGCCTGACTTGCTGCTATGCCAAATTTCCCATTGAGAGTTGCCGGCATTTGTTTTAAAATTAAAGTGTAATGCAGCCTTTGTACGGTCGCCCTACCCTCTGTCCCATTCTATTTTCTTTATCCCATTTCGTTTTTGCTTGTGCCACACAAAGGAGACACCGCACGGAGAAGCCGTGCAGAGTCGAGGGACGCCCCGTGTGCTCTGCACTTTCGGTATATCCTACACAAGAATCTCCTGCATCTGAATTCCCTCTAAGTTATGTGCGGTAACGAGTTCTGATTAAACGCAGCACCGCGGGCTGCCCAGACAACGGGCGGTGCATAAATGCAGCTTTGTGCTTTTTTTAGTCGCATCGAATGTCGCTCATAAGTATGCTATAGTTTTTGTTTTACATGTGATTTAAAGAGTAGGGGCGACTAAACGTTGAAATTGTTGCTCTCGGCTATGTGAAATATATATTACAAGCAATAGAGAGCTTCAAGAAAATGAATTTGCTTTAAATCATGGTACATAGTTACTTTAGATCTGCTTAGTTTTTGTTTATAAAGGATTTGTTTCCAGAAGCCTTTTATGCGCTCCTAAATGGAATACATAAATGTTTACTATAAATTTTCCACCTATCGAGCAGCTTCACCCTCCATGGTAAGTTTGGTAATAATAGCTTTTTTCTAACGAATAGATGCAATGAACCCAAATGGTTAAGCAAAAATTCCTAGATGGTAATTACAGGTGGGATTATATGAGTAGAATTTGAATTATTTTACACCGAAACAATTAGTTTAAGCTTAATTCGACGGACCCAACTTTAAAGCGGATATTTCGTACGATCTGATTTAAAAAGCGACTAAAAGCATAGCCTCGCCGACTTCAACCCTCATAATAGATAAAAATGTCATTATTGTCCTTAAAATGCTTTCAGCTCTGATAAATATTGAATTAAACACATCAAAAAACTTGCCGATTGAAACTTAAGCTGAGTCGTAATTCAACTAAACAATATAATAATATTTAAATCTTATTTATGCATCAGCACCCACAAATCGGCTCAGTCGTGTTAAACTTAACTCCTAATAATATTTATGATATTTAAAGGAATTCCAAGCATGCAAAAAATAATTTGATTAAAATTTTAATTGGTTTTCTGGGATTTGACAAATGCAAATAGGATAAAAAACATTAAACTAGAAAATAGACACTTTTTATTCAATTAACAAGCCAAAATATTTATCAATATACGCTAGTATGTGTATGTATTTCACTAATAAACAATGAAAGTCGAATTAAATAAAATATTTTGCAAACAAATACAAATTATGGTCAAGGGAAATGCGTGAGAAAAAAAAACAAATAATTCATAGGGCTTACAGTGTCATTAACAACAAATGACCACAAAATGCATTGTGGACAGTGCAAAAACAAAACAATAAATATTTGAGCAGTAAACAATGTTTGGCTTATTGTTGTTGTTGTTCTTGTTGTTGCTATTTGTCTGGTTGTTAATGTTAATTAATTTGAACTAAGCGGCTTATGCATATAAATAGCACACAGCAAATGACATTGAAGCCCTACAAGATAATTATTAGTTATTTAAACAGCTTTTTGTTGCATATTTAATGCAAAGCCGCCACGATTTATGTAACTGACAGCCAGCTAACAAGAGAGACAAAGAGAAAGAGAGACCACACAGAAAGGGCAAATGTACGGTAGAAGGTTAAATTACAATACTGAAATAATTACAATGCTTGAGGACAAATATTGATTGTACTTGAAATACCCATTAACTATAAAACGAGCACAGCAAGGTGCATCCACATTCAAGTTGATACTCTATCAACCATGAATTTGAACATATTTCATTTTATATAAATAATTTAATCAAGGTTTTATAAATATTTATTAATCAATTTCATACAAACCCCTATCCTAATAATCCTGCGTTAAGGATATCAATGTGTACACTAACATAGTTATACATATGTCAAAATCTAGGCAGAAATCTACAGAAGGTTTAGTTTTTTTTGTCACATTCGAATTCGCAACAGGTCTTAAGGTTAAAAAAAAACTGGCAGCCGACTTCAGACCCTGTTCCTCTTTTGAGGCTCTCTCATATTTATATATACCATTTATTAGACCATTCGTTTTTAACACAGGAAAACGCGGTATTTTAATGTCGAACACTCTCGACGGAAACATTTCCACACGTTTTTTCTTAAGCATTTTGCATACATTTTTGCGCTTTGTGCCATACAACAAGTGCAAACATAAATCTTATAATTGCCCGACCCAATTCGTTATATTGATAGGACCTTACACGCTTTATCCGTATGTTTATCGATTTTTTTTTAAATTGCCAAACAATGGCCGTGCACTTTAAACTCACAGCTCGAGGCCACTCGAGATAAATCACGGGCATAAACCAGAGCAATAAATAATAAATCAGCGCTAACAATTTGCACAGCGGGCCCAAAGGCAACCAAAAGCGGAGAGAGCGAAGGGCAAACGGAAAGCAGCCCGTAAAGGGAAAACGCCCCGCTGACAACTCAAAAAGCGGAGTCAAACGATGGCATTCGACTGCAGCAGATCGCATTCTAGAATATTATGCATTCAGACGAAATATAATTAAATTAATTGTTCGGAAAAGGATACGCAACCAATGTCAAAGCCATAGCATGGCATGAAAGGAAATTGAAGAACGGTGAAGACGGAAGTCATGCAAAGAAAACAAGTGCTGACTCTTGCATAAATACACAAACTTACGTAAAGAATAACAAATTGCAAGGCCAAGCTGCTCTTGCTTACAGTGTACTCTAAAAATGTATGCCATCTTTTTACAAATTATTATTTCAGAGGGTATCGCTGAGTACCTTTAGGTTTAAAATGGAAAAATAATACATTTAAAGAGGTAGAATAAACTATAGTTTCTTTTAAATTATTAAATTATTATTATTATTTGATGGCACCAGTTTCACATGAATTTTGAAAATGGGGGTGGGAAGTTTTGACCTATATCTATATAGGATATTTGACGGTACCATTTTCACATGAATTTTGACCAAGAATAATGTTTTCAGACTTAGATGCCAAAATGATCTGAAGGTCAAACCATAAACAAAAAGCCAAACCTCGTGAAAATCGGATGAGATTTGACCGACTTAAGGGGGTGGGAAATTTTGACCTATGTCTATATAGGATATTTGAGGGTTCCATTTTTACATGAAATTTGACCAAAAAAAATGTTGTCAGACTTAGATGCCAAATTGATCTGAAGGTCAAACCATAAGCAAAAAGCCAAACCTCGTGAAAATCGGATGAGATTTGACCGAGTTAAGGGGGTGGGAAATTTTGACCTATGTCTATATAGGATATTTGAGGGTTCCATTTTTACATGATTTTTGACCAAAAAAAATGTTGTCAGACTTAGATGCCAAATTGATCTGAAGGTCAAACCATAAGCAAAAAGCCAGACCAAGAATAATGTTGTCAGAATTAGATGTCAAATTGATCTGAAGGTCAAACCATAAACAAAAAGCTAAACCTCGTGAAAATCGGATGAGCGTGACCGAGATATGGGGGTGGGAAATTTACCTATATCTATATAGGATATATGAGGGTACCATTTTCACATGAATTTGGACCAAGAATAATGTTCTCAGACATAGATGCCTAAATGATCTGAAGGTCAAACCATAAGCAAAAAGCCAAACCTCGTGAAAATCGGATGAGATTTGACCAAATTATAGGGGTGGGAAATTTTGACCTACTATGTCTATATAGAATTTTTGGGAGTATCATTTTTACATGTGCTTAAAAATCCTACATATTATTTAGAAGTGTATTAGTAGACTATAATCAGGCAATTTACTGAATCTAGTTTTTAGCTTAAGTGTGCTTTCAAAGCTCCGTTACAACTCAATATTAAGAGCAGAGTAGTAAAAATAACAGTGTTTCAGCAACGCAACAAGTCTTGATTCAAGCTTTGAAAGTTCAAAGCTCAGTCTAGTTACAAGTGTTAATGTGCTTTCTTATTGCAGATTCTACCTGTTAAGCTCACGAAAATTCAGAACGGAGTCAAATGACTTGAGCACAAAACGCTGTAATCGTATAAATTGTGAAAGCACTTGGAAATAGTTTAAGCAAATGCAATTTTTGTTCACAAATCAAATGCGCACAAGCTGAGGAAGCTGCAATTGCAACAACAACTGCGAGGACTGCACGAATGCCCGTCAGTCGTTAATCAAAGTTAAAATGCGTTAAACAAGCGAAACAAACGCTGCAAAATGCACATTTCGACGCCTTCTCATGACCAATGCCAGGGGCACCAGCATTTGGCTGGTTGGTCTGTAACTAGATTTTGGTAGTGCTTCTGGTGCTGACTATTCTGATAGTGTGCATTGCAGCGACTTCCGTTTCCTTTGGCAGCGCTGCCTTTTCCGCTCTTTGCCTCTGGCCATCGCTCAGTTATGCATTTCCCTCGATGTTTGCATGTTTGCAAATTTTAGCTGGCGACGCGTTTTAAACAAACTTTATTACAACGATGCCCGACGGCTGGCATCGACTCAGGCTCAATGCTGTTTGCTGGCGGCGTGCTGAAGCGTAAGGATCAGCCGGGCGGGGCGGTGCGGGGCGGACCGATAGGCAAAGTTAATGCACAAGCATTGTTGCATGCTTTGGCACTTGAGGCGCATAACTTGTCGAAAATTTTATGCGCGCCACATTGCCGCTGACAAAATGGCGACGGCTCGACAATGTTGTCCTTAGATATGCAACTCGTGACCCCAATAACAGCACGTCCCAGAGCCCATATCATATGCCACATTAGACCACAACCAGTGCGGCATGCACTCACAGCCGTTGGCATTCAATGCAATCGTTCCACCAATTTATTAGACCAAAAATCCGAAATAAATTTTATGGCAAATCGCTGCCATCTGTTTTATGTATTATCTAGATGCCTCATTTATGTTTCATAGCCAATGCAAATTTCGAATATTGCGAAGCAGCCTTCTCATTAAAAACCAGATAATTTTCAGTTGTCCCAATGACACTATCAATTTCGAAAATCTATTTTGACATGGTTATTAAACAAGAGTGCTCTAATGGAGAGGACTTGACTAGTATATACCCTGTGCCGAAATATTACGGCACAAGTTCGTACTCACTTCTACTCAAGCACCCCTTTGAATGGGAATTGCGTTGAAAAACTTTGATGCTTATGATTAACCTAAAAAATGACTGCGTATTTGTATCCAAAAACTAAACCACTTAAACTGGGTTTTAACTTTTGGGAGGTAATAATAAAGTAAATCATCTATTTCCTGTGTCCCTAGTCTCTAATCTCTAGCACCTATTATTTAGAAAAAGCCTAAGTATTTGTATCTCTAGCTCTTATTATTTAGAGATATGTTTCAAATTAATTTTTATTAGTGATCAATCGACAAAATAACATACAACTTTTTCCTGCGTAATGTATAAAACATGTCGATATTGACTTAACTCGTTGTCGTTTCCAGTTACATACATATGCGCAAAATGATATTTCTATTTTTACCAATTTTCAGGGTACAGGGTATATAAAACATATTAAAAACATATAATTGATTAAAGAATATTTATTGTACGATAATGAGCTTTAAAGTTGCCTTTGAGAGTTTAATTAGTCTATTATGTATTTATGTACTTAACTTTATTTTAACTTGTTTTTATATAAACTTGTTTTTAAATATTTGCAAAAATATTTAATAATCATCAAGATAAAAGATAGATAAAATTTATCAATATAATATATTTCGCTAGCATTTGTTATTTTAATGCTGAATTTTGCATATTATTTACTTGCCAGTTGACAAAAAAGGAAATTTAACATTTTTGTAAGCGAGTCAAAGTAAATGCTTTTGAAGCTCTTAAAAGCAATGTAGTTCATATTTCGCAGCGAGAACTCAACTCTCTGTGCGAGTTCAAAATTGTTAGCAAAATGAATAGAATACAATAGTCGGTGAATTGCAATAGACTTTTCTTTTTGCTGGCTCACTTCGATTGCCAGCTTTTGCCGTTTTATTAACGCAATTGCGAATACCAAAAGAGGGGAGTTTGTTGGCGGGGCATTGGCTGCGATTTTATTGTGCTGCTCCAGATGAACGCTTTGATTACCATCAAGGTTTTTGCAATTGCTTTGGCTGTGTGCTTTTGCTTCTTTCAACTTGAATTTTATTAAATGCCGTCTATTGATTTTGAATGCTGACGCCCACAAAAGTTGCAAACAACTTTCGAGCAACTACTATGTATTTTAATTAGAAATTTCCTGCTGCCGACTGTCAGTCAACAGTGCAAAAATATTTAAATTAGCATCTAACGTTTTATGCATGGCTAACTGTGCGTATGAGCGTTCAGTTTTCATATATCACAAATAGTTCAGTTACTCGCAAACTGACTGTTATTGCTACCTGACTGACGCTAGTTAAAAGTTTGGCATTGTTGTTGCCCGACAAAAAAAAAACAACAGGAACAACAACAATGAAAATCATCTATCATGGTAACTAATTGCACAACGCTGCGTATACGTGATACGTGCGCACATTTAATGAATTTAATTAAGTTGATCACAAAAGCTTCATATCAAAAGCATAAAACGTCTAAACATTTTTCAAACAACAAACTTTGGTCTGCTTATGTGTGCGTGTGTGTGCGCGTGTGTGTGTAAGTCGAGTGCGTATTAGTTGTTGCCTTCAATCTGTCTGCAGCTAAAGAGCCGCCTTCGGATCCTTGGCTGCCATCCTTTCGCACATATCTTCGTTAAAAGTTTTAAAAAGTTTACTTTTGGTACTCAACTCTGTGCGTGTGTTCGGGTGTGTGTGTGTGCGTGCTAAGCGTCAGCCCAGGACTAAATATCCTGGCCAAAGCAGTTTGGCACTTTGCCTAGCTGCACAACAACAAAGAGACAATTCTTTTTGTTTTGCAATTAGATTTCGAAAAATATTTCTAATTAAAAGTACATACAATTTTTCAATTGGTTTTTGTTACTTTGTATTTCAGTTTGTTTTTATTACTTTCAAATGCAATGCAATTAGAACAAAAGTTTAATAAAAGCAACGCAGCTGTTGCTTTGGCCAGTTTTGAGCAATTTGTTGCATATTAGTTACAGTTTGGCCAAGTTTACAGTGAGACTCATTAGTCTCTTGACAGCTTCTGCACGCAGCACAAAGAATATTTGGCTTATTGAAATTAAATTGCATGATAAGAATTCTTTTCAGCTGAAGTATTAGCAAAAGGGCTTATTGCATTTGATAAACAAATTCGTTCATATTTAATTGAAACTGAAAATTACAGTGTGAGGAAAGTTTCTTTGAAAAGCACATGGTATTTATTTATGTTATGTATAAATAATCATTTGTGTAAATAAATATGGTTATTTCGTAAGAGCATTGCCAAATACATTATATATTTGTTGGCTCAAGCACAGAAATAGATAGATATTGCGCTGCTTAACTTGACTCTGGATCTGGTAATTGGATTGTCGAAATAGCAGTATTCACATTTATTTGATCAGACACTAGACCTTTGCAGTCATTGCGCAAAGATAAATAAAAAACACAGGTATTTACTATGCAAGAACTAGTTTTCCCTATACTGTGACAAATGGTTTTGCGGAAAATCGGGTCGTGTTATTAAAAATGCAGTAGTTTTTATTGCATGTGTATTATATGCTTTCTGTTACCTGCTCGCTCCCACAGCGGCCAGGTAAGTTTTGGTGGCGAAGGAACGTTGAGGCACGTTGACTCCCTTTACGATCCGAATTGTGTGCTGGCTAAAGTGTAAAACACTGAAATAACTCTTGCTGCGAAATAAATTTCTACCAATGGAAAAGGAAGATAAAGCATTTCTGAAAATCTCATAAAGGCTTAACTTCCAAATGACCAAAGGAAATAAGTAATTTCCCATAGGATAAGCTCTTAACTAAACACAAGAAAGAAGGTTTATACTCGGCATGCAGTTGATTAAATACCCTAGCAAGCACCATGCTTGAAAGTTTTTTTTTCGAGCAATTTTTCCTATAAAAAGTGAGATTTAGTAGTTTTGCAGACATATGAGTCGACATATGCTTGGTCAAGATATCTTACAAAACAGCAAAGTTCTTCAGACAAGAACTCATTTTTCTTTCCATAGAGTTGTTTCCCCAATGTAAATATGCAATGTAAATATCCTTTGTTATTTTTCTTAAAATTGAATATGATTTTATTCAAAGAAACTGAATATTTAGGGGCCAAAACGGTAATGCAAAAATTAGGGAGTAATATAAAAATAAAATCATTTGAAATCGACAAAACTGATTTCCCTTTTGCTCGCTCTCCCACTCTCTCTCTCTATCTATCTCTATCTCTTAAATGCTCACTCTATCACACTCATGCAGCTTGTCAGATTGAGTTATGCAATTTGATATTACGCATCTTACACACTCTTAAGCCGTAACTGAAATCCACATCCGGCTCATGCCATAAAGCAACATGCAGATCCACAATTTATGCAAAAATTTATAGCTGCCCCGGCGCACTTCCTGCCAGAGTAGAAAGAGTAAAGTAAGTCAAGAAAAGCAAGCCAAAAGAATTTTTCCTTTTTATCGAAAAACTTGGCATATGAAATGCTCTGCTGCACACACACAAGCGCACATGCACACAAACACACACACGCAGGGATACACTTTCTTGTTGAGATATTGAAAACGCATATGAAATGATGTTAAATAAAAGGCGGTCGCACTTAACTAAGCTGCTTTCGTTGTAGGAAAATGTGCAGGCCAAAAAACTAGAAAAGCCAAAGAAAATGCTAAAACGTCCCTAAAATGGAAACTAAAACCAAAAATTGCCATTTCAATAAAAAGACTAAACGCACTTGAGCGTAATTGCAGCCATGAAGCTTGCCACATGTGTATGGGTGTAGCCAACTGTATATATATATGTATATATGTATACATATATATATGCATATACATATGTGCGTGTGTGTGTGGCCAATAGAGGCAACCGAGTGTGACACAGTAAAATGCATTTGGCAATAAAATATGCGTCAAAATTTAAATGAAAAGTCACTGCAGCAACGTCTTGCATCTCGAATCTAGTTTTAAAGTGTCGCCCGGCCATATTGGCAAATGCACAAAATGCGGCTAGTTGCATAAATTGAGGATAGCCTGTGGTTTTGGCTTATCTACCAAAGGCTGGGACTCAGGCTCCAGCTCTGACTGTGACTGTGATTGTGTGTGTTTGTGTGTGTGCGATATATGTGCGGTATTCTAGTGCGTTTTGCCACTGTCGATATCCCGTTTCTACCCTCTGGCGCTCGACACTCGCTTTTGGACGAGGCGCTAAATTGCCACAGCATAGCCAGCGGCCAATTAGTATGGATGCAGTTGCACATACATATGCATATAGAGACACAGCTATAGATACACATATACAGTTCCATTGCCAAAAATCTCAGCGTTGCGTGCGTTTTGAGCAAAAATACAAGAACAGGCTCTGATTGCGAACAGAACGTTGACAAATGGTGCCATTGACGAAATCAATAACATTTTTCACGATTTTATTTTAAAGTGTATTATTATATAGTTATTTTAGTTGACATCAGTAATTGATTCACTTTAAACAAGATCCGATAGTATCGATACTTCACTATCGCAATGCAATACCGAACTGACAATTGCAATGAAAAGTAATCTTCAAAAACATGATATGTAAATTTAATAATTATTATTGTTATTATTTCAATAAAATCTAATAAAAAACAGAAAGTGAAATGTATCTCAAATGATTGATAATGATATTACAAATCTACTATCGAAGACGTCGTCTATCGACTGTGAAATGTGATCAAATCGACAATCGAAAGAAGCTACTCTGGCTGTCGGAACAATTGATAACGGTTTACTTTAAAGACTATCGACTTCAACATCAAAACAATCGATAATAAGCACACGTAAAACGGTAAGTATACGCTTTTCTATATATAAGTTTAACCTCAATTTAGAATCACTTTTCACCACATTGTGCAGATGACGCATTTGCCGCAGGCTGCGCTGCAAAGTAGGCAACATCTTTTTTTTGCACTCAACAAAAATGGAGCTCATAATTTAAGCTGAGACTTGATATATAAATAAAACCATTTGGCATACATTATAAGTCGATGCCAGCAGCCCCTTTGCCACCTCCTACGCTCATAAAAGTGTGTCACATAAATATAAGCATATTTAAATTTTCTTTAATTTTCCAAATGAATTCACATATTCGGCAACAAACGCAAGCGGGCGCAGTACGGCGTGTCAGTGCCACAAACATAGACCGAAGTGAAGCTGCGGCACGAGGAGTAGAGGGCAGGGCATGCTGTATGCAACGCCGTGTGCTGTTCAAGAAAAAACATATTGTTAATGGAGTCGAGCATGTGAAACAACAAACAGGCCGACCCAGGCGCCTGCAAAAATTCGTTAGCACAAGTGTGAGCGGGTAGCATGGGGGCCTCTGTGTGTTGTCACATTTTGTGCTTGTTTAAAGTTAAATAAAGCTTCAATTGCATGAGCAAAAGTTGGAGGCAAGAGTTCAAAGTGTGCGTATGCGCCGTTATTTACATTAACACGAAATCGTCTCAAGTCTCAGGTCTCGCGTCTGTCACATGCCAAAAAGTTTGCCAGCAAAAGAGCTGAACTAAATACGCACATTACTGCACATTTAAGGGGCGTGTTAGCCGGGTTGTTTCAGAAACAATAAGCAGCAACTCGGCCAAGCTGACAGTTAAATGACAGTGCACGTCTTTTGCCTTGCCTAATTTAAATGTACGCCGTGATGGCTGCCAGCTCGCCTACCTAAATGTGGCCAACGTAACGTATACGTAATGGCCGAGATTGCGTATACGTAGCGCAAATGTAGCTCACGTTTATCTGCAACTGGATTTGCATGCGTTTACACGTCTGACAGCGATTTGCATGTTTGTGTGTGTGTTTTTATGCGCCGTAAACACTTGATAAAATTCACATAAATTTGATGCGGCCGCCCGTATTCGATTTGGCTTCACACAAGCCGCACACTAAAAGCCTTTTCCCCCATTTAACTGGGCCGCGTTACGTTTCGCTTCAAGCGTAAAAATCTGCGTTTTGGCAAAAATAAAACCAAAAATAAATACCCATAAAGACTCGTATATATATATATATATATATATAAATATATGTGTGTGTGTGTGTCTATATACATATGTGTCTGTGTGTGAGCGTGTGTATTTTTGTGTGCATATCTAACTGGCACTGTGCGCTAAACAAATTTCAACATTTTTTTCACTGCCTGCAGCAAATGAATAAAAGTCGCTTTCATTTGCCAAACATGATATTGAACAGAATAAAATAAACACACACGACGGGAATTAATTAATTAATTGTTTATTGAAACGATGCCTCTATTTATGATAACACATTTTGTATACCTAAAATTGATCAATTTCTGGCTTTAAACTTATCAAGAAAAAAAAATATATAGAGATATAAAGATTGATTTCATGAATTAAATAAAACTTTAGGAATTTTAATTTAATTTCCCTTGCATTTAGTTTGTTAAAGTGTGTTTGGCTTTAGACTGTAATGTATGAATGGAAAATATCTCCTTAATTGCCTGATCATTCAGATGATTTTCATTATACCCTGTGAAACACAGCTCGTGGGAGAAAAGGCGACTGATTAATTGATAAATCACATTATTTCGCATGCAACTGTCATTAGCTTTCGATTTATTTTTTGACTTTTTTTAAGTTAATCAAGCAGCATATGAAAAGGTGTCGCATTTTTGTAGAGTATTCCAGCCGTGTTATTTGTAGATCTATCTTTATCAACAGTTGAATTTATATTTTTAGTTTTGCCTGGGCAGCTTCCAGTGCGGTGCGGTGCCATAGCAATATTTTATGGCCATACGGCAAAAGCAGCTGAACACCCAGGCCAAATGTTTTACGGACTTTTGACTACAAATCGTGATTATTTAATTCCAATGAAATTTCAATGCGCAGACAGGCGCAAAAAAATACAATAATATATGTGATATAGAAATGTTCGGATAGGATTGAACTAAAAAAAATATAAATTTAAACAACCAAAATTGCTGCACAAATAAACGCAACAAAGTAGCTGCATATTGAAATAAATGTTTGTTATTTTGTGGTCTATCAGCTAATCGAAATGAAATGCACAAAATATGCATGCGAGACACATACAAAAATCGTGCATTATATCAAAACCCGTAACTCGTATGTATGCATGCAGATTCGATTTATTTTTTCTGTGTACAAGGACACACAGCGGCAAGGACTCAGGTGAGCCATAAAAATAAATCTGCCGCATTTACGCCGCCTCGTTGGCTTTTTGCATATTTTATGTGCTTGTCGAGTCGGTTTTTACTCTGCAATGCACAAAATAGTTGTTATTTTTTGTTGTGGATGTTGTTGATTTTATTGATTTTTATTTGTTGTGCGGCTGGCCGGCTGCTGCATTCAGATAGAGCCTAAAACCCAGTCTGTAGTCGCCCAATAAAGGGGTTTCTCTAAAAGTTAAGCCACTTTGTGCCGACTGCACTGTACAAACGCCGCACAAACAAACGCAATACAAACTCCGGACACACAAACAAACCGTAAAAACCGCATACAACATGCAAAGCCAGACCCGCACACACTTTTCCCTTTGCTCAGTACAAGCACATTCTGGCAAATATTTTCCTGCGCAATCAAATTTTTAAATATCAACACAGCTCGCCAACTGCAACTGCAGCAGCAGCAGCACGCGTCGCGCGCGGCAGTATTAACCGTTTAAATATTTAGGCAATTAGTGGGACACCAACTAGCAAAGGACAAAAGGATTCGTGTGAAAGTGGGAATTGGGAAAAGGGAATGAAATCCGACCAAAGAACAACTGAGAAGCAAGCAAGAATAAACTCCTGTAATCCTTCGAAATGCTCAAAAAGAAAATACCTCGCGAAGTAATCTATTTGTATTGTACTTGTACTCGTAGTTTAATGAAAGTTTTAAATGTTGCATACGTCTCTCAATAAATGCTCCCTGTTTAATAAATCAGATTATTTCTATAGTGCACACAAACTACGTCAGCAGACGAATTTATTAAGAAATACTGGATTTAACATTAGAGGAGCTTCAGTATTTGGTCATTCTGCCTCTTTCGGGTGAGTGTAATTAAAAGAGTTTATTAAGGGTATTCCTGTAGAATTGGCTTACTCTAGCTAAATTTACAGATTATGGCAGCTTTCCAAAATTCGCGCCTAGCTAAAACAGTCTAAAAAGAGGGGAAGATTACCTGAAACTAATCCCATTTTATGAACGAGCTTAAAAAATTGCAATTGTTTTTTTTTCATCTTTATAGAGTCTCAACAGATGCCTAGCTGCAAATTTTTAAAATTCCTTTCCTTATAAGCCTTAGTGGACGCAAAAGACTTAACGTCTTGTCCGTCGTCACAATAAATTATTAAAGCTCCAAGTCTCTGGCCTTAACAGACGCGAAAAGAAAACGAACGACCGTTTATTTGTGAACCGAATCAAAAACTTCATCATAACAATTGTCAATTTGTACATTCATAAAACATTGCTACCATCTGTATAATGATAAAGTTAATATATGTCTGAGTTACTCATTCCAATCATTAAAATATATTCCATTAAAATTGATATTAAGGGAGTTTTAAATTTTAATTCCTTCATCAAAATGCAGTGTTTACAGATATACCAAACACATCTTAACACATTTCGCTCGCTACCCGTATTCTCGCGTACAGGGTATAAGAGTAGACAACATAGCGGCAAAGGGCAGTAAAGTTGACAGCTCTGGAGCTGTCAGGATGAAGCACGAACCAAAAGTTACTTCATTTACATGGGGTGCAGGCACTCGCACTCGCAGTGGCAGTCGCATTCGCACAAGAGACTTGGCGGTAAACTTTGCCAATATATCAGGTGCTTAATAATATAAACAACAACAGGTAGAGCCAAGGCATGGCAAGCCCATGCTTCAATGACTTTAGCAACTTTTCTTGGCACACACACACACACGCACACGCATTGCATGCGACGATAATGAATGGGACTTTGTCTAGTGTGTAATAATGGAAAAAGTGCAAGGTATTTGCGCAATTAAATGAAAATGAACTGTGTGCTAAGCCATTACCTATGAGTATGACAATAGAGGCACTCGCTAATGGCTGACAGTTTAATTGAACTGCTCGCCCTGAAGAGGACTGCACCCAGTTCGAAGGTGGAGCAGCCGGGCCATTGCTAAGTTATGTGCATTACTATCATAACCTCTGTCAGCTCATTTGCAGCATTTGTTGCCAGCCGAGATCGCACCATTAGCCATTAGGCAACATGCAACACTAACAACAAACAACAACAACGTTACGTAAATGGTATAGAAAACAGCTTCGCACAGTTTCGCGTTACGTATACGCCGCGCGTAACGCGGCCAACTATTTCCAAGCTGTTGCACACTTTCAGGCTCACTAGGCAGCTTCTTGGCTATGCAGCTCTCTATTGTCGTTGTTGTAGTTGTTGTTGTTTTTTTGTTGTTGTTTTTGCTGCTGTTGTTTTTGTGTCTGGGTCACCAACGGAATGGTGCGCTTCGCTTATCATTGAATGCAGCTACTTACAATAGACAAATACTTGTACCGCGCTTTTATATTAAAACTAAATTAATTAAATTGTTTTTAGATCCTGCATCAGCTATTAATGGACACTATGAGCAAAAGAGAGATAAAGAGCTGAGTCTATTTATTATTATAAATATATATTTTCCCATAAAGGTTTGTATCTAGCTCTTAAAATGTTTGAGTTATGCTTGAAATATCATTTCTCCAAATAGAAATCGAAATATCATGTCTCGAAATCGATATTTATCGATACGTTTCTCCCATTTGCGAAATATCGATAAATATCGATGTTGGCACATGGTATTTCAAGCATAACTCCACAATTTTAAAAGCCAGATACACCAAACTTACTTTTTTGGTTATTGTATTGTATACTGATATTTTTTTTTATAAGTATTTCAATACAAGGTATCTCCAAGTCAGTCATTTTCGTGTAGAATTGGTCTTTTGTAAGGCAATTTAAAGAATTTTGAACATACTATTGAGATAGCTACCCAGATATAAGAAAATGAGCGTAAGAGACTATCTACCACACGCCAGAGATTTTGTAAGCGCATCTATGTTTAAGGTAGTCAATAAGCTCTTTACAATTTAATAAAATATGAGAAAGCCAAGCGTTAAATTATTAATGAGGTCATGTTAGATTAAATTGATTACTCAATTAAACCAACAAATAAATGAAGCCCACACTGCTTCATGTAAACATAAGTATCTTAAATATCCCGCCGATGTGAAGTGGAATGTGTTAATTAAGATTGCTTGTAACACTATATTTTATTCGGATTTTTCTTTTTCGTTTAACGTGCAATTAACTTCCATAAATTCAAACATCCGCTCTTGTTGTTGCTCCTTGATGTGCTTTGCCATTCATCCCGATCGTATTACAATCAAACAAACTTTCATATTTTCGTGATGTGACATTGTCCTTTATCCCAAACACATTCACAAAATCGAGCATATAAAATTTACAAGGTTGACTATATTCAATTTAAGTTTTTTATTTAACCTGCTGTATAAGATACCTGATGCAAAAGCAAACTAAAAAAACGTTCTAAATATATACTTGTAAGAGACGTGTAATCGGAAGTACTCGGTTAGCAGTTACCCTGCACATACGCGAAAAGCTGCAAATATTCAAATACAACGCAATTTAGTTGCGGCTGAGCTTCTGCACATGAATAGCTTCGAAGCTTCGACGTTTTATGCTGTTTTCATTGCGTAAAAGGGACTTACAAATCTGCGTAAATACCAAAGCCCAAAAAGGTAAATATTCTGCCTCTGTGTATATCAGACGAGAGTCTACATATCGAATTTTCAGCTCTTAGAAGCTCCGGAATCTGCAAAAATAGCATGATTTTGATATCGCGCACTAGTAGGATCTACGATCAAATGTTGAGGTCTCTAGCCCTATACCTCCCGAGATCGACTATTAACCCGTATGAAGACACCCATACATAAAGACGGATTTGGCTAAATTGACTCGTCTTTTGATGTTAACCGATACATATATATATATTTTCTCGCTTAAAAAATCATTATACCCTGTTAACACATTTTCAATGGGTTCAGAGTAAAATAAACTTTTTGTATAGAAATAATATTATATGGTATGCTGGCAGTTTTGTGCTCTCAATTGAGTTTCAATTTGCGTTTCAAACAGCTTACACTTTTAGTGAAATAGTTTAGTTAAATACTTAGTTACTATATCAAAACCACAGATACCCAGCTGTACGTCTTCCATGTAAACACTTAGTAACCGACTCTTGATGCAAACTGTGCTCGGAGAGCGAGGCGCAGGACTAAGCTGCTTTTGACAATTTGTTGAAAGGCTGCTGTTGCTGCTGCTGGTGCTTCCTCAACCACAGAGTCGAATGTCTGCTCCTGCCAGCAGCTGCTGTCCTGCATAAATGCATTTAAATAGCAAACAGCAATATGTTACGTATACGCAGTGTAGTGCAGTAGCTGCCTCATGCAACTGCCTTTCGGTTTTTGTTGCTATCGTTGTTGCTACAGTTGTTTTTGTTGTTGTTGTTACCGCCCATGATTGCATATTTTTAAGCAAGTCCACTTTAATAATGGTTTTTGGTTAGTTGCGAAACGATGGACCTTGCCACAAGTTTGCCTTCAACCGCAACCCTTTGAATGTTTCAACCAACTCACAAACCCGCTGCCAGCTCGGCTTTTTTAATGAAGTTGCGTAGACAATAAAGCGGGACAGGGACTCGCCACCGGTCCGGTGCCTGTTCCGGAAGTTTGGCATTACCTGCATACCTAGCCGAAGGACTGGACCGTCCGCAAGTTATTTACTGCACATAAACTAGAATAAGTGCAAGCAGAAGGAGAGGGCGAGGCTCCAAGGAAGATAGAGGGAAGGAGGCGTTGAGTCCTTGAGTTCATTAGAGTAACTTGAGCAATGTATACAAATACATTGTGGGCCAGTGTATAACTCCGGGGAGCCGTAGCAAAATGCAAATGAAATGGCCAACGGGCGGCAAGATGCGGCTTGATTTGATTTAGCTGCTCCTACTGCTGCTGCTGCTGATGAGAGATTGAGAAATTGCTTGCAATGTTCTTAGGAAAAATTCAGTTCATTTTTAATATCCTGCGGCGGCAGCTGTCGGCAGTTGCCACAAAAGGCGGCGGAAATTAAAACTCAATATTCGAGTGATTGCGCAGAGCAAAAGGCATGCCCATTGCTGCTCCCACTCCCCTTCCCCTTCCCGATCCCAAACCCAAGCCCAATCCTATTCTCATAGCACTTGCTCTTGCAAGTGCAAGTGCCAGCAGCAAAGACTATTTGACTTGCACCACACAAAAGTGCGCAATTGAGGCGGCAAATCAAATGAAATGCAACGAAACGTGCCGGGCACACACGCGCTCAGATACCCTACAGCCCCTCCCCCCTACACCCACCCACCGAAATTCTGGAGTAGAGACAACGACACCGACTTCAACGTGCTAGACGTGCAATTCGATGAAACTTTCAACGTGAATCGTTCGATTTTGGCCAAGTGCAGCTGCGTCTTCAATATTTTCGTATCTTTTGCCATTCCCATTTGCTAAATGTTAATGTCATTTCAATTGTTCCACCTAGCACTCCCCACTCCGCTATCCTTCCGAATGCTGTCACCAGCACAAATCTCATTTTAGTCGTTGTTACAGAGATACCCCTTTAGAAAGTGCAGTTAGGAAGTATCCCATTTTTTTGTAAGTCTTTTAAAAGTAGCTTATACAAAACTTGTTGGGATCATAACTAAAAGAACGAATTAGCGCTTGGCATCAAATATATATTCCATAGCGCCGGCACTTAGAGCTCCAGGTTTGGGGATCGAATCATCATGAAAAAATGTCAACCGAAACCAAATTTTTCGGTTTTTGAGAAATTTCTACTTTGACATGTTCAATAGAAAGTAAAAGATATATTTATTAAAAATGCTACACTATTTATTATATTGTACGGAATATAATAATTGACAACTAGAATTATTTTCTTCATTATTTTAATTTAAAGATCACAAAAGAATAGCCCGAGTGACCTAGGCCTTTAAGCTTTTAGTAGGCACATAGTTTATTCGAATTATTTTTTGACTTTTCTTTGATTTTCCAATTAATGTGATCACACTGTTGTCTCATCATTAGAATATCTTTTCTACCTTCTTTTTACAGCATATTTTCTAGTTCAGCATATCTGAGTCGAGTATTTTCATTGACTTTATTTTTATCAGCTCGATGTTGTTGGTCCAAATTGCCGGCACAAAATTTTCAAAGGCAAGTGCAATGGGCATATCGTATATCGCACATCCGATAAGCACCACTTTCCCATGTGTTTGTCGAGCACTTTTCAGTTGATATCCAGAATTGCTTTAGCTGAGGGTCAATTCTAACTTTACTTTTGACTTTGGCCTTAGTACTTCTTGGTATTTTCTGCCGGCCAAGTCACAGCCAGCAAATTGCCACATAATTTGAACACAACGATTTCTAGCTACCAACTTTATATGCTTTGAAATAATGCAATTAGTTGGCTTGTAGTTATAGTTCTTTACAGAAATTAAGCAGATTGTTTGAGCACAAGTTATGAATATTATAGGTCGATTAAACTCTTATTGTGGATGCCCTGCAAAATTACAATATAGCTTAAAAATAATGTATATTGGTAAGTTTATTAATAACTAGAAGAAATAACCCGGCGTCGCTCAGTTCTAGGTATTATTGTTGGTTATATAAACAAAATTATTTGTGTAATTACATTCTCTCACCTCACTTGCACAAAGAAGAGCCCCAGTTATGATTTATTTAAACACAATTCCTTATTTAATTTTAAGAACACAAAAATTTGCGTCAAGGGGCCCAATCCCAATCCAACAACGTGCTGTGTGTGCCGACGTTCAACCCAAGCTACTTTTTAAGTTTCTGGCAAAGAATAAAGCTTTGTAGTTGACAAAACAAACAGCACAAAGGAAAAATTTAATTATTATTGTCAACACCTATTCACTTTTCATGTTTATACCCTTGCAGAGGTACATAGGTATTATAATTTTGTCATGAAATGTGTGACGCATAGAAGTAGACATCTCCGGCCCCAGTTGATATAGCCATTTCCGGCTGTCCGACTATCTGTTTCTATGCGAACTAGTCTCTCAGTTTTAAGGCTATCCTCTTGAAACTTTGCAACCAGCCGATACGGAACATTATATCATATAGCTGTCATAGAAACGATCGGTCGAGAAGTAGGTATTTGTATGAAACACTTTATTGTCTATCAAGATATCTTTATCAAACGAGCTTCACTATTCCCACCTTTTTACAAGACTTTAATGCAACTCTCTACAAGGGTATTAAATCTTCGGCTTTCCGATCATATCCTTACTTTCTCTTTTGTTTTTATTCACTGCCATTGTCTTTGTGAATAATAACAATTAAATAAGCCAAAAAAATTGTAAAATCTTAATTTACTGCTCAATTTGAACCAGGAACTTCTCATTTCTTAGTCTTATGCTCAGCCACCTAAGCAACACAGGCTCATGACATCACGTTCGTAAAGCACAGTTATATGTGTGCGTTGTTTTTGATATTTTTCATACAAAATTTGACTTCCGTTTTCACCGCTGTACTCACTTTCGACTCAAAAGAAAACTTCGGTAAAATGCCTGCTCTTACTGCCTTGGCTGTGCGATGATAACCAAACAGTCAGGATAAACTCGTTTATATGTATATGTAGATAAAAATTATATATCTGTTTACGACCTACACAAAGTAAACGAAATATAAATACAAATCTTTGCTTGAGTCAGTATTGTCTGCATAGAAAACTTTAGTGAATATTTATATTAAACTCCTGAGCTTTACAGCAAGTTCTGAACAAATTGGCAGTTTAGGTTATGATTATCATTATCAAATATTAGTGTCAAAAGCAGTTTAGCAAGAAATAACATATAACTAATTTCAGCTTTCAGCAAATAGTTGGTTAGTTTAGTTAATAGTTTCTCATGGATGTTTAAAATAATCCCATACAATTTATATAAAAGCAATATGAAAAAAAAATATATATATATATATACACAATTGTGCTGCTTGATGTATTTCAGCTCCCTACCCTCTCTACGTCTGTGCCCCTATCTCGACTTCAGCTTTCCATGTGAAATATCTCAACTGCTCGTAAGCCGCATTATCTGCAATGCAATTTGCGTAATTTGCGAGCAGCTGCAACTGAAATGGAGCCAAGTCTGATTGCAGAGACTTTAGCTTAAAGCTAAGGCAAATGTTTATTTGTCGCAATCAACAACGTGGCCAACGTCTAAGCTGTTAGCTACCTGAGGCAAAAAAAAAAAAAAATGAAATGTACTATCTTATAAAAGCATACGCCATGTTGGTTTTTCCTAATAACAAAATTGCGATGCCATTTAAGGGCACATTAAAATAAAAATGTAATGTCATTAGAATGATGTGCACGTTCCACTGGCCGCATTGATTGATAGACTGACTAAATGGCTTGAATGCCTGATTGATTGACTCACACTGACTCGCAAACATACACGTACGCACATGTTTCACGCACAAGCAACGTTTCTTACCCTTTCTTGTATCATATAACTTAGTCATATCACTTGCCATGCTCAAAGGCTTTTATACAAAAATAAGTTAAATGGAAATACTTTTGAGAAATTTCAACAAAAGCAAAATAGTTGTGCCTTCAGAGCTCTTGAAATAAATAAATATTTCTGCTTTTTATCAAAGAATACATTTTATTGATTGATTTTGTAAGGCTTAGCCACAGTTAGGGTATTAAAGCTTCGGCTAGTCATCGTTAACGTCGCCGATTTTTCTCTTTATTTGTGTTTTCCGCTACATGTGATTTGCTTTTGCGCCAAATTGCATAAAACATCCAGAATTCGGAATGCGCAGCTAAAGTGCGTGCTTCGATTTGTATTAAAGTAGCCTGATTCGTATTCAGTATACGGCTTCGCAGCCACAACTCACAGCTCCCGCTCGACTGCCAACCAATAGGCCAATAATGACTGCCTGCCTGAAATTAGGCGGCTGTCTGAAATCTGTTTACATATCAAATATATGAAGAAGACCAGAGGTCGCAGAGGCGCAGAGGCGCAGACCGCACGTCAGCAACGTGCTGACACACAACCGCAGCTGATTATGAGCAGCCCCGGACTGCGGCTGGGACACAGGGACACAGAGACACAGGGACAGGGAAAGCTCAAGGCTCATGCATAACATAAACTTGATGAACGTCTCACGCAAGTCGACTGCATTGATGAGATGACTTCGGGCTGGAGTGTCAGTTGCAGTGTTAATGTCGCATAAATAAAGCAGATGCTAAGGCAAACAGCTGGCTATGACAAAAGGTAAGCGACCTATGGCAAACAGTTGTGGGGATTTGCCCATCAATAAAATTAAAGTTAGCTGTCAAATGAATGCATTATACAAAATTTTCGTCGGCTGCAGTTTCATTTGCATGTTAACAACTTGTAAACAGGCAGCCCTGCACAGGACAACGCTTAGGCACACATCCTGCCGGGCTCTGTTCGTGTTCCGTTTTGCAGTTCCCGCCTGGCAGCTGATTGCATTTAAGGCTGGCAACTAATTAAAAAGTTAAGCTCGCATACCTTTAACTTCGCACAAAGTAATTAAAGTTGGCGCAACGCCAAAGGTAAATGTCTGCCCATGTATGTGTGTGTGTGTGTGTGTGTGTGTGCGCGCGCGCGCGCTTGTGCATGTGTGTGTCTGCGCTGAGTCAACTTAACTTCTCACATTTGCATTTCACACCTGCGCGTGTAAAAAGTTAACACACGTTCGTAAGAAAAGGCGCCAATAAAATAAAACTCAAAACTCACAAAAAAAGGTATTACGAAATTTTTATTGCATAACCTTTGGGCGCAGTGCATTAAAAACTTTAAAAACTTTTTTATTCGCTTGCGCGTAGTAAAAACAGTTAAAACTCAATGTGCACGTGTTCCATTGGACTAATGTTGGCATAAATTGCAGCATTATTTTAGGGTTTTATTGATCTGAAAATCTATCAATTTTCATTGCAAATTAGAAGTCAAAATATTTCACATGCAAGAGTCATAACAATATAAATATTTCCTCCTTGTTTCCTTAAAAATATATTAATTATTTACATATAAGCCCAGGTACTACATTGTAATCAAAGGGAAACAATGTTGATTAATATTTAATTAATTAAAGTATAGTCACGTTTGTACCTTCTTGTATTTTTAACTCAATAAGCTCTACGCCCATTTAATTTAATTTATAATTGTTTAGTTGTGATAAATCTTTGAATACAGAAGTAAAAAACAAATATTAATTAAACACTTGCCTTTTAAATTTCATTGTAAGCGCAATCGTCCTCCATGGCCACTTAAAAAGTATTCTATTTAATACTTAAATCGAAAATTACAAATATACATTATCGCTCTTTTTTAAATGTGCTTTTAATCCCAAAGCCCAGTTAAATAGCCAACATTTTTAAATTTCCCTTACTTTACTTACTTTATTGTTTACATTTAATATGCTAAATCTCAATGCACCCACACCTAGGTTAGCGTCTGCCTGGAAACTAATTTAAATTCCATATCTTAGACACCAAAATGTATCTAATTACATTTGATAATATTAAATATTCTGAGCATTTGCGCGTTGAAATATATGCGACGCCCACACAGATGTCAGGAATGAATCAAAATATGTTAAGCGGCTTAGCCAGCCGAGCAAAATGTAATTAAATGCAGAAAGGCATAAACAACCTTATGTACAGGAACTTAGGTACATAAAGACCTATTTATTTATATTTTTATATATGTGAGAATATCAAAAGACACCGTCTTTTGTTACTGTTACCCCTGACTTGCTCCATAAATGCTTATTTCATGGATGATATTCAGAGAAGAGAACTTTACTTAATATCAGTAAATCTGTATGGCTAACTCTCATCATTTTGATCTCCCTCTAATGACATACACATACATTTAAGCCCACACATTAATTAATTAAGACTTCATTTATTGTCCGCAACTATGACTGATTTGCCGTATCTATATCCAAGAGTATCTGCTGTTCAAGAGACCTGTCAAAAATTAACAAGCCTAATATGTTGCAAATATGCATGCCCAAGGACTGCATCCCCAATGTTTTAACTGGCTTAATGTTACTTTAAATTTAACCAAACTAAATTGGATTATGACTGAAACTAATGTGCTTATTCCCACGCAACAAAAACTGAATAATTAATATTCAATTTTATTATTTATAGATCGAATTTGGGGCAGTAAAATGAGTTTAGAACAACGCTTTTGATAATCCGAAGCTATTGTTTGTTTTCAATACAATATTTGATAATGTTAAATAAAGTGAAAAAACTTTCTAATGTATTATTTATATATTAATAAAATATGTAGCAACTGCAATACAAATATTTAAAAATACACTTTGGTTGAAAAATGTTTTCCAACGCAACTAGAACATACAACAAGAAAGAATTCTTTATTCGGGAGTATGCGACTAGGGGATACTCTGAGCCTGCTAAATATGAGTACATACACAAGCACGGTAAACGATACAATTGCAACTGCATTGAAATATACATAATTTTTATATAGTTTTCTAGAAGCTTCATATCAAATTTGGTAACTCTAGGTCTCAAAACCTAAGAAATTTACTGAAACAACTCGATTTCGATATCGATTATAATCAATTGCTTGGAAACGGCGTTTAAAATTTCATGTTTCTAGTTTTTTTTTATGGTATGAGATTGAAGTCACATGGACAAACAAACAGACATGCCTCGGCTATTGATGTTGATCAAGAATATATATACACACACACATTTGCACAAAACCATTTTCAACGGCTTCAGGTTATAAAAATATTATACAATTTTGTGTCAACTAACACACGTTTAAATAATCTAGTCGGGAGGTCATGACTTGTAAAACCATAAACCCAGATGCATTTTTAAACATGCAAAAGCCAGCTTTTAAAAATGTATTTTTAAAAGCTTTTTAGCATGTGCTGAATTAATCATCTTAACTACCATATTTACGCCAGATTGTCCGAAGTTACTTGAATTAAAGTGAACTAAAAATACTTAATAAGCATTTTTACAACTTTCAACCAATCTTTTGTTACGCCAAACTCTTTCAGCTCGTGTCACATAATATTTCCTTTATACATTTTGAATCATTTTTTGTGGCACGGAACTCATTGAAAACTTTTTTAATACTTTGAATATCGTCTAAAAATAGATGCGTAAAAAATGGATTAATCAGCTGAGACTAAATGCTTCATTAAAAGTCCAAATAGTTAGTGATATTATCTTTATGCTATGGTCTTAATCAACTTGGCAGCGACGTTGTGGCCTTTGTCTAGACACTAGACCATCGCTGTGCTCAATTAGCGGTGCAATGAACTGTCCCTCAGCAGTTGCTGCCACTTTAATCGCTATAATCACGACCATTTAGTGCCCGTTTACTCAGAGACAAAGTAGCCAAAGGCGCCGCCTAATGAGCCGCCAACTAAGACGGCCAAAGTTTAAGTCCATTCAATAACTTTGCAGAGACATCAAAGCGCTGACAGCCATAAACTTTTAGCATATGCTAATAATTGCGGCATAGATTACCAACAAAAAAAATAGAAGAATGCAAAAGTTTCCAAGAATTTTGCCCCTTTTATGTGGTCCAGACAATGGAGAGCTGCACAACGGCAGTAAATATGCTCATTTTAATGGATGTGCAGGCGGGCGGAGTTACTGAACAGCGAACATACTGCACTTGTGATTTAACATAAGGTGAGAATTTCACTGCATGTTGTATGAACACCACTGTCGGCATTCCCCGACTGCTGACAGCTGCCCGGCACACATGGCGTATGATTAACAATTTAAGTGCATATTTTATATTGAATGCGCAATGTGAGAATTGCATGCATTTCTTTAAAGCTGAAGGAAAATTAGGTCTGCAACTTCTTGTTTTCTTATGCCCTGTCAAAAATGGAAAGTGTGCAAAAGGTATGCCAGAAGATCCCAAATGGTCTCATACTTACTTGCCTAATCAGCTTAAACGACCAAATCCTCTGTCGATATCATATTATATTATTACTATTATTAATAGTTACAAACTATGAACATACATTTTAAAACAACACTATCAACAATAGAATTCGGCAACGTTAGACTGGATTTCGAACTAGAATCGAAATCAATAAACACAAATCAAAAAAGGCATACAAAAAAGAACAACTATCATCGCTAAGCAGAAAAACTTCTATAATATCCTCTGCAAGGATACAAAATTTAACGCAGATATTTGAAAATATTTAATTGAACATGGGTTTCATTTTATAATACTTAATAAGATTCTTATCAAACTTGTTATAGCCCAAAGCAAATGGATTTTGATCTTTTAATTAGGGCTTCGTTAAGTGAATGCTCAATTTAAAAAACATGTTTTAAGCGCAGCAAAGGGTAAGTGCAAACATGTGTGTGTTTCCATAGATACACACACATGTGTGAGTGCAATTGAGGGTACGGCATATTCCCCAGCCAGCCAGTGCAATTCTATCGACTGCTGCGTTCTTTTGCTGCTGGTGTTATCCCGCTGAGCTCGGGTCGGCATTTGGGCAACAGTTTTACAAAACAACGAGAGGACGACATGGGCATGTGCCCTGTAGCGTAAAGCAATGCATGCCGCCCGCGCCGCCAACGGGACGACTGAGTTACGACAAAGGGCTAAACAGAAGGTAGATACAGGGGCACTACAATTGCAGTTCCAGTGCTACGTGCTCGCTTTTAAGTGAATTGTCGACCAGTGACTGGGCAAACAAAGCCACACACCTTGCACCACTCGCCCAGTCGAGTTCCAGTGATTGTTCTGCTGATGATTGACGTGGACGCCCCGACAAGGCGACATGCCCCGACTGGAGGCACGAGTGCTGCCTAATGCCTAATGGCCGTGGACGGCTGTGAAGGGAGCAGCACGCATTCTGTATGAGAACACGACAACCACTGCTGCAAGAACCTCAATCATCAGTGCCAGGCAGCACTTCATAAGCGAGTCCTGTGCCGCATATAACACCAGCCCAAAAAAGTATGCTACAGTTTACATTTCTGGTCTGCACGCTTAACCCACTTGCTATTTGCTTCTATAACTGCTGCTGCTGCTTTTGCTGCTGCTGTTGTTGTTTTTGTTGGCATTTGCCAGTTGGCTCTTCAATTTTGAACGGCTCTGCTGAATGCATTTGCATTATTAAGTGTCACTTATTGACAGCAACAGAGGTCCAAAACAGTCGACACAATTTGCAGACATTTATTTCGATTGGTTTGCGGCGGAGTGGAAAACATTCAAGGGTCGCAATTTTGACTTTTAGTGTTTCAAGTTAAGAACATGAAAGATCATTACGTGGAATTAAGATAATTGAAATGAATAAATAAATTAACCCAATGCCCTTTTTTGAGTTAATTGTTAACATTTACATCGGCTTTGTAATTGGTAAGTTTTATTTAATATTTTTCATATATTTTATTAACTTTATAACAAGCTATTCTATCATAGGCACGAATTTTATCGGTAGTAAGCATGTTTAACTTTATCAATCATTATTTACGTTAGCATTTTGGTATCCATATTTTGCAGTTGAAATATCTATTCTATTCACTTCATTAAGCATTCAGTATTTTGATATCTTCATTTTGTAGTTCAAATATTTAGTTCAGGTGTTCACTTAGTTCTGTTTCTGGTTAATACAATTTAATATAGTAGGCAACCTACTACATCCTCGTGATATGAATAAATAATTGCCTATTTATACATTTCTTTTTATATTAATTTTATTTGCCTAGTGAAATATTGATAGCAATAAAATTAGTCGATATTCGATTGAACTGATAAGCGCGCCTTCGCTAAAGCAGATAATCAGACAGACATATTTAAATTATATTGTGTTAAATATATAAATTATAATTCGTTCGTTGCCCAGCATGGGCAAATAATATTGTACAACAAATGATGTTTCAGATTTCACCAAACGGAAGCCTCATTCCCTACAGTAAGCATAAATAGATCGAATGCTGGTAACTATGCGGGCTTTGTATATTCCAAATTCTAAATTGCTTCACCAAAGTTTCTTTCTCTCTGCTGGACATTTAATTTACAACCCTTTTAAAAAATAAACTACTTATCTCTTTTTTTGGATTTTTTTTTTCTTTTTGGTTTTGCATTTTACAAATCGGCGTCAACTCGCGTAATTTTCCCCAATCAAAACTTGAATGTGTTACAAAAATACTTGAAGCTATAGAATATTATTTTTCTTTACAATACTAGACTAGATTAAGAGTTGTTTAACTTAAGAGATTGAAATTGTAAGAAAAACATGCTCTTATTTAGCTCTTTACTCTTAAATTAAACTTCTGCTACTCGTCTGTTTTTTTGGATTAGCTTTGTGAAATAAACCTACAGAATTGAATGTAATGAATGATCCAGCAAATGGAAACGCATTGCTTAAATAATTTGTAATTGGCCATCTATGAGTTCTCTTAACTATTAATTAAGGTAGTCCATATTGTTTGTTTGCTCGTTTAAGATATTGTAAATATTTCAGTTTGTTGGGCCATGAAGTCGACTAAGTACAAGTACATGGCCTTTATCATTATTTTGAGTATGCGCCTCAAGCTGGACTCATGTTAAGTAGTCAGTTCATTAGACATGAGGCAAACACACACACACACACAAAAGCAGACAGCATACACGACTTGAATAATATGCGTTATTAAGTGTGCTGAGGGACACGAGGTTGCAATAGAGGCTGGCAACTGGCGCTGGCAACTGGTGGTGGACAGATGAGTGGCAAATGGGAGCTGGGACTGTGGCCGCATTAGGTATGCAAACATTATGCCATTAATTGGAAATTCGCATGTTTCGTGTTTGATTTGGTATGCTGCATTAGTGATGTGGATTGATTCTCGTACGCCTGGGGAGTTTAGTTTGCGGACACAGTAGCTCATTACAAAGTCACGTAGCCGAAACTGGGCCAAGATGGACTTAGTCAGCAGAGCAGTGGAGCAGAGCAGAACAGGACAGGGCGGTGCGGAGCGGAGGGGAGCAGAGGCAACATCAAGAGCAACTGTAAAAGTAATTTTATTATCAAATCCAACTTTAACAACTGCAGCGTCTCAGTGCTCGTCCAACTTGTTATTTGGCTTGTAAGTTACAAAGTCCTGTTCGTGTCCTCGGGGTAATAAAACAAAACTTTGTGTTGAAAATGAAATTGTACAAGGAAACAAGAAGGCAGAATGCAGCCAGCGCGTGCAAATGACAGTCGAGCCAAAAGGATTTCAGCAAAATGTAAATTTTATTTGTTGCTTTCGCTCTCACAGTCCCCTTCTTGTTTTCCTCTTTTCTAATTAGTATTTCCATAAAGGTCTCTGTTGACCTGCTGCCCAGAACATACATTGTCTCGCGTCTCATAACCAGTTAAATTCTCTACCTATGCCATGCGTGAGTATGTGTACTGCCTTGATAAGGACCCGGCCTGGCCACTACCTGGCGCTTATCTGAAAACCCATTAAGCGGGCTTTCTAGCGCCCACTTGACAGCCAAGTGCTAGTGTTGTTCCAGCTTTTCCCATTTCCCATTTCACAGCTTATTGTTATTCAGAAGGATTTTTTATTTTTTTTTTTTTGCTCCCCTTGCTTTCTGCAAAAGTCATAAGAAGTTTGAAAGGTTTTTCGCTCAACTCGTTTTGGGCTGCTGCGTAACTCACTCGAGATGGCGCTGCACCCTTTCTCTCTACCTCCCGCTCTCCGCTCCTCACTAGTTTTATGGCTGAATTGCGGAACAGCTTAAATGCACTTTTAAATTTCATTGAAATTGATCTTTAATGCTGCCGAATGCTGGCGACGTGTAGCCATCAAAATGCGCTTTACTCGCCTCAAGTAGCTATTAAATAAGAGAAAAGGCAGAAAGAAACTTGGCAACTGGCAAGTGGCACATAAATCGAGTTCTCCAATTGACCAGCATTGCAAGCAGCTCAGCTGCCATTTGTTCCATCATTTCCGTTTCTCATACGCCATGTAAACACGCAACGAACAATAAGTCATAATGATGGCCGCAACCACACGCAAAAAACGAAGTGCAAGACGGAGCATAAAAACCGCACTGCCAGCTTCCGTAATTGCAGCACGCACTGCAGCATCCCTCAATGCGTTTTGGACTGGCATTTATTAACTGTTCACGTGCAGCAAACAAAAAAATAATACTTTAGAATGCCCTTACAGTAAGAACATTAGCTAGCTTACGATTTTTTACAAAGATACATAGCGAAACACAAAATCAAGAAAGTATGCAAAGCAAACTAAGATAGAAGCAAAGTAAGAAGCTAGTTCGTTTGTAAAGTGCTAAGCGAGAAGCTAAGTAAGAAATGAAGCAAACAGCAAAAGTGTGAGGAAATATGAGAATGAAGAAGCCAAGCGAGAAGCTGAGTCAAACTTAAAACAAGCAGCAAGGCGAGAAGCGCACTGAGGAGCTGAGATAAAAACAAGGGGAAAGGCCACGAAGTAAAAAATCCAGCGAGAAGCAAAGCGAAAAGTGCAGTGAGAAGTGGAATTAGCAGTGAAAGGTTGCGTGGCGTGATAAGTGAAGCGAATATTCGAGTAAGAAGAGAAGCGAAAAGTAAAACGAAGTAACAAGTGGCGCGAGAAGCAGCGTGAATTTAGAAGCAGAGCAAGTAGTGAAGGGAGAAGCCAAGTCAAAAGCCCACTGAGAAGCGAGAATTAGGTAAGATATGGAAAACGTAATGGAGTTAAAAGCGGAGCGAGAAGTGTGAGAAGCGTAAGCACAGCGAGAAGTGGGGCGAAAATCGGAGTGAGAAGCGAAGCGAGACCATAAATATAAGCTGTAAGTCAAAAAAGGAATTAAAAAAACTTAAAAAGTAAACCATGAAAAATAAGAAGCGATGTGTATAATAAAAAAAAGAAGAGAGAAGCTAACTTGGGTAATATTTTAATTTAGAAGGCATTTAAGCTTCGGTGTGGCGCAATATGTTTTAGTAGTCATCTTTAGGTTGTGGTTCACTTCAAGGTTTAGGGTTTGGGTTTTGCTGTGCACTTGCAGTTGGTCTCGTCACATTGGCAAGTCAGGAACAGGAACAGGAATAGGAATAGGAATAGAAATAGGAATTAAGCAAGCATTCAGCATTTGCTGCGTGACAGCATCTTTTTGACAAATTGAATTTTACGAAGAACGTGCTGTTGTTTCACGACGCTCCATTTGCTTCGCTGAGCTGCATTGATGATGATGCCAACGCGACTTGCGTTACAGTTGCGGCTAAGACCGACAGTTACTAAAGGGTTGGGCTGCACAACCCCATGCTGCACAACAGACTCCCTTGGCGTGGCTCTAAAACTTTTCAATTACATTAGATTCTCAAGTCGATGTCAGAGGGGGCGGCGGCGACATGTGCTGCTCCACCAAAGCGCCCGCTGACAAGTCATTAAAAGTGACAAATTGCAACAGGGGCGTAGCTTAAAGTCGTTCGCCGAAAAGTTTTGGACCTGGCATTTAATTAAAATAAAGTTAGTCCAGATCTGTAAGCTAATGCAATTTATTAAATATTTACGAATAATGCCCAGCACACAACTTTGTTAGTCAGTTTATAAATCTACAACAAGTGCAAACACACACACACACACACACACGCATGTGTATATGTAGTTTACTAAAGACTTTAAGTGGGCCACAATGGCTTCTGGTTTTGACTTGTTTTGAATAAGCCAAAGTGAAGTCTTTGGCCGGACTGGCCAAAGCGTATTTGTCGTTATCGTTGTTACAAATATTTTTATTCTGTGCATATTTAATATTTTCTCACCACGACAACCTGGCATAATTTACCTGCCTTTAGGTCGCATTCAACTTCCACAATCGCTGCCCGCCCACAATCACGGCCTCATTTCGCCCATACATCAGCTTCGTTTTACACTGTGCACACAGTGCACACCTTGCTTCATTTATTTTCAGCCCATACACTGGTTTGACAATGACAAAATCTGTTCAAAATATTACCATGTCCTTTTTTATTATTATAATTCAACTACATTTTTTCTCAATTCAATGTAACATCACGCATTTTCCTACTTAACGTATACGTAATATCTATAATATAGTTGGCAACGCGATTTATAAAAATAACCCACGACCATGCAATGAGTGACCGTATATTTTTGAGCACCAAGAGAACATGTCGGCGTGGTTGCGCATGCATTTTACTTAAACACAGTTGGCAACGCAACAAAGAGAACTCACGGAAGAAGAACGAAGAATGAAACACTTTTAAATCTCAATTAGGCTGCGGACTAGCCATGAGTGACCGTATCAACTTAGAACACTCTAGATGGGAAAGTCCGACTAGGAGATGCCCCGAATCCAGCGTCTACACAAACATAGTCTGTGCTTCTTCTTTCCTTAGCCCTATACAATGAGAAATGCTTTTGTGATTAGCTTTGGCATCCAAATATGCGGAATTACCAAATGCCAAGAGAATACCCACAACAATGCCCTCTTGCAAGAGGAACATGCACCCAAAATATGAAATATTTTAAATCTGTGTATACTATACGCGTATCTGCATACCAAATTTCTTGTCTATAGCTCTAATAATCACCGAGATGTGATAAAAAACGCGATTTCGTAGAAATGGAGAAATTTATCCATGACTTGAAATAAACTCGATCTGCTCATGTACCAGGACGACCTGCGCTTAATACTTCTCGCTCTAATAGTCTCTTAGATCGACAGAATATGTTTACTTTATGGAGTTTCTTCCTTTTTCCTGTTACTTACATTTCCATCTAACCAAACCACCCTTTTCACCCATTGTATACAAGGGTATTTAATATCTGGCTCGACATTGTTTCTTGTTCTTCAATGTCGTAATTCTTTATAAATCTTAACCACTGTGCAAAGCCAGCGGCTATCTTGTGACTATGGTGATTACAAGTAACCAGCAGCAGGCAGCAAGCCGCAAGCAACAAGCAACTTCCATGCAACAGTCAAGTGCAGATGCTCTACCGCCCTGGCCTGGCCCGGCCTGGCGCGGCCTGGCCTGGCCTGGTCAGTTGGTAAATGGCAACTGTCAGTTGGAGCCAGCGGCTTCGTATTAACTGATTGATAGACTTCAGCTCAATAAATTCAATTGTCAGTGTGGTGTTGGGCTACTGTTACTCTCACAGTTGCTGCTGTAGTAAGGCAGATTTATGCGCAGTTTGCCGCTGTGTAAAAGTGTGGGCGCTTTTGGCCTGGAGGACAAATTGTTAAGTTGGCCCGCAAGAGCTCAGAGCTCGTTACACAAAGCGCGCATATGACAGGCAATTTGTGTTTATTGCCACGGCCATAAAGATTTGTACGCATAAAGTACAGGCTCTGAGAGCCATTGACCTTCGTTAAAGGCAAACACACTAACACACATGCACAGACACACACACACGCCAAAGAGAACACCATTTGGTGTCTCATTAAACGTTCATAAAGTTGATTCGTTTTTTTTTGTGCGTTTTTTTTTCTATTTTTGGCTTTGCTGTCGCCGCTTGATTAATATGCAATTTCTTGATGGCAGTTGCCGCCATTAACACACACACGCACACTCACATATAAGCCACAAACACATTTGTAAGTGCCCATATGTGTCTGTGTGTGTGTGTGTGTGTGTGTGTGTGTGTGTGTGTGTGTGTGTGTGTGTGTGTGTGTGCGGCGTCTACTTGAGCGCTTTGCCTTTTGTTTGCCGAGCGGAAAAAAACACTGTGGCAAAAACAAAGGGATAATTTAAACTCTGTCATAAACTAGGTTAGCATCACAGCCACACACACCACAGGCACACACATACACACACACACTCTGCCCACTTCATACTCGCCCCCTGCCTAACGTCTGGCTGCTTTATAATAACTGTCGGTTTTGCGTTTTTTCTTCATCAACTCTGTTTTTTTTTCCTTTAGTTCCTTTCTGTTTTTTTCTTTGCTTTCTTTTTGCAAGACAATACGCGGCGTATTTATTTTATTCACATTTTTTCATGGCGGGCGTTTTGGGCTTGTGGATTGTGGGCGTGCCTGGCCCGGGTCATGCGGCATTATGCGCCGCATGCATTTTTTATGCGTCGCAATGGCTTTTATCACATATGCATACATCAGTATCCGATTTTTTCCCCTGTTATTTTTCTTATTTTTATTTAAACTTTTTTATTTGCCTGCCTCGTAAATTGGCCACAGAGTTGAGGCTGCTTTTGTTATACTCTCATCATGAGGAACCGCAAGCAGCAGGTTTCAAATTACCTTAAAAACTATTTATAATCACAATTTTGTTCTATAAATATTTTTTTAGCTGAGTTTTATATTAAAAATATTGTTTAATTAAATATTCAATTTATTCTTTGACCATTCACAAAATTTGTCTGGCTAATGTTATATTTTATGTTTCAATAAAATATTGTTGTTTAATTACAAAATAGTTCACTTAGATATTTCCGGGATCTACTAGAATTCAAAACAAAAATGAATGCAGCAAGAAAGTCAAAGGTAGGCGATGCAGCTTGGCATTGTTCGGCTCTCGAGACTGGATTTTTAGTTCACACTATCAGGAATTGTACTCTCAAAGGGCATACAAAATAAGAAGAGACTCTCCCTTGCAACTACTTCTTTGTCAACTTGACAAGACAGACAAGACAAGAAAACCAACAAAGGTTTGATCTCTCTGGACTCTTGCAAAGTACACTTCGATTTCAAACGTACGAAAATTTTTCTTTCGCCTTTTTGACGACATTAAATTTTAACTAACATCGATCAGAAGATTAGTGCTGTACATTTATTTTAATATGTCCACGTGTTAAAAATAACTAAAGAGTACTGAATCTTCATTCAAAGATAATGCTTCTTGCTTTAAATTCAACATTTAGTATTTTTTATTTCGTTTTTAATTTGTAACTTTTAATTTTTGTGATATTATGTCAACAAATATCCCGAGCACTTTTGTGATAAAATCAATTAAACCCAGAAATGACAGCTATTTTTGGATTTTGATAACTTTTTATTTACATATGAATCACATTGATGAAATTTGTAAATCAATAAAAAAAATTATGTTATTCAAATATTATTAGTAACTGATTGAATTCACATTTTGGCTACTATTTTTTTCCCACACAGTTTGTAACATTTATATGTACAAGCAATCAATGAATCTCCGACAAGCCATGCAAAAATCAACAAAAAATATCGATTCGTGCCAAACCAAAAAAAAATAAGGAAACAAAACAATTAAATATTTTCCCATGCGACGTACGCACAGAGCCAATAAGAACGATTTAGTGGAGAATGCTCGAAGATAAGTTACCGTGTAAACAGGATAATAATGGCCCGAAATTCCAATCTGTGCAGCAGCTATATCCTTTTCTTTATGCTTTAGATCTTATAATAGTCTTATAATTGGGTATAAATAATAAGTATAAGTATATAAAAATAGTATAGATCACCATATGAAGATCGATCCGAAATTTCGATAATAAGTCACTTCGAGCTATTTCTTGTAATATTAAAAGAATTTCAGACAAGATAAATGAAATTTTAAATAAAAATTACCTTAATTTTCAAGGATTGTGATTTTTATTCGGTTTTGCCAAATTTCGGCAATAATTGAGATCGAAAGGAATGATACGAAAAAAAAGTCCTATCTGAAAAGTTTGAAACTGATCAGGAATATTTATATATACATATATATATATACCTATATACATTTGTACAACTTGCTGATACCCTTTGCCCATTTTAAATGGTTACGGGGTAAAAAATACACAAATTAAATTGCAGATTCTTTTATGCTGGGCTTTTGCTCTTTGCTGTGGCTGTTGTTATTGTACTTTCGCTGTAGTTGATGTTTATTTGTGCTATTTTTTTTTATTGAAAACACATGCAAATCGATTATTGTTAAACATTTTTTGCCAATACTTTTTACATGCGCGTGTGGCACATCGCACCAAACTGATCGGGCAATTCGTTTTAATGGCAATGCATAAACATCAATTAAATGCGCCTGATAAATCGCCAGCTGTTTTATGCCGTACTCTCTGCCCGACTATTTATTTAACTTTTAATTGAATTATAACACTTGTGCCACGCCCACACGGCCCTTGGCTTATCATTGCCCACATTGTGTGCCGACTTCTTTTGCAACTTTGGTTGACCCGTGGAAAGCAACGCTTGGCTGACTTTCTGTTTCATTCAAATAATGTTCTTTTGTTCTATTGTTCAGTTCGAGCCCAGGTCATAGGTTAATTGATGACAAATGCATTGAGCATTCCGCTGTGAGTTATTCACATGGGGTGCGACTCCGCTGGATAGAAATTGATATATAAGAGCGCACCCTTTGTATTTGTATAATTCATAATAATAATAAACATGATGTTGAAATAAATAAAACTCAGTTTGGGGTATGCCGTAATAAAGCCCATAAACCCAGTAAGTGGCCAACTTTAAGCTGAGAGCTTTACCAGCTGAGAAACCAATCGCTGAAAACTAGAATAAAAGCACATTAAAGCTTTAAACTAGATTAAATATATATGAAAGTCAACTGAAAACTGAAGTCCAGTCAAATTAGCCTAAATTGTTATACCTTAACCAACAGATTAAGTGAATACAGATTTTGGAAGCCCATTAAAGCTTTAAGAAAGATTAACTGTGCTCAATAAGAGAACTAAAAGCTTAAGTCCCGTCAAATCAAACTGAAACTTGAAACTGCTCTCTCTCTCTCTCTCTCTCTCTCTCTCTTTTCTTCTCGCTCTTTCTTCTTCTCGCTCCTTTCTTCTCTCTCTCTCTTTGTCTTTCTCTCTGTCTCTGGCTCTCTTTCTCTCTGCCTCTTGCTCTCTCTTTCTTCTTATCTCTCCAAATTTGGCCCTTTTACTGGAAGCTTTACCAACAGCTTCTTAAAAAATGCGTTTAAAAGCACATTAAATCTTTCGGCTAGAAGGTTGAATGTCCGATAATATAGTATTTAATACTTAAATAACTTTTTCAATATCATACAGCTAATTTCCTAAAGGGAACTCACCCAATCAGCCATCAACAAGTACTGGGTATACATCCAGCAGTAGTCATTTAATTAATGAGCAATTTATTTAATTATAAACAAAGCGAAGCAGCAAAGCAAAACTCACACAATCTGACAATTGACGCTTGATAATGCTACCCACTTGCTTTATCACATTTCCCACATGCTTTCAGCAGTGACAAGTAGAATCATTTCTCAACACTGGCTACTGGTTGGTTGTATTGCCTGGTAGCAAGGTGGTGGAGTGGGGGTGCGCGGGTGTGGAAAAGCAACACCGTAACACCGCTCGGCATTATGCTAGTGTCAATTGGTGTAACAATTTGTTAGATTGTCAAAGTGTCTCTGACACTGGAACGCTGCACTAAATTTGTCAACTGAAAACGAGAATGGAATTCATGCACAGAGAGCGTGAAAAATTGAAATTCATTTCAATTAGCTGAGTATCATATGGGTTGGAATGCGAGTTGCGAATCGGAAGCATATCGTCGAATTTAATTATTATAAAATAAACATTTAAAAACGGACTAAAAGGGTTGAAAGTGTTGAGAAGTCTTAGGATTTAAATATTAATTATTGACGTAGGTCTTAAATAGTCTCGAAGCCAGTTTTAAACCGAAACCAATTTGAGTCCAGAATCCAAGTTTTTATTTACCGTGAATAGAACATAAACCGAATCAGTGGGATAAAGAACCTGAGCCTGAACCACACTAAACTGAAACTTATTGGATTAAAAGTTTATTTGCCATTTGAATTATTTTAATAATTAAATTATATATAATATTATTAAAAAAATTATTTATAAAATAATTTATGATAAATAGAATAATATGGTTGACCATATAGATAAGCATATGCGAATAGTATGTAGATATGTGTACCAATAAATTTAGATTCAGATAAATTCGGTTTTAAGCTGAATGAATAAAAACTAGTTCATAACTGGTGCAAAAGTGTTGCTCTGGAATGTTTCCGCCATGTTTGCTGTTTCATTTGTGTCTGAGTGTAACTAAGCCAAGCATCTCGACCTCGCCAGCCTCGAGCTGCGCCATATACATATGTAGTGTCATTTACACACACACACACACACACACAAATGCGCGGCCTGACACCTGACAGCCACTCAACAACGAGTGGCTGTCGGATTTAAAAAAGTGAGAAAAAAAAAAGAGAACGAAATAATAATAAAAAGCGACAGCGAAAAAAAAGCAAAGAGTAGCAAACAGCATGCATGCAAAAATGAAAGGACCAAAAAATAAAAGAAGAGAATAACGGCGCGGTGTTGACATGCACTGGCTTTGGCAAGGGGTGGGGAGACTAAGGAGGCAAATGACAGGACACTTTTGGATGTGTCAGTTATGTGACAGGCACACACTGAGACACTCGAGGCACGAGGCCGCGCTGCGGCTTGGCGACTTTTTTCGGATGCCGCAAAACTTGAAAGAATTCAAGGTGAGGCGCACTTTGCATCCAAAGGCAAAAGTAAAGTCAAAGTTCAAAAGACGGGCCATAAGTTGGACAACAATAAACAAGGGACTTAGGGATTGGGGGGACAGCTGCTGTGTCGACCCGTTCATAGCACAAATATGCAAAGTCAAGTGGCAATTTATCATGCAATGCAACAACAGCAGGGGCGACGGGGGGTACAGCAGGGTGCTGTGTGGGGTTAAGTGGTGCCTAGTGCGAGCACAACTAAATTAAATGGCCAATGGACAGCTGGAGACCGGCAACCGGCGAGCAGAGCGATGCGTGGGCATGAATGAATCCAGACACCTACGCCTAGGCACATACAATTGCGATTCTTGTCGGTAATATTTGTGTGTGTATATATACCCTGCATTGGATTAACAAAAGGGATTGATATGTAAGTCGTTTGAGCAGTGACCAGGTTTGATATATCGATAGAATGCACGCCTCTCACGCTAGAGATGTCAACATGTCGATAATAATATCGATAACATATTACTATCAGTAGGCAGTGACCAGGTTTGACGTATCGATAAAATGCACGCCTCTCAAGCTAGAGATGTCAACATGTCGATAATAATATCGATAACATATTACTATCGGTAGGCAGTGAATAGGTTTAATAAATCGACAGAATGCACGCCTCTCAAGCTAGATATGTTGACATGTCGATAATAAGATCGATAATATATTACTATCAGTAGGCAATAACAGTTTTAAATTTCAATACAATCGATAGTTGTACAATCGAAAATACATAATTCACGTTTTTAAATAAAAAAGAGATACTTTTCTGTTACTAATGAATGTCGGCCTTTACAGATTTGGTTTGCTTGTCTGTTAAAAATTGATCATGCAAACCTTTGTTTTGTTTAGACTTAAGCCTTTTATTATACATTTAACTGCATTTGTAGACACTGGAAATTCGATAATACTATCGAAGGGGTTTTTTTTAATGAATAAAAACATATGAAAACTGATCTAATCATTTCGAAAGCTTAGTTTAGCTTCCTAGTAAGTGAGTTGCTGAAGAAGAGCAGATAGCTTAATAAAGTAAAGATCCATTTGAACAGGGTACATTCAAGTCGAACCTCTGAAATGTCCGCCTTATTTACTTTATTTTTCCTTCTTTTTTTTTGTTATATTATGTGAGCCCTCGATTACGCTCCCGTTAGTTAAATCGATGCGACGCTGACCTTTCCCTCAATTAGAGGCACATGCACAGAGCACAGTGCTGGGCGACAGTAATGGGCCCAGCTGTGCAACCGAGTATGCTGCTGTCGACGCTTTGGCTCATTAAGTAGCTGGCAGCAGCCACGTCTATAATTTATCAGCTGCATCTAATTTCTGTGATTTGCAGCACAAATATGTTGAATAGAGTGTCAGCTGCTGAGCAGCAGAAGCTGACCAGGAGTGGAGGCAATCCACAGGCAACTTGATCGCCGAGCTAATGAACAAAACCAATGCTAAGTGCGGCCACAAAAGCCAAGCAATTAACAAGGCGTTCGGTTTAGGAGCTTAGTCAATGGCCCGGTTGCAGCGCGGCGGTCACTTGACAATCCTGGCGATGCGAAAACCCAGTATAACCACAGACGACAGGTCAGAGCAGGCTGACCGGAAGTGCGCGCTGCTGCTTCTGAAGCTGTTGTTGACAAGGCTCTAAAGCAGCGACTGCAACCCGGACTAACCAAAGACACTCGCAGTCGTCCGTAAGCGACCACATCGCAACTAGGCCAGGGCATGGGGGCGAAGAAGGCCGAGATGGGAGTAATATGCGTAATTAAACAAAACCGCAAGTGGGGCAGTTGCACAACTTGGGAAGCCTCGCGCTGCAGAGTTAAAAATAATAAAAAGGACACCACACTACGACACAACAAACACAAGAGTACAAGAAGCGGAAAGGCACATTTTGTAGGCACTGTTAAGACGCATCGTATATACCCTTAAAGACGCACATTTATACATAGTATTAATATGAGCAATATATTTATAAATTGCTTTAACTGATAAGCAAATTCATTATCAATATTTAGCGTATTTTCGAAAGATTAATAGTTTTTCAACACTTGTTAAAAAGCAAATATATATTGCCTTGAACTATTTTTTTTAAATTTATATGGGTCAGTTCAGGCTTATATCTCCGCTGTTTTTTGCAGTATTAATACGGTTAAAGTTCGGTTTATTGTAAAAAAAAGAACGGAATTTAAACCAGTTCGTTGTGAACCCGATTAGTTAGTATAATACTTTTGTACTTTTAGTACAAGTTCGGTTCACGAACTGGTTCATTAATTGTTAAGCTCTTATAACTTCTTAAGTTTCAAAACAATTTTAATAGACTTAAAGTGACAGGAATGGAGACTGAAAATAAATGTACGAATTTTTAAAACACAATTTCCTAACAATTTGCAAATTCAATAAATTCATTCAAATTTAAATGAAACGAGAGATACGTTCTAGATTCACTTTTGACAGCAAAATGAGCCCAACTGGAAATGTTCCATTTAAGAGAATATTCTATCTATTTACCATGGATGGGCTATCATTTGCATATTTCTTGGACTACAAAGCGCATGATATAGTTGTAATACCCAGCGTGTGAACTGAGACGTTTAAATTAAATATTTGCTGGCCAGCGTTGGTTGCCGGAGTGTCAAGAAGTAAAGCAAAGAGTTAAAACGCAGCGCCACATTAATCTGGAGCATGCAGATTGAAGTGTCTCTGCTCTCTGGATCTGTCTGTGACGACAAGTGTCGGCAGGCTATGAAAAAAAAAAACAAAAAAAAAACCTCAAACGAAAGGCTTAATCCCGTGCTCTGGTGCATTTTCTGCAGCAAACGTTTGAGATGACATCGAGGGATTCAGAGAGCTGTTGAGATATAGTTCAGGGCTCAAACGTCTACTCGATTGCGTATTAAGTTGGTTTCGTCACCGTCCATTGATTTCACCTGTAAACAGAATATGTAACAATGCGCCATCGATTTTATATTAGGCACGGCACACTTGAGCCAGAAAGACCAAATACCCAAAGAGAAATATATTGATATATATATAAACGTAGGAACGGCAAACACAAGAGATAAACAACAAAATAAATAGTGGAAAAATATGTATATATATGCGCCCAACAAAGAAAGACACAAAGAGTTGTCCGTGAGACTGAGAATTACAAAAGCGTACCCCCAATCCAGAACCCAGACATTCAGAATGTTAACCCAGTTAGCTTGCAAAAGCTGTATGCACTCTCAAAAGATTTGAATTCCAAAGTAGCAAAAAATAATAATTTTTAATTCACGTCCAGAATAATAATTGTGTGTATGTAAATACGCATTTTTAAACAGGGAGTGCGAGATATTAAAGCTTTTCGCGAATGAAAAACACATTAAAGTAGAAGAAAGGTGATTGTAGATATATGTGCGTATACTTATTTTACATATTTAGTTTATTCTTATACAAATAGTCATGCCTAGTAAATTGGTACTGTTAAACATTAGCAAGTATCTACTGTATTTGGCGAAAGGTAGCCAGAAACTCACTCACCTGTTAAAACAGCCAAATTTAGAATAAATCCAATTAGCCGCATTGCGTTTCACCGCTTGCTTCTTGTCGAATACCAAAAATATGGATTGTTATATGCTGAACTTCTGTTGCAATTGGCCAAAAATTGTTGCATTTACTAACACTTTGCTTTGGATTAGTTCACGGTTACGCTTGTTGTTCTTGCTTATTATGAACGCGCCGATCCGGAGCTATAAAACCAAAACGACACGAGCACTCACGACGCGCTTGCAGAGAGTGTGCGAAAGAGAGAGGGAGATGAAGAGAGACTTCCGAGAGCCGTAGTCAGAGCTTGGAGCTTACACGAAGTGTAAGCCAACCAACGCGCACGAATTTCACTTTATCACTGAATTTGATTTTTTTTTCAAATTTCCTCGCTCGCGTACTGAGCGTCGCACGAACGTTGCGCTGCCGGCATTGCGCATGACTATCGCAACATTTTGCCGATTTCATATGTTGCCTGCAACATGCACGAGGAACTTATAAACAATTATTAAAAGGCAATTATGATAAGAAATAGTTGTCACGTCACAAAACATATTTTTTAATTGAGTATACCTATTAAACGGCCTGTAAAAAGTAAACTTTAAATTAATACTTTGTAGAAATGTAGAATGTAGAAATAATTTCATGAATTAAAAGTTTGTGCTTTTTGCTCTTAAATTTGATCAAATGTAACTTTAAAAGTTGCGCGCAATATTCAACTATCTATCAACATGTTGACAAGAGAGGGGTAATACAGGGCACATGTTGCTGCAACTTAAGTCAAAGCTAGGGGTGTTAGTTCGAAGAACAGCGCAGCTTTTTACTTCTGTTGGGGTAGTCCCTTCAGCTTTCAAATGTATAACAATTTTAGCCATAATTATAACAGTTTCTATAGCAAAATGCCGCGGAATTCACCTCACATGCCATAAAAACCCAAGTATTGGGTCGACACTTGGTATTTTACAAAGCTTAAACTGTTATAACTTGTATAGGAATTCCTGTATAATTTTAATATCTTAGTTTGGAACCAACCCAAAGCATACAAACATAGATTAACCGTTTAAGTAACCGATAGCGATAAGCTAGCGAAAGCTAAGACGTTTAAATTAAACAACAGATATTTTTGGATTGTCAGATGAAGTACCTTTTAATATTTTTAATGGCAGATAGAGAATAATTTGTTGATCTTCGATATCTGAATGTCTTTCCTAAGCTTTTATAAAAATATTTCATTTATTTTAAAAACAAAAAACACATTTATTGGGTACTACAACTGTATATCGTATACAAGCTCGGTATTGTAAGACGACACTTTCAATACTATCGATAACTTTTTTTTAAAAAAGCGCGGGAAAAAATAGATTGCAGCCCACATATTTTTATCAGTAACGTGACGCACGAGCTAAATTGTTGAGCACCCGCAACTTCAGATCACAATCGTCTTAAGCATACCCGAGGAAAGTTGTTTAATATTCTAGAAAAAATAATAATTGGACAATGGATGCTGATAATGGCAAATCAGGCTCAAAAGCTAATGCCGAGCAGTGCGCAACTTCAAATGTTCCTAATGACTGTCTCGACGGAGCCGGTTGGTCTTTAAATTGCTTTCAAAAGGAAAAGAGAATCGTAGCCAAAATGGTTACTCACCGCTATGCCGCGGAGTATAAAATGTGTCATAAGCACCGTGGCCTGGCGCTGATCTTTAGCCATGAGCTATTCAATGAGAGAGGCTTGGCATCAAGCCCCGAAACGAGTGTGGATACCAAAAATCTAGAACGTGTGCTCGAACATTTGGATTTTAATGTAACGATTTACAAAGATTTGAATTACAAGGAAATTATGAAAAAGATAGCCAGTGCTGTTGCACAAAACCATAGGGAAAACGATTGTATCCTGGTGGCTCTACTAACGCATGGCGACAATGATGTGGTCTATGCCAAGGACACGTTATACAAGCTGGAAGAAATCTGGGAAGCTTTTAGTGCGGACAAATGCCCCTCGCTGGCGGGCAAGCCAAAGATATTTATCATTCAGGCCTGTCGAGGCAAAACCAAGGATCCCGGCTATATCCGGCGGTCTGTGGGACACACCGAAACTGATGGTGATTCTGGTAGCAACTATAAGATTCCCTGCTATGCCGATTTCTTGATTGCGTTCTGCACAGTACCTCAATATTGTTCTTGGAGTAACTCTGTGAAGGGCAGCTGGTTTATACACAGTCTCTGCGACGAACTGGAGGCCAATAGCAGGAATCTGGACATGCTCAACCTGCTCACATTCGTTGCCCAGCGCGTGGCCAACTGCGAGTCCTCTGACGGGCAGCATACCCAAATCACCTGCACCATGTCTACTTTAACGCGAATTTTGCGTTTTGGGGACGGCCTTTAAAATAAAAACAAGAAGGGACATCCCTGACTCAGAGTGCTGTTATTCACAAACACTTCTCTAAACATTTTAAATTGATCAAATCCAACCAACTTAAAAATGATTTTAAAAAAAGTTTACTTTCACAATAAAAACAATTAATCAACTAGCGGTGAGCAAAACCGGCGTGATTGTGATTAAATCACTGTGATTAAAAAAACGCCGCAAAACTTGTTTCTAACACAAAAGTAAATATTCTATTTTTCTTGGAAAAATAAATGAAATACTCACCCAAATCCAAATATATCGCAATCTCGATATATTGTCAGTTTTCAGATATCGATAGTTGCTCGCGATAGCCACATCTCTTGCAAATTTAATATTATTGAGAACTTTCACACGCAACGTCGGCAACCAACAAGTGGAATCTATAAGAAGTCTAGAAGCCGGCAACAATGTATTTTTATAAGATAATTGGAGCGATTTATCTATTGATTATTGCTGTCTGCTGCGCTAGCATAGAACGCGTTGATGACTCGGACCTGATTCACATCCTAACTGGCGAAGGCGACGTGGTTGCTTTGTTTACAAAAGGCAACTGTGCCGAGTGCATCGAATATGAAAATGTTGTTGGCAACATCCAGGACGACATAAAGCAGTCGCTGGGAGCGTCGGTGGTCCAGGCGCACGAAAGCAATTTAATACATATATACGATCCGAGCAGGGAGCCGGCTCTTCTATATTTCCGCCGAGGCATTCCGATACTCTATTATGGCGCAATTAACGAGGATGAAATTCTACAGTTCTTCAGTGATAACCGGGAGCCAGGAGTCAAGGAGCTTTCCGATGACAATTTCGAGCACTTGACGCAAGCGTCTACCGGTGCAACGACTGGAGACTGGTTTGTGTTCTTTTACTCGGCGGAATGTGTGCTCTGCCAGCGTTTGTATGCCATCTGGGAATCAGTTGGCGGGAAACTAAAACGCAAGATTAATGTGGCGCGAATGAATTCTTTGGGCTCCGGAGTTTCTACAGCGAAACGACTGAAGATTGAGGAAGCTCCCGAATTTATTTTCCTGCGTCATGGCAAAATCTATCGGTATTCGTCAAAGGAATATACTCCAAAGGCCTTCATCGAGTTTGCTGAGGCCGGATATCAAAAAAATACGCATCCCGAAAATGTACCCCAACCATCCAGTTTATTGGATGAATTGTCTATTGGACTCGTTTTCGATTACCTAAACAGTTATGGTACACTTCCATTAGCATTATTGGGTGCACTCATAGTTTTGTTGCTTCTATTTATTGTTAAATATTTGTTTAAAACACCGGCAAAGAAAGCCGCCACAAAAAAAGATAAATAAGTTAAGCGGCCTAGTGTAGTTAAGTTAATCTTCGAAATCTTCATTCCATGTACAGCAGCTTTTGTGTATGTAATAAAAAAAAAAAAAAAATTCAACACTTTAATAAATATGCAGATCATGGTTTGCAATCGCGCAGCACTGACTGAAACTTGCGTTGCCAATTACTTGGGAAGCGTTGCTGCAAATCTATCGATATATCGATGCAGCTGCTTAGTAAGGTATTTAAGTCTTTGCTTTAAACGGTCACACTAAGCGTAATTGATTTGTGCAGAAAAGTTTACAATGGTCGGCTCCAATTTTGGCATCATCTATCACCCGAGTGCTGGAGGTGGCTCTTCGGGGCAAGCCAACACGGGAATCGGCACAGCCTCCGCAGTTGGCGGTGGCAACAGTTTCAATGCCATCGCTAGCACTGACCGCACTGCGCCAGCATCGCATCTTAGCGATTTCATGTTGCAACTGGAAGATTACACGCCTCTACTTCCAGATGCCGGTAACTGTTGCTAAACATATATTTTATAAAACTGCTTAAACGTATTAAACTTGCAGTCACTTCACATTATCTGAATATGGGCGGATTTCATGCGGATGACAAGCGCATCGTGCGCCTTATCTCAATTGCAACGCAGAAATTCATGTCCGACATCATTGACGATGCACTGCAGCATTCGAAGGCGCGCACCCACATGCAAAACTCCAGCACACCCGGCGGCTCCAAGGTGGAGTACTGAATTCTCTATAAAAGTAGCTTTCTTCACATACTTTTCCATTGCAGGCCAAGGATCGCAAATTTACGCTGACTATGGATGATCTGCAGCCTGCATTAGCCGACTATGGCATCAATGTACGCAAAATGGACTATAGCCAGTAAAACTAGGCATATGCTTATTAAGTTATTTCGTTAAGTTAACCCATTAAAATGTCCAACTTCCGTTTGCTCAATGACTTGAAGATGTGACGTCACAACAGTTTTTATACGTTACAGTGGGAAGACAGTGTGCATAGGCTCCACAATAAATTTTGACAAAATAGTCGTTTTAATGTCACAGTTCTTAAAATAATTAAAGTTAGGATAATGTCTTTTAGCTGAAATTCATTAAATTCTAATACTATTTATCGACACATTATAAACCTCTTAAAACTCTTGCCACTACCCCCCGCAACTTTAAAGGCTAAGACGCCAGTGAGAATTGTTACGATATAGTTTGGCAGCAGTGTGGCCCAGTAGAGTGCGTCCACATTGAGCAGCGTCAGTAGTGAGACGAAGAGATGTGTGACCACCACGTAGCCAATGTGCAGATAGTTGTTAGTATCAAAAGCATTGAAGAAGATGATGCTCCAGAAGGTGTGCAGGAGGATGATTGAGAGCGCCTGAGCAGCAGACGTCATAAAGAATAGTTCAGTACCGCCTTTTAGGCCCATTGTGCCAGGTCCAGTCTAGAAATTGAAAACAAAGATTAGCAACTATGCTTGGATTAGTTGGTGTGGTACGTACCATATCTGCCAGTACATTAACCAGCGCAAACATGCCCGATATGATGCCAAATCCTAATCCAGAGACATAGGCCAAAATGTGTTTGTTTTCCGTGATGCGCGTATCTTCAGCAATGGCGTGCAGGCCCTGCTCCGTGCTGCGAAGAATGCGATAGATGATGTAACGGAAACATTCCTGGAACAGCACCGAGAACACCACACCAAAGGCTAGTACATCCCGCAGTGGCACAACCGCAAACCACAACAGCGACGACAGCAACAGCGAAAGCAGCCAAAAAAAGGCGGCCGCTATAAGTATTATGATGCGCACGGGATCATTGGCAATGGAGAACACAAATAATGCAAATGGGGGTCCAAATGCAACAAAAGTGCAGCCAAATAACTCGGGCAGCGTCATACTTATTGCCACTTAATAGAAAAACCGCCCACCCTGTTTTTATGTTGTTGTCGGTGACAAGCCGATTGCAATGCTGTCTTTGGTTGCTCGTGACTCGTGTAATGACGTTATCGATAACGATAACACACTCTTTTGAAAGACTTTCAAAAGCTTATGCATTTTATAACAACGCTTCCACTATGGTTTATTACTATACATCTAATCATATATAACCATTCTGTTCATATATATAATTACATGAAATGTTTTTACAAGACGAATATGAGGCATAAATTGTATTAAGATTTAGAATTCGCATAGACAACAATACAAGGGCATATTGTTAAAGAGCATTTTACAGTCGGTGCATATTTTCGCGATAAGCGATGACAATACCCGAAAAGTTGTTCGTGCGTGAATCGTGTAAGGAAAATGATACCGATAACATAATGTTTTCATACGCTCTCCAAAATGCTATTTATGCGTTTTTTAACAACGCTTGAACTACGTCGCATGAGTGAACAGCAATAAGTACTATTTGTATGGTCATGTTTAGTTGACAAATGCCTTTATACAAAAAGAATAGTAGTTTAAAACTAAATTCAGCTTTTAACAATGCACACGCTATGCTTCGGCAGTATTTATTCTTAGAGAGCATTTGAAAGTCGGTGCATTATATGTTTGTATTGAAGACAAAGGCGTCCCACTTAGTGTCTCAGTCTGATTGGTCATTGTTTTGGTTTGGGTCTACGGGGATTAGTCACTTTAATATTTGCAAGCGTAATACATTCGCGAGACGCGATAAATAAATTAATAAAAGCAAAAGCTCGATATTACACAACTGGTGTCTTTTCTTTGCTCTTTTGCTCCCATTCGCAAGTGAGTAGTCGGCGTGCATAACTCAAGTTCAGCATAATTAAAATTCTAACTAACTTTCTAGTGCATGCTGTGATGGCAAAACGTCTACTGCCCCACGATCCTTCGATGGAAGGTCCGGATCCAGACGATGACCCTGAGAGTCCTGCCATTGAGGCGGCCGCATTGGCCATACCAGATCAGACTGCAGACCAGGCGCTCCAGAAAGGTGCGTATACTAGATACCAAAAGCAGGTCAAGTTTCTTAACTTCATATTTTTGTGTCTGCAACAGCTTTCTGGGAGAGTTTTAATCCAGCTAAAAGATTTCGACCTACTGCCGATGGTAGCACAGAGTTGCGCTTTGAGATTCTGCGGGCACACATAATGCCACGAGAGGTTGAGGATGCCAAAATCAAACGCTTCATTGCCTACGAGCTAACTGTGCGCCAGGACTCCAGCATAATGGACGAACAGCCAGCCAAGATTGAGCGCCGCTACACAGACTTTCGAGAGCTTTATCAGTGCCTGAAGCGCCAGCATCCCAACGAACTGAGCAATATCAACTTTCCCAGCAAAGTGCTTGTGGGCAACTTCTCGGCCGAGCTGATCGCCGAGCGTAGCGCCGCTTTCTCAACGTTCCTCACGCGTGTTGCTAGCCAGCCCAAGCTGCGAGATTTGGATGCATTTCTGCACTTTCTACAGCACGAGGAGCTGACCAAGGCGTGCCAGTATTTGGACGAGCGTCGCAACGAGATGGCCATTCCCATACTCGAAAACTGTTTTCGTCTGCTGAACAAAATCTACATGAATCGCTCCCGACCCGTCCTGTTAATACTCTGCCGTCTGGTGGCTGCCTGCACCGCTTCGCCGGTGCCCCATCACTCGGCGGAGCATTGGGCTCTCTTGGCGCTCAGTCGCTTCGATACGCTTTGTGATATTGATCTGTTGCCGCTTTATATACCGCTGTTGCACGCCTGTGCGCATTTGTGGCAAGTTGTGAAAGGTTCTCAACTTACCAGCTGAAGGCTTATTGTTATTCTTGTTGCAGGTGGCAGCGCGGGCTGGATCAAAAGCCCATTACGGATCGCTTAACGGATATGTCCAGGCAGGGCATTAACACAGCCAATATTACCAGCCTTATGCAGGCCATTCACAAGCTCGATCCCCGTACTGAAACCATATGAATCACAATCCATTTACATCTCATACATACATATATATATAAACACATACTCACACTCATAGAGCCGTAGTGCTAAGCAAAAAGTGCAATTAGTAAATTTATCGTGCAATTAATATTAATGTATGTCATATTTATGTAACATGTACTTCGTCACGAGTTTTGTAGCATCCCTTTGTATGTTCGTAAGTTGTGTTGCTTATTTATATACCCTTACCGTGATTGTAACTATATCGAATGCTAAAGCCTATTGATCGCGAATTAAATTATTCAAATTAATCATTCCTTTCAGTATTTCACCAATCTATTATCAAAATTAAGAACTAAATTTGAACTAAGCACTAAATTAAAAAATGTATCATAGAAAATATATATAGCGATTCAGGATATTTTTCTTCTCATTCATTGAATATGTGCGTCACGTTTTACAGGAAATGAAAATTACGTCAATTTTAAAAAGCTAATTAACTAAATTTAGAGGTAAATACAACTAAAACAATGCTGCCAGTATTTTTTAATTCAAATACCTAAGTGTTGAGGTAAATTATATTCAAGCAAATACGTTTTCGTTGAACCTGCCCGACTTGGAGATACCGTGGACTTTTTCAATCAATATACATATCAAACTTAATGACTTCCTGTGAAAATAAGTTTTCTATTTATACAAGCAGACTTAACTGGATCGACTCATCTCTTCGCCCCGTTTAATAATATAGTTTATTTCGTCGCAAATAGTTTAAATGTTTTTTTTTGTATGTACAGCTCGCTCGGTTAAATTTCTTCTCATACGCATAAGAAAAATTAAATATGTTTTTAATAAGGCTGGAATTCCCGTTGCCTGCATTTTTACAATTTACGAACAAAGAGGCTGAGTTGACATTAGTGAGCGCTGCGGTCATTAAACATTTTAAGCATATATTTTAGGTCAATTTTTTAAATTAAAATCTATGGTGCACTTAAATAAATCAACTTATAGTACGTTCCGTGTGGATCTTTTGAACCCGCACGCAGCATAATAACGCTAAACAACTAAAGTTAAATGTATAAATACGATCGCATGCATCTAACAAGTTGGCAAGTCTTGTCTCCAGCGTTTGCTCAACATTGCGTATACATAATTTCAAATGTACAGTTCATCATAAATAATTTGTAGGATCCGGTGTATTTTGGTGGTGATGCGGCGGTGGTTTTAGCGGAAGAGCCGCGTAAATGTTTTCAGGGCCTGTGCAACGGCTTTCGTGGTGTCCGCTCTGAAATATGAGAGTATTAGAAAACATGATAAAAGCACATTATCTATGAATTTTGATTTCGAAAGACTCACCTCAGCACCGTGTTGCTAAACTCATCCAACTGCTGTTGTGTGGCAGTTACATAGCCGCCGCTGTTCTTCTTGGGCAACGCTTCCAGCGCATGGGCGAGGAAGGGCTGCATTTGTGCATTCGTGACGACATTCTTGAGCTCGGTGAGCACCTCGGCGACATCGGCGAGCATGTAGGAGTGCAGCTGAAATACTGAGGCCTGTATCAGATTCATGACTAGCGCGCCGCCATGCTGCGTGGCCAGCTCAATAACCAACGGTCGGCACTCGCTATGCCGTTGGTTGGTGCTGCGTCCCCAAGTTAGCAGATTGACGAAGAACTTCATTACCGAGGAGTTGGCCTCGCGATGGTCCAGCGAGCAGGCAATCAGCGCACACTGAAAGATGGGCGTGATGAGGCTGCTCTGCAGCAGCTGCAACGGACAGCAGTCCAGGTAGCGTGAGGCCAGGCGGAAAAAATCATCAACAGTGTCGGGATTGTTGCGCAAGCCGTTCTCCAGCTGCAGCAGGCCAAAGGTCGGTTCGATAAAGGCCTGCAGCATTTCCAGCAGCCCGCTAATGCATTCGTTCGACTTGGCAAACTCATCGACCAGTATTGAGCCCACGTACAGAAAGCAGCTGTGATGCTGCAGCGCATAGAGCACAACGATTTGCTTGATCAGCGGCTCCACCAGCAGCAGCGCCTGCTTGCGCACCATGCGCACAGCGTAGCGTATAAGACGACAGGTGCGCTCCATGATGCGCAGATCGCTTTGGTACTTTTCCAGGACACGCGAGATGAGTGGCCAGGCATCATTTAATATTGCAACTGTTGGATGCTCCACGTTGTCGGGCACATCGGGATTCGTGTGGCGTATAATAGCACAGGCGCGATCAATCCAGTAAACGGGATCGCTGCGCTCACCCTTCTCCAATGGACAGTGGCTACTTTCCAGTAGCTGTGCCAACGGCTGCAGCTGAAAGCCCACAATCTCGCGGAGCGCCGGCTGCAGCTGCTCACGCGGCAGCTTCGTCAATATGAGGGATATGCCCTTCAGCAGCCCAATGGCCACATCGTTGTTGATCTGAAAGCTGTCCAAACTGCGCGCGATCTCCACCAGGCCGCTTATGTGACAAATCATCTTCTGCCTGCACGCCGAGCAAATGGAGGTGAGCGCAATAGCAGCCGCTGGTGCCAAGCCGTTCTTCTGCTGCAGCGCATACAGCAAAAAGTTGAGCACCGCCTCCAGCAGATCCGAGTGATTTTCAATCCAGTCGCACAGCTCACCTATCAGCATTATCGATGTGTACCGCACCGCAATATGCGTCTGATCCGTCATGTTGAGTATCGCCTCCACCACCTTGGGTATCACATCATTCTCCTCGCTGCAAAAGTATTTGAAGGGATTAGTTTTTGAATATGAAATAAATAAAGAAAAACAAAGATACACGAGTTTAGAATAGGCTTTTGCGAACTTCCACTAGCAAAGTGTGGAAAAGTCGCGGGTTGTATGTGACTTATGTATTAAGAAATTTAAAATATGTATGCAGGAAAAAGCCAGCTATTAATATTAATTCTGATTTACGTACGGCAATATATTCTTGGCAACATTTTGCATAACAAAGAGCGCTGCTTCGGTGGATTCCCACGTTGTGTTTGGCTCTTGCAGTATAATAAACATTTGCTTAAAGCACGCTCCGGAGCCAACAATAAAGGCCACATCCTTTAACAAATCTGAGACCTTTCGTCGAAAATCCTATGAACAGATACACTTTAGTAAACTGCGAGTAGAAAAGTTAAAGGCAAATCGAATCCGTTACGGATTCCAAGATTGCCCAGCATCAAATCTCTACTTTTTTCTTACATAGAAATTGTTATTCTCCTCGATTAGGCCATCATGATCGCTTTCCATCTGCGCATGCCGATATAGAGCGCTAATGAGACGCTCAACGTGAGGCCGGAAGCGGGCTGTCAGCTTTTCGTCGTATCGCTGGAACAGATCCTCGCTGAGCTTGTACCACAAATGAAACGTGATCTCGGCCACTTCGTAGTCGAAATGACCCACACAGAGCAGCACCAAGTCTAAGCCCTTCATCGCGTGCTGCGACTCGAACATATCCAGGGAGAAAGCATCGCACAGAGTCGTAAAGATGCGGCAATAATTAATCGTTTTGTCGGTGTCCTCGTGTGCCACGCTCAAGTGATACGCAGTCTCCAGCTGGCAGACGGCCTCAAAGATGCGGCCCACCTGTGGATCGGCATCCACGCTGCCGCTACGTGTGCCCATGCAGCTGAGCAGCGCACAGACGCATTCGGTCGCATTGTCATGCAATTTGCCAGATGTCTCCACCGGCTGACTGAGCAGCCGGAAGGCGAGCTGGGAGAGTGCATTGTCGCAGATGTGGGAGAGCGGGAACGCGTGTATGACCAGCCAAGCGCTGTATGTGCGCAGGGTCGCATTCCAAATGCGCTGCTGGTCCAGATCCTCGCGCTGCGCACACACGCACAAAAATTCCAGTACACACTCGGCGCTGGCGTCCAGCTGCTTGTGCACCTGCTCCCGCCGATTCGCGCCCAGTCGCAAATAACGCGAATCAATCTCCTCGGGCAACACCTTGAGCACCTCCAGCAATGGCCAAATGGCCGATGGATGCGGCGCGAGCACCTTTAACAAATCACTAATCGGCTCCTGCCACGTGGCCATCAGGAGCGCGAGATCGGCCACCGCCAGGCTTAGCTGCGTCACAATCACACTGTCCGTCTGCTCGTCGATTTGACCAATGTGGGTTATCAGCGAGTCCCGCAGAGATTCGTGTGTGTGCGGTGGAAGCTCGCTGAACGAGTTTTGTATTTTGTTACGCATCGTCTGGGCGGCGAAGTAATTGGCGTGTAAATCTCGTTTCTGGTGCAGCAGCTCGTCGGCTATGGTCCACGAGTATATCTGAGGCAACAAGTGCAAACATTTAGCATTATATGCCTCATTTTGACTGAAAACTCCTGCCAAACCCAAGTAGGCCATAACTTACCGACTTTTGAAACTCCTGCAGCCATTTGTTGGCCTTCTCCTGCTCCTTGGGATTGGTGCCTTGGAATAGTGCACTGATTGCTTGATATACAATATCCACCGAATATGTGTCCATTGCGCCGGCTTGCAGGTAGATGTAATCAAAGCATTTAATTAATATTACAGAAGATAATGTTGCTGTTGAAAGAATTTGTGGTGGCTCGTCGATAAATGTCAATCGGCTGATAACTTTTTTCTCCTGAGCTGTATTTTTGTATACAGGAATGACACTTTCATTGTTTGCTTGATGTCACATATATCGAATATGTTTAAATGACAAGCAAGGCAAGCGTATATGCCTCATTATTAACTATTGTTAATTTTCCAAGTTCAACATTGCGTTCCCATTTCATGTAGCAATTTAAAATGAGAATCAAGTTTTGTTAATTTGGCAATTAATGCAATCTGAATGTCATTTCATCACCTAAACAAATGTACTTACTTAATCAATGAGTTTTTTTGCAGCATCTGCCTATCACAGTTACTAATCGCAGTGATGCATGACTTGCTCATCTCTACGATAGTTTTGTTATCGAATTGCAATTCGACATATCGACATAGCAGGCTGTCAGCAAAATTTGCAATGGATAAGGATTCGGATTCCACGGTCACTTCCATAGACGAAAACACTGAAAACTTCTGCAGCAATCCCACACGCGATATTCTAGCCGAAGGCATCACGAACCTATTCAAGCCCACCATCGAGAAGCTTGACGAGCGCGTAGCATCAACGATACAACTGCAGTCGGAGCTGCGTGGACAGTTGGATGCACTGGCCGCCCAGTTGCGAGACATCGAGAAGGCGCAGAATCAAATACCTGAGTTTTCGGAGAAGGTTAAAGAGCTGCTGAACGTCAAGCACAAGGTGACCATCATCAACAACGTGCTGAGCAGCAGCCAGGAGCGCTTGATTGGCCTGCACAAGCTAATCGAGAAGGAGCAGCGCCGGCGGCAGGCGCTGCTGGACTCGGCGCTAAGCACCAACATATCATAGACACAATGGAGACACCGCACACCGAGCATCTCACCTCGGCCGATTACGAGCACGTCTACGAGCCGGCGGAGGATTCTTTTTTGTTGCTTGACGCTCTGGAGTCGGATCTTAAGTTCCTGGACAAGCTGCAGCCACGTCTATGCGTTGAGATTGGCTCTGGCAGCGGCATCATCATCACAGCGCTGGCCAAACGCTTCGCCCACACCTCAGTCTGCCTGGCCACGGACATCAATCCACGTGCCTGCGATGCCACGAAACGCACGGCGGCCCGCAACGGCGCCCGCTTGGACAGCGTACGCTGTAATTTGGCGGCTGCACTGCGTCGACGCAGCGTGGACTTGCTGCTCTTTAATCCGCCGTATGTGGTAACCAGCGATGAGGAGCTGCACTGCCAAGCACTGACGTCCGACCAGGCGGGGGATCCCGCAACGCAGCGCAATCTTGTCTATTCGTGGGCAGGGGGCAGAGATGGGCGGCGAGTGACCGACATTTTACTGGAGCAATTGGATGACATACTCTCGCCCAGCGGCATTCTCTATTTGCTGCTGCTGCGCGAGAACAAACCAGACGAAATAATCAAGCAACTAGCTAGTCTAAAGTTTATCGCTGTCAAATACATGGAACGACGCATTCCCGGCGAATATCTGTATATACTTAAAGTGACCAGAAATCCAGATTGAGTTGCTTGTCTATTAAAGTGCAATCCCTATGATACATATATATGTTGTATTTTGCCCTAATTTCGGATAAATGGAAGGCTGTAATTAAAATAGTTGTCGCTGGTTTGTGTCCTCGCTAAACGGCTTACCGATAGACATTTTAATCGATACGGCGATAGGCATTTGAATCGATACGACTTAAGCTCGAAGAGAACGGTTAAATTTGAACAAAATGAAGGACAAGGACCTATTTCTGTTTATATGGTATGTATATGGAATTTTATTTAATTTTGGTTATGGATTTAATTAGAAACAAGCACTTTTTAATTGAAATTACTAAATAGCGTATAAATGTCCAGCTGCACGCCAAAGCGTTGCAAATTACTTTTCGGTTTACTTGGGCAGTGGGAAAAAAAAATACAAACGGGATTTAACTACCCTACCGCATATATGCAACCCCAAACCGGGCAAACTGAAACAACCGATAGGATTACAGCACCAATCAATGAATTATGTACCTCTACACTGTACATACACATATGTGCGATACATATTCGAATAACTACCCCTACTCGGTTATCTGCATAATACACCCTCCGACGAAACTTCATTCTCTTTGGCTGATTGAAAGGGGGAGGGGCGGGTAGGAGTGTAGGCTGTGTGCTGCCCCGCCCAATTGAAACAATCGTTTTATTGGCATCTAATAACTGCCAATTGTGTTGTTGTTCTTGTTTCTTCGTCACATTTGATTTTGTAATTATAATAATTTATTTTCTCTTTTCGCATTCGTTACTTTTTTTAATGTTTTTTTTCTCATTTGTGGGTCTTATTTTCCTTCTTTCACTACAACTGGTTACGATTGAATTTTACTTTTTGCTCATCATTTGATTGCTTTTCTTTTTATTTACAAAAATCTTTGTGTATTAATTCAACATTGCTTCGGTATCAAATTGTTTACGGCATATACATACATATATGTATTATATAAGTTATTGACTGGCATGCATAAACTGAAAGCCTTTAAATGCTTATTAATATTGTATTTGCTGCTCTTGTATATATATGTGTGTGTGTGTGTAGTGTGGGTCGGTTAAGTGGTTAAAATTAGGGCCAAGTTGGGGTGGTTTAACGTTTTGCAAAATTTGAAAAAATTAATTCGATTTGTTTGATGGGTTCGACTCTCTGTGCATGCTCATTTTCAGTTTCAGCTTTTTCTTTTGTTTTTCATTTCAAATATCAGTCATTATAATTAAGAAATCGTTTCGAGTATTGGGCTTGCAAATATTTCGTGTATTCAATATAGTTAGTTATATGAATGTAGCTTGGCGCCATATGCTATATGTATATATGCCGCTTGCATAGCCCGACTACTTAATATGTATGTTTTGTATAAATAACATTAAAAGTTGACTTGTTCTTGTTGTTGCCTCAATGCATTCATATATATTCATCATTTCTTTCGTTTCGTTTTTGTTTTTACAATTTACAAATGAATTAACTTTATCAGTTATTGATTTGCCTTTGCACATTATACAACAGAATGTTTTCGATATTGCTCTACAAACTAAAAATTTGCCTGCTTGTCGTATGTTTTATTTGTTTTGTTTTGTTTTTTTTTTTTTAATACTGACATAATGTATACTTAAGAGTAGTCATAGTAGTTAATAGGTAAATGCTGAAATAAAAGAAGCCGGCCCACTGAGCCCACAAAATAATCGTTCGCTCAGTGTAGTCGACGTCAAAGTGGATGTTGAAATCAAACTTCCCGTTGCGCCCCCGCGAAGCCGACAAACCCGGTTCCGGCTCGGTGTGTGGCCACAGTGGGCGCGAAAATTTTTGAAACCATATGTAAAACTTGAGTGTTGTTTTGTATATTTTTTTTAATTGCATTTGCTTTTTCGATCATTCATAAAATGTAACGTCTAATTTTAATAATGAATTTTATTACTTGTGTTTGTATGTGTGTGTGTTTTTTGTTTTTTCTTTCATTTTTTTAATTATTATTATTAATTAAATCATGGGGCTCCGCTTAAGGTTCTTCATCTGCTTCTGCTTGTTCTTCATGCTATGTATCTGTCGTTTAAACTTAAGACTTATCGACTTAAAGGAAAGAAAGAGCATGGTTTGTTTGTGTATATAGTTTTGGGGGGATGTTTACTTTTTTCGGTTTTTGTGTTCTCGCCCTATGCGAAAATTGCTTTGTTTTTTTTTTTGTATTTTTTTATAAAAAAAGTACACATAAAATACAATTAAAATAAAATAAGAAATAGAAAATTATTTCTTAAACATAAGAATTATATACTTTTGCGATTTTTTTGTGTGGTTTTCTCTGGTTTTGTTTTTTGCTTGTAACTTTTTATTTATTATTAATTTAAATTTTTGTTTGTTTTGTTTGTAATTTTTTTTTAGCTTTTGTTTTTTTTTTTATGTTTTGACTACATTATTATTACGCTTGATCGTCCGAGCCGGAACCGTCATCATTGTCATCGTCATCATCTGTTTAAGAAAGATTTGTCTTAGTTTTGGGTTGCCTTTTTGGGTATTCTGGGCATTGAACTTACCGTCACATTCAATATCATCCTCCTCACCATCGTAGGGTACATCGTATTCGTCGCTTTCAATTTCACTGTCACCCTCGATGAGATCATCTAATACCTCCTCCTCATCGGAATCACCATCAGCGGGTTTATCTTTCTTGGCTTTCTTTGATTCGGCGGATTTAGCCTGCAAACACAAATAAAAGAAAGATACCAAATGAGGAAAGGATATCGATAATGAGGGCTTCTGTTGCTGCTAGTGGAACCTTTTGGGCGCCCAAGTCAAACCCCACACTTCTCCTTGATCAAGGGCAAAGCGAATTGTTCATGGAAAGAAAACATAAGCCCAACATACGCATTTGTCTCCACATAGCTAGAGCATGTTTATGGGTGTGTATGTTTGTGTACGTGTATATGAACATAAAATGTATATTTAAAGCCCACAAAACAACAAAAATCGCCCTTTGCTGGGGAGCAGCAAAGAAAAATCGTTATTTTCGCCGTAAAAAAGGCATTTGAAAAATGCGCGCGTCAATGGAATTCGCTGCAGCAACACGCACCAACGAAGGGAGAGAGCGAGAGAGCAAAAGCGAACGATTGCCGCATTACAAGTGCACCTCTCACTTACATACTAAAAACAATACATAAGGCGGCATATTTACTACATAATGGAAAAACAACAATCGAGAGGGCATATGTATCCGCATCCGTGAGACACAAAACCAGCCAAGCCAAGCGTGCGTTCGACCCACTGTGACCGAAAGCCGAGCGAATGAACCAAACCCGAAGCAAACCGATCCGAACAACAGGCAGCGACGCTAGCGTCGCAGCAGCTGCTACATGATGGCGTGAGTATGTGTGTGCGTTTGAGAAGCTATAAAAGAGAGCGAGAGCACGGCGCTGTCGCTGTCAATGCAGAACTGTACCTGAGAACGCGCGCGTCGTGACAATGGCTGCATGAATGAAGACTCACGCACACACACATACGACAGCTGCCGCAGAAAAAGGCGCAAACGGTTGACCGCCGACGACGCTAGCGGCGCTGCCCTGGCGTGCGTTCATGTGCTGCTGCTGCGTGGGTTCAAAACTCAGTTAACCAACCAACAACAAGGCAAGTATATAAGGCGGTCACGTTCTCATGTAAAAGAAAGCTTGTAAATACATATGCATGTATGTCTGCGCACGTGTGTATATGTGCGAAGGCATAATTTAACAGCGATTGTTACAAAGCAGAAAACAAGATAACTGTGAAAATGTGTGCAAAATATAAGGCGCGCTCTCTCAAGCAAAACAAAAGCCACCAAGAAACTAAAGAAAAATACTTATGCTACCAGACCAGCCATTAAAACAAACATCCCATAAAACAGGGCCATCAATGATAGACGCTGTTTTATGGCACTAATGTGCACCATGAGTATTTAAAAGAAAGGTCTAGAAAGCAGCTGCTACTCACTTAGGAGAGATCTGAGAGGCTAAATTTAAGAGAATTCGTTAACGATTGCGACCTTAAATTTTTGATTTTTATTAAATATTCTGTTCGGAAAAAGTCCGATAAATAACATAAATATCTTATTTGATACTATTCCGCACCATTAATATGCATATTAATCTAAGCCTGTGTCTCTCGCTGCACAACAGTAGGCAACACTATCTGGAATTTCTAATTAAACCGTTACTTCTCCTGCATATTATGAATAGGAAAGTTGCGCCACCCTGTAAATGGATTGTTTTTATGTGCGCCCGCCATCCACACACATAAGTACATAGATGTACCAAAATAAATACACGTAAAGCGAAAAAAAGTGAAAGATAAATGTAAATGGGTATATACACAAACAACACATGTCTGTATACAGAATGTGTACATAAGTATTTACACGAAGAGCGTACTGAGAGGGAGCGACGCATGGTAGCAATTCGAGAGAGGGAGAGTAAATGACAGCGTTCTCGCTGAGAGCACGCTCGCTAGTTAAACTGTACATTTTTATTTTGAGTTTGTGACAAATAATTTAATTTGCTAATTTAGATGATTTAGTCTAGAGAGATACCTCGTGCTTTTCCCTTTATAAGTATTTTAAGTTTATCAAAAATGTGCCTTTTTCGATTATGGCATAAAACAACAAACGAATGGAATGTTGCGGGAGCATAAAAAACTGGTTCTCCCGCTCTCTCTCTTGTTATACACGCTCTCTACCTCTCTCACTCTATTAATATGGCGGACTGCTGCCGGCCGGCATTGTTTTTAGCTGAGAGTGCAACTTTTTGGCTGGCGCGCAATTTGTTGTTGTTATTTGTTACTGCCAAATTTGGAAAATGCAATTTACAAAGGCCAAAGGTGAGTCTTAAGAGAACCGTCAACAAAGATCATACAAAATCGCATTTGCCCAATTAAAAGTGCTTGATTTCTATTGTCTTCGTGTTTTAAATACACACACACACACACATTTGTACTGTGTGGGTGTGCGTGTGTGTACTTGAGTTGCAAGGCCGCATTGCTGCCAAAGCTTTTAAAGTTTATCTCTTTGGGCTTTTTGCGTCTTGGTGCTTTCCTTGTGCAATGCTAATGACCTACGTATGCCGTATTCCAGTATTTATTTGCTTTGTTTTTTTTCTTTTCGTTTGTACTCAAATCGACGCTCTCGTTCTCTCTATCTCTTATTATCTCTCTGGCCAACAACTGTACCGCTCCGCTCCGCCAACACAGTTTGACTATTAGACACCTAACCTCGATTTGAACCGAACAACAAATAATCTTTGATTACCGACTCACAATCATCTTAATTTAATCGTAAATAATAACATGCACACACATACTCAATGCTTTGCATGTAGAAAAATAACTATTTACATATGTATTTCTATATAGATGAGTGTGCGCTCTCTCATTGTGTCAGTCTCTCTCTTTCTCTTGCGTTTCGGTTAGCGGCTGCTATCGGCAGCTGAACGTTTGAAAGGCGGCTGAAACTGAAAAACGTGTGTATATCTATTTCTAGAACAAAGTTTTTTCTAGCAGTTTTATTTTTGCCGCCGGATTTTGTAATTTGCTTTGGAGGGTAACAAAATAATTTATGAATCATTTGCGCAAAAAGGCAAAAGTAGCGCGTAAACAAAACTTCAACAAAGCGATAATCGATAAGGGCAGCGCGTTCGATAAATTGATCGATAAGTGCATGACGCGTCGTAGAGAGCGGCAGAAGAGAAAGAAGATGACAAGTGCGTTCGTTTGTTTTGTTATTAAACAAGCGCACACATACACTCACGCACGCACACACATTCACAGGGAGGCTTGTGACTGATTAGGGTAACTTGTGTGAAACTGTACGAGTTGAATACGAGTAGAGTATAAGATCCTTTTGGGGGCGAATTTGTTGGTTTTGGGTTTATTGGATACTTACTTCAGCTTGCCTCTTTGTGCCTTTGGCGGATCCCTTGGTAGGCGCGGCAGCAGCAGCATCCGCCGCATCGGCAGCGTCCTCGCCATCCTTGGCCGTGCCGTTATCGGCAGCGGCCGCATCGCCAGCAGCATCGGCGGCCGCTGATTTGTCCTCGGCAACTGATTTGGCTTTGGCTTTGAGATCCTCCTTCACATCGCTGTCGCTGACGGCGGCTACCTTCTCGACGGCAACATCACCGTTATTTTGTTGTTCTGTGGCTGCAGACATTTTGTTGTTTTGCTTTTGAACTTGTTTGAAAAACTTGTATATATTTTTGTACAGTTATATAACGAGCATGCGTCGTTATATGTAGGCTTAAATTGTAATGATTAATGCGCGCGTGAATTTCAGTATCCGTTCAAGTGTTGTGTGTATACTATTCCAACGCTTTTTGATTGCTGTGTGTTCAAGATATTTTTTGGTTGTTGACAAAAATTAGCGCAAAATTGATAGATTGTTCCGAAGAGGGAAAAAACGAGAACCGCACCGCACGAAGCACACAAACACACTGTCTGAAATGCTGCTACGTCGTGTGTATTTAACAGATACAACACAAGCACACATACACATGCACACAAGCGCACGCTTCCGACTGCGGCTGCTTGCTCTCGTTTTTTCTCTCTGTCGCTCTCTCGTTCGGACCGGCCGCTGTACGCTCGCTTATCACTCGCTCACGCTCAAGCCGCGCGCTTCTGTCACTGTCCCCTTCTCTTTCTCTCTCTCTCTTCTACGTGCTCTCTCGTTCTGTCATGTATGCAATACACTGAACAAAAAAGCACGGCGGCGTTTGTACAGCAGCAGTTGGCAAACTAGAGAAGAGAAGGCAACAACAACATTAAGCAGGTAGCGGAGGCGAGAACAAAATAACAAACACCGCCCCAGCGCCCGTCCGTCCGACCCACCAACTACGCCCGCTGACCGACTCTACAAATAATTTTGCAATAATTTTTTGATAAAATAATAAAATATTTATAATATAGCCTTAGTTTCAGCGCGGCAACAAATATACAAATTTTTGTATGTGCATACGCTATTCGGTATATTTGTATGCCTTGGCTGATTATTTTTCAGTATTTTGTATTTTCTTGCTTGCTGACTGACCACCGATATGTGTACCCGTTGACGGCTCGTACAAGACTAAACTTACCATCGCACACGCGGCCGTCTACAGATTGCAAGCAGTGTGTTCTTGTACAGCTTAAGCGTCTGGCATTTTCACCGATTGCTCGTAAACTTTTATTTGGATCTGGTCTAAACTATTGGGTATCGGTAATATAAATAGTCCTCTTTAATTTGGCATCACTTTGCGGGTGCTGCGATCAAGCTGAAATCCAAAAATGACACCTCGAGTGGGTTTCTTGACGAATCCCATACAAAATGCGCTTTCTGGTCGTGAGTGAGTACAGCACAGCCAACGGCGACGTCGACGTCGCCGGCACGTTTGGCGGTAAATTTGAAAATTGCCGGCCGCGGTGGCTGCTTGCCCGTTACAGCTCTTGTTGGCGGTGGTTGTTGTTAGCCGAGGAGTGCTTCTCGACGGGGCGGCAGAGGTTTGGAGCTGGGCACAGGCTGCTAGGGAGGGCCCAAGCGGTAGATGTACGGGCAGCAGCAGCGGCAGCGGCTGGCCGGGCAACTTTGGCGTTCTGTCGCCGTGTCTGTGGCGTGTATGTGTTCTGCTGTTGGGTTGCGTACTCAACGGCAGTGTTTCGCTTATTGTTTGTGCCACAACATATTTATAGAGTGGACCTAAAAACAAGCGAGTAATCAGGTCAATTGGGCGACTGAAGATGTCTTATGCCAATCACCAGCATATTTCTAAACCAACAGAACATTTCTAAGCATTAGCTGTATGTTGATGGAATTCTAATGACTAATAACTAACTAAATTATAGATATTACACAGGGTTAACCAGATTAAAAGATTCATTCAATTGTATCTTTGTCATTAAAGTGAACAAGGTTCACCCCATTTTTCGCATTTCGCTTTTTGTCAGCATTATTGCATCTTTGCATTTCTTTCAGTTGATCCCACACATTTGTGGTTCGACAATTTGCTGTCTCTGTTCGTTACACGAACCATGCTGGTTCAGGAACTGACTAATGAGCTAACGTTCTTCTGCTTTATTGTCGCTCTCGCCGCAGCCAGTCTCTCTATCCGTCAGTTTATATAGTCGTCTGTCCCATTACTTATTTGAACTATTGCTGCTAGCTGGCCACAGTCGTTTTTCTGCTATTTTTATGCAAAACTAATAAGTATAGTTTTGTAATCTGAATAATATGAGCGAAAGAGAGAGGGAGAGAGAGAGACCCACAACGACAGCTCGCTAATTAAAACCGATGTTCGCCTCGCCAACGTGGATGACAGTCGTCTATGGTCGCATCTACCAGTTTGTAGCACTCCACACATTGGCGCGGCTGGCATTGTTGCCAACAACACATGTAATCGTGGGACAATCATTGAGTTATCATATTTAAACAGCGCAACGGCAACACAGCAGCTACTCGAAAGCAGCGGCAACAGCAGCAGCAAAAACAACAAGAACTGTGACTTTTGCTTTTGCCTTAACATTTAATTTCTTGATAAGCCGATTTGCGTCTTCGTTTTTGCGCTACGGGTTTTCCATCTTTCTTTCTTTCGACTCTCTTTTAGTGTTGTTTTGAGCGGCGTTGCGTTCGTTCCCCCGGTTAATGAGGGATAAATAATATTTGTTTCGATATGATTTATTCTTCTACGTACATACATATGTATGTATATTAGCCGAGGCGTCAGTGAGAAAACGAAATATGTTTCGGTCTATGCAGTTCCTTCGAGAACTATCCACACTATGCATATGTATGTATGTATGTATATGCGTGCATACATACATATGTATCTATATAGACAGCAGACAGATGTACCAGTTACACGGTTACACGTTTTTCAAGTATGACCAATATTATTTCAAGGTTAACCGTATATACTGTATAATAAAACACCCATGTTTCAGTCCCTGGACTGTTGGTTCAGAGAATTGCGATAAGAAAGGTTTACAATCGTTAACATTCAGGCAAACAGCGCCTGCTTTTTCGTAGGGAAAGTTCTAGAGGTAGTCAACTAACTTTTCAGGTAATCGCAGCGTTTTCACTGAACCTGAAGGGAACAAATATCATCTTCCGGATATGCTGTCTCAAGAAACAGATTTAGCGAGCGTCGAGATATACATGTAGTATAATCTAATCACAAAGCCCTAATCATATATTTACTAGATATGCATTGTATTATTGTCAAGTTTTCAGGTTCACCGAGTTTTTGTTCAGTGTATTAACACGTTGCCGCTGCTTCCTGTAGCATGCACCAAAAGGTGTTAATGGAAGTAATCGATTCTTTTACAAACCTTTGTGTGTATATGGACATGTACTTGTTGTATGTTCTGCTAATAGATTTATGGCAAGATTGTACAGATACAGATTTGATTCAGATTTTTGATGAAGACTTGCTGTGCGCTCCATATAATGGGAATGTGTCACGTATCGTTTTGAATAGATGTTTAATTTCTATTCAAAGCGAGCACTCGACATGTAGATGTAAATAGCTTTTGATGTACATACAAAAAAAAACGATTTTAGCGTTGAAAAATGAAGGTGAGAAAAGCGTGAAAAACTTGAAAAACACGCGAGGCGTATAAATATACACACATACATACATATATATGTGCATAGATATGCATGCATTTCATTATGCAGCTTAGGCTGGCTCGTGTGTGGAATTTACTTAATATTATTGGAATTATCCCAGCAAGATTAGATAGTTACTTTCTGTCCCCTGCCATTCGCTTGGAAACAATTCGGACTTTATTTCATAAATATGTATTTACGTGAAAGAACTGAAATCATTCACTAAAAAAAAAAAACAACATGAACTGGTTTGAGAGTACAACTACACGGACAAGGGCAACTGGGTGTTAGGGAGCGTTCGCTGATAAGCGGTTCCATGGACTTACAACCCGAATCGGTAGCTTGAAGAGTATTTGTCGTATTTGGCGTCGGTTCGTTCTAAAGTCGCGTTCCGCCTGGTATATGGGATGTGCGGTTGGTAATGTTTCCCCACACGAGTGCAGCGATTAGCTGAATACCCTACACTCGGCCAGAGAGACTCAGACGAGCATTCCACACGCATATAAATAATTTAGTTGCTTCTTGTTGACGGTTTTGTTTTCGATATGGAATACATGTCCCAAGTACGTGTTATCATTATTTGTGGGCATTCTGAAGCGAACGCTTTAATTGGCCAGAAAATGAACTGAGAAGTACGCCCCGCCCCGCCCCGCCCCGCACCATCCCGCACACCTACCTTCTCCCACCACAGTCACTTGATGTATGAGCTGCCGTGGAAATTCTTTACTCTCGGCATCGGGATGGGTCAAACTGCAACGGTTTCGCATAGGCCTCTGCCTGCGGCCCGGCTGGCTTTTGTGTTGGCATCTGCGTCATGCATTTGGGTGCAATGGGAACGCTTGACTGGGTGGATTGACCGGGGCCGGGTGGCGGTTGCCGGGTGGTGGTGGTTGTACGCCAAAGAGTACGACCCAAGAGTGCCAGCCGACTGGTGAGCACCACATGAATGAATCATTTGCAAAGAGCAAAATGTTGGCGTCATTTCATATCCAGTTGTATGTATGCATTTGAGCGCGCGTGTGTTTGTCTGTCTGTGTGTGTGTGTGTATGTTAGTGTGTGCGTCGCTGTGTTGTGGTCGAGAGCACATAAGAAAAACAAATAAATTTACACCAACTGTGCTCAATTGCCTTAGAGCTGCGTTGTCATGTAGCATCCATTCATTTATTCAATACATAATTACACAGACTCATTGAATACACCCGTTGAATAGCTTCGCTGTCAGGAAATTGGCTTCAGATATGCGCTAACTTTTATTTACTTAAACTAGTTTTCTGTATTTTATTTGATAGGGTTAATGTAGCTTTTTTGTGCCTTAAACAGCTGGTTAATATAAATTACTTTAATTCTTGTATTTGCTTAATTAACAAGTCCAATTGCTAATTTTTAATTTCGTTTGTTTGAATTCCGCGCCAAATACTCTGAAGCACGCCCATGCGTTGATTTACAACACTTCGCATACACGTTACTCAACACACTTGCCAGTGCTGCATGCTATTCTAACTGGAAACGGCATAAATCCAATTGGGACAAATTAGAAACGACCTAGCGGTGTCTTTGTTTGCAACTCCAGTTAGATTTATGTTATTGTTCAATTGAAAACTTTTCCAGTTTTTTTTGCGCTGGGTTTTGGGGGTTGCGGCATTGTTTGGCGCGCATTGGCAACCCTAATCATGCTACCCATTAATGACCTTGCACTGACATTGCCGCACAGCTGTGGGTCAAGTCGCATTCGCACAACCGAAAAGTATCCAGAAGTTTGTTATACCCAATTTGGCAAGCATCAAAAATGGCCTTCAATAAGCTGAGCATCGAGAACCTGGATCTGGAGGGCAAACGCGTGCTAATGCGGTAGGTTGTGCACCCAATCTGCGTAATGATCCGTTTCTGTGTGGATTGCATGTTGCATAAAAGAATTTTCTTGTTCAATCTTCGGCCGTAGCGTTGACTTCAATGTGCCCATCAAGGAAGGCAAGATCACCAGCAATCAGCGCATTGTTGCCGCTGTGGACAGCATCAAGTTGGCTCTGGCCAAGAAGGCCAAGTCTGTGGTGCTCATGTCGCATCTGGGTCGTCCCGATGGCAACAAGAACCTGAAGTACACGCTGGCCCCCGTTGCCGAGGAGCTGACCAAATTGCTCGGTCAGAAAGTAACATTCCTTAACGATTGTGTGGGCAGCGAAGTGGAGGCCGCTTGCAAGGATCCCGCGCCCGGCTCCGTTATTCTGCTGGAGAATGTGCGTTTCTACCTGGAGGAGGAGGGCAAGGGCGTAGACGCCAGCGGCGCCAAGGTGAAAGCCGATCCCGCCAAGGTTAAGGAGTTCCGCAGCAGCCTCGCCAAGCTGGGCGATGTCTATGTGAACGATGCCTTCGGCACAGCACATCGTGCCCACAGCTCCATGATGGGTGATGGCTATGAGAAGCGTGCGGCTGGTTTGCTGCTCAACAAGGAGCTCAAGTACTTCTCGCAGGCCCTGGACAAGCCACCAAATCCCTTCCTGGCCATTCTGGGCGGCGCCAAGGTGGCTGACAAGATCCAGCTCATTGAGAATTTGCTCGACAAGGTCAATGAGATGATCATTGGTGGCGGCATGGCTTTCACCTTCCTCAAGGTCCTTAACAACATGAAGATTGGCGGCTCGCTGTTCGATGAGGAGGGCTCCAAGATCGTCCAGAATCTGGTGGACAAGGCCAAGAAGAACAATGTGCAGCTGCATTTGCCCGTCGATTTCGTCTGCGGCGATAAGTTTGCCGAAAATGCAACCGTCAGCGAGGCCACCGTTGAGAGCGGCATTCCCGATGGCCACATGGGCTTGGATGTGGGCCCCAAGTCCCGCGAGCTCTTCGCCGCGCCCATTGCGCGTGCCAAGCTGATTGTCTGGAACGGGTAATAATCACCCTTTATGAAAACTTTCCGATCGGTCAACGATTGTTTTATTTGCTCACAGACCACCCGGCGTGTTCGAGTTCCCCAACTTTGCCAATGGCACCAAGGCAATTATGGATGGAGTTGTGGCTGCCACCAAAAACGGCACCGTCTCCATCATTGGCGGCGGCGATACGGCCTCTTGCTGCGCCAAATGGAACACAGAGGCGCTCGTCTCGCACGTATCCACCGGCGGCGGCGCTTCGCTGGAACTGCTGGAGGGCAAGACACTGCCAGGCGTGGCTGCTTTATCCAATGCCTAAGTGGCCCAAGGCCCAGTCTTTAAATACCCAAGATTATCTCTCTCTGAAATATTAATATTAATGTTGTCATTGCTGCGCCAGACACCGTTTATACTGTAAGCCCCAAAGTTCAATAAAATGAATATTAAGTTAACTAGCTACACAATAGCTGGAGTAGTTCCCTGCATTTAAGTTAGTTAAGGATCTTGACTCTTTCTCTACCCTGCAATTGTCTGTAACAGGCCGCATAAGGCTCTTCCAAGCCCGTGTATATACATTCTTCATGAGAACGACGACTGAGTCGATCTAGTCATGTCTTTCGCGCCTCCATTCGCTTCTTTCTTAAATATAAAGTTTTTTAAAGTGAAATACGCGGATTATCGTCTTGGTTTGAGTCAAAAGTTAAAGCTGATAACATATATGACATCGAGCTCTTCGAAACCGTCGTCCGTCGGGACTCGGCGAAAAACACAGACCAATCCAATCTATACAGGGTATTTTATAGTCAGGTATTCTTGACTAGAGCAGCTAGAAATTATAGTCGCTTGTTTTCCTGAAATCGCCATTTAGTATATCAATTAGCTAAACAAGCTTTAAAGGAAGTGTACATAGGCTAAAAAATTGGGTTTATGGTTTCATATGGTTTTGTCTTTAATCTACTGCGCAAGCCTAACAATACGGACTTACGGCCAAGTGTTTGTCCGGGTGCTACTTGCGGGCAAAGTTCGCATCCATGGCGGCCGAGGTGCGTTGTATGTTGTTTAGATTGGAACGTATGCGATTGCCAATGGAGGTCTGATTATCAATGGCCTTTTTCACCTGCTTGTTGATGAATTGTTGGTCAAAATCGCGTGCCTGGTTTTGCGCCTCCTCGCGTGCATATTCCTCGCGATGCTTGTGCACGGCCCTGGTGCGATCCGCCTCCCGCCAAGTGGCATTGTCCATCATCTCGCGCAGACGCGCCTCACGCTCACTTTCGCTCAGCTTGGGCTTGGATTTTGCTGCTTGATGTGCCGCAGGTGGCGAAGCACGTCGAAGCACAGGTGGACGTTTTTCCGGTGTGGCGCTGCGTCGCCGTCTCTCCCTGCTGGTTTCTCTGCGTCCGTGTTTGTCCGTGCTGCGACTTCTTCGGCGCTGCCGCTGATCTCGTTCATCTCTACGTGGACTGCGACTTCTGCTTCGCCTGCGTCTGCTGTTGCTAGCGTCGCGATGCCTTCTAACGTCCTCACGGTCCCTGCGTTTTGTGGGTTCATTGGCGCTACTGTTGCTTCTGTCACGTCTTCCTCTAATTTCCCTGATCTGTTTGTTCTTCTCAGCTTCTTTGCTGTTGCTTCTGGCACGCCTTCCTCTAATTTCCCTAGCCTCTTTGTTCTTTTCAGCTTCTTTGCTGTTGCTTCTGCCACGTCTTCCTCTGTTTTCCCTGGTCTGTTTGCTTGGCTCCTCTTCGCTGCTGTCGTTTCTGCCACGTCTTCCTCTGTTTTCCCTGGACTGTTTGCTTGGCTCCTCTTCGCTGCTGTCGCTGTCATCACTGCTGCTGCTGCTGCTGCTGCTGCTACGGCTGCGACGCCGCGATTTCTTCTTGCTTTTTGTCTTTTTCTGCTTTGTAGCCATGTCCAGCTGTTTGGTCAACGTGCGATACTTGGCATCCAGCAATTTGTCGAGCTTGAATTCTTCATTTGTGCTTTCGCCCTTCAGTTTTTTCATCTGCTTTGCCAGCTTTCTGTCCAGGTCATCGTTGCTGTCGCTGTCATCATCGCTTCTGCCCTTCTTTTTCTTTGACTTTTTACTCTTCTTTGACTTTTTGTTGCGTTTCGTCGCTTGTTCCTGTTCTGTTTTGAGGATGCGGTGGATTTCCTTAAGTCGCACCGGATTCTCCAGCAGTTTCCGACGCGATTCCATTTCCCTCTGCTTAATGAGCATCAGCGGATCTTCCATTGTCTTGCGTTGCATGTCCACCTGCTCGTTGGACTGCAGGTTACGGTATTCCCGTATTGAGAATGGCACACACTCGTGCTCTACATGGTTTATGGACTGCTTAACACCCAGTGTACTCTCCTGGCGTCGCTCTTCCGCCTGCAGCTGCTCAAACGATTTGTCTATCTTGCGCCCCAGCAGATATTCCTCTCGGTTGATTAGCTCTGCGCTGTCTGGAATAAGCTGAATGATTAGTTATGAATTGAGTTTAAGAATGATTCTATATACTTTTATACATCCACTCCAGCTTCGCTTCGCCGCCGCCGCTGCTGGACAGAACGCCAGAATTCTCTCCTATGCGCCTGAGCTCCTCACGGTCGCGCTCCTCGTTGATCTCCTTGCGCAAATCATCTAATTTGCGTTGTTCCTCCTGCTTCGCTTGCTCCGCTTTCCAAACGCGCTCTTGGTTCTTCATAGTGTGTGGATGCCATGATTTTTTCAGGTTCTATCCCAGAAAGATTTACGATTTCGAAATATATGAGATTGATAACTGGTTCAAATGGGTCTTACCAAATCACCGCCACCCATGTTGGGATCTGTTTAGGTTTCCCTTAACTAATATTACACGAAAATATGTATAAATAAGCGTCGTTGCGTTTCCCTCTTTTTTTTCGTAAGCTGCAAAATTTGGCAGGCATGGTATGCAGCTCAAACAATATTTGTATTTCGGAATAACTTTGACATAAGCACAGTATGCAAGTCACAGATATGTTTGTAATATTTGTAATTCTTTATTTTTTTATAAGTGTCGTGCAATGAAGCGTAGAATAATATTGGTATATGTAGGATAAGGACGGTATAAAACAGTCCTCAATAAAATCTAGGGAAAAGATGTGATTACAAAAACGACAAATAAAATTATCAATAGCTAAGTGAAGACAGGAAAGAGTGCATGTTCATTTAAATAGCCGAATTCTCGTGTAAGGCTTAATTAATGATCAGGATCGAGTCAAGCCATACAAGAAAATAAATATCAGTTAAAGAAGCAATAAAATTTGGACTCTCCTGAACATATATCAAACAGCTTGCGAGCTCAGCGTACTAACTTTAATTATGTTCTTAAAGACAGCTGACACAACAAATTTATCGAACTCCGCCACATTATCGCAATATTTATCGACGTAACGCATATGATAAGGAAAGGCCGCAAATGCTAAAGCGAGAAGTGAAAATAAATGAAAGCATCTTAAAGCAATTATAGTAAAAGCATTAAAACGATATTTATAAACAAAATACATACTAGAGTATTAATTTCTTGGTATGTATCTTAAGACTTAGCAGTAATCACAGCTTGTGATTAACGATTCAGTTCAGTTTTTAAAATGTTATTAGAAATGAACTTAAATTTATGTAAACATGTTACACTTAGAACAAAAATTTTCCACAATTTTGATTTCAATAATCAGCCAGTGCTATTTGACAAAAAAACTTGTTAGCCATGGCTGCAAATTCCACACTGTGCGAAATTATGGTGAAAAAGGCGAATGTGCGGACGATGGCAAGCTGCCGAAAAAGCTAAGCCTAAAGGATGTGGATGTGGCAGGCAAGCGGGTTTTTATGCGAGTGGACTTCAATGTGCCGATGAAGGATGGCAAAATAACCAACAACCAGCGCATTGTGGCGGCACTGCCGAGCATTAAATATGCGCTGGAGAAGAAATCCAAGTCTGTGGTAGGTAGTCAACAAGGCTATCAAGATTGGGTGCAAGAGCTCTTTCAATCGTTTCTTCTGGGTCACAGGTACTGGCTTCCCACTTGGGCCGTCCAAATGGCAAAAAGAATATGAAATATTCGTTAAAGCCCGTAGCCCAGGAGCTGGAAAAGCTGCTGGAGAAGCCAATATGCTTTATTGAAGACTGTGCGGGCGAAATAGCGTTGGATGCAACGAAAAACCCACCAACGGGTGCCGTCATACTGCTAGAAAATCTGCGATTCTATGCCGAGGAAACGGGCAGCAGCAAAGATAAGGACAAGAAGGTGAAAGCCGATCCACAAAAGGTTATAGAGTTTCGCGATAAATTGGCCAAACTGGGCGATATCTATGTGAACGATGCTTTTGGCACGTCGCATCGTGCCCACAGCTCAATGATGGGCGAGGGCTACAAAGTGCGTGCGGCCGGATTTCTGCTAGACAAGGAGCTGGAGTATTTCTCCAAAGCGCTGGACGATCCGAAGAAACCGTTTTTGGCCATAATGGGCGGCGCCAAGATTGCTGACAAAATACCACTGATTAACAATCTGCTGAACAAGGTCGATCAAATGATTGTGGCTGGTGGCATGGCTTATACATTTCTAAAGGTCATCAACAACATGGAGATAGGCAAGTCGCTCTTCGACGAGAAGGGCTGCAAAATGATCAAAGACATTATGAAGACGGCAGCTGAGAAGAACGTGGAAATACTTTTGCCAGTTGACTTCAAATGCGCCCAGAAAATGGACAAAGATCCCGGTGAAATTAAGGACACTGATGTAAAGCAGGGCGTGCCCAAGGACTTTATGGGCTTAGATATTGGTAAAAAGTCCATGGAAATGTTCGGCTCCGCCATTGTCAAGGCCAAGACCATCGTTTGGAATGGTCCGCCAGGTCTATTTGAGAATGATAAATTTGCTGACGGCACCAAGGACATGTTGCAGGCGGTTGTGTGTGCCACGCAAGACGGCGCTACGACAATTGTTGGCGGCGGCGATACGGCGACCGCCTGCAAGAAGTTCGGCGGAAGCGACAAGGTCTCGCATGTGTCCACTGGCGGCGGCGCTGCATTGGAGCTGCTCGAGGGCAAGAAACTGCCCGGTGTGGCGGCGCTTTCAGATGCCGAGTGATTAAATAAAGTCCCGAAACTTTACAATATGTTGCATTTTCCATTATTTTGGTTCGCGGTTCTCCTTTTTATGCTTCACGAAGTGTAAAAAATAGCTAAAATAACCAATTTGGGGTCATTTAATTGTATTTAGTTAAAACCGCAAGCCACTTTATGTTTATTGATACAAATTTATTTAGTTTAAAAATGATCTTTAGCTATTGGAGCTTTCTCAACTTTCAGACCGGTTCCCTATATAATATTTGGGAAAATGGATTTAATCCATCCTCGGTTATCCATAATTATTTTGGCTAATTTAATTAAGAAACGCCGGAATGAAACTTTCTCGAATTTAAATACACAAAACAATATAAAAACTAGTTTGGTTTGGGAGTTAATCAATAAAAACGCAGATTTTAGTTATCCGACTGCGAATATATAATAAAATTCTGTTCATTTTGGAATAACGTGCGCATACTTAAGTTGATTACACTTGGTGAATACAATAAGTCTGTGTTGCAGCTCTTTTCTTTAAAATTCACACGAAATAACTATAATCTGAGCTGCATACGTTCATTAAAAGTGCGCGTGTGAATTTGTTATAAATGTAAAGAGTCTGCTAAGCTTTTATAAAAGAGCGGTAACAATTCTGGTCTAATCGAAGCTAATCAGTTCCGCTGTGGCAGGCTCGGCTGCTTTGACGGGAGCAGCCGGTTCGGGATCGTTTTGGGGTGGTGCGGGTGCGGCAGCCACAGCCTGGACTTGTGAGCTGCTGATTTCCATTGCAGCAGCAGGTGGTGGTGCTGCTTGCGCTGGTGGTGCCTGTTGTGGTGCCTGTTGTGGTGGCGCTTGCGTATTGGGAATCGGCGGATGCGACTGCACAATTTGCTGCTGCTGCAGCATAACATGGGCCAGATGTGGTTGTGGTTGGGCTTGGGTCTGGGGCTGAGGTGGGACCTGCTGTTGCTGGGGCGGCAGTTGCGACATCATGGCCTGTGCTGGATTCGGGTATGGATTGTCGGGAAGCGGAGGCTGCTGCTGTTGCAACATACTGCCCGGCGGTGGGGCCATCATCATGCCAGGAGCTGGCGGGGGTTGCGCTATGCCAGGATTGTACATGCCAGGCGGCGGTATGCCGCCAGCAAACTGACCAACGCCATGGCCATTGGGTGTTGGATAGCCAGCAGCCGCAGCGTATGGATTGTAAACGTTGTTCAACTGATGCGAGGGCGAGCCATGCGGTGCCACTGCCGAGGGCGGCAGATAGGGAAAGGGCGCTGTTTGACCCATTAGATATTGCGCCTTCTGTTGCTCCTGGCGTAGCTGCATCTCACGCTCTTGTTCCTGAATGCGTTGCAGTGCGAGTTGGCGCTGATATTGCAAGTACTCCTGTTTCTTCTTGCGCATAATTTCCAGCTTTTGGGCCATTTGCAGCTGACGCTGCCGCTCCTGTTCCTCGGCAATGCGTCGCAGCTTTTCCACATGCTCTTGACGCAGCACATCTAGCGCGGCACGCGAGTCCTTAATCTGTGCCAGCTTGTCCTGCAGCTGCTCGTACCACATGCGCTTGTCGTCCATTTCCTTGATGTAGGTCAACTGCTGTGAGTGCAGCGAAGTGAGCGTCATGAAGAGAGTTTGCACCGAGGAATCATTGGAAATGCTGCGTCCGCGGCTCGAGTTGGACTTCATGCGATTGACAAATATCTCCACCTGGGTGCGCATATTGGCAGCAAATTCATCGATTTGCACCTCATCGGCGTTCTTTGGCATTGGCAGCGTTTGGAGCAGTTGCTGCTGGGGCTGCGGGGTTGGTGGCATGGGACTAGGCGCCGACGGACTGGCCATAGATGAGGATTCACTAATTTTGCGCTGCTCCCAGTAGCTGCGATTTAAATATTTGGCCAACTCTGGGTTACTTTCCTCCTGCTGCTGCTGCACGGGCACCTGTGGCTGTGCCGGCTCCGGACTGGGCGAGCGCTGCTGCATGCGATAGGTAGCTACCGATGGCGGTTGCTTCTTATGCTCCGCCTCCGATTGGCTAAGCGCCAGGGCCAGCTGCAGTTCCTCCTCCTCCTTCAGCTCTTCCTCTGTCTTGCGCGCAGGCGTCTTTTCAAAGAGAAGAAAACAAATCAAAGATTTAGTTTATTTCGCTGTTTAGGCAACGCCAATAAACCAACCTGCACCTGCTGTGATAAGGAGCTGTTCAGATATTCCGCTGGCAAGTCGCTGTCCGCCACGCGCGTTGTGCTCTTGGCACCTGCCGGACGCTGCAGCGCCATAAAGCAGCCATCGCACACGCGCACGTCCTTCTCGATGCCGTACTTGGGCAGCGGGCACTGCTTGGCCGTGCACTGGCCACAAAACACCTGGCCGCAGTTACGGCAATGATGCTTGCGATTGGTGAACGTAAACTCCACACGGCAGCGATGGCAGACCCTACCATCCGCCCAGTTGGGCGCAGTGTCGGCGGTGAACATCGCATCCGCTTCCTTCAGCTCGGGAAATGTGTGCCCCTTGGCCTTCAGTATTGTCATAGTATCCTGTAAATTAACACCAATTTTTTTTGTTTATTTATTTACATTTCAAAATGAAGTGATTATAATAAAGTCTTTTTTAAAGCTAACTTACTAATTTTGTTGTGTGGCATTCACTTCAAGCACAATAGAAAGTGGAATATGTATTCAACTAATTGACTCATTCATCGCAAAGCTCATATTCGTATAAACTTTACTCAGATGATTTTAAACTTGGGGTTTTCGCTCGGGTAAGCCTGGTACCTACACGAATCATTTTCGTATGAGCATCCAGTGAATGGTTTGTTCTAGATACCTAGATATCTAGGACGATCGAACCTTTCGGAGTCGAATTGAATTGGTGTTCTTTTTTACGATTACGATGAAATCCTGTCAATTTCATGTTATCAATTACAAAATTGTTATCCAACAATCGCTTGAAAAAGCAAAACGAAATGAAACGAATTTCTCAATTTAGGCTGCAGTAATCGTTATTTGGCCTTTCTACAATCAAAAATCATTCGTGCTGACATTTTAAATAACTTGTATCTTACCAAATACAATTCATGGAAGAAAGCTGTTCTAAAAGCTGACAATTGGTATCGCATAGGAATGAAAACGATTCGGACAAACGCGGAATCAAGAACACCAAAACGAATACGGGTCGGAATGTACCCGAGTTTACTATAAAAACTAGATCAAAATCTAGAACAGGATCGTAAGCATATGAATTCTTTTTAACGGGTTGATGAAGATTTAATACTCTTGGAGACGTATAGCGGATGCAGGGCATAGTTAATTCGATCATGTTATGTTTAAAAGCGACCCAGTCTTCTATACAGAAACCTTTTTTACTATCAAAAGTTTATATGACAATAGGCAGACTTTCTACTGTTTGTAGAAAACATACGAACCTAAGCTAAGTTTCAAGCCTTAAAACTAGTTGGCACAATGAAGAATATATAAACTTAAGAAGTTTAAAAATGTATCCCGCGACGTGCAAGACCTTTCAGGAGCGTATAGAAATACGCATTGTTTACCTCTAATTCAATTAGTCTTTGTCTGAGTCGATTGGAATATTTCAGAACTTCTCGGGCCGCAACTCACCTTAATGGCCTGATACTTGTCCGATGAGCGAAATGCATAGGCCCAGGTCTGGACCAGCTCGAGCATTTTCTGGCGCACATTTTCGTGTGGCGTTTGCTCCAGGAAGCTGCTAAACATCTCGCAGTTCTCCTTGGTGAAGACCTCCTCGTGGACGGGTGCGCCGCAGTTCTTCACAATGCTCTCGAGCACTAGCAGGGAATAGCATGCTGAGTGTGGATTTGGCGAGTTCATTTTCTTTTTGATTGCGGCAAAGGCATTTTTTGGTCTGCAATTTGAAGTATTTGTAATTAACAAGGAAAGAAATTTTTACATTTTGTGGCACATACGTGACATCTTTTTGATTGATTTCATCGCAAATTAAAAGAATTGAGGGCCAATCTGGTTCCAAGCGCAAGTGGCTTGTGGCGTTCTCTGTGAAAAGCCAAATAAAACTCAATTAGATACTAAGTTTAACGCATTATAATTGCGTTTCAAGTTCATTCCTCCCTTTTTGTTATATTTTTTTTTTTGCATCGTTTTGTCGATGAGTCACTTTTGTTGCATTATCTTTGAGCTTATTTAACTGCCAGTTGTAATGCGTCACTTACCCAGATTTTTGTCAAAACTAGACCGAAACATTTTGTATTTGATATAATCTTTTTATAGGCTTAATATTTCTCTTTTTTCAAGCTTTAATAATGAATTTTATTTATGTATTCCGTGCTCGTCTGCTATTATTGCTGGCTGCTGTTTTCTTCTGTTAGTGATGACCAATGTAGAAGGTGTACTATCGTTAAACTATCGATATACGATAAGTCAGCTGGTCAGGGCTGTGCAAAAACCATTGGCGATGCGCGCGATAATTGTAGTATTTAAATACTTAAAAAGCAGAAAAAAAAGAATTTTTTTATTTAATTTTTGTAAATATAAAAATTAAGAGTTGTCATTCAAATTAAACATAACTCACTTTGCTGAATAGCTTATAAACTTAAAGCCAATTTTGATATTATGCTAAATCCAATAATAGATGCTATATTGCAAGTAGATTATTGTTTTGCTCAACTTGTAAGATGGTGAAATATCCGTTACATAAGGCTGAGTCCAAAAAGATCCCTCTTATGATCATAGACATCTTTATTATTAGTGCATGAAAATATTGGAACCGAATTCAAAGGATTAAAAGTCTTGGGTATAAAGTTTCTTTTCTTTTAACATGTCCATTTTATTCGTACATCAATTTTCTTACTATGTCCTATTTTAACTGATAACTAATCGAATGACATATATACATATGTATAGTCCTTTATATGTATGTACAAGCATATGAAAATTTGCATAACCGTATAAAATCTATATTCGCTATGTTTACACGTAGTATGTAGTACAGCAACAGGTAGCATTAGTTAAAGTATCACACGCCGATGTAAAATATAGTTCACTTGAACTAAGCGATAAGTAACATAAAATCACATTTAATTTATATTAAGCTCAATACTAGGCAACTAAAGCGAATCAAATTGATTTGATTTTACGCTTGAGTGTAAAGTAGGCCATGATCTTGAATAGCAATATTTGGCCCAGAATCATCATGATATTATAGCCAAAATCGCCATGTTCCATGCCAAATTGACGTAGCACCGTAATGGCATTTCTGTAAAATACAAATAAGTTAGTCAAACTCTTTTTAAATATAATTCTTAAACACGTCGAAACCTACTTGAAGTGACAGTACAATTCTTCGGAAGGACAGACTAACTTGTCGCGTTGGTTCCCATACAATGCCATAACCATATTCTCCAGCGCATAACGCATCGGCGAAAGGGCCGCAATAAATTGCAATGCGGGGGGTATGTGCGTCAGCAGGATCAGGAAACCCGAAAACATAAGCATAAAACAGGTGGAAACGGCGCCAATAAAGGTACCATTCTGAAAAATAAATAATAATACTTGCATCGTATCTTAAATATGTGTCTCTCTGACTTACCACCGGATTCAGTATTGTGCCTAGGAATACACCCAAACCATCTGCACAAATTGTTACGACGACAGCCGTCAGCAGATATTTGACAAAACGATCCAATTCAACCGGCTGATCGGTCATCATGTAGCCAATAGAAATATATACCGTGGAGAAGATTATCTGTAAGGCAATGCGACGGTTATTATTGTAGGTACGTATATAAAATGTATGCTATATAATATGTACTCACATGCACGGGTGTGGATGTTATCATGGTGGCCACGTAGTAGGTTTTCAGCTTGTACCAATTGTTAAAGGTTTCCTTTTTGATTATCTCAATCTCCAACGGATCTACAAAGAATAGCATAGTTTAATTGAAATCCAAGATTTGTGTTTTGCATAGCTTACAGCGCAATATTCCGGGCATTATGGTCGTATACCAGAGGTATGTACAGTGTATCATAATCATGCCCACATTCGATATTTGCTTGGTGGCATTGATGCCGGAATCACCAAAGAACAGGCCAATCATGACTGCACTAAGTATATGCATGCCAAGCTTAAGATATGTTAAGGTCTGGAAGAAAGACAGGATTATGATTTTTATTTAAAATTTCTCCATAAATCCATTGCTGATATCCAAGTTATACCAATCAAAGCAAATTAAAAATATATGTATTTTTGTATATTGCCCTACTATGCGATTCTCACGAATTTAAATACTACTAAAAGGTTCTTATGCTCTCTTTCTAATTTAATCTCTTGCACTCTATCTGTACCCCTCTCTTTCTCTTTCTTATTCCCTTATCTTAATACCATTCTTACTCTTCTAGACTTTATACAATATAATCACCGCAAATTAAAAATATATGTATTTTTGTATATTGCCCTACTATGCGATTCTCACGAATTTAAATACTACTAAAAGGTTCTTATGCTCTCTTTCTAATTTAATCTCTTGCTCTCTATCTGTACCCCTCTCTTTCTCTTTCTTATTCCCTTATCTTAATACCATTCTTACTCTTTAATGAGTATTTATAAAGGTCTGTAATACTCCTATTAATAGGGAAGATGTGTATAATTACGTTCTATATATGCAATATAAATAAGAACATATCTTTTATGGTCATTCAGACCTTGTCCCGGCTGATCTCTTGGTCTCTTCTAGACTTTATACAATATAAATATAAGAAAAGATTTGTCTTACGCACCCAATCCCTGAAGAATTGCAAATGACAACGCCCGATTAACAGCCACAAACGCATCCATTCGGGTGGCGGATAGGTGTGTTTAATGAGTTCCTTTGTTGAGTCCACCTTTTGTATTTTGGGCTGGGCTGCTTGTCCCTGGGTGTGCGATTCGTTGAACTTGGCCACTTGGGCCTCGGATGGCGTTTCCGACACATCGTATCGCCAGCGTGTGTCCTTGGCGCACTCAGTTAAGGCCTCGGTGTGATCTTCAAAATCACCATTAACACATTCCAGCACTGTCACGTGGCGAATGATATATATTTTTAATGATTGCGTGAAAGGGCACAATTAGGGAGCTACTCACAGAAATCGGCTGGATTGTGATAGGCGGGACATTCAAGTCCGATCGTTTTCAGAAACATCACCGTATTTTGGGGCGTGCCCTGGTAGGTGCATTGACCCGAGCTGAGCACGTAGATCAGGTTGAACAGATTGTAAATGTTCGTCGATGGCTGATGGATTGTGCACACAATGGTGCGACCCTCGTTCGCCAGGCTACGCAGCAGCTGTATGGTATCAAACGAGGAAGAGCTATCCAGGCCCCTGTAAATGGTTACAATTTCAAGGTTAACACATGTTAGTCAGCAACTGGTTTCCCTTTTCTTGCTTACGTTGTGGGTTCGTCTAAAAATAGCACCGCGGGATTGTCTACCAGCTCCAGGGCAATGGATAGGCGCTTCTTCTGGCCACCACTTAGCTTCGAGCATCTCGTTTGCTTCGCATTTGTTAGCTTCAATGTGTTCAGCAAGTGGTCAATCTGAAAAGCACAAACACAAAAGGTTAAAAGCTTGAGCGAGAGGTTACGAAAATAAGTGAAAATTAAACGGTTAAATTACAAGCAAATAAGCATTTTCGAGCTTCAAAGACCTTTGAGGAGCTTTAATCAAGGCATGTCTAAACAAAGGTAGATTAGTTTAGTTTTAGTTTTCTCTTAATTGTATTTGGGTATTACAATCTACTGGATTTATAAAAGTTTATTAACTTTAAAGCTCATTAAAGCTTTTAAGCTACAGCTTTAAAGTATTAAGTGTTTAAAATTAGATTTATCTACATTTTTTTCTGGTATTACAATGTGTTGGATATCTGAAAGCTTTTTCCTGCAAACAGTATTGAATGAAGTTCAATTTCCTGCCCTAAATGCATACTATAATCTGGAGCTTTTAAAAGCACGCTTAAGCTGACTAAAGCTTCTTACAGCTTTTAAGCTGATTTGCTTCTAGCTTTTATCTTACCAAAATGCGCTTTTCCTTCATGCTAACACATTTGTTGGAAATCTTGAGAGTTGCTGCCAGCAGCATCGTCTCCTCCACGGTGAAGAAGGGATAGAAATGATCATCCTGCATAATGTAGCCGCATAGTTTGCGTGCCTTGTGGCCGATTTCAATGGTGCCAGTTACGCCGGTTTTGGTAAGGCCAGTCAGAATGTTCATAAGACTAGATTTGCCGGCCCCCGAGGGGCCCATAATGGCAGTCAATTCGCCCGATTTAAACGTGCCCGTAATGCCCTTGAGCACCTTCTTTTTTTCTGCAAAAAAAAAATCAAGAATATTTTGTTTAAGGAATGTGTTGGAAAAGGGTATCAAAAGTCGAATACAAAGAGTGAGTAATTTAATTTTGATTTGAGCAATGTGTTACGAGAATGTGTTACGCACCTTTTCGCTTTGACTCATTAACCTGATAGACGAGATCTTCAAAGTGTATATCGATGCCATAAACAGTTTTTAACAATTTGCTACTATCCATGTTTGTATATTTAATTCTTGTTTACTGTAGCTTAATCAAATTATTTGTTTACGCTGCTTGCGTGCATCTGTTTTGTTTGTTTTTTGTTTAATTATTTTGTTTTTTGGTTGTAGAATATAATTTATTTTAATGTTTCGTTGCGTTTCGGAGTTCACTTAAATTTCGCTTAGCAAGTGCTATTGTTAAATACTTTTTAATGCATAATCATTGTTGCGTTGCAGTTTGTAATTGTTACTCTTTTATAATGTAAGAGACCTCTCTTTCAAGGCGAACTTTACATAAATGTTTAATTACAAGCTCTAAAAAAAAATTAAATAAAAAGCAAATCAAAATGATGTCAAAACACTTTTTGCTACATGGCTGCAGCTTGTTACTTTATAATTGGAGCGCGCAACTGTACGTCTGGGTCAAGCTCTTGAACCGCTGAACCATTGCATAAACCACAACCAAAAAAAAAAAGCCACTGAACCAATCACGAAAAGCCGCTGCTCACTTACGCATGCGCGCAATCGCCCAGAAAGACGAACAGCTGATAACTGCGGAAGAAGCAACTGGCAACAACTGAGCAGCCGTCGCGACGTCGACAAGCGCAGCGACTGCGACGCCGACTGCGGCTGAGAACAAAGCAGAATCCAATAAATTGAAAAATACAAAAACAAAGAAGAGCCCACAACAACAGTAATAATACGCATATCAAATTCAATTTGGCAATGCAAAACGCGTCGGCAGCTAAGAAAAAACAAAAAAAAAAAACAGAGTCAACAATCGAGCGACGTTAAATATAAAATTTTCAAGTTTAAGTTTCGGTCGTAGACATTTTTTCGGCGATAAGAACCGACACATACAAAAATTCCTATATAGCTCGTGAGTCAACAACAACAAACACAATATTCATACATCAAAAAGATATTAAATAAAATAAAATTCAACATAAAAAATAAAAAAAAAAACAATTAAAATTATAAAAACATTAACAAGTGGCCCATAGAATGAAATAAATTGCAAACGACCTTCCCGTCACCAGTCTATCATAATAATGGTCGTTAACACAGCTTTGCCCAGAGAAGATATGCGTACTCTCTCATGGAATTTTGTGAATTTTGTAAATGAATATGCAAACATAAAGTGCAAACAACTGATAGGTATTATTTAGTCGATAGGACAACACCGAAGCGCGAATACTTGTTATATACGAGAGGAATTTAAATATTGATGACATTTATATTTTAGGCTTGTTTAACTTCATTTGTTAGGCAATGCAAAAATAATGTTCGTATTTTATGGTTATTTATGTTCTAAGCTCAGAGAACCAGTTCATGAGCAAGTTTTTTGTGAACCGAACCGAAAGCTTGAAAATATCTACAACAGCCAGTCGGGATAAAAGCATCAATTAAATTAAATGCCAAAAAGCAACAATATAAATAAATACAAATAAAAACATTTTAATTTATGTTAAAAATATTTAAACAACAGTCAATATAAAATTAAGTAAAAAATTAGACGAACAGGATTAAACAAAAAAGAAATTGAAATAGTTAGACCAAGTCTTAGATAAAGCTGAGGGAACAAACAGCCTCGCGAAACCAACTATGCTCATCTTTTGCGAAATCTCTAGTGAGGTAATAAAAAAATTTGCCGCAATGCGCGCATGAGCTGAAGCTGATGAAGACGACGACGAAGACAGTTAAAGGCGTAGAACAGACAAAGACTGGGTAAATAACAGCAACAACAACAAACACAGTAGCAAAAACAACAGCCACTTGAGATGAACAACTTTGAAAAATATGGCTTTTGTTAATGGCATTTGTGGACATCAAGTCGTCGTCAAACAGAAATAAAACATCAAAAAATGGCACAAATTGCAAAATTCGAATTACAAAAACTTGAAAAAAAAACTCGCCGAAAATGGTTGAAAAAAAAGAACCGTCAAGATCGTCGCGGTCGCTGCACAGCAGCAACAAAAACTACAATAACAGCAGCAGTAAAAATACAACAACAACAACAATAACAGCAGCAGCTCAACTAACAGTTGATTGTCAGAGGTTCGGCGACCGTCGCAGTTGAAACCGCGAAAAGTGAATCTGAAGTAGCCTTTTGAGCGGGTACCGCGGGTACAGCGGGAACTGTGTTTAGCATTTTCTTGCTTTGGCCAATGTGTTTGTTTGTTGATTTCTTACAGCATTTGTCTCAGCTTGCGCAATGAAATTCCTGTGTTTTGAATGGCCTGGCCCGCAGCCTCAGACTGACTTAAGAATTTTTTAATTACTACGTGACCATTGAATTTGTGGCTCAAGATTATAATGCACAAGTCTTACAAAAAGCCTTTGAAAAATGTCAATAGCATTGATGGAAACTATACGCGCGGAAGTTACCAAATAAGGCCAGCAAGCCAGGCGCTCAGGTTCTCATGGCTCTTCCAAAGACCATCATTAAAAGAGCCCTGTCAAGTGTATGAACTATGTTATATAAATATGTCAATGTGAAAGGGCGCTGTCCTTCGCCTACAACGCTGAACTGCAGGTCGGTAAGTAAATGCAATACATATATTATATGCTAGATGTTGTGCCTTGGGAACGCAAACACTTGACCAGAAGTCGGGTATGCCACTTGCTATCAATTAAAGTAAATTGTATTAACATTGTCGTTGGCTTTTTCTACAATTCTTGAATATCTAATGAATATAATTAATGCAAACTGTGTGGCTACCAAGATATACATTAAAGAATATTATTGAAAAAGAAACTTGTGATTATCTAAAGACTTTACTTTATAGCAGTTTGTTGTCCTAGTCAACAGTCGTTTGATTAAAAGGCGTCGTTTTCAGAGATTGAAGCTTTTCGAACTGTAGTAAACTGGTCGTCAGAAAATTTTGTATACTACAAATTAAAAATTAATAAACTAGATAGAAGACTATAAAAATAAGCATTATATGATACTCTTGATACTCTTGATACTCATGATACTCTTCTAGTTCTTGATGAGACATTTCTTCTTACTTATGATACCATGCTTGTCATGAAATCTATAAGATTCCTAAAGAAACAATTGGTCACTATTTCCAAGAATTCCAAGCCATGCAAGGGTATTTAAGCTTCGGCATGCCTAAGATGGGAATTCTTTCTTGCTTCATTAAGACTACAAGATAATCAGGTATTAGATGAAGTTCTATTCTCTTCTATCCAAATCAATAAAAACAAATCTATTTGAATGATTTGCTATATGCTTAAACTATATATAGAAGCTCTTGTATGCGTAAGACAGATTTTGGCTATATCAATCAATACGCATCAGATCAGAATGAATTACGCAAATGCTATTACAAATTCTTATACTGTCCGTAAATATCCATTTGAAGTTAAAGAAGATACGAAAAGTAAACATAACTTTTTTGATTATTTCGAATTTTTGCTTTCATAAACAAAATATTTATAGCACGTTAGCAGGTATTTGTATAAACAAATGAACTGAAAAGAAATGTGTTTAATATCAAACATGCTTTAAGGCCTGTACTTATAAGGAATCATAACCATTCCCCGTCTAGTCAGAGTTGATCCCTTATGCGTCAAGGTTATCGAAACTTATAATCAGCTAAATAAATAAAACAGACCTAAGCACGTGCAAAGATTAGTGTAATCTATTGCAATAGGCGAATTGCAGCGCGTCATTCTGTATTATAAGAAATCAAATTATCAATGTTGATAATGTTATTAGTTTAATTAGATGAAACTGATTAGCTTTCTAAAGATCCCATTGTCTGGTCCGGCAAAGGGGCTTCTAATTAAACTCCAGAATATTCAATTAGCTATAAAGCTAAGTGCAATCGTCACTCGACCGATTGACTAGCACCAGGTTGTTAATTTAAAGTGTCATCGAAAGCTTACATAAACAAATATGACAAACTGCTTGGCAAGCCCTTACAGAAATCTATATTCAGCGTGATTCGGGTTTTTATTGTATTTTTGTCTGCCCTTTTTTTTTTTTTTGAAAGCATTGCAAATCTTGACAGCCGTGCAATGAACCTTAACTAGAAGTTGATCCACAATTTCGTGGCAAGTCATTTATAATAAACATTTCGGTTTTATCTTATACGGGCAATCGGCTTAAGCGTACCACATTATGGCAACTGACATATTAATTATTAATATAAAATACCAAACATTTACTTAGCATATGGGGCGAGAATTTAAAATGTGACTGGCTTTAACCTCAATGCAAACCAAGTATTAACAAAACATCTTTAGAGCTGTGGGCATGCTGAGGGGAAATTTGTAGAACAGAATCGAATTTCAGAAAACAATTATAAAAATCTGTTTTGAATTTTAGCAATATATCTTGAAAGCTGTGGGCATGCTTAGAGGACTTTTGTAGATCAGCATCGAATTGAAGAAAACAATTATATTAATCTGTTTGGGATAGGTCTGTATAATAATTGGATTGTTTTTCCGCTTATTAAAATTTGTTTACGGTATGAGACTTTATCTCCGACAATGTCTCCGACAATACGGGATAGATATTATAAATCAGCAATTAGCCAAACAAAGTTCAACAATAATTATGCAATTAAATAACAGCAATAAGTAAATTGGATCATAAATTAAAAAAATTTATAATAACTGTCGTACTTTGAAGTAATCCTCAAATTTCAGCAGAGTCTAAAACTGGTAAAGAAAGCATTTGAATTCCAAATATTCAATCAGCTTAATAGATCTACAAAGTTGATAGATCTTTTCAAATATAAAATTTATGACGGTATATAAAATTCTGCCGGCTCGAATAATATATTCACTTTCAGTCTATAACGACCAAAGCACATTTCATTAATATAATTTTTCAACTTGAAATTATGTGTCATAGACACGAACTGGTGTGTCAGTCCGGGCTCAGCTTTTCAGACTGATTAAGAACAGGTTAGTTGCACTCAATCCCAAGGGCATAATAATATAATATGGGGCAGACAGTATTCCAGTTACCAACCCCGAGAACAGCACATATATGTATAAGTATATAGCTACAGGTGGTAGGGCGTAATGTATATAAGAACTGGCAGGAACCCATTACTCTAGTTACCTGTTACCAAGTACAATAGAATTTCCAAAGACGAGCGTGTATTTTAGTGTCTGGCTACAGGTGGTTGGGCCCAACCCATAAAAAGAAAACACCTTTTTGCTCATTTGGGATAGTATTTCTCATGGCGGCGGTTATTATATATAGTTTGCCATGATGTTTGGCAATGTCCGATAAGTATTTTGTATACTCTGGAAGATAAGCGCTAGAGATGGGGGTGGGGCGCACACACACATACACACAGAGAGCTTCTGTTTCTATTTTCTGTTTATATATGCATATATATGCTGGTATATGTATCTATCATATGTACATATATTGGGTTGGAAGCTTTGTCGGAGTCTATGCAAACCAGAGCGTATTGCATTACAAATTGTATTTTTCCACGCCCTCGAGTATGAGTATGTTGACACTATCCCAACGCCCCTCGCCTTGTTGCCAGTGACAATGATGATGGGTCTGGCGGGACGGATACGGGAACGGGAAAGGGAATGGGGTATCTGTGGGCGCTATGGGTGATATCATCGCGATTTGGCAACAATAATTGCCTGGACTAATAAAATGTAAATAAATATATAATTTCTTTGCACACAGGAAAGTCGTTAAAATGGTCTACAGCACGGGTAATTAATTGCGGTTGATAAAACAAAGACCTAATCCGGGATATAAGGGTGCCGTATGCGGAGTATGTGGCGTATGCGTAATATCCGCAAATATATGATATTTACCATATTGCGGGCCAAAACTAAGAAAAAACATATATTGAACTTTGATCTAGAAAGAATAATAGATTCGTTTTTTTTTTGTGTATATGAGTTTTTTCGTTTTCTGCTGCTGCTGCCTGTTGCTTTCACACGTACATGAGCACACAATATATATGTATATATATGTGTGTGTGTGTGTGTTTGTGTGTTCCATTTTCTATATGATTTCATTACAAATACGAGCAAGAAAATTGCGAATGAGGGATAGGAAAAAGGCACCAAAGAATTGAAACCGAAATCGAAATCGAAACCAAAGCTACAAATAGTTCAATTAGGTTTTACATATTTAGTTTTGTAATTGTGTCAAATTCGTTGAGCGACTCACGAGTTGATTCACGAGTTGCACTTGATATTCAATTCAATGAAAATGAATGCAAAACAAATACACTTGAATTCTTCGAATACACTTCCTATACTTTTAATTTGCTTGGCTCGTTAAAGAACACGAACCGCTGCAGAGTTTTGCATACAATTTTGAATATTTCTCTACTTATTTATAAATTCGAAAAAAACATATATAAAATGCGAGCTTTCTTTTGGATTTGTAACACGCGCGGCGGTACCACTCTTTTTTTTTTTAAACGTCTGAGTATATATGGATATATATATATATTTATATATATTTATGTTAGTGAATTTGTGCACTTGAGTATCTCTCGAAAAACACTTCCGAATCGCTCGAAATGCGGCACGAGACTGAGACTGGGTCGACTTTCAGGCAGCCGTTGACGACGTTGTCGGAACGGAACGGAACTCGCGCAAATAGTTTCTGTAGCGTTGCGGGGTCTCTGATATCGTATGTAGATATCTTTTGGAGAGCGACAGAATCGCTCGCTGGGGTCTTTCATTGTTTTCTAATGTTTATTAATAAAATGACCACCAAGCCAGCCACAATAAATGAGCGCACAATAAGTTCAGCATATCGAGAGAATTGTTTCATTCTCTGTTTTTGTTTGGGTCTCGTTTGATGTCTCCTATTTTGTTTAGCCTGCTCACATTGACACAGCTCTCAAGTGATTTGTGTTAGAACTCTCCGCGTCTGGCTGTTCAGTTTTCCCATATTATTGCACAAGTGTGCTTGTCGATGCACAAAGCACAGATTAACTGGTCAGCTCGATAGCTAAAAACCAGAAAATGCTCACCCGCCAGACAATTACTGCCATATACATATAAACACGCTTCTAGGTTTCTTCAGTGACTCACAATTATGTATAGTATTTCCCTTCTACTTAGTTGGTAAAGAAGTCTTGTTAGTATTTCCCTGACCTGCTTGATCTGATTTCAACTTGATCGTTTCATGCACATAAAGCACATCTATTTTTGGTCGGATTGATATACATAGTTATAGTCGCGTTCTTCTATCTGAACAACATACGTTTTTAAATTTTCTGTAGACAATTCATGTGACAAAAGTTTTTACTGGAGAGCCTAATCAAATAGTTCCCACGACAACAATAGTTATCTTAATCAAAAACTAAAATTAAAATTTTCATGTTGTTGTTATGGAAGTCAAACTCGAACTTTGATATCTTACAGCTACAATGATAATGATAGGAGCACAAGCTTGAAAAGACAATTTATTGCTCTCAGTATGAGAAGATCTCGACTAGAGTTGGTTTTAGCCATCGCAATTATCTTTCTATTTATAAATAAAATACAATCTTATCTTCTTTTTATTTAGCTTGAAGCATGGTAAATATCCTGGATAATTCTTTTCGTCCGTCAAAATGATTATAATTTTGGTGCGAGATAAAATCGTATAAATGTAAACATATTTCATTTGCTCAGACTTTGTTATAGCTAAATCCTCTTTGGAGAGAAATTAAAATTTGAAATATTTATAATAGCTTGTTTTTATAGGAATAGGAATTAATTTGTTTATATTCACATATAATTGTTGTTTAAATCTTGCTAAAGTGCAGGTCTAATCCTCCGTTCCGCCGATAAGTGGCCTTTCATTCTGTTGTCTAAATGCGGCACATAAATGAAAGGCAATTTGCCATTTGCAGTAAGATGTTTACAAGTTCTCCCATAAGTGTACAATATAATGAATTCTTGATAAAGGTATTACGCTGTGGAATACTTAATTAATTGCCACTTTGATAGCGAGTTTCTAGTTAACTAGTTATTCCAACCTTTGCATCAACACGACTTCGCTTCTGAATTAGCAGATAATTATTGCACAACTTTGCAGGAGCGCAAAAGAAGCTACTCAATATGATGAGTAATAATTGTGATTATTTAACTAATGATGAGGCAATACTCTAGCTAGATTTAAAGCCAAATTTTTGATCACTTCATATAGCACATATCATGAATCCAAATAATAGAGCTAACGGTGGGCAGATGACGCTCAAATATTGCCAACTGATTTATGGCTATATTTTATGAGCTTGTTTTATTTATATTAATTTCGACATTTATATCAACGGCTTTACCACTAATTGCTAAATTTCATATTGTTACTGATAGCCTAATCAGAATTGAGCTCGAGCACAAAAACATAATAGAATATTTAATATGCCGGACCCCATCGCAGATAAAAATGCAATTTAATAAACAAAGCCATTTAAAGGGTGGGTTTGGGTTTTGTTTAGTATTGATATTGAAATTATATCAAAGGTACTTCATTAATCTAGTTTATTTACTGTGCGTATTAGATTTGCCACGTCATGTGATACAATATTATTTATAGTTTTCCATATATTTTAGGAACTCCAACCAGAACTTCATTATTATTATCAATACTATTAGTAATACTATAAACATTAGTGTTTCCTTTATCAGGTAATATGGCTTTGTCATGAAATATGTAAAGTACTTAACAAATACCTCAAACACCAATAATGCAAATCAAACGTTTGTCTATCTTAACTGTTTTTATGCTAACTAGTTTCTCATGTAAAATACACTGTACAAATTAATTACCCATAAGTAACTGATTTTTAAACTGATTTTCATTATGTGGTAATGATTTAAAGCTGAAAAATTTGACATAGACATGATATTTTACAAAGATTTGTTTTGTTTGATTTGTGTGTCAAGAAAAGTACGATATACACCTGATTCTATCAAGGGCATATATTAGTTATAAGAACGACAACCTAGTCACGTCTGTCTGTCTGTACAAATCGATTTCAGATACTACGTGAGCAAGACTTTAAATAGTTCAAAATGTAGATTCTTTCTTATCAGACACAAGACAGTTTTATTTATTTATGATGTGTGAACAAGTATATTTATTTAAACTGAAATATTTTGCTGCAATTCTGAGCTGTTTACTGGGTTTCTCCTCGTATTTATTGTGGTTAAGCGCTGTGGGGTCAGATTATTAGTAAAGCACAATTTGTTAGTCATAATTACAAAATATTGAATGTAAATGTAGGGGAATTGTTATATATAAGCATTTCAATAAAACGGGGGTATTCTAAGTGTTAAACAATAAGCAGAACAAACAAAATTATCAAAAGAAATATTTCTTAAAATACATTTTTGTTTCGCTTATTTAATTTTAATTGGGGCTAAAGGTTATTTAAATGTTCAACAGCCTCAGCTGTGGAAAAAATTACCAAAACGCTTGCTATCTCTGAATAGCTTTGATTATTATAAATTCAAACTACGTCTTAAAAGTACCTACGACATTTTGGATGGTACCTTGTTGGTTTTGCTTGCACAAATATTTAGGTTCCTCTGAGAACTGATCTGTCTGTGAAATCAGAACGAAATTCAAAATCTGTAGAATTCACGAATATCAATCCGTTGCTGGGTACAGCTACTGCTGGGAAGCTAGAGACATTTATACAATTATGTTGCTGGCAAGTGGTACTTATTTGACGGATTGGATTTGTTTGATTCGAACCAACTAAGGCGAGATGCCTTAAGTTTTGGTTCACAAACCTGGTTTTCCATTTCCTGGAACCTAGGGTTTAGTGCGACTTCGGATTTGATTTTGTTTCAAAAAGAGTTGGCCAAATTGCGTTCACAATCAAATAAAAGCTTAAAGTATATTCGCCTCCTCATCTAAATACTTTACAGTATAACGTTATGCCCTCCTTCCCCCTCATTGCATATATCTCATTATAATTTCCCTCAATGTTAATATCCTGCAAGCTACATACTTGTAGCTACACTTTCTTCTCCCATTCATTCGCTTGGTAGAGATCAGAAGGTACTGATCGATTCCCGCGCTGAATAAAACAAATTGAATTAAAAGCATACTAGCCGCTAAGAAATATCGATCTTATTGATTTTTCGAGAACTTTGTATATACGCATGTATATACATATGTATGTATGTGTGTGTGTACAATTAGAAAGCGCGATAAACGACTTGGGCTGGGGTTCGGTTGTGATTTGTTAAAAAGTTGAGGTTCGAAGTTCGGTTCATAAAATTAAAAATGAAGCATATGCGGTTCAAACCTGGCTGGCAGCCTTGGTAAATATTTCTTATGAATTGTGCAGCACCCCGTTTATTAATATATTTAAGTCAATAGTAGCATACCCTTTCGATAGTAACAAATATATTTAATTATAATATTTAGAGCCTCCGAATGCGAATAAATTCCATGTCTAAGCCAACGACATTTGTCTAGCACAGTCCATTGCATACGGAACTTCAGTACGAAATCTGTTGCTATGTCAAGACAACAATTGTTTAAACAATATATAGTAGCTAGTTTTGGTGTTCAATGTTTGTGTGTAATTCAATAGAAACAACAAAAACAATCACATATGTAATTCAAACTGAGGCGGCGAATTTCACTGCGTGCTTGATTCGACATGCGATCGCAAACGCTTTTGACATTGACATTGAAAACGAACACCGAACACTGAACACTGAGAAGCTACATACATAAGCCCGACTTCCCAGCAACGCCAACAACCGGCTGGCCTTCTTTGTATAGTAATCAAACAACAACAACTCACAACAACAAGAGAGAATGCCACCGTCGGGTGTAAGTGATCACAGAATACTCGTTCAAAGTCCAATGAGAGTTTCAAACAGGTTAGACGCCCAAGTGAACCATGCCCCTGTTAGGTGCAGGTCAAATATTTTTAGATCTATCTTTGGAGGAGCTGATCAGTTGTCTGCATACCATATTCGGTCAACCTAGCTCAAAAACTGTGGAAGATATATGTAGATATTCCTAGTTTACCACGCCTTCAGAGTGCGTGGGTAGAAAAATGCTGAATTAATCTTTAGAGGAGCTCATCAAATGTCTTCATACTAAATTTACTCACTCTAGCTATAATTTGCCGTCCCAGTTTATTGGGTGTACGTGTGTATATATCCCAGTTTTCAAGTCGCCGATAACAGGACGGAGATTGTACAAAAATCGATATACTCTTTTCAACTTGTGAGCGAGTATATCAAATATCTAACAGGCTTACTGTTACTCTTTGGTAGCGCGACGGCTAGCCAAAATATAATAATAAAAAAAAATTGTTCGCTCCCGCTGCCGCTGGCGCTCCCAGACACCCGGCTAGAGCCGGCTTTGTCGGGGGGGAACTGGAAAGCGAAATGTCGTCACGACTCTCTGTTACGGTTGAGTGAACTCGCAATAGATTTTTTTGTTGTATGTGTTAAATTGTGATCATTTCAATGAACTGCAGCATCGAATCTATAAATCAACAGGTCTCATTTCAAGTTTGAAATATTTTTTCTTCAGCCATAAAGTCATTTTAATTATAGCCATGAGACTGTTGAGATGAGCTTTTTTGTGTGCATCTTTTCTTTAAACACTTTGGAATTTATGATAATGGTTAATAATTATTAAGATTTGCATCTGTTGAAGTTAATAGGTTTTATGGGCCTTAGACCATTTAGCCGAATAAATAAATATGGAGGACGGTAGGTGGAGACGCGAATGGAATGCTATTTAATTAGTTTTTCAAATTCAAGGATGTTTTAATTGAGTTTATTAAACAAATATTTGGCTGAAGAAAAAGTTGAGCAGCGGGAGGTTGAGAAAATCATGGGTAATAGAAAAAGCCCTATTTACAACCCTCGTGCTGTTGCTTTAATTGTTTTTTTCATAGCTTCACGCTTGAAATTCCCAACAAGTTAAAGCCCCAATATGAAGACAAGGTGTCTACAATCCTAGAGTTGGCTGCTGGTAAAGCCCGGACGCTCTTGAAATAGCTTTACTCTAAAGAAATCACTTAACCCACTTAAGTTATAATTTATTAGAGCATAGTGTTACTTTATTAAGGAAATAAGGCAATGCAAAAAAAGGTTTGCTTCAGGGATATCTGTTAAGAGCTTATCATATTATTATTTTTTAATATTTACTATCATACTATTAAGAGCATGCTGGACATGTTAGTTAAGCAATTGGGATATCCAAATAAATAGTAAAGAATGCTCTTAACAATCTTGTTTTAAAGGCAAATACAATGTTAGTAATTCTGTCAATAGAATTCCATAAAAGATTATTGAATTTTAAATACACACATCTCTAGCTGTATGCATAAACACCTTTGAGCTCGTTTACCCGGTTAATTAGAGCATTTACGTCAAACAGACATATAATTAATTGTTGATATACACAGCTCACACACAAATCTATGTACATATGTATGTATATCTACTATACACATTTCCCGTTTCTCTATTGCATATTTATATTGGAAAATCATGTTAGCCAAATGGAATTTTTTCCGCATCACTTTTACTTTTAGGTAAAATGCAAAGCAGTCCGATCTGACATGAATTGTGTGTAATTTGTGTACTCGCAAACATTGCGTTATATGAGTTAGAAGCACAACATCTCAATTACGAATACGTGTGGATAATTCCAATGTAGGCCAAAGAACTTCAACCGAACTGTTGACAGAATAATCATTTAGCTGCGAATTATTTATTGAATTATCTCATATTACATTCAAATCACGTGTGTGAAAATGTAACTAATAGAAGCGCTCTTAAACGCATTTGGGATTAATGGGCTTGTAATTGTTTTCAGTTCGATTACCTTTCAATTTGATGTCTTTCACTTGATAGATGATATCCTTGAATTTGATGTGGGGCGCATTTGGTTCGACTGACCTTTTCATCTTGATCCTTGGGTTTTAAGATCTCCAAAGTGCCTATAAAATACATGTACCAAGGTGTTTTATTACCTACATAACTCAAACTAGCTTTATGCATACGGGCGTCTAATAACCTTTCGCTTTTAGTGGCAATTAAAAATCCCTCTATAAGTTACTTTAATTAAAAATTTGTAATTGCATAAGTAAGAATTTAATTTGTAGTTTTTTATTGTGCGTTGTCAGCTGGCTCGTTAGGTTTAAATGCTCAGAAGGGCCTTTTAGCCACTCTAAAAGTCATCTTGAGAATTCACTAAAAATATTTAAGTACGGGTACAGTGACTAAATGAAAATTACAGGCTAATGATGATTCGAGCTTTGATAGACAGAATAATTTATGATTTTAATATGACTATTAAGCACGAATGTCTATAAAATACACCGTGCAAGAAACGAAAAAGTTAAAAAACCAGAGTTAAGCAAAATGTTTAAATTGATATAAAAAAATATATTGTTTTCTTTTTTATATTGTGCTTTTAACATAATCTGCTAATTGAATAGCTCCAAATATACTTATGGCTTGAATTAAGTGAACGTATTAATTAGTAAAAAATTCTTAAAAATTTAATCATTAAAAATAAAAAAATCTAAAGAAAATAAAATTCACTAATTTTTATCAACAGTTTTGCAATTTTAAATGTCATTCTTTATTTTAAGAAGAAAATTTAAACTATTAAAATTAATAATTTTTTTAAATCATTTAAATTTGTATCTTTCATAAATTATATTTTTACATAGTTATATGAGTTCATTTTTTTAAGTTGCTTTTTTGATCAAAAGTTTAACTTATTGATATGTTAGGAACGAATTTTGGCAAAAAGTAAATTACCCTCAGTATAATAACAGCAATTTATTCTGAGTTTTAGTTGATGCTAACAATTTATCTAAGCCACATAAAAATTGGTGCCATTCAAATGTTAATTGAGAAAACTATTTATTTTAATAAAATAGATTTCAAATATTTTGCTTGTCTCGTTATAAGTAATAACTATTTTATATTTATTTAGGTCAAAGAGTTTTTTTAATGCCCCGACCTTAAATAAAAAAAAAAAAAAATTATTCCAATTAAAATTTATTGAAGTTTTTTTCATACGTTTAAATAATATTTAAATATTTAATACCTAATAAATAAATAGGGGCTTAAAAATGCTCTGAAATGTATTTTCTGTGCACACAAACATTTGAATGATTGTAGAAGGACAAAAAAGCTGTTTCGCAAGGAAAACGACTAGAATTAATGCAATTTAATAAAGCTCGCTCAATTGTAAAGATTTTAAACAGTTTATCACTTTCTTTGCTATTGGAAAAAACAGATTTCTAAATGTTACAAACTAACGTTATATGGACTTTTGAAAATACTCCAGAAAATTCTAAGACTCAACGGAAAGTTTCGCTGTGAGATAGGATCGCGAGGCCTTCGAATTTCGAATTTTACAAGCGAATCATTTGAAGTATACCACGAGACTGATGTGATGCAAAACGATATCCACGATGAAGCTGCGCCGCGATTTTATTATCACCGACAACCTATGTTTAAGTAGTGGTTTTAATTACTAGTCGCAATTTAATTTACAGTGGGTGATTAAATACAACCTCGCTGTACCGCAAAACCAGACAGTTTACGGGCGGCTGGAAGGCTCGGCAAGTTCAACAACGATTCGAAAATAGCTAATGCCGAAGAAACAACTACAACTATTACTCAATCTAATGTTGCCGGCAGTAATACGATCTTATGTACTATGTGGCTATAAGAAGCAAACGGAAACTTGCACGAGCCCAAACGGTTCCGAGTTGTTGTTAAAATGATACGTTGTGATTGAATATCGGACACTTGAAAAAATTGCAATTTCATTAATAAATTGATACTTTGAACTGTCACATGGCGAATAAACCGCAAAGCGCATTTATTTTACAATGCCGATAAATTTATTTTTACAGCAGCAGCGAGGTTAAGCGTCTGATTTCATAAGTTTTATAAATAACTGCTAGTTTTAAATTAATACATTGCAATTCCACACGTGCTTATGTTAAAATCGATTTAGTACAAACCTGCTACTCGTTAAACCCTTCAGTTCCAGATAAGTTTAGGGCTTTTCGATCCAATTGCTTGCATGTGGAAATAATCATCATAATCAATGAGCGAGCAAAAGGCATGAAAATTCATTTAAAAGCCATTCAAATACAAATTTATTGAGCGATAAATAGGTAATTACCCTATAACAGGTATTCTAATTTTGCTACAATAAATCCACCCACGATCAATTAGAATTATAAGAATTGGAATTATAGGCATTATTTTTATCGGTGGTTTTCCGGAATAACATTGACTAGAAATATAGCCCTAATTGCTTTATAATATTCAGCTGCAAACAATTTTATTGTAAGTTGGGCAACCAATTTAACTAATATAAAACGTTTATTTTTGAATCTATTTTGAATGCTTGGTTTGTAACTCTGCTTGACAAAAAGCTCGTCTGTAACTTTGAGTTGTATGTCAGTCAGAGCTTTTAGCAATGACATTGTACAATTGACTTGTAGCAGTTAGCTTCTAGCACAGTGCATGTTTGTTGCGAGTCTTGAATATATGAATCTTAGAATATATTTATATGTTTATATATGAAACTCTTTGTCTCTTTGATTTTACATTTTTAGGAAACTTTCATTGCTTAAATTGAAATTTTGTCTCATTAGCCACAAGTGAATTTTCGAAGCTCTATTTTACAAATTGATAGCAAGATGCTGGCTACTGATTCAATTTTGTTTCTCAATTTATTAATCTTAATGAGTAATGTCATTTGAAACGCGAATCACCATTTTCACAAAATCCCCATAGCTGGGTGTAAGCAGTAAGGGAAAATTACAATTATTTACCATGCTAAGTCAGGGTTCATTGAAATTCCACTCGCAGCAGTGGGAAATTCACGGAAAATGATTGTAAGAAACTTTTTGTGTTTACCATCATTCCACTTGCCTGGAAACTGCCGGATTTATGAGTGAAAGTTGAATTCTCGGCCTTAAGCTCATTTTCATAGCTCTAAAAGATTAGATACTTTAAAGTCCACCCCGTGGCTGTATAATGGCTGGAAAATTTTGACTGCACTTTTTGTTTTTCATCCGATCGACTGCAAACTTATTTTCAAATATCTATGTAAATTAAAAGAAATTTCGTAAGGGTGGGGAATGGGTGGAAGGAATGATGTTTAAAAGAAGCTAGGTTCCGGCTGAGACTCGCTAGTCGACATAAGTAGCATATTTTAGTAACAGCTAGAAAAGCCAAGTCTGTCAACTATTGTGCTATTTGGAAAAACAATCTTTATTTTAAGACTCAAATACTAGTTGCAGATTGCATTCAAAGGAGAACGAGCAACTGCTTTTTGTTTTGCTCCAAAGATACTTATCGTCTTCCATTCCCAATTATGTGCCCTTTCACGAACCGAACTAAGTATATTCTCAAGGACCAAAATCGCTGAAGGAACATTGTTAACATTGCCTTTGGCGGTCGGGTCCACTGATGGCCAAGTGATTGGGCCAAATCAAAATAGCGGCAAACAGACTGAATTATTAAATAGGAATTGTCGGCTCCGGCTGCCTGCCTGCCTGCCAGCGTCTAGGCTCCATCATTATGGCAATCTGCGGCAACATTTCGCTATTTGTCGCCCATTTTAGTGGTGTGAGCGGGGGTGGGGAGGGGGCCGTGCTGGAGAGGTGTGATGGGGTTTGGGGTTTTTGGCCGAAGGATGCCAGTTGTGTCTGCTCGGTTTCGTTTGCTTGGCGCACTAAAAATCTCTTGTGATTTTTTCAATCAAAATTTGAAATCCAACATAAGCTGCACAGGATTTGCCGAATGTGTCCTCAGCCAATGATCCTGGGCGACCCCGCTCGCGCGTTACCTCCACCCGCTCCTGCTCGGCCATGTGCGTGAATTTGCTTTGTCTTATTTTCATTTCGGTTTGCTTTGGCTTTTATTTGTTGTCTGTTATCTATTTGTGTTTGCCATGCTCTCATTTTGGCCAAGCCAACGCCATAAGGCGACAATCGTTGTCATCATCATCATCATCAGCCAGCTGGGGACTAGTCGGGAAGCAGAGGGCAGCGGGTGGGGCCTGTGGCCGTGGCGCGCTCAGTGCCTGGTAATCCAAGGATGATGATATTCGCCCAAAACTAAATCAAAGCGAAATCGAATCGAATTTATTGTCATCTTCATTTTGCGCCTCAGATTATGCTACACAGATTTTCGTTCTTTTTCCTGTTTTTTTTTTTACTCGGGTGCCACGCGGCTTTCCATTTTGTTGTTGGGTTTCAATTTCGGTGTGAACTTTCGCTTTTGGGTGCGTTCCGGGCAGAACGCCAGCACACATTTATCTGTGCATGGCAGCTGCGAGGGGGGCATGTGCGGGTGGCTTTCGGTTTCGGGTATAACACTCTGCGCTGCGTGTTGCCCCTGAAGCTACAGGTTATGATGCTTGCCTCTTGCTCTGCCGCTGCCGCTGCCGTTGTCTGTTGCCTGTTGTCTGATGTTTTTGGTCTGGTGTGTGTGTGTGTGTTTTGGCATTTCATCTGCGTTTTGTTTTCGTGTCGCCCTCGCAATTTTCCTGATTGTGATTGTTGCTTTTTTTGCAGTTTATTTTTATTTTTTATATTTTTATATTCTTTTTTTTGTTTTCTAAGTAGCTGCAATCAAAAATACATCATTGATGCGATACGAAATGCTTTGAGGGCAGCTCATTTGTGTGCTTAGCCCCCAATGACGCTGGCTGATAGTCGCATTCAAACTAAGTATTTGAATGAGATCACAATAGTCTCATCTAATTTTGATTACATTTGGAATAAATGAATTGTGAATTGTGTCTGCAAGTATGTATGTATGCATGTTTGTATATAATTATGCATGTATGTGTGCAGGTATGTATGTATGCTCGTATGCAGTATATATGTATGCATGCATTTAAGTATGTATGTATGTATATACATATGTATATATGTAAGCATATATGCTTGCATGTTTGTATGTTTGTATGGAGGTATGTATGCATGTATGAATGTATAAATGTGTGTATGCAAGTATGTATGTATATGCATACATGTATGCATGCATGTAGTTATGTATGCATGACTTTGTCTGTGTATATGTGAAGGTATGTATGTATGTTTGCATTTATGTATATATGTATGTCTTGTATACATGTGTGTCTGGATTCATTCATGTACGTTCTCATATTCCAAAAGTTAAATTACTTTGATTTCTGCACTGTAGCAATTCAATAATAATAATGTGTTTTTAAACATTGCTCTTCTATGCGATTCTCATAATTTCTAGTAAGGTTTTCGTGTTTTAATTAAATATTGCGTTAGCAAAATCTTATATACTTGCTTATACTCGCATTCTTATTTAATTTCCTCTCTATTTCTCCCTTTCTCTCTCTTTCTTTCTCTCTCTTATTTTGTCTCTGATTTTTTTCCTACTCTTTTTCTAAACCGATCTCTTCTTCTCTTGTTCTTTTAGTGATGTGTATATATATATTAAAGTCTGTCTCCCTCCTTGTACGTGAATTTTTGGGTAAGTACAGAAATATTTACATTTATATATTTATATTTATATTAAGAACATATATTGAGGTAATGCCTATAGATTATCTCTGTTTGTTTTATATTAGTCCCTTTTATGAAAATAGCCTGTTTTTTGCTCTTGCATATATAAGAGTTTTCCGAGAAAAGCCTAAAGATAAGAGAAGCCTTAAACTTTCTGTATTTCTGTTGAATTTGAAGCTTTTCAAAGATTGAAAAACATTTTTCGGCCAACTGATGCTTAATCTTTTTTGAGCTTTCAGTACATGTGAAGAGCTGAACTTTAAGCTTTAAGTTAGATTATTTGGATTCACGAATTTATCACTATTTGATGTGAAAAAATCTGCTTGGAGTGCGAAAGGCATAGTTTCAAACTGTGGCCAGTTATCTAATTATTAATAATAAAAAACAACCTTTTTGCTGCAAGCTGCTTATCAAGCTTTAAGCTTTTATTTAGATTAATTGCGTACAGTTATTTGTATTAAAAACTTGCCATGCATACATATCTAAAAACGTTTAAGGAGTCGTTGCTGCAAACTGATGCTGACATGGCGGCTAACCCCAAGCGGGAGCTTCACTTTCGCCGGCAATTAGTTAGCAGAGAGTTGGTTAGCTGGTTGGCATGTTGCATGCAACGTCTCTGCCTAGTATTGCCCATTGAAACAGAAATTAAATTTGTGACTAATTGTTTTCAAGTTAAGTACGAGGCAAACGCTAACTCTGCCATTGGAAGGCGTTCGTGCAACGCTCCACTGACAGCAAGCGCGACACATGTTTGTGTGTGTGTGTGTGTGTGTGCGAGTGTGTGTGCGTGTGTTGGTATTTGTGTGCATGTGCGTGGCACGTAGCCACCGCGGTCCAACTGCCGGAATGGTTTTGGTTTCTGCCTGCCACTGACGTTGCTCCAAATGCTGCAGTTGCTGCAGCTGACAGCAGCGGCTAACGTCGGCGGTGGCGGTCTTTATGTGTGTGTATGCGTGTGTATGGCATGCCTCTTTTCAGCCTCACCTTCTGGCAAACGTGTTCGTGTGCGTGTGTGTGTGTGTGTGTTACATTGATTTTATGGTCTTTCATATTTTATCATTTTTTGTTTGCTGCTTGGCTGCAACAATAATTTTGTTGCATGTCTGTCTGCGGTTGGCCACAAAGCCACAGATTTCATTGTGCCTCTCCAGTTGCCACTGTATAGACAGTAAATCATATCATCTATGCACGCATAAAAAATATTGAAAATGCTTATATTAAACGCTATAAAATTGAGGCTACAGTTGATTATCCTGGCAATAAAAAAGATCGCAGCATGTTGCTAACAACTGTGCTATATTTGAATTTAAGTCTGTAATAAAAGTTTAAAAATTTAATCTATCCCATGGGATTATATTTGTTTTAAGTTTTAATATTTTTGAAGAAGGGGATTTGGTTTGTTAATAAAGTGTTTCACATTGTTAATAATATACAAATTCTTGATTGAGCTGAGTCGACGTTCTGCTGTTCTATCCGTATCCACGGTTTAGTTTTTGTTTTAAGCATAGTATTTCTCTTCCATTTACAAACTATCGGTCAAAATGCTCTTCATCTACAATTCTATTTTAAATTATTACCAGACTTGTACAGCAGTTGGTACCGGTTCGGCAAAAATAAAGAAATTGTTATCAACAAAAAGTTTGCAAGCCCAACAAACATTTTCGGCATTGTAATTAATGTCAATTTCTTACATCGGATAATAAAAGCTAAGGAAAAACCGGTGCTCGAATGTGTGGGAATATAAGCTATAAACTTATGCAATGAAAAAAATCATAAATTTTTTATTTATAAACGTTTTTTTAACATATAAATTTATTAGTTATTTAGGGTATGCAAGTATTTCCGGCAGTTTGCGACTACGGCGCCCATTCATAGTGTTGTCTGAAAACCCTTCAGTTGTCTCTAGAGTCCCAGGAACTATAAAATATTTTGCAGCCAAATGGTATAAACAGGGAAAAGTTGCTTACATTGTATTCCATGCACACATTAAGCACGCGCTTTGAGCAGCAAGAATAATTTTGCTGCTCTCTTTGAAATAATTCGAGGATTGTTAGGGCATCTACTGAGGTCAGTATATTTTCGAATAAAATATTCTGCGCATTAGGTTAATGATCGGCTCTTCTTTATCCAACTCATCTAGCTTACGGTACGATAAATAAAAATTCAAAATTCCCTTCAAAGCTCTTTTAACAAACAACCTTGATCACCCGACTATCTCTTTCAAAATTAAATTTATTATTATTATATCAGCTAAAAGTACGATTTGAAAATCACAATTTGATTTTGTATAAAAATAAGAGCTTATGAAATTTGAAAATCTATTTGATGTAAGCCACACAACATTCTCACACACCTAGATTGAAGTTCGATACCTGATTTAAAATAGTCTAAATTGATCCGCTGGGCATACTTACAAGTACATTTTGCATAATAATATCCATTTACTATTTATACATATTTTTCCATATATATATCCATTTACTATTTATACATATTTTTCCTTTCATTTTACCAGTTGTTATTTTTATTTTAGTATGTCGCCAAAAAAAACTGATATGGGTTCGAGTGTTTTTTTAATTAAATTGACAGATTTGCACAACTGCCGTGCGCAATTTTTTTAAATGTATAATATCCAAATGGTTTTTATTTTATAGTCGTAATGTCGAGAACGTGCCCATAGGCCATGGCCAAATGGCATATGAAGTTGTCAATTGCATTTCGAGCTTCAAAAAAATATGTGATATTGTTTGTGTGTGTGATAATGCGCCCAATTGCTATCTGGCTTTCATTTGCCACATGTTTGACTCGATTTGTAGCAAAACTAAAAAGTACAGAGAGACGACACAAAGTAACACAACAAAGAAGACCAAATTTGTTTTTGATAGAAAGTCATGTCAAAAACAATAGCCCAACTATTGTCATACTTTTCTTTTTTGAATTCTTTTTTTTTTTTTTTAAAGTTTTTTTCCCAGAGAATCTGCTCTGCGAACATTCGTAGCCATGTGGGCTACCGTGTAGGCAATGGAAGCTTGGAAGGGGTGGGAATGGGTGCAGAGCACTTGAAAAGTGCGCCCAGCGTTGAGTTGACCCTCATCAAAAGCTAACTAAAAACTTTTCTTTTTATTTCCCTGTGTATCTATGTGTGCGTGTGACTGAGTTTTCTGCTGGCTAAAGTGGAAAATAAATGATTTCACAGGATGACCATTTGCGTGTTATATATACGTGTGTGTGTGTGTGTGTGTGTGGGTCTATCTGTAAACGGTCAGAAAGTTGAAAACCAAGCTAGAGTTTTTGTGCAATCTGAAGAACAGCAACAACAATAACAGCAACAATAAATAAAACAAAAACAACATCTGTGGCCAAAACAAAAGTCAAAACTAAAACGAAATAAAAAAAACCAATAGAAATTTAAACAGTTTGACGCATTAAATACTCATTGAGCGGCTAGGATTTGCTAATACCGTGTATATAAGAAGGTGGAGAGACAGAGTCTATTCAGCTTAAGCAAGGCAGGGACTGTTTAATGATATCTTGGGCCATATATGTAATATATAATACAAGGACCTACAGGATAAGCGTTAAAAGGCGTGCTCTCTATGCTTTTATTGGGATATTGGAGCATTGCTTAGGTAGGGACTGGCGGGGCTCGGTTTGAGCAAATAGTTTCTTAGAGCGAGTAACGAATAAGTTTACTTACCCAATCTCCGAGCTCCTTTGCTGTGAATACAAAGAGAATAGAAACAGAAGGAAACAATTGGTCTCGTATCTTACCTAAGCTCAAGTCTTGAGAGTTTGTCAGGCCGCCAACATTTGAGCTTGTCATGTCTGGGACACACATTTAAATGACGCACACTTGATTTATATATTTACACATATGATTTATAATATTACTTTGGTAGATAAAAAAGAAAAAATTGAGAATTATCAGACATGTTCCTTTTAAGCGTCTTCTAAATTATGTAGTGCAAAAGTATCGTATGGTTTGGTTTTGCTCTGCTTCATAATCTTTTTCTACTTTTTATAAAGAAAGTTCCTTTTAGTAACATTTATCTAAACCCTGTTCGGATTAGTCCCAGATGTAATGCAAATTATATAAAAAGAGATTTAAAAAAATCTGGTTAAGCAAAAGTCCTGATTTCAGTAAATATAAGAACTATTATAACAATATATGTAGTTAGGGTTTTTACAATCAGAGGGAAAACAATCATTATAATGGAATTAGGAGCATTTGTGTTCTTTTTTAGAGTATTTTTTAATTTTTGGCAAACAAATTTAATAACTATGATCAATCTTTTAAGCGCAGATCGTATTGAAGTGATAAAATTACAAAAAAAAAGGTTAAATAAAATGTGGACATTTTGTTTTTGCATTTAGGAGCTTTTTGATATATTAGTTTTGACTATGATAATACTTAATGTACATAAATTATGTTTCCGCTTCTGGCTTACTTGTTAATACAGGGTATTTTAAAATGTCAGCTCACTCCACTTGTTTGCATTGGCCTCTGAAGGGTTCGGTTGCCAAAAATACGCAGCAATCTGCTAGCTGACAACAGGCTCATTCATGTTCGGCTAACAACCAGGCCCGTGCTAACCACTTTACCCGCAACTCTGCGCCTGCCTTTAACCATTCAAATTCATATTTAATTAGGGAGCAGGGCTCAGGCCCTTGGCAAAATTTCACTTTGACTGGCTTCTCAACTGCTGCGTCAACTTAATTACGATGCGATGCTTATCACGATCACGGCAACCCCAACATCATCATCATCATCATCATGCACAGCATCATCATACCCATCATCATCTCTCCAACGTGGCCACTGTCAGGGAAGTGCCACTTCATCAGTCAGCATCGATGCTGCCGGCGGCTGTTGTCCGCGCCTTCTGTTGCCACCTGTCCTCGTCCATTGCCATCTCCAACTTTATTTGCCCAATGCCACCCGACAGCCCCACGACCAGGTGAGCTGCGTCTCGGCATTCTGTCTGCTGCCGGCTTGGGCTGGGGCATTCGTTGGGGGGCGGTGAAAGGTGAAAGGCAGTTGCCTTTGTTTGCACGCGGCCGACGTCGCCTGAGGCGCGCTTCACAGATTTCGTTGGCCGCCGTATGCCGTGTGGTTTTTGGTGGCTTTGCCCCGAGGCCAACTCTGCACGGCTTAGCGCTAAAATGTGTGCCTATCTCTGTCTCTATCTGTGCGCATGTGTGTGTGTGTCCTTGTATGTTTGTCTATGGCCTGATGGAATTTTAATTAAATACTCGGGTGTCTATGTTAATTTATATGCGCATATGCTTAGCAGCCCGCCAGCCACGGCAGACTACGGAACTCCCGAGTCCGACCCGTTCCCAATGCCATTGATATGAAAATGGGTGATATGCTGGCTGAAGGGCGGACGGAGAAAAGGTAAAGTGCCGGCGCATGTTTATGATTAAGAGCTTTATACGATATGTTGTGGCGCGCGTGTCCTTGTTCTCTACTCGGTTTCATTGTTGAAAATTTAATTATCATTTTTAATGCTTAGTGAGCACTATTCCTAGCATACCGAATCCCCTGCACCACTCCGCCGCCCGCCAAACATTGCGGCTTTTGAGTGGGACTCCGGTTCTTAATATTCAGTTCTTTGTATTTTTGGCAATGCCACTTGATATTATCACGTCCCCAGTGTCTGTCCCTCTGTCTGTCGCTTTGTCTGGCCGTCTGGGCCTGTCTGTCTGTTCTATGGCTTTTGTCTGTGGCCTGGTTGTCACCTGGTTTTCGAGATGAAATGCCTAGAACTTAATATGGGATATGCTCGTAATTTGCTGTGCGGGTTTTGTCTGTGCGCTTACTTACGAATGGCTGACTGACCCGGCAACAGATTGACATTCTCACATCAAATTGGGGGCGCCCATTTGAAATGGGCTTAAGTTTTTAGCTGGCATCAACGTAATTAATAAATTATCTGATAGGATGGCTCAACCAGAGCAAGGGCCAGACAAATCAGATAACTGTAAAAAACTCTCGTATTTTTCTAACGAATTTAATAGAGCGTAAGCTTTAACCTGTTGCGAATTACAAGCGAACATCAAGTGAATTGTATTGCGTGGGTGCCTTGTTGTTAATAGTGGGCTGATAAATTATTCGCTTGTATGTAATATGTTACATATGTGGAATAGTCTAAAACCAAAAAGTTATTGGAAGTCAATTTTCTGCAATGTTATACCAACAGATGTCTGGTCAAAATTCATGTTAAACCCTCAAATATCCTATATAGACATAGGCCAAAAATGTCCACCCCCATAACTCGGTGAAATCTCAACCGATTTTCATGAGGTTTGGCTCTTTGTTCATGGCTTGACCTCTAGATCCGGTTGGCATCTAAATCAAGGAACATATTTCTTGGTCCAAATTCATGTGGTAATGGTACCCTCAAATATTCTTTTTAGACATAGGTCAAAATTCCCCACCCCTATAACTTGGTCAAAACGCAACCGATTTTCATAAGGTCTGTTTTTTTGTTCAGGCTTTGGCCTCTTGATCAATTTGGCAAATTTTTCACCAAAATGTATTGTATGCTTTCTCGAATTTTAACTGCAGCTATATGTGTATGTATTTATTGTCAACTCTCGTACTTACCATTATTTGGCTCAATCTTGATTTACATAGTCAAGCAAGTGTTGTAAAATATATGTTTTTATTTAATCGTTGCTTACAATCGATAACATTCATGCTCAGTTAAATATATATAATTAATTATATATATAGTCTATCTATCGTATGTTCTTATACTATATGCTAGTTTCCCGTTTAGTTTCTATACTTTCTTCTTGATTGGCAAATCTGACGTATAACCGATTATATCTAGTGCGTATAGAGCCTCGGCTTGAGCCGCTGCTACGTGCTCGCATCGATGTTGACATTCATTTTGGCCAGATTAGCGCGACTTGTGGCATGCCCCGGCTGCAGTTGCAGCGCCCTGCGGTAACACTCCACCGCCTGCTGCCGTTGGCCGCGCATTTGCAGAATGGCGCCCAGATTGGCGTGTGCGTGCGCCGCCTGCGGATGCAGTGCAGCTGCCTGGCGGTACCACAACTCCGCCTCGGCGAGGCGATTGAGCAGACGCATTGCATCAGCGACGGCTGACTGCAGGGCATAATTGTGAGGCGCCAGAGCAGCGGCACGCAGTCGATACCCAAGCGCCTCTTGCGGGCGCTGCTGTTGCTCCAGGAAGTCAGCTGGTGTAGGAAGCAAAATGGAGCAGCTTGTAGGGATATGTGTACGTAACCACGAAGTGTTGTTTCATCTTACCGTAATGGTGATGCGTGCTGGGCTCCAAGGGCGACAGTTCCACAGCGCGTTTGAACCACAGTTCCGCTTCCGCATAGCGACTGCACTGTAAAATTACCGAAAGGGTAAAGAAAGAGGAACGAGCTGGCAACAAGCTTTCACACTTACATTCCTGGCCAGCGCCTGGCCGTAAGACACATATGCGACACCCTCCTCGGGCTGCAGCTGCAGCGCCAATCGCTGTTGCTCCTCGGCCTCTGGCCACTGCTCCAGCTCGACATGCATTGCCGCCAGGCGTTGATGCAGCACCGCGCGTTGCTTCCGCCTGTCCATGGACAATGTTGCCAGCGCCTCGTTAAGCACCTCCACAGCTTGTTGGTGTCTGCCCCGCGAGCGATGCAGCGCACTTAATTGAAGGTAGGCGTTGTATCGCGCCTCCTCGTGCGCGTTGCGATCGCGCACCCCATGCCCCGGCAGCCTGGCGCCCGCCAGCAGCATCGCGCCGGCCTCCTCGTGTTGGTCCTTGTCCCAGGCCAACAGCGATGTGGCCAGATTCAGATATGCCAGCGCCAGCTGTGGGCGCAGCTCTATGGCCCGGCGGTAGCAGGGCAGAGCGGCGCTGTAGTTTTGCTGCTGTTGATGCACAATGCCCCTAAAAGTATGCAACAAAATATTACCTATAACAAATTGCAAGCGGCCAAGAAGTACTATTCTGGCAGTATAAATCTACAACATTTGTATTTGCCAAGGTGGGTAGACTATTCCGGAAATATTAATCCACAAAATGAAAAAATTGATAAATTCGAATTAAATTCTTTCCACATCTACGGAAATATGTTTGTGTTCGAGCCTTGGTTCGTCAAATATCTTAGTTTTCATTAAGGATTTTCCTTCTTTATTTGAAATAGTTTAAATTTTTGTTAAGCTTAATGAAAAAAGTTTTAAAGTTGCGCAATCATATTTGATCGTATTATGCAATCATAAATGGTCTTTTGAAACCAAACTTTTTTGAATGTATAAAGGTTTAATTCTATGTTCCGATGTTTTATATCCAACTAATCCGATTTAAGATTCCGTGTATGGTGTATAAAAATTATTATTCTGATTTCAATCCGCAAGTTTTAGTTAGGCTCCTTAAGTTTGATTGAGGTTGCTTTTCGACGGAAATTCCATTTTGAAAGCATGCAAATCGTATACTTCTATAGGGATTATACACCTGAAGGGATAATTTCATATCGTTCAGATGGGTATACATAAAAGGACTCATTATTTTAAAACGTAATTAATTTTAGCATTTAAAGAATATGTGCAGTCCTAACATATGATGCCTTAAGCTTATATTTTTATTATAGAAATACAAGCAGCTGTGCGTATAAGAACATTTTAGAGTTATTTTAGTTTTTTTTATCTACAGCTGTTCAACTGCTTCTTTGCCGTCTTGTGTTATTTTTTCTTACATAAAGAAACCATAAGGCAAAACTTGTTAGAAATGCAAAAGTGGATAGCAGAAAAAAAAAAAACAGAAACAGGCAGTTACTTAGCCCGAGATTGGACCCCACCCAGGTCTAATAGTGTGCCGGAGTGCCAGAGTAAATTAACTTTCGCAGTGTTTTGCAGCGGTTTCTGTGGGGTTTCTCTGGGGTTTTGTTGCTCTAATTGCAGCGCTCGCTCAAATACTTCAAAATGTTGACCTTCAAGTATTTTCACTGGCCGTGCACTTAGAATTCTGTTTTTATTTTTTATTCGGTCTCGCCACGTCGCTGGCTTCATTTAATTAACTGAGCACACTCGGGGGAGTAGGGGGGGATGGATGCTTCAAAAATGTCTACTGGGCGGCGGATCTGTGCTTGCACATTGGATAAACAAATATCAATGGGAATGGATATTCATGGCAATCTTGGTCTGGGTTTTTTCATATAAACAAAAAGTTCGTATATGCATGAATAAGTGCTTTTAAATAAAGGATGCATTTTATTTGCAGCTAGAACGTAACAAAACAGTGCAAAATAAACCCGAGCACAGATTGCACAACAGCTTCACCAAAATAACAACAACGACCGAAAACAACAGCAACAGAAACAACAACAACAATAAGTTATTCAAACAAACGACGCGTTCTAAAATTTGTGTTGAGTTGCGACAAGAAGTCCATAAAATCAACACGAGGGCTGTTTAAAAATTTGCATATTCAAATGTGCAATTGAAAATATGTTCTATCATATTTATATTATAGACTGATATGCTTAATCATTCATATTTATACCATTCCATAATTGACCATAATTGTCGGAATCAATTTCACACAGGCTTTAGGAAATCTTTTAGGGTAATAAACACAGCTGCATGTATTGCTGTCAACTTTTCTTTAAAATCTATAAAATTATTTTTTAAACATAAATACTCTATTTGACATCATCAAGTAAAAGTTTTCGAGCAGCCCTCGATATGCAGTAGCTACAATTGCTTTTTTTTTATTTGCTTAAATTTTGTTTATCGTAGAGCAACAACCCATTGAGATTCCATGTAAAGTCTCCCGTTGCCCACAAATTTTAGAACCTGGCCACCCTACCGTCGCATCCCGCCAGGGCAGTCGCAACCCGGAATGCCAATGCGAATGGATAGACAAGTGGAAAGCAATGCGAAACGAGCCAAGTGAATGCATGCGAATTGCAAGCGAACAACGGATGGATTTGCTCAACTGAATATTGAGTGCGACTTTTCTATTCTATACTATTCCACAATATAGAAAACCGAAAATGTTGTTTTATACCATTTTCAATGTTGTCTCGACCCATTCTCTCTCTCTCCCTCACTCTCTCCCTCTCTCTCTTGCACTCTTTTTGGCAGGTAAGCAAACAAGAGCTAGTGTAAAAGTGGAAGGGGTGGAAAAAGAGTGAAAAACAGAAATCGAATTATACAGCTCAGTGATTTTTCGGTTTTGGTGTTTGGTTGCCTGTTACTTGTAGTACTGCCCGCTCCCCCTCTGCTTCCCTCTGGGTGAGACTCTGCCCCAGCTTTGATGTGGCATGCTACAGCTAAAAATCACAGCAGCATCCAGCACAATAAATCCATGACAGTTGACTGGCACTGGGGCTGAAGACCCGCAGACACGACGTGCGCCTCATGGACACGTGGCGCAAGGTAAAAGCAGCTGAAAATTTCGCAGCCGCAGGTTGCAAGTAGAGTGCGGGCTTACGGGAGGGGTGTGTTTCGTTGTACGACTATTGATGGCTTTACGAGTAAATAATGTACAAACAGCTGCTTATCCACGTTGCATGTGGGTTGCCGCAGGGTGAGGGGGAGGGGGCGCGCGGGGGGGGGGTTTGCTATTGACATTGATTTTCGATTAGACGCCGGAAATGTGACATTCTGAGGCGCTTGCTTTTTATTACTTGGCAGCTTTAAGGTGCTCAACGACGCCGTCATATGAAGTGTTTATGGAAATGCGACCCAACTTGACTTTGAGATTAGTAGCAGAGCGGCTGCCGGCAAAGCCACCCCTCTGTCTCCCTTGTCCTCTTTCGCCTGGGCTGCATAATGCAAGTGGGCGGCGGGTGTTGAAAAATTCAATCAGGCAACTTTCCGATAAGCTGCAAAGGCAACGGCCAACATTGAGCACAAGGCGCAGACGAGGAAAATGCGAGAGAAAAGCGTCTTAAACTTTCACCGTCGTTAAAATGAATTCTGTGCTTTGGCTTTAGTTGGACTTGCCGACTTCTGGATAGCGCTATGACAGCCGGGGAAACAGCAGCAGTAACAGCAGCAACAGCAACTGCGGATCGGGTATCGCTTTGAGCCAAGTTAATAACTTGAAGCCTTAGCAGTTATGAAGTTCGCGCTTTGCTTTTATGTCGTTGACTTTATTTGAAATTCCAAGATGTCAACTGATTGGAAACACTTTCTACACTTACTTATGCTTACTTTTTTCTGCACTTTATTATTATAACTTTATTATTATATCTATTTATGCTTAAGCAGCAATTGCTTTTAACGTTTTTTAATCTGATTAATTTCAAGACCACACTTCACCCAAGTCATAATATAGGAGATTTTTTTAAAACTAATACAAAAGAGTTACTAATAAAGTGATTTAACATAATACAAATAATAATTATATTACAAAATAGAGACTACTTTTGACGAAAAAAACATGAAATACCCTATAAATGTTCACAAGCATTTCTGTTAAGACTCTGTACACTCTAAATTAACCACTCGAAACTGTTGCTTAATAGGGAAAAATGGTTGATATTTAGATTTTATTCCCTTTTTCCATTGAAAATGGGTTAAACTGGTAAAGAAGGTATCTCCGATCCCATAAAGAATATACAATCTCGTTCAGAAACCCAGAGCAGAGCCTAACTAGCCTTTACCGCCCGATTATCTGTGCTAGTGTCTGTAACGCCTTGAGCTTGTAAACTAAAATAGCAAGAGACTTACAATTTGAAATATATGTTTTTGCACAGAAAATGCTGAATCTTTTTTATAATTTTCCTGTTTCGATGTTGCATTACCTTTTCTTGATATCGATAAGTATCAATTTTGAAACTTCTCTCTTAAGCATAATTCGATGATTTTTAGAGTGAGACACAGCATGTTTGGTATTTAGACTCTCTTGTAGTATATACTAATTTTCTTGTTCCACTAAACTTTTTTAAATCATGACCTTTACAGCTCGGTATATACATATTTTTTGGTGTACTGTATAAAATCCGTGAAAATTACATACCAATGGCTTCTAAAAATCGTACTTATTTGAGTATGAATTTCTCATAGCGTGGGACTGGGGGTAGAATGCGTCTAGGTGCTTTGTTAAGTGCGAATCGTGAGGTGTGTATGTGTATGTGCATATATGTATGTGTGTTTGGTGTTCATTTGCATAGAGGGAGGTGTGGCAGTTCGCCTCCGGGCACAGGGTATCGCCAGGTCAGACACTCCCAACTGTCTGGGACTGTTCTCCTTTTTGCGCTCCGTGTTATTACGCATCGTCGAATCCAAGTTGAGTTCTCTAGTTTCTTATTTTCGGTTCTCTGTCTCTGGCGCTTTCTCGTGCAGCTTTTACGCTCTGTTTCTAAATGAAGGCAATTTGGCAACTGGCGGGGTAGTAGCAGGGGGAATTATGTACTAGACTCGCATGATTACAGACTCCTTTATGCGACGCAAGGTAGTTGGCCCAGCTGAGCAGCTGCTGCGGTTCCGCACACCGGGTGCCCAACCGGGAGTCGTGCGCAATTATTTGTATTGGGCGCACAGCTGTCGCCAGCTCAGTTTGCATTTGTGTCGGTGAGCGGCGGCGGGAAAAGTTGGATGTAAGTTGGCAAGCGAACGAAAAGGGATTTGCCTACAATTTGCCAAAGAAGCAAAGCGAAAGGATTTCTGGCCTTCGTTTGCTGCTTCTTTTATATGCTCTTCTTTCCTTCCGTCTTTTTTTTTTTTTTGGAGCGTAAAGCCTATTATGTCAAACACAATAATCAACAATAAGAGGGGCGACAACAACAGCAGCAATCATGACAATGACAACGGGGCGTATGAGCATTGGTCGCTTGGCTGTGCAGGACTGCAGGACTGCAGGGGTGAAGGACTGAAAATGACGTGGCTGCATATTCAAAAGGACACTCGCGCTCATATGCCAAGCAGGAGGTGCGGTCGTTGAACACAAGAGGCTGGGTGCGGCCAGGGGCAATGCGTTGGCATGTTGGCGCATGTTTGCGCTGCCATTGCTGCCACTGATCCCAATGGGAACTGGAAGGCAGCTCAGCTTTACGGGCGGTCGCCGCAGCGCGAATACAGTTCCCACTGCTGCCTGCTGCCATGGCAAGCGGTAGAGGGATGGCGTGGGCAAGTGCAAGTGTCATTGGCCTTAAAAGCCAAAGCGGCAGCTGCAGTCGCAGTCGCAGTGCCAACCACTGAACGTCCAGCGGATGGCGACGTAATGCATCAGCAGTTTAACTCGTATTTTCTCGCTGCATTGTTGCATCAACTGCACCACAGTGCAGAAATGCCAATAGAGCTTGCAACGAGCACGGCTATTACCGGCAAATGCTATAAGCCGCATTTCTGCGTCCTCCCTTTCACTGGCCGATTGGCATGCACTGGAAACTGTTTAAAAATTGTTGAAATAGCAACTGTTTTGTGTACATCACAAGTTGAAGGTTCTGATACTGTTTCATTTTAATGCATTTCAGATTATATGCCATATTTTAATTCCCTTTTTACTTTAATATACTTCCCCTTATCAGACTTGCAGTTCATGATTGGGTCCAAGGTCTAGTGCACACCGGCTATTCCAATACTCTAGCCCAAGTTATCTGCTGCTTACAGCCAAGTTATTGAAATACATTTTTCTTAACGTATGCTTTTTATAGAGCATACTTTTGGGGGCAAGTTTTATATTACGAATGTTTAATAAATCCCGACCCAAGGCCCACATTCAGTAATGCAAACATTTGCATTTCAAACGATTTTATAATGGAGTCCATAGTTGACCGGCGTTGTCCGGCATCAGGTATTTTTGTTTAATTTTTGGATATACTGTTTTCACTTGTGCGGAACTTATAACTACCCATATATACATGTTTATGATCTCCATTCTATACACTAGCAACTAGGATACGTCAAATAAAAGTGCTATACAACATAAGGGTTTGAAGCCGATCAGTGGAACTGTTTTCCACGCATTTTCCGATTTTTGCAGTAGATTATCCGCAAATGAAAAAACACGAAACTCAAAAGATCAAGCTCTGGAAAGTATTCCCCAGTAATTTAACTAGTATACCTAGAGTCCTACGCTATGATTGCTTTAGTGGAGATGACAGCGTGATGTAGCCCCAATGTTGGCTCAACATTTGCGAAATTTGACATCATTTTTGTGTGTAACAAACTATTCCCTAAACTTTAATATGCAAGCACTTGTATGGCAACTGAGATTAGATAGCATGGGATGCATATCCCTCGCGGCTGCAATGCATGACCTAATTAATGGCACACATTCGTTTCTGCAGGGGATTACAGCGCAATACTCGTTCAAAGCCTCAGCTTGAAACGGGGTTAGGCAAGTTAAAGGGCGGGGGTAAAGGAAAGTCGCGCAAAAAAAATGTATAGGTAGAAGAGCCAGCGGGCAACTGTTTGCTGTTGCTGGTTGTCGAGTGCATGCAAATTGCCATCCAAAAGATGCAGAACATGTGCCCGTGTCCGTCCGGCATCCATACCGTTGCCCATTCCGCCCGCTCCGAACCAACCCGTACGCCCAGATGATTTGTATGCGCGCAGCGGTTCGGGGCAGCGTTTTTTTTTGTACAACTTCTTAGATGTTGTCCAAACGTTTTTGCCAAGTGGCAAACAGGACAGAAGCAGCTGCCATTTGGCGTGCCTCAGACCACGGCGACCAAGCCTTTCCTCGCCAGCACTTCAGCTCCTGGCAGCCCCTTAACTGCCCCAAGGTCGCGCCAGCCATTCACTTTGAGCTTTTGAATTTTCAAAAAGGCTGCGCACAAACTCTGACATCCATTTTGAGGATTCAGGTTGCATGTTTGGCAGCCGCAGAAAAAAGCGCAGAATTGGCAAAATGGCAATGCTGGCGCGAATTCCGCCTCAATCTGCATAGAGATGATGAGTGGGACGTGCTAAGCTTCGTTTACTTACAGATTAAAGTGCGCATCTGCCATATTTGGGCGGTATGCAATGGCCGACTCTAGTGCCAGCCTGGCCTCCTCGTAGCGTCCCTGGGTGCTCAAGACGCTGCCCAGATTGCCAAGCGCTGCAAAGAAAGTAGAACTAGTTCAATACAATGCCACTGAGAGTCAGATGAGCTTTAAGTGCAATAAATTGGAAGCTCAGTAATTAATAAATCCAATGCTTTAATTAACTTGATAAGCTCATTTAAAGCTGAACAAGCTTAAAGTTGCATGTGGAGTAAATTGTATCGTAAAATCTTCTTAAAAGCTTTTAGTAAGATTTAAGAATGTTTTCATCATTCGGGCAAGTGCATACAGCTTAGCCTTTCAAGACGATTGTGTTCAGTACAAACAAAACATTTCATTAAAGCCTTCGGAACTCTTATCATAAAAGCTTGTAAACCACTTTCGATTAAAGCTTTGAAACCTCTTTCGATTAAAGTTTTAAAACATCGTTTGACTAAAGCTTTCAAAGCATTTTTTTCGATTTATCAAAAGAGAAAAAAAATACAAGTAGAAAATAATTTATTTATTTAGATTAAAGCTCTCAAGAGTCTGTTAATTAAAGCTTTAAACGCTATATTTAGATATTCTAAAATAGTATATAATTACATAAAGTAAGCTTTTAAAATTACATACAATTTATTTCGGCTAAAGCTCTAAAGCTCGTTTGCTAAAAGCTTTTAGAGCTAATTTTGCCGATATAGCTGTCATGTTTCATAATACTTCGGCTTTGTTCCGTGTCCGGCACTTACCTTTGGGTGGATTGATGGCCACTGCGCTGCGGAAAAGCTGCTCCTCATTGTGCCAATCGCGGTTGCGTTGCACGGTGCGCAGGCCAAAGGTGACCAGCAGCATACCAAGGCAGATTAGCAGCAACAGTCTGTGGGCAGAGCCGTTAAGGCGCTGCCAAAGCTTGCCAAAGCCAAGGCCAAGAAGCAGGCAGTAGCCCACGCTGGGCAGGTACAGCAGACGCTCGGCGAGCACAAAGCCCACGTGGAAGAACAAATTGCAGGCGGGCAGAAACGGCAGCACCAAAAAGCCAATACAAATGACAAGCACAGATTCCGATGTCGCGCTGCCTGGGTAAAGGCAGCAGCCGGATGAGCTTGTGCCCATTACTGAGGCACTCGGCTGCTGCGGTGATCGCTGCTGCTTCAGCTGATGATGGCAGCCGCAGACGAGTCCATGCCACGCCTGGCAGCTGTTGCCGCCCAGGCGCTGCAGCAGCGGCAGCGAAATGCTCGCCACAGCTACATAGTCCATGGAGGAGCTGCTGGCTCTGCAGCGCAATCGTATGCACTTGCAGCTCACGGCGAGCAACGTGGCATAAAAGCCAGCGCTGAGCACGTTGCGCGAATCCCACAGCGTCCTGATGCGCGGTATGGCCTCCATGCCCCAGTCGAAGCTCAGGTATTGTGGCCAGAGCAGCAGCTTAAGGTTCACCACGGGCAGGTACAAAAAGGAGAGTGTGCGTGTCCACCAGCAGGACTCGTGGGCGGTCGGATTGTCGGCGGCTGAGAAGGCAACAGTGGGGCGTGGCACAATGCTGAGGCGACAATACACGGCGCAGATCAGAGCAATGCTTAAAATGGACAGAGAGCGCAGACGATGCTGGAATTAGAAAATAAAAAGTTAATTAGCAAATAAATAGATAAAACAGATAATGGGATGCAAAACATTATATTTGTAATTCGCAAAGAGTTCTCATATATTACTCAAGTTATTATAAACTTATTCCAATTAATTAAGTAATTACTTAGTAATGGAAGCAACACTTCCTTGAACTTAAGAACTAGATAGCAGTTATATTGAGAATTTTAGAAGAACAATGAAATATCAATTAGTTAAGTATTCCATAAAATTAGGTACCTAGTAATCATAATTAGACTTAATTGACCTTAAGAGCTAGACAAGAGAAATATAATTAGAAAATAAATAGATAGAATAGATAATGTTAGGTAAACATTATTTTAGTAATTTTAAAGAATATTTAAATATTACTCAAATTATTAGTAAGTTATTTAATTTAATTAACTAATTACTAAGTAATCATAACTAGACTTCTTTGATCTTAAAAACAGCTTTAGTAACAATACTTTGCCAGAAATGTAGCAAATTTTTCCTATACTACTGCAAACTTATTATCTAGGTAGATTTAAACTAACCCCTAAATACAAAACTAGTTTTCTTTTGTTTTTTTTTTTAATTTTTAATGTTAACCGATTTTTGGTTATCTCACAAATGTAACCGTAACTTTCGGCAACCTTAACCGATTTATTGATCGTTATTTTCTTCGAACTTTCCACTTTGTTGGACTTTGGTTGAGGAGTTATTAAATTTGCAAATTCAAATAATAAAATTTTTTTCGAAATGTTGAATTTAATTGAAATTAACATTTTAAGAATTGCTTCAGTGTTGGGGAAAGGGATTCAGAAAATGTAACAAAATTGTTATTTAAATTATATTTGAAAGAATGAAAAGATGCATACATAGAATATGACTTGATCTGTGTTGTCTGGAATGCTTGGAATTATAAATTACTTGAGCGTACGGTTGACGAATATTTCAATAGCTAAAGTAATAATTATCAGAACATTGAAATTAAACGACAAGAAACTATTTTGTATTCCAAGCATAGCGAGCATCCCATTCATAATCAGACAAAGCATCAAAACTTTTGTACTATTTTTAGTTATTTAAGGAGTAGCCTATTTTGTAATTTTAGCAAATAGCCAAAGTAAAAGTAATTAATTAATAAGTGACCTACGAAGCAAATTTGCGTGTTTGAGAGCAGCTCGCTTATAATTCTGAAGTGCTTCTTGCTTTAGCTGAATGTCATTGGCAGAGTTCGTGGTTCACACTTCTGCTAACTATACAGGGCTCAAGCTGCCACTCACCTTGTCATCTCCGGCGTGCTTCAGTCCCAGTCCGCACAGCACGTCGCATAGTCCGCATAGCAGCAGCGTCGTAATGGCCGTCTCCTTGCATAACAGCGCGGCCAAAGCCGCAAGCAGTGTAACTGCCAGTGAGCGCCAATCCCTGAGCAGCATGTGGCGGCGATAGGTCAAGTAGGCGAACAGGCTGCAAACGCAGGCGCTCAAATCCGCGCGACCCACAACGCCTGCAACGGCCTCCGTGTGAATGGGATGGGCGGCAAACAGAGCGCTGGCGGCCCAAACGCCGGCACGTGTGGGCAACAGGGTGCGTGCCACGAGTGCGACCAGAGCGGTGGCCAGGCCGTGCAGCAGGAGGTTGATCAGATGGAATGGCAAGGCAGCACCGCTGCCCAGCAGGAAATTGAGACGAAAGCTCAGCACGCACAACGGACGCCAGGAGCCGTGGGAGCCGCTGTCCGTCAGCGGTGTGCCCCAGTAATCATTTTGCAGCAGCTGAGCCAGCGGCCCGGCTCCAGTTACATCCGCATTGCCCAAGATGGCGCGCCTGCAAGAAGGAGAGAAGGAGAGAAAGATAGAGCGAAAGAAATGAGCTCGCATTACCTGGGCCCGACAACAACCTGTGGCACACCTGTCCTATTAATTAAAATGATTAATTGCCCGCCCTGCCCAGGCCCTGCGCCATGCTGCCTGCTGCCAAACTTAACTCTCCGCTTGACTCGACTCGACTCCAGTCTGCTTCGCTCTATTGGGCACAGCTCGGATCTCGGCTTGCCTGCCACATGCAACTTGAGCTACTCAAATTCAAAGGCTGTGCCTTTGCTTATTTTATTGTCCTTTTGCTTTTGTGCTCGGCATAAATATTGTTAAAGTGCCGAGCGACAGGACTCCTCTAGCCTCCATTTCGTGCCTTGATTAATTGCCGATTTGTTGGCGCACTTGGTGTCGTTGTTATTGTTATTGTTGTTGTTGTTGTTGTATTTGTTGTGCCACACACACACACATCTGCACAGTCTATTGTCACTGGCAAAGTCAACGGCTCTTTGGTAATTGCCTCACCGTTGTACCTTTGCTTGTTGTTCTAATCGATTTCCAGAGTCTCCAGACTGCCCCAGATCCGCACATCTCCCCGCCCTCACCCGCCAACGCCCACCCGCACTGGGGCCCAGTTCCAGGCCATTGCTGCTGTTGTTCTCGGTGTTGTTTTGTTGTTATTGTTGCACAGTTTGAAATTTATAGTAGGTTTGCAATAATACCTTAGCTATTTTATGCATAATTAGTTTTCAACGTTATCCAGCAAATGCCATTAATTAACTTTCCCTCACTTCCTACACAGCCAACGCTTTACAGGACTTCAACGATAAAAGGTAAACAAATAAAGTTATTGGATAAAAAAAGAGTGTAGCAAGTATTAAACAAAAGTAAGGTAACAAGCTCAGACATTTGTGAGTGATTTTCTAACGAGAGGCCTTTTGAAAATAAGTATTATGTATTTATGGTATGGTAGCTATAAGGTATAGTGGTCTGCGTCGGGGAGAGAGGGAGAGAGAGAGAGAGAGAGAGAGAGATGGAGATTCAGACGAACAGGCGGACTGTTGATATCGATCAAGAATATAAATATATTCTTTAAATCTGACTACATAGCATATCAGAAAACAGATAGAGACAGAGACAAAGAGAGCTATAGAGATAGAGAGAGATAGAGAGAACGAGAGAGAGAGAGAGAGAGAGAGAGAAAGAGAGAGAGAGAGATAGAGTTATAGTTATAGGAAGATGGAGACAGAGAAAGAGAAATGCATACGAACGGACGGACTGTTGATCAGTATCAAGAATATAAGTATATACTTTATATTCGTCCCCATAGTCTGAGAAGTATCCTCCTCTATAGGGGTATAAAAACGTAATGTAGAACTTAACATTACTATTTAACATAACAAGCGACAACACATCATAGATAACATATCAAAATAAACGTTAACAGTGAGCATAAATAACGAACATTTTTTGAAGATTTGATAAAAAAAAATAAACAAATAAGCAAACCAAGATTTGTCAAAGTACATTTGTATACATTATTAACATTTCGTTAACAAAAGGTTAAGAATATGAATATAATTAAGTTTTTATCTAAAGTGAACTTTAACAAATGGAAAGTCATGTTAAAATTACATACCGTGTTAAAAAAAAAAAAACAAAATTATTTGTATTCCTAATTAAAATGTGCACACATTTTTGTTTCAAGCTTTAAGCTCTGTTAATATCCCATAGATAACTGACACGCACAGACACACACACACACACAACCACATATATACACAGAGGGCCTCACACGAAAGTAATTTGTGTTTACTTTGGTCTTAACTGCCCCGCGGGCTGTAGTTTTAGGTTTCTGGCATACAAGCTCAAAAGTTAACACAACCAAATGGCTTTATTTTTGCCTAGCTGCAGGCTATAAAAGGGACGAATCTGTTTTCAAACCATAAATAAAAAACAAAAAAATGAAATAAAAGAAGGCAAAAAATAATAAAAGCACTTCATATGCAAAACCAAAATATTTTTGTAATTTCTAAAGCATTTCATATATGTATATATATATGTAAAAATGTATTTTTCAATTTTAATACGAATATTTTATTTAGCAGCTGGCCGGAAATACCATGAGTATATATTGTGAAAGGTTTGCATGGCGTCAATTCTTTTATGGCATTTATGTGTTTGTGTTGCATGCAACTTTTCATATGCATGAATGGTGGCATAAAAGCGGATTCTCAAGTGCATGGGCGGGGGCGTGGGCGGGGGGGGGGACGCGGTTGCGGTATATGCCACAAATTGGGTTGGCAAATTCGACGGCGAGACGCGGATAAGTTATTGGTGGGGCAACAGCACCACCAGCAGCCATTACTTGGGCCACTCATCCACACTTCAATTTCAATTGGCATTTTATTCTGCGCAAAGCAGCCACAAAAATGTTGTTGAGAGCAAACAAATTCTTATCGGAAGCGCACAAAGCTCAAGAAAAACTGAACACGGAGCTGGAGGAGCTGCCACAGCATGCATGTGTGTGTGTGTGTGTGTGTGTTTGGTTTGCAGTTTCAATTTTTGCATTTCTCTTGCTTTCGCCATGCCAACGCACAACAAAATTTAGCTACGCCTCATTTGCAAGGATTTCAAGCAGAGCAGCCAAACGATGGCAAATATTGAAAAGCATTTCGGGCTGCATACCTTCAAGAGCTACCCGGGGGGACATTGTATGCCTCATGCTGTGTGTGTGCTGCCTTTCGGCTTAATTTCTGGCTACGCAACGCACAAGTTAAGGGGCGGTTGGGGAGTGGGGAGTGGGCAGTGGTGGGCGGGGAGAAAGCATCTAGCATGCCTTGGCGACACTGAAACTTGTCGCCCAACGTCAGCGTCAACATTATCGTCTCATCAGCAGAATTTCCGCAGTGCCTTTTTTGTGCTTTATCATCGTAACTAGTGAATGAATAGCAATACTCTCAGGACAGGTGCAGGGGCCATGGCAGGGGGGGGGGGGGTGGGGGGCACAACAACGAAAACATCAACACCACCAGCAGCAGGCAACATTGGTGGGGCACTTTGTCAGCAGCAGCAGCAACAAAAATGCCAAGCTTCAAGCAGCTTACAAGTGTGGCATGTAGTAGCTGCCGTTATCGTTCGCTTTTCACTCGCAGCCGAGAGCCGGCGCAGGAGCCGGCACTGGAGCCAGTAGACGGCAGGAGCTGCTATGCCAAGGCTGGAGCCGAGCCGTAGCCAGAGGCACAAGGCACAGGCTGAGACAGTGGACTCAGTAGAAAGCAGCAAGCAACGAGCTAAAGTGTATAAAATATATATTTTCTGGCTAACGAGGCTTCAAATTATTTGCTATGCCTTTAAAACTGTACTAATAATACTTTTTTGTGGTTATCGATAAATACTATCGATATATAAGCAGAGTCCCATGAAATGTGTACGCTTCCAAAATTTAATTTATTTCCAGTTATCGTTATCATTATCGTTATCGTTTATGCATATCTAAGAGTGTTATCGATTACTGCTGTCGATAAGCTCTATCGATTTTGAATCAAATACACTTTTTTGCTCCTTTTATCGTTGTTTCTGCCTTACTTACTGATGTCGACTACTGTCATCGGTTTTAACTTGAAGCTGTATTTTTATTGTAAGTTTTCGATAACTGTCTTTGTTTTTATAAGCATGCTTTGACTACTTTTATTGAAGCATTCGTACAAACCGTCCGATTTATTTAACTTTTTACGAGTTAAACTAAATTTAGGAATTGCTTTATAAGGAAAGGTTCCGCTTGAAGCAAACAATATTCAATAATTTGGGCATTCGAATAAGGAAATCGTTCCACTGTATTCTGGAGTCTCGCCTATACCCACTCACACCCACACCCACACACACACGCACGCACTCACAGGACTGTGGTTGGCTTTTGTTGAAGACAATATATCATAGCATCAGCAGCGAGGAGGACACCCAATGTGAACATACCATACTCAACTGGCTCCCTCTACCTAACCCGCTCTTCCGCTCTCCAGCCCATTTCTTTATCACCTTCTTTTGCGCCCCTTACCTGGCACGCCGACGTTATGGCTACCCACAAACACTTGTATGTTTTGTGGAGCTGCTTCTGCTTATGTAAAGTGAAAATTTTCGATTTTCTATAAAAAAGAAGCACAAAATGCCCCCTCCACCTACTCTACAGAGTTGGAAGTGGAAGTGCGCTTGGAGCCTTACGGGCGTGTGGCCATCAAAAAATTACGTATACGTAACGTTCTTTCTATACTTTTTTTTTGTTGTTGGGCGTTTGTTGTCGCTGTCCTTTTAATATGGCACATAAATTATTGTAAGACTGCAGATTGGCTCTTTGGTAACATTTTGTAGCTGCGTTGTTGTTCTTGTTTTTTTCATACTACCTTTACTTTTTTGGAAAGGCAAATATATCAAGTTGTGAGGTGTGAAACGCTTGACCGTAGGCAAACCTATTTAAAATCCGCCATGAAAGCACTTTGAAGCAGAGAGGAGTGTCACCTCGGTGGTAAGATGATATACATTGTCTACCTGTTAGGACGCTAAGCTTTATGGAAACAATTTGAGAGCATTCAAGATTTAATCCTGCTTTGTGCAAAATGTTTATTAAGTTATTCTAAGCAAACAACTTAAAAAAGGACAAGAAAGCTCTCAAAAATTGTTATCATATTTAATGTTAAGCACTTATTCGAAAACAATTTGAAAAGATATAGTTGGTTAAAGCTATTATGCTTGAAATAATATTCACAATGCTATAAGACTCAAGCTTTAATATGATCTAAAACTTAAAGCTTTGACGTAAAGAGCTTTAAAACATGTTTAAAGCTTTTTAAATAAGATACTTCAGACTAATATAAGGTGGTAAGCACTTTATAATAAATGTGAAGCTTTAATGTCACTTGAAGCTTTATCAAATCTTTAAAGTTAAAAGCTTTCTATGTTTCCTTTTAATTTATATATAATCTCCGTTTCTCCTATCATCAGAGACACTTAATTAAATGGATTTATTATCACTATACGATATATGGCCCGTACCTTTGAACATTATTCGTTTTATTTGTGATTTGTATCCGAAATATATCATGCGAAACTTTTTAAAAACTCATATCTCTGCAACTATTGTACAACAGCATAAATATTATACCCATACCTATAAAATGTGATATCCTGTGAGTATAAACAAAATGGTAAAAACGACGAAACATGAAACAATTCACAACACACGTGAAAAATGTTTATGGATTGCTCTGCCACACAACTCCTCCTCCTCCCCCTCCGCCACCATAACACCCGAACCCCCACAACAGTTTTCCCACCGCCTCTGTATAAGCATTGGCCATTGCTCTTTTTCCAGTTGATAGGAAACAAATTGAAGGGAATGCTGCCATTTAATAAATCATGTTTTGTTTGGCTTGGCTTGACAATAATAACTTGTGCTCATGTGGCAACTGTGGCCATGTTCTGTGTGTGTGACCACAACAACAACAACAACAACAACAACCACGACAACAATAACAACAACAATAGGAGCTGCATAGGTAGGCACTGCCAATGGTGTTGGCAGCTGCGTGAAAGTGACCACAGGAGCATCCGCTGTTGGGCAAAAAACATAAACTCGCCAAGAACTTTTTGTCCCCGAAAGGGACGCCTTGTTCAGCTAGCGGGGATTGGGGCTAAGGTGGAACTGAGTTATATAAGTTGCGTTTATTATTTGAGTCTGTCTGTAAGTTTTGTGCTTGTTTTCTGGCGAAACCGAAAAAATAAAAGGCACAACAAAGTAAGCGCTATCTACAAAGTTATTGACTAGATGATACTGTATATAGGTACTAATTTCCCTAAATGCATATCTTAAATTCTATAGTTGAAGTTTTTAGTGAAAATGTTCAGCTGCGACTGTGAAATATTAAGTGGCAAACGGTTGCATGCAACTTTTTTATTAACCATCCAATCGGGTGGAAACTTGTTTACAAGGATCTTTGTGAAAATTCATTAGAAAGTGTTAAACACTTTTCCGAATATGGGCAAAACAGGTTGTATAAGTGAAGATACAGTATCATGATTCTTGAATAAATATTTGGAAATTCCACCCGCAACTGTAGAATTGGATGTTAAGGATACAACTGGAAAATCTAAGCTTCCATTGCTGGAAGAGTTTTGTCTCAACATTTCAAAAGGACACATGGTATGGGCAAAGCCGGGTATTACAGTAAGCACTTTATAAAGATTTTGTTAGTTTCTGCTCTATCTAATATGTTCTAACTTAGGTCCTTATATTTGCTGAGGCCATTAAGCCAGGTGATCTTTATTATTATAGTAATAACAATGTCCACTAAGAGCTCAATATATTGCTAAGATTTCGGATCTGACTTTATCTGGCGTAGCACATTTCTTTAGCATTAGCATGCCTCCTTGGATCTCTTTTGTAGTACAGGGTATAGAAAGAGGAGGAACTGCACAAAATAACGAGCTACAACTGAAGCTTTTGGCTGAGCACTTTGTGCATAACTTCCCATTTATGCTACTAGCCCCTCGTAAGCCCTGTCCCCAACCAGCCCCCCCTCCAGTTGGCTGTACACAGTACAATTGTTTGCTCGTTTTTGTAGTTGTGGCGTCACTTGGCGTCCAGAAACGCAGCGGTTGACTTCGTCTATGGCAATGGGAATGGAAATGGCATAAGGAAGAGGTATTGGATGAGGGGGGGGGGGAGGGTCACTCCGTGTCCGGCGGTGTACAGAATGTGAACTGTGGCTGCCGCCTGACTGTTGCTGGCGCTGCTGCTGCTGCTGCTGCTGGTGGTCCAAGTGCTCGTCCTCGGGGGAAATTCCTGTCCATTGTACATGACTTTTGATATTTATGGGTAATTTCGTTTGCGTTTGCGCTTGGTTTTGGATTTGGGTTTGGGTTTGGGTTTGGGTATGCGTTAGCAGCATTTCAATGCTAGGTGAGCGAACAGTATGAGCCTAAGAACAAGTTCAGACCAATTTTGTACAGCGACTGCCAGCAAAACGACAACATAAATCAACAATTTTTGTTTTTAATTTGCTCGCCAGCAGCCATCGTCTGATTTTGACAATAGAAGAAAATATATACAGCGATAAGCTGGCAGCTCGTTGCCAGTTTTACAATTAGGCAAACCGAAAATTTATTATTGTGATTTTTATCAAACGAACGGCGGCACTTGGCGGACCAATTAATCATAAGCATTCTGCAACACCCATCCACTCGGCCAGAATTGTCGCCCAGAGCCGAGCTGAGGCCCAGACGTGGTAGACTGGAGTCCCATTTACCTTCGTCAACTTGCTGACATATGGAGTTTTTAATTCGGTTAAATTTCTCTCACCTGTCATCGTAGACAAATCCGGCGTTTAATGTGTTCAAGTATAGAACAAAGGCGAGCATCGTGCAGCCGGCAAGTCCTGCGTAGTCGGTGGCCTCCATGCTGCAAAGAGAGCGAGCCGAAACAAAACAAAAGTAGACAGTCAGACAAATGAAGAAAATATGTCCACAAATATTAAAGTTGAGTGTCATAAAATATATGCTCAAATTAATTCTCAAAGGCTCGACAACAAAGCACATAATCCCACCTGGCGAAGGCAAAGCTTTTATGCCCATCTCCAGCTGGCATTCACCTTTTTTTTTTTTTGGGTTTCTCTTTATTTGTTTTTTGCTTTTGTTCACAATTCTTAAAGATAAAAAAGTCATGCAGCCAGCTCACAGCATAAAATTGTAATATCTTTAAGCAGTCTCTAGTCGCTAAATATTTTTCTCCCATTACTTTGAAGAGGAATATGAAATCGGAACGAATTTCGTATGCCTGGTTTCTACTCTAGCTATTCACGGTATTTGAATTTCATTAAATTACTTTCCATTGCTCACTAAATATGCAAATATTTATCTTTGGATTCATTGAATTTATAATTGTAGAATATTTGCATCATTCAAGTTAATAATCAAAAATGTTGTATATCATATTTCAGTTTGCTGAATTTACTTTAATTTATTTAAAAATAATTGAATCTGTTTTTTACCGACTTTCTTCATCCCTAGTAAATGCAGAATTGGTCATGTGATACGATGTTCAGATAGAAATCTTATATCAAATTTCTTTTTACAAAAACTTCGATTAAAACTTTTGAATAACATTTCAAAAAACATTATCAATTTTGTTATCTTTTTTATTTTTTCTTAAATTCGTTTTATTTTTAATATAGCTGTTATTAAGGAAACAAAAACAAAAAATATGGAAATCAATATTATTCAGTAGACACTATAACCTCATACATGAAGAAAAATCCCCGAATTATTACAATTACTTCCAAATAATTTTAGGCAAATAAATTTGCATTATATTCATCTATTTGGGAGCAAAAGACATAGTTATTACCAACTATGTCATAAACTAACACATTTTTCTGATTATGATAAAAATTTGGGAATTGGTTCAATTTTAAATACGAATTTGATCGAAACGCAATAGCAATGAGCAGCATTCCAGCGTCTAAAAACGTTCCCAATACAAATGCTCCCCGTCCCCATATTGTAGTGGATATAACAAAATAATTCTGGTCTGGATTAACGTGTCGCCATAACGGGAACAAATCAGCAATCAAATACTGTTGAGTCCAAACAAACCGTAACGCACGTTCATAACGATTATTGCTCGAATGTTATGTAATTGATGCGAATGCGGATGCGACCGGACTAGGACATGTCACTGGATCTGGTGAACTGTTGTCATCCGCATCCTCACTCCCATACCCCCATCCTCATCCTCATCCTCATCGCCATCGTCATCGCCATTGCACATAATGCGCTGTTCGTCGTTCCTCATGGCATTCTTCGTTTTATATTAGCCGCAGACATGTTGTGTGTTGTATCCCCCTCTCTCTCTCGCTCTCTCTTTCTATCTCTCTCTGTCTGTCTCTCTCTGTGTGACGGAAATTAAACGTTACGAGTACATTTCGAATTGCCTGGCCTGGCCTGGCATGGTGCATGGCTATCGGCTTCAGTGGACAACTGAATGCAGAATCCAGAAATGCCACTTGAAATGCAATCCGCTGCCCGGTTCCGCTTCAGTTGCTTGTTTTTGTGCTGGACACCATTGTTGTTGTTGTTGTTGCTGTAGTTGTTGTTGTTGCTGTAGTTGTCATCATCACCATCAAGCGCCATTACAAGTAATGAGTGCGGTAGGTAGTTGGGTGGGGCATTGGTTAGCTGGCTGGGTCGTCTCGGTCATTGCATGAAAATTGTTATCTCGCACAATGCAGACGATTTCCGGCAGGCATTTTCACATGTACACGCCCCAAAAGACACGAATGTCCTGCCCTCCACCGCCCCGCATTCCCCGCACCCCTTATCAACCCGCTCCCGACCATCTCACGGCATGTGCACGCGGGAGCACAGAAATTAAGTCGCACCGTTTGCAAATGACAATGGTCGCCATTCCACTGTGCGGCGCCTCGTTGCGAATGTTGCTGTCATTCTGTTTGGCTTTCCGCTGCTGCAGGTGAAACTTTTGTTTCATTCTCTTTGTTTTTCTTAGTTTTCCAACTTATTGTTTGCTTTATTTTTATTTTCCTTTCACTTTGCGCAAATTAAGTGAATTGTTTTAATCAAAATGATATTATCCAAATCAGCTAGGCCAGCATTCCGAGACCCCCGCATAGCGATGCATGAGCGATACGTAATCACAAATACCATATAACCATAGAGTATTCCTAATGATGAGTACCGGCTGTTCGGCAAACATAATAATGGATTTCAGTTTACTTGAGCGCCCCCAAGCGTTCAGGCAAATTAGCTCACATTCAATACTCATGGCTCCTCTGTCTGTGCTGTAGCCACATCATATCAGCACTCCAGGCGCCCACACGCACACACACACACGCACACACACATACACACACATTCACACATGCCAACACTCAAGCCTCAACCTATTCAAATAGATTGTATATCGTTCCGCTTTCACATCCACCCACTTATCTGCCCTTCCCTTTATATCTATGGCTGAAATGATGCTGCTAATGAGTTCTAATAACGATAATATTTCGCTGCCATGTACTAAAAATAAATACAGGGTATACGCATATATGTCTAGGGCCACATAAATAGACATAATTTTAGTTTAGTTGCAGGCTGGAGTTCATAAATGCCTCAACTGCTTATTCGCAATTTCTTTTGATAGTTTTTCATGTGCGTGGACCTCGGGACTTGCCCAAGGGACTTGAGCCTATATGAAATGCCAATCTATTATAATAGCTGTCTGCACTATAAAGAAAAACTAATTTCGAATATTTATATTGATAGGGTTTGCATTTAAAGCAACATTGTCACTAGTGTAATTGTTTTCATCTGAAATTTTGGATTCTTAGTAGTGTACAAATATATCTAAATTATTATTTGGAAGTACTTAAAATTGGAATAATATCATTTTATTATACTCTGAACCCATTGGAAATGGGTAAAGAGGGAATAAACAACAACCTATAAGAGCTAGATATTTTATATTTTGATCGTCTTCCTGGTGCCCGTGCAGTACGAGTTTGTGTCTAATAATCGATAACTTGCCCCGTTTCCAAGCAATCGATAAGAATCGATATCGAAATCCCGTTTTTTGAGCGAATCTCTTTGTTCCAATGGCTATAGTCCCCAGATTTGACATTTAGTTTCTAGAATAATATACGTATACAGATCAAGCATCTTTCATTTTATAGCTACAGTCGCCCCTAGCGCAAGCCGATTTTTGTGTTGGTAGAAGAAGGCTCTCTTTTTTATTATTCATGTTCTCAAGGAAATATTCAGAAAAAAAAGTTTTTTCATTTTAATCCTGATAAATTTATTCCCTCGATAAGTAAAGTACCATTTATAAGCTAAGGCATATTTATACATTTTTCAAATATAAACCCGAAATAAGTCTCAAAGTACTTAAAAAATTATGTTGCGCCTGAACCCATTTTTATAAATAACAACATTTTACTTCGTTTATGCAAATCGCATAAATTGTGTTTAGTCTTTCATCGAGCCGAAATATGCGCATTTGAAATGAGAGCATTATTTCAAGCCTTAGACTCGTGGGATTCCTGCCTACGCCAATGTTCTATTTGCAGCTTTAAAATGGCTCTTTAATCGCGGTGTGGATTTCATTTAGGTATTTATATTGATTTTTCTTTATGCTTAGAAAGGATATCAAATAGAAAAACTGGTAGCCCAAAATTAGCAGGTGCTTGCTTGAAATTTCTATAGAATATTCCACCTTTAACCTTTAGCCGTGAAATTAATTTAGCTTGTCATAAATAGACTGAGACGCAATAAAAATAAATGAAGGTATTCATCAAATGGCGCCCGAAAACAAGCGTCTGGGCGACATGAAGAGGCCTTGAGACTGACACCGTGCTGTGAATCACTTTGCTAATTTTGTCAAGCCAGACATAAAAGGACACTGACACACAGACAGTCAAACAGACCAACTACCAGGCCAATCCCAGCACATGTGTGCGTCCTTGATCATGTGTCTATACCGTACTGTAGTGTATACACAATGTCGCAAATTTATTGGCATCTATACGGTTGAGAAGTCAAAGTGCAATTAGCGCAACGTTGTGTGCTTGGCTCCACAATTTTATTTTTAATACCCTGAGCTAATTGAAAATCTGTAAACAGGGTGTATTCTTTAAGGGCAAACGTATGTAACAGACAGAAGAACGGATCTCTAAACCTTCTGACTATATACATATATTAATGCTCAGAACGTCGGGCCGATCCAGCCATGTCTGTCTGACAGTTCATCTTTGAGAAGGCGTCAATCTCAGGAACTACAAAAGTTAGAGTTTATGTGTATGACCTTCGATTTTGTTATCTTTTTTACTCGATAACTCATCCCATTTCGAAAATATTGATACAAATCGATTTTAAGACTTGCTTCCTAAGCATAACTCGAATTGTATAGGAGCTAGATTATTTGGTTTCTTTGGTATTTAGATTCTCGAATAGTTTATATAAGTATTTCATATTTTTAATACCTTCTCATTTTGAAAGGTAAGGTCTTGCGATTCGGTATATACAATTGCATAAAGATCGGACTATAAACACCGACGCTGAATGCATTTTTCATAGTGTGGGTCAAAGGGACACAGACGCATCCTGTGTGTATGGAAGCTGGAATGTCTACAAAGTATGCTCGACGCGAGGTTGAGGGTATTGGGTAGCCGTGCACTCCCGACTAGAGCACTGCTACTTGTTTTTTTTTGTTTGTATCACTGCAAATATTTGCTTTCAATTTCGTATGCAAATGTCGCTTGGGCCCTGTGCCATTAATCACAGTATAGTCACCCAGCCATTGCCGGGGCTTTTCTTATCGTGCGGCACTAACCGTGGCGCATCCCTCAGAGGCGAAGGCAGATGACAGAAAAAAATAATTACGTTGTCATGTTTACGGCGCACTGAAATTAGCTGAAAGTATCAAAATGTTACCATCTTTGATGTTGATAGCGCCCAGAAGTCGCACAGCGACAGCAATTTATACTATACTATATACTTATATAGGTGTCTTTACAAGTATTTCTAAGTTAAGCAGAAACTTTAGACTTTTTGGCTTTCGGTGACTTGCAGACTTTTGTTTTATGAAATCAGCTAAAGAGCATGTTGACCTTATTTCTGGCGCCCAACGTGGGGGCCAAGCGGGCGGAAATTGTCGCATACAGTGCCTTGGAGCACAAGCGCACAGCACACCTTAAACCGGAACCGGAAACATTATTCCCAAAATGTCAAAAAACATAACAAAAACCCATTAGACACAATTCTGTTTTCTGGGTCAGGCGTCAGCACAAAAAGCAGCAGCAGCAGAAGGCAGCAGGCAGCTGGCGGCAGGCAGACAAGCTGGGCAGCTCCAACTCCCAAAAGTGGAAACACACAAAAACACACCAAAACAGAACAAAACAGCAAAGAACCAGGCAACGTAAACCTAAAACAAAACGACGTGGGTGGCCCTCGTTGGTGACACAAAACAGCGAATAGACTCCACAACTCGACTAAACTAAGGACTGAACCTGAGGAGGACCCCGAAACTGCACTCGGGCACTGTTGACCAGTCACGGCTATGGTGCGCGGGGAGCGCGGGGCGCGCGGGGATGGGGTTTCGTGGGAGCAGCGAAACGATTGCGGAAATCAAGTTGTGTCAACAGCTTAAAAGCCAAAATGTAATAAGCCAGGGAAATGTAATGTAATAAAATATCAAATATAAAACGAAGCTGGCGGGAGAGCGTTTGTTGCCATTAAAGTTCTCTGCTTTGAAATTGGAACAGAGGGCACAGTGAACGGCATAAGCAAGTAGGGAAAGAGAAATGGGTAATAATAAAATGTACAATATTTTAGACATTTACATTTTAATCGTTAGCTGAAAGTGCTGGAAAGTTATCGATATCACTGTTGCTAGCATCGATAATAAACTCTATCGAGAGTGAAGAAACTATCGCTCTGATCGATTATTCTGAACACCGATAGAGTTGAACTTGAAATGAATAATTAAAGACACAAATTGACATTTTAAACTGACGACTATCGAAAAGATTAAATGATGCGCCGTAGCTTTACCTTAAGCTAGAGAATCATTTAATTGGCTGATTTTAAAGATACTGATTATATTTATTTAATTTGTCACATAAAAGCCCCATTTCTTCATTTAAAAGAATCCGAAACCAGCTTTAACTGGTTTCCAGCTATCAAAAATGGCGCAAATGCGAGATGAGCTTGTGGTAGAAATCTTTTTAAAGAGGCAGCAGATTAGCTCGCGGCTTCAAAACAACTCAGCCAAGTGAAGCACTGTGGCAGGGGGCCCATAAAAAGCGCTGTTATAATTTTGTGCAGCCGCAAAATATGCGATATTTTATTATTGTTGCGCCAAACAGTATGCAACACTTTATTTCAGCGCTATGTGCTTCCGCCGCTTCCTGTGCCTTCGAGCGCCCAAAAGCATTCCACGTTTTATATTGCTATTTTTGGTGGTGCCGCCGTCGCCGCCGTTGCCGCAGCTGCTTCTACTGCTGCTGCTGGAACCAGTCCAAGTGCTGACTCCTCGGGCTGTGCCAAAAAGTATGCTACATAGTTTTTACATGCGATTTGAATGAGCACAAACGGATATCATGTCTTTCCCAGGGTGTTTGTGCATGTGTGTGTATGTTGTCTAAAGTAAGTAGCATATAAGTGCAATGGGAATCGTTTTAAAACACTCGAAAGCAATTCAGTTTGGGGTTTTTTCCAGAAAGATTATTAGAACAGACGTTTTTCTTGGCGCCAGAGTCTGGCATTTTGTCAGCTTGTAAGGCAACAAAATTATTATGGACTGCCGGTTAAGGCTAATTATGACAAAAGCCATAAGTTGATGTTTCAGCTAAATTTCTTTTGAATTTTAGCACTGTTTGGTTGCGCAAACAAACGAACATGAGCTTAAATCTGCCAAGATTGGGGCTAGGTAGGACAAGATCCTATCATATTGTCGCAGAAATGGACTTCGTACATTAGACTTGAGCTTGGTTCCCTTGAAAAACGAAGACTGAAAATGTAATATTTCAAGGAAGTATTATGTATAGTTAAAAGGTTTATAGCATAAACTAAACAATATTTGATATATAAATTAAATAATGTATGATATATAATAATCATCTTCATGTACAATCTCATGAAGTAAACAAATTTTTCATATAAATAAAAATGTAAAAATTAAATGTATTATAAAAATGTAGCCTACTTTGTGGAGCAGAAAAGAGAAGAAGCCACAGTTGAATTCGTTTACCATTCGTCAATGAGAGCTAAAATCAATTGGTAATAGTATTTAAACTATAAACTTTTTTGATTAGAAATATGTGTTTTATGTTTGAATAACCAAATATGGTTAGGTAAATTCAATGATTGGGGCAAAAGTTATTCAATCTTTGGAGTCGACCCTCAAAATTGTTCAGTTTTTGAAAAATGTGGTTCGGTTTTGGTTCAGTTTATTATTGGGCAAACGATTAGGTTTAAGGTTCGGTGCATATAAAAAACCGGCTTGCAGCCTTATTCAATAAAAGTATTAAATACCACTTAAAATACTCTCCTTTCAATTATTAACTAGAGAGCTGTTAAAATGGTTCAATCTAAATGAAGCGTATTGTGATATTTAATAAAAAATAAATCAATTGCAGATTTTGTACGCAAATTACTCTCATTTATAATATCTATTTGTTGTTAAATGAATCAATTTCTTTTTATAACGAATACACGCCGCAATACGGTTGGCGTGAAACTTTTAATAGACCATCGTTGGGACATTGAACCAAGTAACAAACAAATAAATGAAAAAATAAAAAAAAATATGCATAAATAAAATATTCGTTAACTTTTCTCACCAGGCTTTTGTTATGTCATGTTCAAACCGAGTTCAGAGCTCAGCCCTTTGAAAGTTCAATAGCAAACATTTAAAAAAAAAAAAAACTCAACTCGGAATAAAGTTGGGAATAACTGTTGATGGAGGGTATGAGGGGGAAGGGGGAAGGGGGAGGGGATTGAAGTACTCACTGACGAGACTTTTTAATGGGCCGGCTTCAAACTACGTTGGATATCCGTTTCAGACTTTGGCATTGTTGTGCCGTTTGCACGGGTTTTTTGACCGATGTTTCAGATGGGTTTTAACCATGACGTTTCCTTGCCCAAAATTGAAGAAGGGGTTGTGGGTCGGAGGGGTGGGGAGGGGAGGGGAGGTGCCACATTCGTGCTGGGCGTTTATTTAATGTCCTCTGTTGCACTGTGTTGCACGCAATGTAAATGCTAATTAAGACCCGTTACATGCCACTATCTGGGCGTGGCAAAGTGTGTGTGCGTGCGTGTGTGTGTGTGTGTGTGTGTTGGTGGGGGCGTTTTGGACCGTGTTTGCCTCTTAATTGCGTAAACCAAGCGTTTGATTAGTATTTGCACAGCAATCGACATTAAACAGTTCAATCAATAAAAAATTCAAACGGAAGCCGCACGCCACACTCAAGTGTTAGCTCCGGCAAATATTTAATGTCTTAAGGGTTGTCCAATTCCTGTTGCTGTTGTTTTCGCTCTGCGATGACTGGAATATTATTATTAGCACACATCAGAAATCCAACAATGACTGGGGCTAAAGCGGTCGTTGGCCCCAAAAGTTAAAGAAGTCAGGAACCTCAATTGGGCTGTCAATCAACGCGTCCGCTCGCGTCACTCTGTGCCACAATAATAGAGCTATTGATTTTTCGGCTTCCCCTTCCACAATCGCAATACCTCCTCCCTAATGAGTTTCGGGGCGTGCATTGACATGGGCACGAACCTTGATCGTCTAATTAGCTGACTGTTTGGCATTGGCTTCGATTTGACTGCGCTTAACTAGAAATTTTAATGCCACGGCATTCAAAAATCCAAGATAAATAAACAATTATATTGGAGTGAGTGAGGGGTAAGCTCAAGTGTTTGAAGTAGAGTAAATTTTAGACTTGCTTTTTATTGTGAAAAATTCTACTGAATGGTAATGTTTAAATAAGTCTGTCAAAGCTTAACCAGCAGCTAAATTTTTTATTCTCTCCTCTTTTATCGCTGTGCCAATAAAGAAAAAATCCTTTTAAAGGCGTTTGTTTAAAAAATGGAACATGAGCATGGAACTTTGGATAGGAGAATCTATATATTGTATTGTAACAATAATATTAATATTTGTAATATGAAGAATATAATTGAAACAACTGAGCTTGGCCAACATTTTACTTTTCTATTCGTTCTTTGACCAATAAGTTGTTTTAGCTTCAATCAAATAATGTTATATTTATAACAAAAATTGTCTTAAAGCTTTAACAATAACTGTAGATATATTATGTATGTATCTTACTGCGTCAGCTAGCTGAGTTCCTTTAATTTCTCGTAATTGTGCAGAGCATAACTGTCTCGACTTGATTAGACTTATAAATATCCCTGCAGTCCGCCACAACCCTACACTGCAAGCAAAAGGGAGTGAGTCGAACTGCCCTCCAAATTGGTTTCATTACATGCGCTCAGCTTGAGCTCAAATGTCGACTCGGCGCCACAGCAAAACATATCATTTTCCAGCCAAATAAATAAATAAATAAATTGCCAGCACTGGAAGATTGCGCTGTTTATGCTGAAGCGGCGCACAAAATGCGAATCACTTGTTGTGCCTATTCGAAATGAGTTGGCAGTGAGTACAGACTTGATTCTAAATCTATTTAGTAAACCTTAACTATTATAATATTTATTGTTGTTATCTTATCATTATTATTATTAATATCGTATCGTATGCATCAGATCAGGTCATATTAATATTATTAATTATTTTAATATATATGTTGTTTGTAAGTTTCATTTAATCAGCTCACCGATTCAAGTAAATATCTATATTAAAACAATAGTTACAATAAGTTACAATAGACTAAATCAAGTTCTTTGATCATATTATAACGAATTTATACATCAGTATTGAATGCCAACATTCGATTTATATTTTAAACTATACATCAATTTGACATAGTTTCAAAACTAAAATCTTAATCAAACTTGTTTCTGCTGCCGACAAAATAAACAAAATTTCTGGCTAACACAACAGTTGTCTTTGTGGTTCTAAATTTAAAAAATCGTGATTTAAACAATAGCTGAAAATGTCATTTTAATGAAATATGCGTTTGTTTCAGTCGTAAATGAAAATCATAATTGTGACGTTTGGTTTGCCTGAGTTGGTAAACTGAAACTGACGTCGGATGAAGTCTGAGACTTTCAATGCATATCTGAGTCGACCAGACACACACACACACACACATACATAGACACACTCATACATACATGTTCATTTAATTGTCACTCTTACAAGCTCACACACACACGCACAACATTGTACGGGTGGCAGCTACGTTGTGGCAAGTTCGTAACTTGCTTTGCCAGTTGTAAGAAAAAACCAATAATGGCACTGGAATTGTAGTTGTAGCCACATGCAGCATCCTTATGAGGTAGTTGGAGGTGCGTGTGAGTGTATGCGTGGGTCTCTGCTCTGCTGGCCCCTTTATCGATTAGCGCATGTAACTGTTTCTACCTATGAGTGTGTGCACCCACACACACACACACACATACACACCTACAGCAACTACAACAACAACAACTGCTTGCCCCTTTAACTTATATAAGCTAATGTGGGTTGTAGGCGTACTATGTGGTTGGCGAAAGGGTGGGGGGGCTGTACTTTTTGGTGGCACAAAGCAAATGACGCTGGAAATGAAAGCAGGAAACGTTGCCGCATTCATTCATTTTACACACAAAAGCCATTAAAACGCTTTGATTCCATTGTTTTGTTTGTCATCATCAACATTAGCGTCAGAGGCCAACTGGGCAACATGATCGGGTGGCAAAAAAAGGGGGGGGGGGCTGGCCAGATTAAAGGCTTAACAGCTTAAAGACTAGTCGAGCATTTTAGTTTTCTATTAAAAAAGTCACGGGTGTTCGATAAAGAATTCAAGGCAAAACAATTATGAGCCGGACTAGTTGGATAATGACGAATCAAAGCCGAAGTAAACTTTTTAGTTTAGAGAAATTGCATATTTGATACTTAACACATTGATTAAATAGCTGGATAGACACTAGTTTGAACCACCGAACATTTTTGTCAGGTTGGTTCTTTTGAGAGTTGAACTCTTTATAGTTTGCATTGAACTTTCTGTCTTAGCTATTACATGCTCTTCTTATTCTCCGCCCACTGTGCACTTTCACTTAATATTTCGCTGTTATTGTGGTTGTTCCTGTACCTCAATATTTTTATTATTGAAAGACTTTTGCCTGAGCTGCGGGTTTTTTTATAAAGTGCTTGCGGCATCTGCTTCGCTCGCCTCACCCTCTGGAGCCACGACCCTCGAGAACGTCTCGACGTCCGACCGAGTCTTGCGGAAAAATCAACATTGCACAAAAGTTTTCAGCGCCCGCTGCCAGCTGCCAGCACCACCAAGCAACAGCAGCAGCTCCACCACCTCCACCACCACCATCATAACCACCTTCACCACAATCAGCCAGCATGCTTTTGCACCACACTTTTTTGTTTTGGCTTAGCGTTGATGATGTATGCACTTTGAAAAGAGTTGAGCAAAGTGGTTTTTCGGGTTTGATGAGCTAACGTCAGCCATCTGCACCGCCCAAAAGCCCACCCACCATCGACCCTGGAAATATGAGTGCTCTGTGTTAGTGTGTGTGTGTGCCCGTTTGTCTATGTGTGCGAGTGTGTGTTGTGTGTGTTTGCATTTCGTTGGCTGCATAATAAAGTTATTAATAGACTTCAATGGCGTTTCAATTATGCAATTTCTGCGATTTGAATTTAAATGATATTTTGATTGTTTGCTTTGGCGGTTAGTTTTTCAAAGTTTTTAGCTGAATGAGCGATTAATGTGCAGATTATAAAATTTCGAAGTCCCTTCCTATTTCCATATAAATAAGCGTTCAATTTACTTTGAATTAAAAACAAGAAAACTCGGTTTTCTTTGGCAGAGCAACCATTTAATGCACTCCAATTGATTATTCCAATGGGAGTCATATGCAGATCTATTGAGTAAGGTTTCGTAAATATATTATGGAGATTAGATGAGCAATCTCTCCAATTATTTCCAAGGAAGCTTTTTGATATAGTGGCCCAAGCCTAATAAATTAACGTATCAATATCATATTCAAAATGTATATCATAATGAAATCCTTAAAGCATCTCTCAAACTTCAGTTTTTAAAGTTTTTATGCTCTCCTGTAATGATTAATTGCTGTAAACATACATACATATGTAATCATATTACACAATGTGGTAAACGATATATCGTTTAGCTGTTTGAATAAATACTAAGTTTCAGGGCGGCAAACATGTGCTCTACATAATAGCTGGCCACACTGAAAAGAACACAAACGAACTGTCCGAACTCAATTTGATGTAAGTACATCCCGAACGTAATTATCAATAAATAAGTTGCTCGTTTTATACATTTAGTATGATTTTCAGAAGGAACGTGGAGAAAAGAACAAATATAAATGAAGCATAAAGGCCATAAAAGAGTCAAAAAAGCGAAAAAAGATAAGAAACGGTCAAAAACGCACCGAGATGGTTCAAAAAAGTCAAAGAAAAGAGACAAAGAGGCAAAGCACAAGACGGCATCAGGCCCAATAAGCAGCGATCCAGAGCAAGAGACCGAGACCAACAACGACATTAAGCATCCGACGGGGCCGGTAATGTCCGACTTCGATGTGCTCAGCATTTATGCGGACATATCAAAACTAAGCGCTATAGAGCGTTATTTGAACATGCTATATCGGTAAGTCACAACCGATTCATGTGCATAGCGTGCGTTCAAAAGTTTTCGTTTCAGTCCCTTCACGTGCTTCGTGAAAACCAACTGCGAGTTTAAACTCTCCGAGTTGGACTGCTTTCTGTCGGACACGCGCTATGAGCCGGATAAGCACTCGGCTCTGCTCATACGGCTCTCGAGTCCAATATGCAGCTTAAGGCTTTACGATAATGGAAACATCTGCTGCCAGGGCTACTCCTACGATAGCGCCGCACTGGGCATACATCGTTTCATTGGCACCATGGAGCATTTGGGCTACTCGCCCGTGTTTCAGAATCCCAAGTTTAATGTGGTCAATGCGACATTCTGTATGCCATTTTCCATTCACCTAGAGCAGCTTCATAGGGAATATCATGAGGATTGCTTATACAATCCGGAAACACGTCCATATCTGACATACCAAATACGCAACTCCTCCATTAAGTTAGCCATTTTTCACGTAGGCTATGTCTATGTACTTCTGTCCTCCCAGCCTCGCTTCACCCAAAAGGCAATCGCCTTCATAATGCCCATACTCTTTCGCCATAGAGCCGCCAATAGGCCGCCCAATGATGCGGAGTTGAGCAGCGGTGACATCAATTTTAAATTGCTGTGGGAAAATGAATTCCAGAACGCATATCAAGGCACTCTTAAATATTCCAGATGAGCAATAACTTTGCTCAACAACCTCGATTCTTTGCTGTTGCCGTTGTTGTTGTTGTTGTTTTAGTTGTTGTTGCATTTTTGCGCTGGCGTTGAAGCCAAACTTTAATTTTCATATATGAACATCAAAGTTTTTTATATGAGCATGCATATCCGGTATATTCTCATAAATGTCGAAATGCAGCGCTCGGAGCACAGGAAAGTTTTTAGTCGGTTATTTAAATGACAAGAGCCGTTATGCAAACACACACACACACACACACACACAAACACACTCGAATACCAATACACACGCAAATTGTTTAAATATGTACATAGCTAATTCCAAGAGAAAACAAAGAAAAATGCTGAAAGCTAAAATTGTATAAGTAAATAAATGAAAATATATTTCTATTATCACCTTTTTTATACCATACACCCTGTACCCATTGCAAATTGTTAAGAAATGATAAATTGGTTTTATGCATAGGTATGTAACAGGCAGAAAAAGGCATCTCCGACCACACAGTATATATATGTACTTTATATTTTATCAATCTGAGTCGACTCAGCCACGAATCGACCTCGGAAATTATAAAAGTTAAAGTCAGGGAATCTGAAAAATACATTGTTTGTTTATATTGTTTATAAAATCGATAAATATCGATTTTGGAACATGGTTTCTTAGGCATATCTCGGGGATAATAAGAGCTGTAGACATAAAATTTGCTATGTATTTTCTTGAATGTTTCACATTTTAGAGAAATCGCAATATTTCGCCAAAATTGAACTTATTTTCGACGGTCGTTCAAGAACATATTACCCATAAAGTGAGGTTAATGCAATCCTAATGAATTCTAATGTTTAAAACTTCAGCTTGGCGCTTGGTGAGGGGCATCTCCTAGTCGGGCATTGCCGACTAGAGAACTCTTGTTTTTTATCTTTTATGTCAGTTTTTTACAAGTCATTAGCTCCATTTGCATCCACACACAAATGTCAACCCATTTAAGGGGTCGCGGCGCAAAAACACTAAAAATCACTCACAAATTTACAATGTAAATTCAAAATGCAGCTCATCGAATTCCATGTTTGCATTTGGCAGACATAAAAATGACAGTGACAGGGCTTGCCACATGGTGGGGCAGGGCGTGTTAGGGTTGGAGTTGAGGCTGGGGTTGGGGCTGAGGTTGAGCTATCCGAGAGCCACGAGAAACCGGATCGCAACGCAAATGTGTGAAATGAAATTTGAAACTGTCGTTCGCCCAGTTGCTGTCCATTTCAAACCTATTGCATTTGAATAGTTTTCGTTGGCGTGAAAAAAACAATTCAGTGCCATATTTGTGTGCATTTGTCGCATTTGTGTTTGTTTTGCGATATACAAACCCATGTAGAGTATTCACTGGGCCGGTCTGGCCCAGGGCGATATGTCTGCAGCGGTTACGATATAAGCGGATAATTTTCAATATTTTTGTTTGCAGTTGTTGGTCGCATTTGGCTGCTTTTGTTTGTATTGAACCGTTGACGGCTTTTCGCGTGTTTTCGCTCTGTTTGAGTGGCTTGTGGGCTGTTGGGAATATTCATTAGAGCCGTTTGGCTGGGCGTGAGGTTTGCATTTGAAAGACGACTACTCTAATCGGAAGTGCCCAGTTGGCGAATACCCTGTACCCATCGTCTGGATGCTTTTCTTTTTTCTTACCTCAGCTCAACAGCATTGAAATTTGAATATTTATACAGGTTACAGCAACGGTCAAGTCCTTCCGATAAGTGCTAAAAGTATCGATATGGCGCTCAAGACGTGCAAGTGATATCGATAGTGATTGATGCTGGTTGGCCTAAAGTAAAATCTCCTCTTGTTTGTGTTTTAGTGTTTAGTTATAAATTATTTTAATTGCTGTTTTAATTGTTATCTTGCCTGGCAACCCTGGTGAGTACTCAAGCGCCCAACTCTTATAATCTTAACTGTAACTGCAAGAACTCTGGCGTACATTTATTGCACGAAGCTAGACAAATTCTTGCGTAGGTCTCGTTCGCGTTTGACTTAATGAAAATTTTACTTTCGCATTCAAAAATATCATTAACTATGAAATCTGCTCATTTTAAACTGCAATCGCAAAAATGCAGAGCTTGGAATGCAGTATATAATTAATATTGGGTTGTTGTGTGGGGGTGCTGCCATAGCTAGAGTGACCATACCTCGTTGTTGTGTTGTGGCTGTAAGCGGGGTGCTGAGTGACCAGCATTCATTTGTTATTGGAAAGGGCTAGCAATCTGAGTGTGTGTGTGTGTGTGTGTGTGCCTGCATTTTCATAATTTCTGCACAACAAAAAACGAAGAACTCGACAATGGTGCAAAAGGACGAAACTAAGCGCAGCAAATTCCGAAGCAGTGGAATTTATGCAGCAAATATTAACTTACCACACACACACACACACATAACCCAACACACTTATACACACATAAATTGTGTGCAAAATTTCTCATGCAATTCATGTAAAACGCAGCGCAGAGAAAAACCGAAAGCAAAGCCAGGGAGCGAGGGGGAGAAGGTCGCAGCAGCCGTTGCCCAATTTGTGCATGGGCCAGCAAGAACTGACAACAAAACTCATTAGCAGAAGCGGCGACCGTGACCGAGACGGCGAGTATGCCGTTAGAACTGTGGGCAAAGGGCGTGCGAATGCCCGAGGGAGAGTTGGGGGCGTTGCTGCTGGTCAACCGAAGCCAGAACGCACCATGCACTTCCATTGCTGAAAGTTTTCGCTATTTTATTCATATTTTTGCTGGGCCGCTGCCGTTGCCGCTGCTGCACTTTATCTTTCTGTGGCGGTCTTAGTTGGCGAAATTGTGTGCAACCACGAAAATCTAATAAGCGCGCAAATTTGTTGACATTGCGCAAATGTTTTTTACGACCGTCGCTCGCAAGTCCAAGAGCCTAAGAGTACAAACTTTGAGTACTGGGCACCCCTCGCTCACCCGCTACAAAGAAGAACGAAGGAGAATGTCGCACCTAAAGCGCAACGGATGAAGCGACTGCAATGACAAAGAGCGATAGACATGCAGTAAATGGGGGAGACTGAGTGAAAGAGAGAGAGAGAGAGAGAGAGCGACAAAGTGGTCGTGAGCGGGAGCTACTGAAAATACTTGACGCTTTTGACTTTGCTTAGTCGCGCGCGATGTTGCGTAAACTTTTTGGCTTTTGCGCTTTAAAAATAAAAATATAAAAAAAAAACAAAAAGCAACTGAGGACGAAAGGTTGCATCAAAGTCCGTCAGGTAGCTGCAGACACAACAAAGATGGCGGAGGGACAGCGTTGCCACACCATCAACTGATATGTCAGCGGATAGCCGCAGTCGAGACGAGGCGATTTCATTAACCGCGGGTCGGGCAACGGGCAGCAGGCAGAGGGCAGCTGGCAGCAGGCACGTTAAGTCCAACAGACTTGCCTTTGATTTTATCAGTTAAAGCTTCATTGTACTATATGTATGCTAGTGAGTATATGTACATATGTATGTAAATCGGATTCTGCATAATGGACGCGTAAAGTTTTTTAATTATTTTTGTGGTTTTAAATTGCATTTCTTGTGAATCTGTGCAAAAAGAGCGGACGACACGATGTCCGTGCGAGAAAGGCAACCGCAAATGCGCCGACTTTATCAGCGCCTGGCAATTGTCATCTGTGCGCATGCTGGGCGCGGGTGGGGGTGTAAAATAAAGGATGAAAGCTCACGTCGAAGTGCGTTGCATTCAGTTAAGGAAAAGTGCAATAACATGTTATTTTATTTCATGTTTTACCAACGTGCATTTCGCTTTTCTCATCATGTCGCCTGTTAACAGCAAGCGGCTTTAAAGCATTCCAGCCCTATTACGCAATTACAAGTGGAATGACACAGAGCGCGCATTTCGCTTTCAGAGTTGCATTTACTTTTCATTATATTATTGAGTCAAATATACGAGTAATTGAAATCACACACTCCACATTTCATTCGGAGAAGCAATATGAAACTCATGGGTAATTGGCATGGATACCATACATAAAATATAAATGCACGAATTGCAATAAAGGCCTTCGTATATACGGACAAGCATTCATAAATAACAACAACTGGAAATCAAATTAACTCAATTCAAGACTTCTGTATTTAAACTCAAAAATATTAAAGTAGGTGCCCAATGGTATTGTTTTCTTAAATTTAATATTTCAACTTCAAGATGTTACACAATACATTGATTTATTATTATTAAAGACTATAAGAGTAAACAATGACGTTAGTCCTAAAACTATTCATATTCATATCCTCGTTGTTAAAATAAAAAAAAATCAATAATGTTATTTTAGGCAGAGTGTACAATTTTAAATGTATACACAATTTTGTAGAATGCTTTTAAATAATGATGGAAGAGTTACTAGTTTATTGGCAGAAATATTTTCTACTCAATAAAAACCAATTTCAATTTATGCTAATTAAATATTTATTATTTAATTAGCATTCTAGTGCATACCGAACAACTTTTTCAAGCAGCACAAAATGCTGGCGTTCCACTTGCAAATCAATTAGTTGATATGCTGCCAGCAAAAAGAAAAGAGTGTATAAAGAAAAGTTAGGAAAATTTGCTGCCGCCTGTCAAAAGTCGCTGCAAGCAAAAACCTTCCCCTCGAGCAAGTACTATGCATTTTATTTAACACTCGGCCAGCGGCATACGCCCTCTAAACATGGCAAGTAAAGTTGTTCCGAGTGTTCACATCAATTTTGCCAAAAAACTGGGTTAGGAATGCCACACACACACGCACACACACACTCACACACACACATGCTTAAATGTTTTCCAACCAAACACGATTTCAATTTGCCTTGTTGATAAACGCCAAAAAATTAATTCAGCCAGCTCACAAAATGACTCTAGTTTTTATCTGTGTATGTGGCAAAATATTTTCACTTTTTAGCTGTGATTCCATTTTTGGCTAACACACATACTCTCATGTGTGTGTGTGTGTGTGTGTAGTATTTATGTAAAAATAAAGTTGGCTTTCTTTTGACTGTGCCTGGCACAAAGTTGCACCGGACTCGTCTTCGTCTGCGTCTTCAGGCCCGCCCACTTTCTGCCCCATCATGTGACTTAACTGTACTAAATAGTTTCTCACGTGACTCTTGCACATAAAAAATGGCTTTATTGCTGCACACGTATTCATTAATGGCAGCAATGAACTCACATGTGAATAGAGTGTGGGCTGTGGGCATGTGTTTGTGTGTGTGTGCCGTGAAGAATGTCAGCCCATCAGGCGGGCACAGGGGGAACACTCCTTGCCACCCACACACACATAAACTGCATTGTTTGTTGTTGTTGGTGCAACTTTTGTTGCTTGGCTGCACTCAGAAAATGGTTGCAAGTCGTCTGCACAGGAAGTGCATATTAATTGTGAAAATTTGTACGGGTATTTCTTCGAAAATAGTTGCCCGCTTACTTACAACATGGCTGTTGTTCCTGCTGCTGCTGCTGCTGTTGCTGTTGCTAGCTATTGTGGCAAGTAGCTGGCTGAGTTGGTTTAAATCCATGGCTTAACTTGGTTCAGTGCCAAAAATATTACCTTATTGGAGCACTTGAGAAGTCAGTCAGAGTTTAATTTTTCGGTTTAGCCATGATGTTACAATATTCAAGCAAAAGGTATTAAATAATCAGAAACATTTGGTCAGACAGTCTAATACAAGTCTTAACGAGAAAATATATTTTTTGACTCATTGGCGCCCAACGTGGGTCAGTCAGAAGTCAGCAAGGTAGTCAGATTGTGGTTATGAAAAGTAAGCATTTCGTTAAGTGAATGCCCTAACAGAAAATACAATCAATCGAATCGGCTTAAAGGAATAAAATGTGTTTAAGCAAATTTCTGCTATCAATTGTATCTCTACCAATTCTCTGGAAAATATTTTTAGCCTAGTGTTTAGGCAAACTACGATAAAAATTAACTTGTCGAGTAAATTCGCCCTTAGAATAAAATCGATTGATATTTATATATTATATATCAATTCGAATTATGTTGAGTTGGCGCCCAACGTAGAAGGGTCAGAAGGCAGTGAAACTTATTTTCTTTGGAAGTACAGGAGATCTATCAATAATACCCAATCCCAATATCTATAAATTTATTGAAATGTTTTTTTTTTATATTTTTTATGTCCAAGCGAATTATAATAAAAATGTACTTTTTAACTAAGCTGCATATAAATTGGCGCCCAATGTATGACACCCTACAAAAGCATAATTCTGTTGGTAAAAACTGTTAACTATGAACATTTGATTCAGAAATGAAATGAAAACACATAATAGATTGCTGCTGGCGATTTGATAGTTGAATTTAAGCAATCCTTTTATTCAATTGGTATGTAAAGCTCCTCCAAACTTGACTTTAGCCAGGGATTAAAATTGCAATAGTTCAACGGTTTAATGGCCTTTCGGTTAGACCGCATTTCAAATGTGGTTATGTTTTTCTTAAATTGCAAAGCCACAAACTGATCTGAGATTATGCCATATTGCTTGCCCGTATACATTACTCGTGCATATATCTATGTAGACCAGAAGTTCAAGAGCAGATTCAGTGCTGAGAATCGATTTGCAATAAAAATGTAGAGCTCACTCTGAAAGCTGTAAGCATTTTGCTGTTTGGCTATAAAATTAAAAACCAACACTACATATGGCAATGCTAATGGAAGAGTGCAACAGCATGGCGCGGGTCTATATGGGTTTTGGATCTGTGGCAGCCATCCATTGCTCTGCAGTTGTATTAACAATGTGTGTGAGAGTTTGAGTGTGTGTGCGTTTTCTAGTAGCAGTTGCAGTTACATTTGTTTTGTTGATTGCAGCGCAGAACAATTTTTACAAATGAATGAATTCGTGTTTTGTTCGTTTTCGTTTTCGTTTTCATTTTCATTTTCCATTTAACTGGCAACAACAAAGACCAAACAAATTTTTAGTTAATTAATGGGAAGTGTTGCTGCAGCAGGACGAGCGCGGCGTCGTCGTCAGTTTCAATGTTGATTTTCAGCTCGGTTGCAAGTAACAACAGCTACAGCAACAGCAACAAGCAACAAAAAAGGCAGCTACAGCAGCAACAGCAGCAACAACAATGCGCTCAATTGGCTCAAAATGAGTTTTTATGGGATTTGCATACTCTGAATAGGGAAATAAGTGCAAACAATAGCAAAAGCAAAACACGGGCAAGTCTTCTTCTGCAATGTTTTCTTTTTCTCACACACAATTTTTGTAAATTCTCTCATATTGTTTGGCATTTTGCTGGCTTAAAATTTGCATTTGCATAATTTTCATTTTTATGATACGCGGCTCATTTTCTGTTTTTCTTAATTGTTACTTGTTGGAAAAGAAAAAACCGCAAGCCTGAAGAGTTACTCAAAACCAAGCTAGACGTTATCCGAATTGGTGATACTCTGTACGGAGATAAATGCTACTATTGTTCTCTGATGTAGTTTCTTGAAAAGTTTATATGATTGCCTTGAAATTACTGAAAATTAAAAAAATATATTAACAGCAACCATCAAGCCTGTTGGAGTATGGATTCCAAATTTGACATTTATTATGCTACGTACCTTAGCCTGAGTTAAGAAGAGCGGAATCTAAACCTGAATCGAACCATATTTATTCAAAGAAGTGAGAGTGCTCTAGTCGGGAATGTCCGACTAGGAAATATCCAGACACCAGCGCCGAGCAACCTTGACATTCCAACTTCCTTCTATATTTACAAACACAAAAACTGCTTCATGAGAATCTTTTTTTTTGGTCCACGCAACCCTTCATATCATATAGGAAAATATACATATTTCAATTTCAAATATCGAGTGTATCTAGTTGCCGAGTTAAACGTGTTCACACGGACGGACTAAAACATATACACTCCATGGGGAAAGATGCTTCCTTCTGTCTATACATAGATTTTCACAAAAACCGAATCTTCTTTTAACTTTTTTAAATGGGAATAAAATCTGGGTTATTCATTTGTTTTAATAAATAAATTTATGTTAACACATTTCAGTTAGTTCATAAACAATTGAAAAGTTATATTAAAAGAAACTGAGCTTCACAGCCGAGCCTAAAGGATAGTCGTTCATTAGAACTGTGAACCGAACTGCAGAAGCCATATTAAATATACAACTATGCAACTCCCCTCGCTACAGGGTATACTACAACGCAACAGAACTAAACAGAACAGAACAGAAGTGAACATTTAATGCGCACAATTACTTTGCATACATTACGGCGCGTGTGAGTGTCCGGCGCAGATTTGTGTGGTCTGGAGTTGGGAGCTGGAGTTGCAGCTGGAATTGCCTGCCTTTTATGGCGGCTCCTGCCCGACTTCTTTTACATAATAAAAGCGTAAACACGTTTTCACCATGGGCCAACCGGCGCGCCCATTACTTTGGCGCCGGCGTCGCCTCTCGCCCAAAAGTGCGCCTCTAAGTGCCTCTAGGGTCGGGATTAGGTCTCAGTCCTTTTAGGTGGCGTCCACTTACGCGTGGCTGTTGCAAATAAAATTGCCTTTTTGGCTAGTTTTATGAATTGTTTCAATGCTCATTTACCGGTTGGCCTAATGGGTGCATTGCCTTCGCATTCTCGCCAATATATTTACTCTAAGTAGTGTACACGAATGTTATTAAACGGCCTATAAAGCGCACAAGGCTTGCCTGTTTTATGGCTCATGGAACTGTTTTGAGTAGATTCTAGGAATAACTACGCTTAAGATAATGTTTAGATAAAGCACAAATGGTGGGGAGAGTACAAGAAGGTTTCTGCGAAAGGGCATAGATAATGTTTACATATAGCAAAAATGGTGGGAGAAGGTTTGTGCGAAAGGGAATATGGACAAACATATGTTCTCTGCTTCTTTAAATTATTCAACAACAATTCATGTTTTTATTGTAAAGCAGAGTATAATTATCTGTATCGAATTTTTCTTGGCTTAGTTAAAAAAATAATTTTTTTATTTACACAATTTGTCTAATCTATAAAATTTATTTGAAACTCAATAACCAACTTTTTGATTGTGCATCAGATTGCTTGTAAAGTTTTTCAAAGAAACGAATAAAATGAAAACTATTTTAAGACAGGCAAATTTTTTATTTCAAAGATTCCTCATCGGATAAATATTCTTCAACTGAAAAGGTCGGATAGTCAAAAGGACTTAAGATTTTGAATCGTTACTCAATTAATAAAAAGAAAACATGATTTTTTTGTTGATGTTATTTTATTTGATTATTTAATTTTATAGATTTTTTTAATCCCATTTATTTACATTTAAGCAAGCGGCTTAACGAAATTGAATGGCTGTTAAACAAGAGCTTGCTGTGTTTGAACTTGTTCCTTGGTTTTATTTTGCATTTCAACATTTTTCTGCTGCCGACATCAAATTGAAACTTTGAAACACTTTTTTCGCCATTGTTTTCATAAATTGTAGAGCTTAGTTGCTTAGTTTGGAGAACACATATCTTAGTTATACGCCATTTCCACAAAGTAACTGAAAATTCGCATTTAGCTCGTTTCTCCCTGCTAGATTCGCATTTTTTTTTGCCGGTGCGTATTGCACAAAGAAGTTAAACTTCTCTTTTTTTGCTGCGCCACTTCGCTGTGCAATGTGCACGCATTGCCACTCGGTTGTGTCTGTGTGTGTGTGTGTGTGTGTGTAAGGGTATACAGACACGTAGACATACGCAGCCACACATACTACTGTCGCAGTCGAAGAAGATTACTAAAGTCGCAGCTAACATATTTTTGCGGAATGAACGCTGCAAAAAGGCGAACAGGAAACGCAAGTGAAGAAATAGAAAAACAAATATATGAAGGAAAAAAGAATTGTATAGGTCCGAAGACTAAATACCCTGGCTGACAAATTGTTAATAAATGCAATAATTAGAGCAAGATATATTCAAAAAAATGTGATGGACAGAAATGTGGTATGGATAATAAACACTTAATTGGATATATGTAGATGCAAATACATATATGATTTGATATACATAATATAAAATATGTTATATGTTATATGTATTGAAAAAATATACACTAAGTTTTACAAATAGACTTAGCTGTAAGGCATGGTTCGAAATTTAAAAACATGATGTCTTCGTGAATCTAATTTTCCAAGAATATGAACCCTGCCATTCGTTAATATTGTATAATTTAATACAATACAGAGCTAAAATATCATTTTGCAAATTCTCAAATTTGCATTCTTAAAGAATTCATAATTTAGGTTTCAGAGCTCCAACTGCTCGGTCTACTGAAAATATTTCAATGTGTACAATATTATATATTAAACAAGTCGTGCTTTCATTTTGATTTGTCTTCCACATATGGTTAAAATTTTCTGTAACAAAACAGAGAAAGTTACCGAAACTGAAATTGATCCCATTTGCCTGCAAGGCGTTACATATTACATGGCGAAACTGATATACCCTATGTGAGGGTAAGAAAATGAAAAAAAAAAACTGTTGCAAGTGCGCTTAAGTTTCATGCTTCAATGGATGCCGACGCCAATGCCCACTCCCCCACCCCCGCCCCCGCTCCCCGCCATCGCCGTGTGGTGTTTTCTGGTGGAGCTTCGGTTTTCTTGGCGGCGCGGCAGCTTCAAGAACAATCAAATTTGCAGCCAGCTGAATTTCTGTTGTTGCCCCTGGGCATAATATTCTCGTTGTTGTTGTTGCACATGCAACGGGCGGTTCGGAGGGGGGCAGCACTTTCATAATCGAAGCGCCAGCTAACCGGAGCCGATAGTCGAACTGTGCCACAAACCTCCTGTGGGTTCTTTCCACATTAAAGCCGTAACGGGGCACACTTGAAATTTAAAAGGCTCCAGGAGCCCCAATCCATTGTCTGGCAGGCACTCAGGCACACATATGCTTAACGCTTACGGCTGGGAATATGTCTCTGGCTCTGCCTTTGGCTTTGGCTTTGGCGCTGTCTCTGGCTGTGGCTGTGGGTTTAGTTTTTGGCTTAAACGTTGCCTGCTTTCTGGGGCAGAGTGGGGTTTACTTGGGTGTGTTTTTTTTCCGTCGCTTCTTTCACTTTTTTATTTGCATATTTTAATGCAAATTGTGCAGAATTAATTTAGTGCTGTTTAGCCTGCTGTCTCTCCCCCAACTTCCCCTTCCTTTGCTTGTATCCAATTTCTTGGCCCTTTTACCCCGCCCAAAACCAAAATGGTCTGCCACAATTTTGGCTGTTCGTGTCGAGTGGGGCGAGAGGCTTCGTTTCATATGTAAATATTTCGAGTTTCAACTTTTATTTCCTTCAAGTTCGTCGCTTTACTTTATTGTTTATGCTTAAACTGTGTTTCAAGGCGCATTGAAGTGTGGCCTAGTTTACCGCCAAGGGCTGCCTCCCTCTCTCTGTTGGCTCGGGCCAGAGAGGTCGAGGGCGAAAAATATTTTATGAGCCATATTATGTAAACTGAATTTAGTTTTTGGCATTTGCTTGCTGTCTTCATTGCCAGTTTGTTGCTGAATTATTCGACAAGCCATTCAACTGGCACAACAATTTGCTGTGCTCTGCGTCTTCCTTTTCAGACAAATTTTTGAAAAAGGGTTAAAGAAACGCGTGCACACAAATATGGGGTTGTCTATATGGATATAAGGGTTAATTTTCATTTATAATATAAATTTTTACACACTTAAATGTTGCATATTAAATTATTTGCTAAAAAAATTATGTACTCCGCTTAGACATTGTAATACTTAACACTCTAGTATTTGGCAGTTCAAGTGGTGCGTAGTCAGCTAGCAAAAACTGTAAGAATTATTAGACTAGAAATTGTATAAAAAATTTCACTCACGTACAAAGGAAATGAAATGAAATGAATTTCTGAGCCGTCCCTCAGTTTGTGCTCCTAGTTATCTACATAGTCCGCGTCTGTGTCTCCTTTTTTTTTTGCTCTTACCCAACGGCAGCAGCAGCTCCAACTCGTGAGAGTCCGCGAAATTTATGCTGATCATTCATAATGTCAGACGCGAGTGAACAGAACCCTGCACCGACCCCGACCTCGACCCAGAGACGCCGACGTGGTGCCCTTTAGAGCGGAGGCAAGGCCTAGGCTCAGGAGCTCTAACGAGCGGGAACTGTGAGAATGAATGTGCATAAAATGGGTCAGATCACATGACCGATTTCTCTTTACATTAAAGGTGAAATGCGCTTGGGCCGTGAAATTTATATAAATTTTCTATTATTTATTAAAGGAATATTACATAGGTAACATCCTTCAAGCGGAATCTATCTCGGAATTTAAATGCAGAACCAGAGTATAACAATTTGCCAGTACTCATATTCGATGCCCTGCCAGGGATTATAATTTAAATGTTGATTTAATGCATATGTGATCTTAAAGATAATACCAAATAAAGGTAACAAGGGTATGCTGATTTTTTGCTTCCCAGAGACTTTAAGAGTAAAAGACTTCATTTTGGAAACTTTATTAGTAAAGTCGATTTCTCCTGTCTTTTCCATGAAATTAATTAAAATCGATGTTGATATTTGTTGTGATTTTTTTTAAAGCTATAAATAGTCCAAGAATCGAAGCGGGTCAGATATGGAAAAGCTATGGGTAAGGAATGTGTGGAAGTATAATGAAATTGTTTCCCACTTTTAATTGTGAAAAGGTTCCATGGAATTGAATATGGGGGAAGATCACCGACTGTTAAGCCTGAAAGACTATTCTTGATATAATTATTATTGAGTTGAGTATTAACAAGTCGCCAGGTTCGGACAAGCTCAGATCGCATCATTAGATACCCTATAAATTTTTGTGTTTATTTATATGTATGTTATGTAAAGCCAGTGGGCCGATAGGGTAAGTGGGCAGCTGCACGGGAGGGGGGGGGAGGTAAGGTAAATGAAAAAAAAAATGTAAGAAAGAAATCAGCAAAGCAACACAAAAGTCGTGCACAATAAGAAAGGAAAATCAATTTCCGCTTTCAAAATAATTCCAAAGCCATACAAAGCTGTATGAACCGAGCCAAGATGAGGCTGAACTGAGCTCAGCTCCGCTCAGCGGAACAATGAGAGCGGACGGAGGAGAGCAGAGTGAGAATTGAGGTGCGGGAGAGGTGGATGGAGGGCTGAGAAAAAGTTGCCATTATCCTGTGCGCCAGCGAGAGATAAGATATTTGCACAAGAATGGCATTCAGTTGATAAAATCCGATTTGAAAATGAGCGAATGCCTGGCAATGAGCAAGGCACGCGGCACGGACTCCGGACTCCGGACTCCCCCATTTCGAAGAATGGTGGCAAAAGCTGTAGCAAAACAAAGCGCAGACACTGTAGTGGGCGGCGGGCGGCGTGGGCGGTGTGTGGGGTGGGGTGTATTAAAGGAGTCTGGCCTCGTCGCTGGCAAGGATAACAATTTTATAAATAAATATTTGTGCGCCCAGCAAAGTTGCCTTCGCTCCTTTGCGTTTCGCTTTTGAACTCAACTATCTGGCGATAAATCATTTGAAGTTGTCGTTCCCTGCAATTGGCCCGGTGACAATCTTTGTACCAAAAAAAAAAAAAAAAAAACAAAATGAAAGAAAGAAAAAGAAAAGCTAAGGAAAAGGAGAAAAACAAAAACTCAAGGACACCATCGGCTGCTGCTCCTGCTCCAGCTGCTTGTTGTTGTTGCTGTTGTTGCTGTTGGCCACGTTTTACGCACTTTCGCCCGTAAATCTGCGACGAGCTGTACTGAAGCGCAAAGCGGAAGCGTGTCTCCGTCTGATAGTCCAATGACTTCCGCTCCTGCCGTTTAATGCTTTTTAATGAGTTGCTGTTCCCTGCCAGTAAAAGGTGCCAGAGAGAGTGAGAGGGGCGGTGTGAAGGGGGGGGGGTGCAACGACATGTGAACTTAATCGATATCATTGATGACAGCTTTTCGCATGTGTTCCTTAAATTTAAACGCCCTTTCACGGGTTCAGGCCTGGACAGCAGCGTTTGTGCATAAAGATTTAACAGAACCTCAGAAAGTTTGGTTTTACGTTCAGTTAGATTTTTGAGTGTTTTATGTGTACATTTGTAAAAATTTTTTACAGAATATGACTTTTTTTTTAAGATTGTTTTCGCTTAATACAATTGGTTTAGTTGATGTTACTGAAGTGTCAGGTCTAGTTTATATAAGTGTATATCATCAAGTGTAGATCATCTTTGAAATTCATTTATCCACAATGTGTAAAGATGTGTGCAAAGCTTTTACCCAATACCAACATTTTTAAGAAGAAGCTTTCAGTTCAACAAATATACAAGCAGAAATGGTTTTCAAAATTGAGACAAACATAGTAAAAGTCTTTCAGATTCAATAAAAAAAAGGTTAATAAAGTCTTTTAATCAAAAGTTCATAATAATCGAAAATGTTATCTAAAGTGCATGAAGCCGTATATTATTATATTATCAGTTCCTCTAAATCGTATATTTTAAGCTGAGAAAGTTGAATTAAACGATGAATTTTACATTATATCATTGTAATAGATTATAGATTCGTCTGAGTTCCATCTGACAAAAGTGTTTCTAAAACCGTTAAATACAACTAAATCTATAAAAAAATGTAGATTAAGTAATTTCCTAGCTGATGTCGAATTTAGATCTAGATTTGTCAAATATCTATAATTTAAAGAAATCAAATAATTATTTTTCTTGCACCCAACTCTACTTTAATCAAAGTCAAGTGTCATGCGAGATCATAGATCAGATTATAAAGTGTAAAACACTTGCCGAAACAAGGCAGAAATTGATTCCTGGAACACCCACATATGTATTTTTTAATACGTCTGCTCCGATTGATGACTTTTTGCCTTTGCCTTTGCTTCTCTTTTTACTTTTTTTCATTGGACGTTTCTTTCTGGGCTTAGAGCATTGTGTCCAAATCGCTTTTGGACGACAGTTTAGAATTCGATTGAAGCGCCATTTGGGAGCCTGATTACTTATGCCGGTCAGGTAAATCTTGTAAAAACTGACCCCTCTCCCCACCCTACCCCAACACGCGCCTACCCTCTCAGTCAGATGCTTGTGGCCAGCTCCTTTCTTTTTTCTTTTTCTTTGTCACTGTTGATTGACTCGATTTGCTGTTGGGCGGCGCCTTAAAGTGCTTAGTACAACTTTAATTTGTTGTTGTTTTTTATTTTTTATTTTGTCGGCCATTGCTCAGATTTGACTGTCTTTGGGAGCAGGCGTTCCGGGCACTTGTTTTCGCTTTGTTGAGGAAAGGGAGTGCTTGGAGCCGCGGGCGCTTGGCTTTCTTCGTGCCGTGCATTGATAAATGAGCCAGCTACAAAGGTCGTTGCCAGGGTCGCGGGCTTTGGGCTCTCTTTTACTTTTATTATTTGTTTATGCGCTGCGGACTGTCCGTTGTTTGGTCTATTGAAAAGTCGCCCATACACACCTCGCCCCACCCTCTGCGGACTTGCTCGCTCTGGGCTCTACCCGGAAGATAAACAAGTGGCCGCAAATGGCGGGTCCAAAGTCGATGGCGAGTTGCTAACAAATTGTGGGCAATATTTTTGTTTCATCAACAGTGTCCTTGTCGTCGTTGCCCGGCTCCTTGGGGCCATTGGCAACTTTATTGCATTATTGAAAAACTTGTCCAAATATTTTGAATGTGTAGAAAAGCTTTTTGCTCTTATTAAATTTGCAGCCCTCTCGCACGTCGCACTTAATTTAATTGTATCAAAATATTCTATACCCAAATCGTATGTATATATAAATATATATAAAAGTGTACTCTCAAGTGTTTCTAGATTTATCCTACCTTTGTTTTTGGCTTCTGGAGCTGCAGTTGTGACAGCGCTGCTCAGTTTTCAGTTTCATCCAATTTGTTGCCATATTTACACTTGATTTTATTAATGCATTTTCCCATAGTTTTCACATAGCTATGAAATTTTTATGAGTTCTCATGCCTCGCACTGCATACAAGTATGATAAATTATTATTGCTATTATTTTTTTTTTATTTTGTTTTGCCTGCAACAGGCACTTTACTTCGTGCCAACAATTTAAATCAACCGAATTCTTTTGAGGTTTAATTAAATTTCACATTATATTTTCCGATAGTTGGTTTTTATTTTCATTCCCTCCGTTCATCAAACATTTACGAGCTGAAAGGAAGAATTAAATATTTTGCAATTTATATTACATTGTTTGGTATTTTATTATTAAGGCACAAAGAAGTAACTGATATTAATTTATATTTCTGTAAAAGCGAAATGCACTTTGAGAGCTTTACATATCGCATTATCGTGCTGGCAATATAAGTTACCCATTGTTGGGCACAGTTCCATTATCAAAGCAATACGAATGATTTTCTGAATCGCAAGTAATTATGTTATAGGCATGGGCAGAAAAAATATATTTGTATGAAAAGAGCGCGAATGCACAACGCGTATTACATACTTTTAGGATCATACTTGTGTATAAATCAAAGAAAAGAACTTGCGTTGGCCTTTTTCGCCAACAGGTGGGCAGCCAAACAACTCCACACTTCAAAAGCACGGCAGCTTAAAATACAACAAAATAAAAAAGTAAAGAAAGAAAAGTACAACGAAACTGGAAGCATTTCCTTCAAATCGGCAAACAAAAAGCTTTTTTATAACGAAAACCATAGCATGGGCTTTGTAAAGTTATATATATTTATAGAACTGCAGATTATTATTTTTTGTTTCTGAATATTAAAATACAATAAATATAAATTTTATTTAAGATATTTCAATTATATTGAAAATTGGAATCAAAAATAACTACACATCTCTATAAATAAAGCTGTTTGTCCTGACTGACTAGCTGACTGATCGACTGAATGACTGACTGACTGATTGACTGACTGACTGACTGACTGACTGACTGACTGATCGACTGAATGACTGACTGACTGACTGACTGACTGACTGACTGACTGACTGAATGACTGACTGACTGACTGACTGACTGACTGACTGACTGACTGACTGACTGACTGACTGACTGACTGACTGACTGACTGACTGACTGACTGACTGACTGACTGACTGACTGACTGACTGACTGACTGACTGACTGACTGACTGACTGACTGAATGACTGACTGGCTGACTGACTGACTGACTGACTGACTAGCTGACTGACTGACTGACTGACTGACTGACTGATCGACTGAATGACTGACTGACTGACTTACACAGTCCGACTCGTAAGAGCTAGGTAGCTAAAATTGTCACTACAATTGCCTCATGTGATTGAAGTGCGCACTTAGACAGGAAGAAGTTCTACCCGCAAATGTGAAAATGTCGTGAAAAACATTTGTTGCAAACTGTTTTGTTTACCATCCAAGAAACACCTAATGAATACGTGCTTCAGCGATTTTGGAAATTCCACCCATTTAATTACCATCAAATCGGCCTAAAACTCATTTTTAAAGATCTTTGTGAACATTTATTTATAAGGAAAATGTGGGGACAAAAGCTTACTGAACGACAGTTTATTTTTGTGGTTTCAAGATTCTCATCTCAAGACTTTCATAAGCAGGAGATATTGATTCCAACTATAAAGTATAGCTTAGACTTTAGTTGAGTTCAGTATAGGTCGAGTATATTTAAATTTCCTACGGCAGGAGAACTACTATATCTGGAATTTGAAACCCTAAACTTGCCACGGGCAAGGACTGGAAAAACCCGGTAATTATATATATATTTTTTTATCGATTGGAGCTTATCTATATTATCGGGCTCAAAGTTGGATTTGAAACCAAGTTCGCCTAAGCCATATTCAAAGTATACCAAATGTCATACGGCCCACTATTCTCCTCTCTGCCTTTTTATCGTAAGTTAAATTTGTTGATTGAATCACAATCTTATGGATTTTGTCCTGCACTTCTAGTTAATTTCTGAACACGCAATCCAATTTACTTAGAAATTCGCAGCTGTTCCCTCTGGGCGTCACAAGTGGCGTATGCGCAATTTATGCGCCATACAAATGTATTATTAATATGGTATATCGCATATGAACGCACAGTATTATTTTCATGCAGCATGCAAATAAAATCGAAACGTGGCTAATTTTCAGCGTCTCCAAGCGAAATCAATGGCAGCTGTCAACGTGCTTGTTCCGTGCGCTCCACCACGTGCCTCCGCGCCTCTTTGCCCAGAAGGCCTCTCGATAAAATAATAAATAATAGAAAAATGCGCATAGAAATTGGTGGGCTGATTTTTTATGTCTGACTGTGGAGTGGGGATAAATGTGCGTGACACGCGCACAACTCTTGGGCTTTTGGCCTACCGATTTGCCTCTACATATGTACATGTGCTGAGCGTGTGTCCGTGTGTGTGTGCTATTGTGTTTGTGAATATAAGTCGATTTTAAAATGTGTGCGTTTGGGTCTCTTGTATTATTGAATACGACATTTATATGCCACCGCCGGCCACATGCGCATTTTCACATAATAGACTCAAACACATACACAGATACAGCTACATATTTTCATATACGTACATAGAGATACAGATACAGATATAGATATAGATACAGATACAAATGCGCTGCCATTTGGCGTAGCCAACTGTCAGGCGCACGCATTTTGGCGGTTGACATTCTGACAAAAGCAGAAACAACACCAAACACACAATAGACAGCCAATAGATGCAGAAACACGCGCCCAATACACACACACACACACACACACATATCCACACATATAAAAGCACACACACACACACGAGCTCGCACACATACGCCTCACAGACACAACGCTTTGTTGGCCAAATGAGGCAAAAGCGTTTCACTAATTAGGCCTCAATTTCAATTACGTGCACAGCAAACTAAGCAAATATTAGCTGGCAAATTAAAAATATATTTTTGTGTGCATAAAATATAAAAATATATTTTAAAAGTATCTATGCATACAGCTCAAAGTGGCTTGACGATTAATTAATGGCATTGCAATCAACTCTAAATATATTAATTAGCATCAGGCACAAAAGAAACATAAAATTTGTTTGTTTAAACAATTAAATGTAGCATAATAAAAGATTGACTATGTCACACCCTGTATCAAGTTTTCTTTTGATTAACTTAAATTATAGATTTCAGTTCAGTTATTATTATAAAATAATAATAATACAATACACAATATAATATAATACAAAACATTATATAACAAGCAATTATATTATAACAATAATTTTCGTTTTTAATAGCAAAACAGAAACTAAAATTAAATAAATATGATAAATTGAGCATAGTGTTCATTTTTCCTTATCAAATAGAATACAATTATAATTGATTACATATTGAGTAAATCAAACATTCCAAGTCATTTTATTTTATCCCAAAAAGAAATAATATTTTTAATTTCTATTAAATGTACGCACTTTTGGAATTTAATTGATTTTTAATGCTAGAATGTAATTAAAAAATTATATTATAAATAATGAAATCTGAGCGAAGAATTTTGGATCTGCATTCTGTGTGTACATTATATGTATTTATATTATATTTTATATATTAAATATAATGTATTATATATTTATTATATACACTATCTCCAACTTATGTTGGTTCTCAATTGTATAATATTATTAACAGTGAGTATGCTGCCCCACGTAACGTTGCTGGCATCGAATATCAACTACTCAGCAAATAATTACCTCGAAATAATTCACTATATAATAGTATTAGATGGAATGTACACACACACACACCGACAACAGGTCAGCGGAAGAGGGGCAAGCAGCAACAAATACGAAAGTGGAACGGAAAATAAATTAGAATTTTTGTTTAATTGGAAATTTGATGCGAAATAACAAAAACGTTTTTACTTGCACGTTTTTGTTGTAGTCGCTGTTGTTGTTGTTGTTGTATTTGATGTTGGTTTTGTTGTTGTTGTTATTGTTTTACGCTTTGCTTTTCTCCTGCGCTGGCATTGCGCAAATTGAGCTTTTCTCATCATATTAAATTTCATCAATATGTACCTATTATTTTCATTTTTAGCATCATTATTTCTGAAGATGAAATATGGCATCAAATACTGAAATATCAGCAGCACTCAGCGGTTCGCTGTTCAAGGCATTTATAATTTACACTGAATTGTAGGGAGGGTGCCCCTGGCCATTGGGCAGGGGAAATTAATGCTAAGACTGGGCCATTGGGAGGAAATAATTTATATAAGGCATACGACAATCATTTTAAATGTAAAATGAAGACTAGATGAATGGATGAATAGTACTCGAAAAGAAAATAAAGGAACGAATTAAAACCAGCAATAAAATGAACAATATATTTTATATATATTAAAATGAAATTTTATGTCAATTAGTTTTTGCATACTTTTAATTGTAATTTTCCTAGATTCTTATTTTAGATATTTTAATATAAATATTAAAAAAAGAATAGCTCTTTAATGCTACTTTTGTTTTAGAAGTCCTTAAAGTAACCTTCTCTTTGCATATTAAAAAACATATTGAGAAATTAACATAAACTTAAAAGAGAAGTTGTCAAAAGTTCGTCTTTGACATTGATAAAGTACATACTTTATTTGTTGAGGTTATTTTAAATTAAACATTTTATCATATTACTAACTTATAAGAAATTACAAAAGCTTTTGAATTTTACTAAGAAAACTAATATATTTAACTATTTCATGAATTTCTTGAAGACCCTTTTTCTGACAAAAAAATATATATATGTATACTATTATGTTCCCACATTTTTCCAGCTGCAAAATCATAAAACGAACGCATAAGTATTATCATTGCGAAAAATACTTTAAATTTTGGCAGACCATTAACGTGGACATAAAGTTTGTTAGTTGATATAAGCCAGAAACAAATAAATTCAACTCGCTCTCCCCTTTGTTCGCCCTCTAGCGCCATTTTGGTTCATTGTGAATGGGAAAAAGTTAAAACGCATTTCCGCTTTCCCGCTCCGCTCCGCCTCGCTTCGCCTCGTCCGCGCGCCTGATGTGTGGCGCATTATCAACGCACATAAAACTCGCATATAAAGTGATTTAAATTTATTAAATATAAAAACCACGATGCAGCAAAGATGTGCGCATAACAATTGCAATAAAATTTAACGTGCATCGATAAAAATATAAAATCCAATAAAAGCAACAACAAAGCAACAGCGATCTCTGCCACACAAACAGACAGGCTGAAAAGAGAACTTCATTACTTATTTGAATGGAAAACGAAAAAAAAACAAAAGCACAAAATGATGGAAAAACTCACAATGCAACCCATGAATGGGAACTGCGGCAGGCGGCAGGAGGCAGGCGGCAGCTTTATTCATTCCCCGCAAATGAAGCATATGAGTCGAGTGGAGTCGAGTTGAGGCGTCAACAAAGGCGAGCGTTAAATGTTTTATATTTAAGAGCTCGCCAATCGACCTCCTGACTGATCGACTGCATTGCCCATGTCTCGCATTAACGTTTTCTATACGGCACGGCATACCATAAATAATTATAATATTCAATTTAAGCAATATTTTCATATCGTAAGTATGCCACTCTATGACTTTTGCGTCTCATTGCGAATGTCAAGAGGCCCGAAGTTGGCATTCCGCCTTCCACACTCCCAAAAGGTGCCTTTAAAAATTGCATTTTAATTGTTACGCAATTAAAGCGAACGTGTGTTCAATTGCGTGTTCGCAAGTATAAAATAATTTGTTTTACCAGCAGAAAAGTTCAATTAACTTGCCGTTGATGTGTTTTGTTGCCTAATTTTACTCAATCTAAGCCCAAAAAATGAAAAAATCAAGCTTTATTGACTTTTAAACTAAGTACAAAAGGGCCGCAATTAGTGGCGATCAATTCTTTAATTGTCTACATTTTCAATCTAGTATAAAACTTAAGAAAGCAACTCTTAAGTCAAACTCAATTTGTACCTAAACCAATACCAGTTGATTTTAGTACAAGATTAATCTGTTCGGAATCAAGTATTTTAATTCAGAAATATTAAAATTGAACTGAAGCTTGTTCTGTGTGAACTAATCGAAATGTTAAAGATTTACAAGTTGACTAAAATGTTAAAAAACTGTCTTCTCGCTCCGATTATTAAGTTACATTTGTCATAATGATCGCTTTCCTAATTAATGGTAATTGCTTTTAAAAAAAATGTTTTAAATAAAGCAGAAATTGTTAGCCGCGCTATCATGTTTGGCTAGGACTGTTTGTGAGTAACTTTTTAAAATATCTTCAGAAAGTAGGAATAGCATAGAACCCAATTGCATAACTTTCTTACGGTCTGTTGTGACCGCACTTCAGTGGCTGGAGCATGGGCATGGGCACAGGCTGGGATCCCGGACTTCGGTCTCCGGTCCCGGTGCTCAACGACATCAAATAAAGTTCTGCAGTTTTTGTGCACTTGGATGTCAACACATCGACACATAACGGCACATTCGTCCAATTTACACACACACATACACAGACAAGTTGGTCCTGTGGCAGGCAAGAGCCACTCCAAGGACTTTAGCGCCAGACAAGCAGCGTCGTCCTCGGAGTTGAGCAAACTTGAACTTTTGTGGTCCGGCCAGCTGCTGACTGTTGCACAGTCTCCCACAGCCGTATTCATACTGCGTACCACCTATATAAATACATATATAGTATATGTATATAGACCTATATACACTTGTGTGTGTGTGTGTGTGTGTGTGTGTGTACATCAAAGCGCTGCGCCCACAACATTTTTGGCAAGTGCGCGCATTGCTTGGGCTCTAATTACATGTTGGCCTAGAGGAAAACTCGAAACTTGGCGACTGTGGAAAACTCGACTTGAGCATGCGTTGCGGTTTTTCATTTGCATTCGCTTGGACGAACTTAGTTTCCCAACGACTTTTAAGTGAATGAATTGTGTTGAAGTACTTTCTTCTTTCTCTCTCTCTCTTTCACTCTCACTCACTCTCTCTTTTTCGGTTGCAGCGAGCATAATTACATTTGGAGCGTCTGTGCGAAGTAGTCGTATCTATATTTTATTTATGATTTCCACAGTTTTTCTTCCGAGAGTGTCACCAGGCGTCGAGTGTGCTGCTGCTGATAATTTCAGTCGGCTAGGCAAATTCACAGTGAGCCACAGAGTTCACGGTTTAGTGAACAACAACAATTTTCTAGCCATGAATGCATCCGGTATAACCAAAACCCCTGCTTCCTCCCCACCCCACACTACTGCCCCGCTGTTGCCCAAGAATGCAGCGTTGCTGCGACTGTTTCGGTTTTCTTATGCGCCAACTTTATGTGGGGTGAAGGAAAATCATTTATCAATGTCAGAGAATGTGCTGCATGCACGAGAAGTTGTGTCCTGATGGCGGCGGGGCTGCTGGCTGCTTCCTTCAACAGCCTAAACTCTGATGGGTGTGTGTGTGTGAGTGTGTATGTGTGTGTGTGTGTGTGTGGGTGGGTGGGGGTGTGTGCCGAAAAACTTGCGACTTTGTTTCACAAGTGATTTTGAAAATTATGCACACGCATAAATGCGCTCGTTCGTTTCAAGCCTGAAAACTTTGAAACCATTTTATCAATACATAATTCAGAAAACAAAGCAACAATAAAAACAAGAGAGCACGTCACTCCGCAGACGAAATACCCTTCCATACATACATACATACATATGTGAGCAGAATTATGCAGCTTGTAATTGTTAGATCTGGAGCTGATATCTTGAAAAACAGATGATTTTTTATACAAAAACTCCTATACGAGTGACTGTTCCTATATGATATGATTTTTTAGTCCGATGTTTATAAGATTTGGCGCATTTGCGAGGATCTGAGTAAAATAGTGGAGATATCTTAAAAAAAAAAATTCCATACAAAAACTCATTCTCCGACCGATTTTTATTCGACTTACTTATAATACAGAGCTATATGGTTTAGTAGTCCGATGTTGATAAGATAAGGCGCAGCATAGTAAAACTTTCAAATGTCAAAGCTGGTCACAATATCTTTATAAAAACACATATTTTACAACAACTGAGAGACCTCTTTGGTATAGAGATGCAATATTAAAGGGATTTTTTTCATAAGTAACGAACATAGTACAACTTATAAACGGAGGCCATCTGGGGTTATTTTTAAAAACAGAGAATTTTCCTTACATAAAATTATCTTTCGATTAATTCTTTCTATAGAGCTATATCATGTGATGACCCGAGGTTGCTCATAATTTAGTGGCATGCATAATATAGCTCATAAATGCCAAGCTTAATCAAGGTATCTTGATGAACTATACATTTTTTATATAAATATTAGTATACCGATCGTTCTTATGACAGCTATATGATATAGTGGTTCGATTTCACAGTTTCAAGCTCAAATTTAGAACCCAGTCTAGTTTGCATTGAAAAAGACAGATGTCGAATCTTTTAATACCAATCAAGAAAAAAGTACTTCCTGGAGTCACACCTGTCTCTTTTTGTTCTTTACATGTTTTATGACCAAATTAGAATACCCTCTGCAAGGGCAACAAACGGCTGAACAGCACGCATAGCGATTGTAGATTCTGGATTTGTTCATTTAGTTGGTTATTTGATTTTTTTTTGTTTTTGCGATTTCTCAGCTCAATGTGGGCGTTTGCTTTTGTCTTGGTTTATGGCAGAAAACTTTAGCACTTAGCCGCAGAGCGCAGAGCGCAGAGCGAGCTGCAGCACACAGTCCGTGCTGCAGAGTGTAGAGTGCTGCTTTGAAGTGGCGTCTCGTAGCGGCATTCGTTCTTTTTAAGCGGTCGAGCGGCGCTTCTAATTCTCTGGCCGCCACTTGTTTGCTGGCGAAACAAGTTTGCACTCGAAACTCGTAAATAATGAATGGGGCAAAAGCGCAACCGCACCATTCATAATGGAAAAAGTTGCCCCGTCCACTCAAAACTATTGCACTTGCCACAAGCCGACTACTCTTTGGCCAGTCTAGCTGGCTCTGGTCCCAGCCCGGTCGCCTGCATCCTGCATCCTGCATCCTGCAACGACGTTTCCCTGCCCGGCTACAGCATCGGCAGCCGGCGGCGTTATTGTCATGTGTACAGTAAAAATAACAAATAACAAACACTGGGCGTGCCAGCACATGCCATAAAGGGGCCGTGTTTGTGCATTGACGGCTGTGGCCTTGATGCGGTTGCATGCCCCATTCAACCACCCCCACCCCCACCCCCACCCCCAACCCCCTCTGACCACTGGCCAAGGTTAAAGTTGCCATTTTAATGCTGTATCTGGTGTTGTTTATCTTAAAAGCGGCACAGGGCTTAGCTTTTCATTTCAATATCCATTTGTATGGATATTTTGAGAAGGAAATTGAAATTTCGTTTAGTTTATCGCTGCGATAAATAACTGGGCTCAGCTTTAACTATATCCAGACAATGCTGGCCGCAGAGACAGCATATTGAAAAATATTCAGCTATTTATCATAATTCTTGTTATTAACTGCATTTATTACTTTTTGAAAAAGATGTTCTCAGCTTGTAGATATATAAAACACAAAGTACATAAGGTGTGCACAGCAGAAGTCAGCTGTTCAGAACGCCGAAAACTAGGCAACATTTAATGGTAAAATTCAATTTCATTTAAAATTAATTTGAAAAGAAATATATATATATTCTTACTAAGAAGCAAGAAAAATTATGCTTATTGCATAGTTAACAATTAACTAAAAAATATTTATTCGCCAGGTTTTTAACGATTTAAAAACTTGTTAAAATTAAATTGAGTGAAATTTTTACAAATTGATTTTTCGACTTAATCCACGAGCCAAAGAACTCTTATCTTATCTTATATCTATAAAAAAACACTTACCTAGCTTAACTCTGTGATTAGGCGCTTCTTAAAAATCTCAAAAAACTTCCGCAAAATGGTTGGGATTTACGCAAAAGGAACAACTTAATTAAAAATGACGCAATCGAAACCCAGAACATAGCAGAACACAAACAAAAAAATGGAAAAAACCGGATGAAGGTTGCTTAAAGTCTGCGCTTCGAGCGGAAATTGGAATTCACACACACGTCGTCCAACAGATGTCGCCACAGCACATTTCCCTGTAATGGCACACTATATATATTTGTATGTGTGTGTGCGTGCTTGTGTGTGTGTGTGTGTGTGTGTGCGAGTGTTTAGTGCTGGGAATATTGTGCCGTAATTATTGTAGTATTTTGACTTTAGTTTGAATCTTTTGCGGATTTAAATGCATTTAATTTATGTGGCTGCATGTGTGCACATATTTACATTGAGCGCTTTCAACACGACGTCCGCTAGGACATTGCGGCGGGGAAATGCGGGCAAATGGAATATGGCTATGAATGCAAGTTGTGTAAAGGGGAGCGGGGTGGGTGTTCGGGCGATTCGTAATTGCCACACACGTGCACAAAACTCGTATTTCGAAAATCTCAGTTTGCCGGCCCACACGAGACACGAAGCCGACCGAGTCCACCATGCGATTCAAATGTAACAAGCAGACTAAGTGTGGCTCAACAGCGGCAGCTGCAACAGCAACAGTAGCAGCAGCAGCAGAGGCGACAGCGGCGGCGGCGGCAGTGCTGCCGACGAGAGCATAAATAGCAGCAGCGACAGCTGTAACGAGTAGCCGACGCGCATCGGCTTCAACACTGCCCACAACAACCGCCAATAAGCAGAGAGCGAGAGAGGGAGAGAGAGAGAGAGTACGCCTCTCACCCACTCGCTGTAACAGCAGCTCGTGCGGTAATTGTGCGCAAGCGCCTGCTCTCTCGTCTGCTGTTATCGTGGTGAATAAGCAGCTCTGTTAATAGGAGCAACAGTTTGGCGGTGCGTTGGCTCTGAACGACTTTTGTCTTCTTTCTGGGGTAGAACTGGGGTAAAGCCTAAAGAACCTTAAAAATTAAATAAACTAAAGCTTACAATTGCTAGGCATTTTAATTTTCAATATATATAGCTCATTAATAAAGTTTCGAATAAATAAAAGTGCAGTTTGTGCTCATAAGCTTAAGGTGCACATTGAAAATAGTGCTGTTGTTAATTATTATCCGCTGTTATGTTAATGGTTACATTTGCTGTTAAAACTCACCCCTCTTGCTATAATTCTGCTACTTTACTGTAAACGCCGACTGTCTTACCGCGACAGCGAACATAACGTCATATTAACAGATTCAAAACTGTAATTAAAATCTGCTATTGCTGGAACCGCCGTATAACCATTTAAAGTATATATAATCAACTCTTTTAACTAAAGGTGAATTATATCGATATCTTTATTCAATAATTCACTTATAACTATTGATATTCAAAATATGATTTTTAAATAATAATGCATTACACAATACTATATTTTTTTAATGAATATTTTACATACCTTGCTTTTAAACAGTTAATATTGAGCTTTAAAAATCTGAATATGTTCTACAACTGTTTTTTTCCCCGATATTTTCTTCCATTATCATAATATCGATAAATGTCTGTTTTGAAACGTGGTTTTAAAATTAATAAACTAAATTTGTTACACCAAGTTTAGTATTTAGAATACACCGATTGAGATAATTTCTCGGAGGGTATCCAACCGTCTTCATAATATGTTAAGAAACCCATTTTCGAATATACATTTATTTGGATACCATATTTGATCTCTGAAAGTTCTATAAAAGTTGGACTTTAAGCACCGAAATTACTCAATAATTAATATTCCATAGCGTGTGGCTGGGGGAAGAACGAACACAACCTCTGCAGAGAGAGCTGGCTACAGGGTATTTTGTAACTCTACTTTTGCTTATTTCAATTATGGGAAAATTTTGCAAGATAATAGCGAAAGTAAATTGGATTCAATTGGATTAATTGAGTTTTGCTTGGGTCTTGTTTAAAGCCAGAGCCTTTATCTCGCATGAATTCTAAAATGATGTGTGGATAAACTACTCGCAGGTCATGATTTGTTTGGATTCGCCCTCGAAGTTGGCATCCATTAGCTTGATGCAGTGCATCAACGTGATTTGTCGTTCACCTGCCTCGGCTCCGGTGATTACTGTTATCACATTTTGTGAATCTCTCAGATGAGCGAGCTTAGCGTAAACATAATGCAACAGATTGCTGAGCAGGAAAGCTTCTTATCATCCCAACACTTTTGGGCTCTTATGAAGTTCAACAAATTATTGTGAATGGGATTTTAGCCCCGCCTCCTCCCTGCCGCCCGCTCCCTGGGCTTGTTTTGTTTTTTTGGGGTTGATTTGTATGCAGCGCTAAAAGCTTGAAAAATGTTTTACCCGCACGTGTTTCCTGCGCTTTGATAGAACGCGCACACACACACACACCCCCACACACACACACACACACATTCGAGACACATTATATAAAATAGAATGTAAAGAAAAAAGCACAACAATGAAATGCCAGTTGGGTTTGCGCTGCCAGCGACATTCACATTACAATTTCCAAGGGTTTAGGGCTTAGATGCGGGCTGCGCGGGCTGCGACGTGGGCGGGAGGGGGGCGGGGGGCGGGGCGCAACCCTTGCGCTTGGCTTGGCGTGTGACAGTTTTCGAGTAGAACAAAATAAAAAGTGTTGCAATTTTTATTTGGTACATGGCAGATTTTGTCGGGCACACTGTGTGGCACATTATGGTTACTAATGAATGACTGGGAAGTACGACGCGGACCGCCCCCCCCCCCCCTCCTTTCACGTGGGGAAAGGGTTAGTCGAATGATTTTTGTCAGCGCGCATTTCTGTTTGACAGCGGGGAGTGCTTGCGTACGGAGCACATTGCAAATTTTCCGGGCTGCATTTGCGAAATTGAATCCTGCGAGAATGCGCGCAGACAAACATCTAAATTGTCAACGTAATGCGACAAAATATCGAAGTCAGCGGGTAAAGCCAGAGCCAAAGCCAGGAACAGGCAGCAGGCAGCAGGCACTAGGACACTAGCCAACGGTAAGGAGTAACACCTGCCAGGACATCTCCGGACGCCTTGTCGCTGTGACTCAATTCAGTTGTGTGTGAAACTTGCCAGGCACGAATTCAATTTCGCGTCCACAGATGCCATTCACCTTCGGCACGTACAACTATCAACGTCAACAAGTTACACACAGCGCGGCGCGGCAGGGGCGAGGGGGCGGTGCAGCGAGGGTGCAGGGGGGGGGGGGCTGTAAGGCGTGGCAAACTAAAGTGGAAAACAGCAGTCAGACAATACAATTGCTTCCTTGAATGCATCTGCCGCCTCCACTACGTCCTTGTCGCTGTCATCCCATTTCCGCTGAAATTGTGAGACGTTTCCTCCCTCCTCCCTCCTCGCTCCTCGGTCTCCGGGCGAGCCGTGGAGTGGAGTGGAGCGGAGTCCGCGCCGATTCCCTTCCACACTCTCCTGGTTAGTCACCATGGTGAACGCTTCTGATGCTCCTGACATTTTATACTGAATTATTTATTTAGTTTTGCTTTCTCTATGTGCTCATTACTTCCTTTTTTCAATACCCTGTACTTAGGGTGTTTGCTCAAATGGGTTGGATTGGTTTGTAAAATTTGGTGGAGTTGGTAGATAAAGAAATTTCCTAAAAATTATGTTGATTAGAAAATTAAGAAGATTGGGCTTGAAACGATGTACATATATAATGTATGTTTTTCTTTTATATAAATATTTTTTGGGATAATTTTTTTTTAATAATATTTTTATTATTTTTAACAAGGATTAGAGACTTGGATATTTTATTAGTTTGAACTTATCTCATCACAAGAATTTAATAAAAACATTAAATATATTAAATTTATTATTTACAAACTTTATAAAGATTTTGAGAATTTTAAAACAAATAAAAATTCCTTATATAAAATCCACACATATTAAGTTTATAGCTTAGTTAGTTTGCTGATAATATAGTTAGTTTAGGTATTCACTATTTCTATTTTCAATATTACATTGTTAATTAATATATTTACAATATAATTAAAAAAAATTCTATAAGAAAATCTGTGCATCTTTGGAACTTTGCGTTTCCCCAACGATTTCATATTGAGCACAGAATATTTTCGATTGTAATGCTTGCAAGTACAGGGTATTTGCTAGTCAGGCATGCTTGCTTGCAGCACAATTGCTTGTCCTTTTTTGTCCGCAAAGTTGTGTACGCAGTTTGACATTTTTATTGTGCTGCGTTAAATTTGCAGACGACAAAGTCAAGAAGGCTGAAATATAAACCAAGTCCACGCCCAGGCGATCACTTACGAGTCTAATTAAATATATGTATGTCGTACATATACTAAACACAAATATATATATGTGTACATATCGATTTATATGTAGTTGAGGACTTTGCGGCAAATGAAATTGAACAAAATGCGGCTCTCAATCTGTTTGATTACCTCTGAGATTTGTGACGTCGCGCAGCTCTACTAAAATTAAATATGACTGTGAAATATTTTCAATTTGTGGACACGAAAACTTTTATTCGTCGTACTACGTACATTTTGTTACTGGCTTTTCGGCACCCGTGGGAAATTTCCTAACAGAAAATAAAAGTTTCTGGTCAAGTGAGTGCAAAACTTTTAAGTGACGCACTTTTTTCTCTTTTCTCTCGCCCCCGCCTTCCGCTGCTCCCCTTTGGGCCCTTGGGACAGCGTTCTAGGTGGTAGAGTGGAAGAGGATTATTATGGATGGAGTGTACAACTTATAAGGCTTGACTTGTGTGCAATAATTTGTGGCTCTGCATGTGTGGACTTTGATTACAGCTGTTGATTAGATTGGGTCGGGCTACGTGTGCCCGACACTCAAATCCCTAGAAATATAGAGCTCTTAATTTTCAAATTCTTGTCCAAACAATTGCACAAAAGTCAACTGATTTCCTTGTGGAGTGGCTAGGTTGATGAGCTTTCTAAATTTCAAGTTGACAACTCGAACTGTGAGCAAATTTCATACCAATTATTTAAGAGTTTTTAAAAAAAAAAACGCACACATAAACTTCTCTCCTGCTCTACAAAGCAATCAGCTTTTGCTCTTACAGCTACAAAAAACTAAAATCAAGTGAAAAAAATAAAGTTTTAATTGCCAGTGCTGAAAACTGAAATTTACAGTGCGGCTCCGTGTTGAGTAAAATGCGCTTATCGTTTGTTTTCCAACACTATTTGTACAGCTTGCAATGCAATGCTGCGCAAAATAGTCAACATTTGATTAAACCGATTTCGAAAAACATAAATAAAGTACACAAATTAAATTGTTTTTATTTTTACTTTATTTTCAGGTGAGTTCCTATTTAATTGGCTAAATAAATTGAAACACGTTGAACAACTAGATAAAGGTGAGTATAGCTTGTTGCTCAGTAAATCGTTGAGATCTTTGGTTAAGCTCGGCACAGCCGCTGAAAATTCAGATTTCAGTGCCATAAACAAATTCGTAATTGCCTTGTAATGCCTTGTGTTGACAGGCGTCCGACAAACAGATAAGGCCCTTTCAGTCAGAGGGAATTGGAATGCTGCAGAGAGCAACAAGATGGACGGTTTATCATGTGTGTGTCTGTGTGTGTGTGTGTGCCTGTTTGCTGTTGCAGAAATTAGCATAAAACTTCGATTTCGCCAGCGCACATTGCGGCCAACGTAAATGGCAAATGGGCAGAACGAGGCGCAAAAACGTATTTGCCAGCCTACAAATGGCAATAGATTGCCGGCCATAAACCCAAACGGGCTTATATGGCATACGTACGAGCATAGAACGTAAATGTAAAGATGTAATAATGCGCTGCTCGGGAGTATGCGACTGGCAGATACCCTTTGCCTCCCTTAACATGTAAGCTGTGCCCAATTGGCTTCATCTTTCAAATTGAATTTATTTTTGGAAATAAGTTAAACAAAACTTATTTTATTTTTCTTCTCATTAAATGCATAAAATAGGACTAACAAGAGCTACTTAAGGTGCAATTACTTTTATGGTCTTGGATATATCCAGCTTCCATTTATAAATCTCTTTCTATCCCGCTGCTATGCACTTGAAGAAAATATTTTAGTTTGTCTATAAATGCGTTATACATGAATGAACATATCGCCGACCCCATTAACTATATATGTTCTTGATCAATATCAACAGCCAGATCCATATAGCCAAGTTCGTCTCTCTATCTGTCAGCTTTTATGCAAACTAGTCTTTATTTTTTAAAGCCATCCTCAAGTCCACTTGTCTCTTGCTGTCAGTTCATATGCCGGCACCGACTGGATCGAACTAATGTTTTATATAGCTGCCATATAAACAGTCCGAGAAAAATGTAGTTATTCCATGAAAAACATTTTCGTTAGCGTCACCAAACACAGCAAGTACGTGCCTCTCTATTTGCCTTACATGATCTAATCAAACCACTTAATTATAACCTTCCTTTAGGAAGTTTAGGAAGAAGCAAGTTTATAAGGGTATTTAAACTTCGGCTTGCCATACTCGTACTTTTTTGTTGCCATACCGTGTATTGCAATCGGAAAAGTGCACGCCGACTCACATGTAAGCTAGTTGCTTTGTTTTGCATTAATTAGAAATCTATTTCAACTTTAAATTGAGCTGAGTCCCATGCTAAATAAGTAGTAAATCTCTAAGCCCCAGGGCTAAACTCTATTGTCTGCATAATCTGAGCTGAAGTGAGCTGAACGTTTCGTTCATTTGACTAATTAAATTTGGAAAGTTGTCTGCTGGAATTTTATGAATATTTAAAAAGTTTTGGCAAATGATTCGCCTCATCGTTGGGTTCGGCTGCAAGACAAAAGCCTCTTCAAATTGAAAATTCATCAAAAAAGTTGAATGCTTTGTAAAATGAATCAAATATTCATACATGCACGCAACTTTTTATTAGTCCAAAAAGTTGGATTGGCCAATAATTCGCTCACTCTAAAAAGCAATTAGCTTTAACTCTTCACACCGCAAAAACTTTTCTAGCCTTTGCAACGGCCAAATATATATCTAAATAGAATCAGAGTTGAGAGTGCTGTAAAACTGTTTGCCACAGTGCGGTCCAGTGTTGGGTAACGCCTGCCTATCTGCCTATCGAATACTTTCGAACACAGTGCCTTGCAGAGTCTGCAGCCTGTCAAAGTTGTTCCTGCTACAGTTTTGCACATGGACTCTAAATACAAATTAACTGAGGCTAATCTGAATCTCAGATTCGATCTGAACTTTATAGACAACGTGCTGCAATGCTATGGTGCTCAGGCCGAGCCAGATGCACGTCGTTATCTGCTGGATTTATCATACAGTAAGAAGCCAATTTCTACGATAACATTTTCGTTTTGAACATGATTTGCCCCAGCCTTGGCCAGGAATCAACTAGTCGAGGCGCGTCGCTTTGCCAATCTGAACAACAAAACCTTTATAGATGTCAAGGATTTACGTATTGCCAAAATGGAGGAAACCGACGACTTTCAGTTCGGGCCGCTGCTTTTGGCCAAACCCATTGTGCAGCCGCTCTCCGCCCCCTCGGCCACCACGAGCCTCCTGCTGCCGCCGTGGCGCAACTGCCAGGTGGGCGCCAATGCCGAGCTGAAGCAGGTCCTGGCCGAAACGGAGGGCAACCATCTGGCAGAGAATGGCGCACCGCCCAGCAAAATGGCACGCATACGGCTGCCCAACCAGCCCAAGATGATTTAGGAACTATTTGTAGTCGTATAATTCGTATAAATAAAGAATTTTAGTTTGTACATTATGAGCGGAAATGGGTTCTTTGAATACCCTCTAAATCGAGTCTCTGCTTCTGCAGCTTTCAGCTGTGCTGGCCATTTGCAGGTCTGTCTCGTACTTCTTCAGGTTGTGGCCATAGGTGCGACAGACCTTCACGTGCAACAGGCACTTCCTGCAAATGGTCTTTGTGCTGATCATCTCCATTTCGTAGGTCGCCTCGTAAACGTTCCACGCGTGCGCCTTCCTGTAGGCCATCGCCATTTGGGCGTCGCTGCCCGCGGCTGTCGCGAGGGGCACTCGATAAGGTTGCATCGATGCGAATATGTCGTCATCGAGTTCGTTGCCCGTCGGCTGTTAGAATGTCTTGAATAAGATAGGAGTCAAGCGATTAGCACAGATTCACATCAACTTACGGAGCCGGAACCATTCCACATTTCTTCAAAGCTGGGATTCATGCTGCTTATAGCACAGATAATTCCGACTCGATAAGAATGAGAAACTCCGCCTCGCAACTTCGCTCTGGACGTTCTTTAATATAATGCTTGCACTTTGACAGCCAGCAATGACTTGCAAAACAATCCAAATTTGACAAGCAGTCCAATGGTTGCCTGGTTTTTTTTTTTGCTTATAACTATTAAATAACTTGGCTGAGTGGTCAAGCTATCGAAACAAGCAGGAGCCGGGCTTGTATATATTGAATTCTAAGATAGTCATGCTGCTTCATAGGACCTAGGACTTCCTGGATAAGAACCTTGTCGAATTAAAAAAGCAAAGAAACCAGCATAGCAATATTTTAATTTTATTATTATATGTAGAATTATGTAATTTGGGCACAACAAAGTATACAAAAAAAAAAAACTTAAATTAATTAATATATTCTCCAAGCCAGACTAACTAGAATTCCCAAACGGTTCCAACACCGACAGCGTAATATACTTAGATGCTTAAATCCTTTTTACTGATTACTTCTAAAGCATAACCGAAACCCACTAAATAATTTTTAAGTTTAGAATTAGGAGAAAAATTTCATTTCCAATATTTTTCATGTTTCGTTTATAGGAAATGAATGTTACCTTGCATATTCGGTGTGAAGGGCTTAATTTTTGTAAAGCTTAAAAAAAATGGAAAAATAAATATTACAAAGTTTTGATAAGTATATAAGCTGTTAAATAGTGATATTTAAGCTGCTCGATCAGCCTCAAAGAGAGTTAATTAGGCATTCTCTGCATTTCTTCTCTTATTCGCCAGCTTGACAGAGATGCTTAGATACTCTTTACAATTGCGCCGATTTAAACGAGTCTCTTCGATTTATTTTTTAGTCTCCATAGTTGGTCTAGACCCTGTTATAGACCCCATCTGAGAGCCATCTTCTGCCCGTTGCATGCGCATATCAATTTTTGTTACCTCTTCAACATGATCAGCATATAAAAATAGTTTAGTGCACTAATCCTTGGGGCTCATAAATATTTATAAATCGAGTGTTTTAGTTGTTCTATGTTAATTAAGACGAGAAGTGGCGGCACAGTTACATTTCGAGCATCTGGCCATGTGGTAAATAATATTTACATGTCTCGGCATTTGCATAGCTAACGACAAAAACTAAATTCCCAAGCTCTTTCTCTGCCTCTCTGCCTCTCTCGCTCTGTTTCTCTATCTCTTAGTGTCTCTGAACTGATAAAACACAGGCAGCATAGCACTAGGTTGGTGTAGGTCCCCCGAGCAGTTTACAAATTAATGCGAACTCGCACGTGTTAATTCAAGGATGTGCCCCTGCTGCTGGCGCTTCTTTATCCTTTCTGTGGCATGCACAAGGATTCGGCATGAATTTGCATATTAGAAAAAGTTTTTCAGCCTGTGAAATGCCAGTTTAATATGCGTGAAGTAGTTTTGTCTGCTTAAGAATAACTAAACTTGATGTAGTCTAAGTTCCATGTGGGCACTCGAGACGCCCAAGCCCAAAAAACGCTCTGTGGGCGGCATAAATAATTAAGGCACATGTGCTAACTACGCCAGCAGATGCGCTATCTTTAAGTCCTTTCCATCGGTGTCTACTGTAGTTCACAGCAATGTAAAAAAAAAAAACAAAGAGCTGAGCTGAACTGAGCTGTTGCGGTGACATAGAAAGCATCTTTGTGTTAACAATCTTTGGAGCTTGAGCCAAACCATGTCAATGAGTCTGTGTTAAACGTGGTTGGGAATTGTAAGAATATAAGCCCTGAAGCACATCTGTGATGTTTTTTTTTTACTTGGTACTGGGCACCAAATTTTAGAGCAAGAGAGCTGGAGTATATATATGTATATATATTCTTGAGCAGCAGCAACAGCCGAGTACTCTTGACTAAAGTTTCTTATTTGAAAGAGAATAACATACTAATAAGAACACGCTCTGACTTTCTTTGCATGTCCTTGTTATCCTCTAAACACATAAATCGAGTGAAAAAACATGTATAATAAGCTTGAGAACGTGTACAAATCGGGGAATATATATAATTATAAATCTGAATATTATGCATACTTAATCTAAAAGAATAAGTTTCTGTATTGAGATCATTTATAGCTGTGACCTATTATTATAATAAGTATTTTAACGGATTCCACACCAGCTTTTTAGTCATTGGATGCCATTTTCTCTGGGTTGGGTGTAGTCTGGGAGCTTTTCTCGGCAAGCATAAACTGTATGAGGATGACCAGATAAGTCACTACAGCGGCAAACATCTGCAAGTAGAGAGTGGAAAATTTCTTTATATATTATTTTTCAAAATGGTTTTTAACTGACACTGCTCAGCAGATGCAAATTGAGGCTGAAAAAGTCCTTGGCCGTCACGACAAAACGTTGATGCAAAGTCTGCAACAGGAACTCGCTGACCAAATCGTTGTAGCGCTTGCTGCCCATGGGATTCACTAGCTTTGGTATCAAGCAGCCGATCTGGCGACTCTATAGAATAGAATTTTAGGAAATTAAATAAACAAATGTGGGATTATGCCTCACATGATTAACGCTTTGCTGGCAGTGCCAACAGGTCACAGAGAGCAGCAGTCCCAGGTTGATTAAAAAGCCCAAATGTATGTATATATAGGCTGGACTCTTAAGCCGGGTCAGCGTGTGTCAAGCCAGCCAAAAGGAGTTGAACAGAAAGTCGAAAAATAATACTATGAAAATGATAAGCAAACTGCTGCCATAAGCCAAATTAAGCTGCGCAAACAGTTGATGTAGTTCTCGGTACATTTCCTTGAATTCGATCACGGGCACCACATTCGGCGACTGTCTGCAGCGATTAGGCTTTCTGGCCAGCTGCTTTAGGCTCTGCTGCACACAGAGAACACGCTCATTGGCCACCAGAACATCAGAGAGAAACGCAATCAGCTTCAGCTGCACAACCCAGGCACTGGGCGATGATAGCCAAAAGATTGGCGTGTACCACTGAAACTGGAGACCTATCTTGAACCAGACGATCAGACTCTGCACCAGCAGAAAGGGCACGAAGACGCCAGATGCACGCAGTAACACATTTCGCCGGTTCTGTGCTTCCAGACGGGACACATCCAGGCGCAGCTCGAGCTGGCGATGTGTGCGCCGCTGCAGCAAGGTGTCCAGCAAAATGATGCCATGTGCCAGGGTCAGCGTGACAAACATCGACAATGCGATCAGACACTCGAGTTTGCAATACGAAAAATATGACATATACTTTGCAGCACCTAACCAAATCACGATAAGCCAGCCGAGCCAAAAGCCAAAGGGCACAAACTGCAGCCGATGCAGCCGCGCATTCCAGCGCACGCCAAATAAACACAGCACCAGGTGGAAGAGTTCCCTCGCCAACACCGATCCACTCAAGAGCTGCATGTCTACTGCTAGCTGGGTGCGAAGACCAGACAGAAAGAGTCAGCTTCTGCTGTGTCAGTCATGCTCACAGGTCACAGGTCAACCCATTCATCACTGTCATAATTATTGGAGTAATTTCTCTCAGCGATTATCTGATCAATTAGGTGGCTCAGCAGGACAGCGTCAAGAATATCAAAGCATAAGTCCAGGTACCCTAACACAATACTTCTTTAAAAGGTGTTTTAATACCTACTCCAACTGTTGTTTGCGGCGGATTTGTTAAGACCTACAATAGAACAAGAGAGGGATTTGACCCACCATGGAATGCCCGCCAGTCAGCGCAGGCGAACCTTTTCTATGGGCGGCTAATCCTACAAATTCAAGCTGAAAAGAATACTAAACTGTCGTCTAAAATATCCGGGATGCATATCCAGGTTTTTCCCACAAGTATCCTATATAAATTGAAGTTAAGTCTTTGGATAAGGAACTTGAAAAGTAGCTGTTTCCTCAAGAAATCTTCCCCACATGAATAGCTTTTTATGCCCTTGCAGATGCAGATATTATAATTTTGTCGTGAAATGTGTAACGCATAGAAGGAGACATCTCCGACCCCATAAAGAATATATATTCTTGATCAGTATCACCAGCCGAGTCGATATAGCCATGTCCGTCTGTCTGTTTCTATGCAAACTAGTCTCTCAGTTAAATGGCCATCGTGATGAAACTTTGCAGAAGTGCCTCCTTCTGTTACACTCAGTACATATATCGTATAGTTGCCATAGGAAAGATCTCGATATCTTGACCAAACTCGGCATCTATTAGTTTCACTATGCTCCCCATATATATGAAAAATCCTATCAACATCGGACCACTATTTCATATATCTGCCATAGGAACGATCGGTCAAAGACTTAGTTGTTTTATGGAAAACTTGTTGTTTTTCAAGATATCTTAACCATACTCGGCATTTACCATTGTCCCTGTGGTTCTTAGATACGGGCAAAATACTATGAGCATTATAAAAAGGTTGGGTCTGCTGCAAGAGTATTAAATCTTAAGATAGCCCTGCTCTCTCGTTTTTTTTTGCTTACAGATCAATATGTAATAATAGGGTCCAAGATAATTTGTACGTTGAGGAGTGTGGGCTAAAAGGTGGGGGGCTGTAGTTTTATTGTACAGCGTGATCATCTCTGATCTCGCTAGCTCTAGCTTATACTCACATTACTGGCACTTGCGTCGCCATACCAGAAGAGCGCTACAACCAGCGTGCCCATGGCAAAGCAGGTGTTGCCATTGTAGATGAGCATGTATATCCGCTGCGACATGTAGGCCTCCGTGATTATCCAGTAGGCATTGGACACGAACTCCAGGCCGCACATCAGCTGCAGCCCCAGCATGCCCCAGCCGTAGCAGTCGCTGAAGGCCTCGTAGCACTCGTAGATGCGGTCATAGCTTAGACGCAGCGTCTGCAGCTGCTGCCATTCCTGCGAGCCGTACGGCTGCCAGAGGTCGTTGCCGGCGGCCAGGCCGAGGAGCGAGTGGCGCAGTTGGCGGGCTCGCTGGTTCAGCTCCATGACCTGCCACAGCAGCTGGACGTAGCGCAGGCGCAGCAGCCACTTCTGGGGCAAGGAGATAATGTGTACCGGCGATATGCTATAATGTGCATTGGCCCAGGTCCTGGCCACATCGCTGCCGATTTGTGTGCCCAGCAGCAGCAGCAGGCTCCAGGCTCGGCGACAGCCCCGCGACAGGCCCAGACGCTGCATCCGCAGTTGCAGCTGAACTCGCAAGTTGTCCAGGCGCGCGTAGTTTCGATGCTTAAGTGCGCTCTCCACCTGTATCAGCAGACCGAGCAATGAGTAGCCTATGAAAAGAGCCGTTCCACTCATGTAGCCGATGCTCAGTCCATTATCATTCCAGAAATACGAGACACCGATCCAAAGCATCTTCAGATAGTAGGCAAACCAAATGCAACGCACGAGCAAAGCGAGCAGCAACCACATGAGCTGGGAGCTCAGCGGCAGGGGCACCAGGCCCATCCACCAGTAGATGCCCAACAGGCAGCGCGCGGTTACACACTCCAGCGAATTCATGCCGCAGCTCAAGAACTTTCAATCCACACTGTGCCGCACAGCTCAAATACACTTTCAAGACTTAAACCTATTCAATCGGGCTTTTAGTAAACCAATAAATCATACATATATACAATTAAGTTGCATGACAGTGTAAATGCGTTTGTCAATCGAACCTTGGAGTAATGGGCCATATGTATAAGGAAGCTAAAAATCAGCTAAGTTCAATACCGACAAGAAAAAACGAAAACTAAATACCCTAGTAGAGACGTGTTGATAGTCCAACAAGATATAGTAGTTTGATTTGTTGTAGTAGATGTGTATCGCGATTATTGACTTCAGACGAGATATATTTAAAGGAACATCAATTGACTTAATTCTTGACCGAGAGTGATCTGATCAGGTCGATTCTGACATATCTTCTGCCTGAAACTGAAATGCAAAGCATTGCAATGATAGCTTTAAAATTAAAAGACCCATTTGTATGGAACCCGGCTGTTGATACCGATCAAGAATATTTATGTGTCATAAATTTCGTGATACAAATATAAAAACTCGCAAAAGAGTATCAAAATAAATTGACTCCTAATGTCAGAAGCTCAATTTGCTGTTGCACTCTCACATTATTTTGTGAAATTGTCTGGCTAACATGCTGGCCGAAAATATCTTCTAAGTAGTAAGTGCATTTTCTTGCACAAAATAGACTCTCAGCTAATTTCTGATTTACATGCATAAGATAATTCTGTTCGCATCTCAGGGCTGGGGTAAATAGTACAAAATTTCCCCATTTCAAATTGTGGGAATAGGCAAACTTCGTGGCCCGAAGCACTTTTTGTCGAAATTTCTTAGCAAACCGCTGAGAAAGTGCCGATGGTAGCTGCTGATGTGGTGGCAATCGAGCTGTGGAATCCGATTAAAAAGTTGAACCGTCAAAGTTGGCTCTAACCCTTTCGCACACTGTATCTGTATCCATCTGTCCTTGTCTATCGCTCCCTTGCTCCCTCTGCGGAGAAGCGTTGTGGGCGCAGTTCAAATGGCTGCCGGTTTATGAATTATGTATTCTAGCCGAAGGGGGACTCTGCGTTCAAAGCTAAAAATTATTCACTTTTTTCTCTACTTGGATGGCAACTAAAAAGGGTTGTGGTTGCTTTGAAGATTAGGTTGAACAGTTGTTGCCACGGCTCCTGTGCTCGACACCCAAGTCACCCACTGCATTTATAATTGCGCTCAAAATGCATAATTCCCAAATACTTATATACTAGCTGCTGCGAGTTGCGAATAAGTATTTATTCATAATTAATGCCCACGTAGAACAGCTGAAAAAGCAACTAGAAGTTACCCTTTACCAGAGCATAGCCTAGCTTACATATGTGTTCAAATGCATATAAAATATTTCACTATTACCCGGCTTTGCGCGGTATATTTATTATATTAATACTACTCTCTCGCCTGTTTCCCGTCCTTTCACACGTCCTGTCCCTAACTACGCCTTGGAAATATGAAATACTTCTGCACAGAAATTTCAGCAAAGATATTTGAATTGAGTTCGAAGCCGATTACTAAGTCGGTTACACTCTTTTAAACAATTATTAATGGGTACAATTTATGGAAAAATAGTTCGTAAAAGTTCGGTCGCTCACAATTTCGATTTACATGCAATCAGATGTGCCCGGAAATACACAGTTTTGTGTGGAGCTTGCTTAATGTGAGACTCTTATCATTTCATTAAGATTTCCATAAATACTTTATCACAGACTGTGGCCACAAACATTGCTGCAATTCTACAAAGACACAAAAAGAAATTGTTCGCAGTTGCAACTTTGTGAGAAGCCACAAAGATTTTACATCACACACTCGGCCAAGGTGTGGAGAACGGAGCATTGCAATTTTAATAATAACTCGAAATGGCAACTGGTTCGTTAACAGGCAACTGTCAGAGATTGGTGAGAAAATGTTCTGGTGCCTGGGCTGCGGGTTCCGTGCTGCCCAACTGGACCACAAAGAGAGTTTTGCATATTTAACAAGCGGAATTTAAATGAAAATTAATGCCAGCTGCTTCACTTGGCAACAGAAATGCTGCAGGAAACGCAGTCGCTTTGAAAAATGGTGCTAAAAGCAAGTATGAGCATAAAAGCTGAGAGTACTCGACTAGGAAATACTCTGTAGTCTCGCCTGGCACGGAAATCTCTGAAGATTTGGGGGAGTTTAGGTTGGGATATTAAAGTTGGCATTATTATGGCCAAATGGATTTGGGATGGTTTTGATTACCAATAGTGAAAGGCTCTCATTTAAAATGTACTCTGTAAATACTCAGAATACTTTTCATTGCATTCACTTGATTTATTTAATACACATTTTTATGGGAACAAATTTCTTGACAATAAGATAAAAAAACTGGGTCTACAAGAATTGGCATTGAGTTTTAAATAGTTTGTAAGAAATTCTTATTATAAGCAGAAAACTTTTTACCCCAAACAAACCTTATCTGTGATTGATATCCGAGATCCTCTTTCCGAATTTGTGGCTAGAAATAATCGAGAGGAGGTCGACATAAGTTTCTTTCTATCATACCCCTTCTAGTTATTTTTAATGTGCACAGGGTACAGCAACGGCAGCAACTTAAAATCTAACAAAAAATGCATACTTAGTTGTTTGTATTTGTATCGCTGCAGCATAACTGACCCGCAATCGGACTCGATTGTAATGAATACGTGTAATTGGTATCGTTTACCTGGCCAAATTGGCCTGCATTGCAGCGAAGCATTTCTGAAATTGTCTCGTAAATTGAAATTAACAGCAATTTTCTACTGCTACGATAAGGAGGTAATGGCATTAATAATGTGATGGAAATTGCGCAAAACTGAGATTTTGTTTCTGTTCGAGCAAATCTCTTTTCGAGTTTGTTGCTCGTTTTTATGCTACAAGATATCGATGTTATGCGTATTTCCTAAGGCCAGTGACAAGGGAAACGAAAATACATAAATCTAAAATTCCAAGTATTTGAGCACCAATAAATTTTCATTTTGATAAACCCTTAAGCCTTTTCATGGCCAAACAAACTTTTGTGATTTATGAAGTTTTCAGCTACTTCGCAGCACTTTTGGCAATAAAACACAACCCACATTCGACATCAGATACACAACTTTGTGTTTATGTATTTACATTTTAAAGACTCGCTGAGTAGATAAAAAAAAAACAAAAACCCAACACACACAAGAGCAACAATAATCTTGATGGGGCTAACAAATATTTCTTACTGTCTTATTTCATAAACGCAATGCTATAAAAATGAAATTTTTCCATAAACTAAGTCAAGTGTAAAAGAGTATTACATTTAAGTGCCGAAAAAAATGAATGAAAAAGAACGTTACAAAAGAACATAAAAAATATTGGGATAAATATGTATTCAACTGTTAATACAATTTTCATAAATTTCATTGATTGAAATTACAAAATGTTCTGGATACGATATTTGAGTCGTTTTGTAATTTGCGCACAGCTTGCGCGGATGCTGCGAGCATATCCATAAACAAAATGCGACATGCTCCCATCTAATATGGCCGATTTCCATATATGCAAGCCGGAGGACGAGCACTTGACATGGGGATGACACCAACTGCGTCAGCTGGCGATCAAAGTCAAATTAAATTGAAGCAACTTTTTGGCGTTTCGGCCCTGGTCGCAGCCCTTCGACACGACGCAGCCCCCATATGTATGCTATACATACAGTATATGTACATGTATGTGTATATGTATAATATGTACATATGTGCTACACATATCAAGTGGCAGCAGCTAGTATGAACAACATGCTCCTTTCATATTACGCACTTGTTTCCAAGCATCGTTCAGTCATCTGAAACGTGACACCGCATGCCAAATGTTCATATTGTTAGTTCATATGAGCATGCAACAAACAATAAATTGAACTAATTTATTCCTAACTTTTCTCTCATCTCATAAAGTAATCTTTTATTGGATTCTTAATTTGCAACAAATTAAATATTAAGACAAAATCCATTTGTCACTTTCCTATTATTAAAAGCCCTAACTGGATCCCGTCTCATTTACTTCTGTTGAATGTAAACTTTTTTAATATTTATTAATTATTAATATATTTTATTTCGTTAAATTTATTTTTTTATATAATTTATTAATATATTATTAATGAATTATGTAAAAATGTATTGAAGCTCCTTAATGTGCATTTCGTGAAATCTTCTCCAAAAAAGGTAGATTCTAATTTCAAAACTTTTTTTGAAAATGTATGAATTTTCTTTTCGATTAAATTAAGTATCTCCGGGTTGAACGGCTTCAATAATCTAACCTAGCATAACCTGAGCTAATATCTTATTCTATGATCTTGTATTGTGAGAAATCTTTTAAAATCACTTTGGTCGGATTTCATCGTGTGCTCGTGTCACGAAGTGAAGAATTAAAAGGTAAACAGCTTCAATTAGAAACTTGATAAAAGAGAGTATATTAAATTTCAAGGTCTTAGGAAATGTGAAATGTTGTGAAATCGTGGAAGTTTCCATCTTTGAAATCTCTTCATCTTTCTAGTCAGCTGATCTCCTTTAAATATTAAGTTTACAATTCGAAACTTTCAGCATGTAGAGATAATGTAGCTTAACTCACTCCTAAATTTTTTAAAAACAGAGTATTGTGCAACCAGTATTGTCCCGCTTAAACATTCCCACTTGTTTAGAATAGAATCGGATGGTATAACAGACGCAATTATTTTAATTTCAGCATGTCACATGCTCGTATATCTTGCTTCTTGTTTTAATTTGTCCCTTTTAACATTATAAAGGCCATTTGAAACAGAAACAACATATGGGGCATGCCCCAATGCATTGTTTGGTCTCTGTGTGAAATTGCTGTCAGGGAATTATATATAAATGTTTTCTCTTTTTCCTACTCTCCTACTCGTATGTGCCATAATATCGTACGTGTTCAGCAATGCTTAACCGATATGCTAGAATAATTTTATTTTTTGCAATTTCTATTTGAACGCCTGGCGCCAAATGATGCGACTAAAATGGGCGTCGATGGTCGGACAGTCGGACGGTCGAACGGTCGGAGTGTCGGCAAGTTGGCAACTTGCCAACATTTAATGACCAAAAACTAATACCAAAACGGACCGCATTACAATGCAATTGTTGAACATTTTTTTAAATGGAAACTTATCTACAATTCATTTACGTTTGTTATGCGCAATAAAGAACTGCGCATTATGCGATAGAGAAAAATGCATAAATAATTTAATGCTTTTTGCTAATCAGCGGTTTGATTTCGATATTTATTTTATTACGCAGATTATTATTTACTAATTAATGTTGATTACATAATCTTAGATTAGCTACATAAATGTAGAGCAACATTTGTGGGCTCAACTAATGCAAACGCTAATGCTTTGATTATTTGGTTTTTGATTAGTCTGATGACCAAATATACAGGCAATATCTTGAAAATTGCGAAATATTAAAAGTTTTAAGAATGAGGTAATTATGGTACAAAAAGGTCTTTCAACTCGGATACGAGAAAGTCAATAGTCAAATTTTAAATATGCAAACAATTAGCGCGATTTTCAAATAGTTGGGAACAAATTTATCGACAAATTGAAAAGCTGCTGAATTCATGCGACAGACAAAGAGACAGAGACACAGAGCGACAGTCAATACATTTTAATTGATATTTAAACAATTAAGAATTGGTATGCTCTTAAGGTTTTTAGATGCCTTCCTTTGCCAGTTATATGCATTTATAAAATATTAAGATTCTTTTGACTCATGTGTAAGTCTGCATTTCTAACCATAACAGAGTTCTTTGGAGGAACTTAACATAGGATATAAATATAAGTTAGAGTTCTCTATAATATTAAAAATTAAAAATGTCTTGCTGCTTAATTGGACACACACGCTGTCAGATTTCCCAATATACCCTATATTGCCGAAGCTGACACGAAGAAACCGAGAAAAGACACGGTAACATGCTATTTCTGTAATTTTCCAGCTCTTGGTAAGCACAGAACCCATCTCCTGGGATATCATGTACTATTACATCAATATTGCCTAGATCAATCAAAAGCTACCCCACGAACCTCAACTAACAAACCCTGCTAGTTTAAATGCCTAAGCGCTTCAACATGTAGCTAAATAGTCTCGATTCCGACTAAGATAAGATCTCGAAAATGAATCTTTGCCAGTTATGGGCGAGTAGTAGGTGCCTTTAGCACGTCTAAAACGTATTTGGAGCAAGTTTTGTGCCCGCATAATGTGACATCTTCTTCAACTTATTGTGTTGCGCAGAGTGTTGCGTTATTTATGTATGCGCCTGTTGCAGCTACAGTTGTTGCAACTTCTGCGGCAACTTCTGTTGCAATTTGTATGTTGTTCTTCTATTTGTGGAGGTGTGAGTGTGTGTGCTGTGTGTGCTGTGTGTTGCTGGTTGTGTTTGGCAACTTTGGCGTGGCTTTCGAGTTGAGCATAGCCCTATATTCAGTTACCAGCAGCAACCAGCCAGTACAGTGATGGCCCCGCAGCAGTAGAAGTCGCAGCAGCTGGATGGTAAATAAATCACGTATTTAAACAAGTTGGCGAGTGGGCCCCAAACTTCACAGTGTAAACAGTGCACGTACAACACAAGTTTGTTTTATGACAAATGTTCACAGCATTTTTGAAAAAAAAAAAAAAAGAAATACTGCAGAAAAGCAGCCCCTAAGAATAGAGTAAAACACCCTCGTTATCCTCCTCGAGCTTGCGTTCCCACAGCAGCTTAAACGATACATCGCCACACAGGGTGCCGTACTTCTCGGAGGGTGTTAGATAGCCGTTCTGAAACTGCGCCAAGATCGGTAGGAAGCCAGCTATAGCCGCTCGAGTCTCGCTGTGCTGCTTGGAGTGCAGGACGAGCACATAGCCATTGGGGAACACGGCGAATCTGATTGCGGTCCCATCGATTTTGTAGGTTATGAAGGGTCGCACATCCCGATTACCGGAAATCTGTTCGCTATGCAATTCGGACAGCATTTCCAGGTCGATTTTGAAGGGCAGGCAAAAGGAGGCGTGCACATTATTCTTACTAAAATGCGTAATGTCCGTCTTGTAGTCAAGCTCCTCGACCATGCGGATTACCTTTAGCAGAGCTGTGCGTGCCGATGCTGCTGTCAGGGCCATGGAGGTTATTTTGCCGCCAGAGTATATCTTTATCTCAGCACTAGGATTACGTAGGCGGACAAACAATGCCGGATGATGGGCAGGCTCATAGCGGGCGTCATCCAACAGAATCGCCAGCTCGTACAGGCTGAAACGGCAGCTGACGTCTACGAGGCAGGTGAAGGGTCTATAGAGCAGCTGCAGGTGCTTTTCAATTTTGCTCGCATTTGCGATGTTCTCATAAATGTTATCATAATCAATTTCAAAGTCGGGTATTATGGGTGTTTCATTGTCAACGCAGCAACTAGCTTCGACAGATTGGGTATCAGAGCATAAAGGATTTTCATGCGCATCTTCGTAACCGTTTAGCTCGAGAGTTTCCTTCAAGGAAAGTATCTCGGATGTCTCGAAAAGTTTTTCCATTTTGGATAAATCAACATCGCCGCTGTAGATACCGCTCACGCTTCCATCTTCTTCTTTGGGAAAGTCAATTTTGACAAAATCTCCAATTATATCGTCATCACTTTTGGTATTACCAAAACTAAAGTCCCAGTCTAAGTCAATATACTCGGATGCTACTTGCTTCGAGTTGCCAAATTTATGGACTGGTTCCTCCTCTTCGTACCAAGGACTGTCATCAATAACCAAATTCTTCATACTTTCGTCTTGTGCTTTTTCTTTTATATCATACGGATTTTCGTTAAACTCAATCTGGATCAACTCTCTAATCTTTTCATCGTGCGCTTCATCTTTGATACGACTTGGATAATGAAATTCCTCATGCAATTCAAACTGTACCAAGTCCTCAATATTTTCATTTCGAGCTCCTTTAATACGACTTGGATAATCCAATTCCTCATGGAACTCAAACAGAGTCAACTCTCCAAGCTTGGCATTTTGAGCTTCGTCTTTAACATGTTCAGGAAAATCCAATTCCTCATGCAACTCAATCTTTATTAAGCCTTCAATCTTTTCATTTTGATTTTCGTCTTTCATACCACTTTGAACCTCATTTATTTCTAAACAAAGAGCTGTTGTTTCCTCGGCATTATTATTATCGAGGACAGCGCCAACCTTTTCATTATCGTTATCAGCACACACACTGATGTGCGATTAGTAATGATTAGTAAACGATTAAAAATGCAACTTACCTATCTGCAATAGGATCCATGTTTAATACTATTACCTGCTCAAAGCATCTAGTTGGCCTCAAGTACGCAAATTATTTATGTGATTGTGAGACACCAAATAAAAGCGAAATAAATTTGAATATTAGCTGTCAATTGTGATAGTAAAATCAACCTAATGAAATATGTGTGCATATGTTTTGAGAAAAGTAACAGGATCTCATCTTAAATATATTTTTTTGAATTGCACGAGTTTCTGTTGGTTAATACATATCAGTATTCGAGCCCTAGCAATATCCACCCGGTCGCAGTCCATAAGGGATATCTCCAAAAGCCATCAATTATATTTATCGACAAATGAAAAAGTGTATAAATATTTTTCGAAAAGCAAAAATGCCATTTAACTCTGATAAACTGCATTAAAACATTTGCATTTGACATGTGAATTTATACTTTGATCTGAGACTGCGCTTTAATGAAACTCTTGTAAACACTTGACAAACTATAGCAAATTGCGATTGGGGAAAAATCGAATGGCTTCTCTTCATTTCACTTATGTTCTTTTATGTCCTTGTCATGTTCAAATTTACACACTGTTGACCATATTTTATGTCCATTCTGGTTATGAAATTTACAGAGCTGTCAAAAAGAGTTCAGCGACATTTTAGTAAATATTGAAATTTAATCAAGCAAAGTGCAAAACACACACACACACACAAGCACACACACTGAATAAAGGCCGGCAAAGGACAACAACATTGAACACGTTCACCCCTCAGACACCTGTCACCGTTGCTGGCACTTGCTTCCTGCAGGATGGCATCCATTGCTTTATAAGGGACACACAATGCCACATGTGTGTGTGTGCGTGTGTGTGCGTGTGTTTATGTGTGTGTTTGGCGAAGTCAACAATCAATTGAATCGATTTCATTTTACAAATTGCGTTGAATTTTGTGGTGCAGTCAGCTGCAATTGACGGCGAAGCCAGTGGCAACAATAACGAGCTAACCTCAGTCCATCCATGCTGGTGGTGCACATGGAGACAAAGGGACGACAACGGAGGGCGAGTGAGAGAAAGGAATATGTCTCTTATACTAGACTGATTTTGATGGTCAACTGCTACAAGCAACAGCTTCTAATTGGAAGTTCACTTCGAAAGGGGAGCAAACCGCAACCCAACGGATAAACCAATGCGGCAGTATTTCGTTTGATTCTCATGTAATCAATGAAAAGGTGAATTATAATAATATAAATACCATATCTTAAGCAGAAGTGTGCTGGACTAGCTATTGTATACCCCATATGTATGTCTTACACTTAAAAGAATAAATTAAGTGCTTTTGTAAAGTGCTGAAATATGCTGGAAAATTGGGCAGAAAAAGTAGAAAGAAAACATTTTTGTACACTTTCAATGTGCAATTGATTTAAATGAAAAACAAATTAAAAACAAAGGGGAATCAGAAAGGTTTCTTTGAAAATTAATAAGTAGAAGAAGGAACAAAAAACTTACTCTGACTAGGTGCTTACAAATACATTTCTTAGTTTGTTTTTGATTTTCAATAGCTGCTAAAAGTAGCCTAATCTCTGAATGAAGCTAAAAACTAATAGACTTTAAAAATTATAATGTTTTTTCTCTTTACGAATCCCAAAAGGGTTTGCTTGCTAACAGATACAAAATAAAAAATACATTTATTTTATTATTTTTATTTTGATATTAATGTTTAAAAAAAAAAATGCTAAGATTAAAAAATTTCTACTTCCAAGAAGAGCAAGTGAAAAGGCAAGTGACATATTTAGGCATATTTAAGTCCGATAAAATTTTCGTTATCTATTACTATCACTAACTATAATCGACACTATTCACACATTAAAAGCAGTTAAATGTTGGTCAAGAGGAGTTTGAAGAGGCTCACCCAAGACTCCTTGTCTTGGTTCCAAGCGGACCTTGACCTTTTGTGGCCAGAGCGGTGAGTGTAGCAGCTATATTTTTGACTTGACAAACAGGCCTAGAGTACACAAGACCAATATTCTTCTTATTACTTAGAAAACATAGTATATAGATGCACCCCTTTTTCAAGTCAGGTGTTTTGAAAGGATGTTATATACTGCGGGCATAACTTCATAGTCCGCTGTCCTAACAATCTAAAAAGTTGTACAACATAAATCCCATTTGTCACAGTCGAAAATGCAATTTAGAATGGGGCCCCATAATGGCGCTGCTTAAATCGATTATAAACCATTACAAGCGACGCCCCACACAGTCGGCAATTAATAGATTTTTTCGTGGTTGGACTGGTAGACGGAGCGGTAATTTTGTGTAGGCGGTAATTAAAAACTGTGGCGCCAGCTGTGACCCACCATGGGCGATGGGTAAATCCCATGGACTGCCGCTTGCCTCGTGGTGTTGCCCACTCATTTTAATTCAAATTGAAGTGGCGTTTTTGTGTTGTGCGAGTAATTAGGACGTAAAGTTGAATCGAAGCTCGCTGCCAACTGAAATGACATTTGGCCAGCCCCAGAGTTTCGGTTTTAATCCCAGTCCCAGTCCCAGTCCCAGTTCCAGCCGCAGTTGACCCAATGGGTGCCTCTGCCGGGTGGGTGTGATGAACAATTGGAGATAAGTGCAGGCAGGCATGAAATATAGCAAATAAAGCGGCGCCCTGTGCCCGACAAGCACTCGCATATAAAATGTCGCCAGCACGCAATGTTTTCATTTACCTAATCGCCATTAGGCGGGGAGACGAGCATTTCGAGGAATTACTCCGCAGTCGGTTGGCTGCCCTCTGTGGCTGATTTCCATTGGGGGTTCGAGTCATGTAATCGTTTTGTGCTGCGACTTTTGCTTTTATAATTTGTTGGAATATTTGATGAACACTCGCCGAGCATTAAAGTTGCAGCGAGTCACGCTGCGAGCTGCAAATGGCAACTAAACATTAGAATATGAATACTCAACTGCTGGGAAAGCTTTTAGCTTGCATGAAAAAGGTGCTTAAAATTAACTTAAAATTACTAAAATTTTATTTTTTCAAGTATCAAGTTTTTTAAATGAAGTCATATATTTTGTATATACCGCAGGGAAATGGTATGGACAATTTATTAAAAAAAAAGTATATAAAACAAAAGGAATTTTTCAGACTTTATTTTTATATTGTTGTACACTTGAAAAGTAACAAAAAACAAAAGGATCTAATTATAGTATATTAATACAGAACAACAACAAAATTGTAATAGAAAGACTTTTTAGGAAATAAATATATGTGCAACCATCCAAAATTTATAGTTCGAAAAAGTTACACTGAAATTTATGCGTCGAAAATATATATAATTATGATAAAATTTGTTGTTGAGGAACAAGCCCAGAACTTTCAGTCCACTTTGAGATTTCAGTTTGAGGATAATAAATCATTTATTACAGAATTAATTTGCTTTCAAAGCTGAGTTTTTAAAATAAATTATTGTTGGTATTAAAAAGGAGAGTTTCACATGACATTGATTCATTAATTTATATGCCTCCAGCACAATTCGCTAGAGATGATCCTGTGAGCCGCTTATCCATCTAGTTTTTATTTATTTAAGATTTTCGCTTGAGCTGAGATATATTTTGTTCGCTTAATATGAATTATTTTAAGAATTTCTGTGGAAAATATAAAGGTTCACATGGGTGTAAAGGGCAGGGGCAAGTTTCCTTCCGATTGACACATTAATAAATGTTGAAAAGTGGCGCTGACAGTTTTTGTCTTCGAAATAGAGTGTTAAGTGCATTAGAAAGTTTCTCTCTATCTTTCTAGCTTTTTTTTTTTGTTTTCTTTTAAATTGTGCATTTCCACGCATGGTCAAGACGAAGGAGCTGCAGCTGTAGCTGCAGCTACAAGGCAATCCCATTCGTCCACAACTTAAATTGAGTGCTCGTCTCTTGCCCCCCCCCCTCACCCCCCGCCGTACTCTAAGAACTTTGCAAGTTGCTGTCTTTGAATCACCCGCATCCACATCCGTTCGCATCCATCCGCAGGACTCGTAATAGCAATTGCTGTCGTCATCGGCGCTGTTGCTGAAGGTGTTCATGCGTGCCAAGAAATCAATAGAAAAAGTTTGAAATTACAAAATTGGAAAGAAAACAAATAGTGGGGCGAACGTAAAATAAACAAACAAATACAAAACTACGTCGGAAGGAGCGGACCAGCCAGCAAAATTGTTGGCTTTGGCCAGCCCCCAAAGGCAAACAAATCCTCTGACTCTCTGACAAATGCTGAAAAGTTCAACTGCAACTTTTTCTATATTTCAGCTCAAACACACTCGCACACAGGACTACGAGTACATGGAATATTCCATGTGCACAAATATATGTGATCCTGCCAATGGGAGAGCTGCCAACTTGCCTACAAGATAGAATCGTGTAATTGGTAATCCCGATTGGGTATAGCTTCAAGTAAGTAATTACTATATTCTTTATAGTCATACCAATTTTAAGTTTTGATTATGTTGCATTTAAAGGAGCTTAATCAAAAGAATGAAGCTGACAACTTGTTAACCATGTGGTTGAAACCAATAAATGGGCTTAATTAAAGGGGTTCTATATTATGTATGCTCTGATAAAGATATCTTAATTATTTGGGAGCTGGCAACTAGCTTGGAGTTAATATATTTAATATGATATAGTATATATGGTAATTATTAAAGGAACACCAATTTAAAGTGTTACTAATCCCCGTTGATACCGTTGCATTCTAAGGGCTGCCAACTTGCTTAATGTTTTCCAACATATTCGTTGAAACGTTTTATAGACTTTCTAGAGCTTCAGCTCCATCCCTAACATTACTTACCATATAATGGAACTTTTGATAGATGTTTTCAAATTCCGGCAGCCTTTATCAAAATTCGACACTCCATTCGCGCCCAGAGGTCCTGGTCATTGTCGATGTCACATCTGTCTCCGGTCGATGCGACTCTGTGGAATCTGCGTACTATCATAAATTATGCCGTCGTTGGTATTTAAAGCTGGCATTGTTGCAAGTCGGGTGATTGGGTTGCACACCCCGCGCAGCACTCCACATGCAACTTGATTTATGCGCACCAAAATGCAACGAAATAAAATTGTTGCACTGGCAAAATATCGATGAGATCAAAGTGAGTGATTTATAGGCTGTTTATCGGCCCTGGCCGTTCGTAACATGATGTAATTTTCGACTTCACATTTACATGACAGATTTAAGTTGAAGCCGTTGAAGGTATACCGCGAATAATGTGTGCCATTTAATGCTATAAACTCGCTTAAAAATCATAGCCCTTTATAATAAAATATTTAAAAGATCGTAAACTATGTATCCCTGACTATAAAGCGTAATATTAATTGAACAACAGTTAGCTCGAATTGACTGAAAACAAGCAGTGTATTTTCTCTTTTTTTTTTCTTTTTAAATTTGGTTTATTTTGCGCTGGAATCGATCAGTGCCTTCTGATCTCTACCAAGCGGAGTTAAGGGTATAGTGTATAGTTACTATATAATAACTTAAATGATAATTACAGACTTAAAAATATATAACAATATTGGGAAAGGGATGTTTAAGTGATGCGCCTCGTTGGTAGGTCGTCGGGGTGTAGCCTTCGGAGGCGCCTCTCACTGATGGGCTCAGCCAGGGCCCTTGCGGCCGCGTTCGGATGCTGCACCAATTTGTCGGAGTATCGGCTGCTGAAGAAATTGAGCTGATCTCCGACCTTTGTTAGGCGGAGATCGCGTTCGATGGCGGTATTTTCTCTACCCGAGCTAAACGACTTTTCTGGAAAAGGTGATATAAGAATATGTAAAGACGATATTTATCATCTGTTTAAGATAAAAAGTAGAAACGCATTTCACTTTGGTGCAATTGAGAAATAACTAAAAATACAATGAATCCACCCCAATAGTCAAAATCTTGTAAAACAGTTCATGTAAATAATTAAATTACTTATTTGCTTATGTGCATGCAATTACATGCAGGATCTTGATCTTCCAATTCGCAGCAATCTAATTTTCTTGAGAATGTTGCAGAATTTTTCTTTTTTTTTGAGCTTTTACTCGTAAAACTATTGCTGAGCATAATGTCGAGCTGCATTTTAATCTTTGATTTCTTTAATTTCTATTCTCTAATTTCCTTGAAACCAAAATTAATTTAGGTTCAAAACCGACCTGTCAAAATGTAAATGCATTCCCAAATATTTTTTAAGCTTTCGTTCTTCTTTTCTGCTGGTTTCTCTACCTGCTCACCTATTTCTTTATGCTCAATCTCCAGTTGACGTCGCACACCTTTAAAGTGTGCAAATTCTGCTGATTGCGCAACGCTCCCTGAAGTCTTGCCACAATGAAAGACATTTAAGCGAGTGTTGACGGTGCTCTTAAAATGTACCGTTAATTTCCCAAAGGCATCCGCATTGCATATCTAAAACATGCGCCAACGGCCAGGAGGGACCACGGTATGGCACAGTAAAGGTAAATTGCGTAGGTGTTGAGGTAAAAAAGGTTTCAATTCATTTTAAGCTTGATTCAAGTACGTGTCCAGGGGATGGGGCAAGCAGGTTTTAGCTCAAGTTCTAACACTGTGGGCGAGATAATACAAAGCTGAAAGGGTTATAATAGAAATACGGAGGGAAAGAATGGAAGATTGGATCTATGAAATTAAGAAAAAGGAGGAGATATATATATCCCTGTCTCAGTGATACACTCTTTATCCTGATTTCTGATTAAAGGCTATTCGATTACCAAGATAATACAAAGCTGAAAGGGTTATAATAGATATACGGAGGGGAAGAATGGAAGATTGGATCTATGAAATTAAAAAAAAGGAGAAGATATATATATCCCTGTCTCATTGATACACACTTTATCCTGCTTTCTGATTAAAGGCCATTCAATTACCATCCGGTTAATAATTCCCGAAATGGAACTTATTTCAACTCCAACTGATTCTAATTGTGAGTGCCAGACAACTGCGGTTGACGGCATCAATGCATGTCAAGGATTTTTCGTCTACAACTTGACAGGCGGCAGCTACCGTGTCCGCACTCGTGTAGAGAGGGAGGGGCACTCGTATTGCATTGAATGTGGCTGAGGGGGGCATTGCAGAAGTGCCAAGCACTGACGAGGACGCTCACTCAACTCGAGGGCTGTTCAGAGCTGATCAATGCAATGCGCTGAGAGCTCGATTCATAAATTGCGCATACGCCATGTGGGACAACAGTGAAGAGTTGTTAATGCAATAGATGTGCCGTTGATATAGCTAAGTGGCAAAAATAGCTGCCAAAATGGCTTTGCTTGGCCCACTCGGCAGCTGTTGCCAGATAAAAATGCATAATTAAAAAGGCAAAAGCTGGGCGAGAGAATTTTATAGCTGCAGCCAGCAAGGCTGGGCGGTGGTTGGGCAACGAGTCGCATAAATTCGCATTCACCGCATCATAATGTCCGCAAATCCTGGCTCTGGTGCTTTGCAATATTAATAAGCACTCGAAAATGAAAAGGAGTCGTGCCAAGGCGTGTTCTGGCCTGGTCTTTAAGGAATTTTAATGGGCTTCGGTCAGGTCGATGCGGTGGGGGTCCAGAGCGGTCGGTTGCCGCAGTTTACCTTTTGCATATTTAATGCCTGAATTTTAATGAAAATTAAATCGAAATGTGCGACACCTGAGCTACACAACGCACTGGCGATTTATATTTAATCCTTTCGGCTAGCAGATGTACAGTGTCTTCCCTTCTTAACAGAATCCTTGGCATAGTCGTGGGTGTGGGCGTGGGCATAGGCGTAGGCGTGGCTGCGTCAGTCAAACGTTGTGCATACTACACAAATGGCAAATGGCCACGACCGAAGCAAATAAAACATGGTCCGCTGATTGATGACTTTGACTTTTGGCCATAATTTATCATAGATATCAGGCAGCTCGCACTTATTGTCGTTGTTCTTGTTGCTTTTGCTGCTGCTGTTGCTGTTGTTTGGCTTTTGTCAATGGCAGCGAGAAAAACAGCAGCCCAGCGGCAACAGATGACGCTCATTCCGTTGAAAAATGCGCACAAAAGTGTCATAAAAGCCGAGCCGCGTCGGGCCGTGCCGTGCCGTGCCGTGCCTCAGCCGGGGCCCTGTCGAGGCCGAAAACTAATTGCAACAAATAATAAAAACTAATAGGCTGTCGAAAAAGGCGGCCGGCGGGCAGGTCGGAAGGCAGACACTGCTATCAGTCGTAGAATACATTCCACAGCCGAACACTCACACACACACACACACACAACATTTGCGAGTGAAAAATGACAAGGAAAATGGCCAAGGCAAAAACTGCAAGCAATGGCAAAGGCAAAGGCAAAGATCATCATCATGAATCATCATCAGAGCAGTCATATGACACACACACACACAAGCGCACACACACATAGAGACACAAAACAGTTAGACAGTTGGCACTGTCTTCCACTTCAACTTATCCATGTGCAAGTTAATGTCCTGTCAAGAAGTCGCTGCCTCCAAGTTGCGTCCTTAAACGTCACAAATTGCTGGCATGTCGTGCCTGCGAATGCCGTGCATAAAAAGGGGGTGACATGAGGGGTAGTCTGTGTGTTGGTAGGGAGGACTTACAAGCGCATTATCTAAGCGCTTGGTTCAAGAAGAAACCAAAAGTTTTTGCCATGTACACAAGTATTCTTCAGAAGGTGCGAGAAACGCATTAATTTAACTGAAGTACCTCAAGTGACTCGAGTTGAAATTTGTTTACATTGTAAGAAGGTGCTTAAACCGAAATATGTAGGTCTGTTCCTGGGCATGAATCAACAAAGTTTACCTCTTTCCAGAAAACATATACAATATTTCAATGGATTTTTCAGCCTATGCAAATACTCTTTATTAGCTGTTTGTCCTGTCAAATGGATTGACAGACTGATTGACTGACTAATTGGTCATCACAGTTGGTAAGAGATAGGAAGCTAAGGTGTTAATTGTAGTCTATCTTATGCGATGCAAGTGTGCAGAGAAGGGATTCATGGGGAAGTCCACCCGAAAAATCGTAAACTGGATGGAAAACAAATGGATGAAACGTTTTTTGGTTTACAAGTTAAAGTTTATAATTTGGAAAAATTTGAATACTAATTGAACACATTTTTTAATATTTTTGCATTTTATCTCGAAATAAATTTAATTGGGTAGACTTGTCATATGAGTAATATTTTATTTGTGTCGAAATTCCTAGTAAAGTAGTAATACAAATAATATTAATAACAATAATAATACAAATAATTATAATAAAATAATCATAATATTAATAATAATAACAATATGATAACGTTAATGCATTTATAGCTACATAGAGATATATATATAAACAGTTGTGCACACGAAAATGCTCGACATCTCGTTTAACTTCTGTCAATTAAATATTTATATCATTCATTCATTAAATAATAATATCTATCAGTAATTCAATTTTATTATGTAATGACCAACTATATGCTTAAATCATTTGGGATTTCATTCGCGAATCATGATTTTTTTCTTGATTATGTACATTGGATTGATATAACTCGCTGGTTTACAGATTTGTTGTATATCTATCCAACTCTAACTATATTTGCATTCAGTTTTTTTTTTCATTTTCATCGGTCTTTCATTTTGCAGCTGCACACAGCGACTCACTTCAGGCGAGCGACACATCTCGCCGAGTGACACTTTGGCATGTGCGGCCAATTAGTGATGGCAACGTCGGCTGCAAACAAATAAAAATCGCTGACGGCCAATTCCTGGCACCACCACCCACACACACACACACACACACACCCACACTCGATAGCTGGCAACAACAATGCCAGGCGCAGACGTTCCTTGCAACTGCATTTTGTTGCAAGCTGTGCACATTTTTATGAGTTTTGCTGTCTGTCCGTCCGACTGCATGACTGACTGCTGTGTTCAAATGGCGAAATAGAGACATGTTGGCTTTTCTGCTTCCGATTTGCAATAGTTGACGTTTCCATGTGCCACAGCATGTATGTGTGCGTGCGTGTGTGTGTGTGTGTTGCTCTATGTGCAACTTTACCCATTGTTGCACAAACAAATCCTCGTACTGGCAGGCAGGCAGGCCACATATGCTAATACATGAACGCAGCCAACCATAGAATGTTCTCAGTTATATCACTGCGGCCCCTCTATCCAACTAATCCCATCGAGGTTTAATCTCTAACCATTGAAAGTTTTAATCGATAAAAGCTAAAGATACGCATATACATAATACGCATATATATATTAGATATGCGTCTATTACAGCTAGGGCAAACATTTTCATAATACAGATGCTGATAATAATATTGTTTTTCAGGTATATATATATATATAAATGTTTGCCCTAGCTGTATGACTGAAAAACTGATTGATTGTTTGGTGATCCAGGCATAGTCCGAACTATAAGAGCTGGAAAGCTAAATTTCTTCCTATAGTTAAGATACAGACGGGCCTTAGATATTGCAATTACAAGTATGCAAATATGGTGGAAAACTGATTTACTTTCAATCGGGTTTAAGCTACTCTGAGTAGGAGAATATGCTAAGTGGCTAGGTTTTATGAGTGTAAGTTCAGTTTTTTTCATTTAATGTCATAAAACGGGAGGATTTAAAGTTTATTGTAAGATATATGTAAGATATCAATGCAGTCCGCAAGAACTAGGCATTCTGTCTAACCGGGGTCAGTATCCAGATACTGTAAAGGTTCCAAATTTATTGAGATGATAACCGGCAGATGCCCAATAAAATTGGCATCCCTTACCCTTAGGAAGGCTCAGCGGAGTTTTGGTATCCTATTTGGCCACCATTTGGGATGGCTTATTGGGGTGCTAAAAACATACATATAATAGAAGCCTTTAAGCTGATAGGACCGTCCCACAAGTTGCACTTTACAGCTGCCCGAAACTGTGAAAATATGTTTTCGATTTTCCTGCAAAAAGACTTACTGACCTAGGGTTCTTTCTAGTTGATAGATGGTAGACGGCCTTACAAATACTTTTTATGGTTTTCTGTGGCTTTTTGCTTGTCTAATACTCACACTTCGGACTTTGGTCATTCATAAAACTTAGTACATCAACTAATCTCCACAGCGTTTATCTTAACTCATTAAAGCTTGCAATGTGATAAACATATGTGCATGTATCTGCCATACTTAGATCTATCTTAAAGACTTTTTACCCAAATTTTGAATACTAGCAGAGAGCGAGAGACATAACATATCAGCGTCAAAGGAGGCCGGATTGATCGATTCCAGCTGACGGGTCCCATTCCTGTCCACAACGAACACATCAAAGTTGCGCAAATTGATGATCAAACGCTTCTGGATCTCGGCCACGCACATTTTCAATATATCGTAGGCCTGGGCCTGCTTAAGCTCCTCTGTCCAATACCGCTGGAATATGCTGCCGCAGAATAGGCTGCCCAGGCCGTGGCCAGCATGATTGATGGGCATTGCGGCGCCATATGAGTCTATATAATGCAGATCGGGTCCCTCGATGACATCGTAGCCAGCCATTAGCATTGATACCTGATATCTGGTATTTGTTCGTATATAGTCCGCCAGATTCTTGCGCGTGAAGTGCGCTGTGCCGCGCGGAGTCAAATGATAGTTATTGGATATCTTATATAGTTGCAAGTGCTTGGCTATATAATCGGTAAACTGTAGTGTGTCGCCGCCATCACCCACCGCGGCCAACATTGAGAACTCTGAGAGGCGATGAATTTTTGTCTGATCTGTTTAAAGAAGGTTTTACAAAATACTAGATTCATATATATGTATGTATGCGCTGAGAGTGCTTTTGGTTTACCATCTTTCATAAAGATCACAGACTTTGCCTGCATTGTATCACAAGCAAGCATCACAAAATCCGAACCCTTTATGCCCAAAATCGTTTCCATTGCCATCGTGAAGTTTAATTTTGATATTTGTCCCCAAAAAAGAAAATAGTTAAAGCTACAAATTTAATTCGTAAATGTGAATGAAATCATATTGATAACTCGATACAGTTAATCTTATAAAAGATTCAAATAAATTCTATGTGAACAGATAGGGTTTTTGGGATTAAATTTTAACTTGGGCCTTTACTTAAGTTTAATGACAGTGTCCTAATAAATAATATCAAGAGAAAGATAGAAAGAAAACAAAAGGCAGTGAGAGAGAGAGAGAAAGACAAAGAGGAAGAAAGAGAGTGAAATATTTAAACCCAAACATTCGCTTTGGTCGAGGCTTTGGAAAGTTTTTATATGCATACACTACATTCATTTGATCCCATATAATTATTAAGAAGCTTATTTAACATCTATTTAAAAAAAAATTAATCAAATGCCATTTCAATTTCTGCTTGTATTGTTTTCGAGATAGTTCTCAGTGCTTAGTGCATTTCAGTGCCTGAAAGAAGAGCTTTAATGTAGCTACAAATAATTAAAGCTCTAAGTAGAGCTTTAATATAGCAAAAGCCAATTAAAGCTTTATTCAAGCTTTCTGCGACATCTTAAACCTTTTTCGAAAAGCTTTGATATATATATATATATATTATCAATATATAGATTAAGCATTAATTAAAGCTTTAATGTGATTTTAAAGCTGTCTTGATAGCCCCTACTTATCGGTCCCATTGTCTGCGATCAGAGTACAAAAGGAATAGGCCGCCTTACAGTTGGCTAGAAAAGTGGTTAGCGCAATTGGTATAAAGTTGCCGGCACGTTGTTTCGGCAGCTTCCGTGTTCGCTCTGCAAAGATAATCACATTCTTTCGATAGGTAATGCTCTGATCGACCCAGTTGCTGCTGTAAGACGCATAATGCAAACGTCCAAATGAATATTCGACTAGAGTGCCATAATAGCAAACGGGAAATATTTGCAGGGCCAGCGCAAAAATAAAGGACGCATAGTACAGACGCTCCTGCATGCTCTCCACATAAAAGAGCAGGGCGCACAAGGCGGCGCCGACATCAATGGAAATCACAATGAACTGGACCAGCAATGGCCACGAGATGACCTCCATGGCGAGCTGGTGCAGCCTGCCAGCAAACGGCAAGAGTTAGAAGAGCTTTAGTAATCAACAATTGTGCGACTTACCTACAGATCATCTGATGATCCCGAATGCATTTGATGAGCCTCCGCTCGTTGCTGCGCTGATCGCTTTGGTCGTAGCCAATAACTGAGAGGCGCAGGACGAGCTGCTCGCAATGACCAGCAATGAGAATGAGCACCAAGGGCGGAAATAAATCATCCACAAAGTTTTGCAGGATTTGCATGGATATCGCGAGAACCTGATGCATCAGTGCAATGAAGTAATTGCTCAGCGAATTGGTCCAGTCCAATGGAAACCAGGCCGGAAAGGGCAAAGAGCGTTGCTCGCGAAAAACAATGGATACAATCGAGTTGATGCCAATCAGACCATAGGTCAATTTATACAATTTAGATATAATGCTCAACACTCGGCTCATCCTCGCATGGTTGGCCAGCTGTTCGTCCGTGTTCACGCGTGTGTCCAATTTGGCCAGCAGCCGCTCGATCTCGGGAATTCTCCTCAGCTGCTTGACATAGGTCAAAAACTTCACAGAGGTGGCGACCGAAGTGAGCGAAATGTTAAAGTTCATCAGATTATCCAGCGGCAGCTCAAAGCTGAGCGTTGTCAAAATAAGCATCACCGGGAAAGCTGCTGTGACGATGGCATTTAAAGCCACGGCTCTCCAGAAGCGATAGCTGCCCAGACTTCTGGCGTTCAGCTCAACTGCGCCTAACAAGCGCCACGCCCACCAAACAATGCCGAAGTAGACGCTCCGTTTGTGGCCGTTGACTGACATAACTTGTGCGTTGTCCTTTCGAGCCAAATGTAAAACCAATGGGAACAAAACTCACGGCTTTTATACCTGGACATCTGTGTGGACAGCATTTAAGGGCAATTCGCGCAATTATCGACATCAAAGCCAAGCGTTGCGACGTTTAATTGCGAAAAGCCTTCTTATACCCTTCCAGAGGGTATTACAGTTTTGTAACCCGTTCGCTTCCAGAGGGTACTTTTACTGTGATCCCATTAGCAGAAACAATTCCTCGGCAGTTTAGCTTAAGGCTCGAACCAAATTTTTGTTCTATAATTTTTATAAAACAATTCAATATTTGGTTAATAATTGCCCGTTCTACTAGAAAAATATTGCAAGCCATAAATATTTTTATAAAGATTCAGGCTACATTTATTATTTTCCCAATCGTACCATTATTGATTTAAGTAAAACTAAATTGATTTATTGTTTAGATCATAATTAGAATAAAAAAATTGAAATTCCGGGCTCGAATCTGTTCTATGAAGGCCGGTCTACGGCCTTGACGTAGTTTAAAAACGTTTTTAAATGAATTTTGGCACAGGTCTTTAAATACAGAAACAAATGTTTCGATCAGTAAACAATTCACAATAGGCGGGGTGGAAACACGGTATCATCAGCTTTTTGGGTCTTTCGAGGTTTTAGATTTTCGTAGAGCATAACCCTTTTTAAGAACGGACACGAGCACGCCAAATAGCTCGCGGAAATGGAAATTACAAATTGGTATAAGAAAAACGTTGTATTGAAAACATTGCTAAGTAATTAAGGGTATTTGAACTGCGGTGCTATGAAATCAAAGATACATAAATATAATATATAATTTAATTGTGAAATTAATTCCATATGGCACAGTTCAGCCAAAGTTAAATGATACCGACTTCTAGAGAGGTGGGGGTCAATCAATTAGACAGACCTTTTGGGGCAGTCTTTTAAGCAAGTATTAAATTCAAATGCCTTCTTTTTTCTCTTGTTTCGAAACAGGATTTGGCACTTGCTCATTGCTTACTGGTAAAGGAATAGGAGCACCTATTGGCATTAGACAGAATGGCGGCAGCTTGCGGACTCCGTCCTTGTCGACAACAAAAACATCAAAGTTGCGCAGATTGATGACCAATCGGTTTTGGATCTCCACGACACACCTGCGAACTATGTCGCATCCCTCTTGGAAAGTCAGATCTGGTTTCCACATCATATGAAAGATGCTGGTGCATATCGGATGACCCAGTCCATGCCCGGAATAGTTGAGTGGCATAGTAGTGCCTTGGGCGTCTATAAAACACAAATTCGGTCCAAACTCGGAATCGTAGCCGGCCAGCAGCATTGCAACCCGAGAGCTAACTTTGTTACGTATATTGTCAAGGATATGGTTGCGTGTGAAGTGAACAACTGTTGGCGTGTCCATGTCGTAGCCATTTCTGATTTCATACAGCGAAATATTTGTTGCTATGAAATCGGCAAAGTGCAAGGTGTCGCCGTTATTGCCAACAACCGCCATCATGCTATTGCTTGAAATGGGGCGTATTTTTGTATTGTCTGGAGGAAGGAACAACCGCTGCTTAGCTGCTCAGCACCCTGCAAACCAGGTATGGTATACTTACTGTCCTTTAAGAAAAATATAGATTTCGCCAGCATTGTGTCGGAAGCAAGCATGACAAAATCCTTTCCTTTTATTCCCAGGACTGTTTCCATTACGCTTGGATGTTAAGGTAAAAAAATATAAAAATATAAAATAAACGGGATTTGAGCAAAGTGAATACGATATAAAGGTCGGAATTAGTTGATGACTTAAACAAAGACTACTTGAGCTTAAAACTACTCAACAATGAAAATCACTTTACTATTTGTATGGGAATATATATAACGAGCTATAAACCAGGTATTTATATATTATTATTATTTCACTCAGTCCTTAAGTTATAGAGCTTTGTCCTGACTTCAATATTCTTCCTGGTCAATATACTCTGTTATATGTATAATATATTATATAAACAGGCTCAATATTTAGTATTATTTGCTGAACTAAGTAAAGCGAACTCTAGAATTCACAATATTATTAAAATATGAAAGATATGCCTTAAGTAAAGATAGCACACAAAATAATTATTTCTAATATATTTTGCAATATTGATGAAAGGCATTACACAATATGAACTCGAATAAGATGGATTAATATCGATATGAGAATGGCTACACCTGATTTAAGCTAGATAATCCCACCGAGCTCTATCGTAATGGTCATTGCCTGTGGCAATTGCGATTGCCGCCTGTCGCGAAACTGCATTCGCTGCCGGCGGGAAACGAGTGGCTCATTCTGAATAAAAAAAAAAAAACGCTGGGGGAAGGTACTTAAAAAGCACTTTCATTTCACAATAATTTTCAGCTTTTCCGCACTTGAACACGCTTTCAGGCATTCGGCATTGGGTTTTGGTTTTTCATTATTCGGGCGCTGCATTTTACTGTCTCTCTATTGTTTGAGATTTTAATGTGATGGAATTGCGCGCATTTCTGTATAATTATCGCATCTATTTTTGGAATGGAAATATATTTCCGCAATTAAGAGCATATTTTCTAGGACTCTTAAAATAATAATGACGTCCAATCTCTTTGTTGTTGCCTTTTCAATCATTATAAAACAATTTACGCTGCAATTAAACGCCAGCATAATGCCGCAGATGAGAACCAAACAATCTTTTAATCTTTACTTTTACAAAACTATCCATTGTGATATTCTACAAAATATTTTTAAAGCGCTTGGTATTGGCTGTGTCCGAGCATTTGATGGTGATTATTTTCCGTATGACCGTTTCGCTGACCTTGCACTTGTGCTGCACCAGCTGCACAATATCGCTGATCTTCAGCGGATCCAGTATATAATCCGTGGACCTCATGCGGCCCATTGAGCCCAGCTTTATGCCCGAAATATTCCTTGTGGCCAGGGTCTGCTTGTCAAAGACTGCGTCCAACAGCGCCCGCGTTGCCAGCGAGTAACAATCCCAATTTATGCTCTGAAAGGCTGTCCGATCGACTCTTGTCAGGTTGGGGCCAATAAAGATTGTTGATCTTTCTTTTTTAATGTGCAGTCTTTTTCTTTCAACTTTTGGTTTTGGCAAAAACGGCACTACACGATTCGCTGTCAAGTCGCTGTATTCCGGCAAGGCGCTTTTCAGTTCTTCCAAGCGCAATTGTATAGCTGCCAGACGATCCGCGGGCTCCGTTTGTGTAGCTCGAGACATAACCGACATTGGTTGGCAGTTGGGCTGAAAACAAAAATAATCAAATAAATAATAATCTAAATAACTACGCAAGCGCTTACCTAAGATGGAGTAACTCTTTAAACTGAGCAAACCGATTCACAAGTTCTAATTTATGTGGAACGATGGAATGAAACAAATCGATATATCGATACATGTTATGAGGATTCTAAGCATATAAGCACGAAAAACAAATGTGCGCAAAAATTGTTAGTTTATGTTAGCAAAGCTTGGGCTGGTGGGCCCATGAGGTTGTGCGGTTCTCTTTGTTGTCTCATCTAAAATGGAAAAGCGAAGCAGCATGCACTTCATGCACTCGGAGAAGGAAAATGACGAGGATCAAATGAAAAGAATATCCATGTGTTTTAGTATGGAAATCTCGGAGGTTGTACAAAATCGTAACAATAATTTTAACAAGGCCGTTACACCAGATCGAAATAGTGAGTTAATTAATATTTGACAGCTTGGACGCTCCGTTCATCGTAGATTGCATTCTAGGGCGAAACCCAGGCGGAGGTCTATTTGGAGCTGTAGAAGATAAATACAATAAGGATAGTTCGATGTCTTTTGCGGTGCCAAACAAATTTTTTGCCGAAAGTCGTAGTTTTGTGAGTGGGTTCGACCAATATTGCAGACGGTCAAATGCAACACGTAAGAGGTCGATTACGAGCTTGGATCACCTTAGCTATAAGCAAGAGACCAAAAGCCTAAGGGAACCCTACAAGCCTGAGCGTTGTCCAAAGTACAATAATAAACGGACATGTCAATTGCCGCACAGGCGAAACCTCATGGAGTCTCACGAATGCCCAAGCCGATTAAACTTCAACTCGTACGAAAGAAATTATAATCCTCTAATTTATAAGCAATACAATGAACGGACTCACAGAAAACCTAAACGGGAGCTATTCGAAGAAACGTTAAAGGACCCATTCCCCGAATTTGGCTATAATAGAGAGCGCTCTCGAGAAATGGATCATTCAAAGAAGGTGCGGCACGAAAAGTACTATGAAGGAAACAATAACTTTTATAATGCTTTTTATAACTGTGACTTCCCGACGAAGGTGACTGATAAATCATACAGATTAAATCCTTCTGGCCGTAATGAGTATACTCATAAGCTATTAAACAAAGCTCCTTACCAAGAAAAGAGGCAAGCTTCTGGTTATACAGATCCTTATTATATGCCAGCTTGTAATGAATACAACCATTATAGCCCCGAGGCAATGTATTCACCAGTACAGTACGGTTTTGAGTGGGACTATTATAACAATGCGGCAATTCCAAGGGCTGGAAATTACTATTACCCAAAGCCGAATAGATGTTATGATTACGATTATGATTATTATGAAGATCCTGAGATGTATAGATGTCCACCCGCTCGAAGGAAATCTGTTGAATTTTTCGCTAAGGATTGTGAGATACCATATAACATATTTAAAAAAACAAGAAAATGTTCAGCAATGCCCAAACAAAGATATTGTTATCCAGAATATGAATTATGCTCTCGTGCTTCGGCTGTTGAAATCCCCTATAAGAGAATGAAGCGAAAATATATCTCAAACTGTGAATTTGAGCCGGAGCTTAACTGCTCAGACTCGGGTTGTGATATCTATAGCATGAACTACCCACAAAGGCCGGTCAAAACATACATTGAGCCTTGGCCTCCAAGTAGCTGTCAGAAGTCATGTCATGGCTATAATCCTTTAACGCGGCCCAGTCATTCACAGTTTTGTGACGTGCCTCGAAAATGCAACCAGAAGTCGCTTAAGCAAAAGGTCTCTGGATTCTTCAAACGGTCCAGATGCAAGTCTCGGATAAAATGTTGCCGGAGGTACAATCCGCGCTATGGTTGCATGGGTGAGGCTTCAGTCTGCAATCTGAACAGTATGCATAGCAAACCCTGCGTTGATTGCTGCAACTCCATCAGCAGCATATCATGTGGTGTAAGGTGTGGGCGGTATCCAAACTGCCCCAGAAAACCCAGCTGTTGCGGCACATCGATCCGGAAAACAAGATGCGCGGCTTACCCAACGGTATTCAAAAATAGATGCTCGAAGAGATGTGACGAAATGTCCTGCATGTCAAGCACCAATACCAATTATCGCCCGAAGGTAAATAACTCTAAGTTTGAGTGTGAAAACGAGGCAGTTTCTAAATGCTGCAGTGAATATTGCAGAAATTTGGACGAGCCATCGTGTCAAGGTTCTGTTTTTCTTCAAAAAGCAGCATGTGCTGAAGCACCCAGCTCTTGTGGATGTGCCAATGAGGATGTTGCCCCTACTAATAACGATGCAAATAAGGATCTTGGATGCACTCATACCTGTCCAAATAATGCTGAGGCACCTACACCTTGTTGCCTGGAACCGAAGGTTGTTGCGCGGAGTTCTTGTTGCTCTATCTGCTCCAAAAAGGAAAATCCAACTGTGCCTAGTACTATAAATTTACGCCTAACTATTTGCACCACCAGCGGGAACTTGCTCGAATCGCCCACAATCACAACCACATTGGTCGAACCCGATTGCAAAACGAACAGTGTAGCCAGATGCCAGTTGGAGTCGAGAACCAATAGCGCAGACAGGTGCCAGTTGGAGTCGAAATGCCATAGTGGACCAAGATGCCAATTGGCTTCAAGAACCAACAGTTGTTTGGCAGTATCGGATATGCCGAAGCCTTGCTGCTCCCTCCAAAAATTGCCTTGTTGTCCCAGTGGACTTATATCGAAATGTAAGCCTTCAGTATCGGAACAGCCTAACTGCGCTTCCTGTTGCCACAAGATACCTTCGACTTGTCCCATCAAACCGAATTCTGCATGCAACCCCGTGTGCTCGGGAAGCAAGTGTAACCTAACCATATCAAGACCCCCACTGCCCTGTAACTCTAGAAGCAACTGTAGAGTAACCGTGTCGGAGTCGATTCCACCTCCGTCTTGTTTAAGCTCTACGAGTATCGCGTGTACGGAAAATGACTTTATGAGCGTACGCTCCAATCAATGCAAAGCAACAACTCCCAAAACCAGCACTAGCTGCATAAAAAGCATCCTTACGCCAAAGCCCATACTTTCCACATCTAAATGCGATCAACCGAAAACTGGATGTAAGAAATCCAGTACCATATCTTTTAACATAATTGAGCCAAATCAACCACGCAGTAGAAATATGGCTGATAGTCGTGCTTTCCTGGAATGCACACCATATGGGGGCAGAGCTATGGATGCCTGCAAAGAATCTACCAATCAGGAAGAGTCGTGTTGCTGCAAATGTTTAAGGGAAATCCAATCGTGTAAATCGGTTGCCCAGTGCACTGTTAATTCTCCACCACCAGCAGCTGTACCAGACTGTAACAAGGCGGAATTGGTCTGCACCTCAAATCCCCTGTGGAAAAATCAAGAAGCAAGTGGCAACTTGTGTTGTACGAAGCTTAGCAGTGATCAGAATGCGAATTACGATTGCCGTCCATCGTATGTCGAGGATCTGAAAAGAGAGCTTCTGGAAGCGTTGAGGGCCGAGCAACGATTGAATGCCCAACTACAATTTCAGCAGCCAACGCCGCAAATTAGTCTGTTTCCATGCGTTCCAGAGGCTCAGCCATGCCCAGCACGTGCCAACCCATGCTGCCGTGCGGAACCCGGTCTGAAATGCTGGGCACCGCTCTGATCAGAGCCACAGCAATGAGCTGAATAACTAAGGAGCCCAAAGCAATTGTCGTTAACAACAAAATATATCAAAACATTTATTAGAAAATAAAGGCAGCCCCATATTTGAACTGACGTATGTAGGTGAGAAAGACATAATCTACAATTTGCCTGTAGTTGAGTCAGCTGCCGCCCTTAATGGAGCCTGTATGGTCAGAATACCATTGATGGCCATTTTAGCGCTCAGATCGATGTCAACAATGTCTGGTAACAGGAACTTTCTATAGATTTCCATAAACTGACCTTTTTGCTTGCGATAGGCTTGCAATTTGACGCATCTGTTCTTGAGCTCCAGTTTGATGTTTTTCACCGGAAACTCGCTCATGTCGAATTTCCAGATTAAATGCGTCTTCGTCTGCATATAATTGATGAATTGATCTTGATTCTCTAGAAATTGTTTCTCCTTCTTTAGCTTATTAAGTTCTCGGCAACAATCAAGAACCTCCTGCTCGAGTTGCTGTATACGCCTCTCGTGGCTGGAACGCATATCGTTGAAATGCCGCTTCATAGTGGAAACGTTGACAGTGAGAACGCCTGCAAACTCAACGATACGTAAAATAATGACGATAAAAACAATCGATAATTTTGGGAAACAAACGGAAATAGAAACGATAGCAAAAGCAGCTGCAACTCCGTTGAGCAGCAGAAAAACAAACAAAAAGCGTGCAAATTGGACATCGGACAATCGCTGCTCTTCCTTCCACCTACCATGTTTGGCCAGCCGACTAGTAATGGGAGCGAGGATGTCGTTTATATACGCCAATACCGCATCATCAACAAAATCGGCAATGGAACCTTTGGCGACATCTTCATGGCCGAGGACGAGACGGATGGCCGGCGCGTAGCACTCAAATTGGAGCATATTGGGGCGAATCATCCGCAGCTACTTTTTGAGTTCAAGCTATATAAATTTCTGCATTCGGGCATTGGGATACCGCGTGTGCATGATTTTTTTACCGAGCCCAAATACAATGTGATGGTCATGGAGCTGCTCGGCCCGTCGCTGGAGGATCTGTTCAACTACTGTTCGCGCCGCTTCTCTCTTAAGACGGTGCTGATGCTGGCTTTCCAGATGATCGAACGGATTGAGTTTGTGCATCAGAAGAGCTTTCTGCATCGCGACATCAAGCCCGATAACTTTGCGATGGGCGTCGGCAGCTGTAACAATCAATTGTACATAATTGACTTCGGTCTGGCTAAAAGATACTACAACTCCGCACTGAACGAGCATATACCCTTCAAGTGGGGCAACAGGATGACGGGCACCGCGCGCTACGCCTCGATCAATGCGCTCCTGGGCTTTGAGCTAGCCCGTCGCGATGATATGGAGGCTCTGGGCTATGTGCTCATCTACTTTCTGCGCGGCAGCTTGCCCTGGCAGGGTCTATCGGGACCGAAACATCAGAAGTACGAGATGTTGGCCGAGAAGAAACAGTCGATCAAGCCGGAGGAGCTTTGCAAAGGCTTTCCGGATGAGTTTGCCTCGTACCTGATCTATTGTCGCAATATAAGATTCGAGAAACAGCCAAACTATCTGGGCCTGCGGCGCAGCTTCAGCGATTTATTCAATCGCCTCAAATATGTTAATGATGGTGTTTATGACTGGCATACAATACAATCGATTAAGGATCAGAGCAATAACGAGAATAAGGCAATTGACAACGAGGAGCAAGAGCCCGACCAGTCTGTTTATAATTGATTTTTGCATATAATTATATTATGAGAGAGAGAGAGAGCGTGTGTGTGTTTGTAATAAATGAGGACTTTTCGTTTGGTCAGGATTTTCTGGTTGCAATCCATTTTACAGGCTGTCAAACGTCCGAGCTGCCAATTCGAAATAGACAATTCCAACTTTTCTAAAATGAGTCCAATTAACACAACTCAGATTTGTGCAACGTTTGCATTTTATGTGTGTGTCTGTGTGTGTGGATGGGTGGGCGTCGTCCTGGTCGTGCACAGGACTCGAAGCAACTGCCAGAAATGTCTGTCAGGGCCAACATTGCAGCTGGAGCAAATGAAAACGTTGTAAATGGCAGCATCCAATTTACGTTTGCAATTAAACTGACACCGAACAGACACTTTTGATTTAGCCTGCAGTTCTCTGACTTTCCCATCCGAAATCCTCCCCCCACCCAGCTCCATTGGGACCTGGTTGCACATAACACGACATAATAGCTGCAGATCTGCTTAAACCCAATCTCGCCCATAAAACGTCAATTGCTGCACAGTTTATCTGAATGACGATTTATTAAAATGTATGTCTAGGCACACATTAATTCCGGCTGTGGTGTGATTCTTCCAGTTGGGTGTGGATTCGGCTTCCTCGACAGGCAGGCAGGGTTGTCTCCAATACGACAACCATTCGGCGGCATCTGAAGATGTTTGTATAATCAGCCATATTTATAAATTTACTAGTCAGTTGTTTTTTTTTTTTTAATTAAATTTTGATCTCAATTTTATTTCTGTAGGCTTACGACGTCTAAAAGTAAATAGAGCTTTAGATCAACTCCAACGCATGGCCAACTCACAAATCGTGACAAGAGTGAAATCATTTTGTGCTAACAGTCCCTGCCTGGCTTGCCATAACACAAGTGTGTAAAGGAAAATGGGTGTAAGGCGATGAAAAAACAATTGCATGCAGCACAAGAGCAAGGGCTTAATACCCTGTGAATGTAGAGGGGAAGAGAGTATCTTAAAGATTGGTATGTGTGGGACGTAAGATAAAACAGGCACCTCCTTGGTCTATATTATATATATCTTTCTTTGCCTCATTCTCTCGTTAACTTCCATTGAAACACAATAATAATTGAGTCAAAATATTTAATAATTTTATTTATTCTCGTTTTCTAAAGACGTCAGAGATACAATTAAGGAATGTCGTAGTAATTACTTAAAAATAATAATGAGACGATTAACCTTTTCCAATATATTTATATTTTAAATTACCAGCACAAATTATTTTAAATATTTATTTATACATTTTCATTTATTAAATGGGTTTACTTTATTTGGAATCTATCAGTACATAATAATCGTCATATTATACGATTATAAATATGTGTTAGCATATTACAATCTATATTATAAATCAAAATGCGTATAGGGTATTTGTCAGTCATGTTTTCTAATTTCATAACAAGTTTGTTCTCTATATTTTTTGTTGCTGCACATAATTACATGAAAAAGAAAATTAGTGTCGAGATTTGCGCTTTTGAGCATCTCACCAGGTGAAAACTTTTAATGAGCATTTTCTTACAAATTTTCAAGTGTTGCCGCATTTAATTTTTTAATTAAAATTTTTCGTATCACGCTTCGGATATTAGCTTGCAGCAATTTCTCTGACAGCACGACAGCCAATCCTTAAGTTAAAATATATTTTTCAAACTGACCGCCAGGCAATACCAGAAAATACGAGCATACTTAGACAGGTGGGATAACTGGCTTCACACTTTCAGCATCAATCTGGGCAAGGCCTGCCCGAAGAGCTGCTTGCTGTGTGCTTATATTTATCGGGCAGGACCCCATGTTAATGGCCAATTGACACGCCACTTGGCTTTGACGGGCGTGTAGCAAACCCGCTTCGACGGCTACAGCAACAGCAACTGGGCTGGCCGCAAAAGACGAAATGTTTTTTGCTGCCACACTTAACGTGTGTGTGTGTGAATTTGTGGGTGTATGGGCTGGTCAGCAATGAATTTGGCTGCCTGCACCCTTCCTGCCGTTGGGCCTATAATGAGGTGCTAACTGAGCGTGCTGATTGCTGCCATTTTTGATAAGGTGTCCGCATTAATATTTCTCTTGCGTTTATTCACACCGTTTCGAGCAGCCCCAAACAGTTAACATTTTTCTAAAGGTGTGTGCATAGATAAGCAAAAAATTATCAGGATATATTGTCAGGTCAATTTTTAGGGTATGCGTTGATGAAAAATATTAACATAACAGACATTTTCATTTTACTTCGAGCTTAACTATTTTGATTTATTTAATATTCGTTGTCCAATGTGTACTTGAGATTACTTTTAATTATATTAAAGTACCATACAGATAATATGTTGTTGTTTTATTTGTATAAAAATAATCAACATCAATCTGAAACCGGCCAGCCAAATAAATATAATATTTTATGGTTCTAGTTATTCATAAAATTCTTCTTATTCAAATACACCAGATATTAAGTATACGTTTTGCTGCCACCCACATAATAATTAGAATCTTGATCTTTTCAATGTCCACCATGTGTTCTTGTGTGTTTTTTTTCATAAGTTCCCTATTCTTATTTAAAGTTGTTTAACATTTAAAATTGTTTGTTTTTTTTGTTAAATTTAAAAATTTTTTAATATTTTAAATCTTATATTGTTCGTAATGTTATATTACTCATTATATTAAGAATGAACCTCAGAATCTTTTCAATTGAATTCAATTGATTATTGATTAATATCTTTGCTTGCATATTGACATCAAAACACATTACAGACTTTGCAAATTGAATTGCCCGTCGTCAATAAAACATTGCATTTGCCTGCAGTCGCAGGACCACGCCTTCTATTCGTATATGTATGCACATGTGTGTGTGTGTGTATCGCAGTTCAAAAGGCATTGGGGACTGGCAGCGTTGCAAAAGAAATGTGCACAAATTGCACTTATAAATAAATCAAATAAAAATATCTTGTTATTATGGTAGAAGGGCACACTCGCTGTCTTCTCCTTGCTGTTGTCCTGCATTTTGCAGTGGTTTCCACGCAATATTGCGTTCCAAATTGAGTTACATTTAAATATTTTGCCATTTGCAACTGCCACGTCCTTATGCACGAGCACCACTCCAACACACTCACTCCACTCTACTCCACTCCACAGCCTGCCCGGTCCATTCCACTCCAGTTCCAGCTTAGTTATGCATGTGTGCGCAATGTTCAAATAGTTTTCGTTGCCAATTTTCATCTTCAAGTAGTTAGAATCGATTGCTTATCAAAATGCATGGAGGATGCAGCAATAAGCACTGAGAATTGTAAATACCTTGTATATAATATGCACATTCACAAAGCGTATTTGCTGTCAGGTGTTAGCCGCTTTTTCCCGGACCAAATGCATTTCTCAAAAGTTAACCGCTTTCCAGAGTTTTTAAATTGTGTACATATGTATATATTAATATCGCCAACAGCTTTGCAATTCGAAAGTTTTCCGTTTACTATTCAACCTAATATGTGAAATAGAATAAAATAATAATAATTGTAATTTCTTTCGCGAATATTTATTTAAGTTAAATGTTGAACATCTGATTTTGTGAATATAAACGTCAGGTTCTCTGGCTCCCATTAACCTATACGTAAACATGCCGATAGATTAGCAAGGCTAAATCGAATCGAACGGAGTGATAGCAGTATTCTAATTTCCCGTAGGTAAAGCTAAAGTTATACTGCTCAGAGCCGGGTGAAATGTTTAATGGCATTCAGTTAATTCGTATAATTTCGATTTCCTTTCGTGCATCGAATGGCCAACAGGGCGGATAATTGATTTCATTTCCGCGCCTGCCACGAAAGCTTAAGCAATAAATTGAAAACTACACAATGCTCCCGCCACGGCTGAGAACTTGAAAATTGTGCGATAAGATCAGAAATAAATTTGCATAAAACTGCATTTAGATTGGCCACAAAACAAGCCGCAAGCCCCAACTCAAACTCGAACACGAAGCGAACGCAAATCCGAAACCCAAACCAAAAGCGAACGAAACTTTTCACGGATAGCAAAATGCAAAAAGCGGTTGCAAATAACTCGCAGAAAATTGTTAGCAGTGCCCAGTGATTAATTATCTACATGAAAGCGCGCTATTTACAGCTTTACCTGGCCCCACCTGCTAGGATTTGTGTGTTTATGGAGTGTTTAGTGTTGTGCTACTGATGTGAGCTTGGATAAACCAAGTGGAGGTATGCCAAATGCCATTGCTGCTGATTTCCATAGCACACTTTATCTAAATTAAAATCAGAACTTCGCCAGCTCTACTCCCAGCCAGAGCGGGAACTTGATTTAGCAAACTTCGTTATACCCTATACGCAGCATAACGGCTAATATAAGCAAGGCAACAAGCCGCATAAAAAAGTAGCCCACTCGGATTCCACTAACAAAACAAAAAGGCGAATCGAAACAAAATACAAAACTTTAAAGGAGAAACTCAGCTTTAAAACATAAACAACTTTGACCTTTACTAGTCAATTTATGTAATCTTCTATATGCAATATTATCAGTAGAATTTAAAATTTAAATATAATTATAGTTCAACTAGAAAATAATTTCTTGAGCGAGGATAACCAGGTTCATGAAGCGAATCAAAAGTCAGGGAGTTGGCTTGACCCAGTAACCGCACCATCGATAAATTTCTTGGGTCTGAAGCCCTGACTATAGGGCTATAAGATGCCATATGTATAAGTACGTATATATGATCTTGTGGTACTATGTACTATATGCACATATGCAGATATTTTTAGCTCTTCTGCCACTCTCCTAGCAATTAGATGTTAAGTCTTGGCACAGAATATGACCAAGTCAAGCACTCTGGCCTAGCCTGACTTTGCTCTGGTTTCATTAGCCATATCATCAAAGGCTAATGTCTAGCTTCTGGCAGTGGCCAGTAAGTGTAGTTGCGGCTTATGAAATGTTGACTCGAAATGACTTTTGTCTGCGCCATCAGATGATGTCACTGTCGACTGGCGAACGTGAACGTGAACGTGAACGGTTCGCTAAGTACGAGTCCACAGTCAATGGCTGAGCAGAGTCCTGTGGCAAGGACAACGCGGCCGGCAAGCGCTGCCACGACGTCTGCAGGTAAATTGTGTGTGTACGAGTATTTCAATTTAGCCAGCGAATAAATTGCCGGCAATAAAGTAGAAAAAAGTGTAATTTGTTTGGCTCGTTTGTTCTGTGTGTCATATCTGTTAGAATGTATCTGCCCAGCCCAGCAGTCATCCCACCTCCCCTCCTCGCTAGCCCCTACCGGTGTGCGGTGTCTTTGTGTCTGCGCCTGAGCGATGAGATTCTTATTTTAATTTTGATTATGTGCCTCTGCCGCCTGTCGGAAATGAACGCATTCTCAGCGGATTTCTATCTGCCAGTTACATTTACAAATTGCCCAACGCATTACCCCAGCCAACCAGCCCAGCCCATCCCAGCCCCTTTTCCCCGCAGACAGATTGAGTTGTACACACACACGCACACAGACACTCACACATATTAAAGCGCATTTCTTGAAGTTTTTGCCCACACAAATAAATGGCCACTTAGCCCAATACAAATGCAACGTGATGCCGTTAAGTCGATGCTTTTAGCATTTGATTGACACGTGAATGCCCCAACAACAAAAACAACAACAACATGAAATACTTGAAATTGCTGGCCACTTAGCAACGCATAAATACCAAGCATCTATTAAGGGATGAGGAGGAGCCGACTCCGTAATATTTGTGAATAGTCAAGAAACCAGTGCGAAAATACTAGACAAATGGCATACGTGCAAATTGAGGTTATGTTTGACAACTTTTATTGGATTTAATTAGTGAATCAACTACAAATATACGCTTACCTAACACTATTCAATTGTCCTCTTATATAAGACGTCAGCCTGAGCCTCTCACAAAATACACAAAGCAAAAGCAGCAAATGTGCAGGCGCTTTAACTAGTTGAGAATTAGAGTACTTAATGAGTAAATCGATTACTGGCAAAATGATTATCTTCCTCTATTCAATTATCCAATTAAGTACATCAAATGCAACACAAGCCAGTTTGCAAATGTCCTACAATTAGCAGCTTTGTATGCGCTTAAGCCAGTTGAGAATTATAGTATGTATAGTATGTATTATTGATACGTGACTAGCCCAATTTTTTTAGTGGCTGTCAGCTAGCAACTGAAAGAACATTTAAGTTGTTCTCTGAACCCATTGAGAGCACCACCCACAGGATGAGGTATATATATTTTTTGTATGCTTCCATAGCTGAATCGATCTTTGCCTGTTTGTCAGTCCGTCGTTCCGTTTGTATGAACTCGTCGATCTCGGAACTTTAACAGAGCTACAGACTCCTCCTAGTGCTCACACAGTAAGAGTTTGTTTCCCTCATCGAAAACTTTCTGCGTTTCCATGAAACCGATAAAATTCGATATGGAAATACTGTTCTTTAACCAAATCCCAAAGCTTATAAGAACTGCACACATAATAATTATAAGATACAAAAAATAAAATACTAGTTTAAATTATTTTTTAATTTTACTTGAATATTTGCTTGAAAAATACTTATTTTTAATTTTAATCTTTAAAAAAGAAAAAAAAATATTTGTTTATTCAATCGTTTTAGTTTGCGATTTAATGGAATACCATCCGCAGTCGTTCTGCTTCTTTTTTTTATACTCAAAACTCAAGGAGCTATTCAAATTCTAAGCAGCTACTCAAGAGATCAGACCCAAAAAATATGATAACTCACTAAACATGCATTCATGTAGTCGTTTCGAGTTCATGAATACTATGAAATATCATGGGAGACAACATATTGCTCTTTAGAATGTAAGCACATACTCGAAGCACATTAAATACACACACACACACACGCGCGCGCGCGCACACACATGAGCAGTTAAACAGCATGTGGGGTAAGGAGCGGTCGTTTGAACGGTCATTTCCTGGATAAAAAGGTTCGGGGTTAACATCTTATGGGCCAGAATGGGAAGCAGTTAGCATAATGTCGGCACTGCTGGCAACTTTACAATGGCCAACTTGTGGCCCATTAACCAAAAAGTGAAAACAAGCGCAAGACATGCGAAACGCTTATTAAAACGATACTTCAGTTTCAGTTACCCCAACCCTGGTCTTTATGGGGTACAGGATATGCGACACATCCTGCGGTGTCGCAGAAGCTTAGGTAATTTAGATTGCGACTGCCGCTGGCAGGCTGACTTCCAGACCCTGAGACCCCGACTGACATGCAGGTTAAATAGATTAAGGATATCGCTTACCAGTAAGTGTCGGTATAAGGGTATAAGGGGCCGCCGTGCACCTGCCGCCAGCTAAGCGAAACTGAAAGTAATTGCCAAATATTGAGACAACAACAACTCAACGCGGCCAACAAAACGTGGGCGCTTCGAGCCAAGTTCCTTTACCAACACACAACAAATTGAATTATTAATGGTGTTGTCATTGGCATTGGATGCGGCTCGTTGAAAGTTGGCCGCGACTTTAACCTGCTCGTTAAGCGCCCCCCAAAATGGAAACTTGTTTGTCCAGCAATACAATTAAGTTGTCAGTCATCGCCGCCATCAGCTGCCCTCCCACTAAATGGGCCCCAACAAGCATGAGAAGCCGACTTTCGACCTTGCCCATAAGTATTTATAATGTTGTTATCCGGGGCGTGGCAGCTGAGGCTTCATTTTGGTTTTGCGGTGATGAGCTATGAAAGTGATTTCTGGCGAGTAAATACGAATGAAAAGCAAGGAAACTACGCTGAAGTAAAATATCAGCGCGGATCTTGATACTAAGCTCTGCTAGAGGCAGGTAAACTTAATACCCAAAAAAGTCAAGGAAAAACACAAAAAAGGCGTTCAGGTGCCATCTAGCAAAACACTAATGAATGATAGCATGACTTAATTAATATTATTGGCTAAGAGAATTTGGTCAGTCCTTTGCCTGTTTGACAACTTCCACTTTTTTTTTGGTGGCATATAAAACATCTACAGAAAGCCAAGCACAATTGCTACAAATATTTTCTCCCCTAGCTTTGCTCTGTGATTACAAAAAGAAGATAAGACTTTTTTAGCTCAAAGCTAAATACCAATTCCTTAAATCTTTCAGAAGGTAGCTATAAGAAAACAGTCAAGCAGGTCAAGCCGTCTACCGGTTGACTTAATTATGTTTCCTGAACGGAAACCAGCTTCCAAACAGACTTATTTTCAAAAGAATATGGACTATTAAATGATTTAGAATTTTGCCTTTCGTATAAAAAAAAGTAATTGTCTTTTACAGCAGAATAACATGATTACTATCGCTTTTGTTGAGGCCGAATTGTTTAGTTAGTTTTGGGGCGGCCAATAAATAAATATTTTTTTAAACATTTTGTGTAGACGAAGTGCTTAACAAGAAAACAAAACAATTTTTAAGCCATTTTTCATAAACATTTTATTAAATCGTAACTGACTTTAACAAACTTTACAAAATAATATATGTATTTACATATATTTCATTATTATTCATTAATTTTTAATCAGAAAAAATAACATTTATTGCAAAAATTGAAAAATAGGCATATTTTTTCACAAAATGACTTTAAAAACCGAGAAAAAATAAAAACCAATTTGCTGGACGGATTAGCGTCTCATTTTAAATGATTTATTTTATCCGCTTCGGATAAGCGTTTGATTGTTAAAATCTATCAATAAATGAAAAAGTGATAGACTTTCAAGTTAACATGCCTAACTTCGATTTTTATAAAGTTTAATAGACCTTACTGTAGGTCTACTAATTGTATTTAGAGGCTAAAATATGCAAATATATTTGTTGTAAATAAGATAATATATTATCACGGGGTATCTCATTGTCGGACAAGCTCGACTACTCGCAGTCTTCTGGATTACTTTAAAAATATGAAAAAACGTTCTTTTTTCATCAAATCAGCTTTTTTCGTCGGATTCGATGTCAACCGCTGTCGTTGCCGTCATTTCTTTAATTAATAAATTCAATATTTATGTTCGTCAAATGTGATAAACAAATTGCCACCGCTGTCAGATACGAAATGGTTGGTCGAGTCGCTGGAGTCCATTTGAATGCCGCTCCCAGGGGGCGGACTTTGGGCCATGTGTTGTCTTATGGGCAATGACCATCGATTGGCATTTTTATGTCGCCTGACACTTAACTTTATTAATTTTTGCTGCACTGCGTCTAAGTTTTAATCACTTTTGCCCTTGGCCCCTGGCAAATGACGTGACATCAAATTTTTATTTCACGATGAGTCCGTGCCTTGGCTTCTGCTTCTGCTTCGGCTTCTGCTTCTGTTTTAGCCAGCTTTATGGGCTCATTTGTCGCTGGGCCACATAAAATACAAATTTAATTACGCAACAAGGGAAACCAATTTACGTGTAGTTTGCCTGCTGTCAGGCGTCCATTTAAAGTTGGGCTTGTATGCATAAATTGATCGACTTTATATAGCCATTGGGGTTATTTGTGTTGCCGTTTCATTAAAAATGCAAATTTTAAGCACTAACTTGAAGCATTCTACAAAGGCGCGATTACGCAGTTCAAGTGGCAAACATTGTTGTTGTTTAGGCGCTGTGGCTGTGGCAGAGGCAGGGGCAGAGGCAGGGCCAGGTTAAGGTACACTCGCATAGGCACAGCACGGCACGGCACTCTGGCTGCCTGCGGGCCACAAATGCTGGGGCGACAGAAGTTATCTTCAAGTGGCCACTCGTCTGTACATGTTGCCAAACAGGCAGCCGGGCTCACAAAGGCGAACGTGCCAAGTGTGCCAGCTGCAGGAGACCTCATCCTAACACCCCAAACACTTGACAAAATGCACCTAGGGCAAACAATGGACAAATGTGCGGCAGGCGAGAGATTCCACATCCTCACACACCCCCACATCTTTAGGGGGCAAATGCATTTAGATGATGTCTGCTGCTGCGTGTTTTGATTCTACGCGTGTGTGCGAGTGTGTGTGTGTGCGTGCGTGTGTGCCTGCGTGTGTGTGTGTAAGGCTGGGACTGTTGTAATACGATGTTTATGTGCCTGCAATTGCTATTAACCTAATGTCAACGCCACAGTTGCGATTATGTTTGCACTGTATTTCATTTGCATGTACCACGAGGCTCAGTTAATATCCGGCAACGTGGCGGAGCTTGTGATACAGCAGATTCATAGAGCTTAATGCCATCCAAAACTTAAGACTAACCTATTCCTCTTTCTCCGCTTCCTAAGGGCATTACGTTATGAAAACGTGTTACCACAGAAAGAGAGAGAGAGACGTGTATTTAAGCCCATAGGGGACACAGGTCATACTGCTAGAGACTATATTAAGGAAAATTATTAAGAGTGCTATGTTGGAGGTACACGACCTACATAGTTAATCTGATGTATACCGCTTTAATAATCTCCGTGCTATGATTTCAAAGGGGTAGGAGATGCTTATTCCTGCTTCTTCGATTTTCATGTACATATGTTCAAGAATTGTTATCCTACATCGGCCACAGGCAGAATCACAAAACTTTCTACATTATGAATTATGTTATTACTTTATAATACCGAAAGCACTTTTAGAGCTTTACAAACTCTTGGCAGACGTTCGGTTAAATGCCAATATTTTTCATATGTCAATTTGCTAGGCTTTTGATGGCGCACATTTCGAGCAGTAAATTATGAATTTGAGGCATAGGCGAATGCATCGTAATATTAAAATTGAACACGTACGGAACGTGAGCCAACTGACAGCAGCGCACATATCGAAGCTGAGAAGCTGAGTGGGCCAAGAATATGGGGAATAGTTTCTGCTCAAATGCCTTTCAACAAATGTCACTCTTCTTTTTTTTGGGAACTTTGTATGACGCATATTTTTGGAAACATATAACCGGGTACATAAAAGTGGATAAATAAATACTAAAAGCCAACTTGAGCAACAAAATTAAATTCGACTATAAACTCGACTATTTGATCTAAGCGACTTTAAGACTAAGTAGTATCTAGTCAGGTATTCATAGGGTCATTTGATAGCTTTAAAAACAATCTTACGCTTTTTATGAAACTCTAAAACTAAAATTGAAGCAGTTGATCTCATAAGAATTAATTGAATTATTAATCATGCTCTTTTCCGCACTCAACGCCATGGGTGCAGGATATCTCATAGTCAACCTTTTTTTAGACTGAAACGTTTTGGGCGCTTCTTTTTTTTTGTGGCCCATTTTATTAATAAACATACTTATTTGTGCTACCAATGCATGTGTAGTTGAGGTCAAAAGCAGGCCACATGAAATATTAAAAGGCCACGACGCAAATGTGGATTATGTGAGGCTCTAGTGCTCTCAGTGCTCGGTTCGTTTAGTTTTAGTTTTAGTTTTTGGCTGGCATGCACAATAAATTGTATTTAAAATGAAAGAAGCATCTACAACTGCTCCATATTCTGGGCACGTGCGAATTCATTCTGATCTCCTGACATGGCAGCAGGCAGTCAGCCAGGAGGCAGCCGGCAGCCGGCAGCAGGCAGGACACGATGTTTGCCTTTTGACGTTTACAAATTACCCACAGCTGGCACAGCAAATGCCAAAGCATTGTGTGTCCTGGGTGCTATATTAAACGTACATATGTTTAAAGCCACCTAAGACAGCCAAAACAGCTCACTCCGCGCCCTGCCCCGCCCCGGCCCCTGCATTATGTCAAAACAAGTACAAACATGTGGCACTTACATTTTTCAGTGTGTGTGTGTGTGTGTGTGTGCGTCCTTGTGAATGGATGGTTGCTTCTTTATCCCCGCCCCTGCGCTGTCCGCCCGCAGTTAGTTTTGTTTTTTGCATGCATAATTCATCGGGCCTTGGATCTCATCAAATTGAGCGACCTCGTTAGACACATAAAACGTTGTCAAAATTGTCTACAGGCAAAACATTTGTTATTTCAATTATTTAAATGTAATTTTCCAAATTGTACTTTTCCGCTCAAAATTCTAAACAATCACAAATACTCCTATGCATATGTCCGTTTCCCATATGATATGCGAGGGCTGGCTGAAAAGATTTCAATCAAGCCAGGAAAACTCAAAATGGCAATTTGTATATCTTTATAGGCCTTGGTTAATTCACATTCGATATAGTTCCAATTATTAAAAATTAATTTTAAAAAAATGTATTTATTTAAGCTGCAATTAACTTGATTAATACAGAAACCGCTTAGCAATCTTTGGAATACAAAACAATAAAATAGATAATAGTCTGACTTGGGTCAAATACTTCTCAGTTAGCCCAAGTATACTCTATGTTTTATTTAGAACTTGCAGCCCGAGAAATAATTGAAATAATTGATTCTCTAATTGTCTTTAGGTTGAATTTTCAGCGTTTTTGTCTTAATTATTTAATGAGTTCAGCTTGCTTTGCGTCCAAAAAAAAAAAAAAGTGAAACATTAAAAAAATAAATAAATAAATTAAACGCTTTTGTTGCTGCGCTCATTCGCTTTCGCTCTGTGTGAAGGTCCTGGGCTCATTTAACGTTTCAAATATTTTAATTGCGAGTCAACTCTTTTGATTTTTCAGCACACCAAAGAAACATTCCTCAAGGACCAGTGCCAAGTGGCAATTATGTCCTCACCCAGTCGCTGAGTGTGCACTCAAATTGGCAAAAGGAACGCTCCTTGCTTGTTGTTGTCGGTCGTCGGTTGTCGGTTGTTGGCTGTTGGCTGTTGGCTGCTGGTGTTGCCAGTTGGTGTTGCATGTTGACAAGGCCCAAATGCATTTAATTTCTTAAAGAGGCGCGTAATTAGTTTGCCGCTGCACCGACGAGTGCTACACACAGCCACACACACACACCCAAATAATATAATACCGGGTACTCGTACACGTGCTTATACTCATACTCATAGCCATGCTCATGCCGGCACTCAAACTCGTGCTTATATTATGTAGCATAATTCGAGGCGCCTCTGCAGTTGACTCGGTTCAGGTTTGGGCTTGGAGTCCTTTGCTCGTTTCCTCGTTGCAACAGCGGCCACTAATGTGCCTCTTTGAGGTTTCGTAATTAATGTTTAATTGCTGCGAAACTTTGCTTGAGGTTAGCCTCGCGGTTTCCACACAAATATGTAATTTTTCTCCAGCGAAGCGTTATTAAAAAGGCTCCTGAATCAGCAGCAATTAAGGCCAACAATGGATTGTAGCTGACTAGATATGAGCTCAGCTGCATATGGTATCAGCTCAACTGAAGTTAATTGGCTTGGGAAATTGTGCGTTATTCTTACCCGAACTTTGTCTAGACTAAGAATTCTTCCCCTAGGCCAAATTTCTGAATGCATTTAGCATTAGATATATAAGGCAATAAGACTTTTGCGGATAAGGGCTTTTCCCATAAATTAAAACATTTACAATAATTAAATAGTCAAAGCTTAGTCAAAACACGCGTTTAACTCGTCGTATGAGTGATATTTAAAAACATGCAAAATGTTGGATAATTTATTTATGGGTGCACCCCCGGGCACGGTCAAAACGCTTATGCAAAAAGTTTAATCAACAAAACTAAATCGCTTAGAACGTAACTAATTTACGCTGCGGTACATGATGCAAAGTTTGGCCCATTTGCGCATCATAATGATAAAAGTTGGGTATCCCGCGGCCATGCGAAAGGTGTTGCCATGTGGGGAAAATGAAAATAGTCCGAGTTGAAGTTAAAAATATTCACGTAGTCATAAAGCGCATGGCGCAGTTGATTAATGCAGTCGAATCGATGAGACAAATTGTGGATTAATTTAAAAGGGCTGAACCCATACGAGCAGAATTTCAATGGACTTTTGCTGTCTTTCGCAAATTGTGAATTCTGAATAGCAAGTGCCAGCGCAGTAAAAGCACATAAAAAATGCAGAGAAGGGGCGAAAATGATGCTGAAGAGCAGTGCACACTTGAATGGCAACATTGAATACGCATACGATCCGAAGTTCACATGTTAATTAAATAGAAAGCCCAAACAGCAGCCGCACAACACTGTGTATGCGTGATGCGAGCCACTCGTAAACAAACTCAAGTTGAGTCGAGAGGAGATGAGAACAAAAGGAGGAAACGCTGCCTTTCATATCAATTTGTTTGGCCTACGCATTGAATTGCGGCTTATGGATAAGCACAAGATGAGTAGAGCAACAGCAACAGCAGCCACTGCACAGCCATCCGACAGATACACAGATAGGCTGTGGGAAAATAGGGAACTGGCAATTTCAATACATTTGAGATTGTGGCCAAGTGCTGGAGGGGGGCGGGGCGGGGCGTGGAGCACGTCGAGTGCTACTCAAAATTTGCAGAATTCATTTATGCAAATGAAGTGGCTTCTATGACGCCGACTCTCAGCATGCACAAGGGCCCAACCGCCAAGCCCAGGCCAGAGCTAAGGGGTTGGCTGCTCTGGAGTAAAAAACAAAAGAAGCCAATGCGAAGACAAGTAATGAATGAAATTTGAGCAGATTATTCAGTTCCTTTTGCGCAACAATTAAACAATTTACGTACATTTTCGAGTACTCTAACATTTTGCCAACTAATTACGCTAGGGATGAGAGCTTTAAGGACCCGCTCAGAATGGACACCCACGGGGAGTCTCTAGCTGTTGAGTTGCCCCAGTTCATTTGCGCTGATGAACCTGAGCACAATGCCTGCGGGAGACGAGCACAAGAAATGAATACATAAAGCTCAATTAGGAGTCGGAGTAGTTGCTAAAATGAGAGTGGATAATATAAGGAACTTCATATTTTGTTATTTAATTTGATTACGGTTTTGAAGACGAACCAGAAATACAGGTGGAATAAAGGTAAACTGTTTGCAAATTCTGCTATAGCATTAGCAAAGAAATCGTGAACGTTTGTAATTTTAAGAAAGCATATATGATATGATATCAAGGGGGCATCTTCTATTTTCTTACATGCAGCGAAGAGAATTTCAATTTGATTGATTGAACATTGTATTAAATATCGGTAGAATATTGATTAAGACTTATGTATGCCAACAGGCTAACCTTCCTGTTTGATTAATTGTGATTGATCTCTTTCATATTTAATATCAGAAATAATCCACTCTTGATTCTTACTGCAGGTCATTTTAACTATTTTTCATATTTAAAGTTGAAAGGCGCACAAGTAATTATTTACATCAGCCTGAGCAATTCAAATGAACTGTGAAACTAGTTGGCAAAATGCACTTTGCTTAAGTGTCCTTAAGACCTCAAGGATTTCCGCTTGTCAACGCCGAAACGCAGCGAATGTGGACTTAGTGTGGACCAAGAGTAGATTCCAATTCAAAGCTCCGCTCCCAGTTCCCAAATCACTTTCAAACCTGTGCACACTGATTTCGAACGCCTGCCAAATGCATATATGTAGGATTTATATGTATGTATATACAAATATACACATATACATATTTATATGCATATAAATATATATAAATGCGACAAATCTACGTATAATATGCATGTGAATCTGCGGAGCTTTTACGATTCGGCCAGCGGGGATTATGTGCTCAACGGTTGTGCAACTGTCACTAACATTGAAAAGCCTGGGGCGGGGGCAAGCCCGCCAGGGGGACTGTCACACGAGCGGACAACGACAGTAGCGATGTCAGTTGTTGATTAAATAAAAGAACCATCCAAAAAAAAAAAAACAAATGATAAAATAAAGCAGGGGAAAAAACGATGCTGAACAAAGGCAAATGCAAAATGAAAACTAAACTAGAAAAAAGTTTACTTTTAACATCGATTCCCAGGGCATTTTTTAGTGCACTGCAACAAATACAATAGGAGAGAGGACGAAAGGGTGTTTGTGAGAGAGAGAAAGAGAAAGAGAGAGAGAGAGAGAGAGAGAGAGAGGGATAGAGGATGGTCGAAATACAGAGCTAGAGTTGAAACCTGCCAGAGTGCAGCGTATAAATAATTCAGGCCGAAATGTCAAACAGCGTCGTCTAAGGATGATTTTTGCGGAAGTTGTTGGCATTCTCGGCTCCTCGCAGCCATCTACAACTTTGCAGCATGAATAAGTCAACCATTGTCTGGGACCACCTCTGCCCCTCTGCCCGCTCCCGCATAAGCCCGCTGCAACAGCCCTTCATTGTTAAAAAGTTGTTGACGTTGATGCTCTCTACGTGTAAAAAGGTGAACAACATTTGTAGACTCGCAATTGAAGTGACATTTCACACGGCATCCAAATCCCCTTACCACCCTTCCCATACTCCCTCTCGCCGCATCACGTCATCCGTCTGCCAAAGTGACTTCTGGTGACTTGTGCCGCTCACGTCGCAATTATTTGCAGCAAGTTGAAATTTATACCCACAAAACTTTTGCCCGAATTCACACACACACACACACACACACACAGACACACGCACACTGAATGAATACATCAAACAGCGATAACCATCCCTTGGACCACAACAAAGCCAAAACAAATAATTTCCATCAGGCGCAATTGCTGGGGCGTTTCGCAATACCACCCCAGGGGGAGGCGGGTGGGGTTGTTCTCAGCCTCTTTAGGGGTTGCTACTGTTTTGCCGTTGCGTTTCATTACTGAATGCCAGTTTATTAAAAAATTTGTGCCCAAAATTTAATAAAAACATCAGCAAACGACGTCGCAAGAAATCACAACACTTGACGCGCAAAATTCGTACTTTCACCACCCGCCATAAAAAAAAAAAAAGGCCACCACCCGTTGGCCAGGCCAGCATCCCCCGCCCGGCGGTCAGAGGGACTGTGCTATGACGCACCGGATGCCCGGATGCCCAAGCGGGCGTTATATGTATGTGTACATATACTTTTTTTTCGAGCACTTGCCAGGCCACACGTTGAACCGTGGCTCGACATCCCTCAATGTGTTGCCCGCCGGGGGGTTGCTTCCGTTATGCCAACCCCCCTGCCGCAACCGTTTATTGCCTTTTCTTTGGGTTTTCTTTTTGTTTTTGTTTAGCAACTGTTGCTTATGTTGCTGGCCATTGTTTTTGCCATTTCTACTGCTGCTGCTGCTGCTGCTGCTACTGTTGTTGCAATGTGTCGCATCATTAATTTTCTACTGTTATTTGTTTGCAGCCACCCCCAGCCCCTATGGCCACCCCTTTTGGAATGTAACTCATATCACGCCTTTGTATCTGCGCCGCCGCTTCCATAAATTTTGATAATGTGTCAATTTATGAATGGCCCCATTGGCGACCGCTTGTCTATTTGACCGAGGGGATTGTCTGCTGTCAGTATATTGATTGTTTTATTGATGACTCCTCCCTCCCCCAGCACACCCTCCATGACAGAGCCGAGACCTTTCCTCTTACTTTATGGTTTGACAAGTGTATAGAATATTGAGAACTTGATTCTTAGTCGTTTATCATAAACGATTAGCACCTTTTTATCGGCAAGTATCTCGCAGCTCTATATATAGATTTAGGCTCCCATATCCAAATAGATAGATAGGACACAAGTGTCGAATTTGCCCTGATGAGAACTTGTCAAACTTGGCAGTATTATCATAAATAAAATAAATAAATCACAAAAATCATTGTTAGATATATAAAACCTTTAATTTTTTAATTTGAATCAACGAGATTATAAGACATAATTCTTTATTTTAGGAATTAATAATTCAACGAATGTACCGTTAGTGCAAACCAGCGTCTATCGAAATCACTGGCAACAATATTAATCGATTATTTTGAACCATTAAACGACAGTTTGCAACACTTAAGGCCGATAACACCATATGTTGGCTAAAGAATGGATTTCACAACTTAATAGCTAAAATGGTTTTTCCTCTACGTTTTGCTGCCGTTTCGAACAAAAGGAAAATTAGTGGACAGTTCTACCCATAAAAGGTAATTTATCAGTTCTATTTGTTTCTTATAAACTTTTCTTTATGGTAGTATTCTTCGCTTACACTAAAATATTAAGTTTCCACTTTCCTTACAGATTGGTCCAGATCGTTAATTTGCTTCCTATATGGCCGAGAGACTGCAATTAGATCTCCAAATAAAACGGGATGGTTTCTTACATCTTTCAAGAAGTCAAGTTTTTGCGAGCTGCTTAAATGGACGAGAGACAGCGACAGTTCGCCCGATAACTGTTCAATATTAGAATATTTATCTAATATCGAGTTATCAGACCTAGCCTACAAGTTAAGCGATGCTCTTACCTATACGCACATTCCTTTATTTTTAAAATTCGAGTTTAAAACATATTTACAGAGAAAATCAACATGGATCTGACATGGTTCTACACAAAGGTCACCGACAATTGATGAAACTAATCTGAACTTGAGTTAAAGCATGTTCCCACTTAGATACTTGAACGAATTATGTATTTTGTATGCCCTGATCCAGGGGAATTTCTCGAAGTGTCGTATTAATTTGAACACTCCGGCTTATTTAATTATTCATAGCCAATGTTTGTTCAATTAGAGCAAAAGCCGATGCCAGTGACTAATTAATGGATAGACAGCATCATCATTAACTCTGTCGCACACACGACATTCCTGAGTATTCGTTGCAATCGGACTAATTAGGAAATTATATTCATTCGTCTCTGCGATTTGTGCCCAGACGAGGGGCACCAGAGGAAGGCATACGAGAGAGTTTTTAGCGATTTACAAAAGTGTGTGGGTCGATGAACTCCTAGGTCAGAGGTTAGGTTCTGCGCATGTTGCCTTCGGTATTTGATATAAGAATTATTTCAGCATAATATTTGCTTTATATCAAATGAGTGGGACGCCCCATTTAAATATGTACAAGCAAATGTGTTTGTGCTCGTGTGTGTGGGTAGAAATACCTCCACACGCACATTTCGAATGTATTCATTTGTTTGTAATTAGGGATTAAGTAAGATTACAACCATCAATATCAATTATTCGAAGGCCCCACCATATGCCAATGTATTAGTTGCCGTACATGTGTTTATTACAATTTACGCACAACTGAAAGCCGACAAAAAGGAAAAAACACAATACAAGAAAGCTTAAGGCTAGAATTATCGACAATCAGACACCCTGTGTTATAGTAATTCCTGTTTTACAAAATTGTGTTTGCTTTTATTGATCTCTGAGGTTGTTAAAAGGAAAATCAAACATCTGAATAATAGTAATAAACAAAAGGTGAAGTTTTTTATTCAATCATCTTTTCAGTCTAAGCTCTTAAATTTTCTTAGTTGTGTCCAATGCATACGCTGCTTATTAAATACAATTACAAAACGTCATGCCTCCCTTCTCACACACACTCTTCGGCTAGAGGGTATTAACACGGAGAATAACAAAAGCTCACCCCATGTCATTTACATGGGAGCTGAGAAGAAAAAAGAAACCCATAACAGTAGTTGGGGCACAATACATTATATAAATTAATGTTGATTTAATGGAATACATATTCATTGTGCTCCAGCAAAGTACAGTTTGTGGGTATTTAGTTAATTGCAATTAAATTCGCCACCGCAAATTGTGGGGTAAATGCTCCCCTGCACACATATGATCCACTTTGCCATTGGCTATTTACGGGTAACAGATAGAAAACCTCATAAGGAGAGAGCGATGCCATAAGATAAATCCGCTTATGGCCTGACCGCATGTGTACTGGATACTTTGAGTAAATGAAATTTGGACAGAAAGCTGGCAAGTGATAGGGAAACACAAATAAGCATAAAAATGTCTACTAATGGTAATCATTTGTTAAGGGAATCTGTCTCTTAGAGATACTTCGCCTGGAAACCTGTAAGGTCAACGGAAAAGGTTGAAAGACGTCTACGACCATGTTGAACAACGCGTAAGCCCCCAAAGCGGTAAATTACAATAATCAGAAATACATATATGTACTTTGAATGGAAATAAAAGCACCTTCAAGCTCGTCTTACCATTTACACTCAGAATTTTCTCACTTTCACTCGAGTAATTACATTTGTATACCCTGATTGCATTTCTATTTTCTGAATATCGCAGGTAATCTCCCGTGTATCGTGGACAAGCAAAATAAAAGGTTGGTTGAATAAATATATATAAAAAAAATAATAATAATAATAAAAATAATAATAATCAATAAAATAAATATCTAACTAATAACTGATTAGATGATTAGGCCAAGTAGAACGCAATTTATTTTGTCTGAGCTCTCATTTGAACAATTTAAACTATGTCTGCTGATCCCAACTGCGACTAAATTCGGCTGAGAACTCTGACCGTGTAAATATAGCTTTGTTTAAAATAAAAATGAAAATGCATATTATTATAGAAAGACCTTTAAGCACATGAGGATATGCAATAGGATCGATTGTGTAGACCTAGGCTGCACACCCAACAAAAATTTCGGTGCTTGGATTAACCTTCTCAGCCTGTGTCTCCCATGCGATTCTTGAACTTGGATTTCCACATTTGTGCACGTAGGTTTTTGTTCGAAAACATAGTTTGTCACTTTTTATTTGTTAGTTTTTCATATTCTGAATACTGAAATAGCCAAAAAAAATCATAAGCAATACTTATAGAAATTGTTTAGTTTCACTATTTGAAAAAATACAATTGTTTAAGATTGAGCTGTCCTTAAATCTGACAGAAGTCGGAACTATTTTAATTAAATAATTAAAAAACAAGTTATTACTACTTATTATAGTATAGGCTTTATTCGATTTCATAGGAAACACTTCGTATACTTAATTAAAGGCAGAAGAATCAAGTTAAGACATAGAATATGATTAATTTAAGTAACTATATACACTTAATATTCACTATTTTAGCTTTTACTCTGTTGTTCATAATGGCCTCTTCGCTGTGGTTCCCCTTTCCTTTGCATCTCTTCATGTGGCTGCTGTTTGTTGCTGTTATACTTAAAGTTAAATATTTTCTGCTATTTCTGGCCAACAAATTCTATTTGACCAGCATTATAAAAAGAATATTAGCTCGATTTTCATTATGTCATAGCATATTGTGTTCCCACTTTGTTCTTGCCTAACTAAAGAGAATTGCAAATTACGTGTGTCCCTGTAATTATTTTTGCCGCAAGCTTCGTGTCTGTTAGAGATACTTTTGGGTGCATTTCATAAAGTCATTCATAATTCTCTTTTATTTTCTGTTCTAATTTAACAAAATTAGCAAATAAAAAAGTTTCTTTTCCGCAAAATTACACAAATGTAATTCAAATGCCATCGGGGCGGTCGACACGAAAGCGAAGGCCCCCAGAAAAGGCAAAAGTCAAGCAGAAGGCACCAGACAAAAGTGAGCAGAGGGCGAGTTGTCCATAATGGGGGGGCTTGAGCTCATTTTCAAGAAAACTTTTTGAGAATTATATGATAATTTTAATATACAAACAAATTGTGTGGCACTTTCAATAAAACTTTTGCCATTTCTTATGCTTTCAGCTGTTCGCCCGGACAGTTGAGTTATTAGCGTATTATGTGTAAAAATATACTGTCTCAATAGCTACACACACACACCCACACACCCAGTTATACATTTGCCGCACCACGCAGTTTGTAGCTCCATGCTGGGGCATGCAACTCATCTAGGGCTCGTTCCAGTCACTGTCATGTGGTAATGATTGATGCAACTGACAATTGCGGCAACATCCGCACAACAATGAGCCAGGGAAAGCGCAACGCAACGCAGCGCAGCGCAACCATGACAAATCAATCTCCACAACCGAAAAACCCATTGCCACATCCACTCTCCCTTTCTATGGCCAACCCCTCAAAGCCTTTCCATGCCGATGTATCCAGCAATTTTGATGCTGTCAACTTCAAAAACAGAAATGGCACATTTGCATGACAGCTCAATTCGTGAAATATTCGACAATGAACCCACTCCTATCTGCTGGTGTGTGTGTGTGAGTGTATGTATGCGTGTATATTTCTAGTATTCCTCTCAGTGTTGAGGAACTCATATTGAAACTGTTTGCCATCAGCGTATCAGGGGTAAATCATTCGATTCGAATCCAATAATGTGTGAGATGGAATCAACCGTTCAACCTATTGTGAAGTCTTAAAAATATGAATATTGCACCTGTCACATACATTTTATGCACTCGAATATTAATTTAATGTTTATCCCAAATGTTTAGAAAAGAACCCTGATAGTAGAGGCCAGTCAAGAACAAATATCTATCGAAATCGGTTGATCTTAGCAAATAATTATAAGGACTCAAGCTTAACAAGTAAGAGGCGCTATTCGGGAGTTCCCGACTAGGGGATAATAACAATAATTTTAAAATATAGTTCCTTCGATGGGGCTCGAACTCGTAAAATACCACGCTACTTGCCGCCGCCTCTACCCAACTGATCACTACTGAAAAAAACACCAATTTAAATAGCGGCACATGCACCCAGCACAGAAAACAATACCATCGCAATTGCAATGCTGTTGTTGATAAAATTCATGTGTACATGTATACAGAAATTCTTGCAATTTGCGCTAGCTGCGGCAAATATATATATATATATACATATATATACAACACACTTCTCTTTAATAACTTTTGTGTTTCTTAACCGAACTTGAAGAAATTTTCATTTGCAGATCTTATTGTGCTATAGAAAATATGTACATTTTCAAAATATTAATTGCATTAAAATTGTGTCTTAAATTGGTAGGCAATTGAAATTGGCAGGACGGACGGACAGACAGATAAGGCTAGATTGACTTGGCTTTTGTTGCTGATCAAGCATATACATATATATAATTTATAGGGTTGGAGATGCTACCTTCTGGCTGTTACATACATTTGCACATATAAATTATACCCCATTTACCCATTTTTAATGATTCAGGGTAAAAAAATCATCATTGTTTGAAAGCTAATTGAAAGTAAGGATCCGTACTAATTCAAAAAGGTATAACATTTCAAAATCAGGCAATATATTTAGCCCAGATATTCAAAGAAAATCATCGTAAAAGTTTTGATTTTCGAGACGACCCTGTTTTTCCACACAAAACGTGATGTGACCCCTGGCTTTTTGGTCCATTGGGGTCAAAATTTAGATTTTCCAATCGATAGCACTGATTCTTACGAGTCTAAAATGGTATAAAATTCCCAAATCGGACATTATTTGGCCGAGATATTCTAAAAAATCACCAAAAAAGGTTGAGTTTACAAACAAATCGGTTTTTGGTCAACCACTTTTTTTCACCCATCGATTTTTAATTTCTTTGAATGCCAATTGTTAGTAGGGATCCGTAAAAATTTAAAAAAGTATAATATTTAAAATAAGACAATATTTACATGAAATATTGAACAAAAATCATCAAAAAATTTAAAAAGGTATAATATTTCAAAATCAGACAATATTTACATGAAATATTGAACAAATATCATCAAAAAAGTTTTGATTTTCGAACCGAACCCGATTTAAAAAAAAAAACATTTTTGCCATTTTGCCGATTTTGGGTAAAAATTTAGATTTTCTTTTTTTGATGCCAATCGATAGTACTGATTCTTACGAGTCCAAAATGGTATAAAATTACCAAATCGGACATTATTTGGCCGAGATAATCCAAAAAAATTATCAAAAGAGGTTGAGTTTACAAACGAATCGGTTTTTGGTCAACCACTTTTTTCCACCCATCGATTTTTAATTTCTTTGAATGCCAATTGTTAGTAGGGATCCGTAAAAATTTAAAAAAGTATAATATTTAAAATAAGACAATATTTACATGAAATATTGAACAAAAATCATCAAAAAACTTTTGATTTTCGAACCGACCCCGATTTTTAGAAAAAAACATGATGTAACCCCTTGCCATTTTGCCGATTTTGGGTAAAAATTTAGATTTTCTTTTTTTGATGCCAATCGATAGTACTGATTCTTACGAGTCCAAAATGGTATAAAATTACCAAATCGGACATTATTTGGCCGAGATAATCCAAAAAATCATCAAAAAAGGTTGAGTTTACAAACTAATCGGTTTTTGGTCAACCACTTTTTTCCACCCGTCGATTTTTAATTTCTTTGAATGCCAATTGTTAGTAGGGATCCGTACGATTTTAAAAAGGTATAATATTTTAAAATCAGACAATATTTACCCGAAATATTCAACAAAAATCATCAAAAAAGTTTTGGTTTTCGAACTGACCCCGATTTTTAGAAAAAACATGATGTAACCCCTTGCCATTTTGCCGATTTTGGGTAAAAATTTAGAATTTCTTTTTTTGACGCCAATCGATAGTACTGATTCTTACGAGTCCAAAATGGTATAAAATTACCAAATCGGACATTATTTGGCCGAGATAATCCAAAAAAATTATCAAAAAAGGTTGAGTTTACAAACGAATCGGTTTTTGGTCAACCACTTTTTTCCACCCATCGATTTTTAATTTCTTTGAATGCCAATTATTAGTAGGGATCCGTACGAATTTAAAAAGGTATAATATTTGAAAATCAGACAATATTTACCCGAAATATTCAACAAAAATCATCAAAAAAGTTGAGATTTTCGGACCGACCCCGATTTTTAGAAAAAACATGATGTAACCCTTTGCCATTTTGCCGATTTTGGGTAAAAATTTTAATATTCTTTTTTTACCCGAAATATTCAACAAAAATCATCAAAAAAGTTGTTCTTTTCGGACCGATCCCGATTTTTAGAAAAAACATGATGTAACCCCTTGCAATTTTGCCGATTTTGGGTAAAAATTTAAATTTTCTTTTGATGCCAATCGATAGTACTGATTCTTACGAGTCCAAAATGGTATAAAATTACCAAATCGGACATTATTTGGCCGAGATATTCTAAAAAATCATCAAAAAAGGTTGAGTTTACAAACGAATCGATTTTTGGTCAACCACTTTTTTCCACCCGTCGATTTTTAATTTCTTTGAATGCCAATTGTTAGTAGGGATCCGTACGAATTTAAAAAGGTATAATATTTTAAAATCAGACAATATTTACCCGAAATATTCAACAAAAATCATCAAAAAAGTTGAGATTTTCGGACCGACCCCGATTTTTAGAAAAAACATGATGTAACCCTTTGCCATTTTGCCGATTTTGGGTAAAAATTTAGATTTTCTTTTTTTGATGCCAATCGATAGTACTGATTCTTACGACTCCAAAATGGTATAAAATTACCAAATCGGACATTATTTGACCGAGATATTCTAAAAAATCATCAAAAAAGGTTGAGTTTACAAACGAATCGGTTTTTGGTCAGCCACTTTTTTCCACCCGTCGATTTTTAATTTCTTTGAATGCCAATTGTTAGTAGGGATCCGTACGAATTTAAAAAGGTATAATATTTTAAAATCAGACAATATTTACCCGAAATATTGAACAAAAATCATTAAAAAAGTTGTGATTTTCGGACCGACCCCGATTTTTAGAAAAAAACATGATGTAACCCCTTGCCATTTTGCCGATTTTGGGTAAAAATTTAAATTTTCTTTTTTTGATTCCAATCGATAGTACTGATTCTTACGAGTCCAAAATGGTATAAAATTACCAAATCGGACATTATTTGACCGAGATATTCTAAAAAATCATCAAAAAAGGTTGAGTTTACAAACGAATCGGTTTTTGGTCAGCCACTTTTTTCCACCCGTCGATTTTTAATTTCTTTGAATGCCAATTGTTAGTAGGGATCCGTACGAATTTAAAAAGGTATAATATTTTAAAATCAGACAATATTTACCCGAAATATTGAACAAAAATCATTAAAAAAGTTGTGATTTTCGGACCGACCCCGATTTTTAGAAAAAAACATGATGTAACCCCTTGCCATTTTGCCGATTTTGGGTAAAAATTTAGATTTTCTTTTTTTGATGCCAATCGATAGTACTGATTCTTACGAGTCCAAAATGGTATAAAATTACCAAATCGGACATTATTTGACCGAGATATTCTAAAAAATCATCAAAAAAGGTTGAGTTTACAAACGAATCGGTTTTTGGTCAACCACTTTTTTCCACCCGTCGATTTTTAATTTCTTTGAATGCCAATTGTTAGTAGGGATTCGTACGAATTTAAAAAGGTATAATATTTTAAAATCAGACAATATTTGCCCGAAATATTCAACAAAAATCATCAAAAAAGTTGTGATTTTCGGACCGACCCCGATTTTTAGAAAAAAACATGATGTATTCCCTTGCCATTTTGCCAATTTTGGGTAAAAATTTTAATATTCTTTTTTTACCCGAAATATTCAACAAAAATCATCAAAAAACTTTTGATTTTCGAACCGACCCCGATTTTTAGAAAAAAACATGATGTAACCCCTTGCCATTTTGCCGATTTTGGGTAAAAATTTAGATTTTCTTTTTTTGATGCCAATCGATAGTACTGATTCTTACGAGTCCAAAATGGTATAAAATTACCAAATCGGACATTATTTGGCCGAGATAATCCAAAAAATCATCAAAAAAGGTTGAGTTTACAAACTAATCGGTTTTTGGTCAACCACTTTTTTCCACCCGTCGATTTTTAATTTCTTTGAATGCCAATTGTTAGTAGGGATCCGTACGATTTTAAAAAGGTATAATATTTTAAAATCAGACAATATTTACCCGAAATATTCAACAAAAATCATCAAAAAAGTTTTGGTTTTCGAACCGACCCCGATTTTTAGAAAAAACATGATGTAACCCCTTGCCATTTTGCCGATTTTGGGTAAAAATTTAGATTTTCTTTTTTTGATGCCAATCGATAGTACTGATTCTTACGACTCCAAAATGGTATAAAATTACCAAATCGGACATTATTTGACCGAGATATTCTAAAAAATCATCAAAAAAGGTTGAGTTTACAAACGAATCGGTTTTTGGTCAGCCACTTTTTTCCACCCGTCGATTTTTAATTTCTTTGAATGCCAATTGTTAGTAGGGATCCGTACGAATTTAAAAAGGTATAATATTTTAAAATCAGACAATATTTACCCGAAATATTGAACAAAAATCATTAAAAAAGTTGTGATTTTCGGACCGACCCCGATTTTTAGAAAAAAACATGATGTAACCCCTTGCCATTTTGCCGATTTTGGGTAAAAATTTAAATTTTCTTTTTTTGATTCCAATCGATAGTACTGATTCTTACGAGTCCAAAATGGTATAAAATTACCAAATCGGACATTATTTGACCGAGATATTCTAAAAAATCATCAAAAAAGGTTGAGTTTACAAACGAATCGGTTTTTGGTCAGCCACTTTTTTCCACCCGTCGATTTTTAATTTCTTTGAATGCCAATTGTTAGTAGGGATCCGTACGAATTTAAAAAGGTATAATATTTTAAAATCAGACAATATTTACCCGAAATATTGAACAAAAATCATTAAAAAAGTTGTGATTTTCGGACCGACCCCGATTTTTAGAAAAAAACATGATGTAACCCCTTGCCATTTTGCCGATTTTGGGTAAAAATTTAGATTTTCTTTTTTTGATGCCAATCGATAGTACTGATTCTTACGAGTCCAAAATGGTATAAAATTACCAAATCGGACATTATTTGACCGAGATATTCTAAAAATCATCAAAAAAGGTTGAGTTTACAAACGAATCGGTTTTTGGTCAACCACTTTTTTCCACCCGTCGATTTTTAATTTCTTTGAATGCCAATTGTTAGTAGGGATTCGTACGAATTTAAAAAGGTATAATATTTTAAAATCAGACAATATTTGCCCGAAATATTCAACAAAAATCATCAAAAAAGTTGTGATTTTCGGACCGACCCCGATTTTTAGAAAAAAACATGATGTAAAAAATACCCCTTGCCATTTTGCCGATTTTGGGTAAAAATTTAGATTTTCTTTTTTTGATGCCAATCGATAGTACTGATTCTTACGAGTCCAAAATGGTATAAAATTACCAAATCGGACATTATTTGGCCGAGATAATCCAAAAAATCATCAAAAAAGGTTGAGTTTACAAACTAATCGGTTTTTGGTCAACCACTTTTTTCCACCCGTCGATTTTTAATTTCTTTGAATGCCAATTGTTAGTAGGGATCCGTACGATTTTAAAAAGGTATAATATTTTAAAATCAGACAATATTTACCCGAAATATTCAACAAAAATCATCAAAAAAGTTTTGGTTTTCGAACCGACCCCGATTTTTAGAAAAAACATGATGTAACCCCTTGCCATTTTGCCGATTTTGGGTAAAAATTTAGAATTTCTTTTTTTGACGCCAATCGATAGTACTGATTCTTACGAGTCCAAAATGGTATAAAATTACCAAATCGGACATTATTTGGCCGAGATAATCCAAAAAAATTATCAAAAAAGGTTGAGTTTACAAACGAATCGGTTTTTGGTCAACCACTTTTTTCCACCCATCGATTTTTAATTTCTTTGAATGCCAATTATTAGTAGGGATCCGTACGAATTTAAAAAGGTATAATATTTGAAAATCAGACAATATTTACCCGAAATATTCAACAAAAATCATCAAAAAAGTTGAGATTTTCGGACCGACCCCGATTTTTTAGAAAAAACATGATGTAACCCTTTGCCATTTTGCCGATTAAAATTAAAAATTTTTTTTTTTTCCCAAAATAAACAACAAAAAACAACAAAAAATTGGTTTTTTCGGACCGATCCCGATTTTTAGAAAAAACATGATGTAACCCCTTGCAATTTTGCCGATTTTGGGTAAAAATTTAAATTTTCTTTTTTTGATGCCAATCGATAGTACTGATTCTTACGAGTCCAAAATGGTATAAAATTACCAAATCGGACATTATTTGGCCGAGATATTCTAAAAAATCATCAAAAAAGGTTGAGTTTACAAACGAATCGATTTTTGGTCAACCACTTTTTTCCACCCGTCGATTTTTAATTTCTTTGAATGCCAATTGTTAGTAGGGATCCGTACGAATTTAAAAAGGTATAATATTTTAAAATCAGACAATATTTACCCGAAATATTGAACAAAAATCATCAAAAAAGTTGAGATTTTCGGACCGACCCCGATTTTTAGAAAAAACATGATGTAACCCTTTGCCATTTTGCCGATTTTGGGTAAAAATTTAGATTTTCTTTTTTTGATGCCAATCGATAGTACTGATTCTTACGACTCCAAAATGGTATAAAATTACCAAATCGGACATTATTTGACCGAGATATTCTAAAAAATCATCAAAAAAGGTTGAGTTTACAAACGAATCGGTTTTTGGTCAGCCACTTTTTTCCACCCGTCGATTTTTAATTTCTTTGAATGCCAATTGTTAGTAGGGATCCGTACGAATTTAAAAAGGTATAATATTTTAAAATCAGACAATATTTACCCGAAATATTGAACAAAAATCATTAAAAAAGTTGTGATTTTCGGACCGACCCCGATTTTTAGAAAAAAACATGATGTAACCCCTTGCCATTTTGCCGATTTTGGGTAAAAATTTAAATTTTCTTTTTTTGATTCCAATCGATAGTACTGATTCTTACGAGTCCAAAATGGTATAAAATTACCAAATCGGACATTATTTGACCGAGATATTCTAAAAAATCATCAAAAAAGGTTGAGTTTACAAACGAATCGGTTTTTGGTCAGCCACTTTTTTCCACCCGTCGATTTTTAATTTCTTTGAATGCCAATTGTTAGTAGGGATCCGTACGAATTTAAAAAGGTATAATATTTTAAAATCAGACAATATTTACCCGAAATATTGAACAAAAATCATTAAAAAAGTTGTGATTTTCGGACCGACCCCGATTTTTAGAAAAAAACATGATGTAACCCCTTGCCATTTTGCCGATTTTGGGTAAAAATTTAGATTTTCTTTTTTTGATGCCAATCGATAGTACTGATTCTTACGAGTCCAAAATGGTATAAAATTACCAAATCGGACATTATTTGACCGAGATATTCTAAAAATCATCAAAAAAGGTTGAGTTTACAAACGAATCGGTTTTTGGTCAACCACTTTTTTCCACCCGTCGATTTTTAATTTCTTTGAATGCCAATTGTTAGTAGGGATTCGTACGAATTTAAAAAGGTATAATATTTTAAAATCAGACAATATTTGCCCGAAATATTCAACAAAAATCATCAAAAAAGTTGTGATTTTCGGACCGACCCCGATTTTTAGAAAAAAACATGATGTACATTTTTAAAAAAACAAAAAATTTTTCAAAAACATATTACCCCTTGCAATTTTGCCGATTTTGGGTAAAAATTTAAATTTTCTTTTTTTGATGCCAATCGATAGTACTGATTCTTACGAGTCCAAAATGGTATAAAATTACCAAATCGGACATTATTTGGCCGAGATATTCTACAAAATCATCAAAAAAGGTTGAGTTTACAAACGAATCGGTTTTTGGTCAACCACTTTTTTCCACCCGTCGATTTTTAATTTCTTTGAATGCCAATTGTTAGTAGGGATCCGTACGAATTTAAAAAGGTATAATATTTTAAAATCAGACAATATTTACCCGAAATATTGAACAAAAATCATCAAAAAAGTTGTGATTTTCGGACCGACCCCGATTTTTAGAAAAAACATGATGTAACCCTTTGCCATTTTGCCGATTTTGGGTAAAAATTTAGATTTTCTTTTTTTGATGCCAATCGATAGTACTGATTCTTACGAGTCCAAAATGGTATAAAATTACCAAATCGGACATTATTTGGCCGAGATATTCTAAAAAATAATCAAAAAAGGTTGAGTTTACAAACGAATCGGTTTTTGGTCAACCACTTTTTTCCACCCGTCGATTTTTAATTTCTTTGAATGCCAATTGTTAGTAGGGATCCGTACGAATTTAAAAAGGTATAATATTTTAAAATCAGACAATATTTACCCGAATTATTGAACAAAAATCATCAAAAAAGTTGAGATTTTCGGACCGACCCGATTTTTAGAAAAAACATGATGTAACCCCTTGCCATTTTGCCGATTTTGGGTAAAAATTTAGATATTCTTTTTTTGATGCCAATCGATAGTACTGATTCTTACGAGTCCAAAATGGTATAAAATTACCAAATCGGACATTATTTGGCCGAGATATTCTAAAAAATCATCAAAAAAGGTTGAGTTTACAAACGAATCGGTTTTTGGTCAACCACTTTTTTCCACCCGTCGATTTTTAATTTCTTTGAATGCCAATTGTTAGTAGGGATCCGTACGAATTTAAAAAGGTATAATATTTTAAAATCAGACAATATTTACCCGAAATATTGAACAAAAATCATCAAAAAAGTTGAGATTTTCGGACCGACCCCGATTTTTAGAAAAAACATGATGTAACCCCTTGCCATTTTGCCGATTTTGGGTAAAAATTTAAATTTTCTTTTTTTTGATGCCAATCGATAGTACTGATTCTTACGAGTCCAAAATGGTATAAAATTACCAAATCGGACATTATTTGACCGAGATATTCTAAAAAATCATCAAAAAAGGTTGAGTTTACAAACGAATCGGTTTTTGGTCAACCACTTTTTTCCACCCGTCGATTTTTAATTTCTTTGAATGCCAATTGTTAGTAGGGATCCGTACGAATTTAAAAAGGTATAATATTTTAAAATCAGACAATATTTACCCGAAATATTCAACAAAAATCATCAAAAAAGTTGTGATTTTCGGACCGACCCCGATTTTTAGAAAAAAACATGATGTAACCCCTTGCCATTTTGCCGATTTTGGGTAAAACTTTAAATTTTCTTTTTTTGATGCCAATCGATAGTACTGATTCTTACGAGTCCAAAATGGTATAAAATTACCAAATCGGACATTATTTGGCCGAGATATTCTAAAAAATAATCAAAAAAGGTTGAGTTTACAAACGAATCGGTTTTTGGTCAACCACTTTTTTCCACCCGTCGATTTTTAATTTCTTTGAATGCCAATTGTTAGTAGGGATCCGTACGAATTTAAAAAGGTATAATATTTTAAAATCAGACAATATTTACCCGAATTATTGAACAAAAATCATCAAAAAAGTTGAGATTTTCGGACCGACCCCGATTTTTAGAAAAAACATGATGTAACCCCTTGCCATTTTGCCGATTTTGGGTAAAAATTTAGATTTTCTTTTTTTGATGCCAATCGATAGTACTGATTCTTACGAGTCCAAAATGGTATAAAATTACCAAATCGGACATTATTTGGCCGAGATATTCTAAAAAATCATCAAAAAAGGTTGAGTTTACAAACGAATCGGTTTTTGGTCAACCACTTTTTTCCACCCGTCGATTTTTAATTTCTTTGAATGCCAATTGTTAGTAGGGATCCGTACGAATTTAAAAAGGTATAATATTTTAAAATCAGACAATATTTACCCGAAATATTGAACAAAAATCATCAAAAAAGTTGAGATTTTCGGACCGACCCCGATTTTTAGAAAAAACATGATGTAACCCCTTGTCATTTTGCCGATTTTGGGTAAAAATTTAGATTTTCTTTTTTTGATGCCAATCGGTAGTACTGATTCTTACGAGTCCAAAATGGTATAAAATTACCAAATCGGACATTATTTGGCCGAGAATCTAAAATATTATCAAAAAAGGTTGAGTTTACAAACGAATCGGTTTTTGGTCAACCACTTTTTCCACCCATCGATTTTTAATTTCTTTGAATGCCAATTGTTAGTAGGGATCCGTACGAATTTAAAAAGGTATAATATTTTAAAATCAGACAATATTTACCCGAATTATTGAACAAAAATCATCAAAAAAGTTGAGATTTTCGGACCGACCCCGATTTTTAGAAAAAACATGATGTAACCCCTTGCCATTTTGCCGATTTTGGGTAAAAATTTAGATATTCTTTTTTTGATGCCAATCGATAGTACTGATTCTTACGAGTCCAAAATGGTATAAAATTACCAAATCGGACATTATTTGGCCGAGATATTCTAAAAAATCATCAAAAAAGGTTGAGTTTACAAACGAATCGGTTTTTGGTCAACCACTTTTTTCCACCCGTCGATTTTTAATTTCTTTGAATGCCAATTGTTAGTAGGGATCCGTACGAATTTAAAAAGGTATAATATTTTAAAATCAGACAATATTTACCCGAAATATTGAACAAAAATCATCAAAAAAGTTGAGATTTTCGGACCGACCCCGATTTTTAGAAAAAAACATGATGTAACCCCTTGTCATTTTGCCGATTTTGGGTAAAAATTTAGATTTTCTTTTTTTGATGCCAATCGATAGTACTGATTCTTACGAGTCCAAAATGGTATAAAATTACCAAATCGGACATTATTTGGCCGAAATATTTAAAAAATCATCAAAAAAGGTTGAGTTTACAAACGAATCGGTTTTTGGTCAACCACTTTTTTCCACCCGTCGATTTTAATTTTTTTGGATGCCAATTGTTAGTAGGGATCCGTACGAATTTAAAAAGGTATAATATTTTAAAATCAGACAATATTTACCCGAAATATTGAACAAAAATCATCAAAAAAGTTGTGATTCTCGGACCGACCCCGATTTTTAGAAAAAACATGATGTAACCCCTTGCAATTTTGCCGATTTTTGGGTAGAAATTTAAATTTTCTTTTTTTGATGCCAATCGATAGTACTGATTCTTACGAGTCCAAAATGGTATAAAATTACCAAATCGGACATTATTTGGCCGAGATATTCTAAAAAATCATCAAAAAAGGTTGAGTTTACAAACGAATCGGTTTTTGGTCAACCACTTTTTTCCACCCGTCGATTTTTAATTTCTTTGAATGCCAATTGTTAGTAGGGATCCGTACGAATTTAAAAAGGTATAATATTTTAAAATCAGACAATATTTACCCGAAATATTGAACAAAAATCATCAAAAAAGTTGAGATTTTCGGACCGACCCCGATTTTTAGAAAAAACATGATGTAACCCCTTGCCATTTTGCCGATTTTGGGTAAAAATTTAAATTTTCTTTTTTTGATGCCAATCGATAGTACTGATTCTTACGAGTCCAAAATGGTATAAAATTACCAAATCGGACATTATTTGACCGAGATATTCTAAAAAATCATCAAAAAAGGTTGAGTTTACAAACGAATCGGTTTTTGGTCAACCACTTTTTTCCACCCGTCGATTTTTAATTTCTTTGAATGCCAATTGTTAGTAGGGATCCGTACGAATTTAAAAAGGTATAATATTTTAAAATCAGACAATATTTACCCGAAATATTCAACAAAAATCATCAAAAAAGTTGTGATTTTCGGACCGACCCCGATTTTTAGAAAAAAACATGATGTAACCCCTTGCCATTTTGCCGATTTTGGGTAAAACTTTAAATTTTCTTTTTTGATGCCAATCGATAGTACTGATTCTTACGAGTCCAAAATGGTATAAAATTACCAAATCGGACATTATTTGGCCGAGATATTCTAAAAAATAATCAAAAAAGGTTGAGTTTACAAACGAATCGGTTTTTGGTCAACCACTTTTTTTCCACCCGTCGATTTTTAATTTCTTTGAATGCCAATTGTTAGTAGGGATCCGTACGAATTTAAAAAGGTATAATATTTTAAAATCAGACAATATTTACCCGAATTATTGAACAAAAATCATCAAAAAAGTTGAGATTTTCGGACCGACCCGATTTTTAGAAAAAACATGATGTAACCCCTTGCCATTTTGCCGATTTTGGGTAAAAATTTAGATATTCTTTTTTTGATGCCAATCGATAGTACTGATTCTTACGAGTCCAAAATGGTATAAAATTACCAAATCGGACATTATTTGGCCGAGATATTCTAAAAAATCATCAAAAAAGGTTGAGTTTACAAACGAATCGGTTTTTGGTCAACCACTTTTTTCCACCCGTCGATTTTTAATTTCTTTGAATGCCAATTGTTAGTAGGGATCCGTACGAATTTAAAAAGGTATAATATTTTAAAATCAGACAATATTTACCCGAATTATTGAACAAAAATCATCAAAAAAGTTGAGATTTTCGGACCGACCCGATTTTTAGAAAAAACATGATGTAACCCCTTGCCATTTTGCCGATTTTGGGTAAAAATTTAGATATTCTTTTTTTGATGCCAATCGATAGTACTGATTCTTACGAGTCCAAAATGGTATAAAATTACCAAATCGGACATTATTTGGCCGAGATATTCTAAAAAATCATCAAAAAAGGTTGAGTTTACAAACGAATCGGTTTTTGGTCAACCACTTTTTTCCACCCGTCGATTTTTAATTTCTTTGAATGCCAATTGTTAGTAGGGATCCGTACGAATTTAAAAAGGTATAATATTTTAAAATCAGACAATATTTACCCGAAATATTGAACAAAAATCATCAAAAAAGTTGAGATTTTCGGACCGACCCCGATTTTTAGAAAAAACATGATGTAACCCCTTGTCATTTTGCCGATTTTGGGTAAAAATTTAGATTTTCTTTTTTTGATGCCAATCGGTAGTACTGATTCTTACGAGTCCAAAATGGTATAAAATTACCAAATCGGACATTATTTGGCCGAAAATATTATCAAAAAAGGTTGAGTTTACAAACGAATCGGTTTTTGGTCAACCACTTTTTTCCACCCATCGATTTTTAATTTCTTTGAATGCCAATTGTTAGTAGGGATCCGTACGAATTTAAAAAGGTATAATATTTTAAAATCAGACAATATTTACCCGAATTATTGAACAAAAATCATCAAAAAAGTTGAGATTTTCGGACCGACCCGATTTTTAGAAAAAACATGATGTAACCCCTTGCCATTTTGCCGATTTTGGGTAAAAATTTAGATATTCTTTTTTTGATGCCAATCGATAGTACTGATTCTTACGAGTCCAAAATGGTATAAAATTACCAAATCGGACATTATTTGGCCGAGATATTCTAAAAAATCATCAAAAAAGGTTGAGTTTACAAACGAATCGGTTTTTGGTCAACCACTTTTTTCCACCCGTCGATTTTTAATTTCTTTGAATGCCAATTGTTAGTAGGGATCCGTACGAATTTAAAAAGGTATAATATTTTAAAATCAGACAATATTTACCCGAAATATTGAACAAAAATCATCAAAAAAGTTGAGATTTTCGGACCGACCCCGATTTTTAGAAAAAACATGATGTAACCCCTTGTCATTTTGCCGATTTTGGGTAAAAATTTAGATTTTCTTTTTTTGATGCCAATCGATAGTACTGATTCTTACGAGTCCAAAATGGTATAAAATTACCAAATCGGACATTATTTGGCCGAAAATATTATCAAAAAAGGTTGAGTTTACAAACGAATCGGTTTTTGGTCAACCACTTTTTTCCACCCATCGATTTTTAATTTCTTTGAATGCCAATTGTTAGTAGGGATCCGTACGAATTTAAAAAGGTATAATATTTTAAAATCAGACAATATTTACCCGAAATATTGAACAAAAATCATCAAAAAAGTTGAGATTTTCGGACCGACCCCGATTTTTAGAAAAAAACATGATGTAACCCCTTGCCATTTTGCCGATTTTGGGTAAAAATTTAGATTTTCTTTTTTTGATGCCAATCGATAGTACTGATTCTTACGAGTCCAAAATGGTATAAAATTACCAAATCGTACATTATTTGACCGAGATATTCTAAAAAATCATCAAAAAAGTTTGAGTTTACAAACGAATCGGTTTTTGGTCAACCACTTTTTTCCACCCGTCGATTTTTAATTTCTTTGAATGCCAATTTTTAGTAGGGATCCGTACGAATTTAAAAAGGTATAATATTTTAAAATAAGACAATATTTACCCGAAATATTCAACAAAAATCATCAAAAAAGTTGTGATTTTCGGACCGACCCCGATTTTTAGAAAAAAACATGATGTAACCCCTTGCCATTTTGCCGATTTTGGGTAAAAATTAAGATTTTCTTTTTTTGATGCCAATCGATAGTACTGATTCTTACGAGTCCAAAATGGTATAAAATTACCAAATCGGACATTATTTGGCCGAGATATTCTAAAAAATCATCAAAAAAGGTTGAGTTTACAAACGAATCGGTTTTTGGTCAACCACTTTTTCCACCCGTCGATTTTTAATTTCTTTGAATGCCAATTGTTAGTAGGGATCCGTACGAATTTAAAAAGGTATAATATTTTAAAATAAGACAATATTTACCCGAAATATTCAACAAAAATCATCAAAAAAGTTGTGATTTTCGGACCGACCCCGATTTTTAGAAAAAAACATGATGTAACCCCTTGCCATTTTGCCGATTTTGGGTAAAAATTAAGATTTTCTTTTTTTGATGCCAATCGATAGTACTGATTCTTACGAGTCCAAAATGGTATAAAATTACCAAATCGGACATTATTTGACCGAGATATTCTAAAAAATCATCAAAAAAGGTTGAGTTTACAAACGAATCGGTTTTTGGTCAACCACTTTTTCCACCCGTCGATTTTTAATTTCTTTGAATGCCAATTGTTATTAGGGATCCGTACGAATTTAAAAAGGTATAATATTTTAAAATCAGACAATATTTACCCGAAATATTGAACAAAAATCATCAAAAAAGTTGAGATTTTCGGACCGACCCCGATTTTTAGAAAAAACATGATGTAACCCCTTGTCATTTTGCCGATTTTGGGTAAAAATTTAGATTTTCTTTTTTTGATGCCAATCGATAGTACTGATTCTTACGAGTCCAAAATGGTATAAAATTACCAAATCGGACATTATTTGGCCGAAAAATATTATCAAAAAAGGTTGAGTATACAAACGAATCGGTTTTTGGTCAACCACTTTTTTCCACCCATCGATTTTTAATTTCTTTGAATGCCAATTGTTAGTAGGGATCCGTACGAATTTAAAAAGGTATAATATTTTAAAATCAGACAATATTTACCCGAAATATTGAACAAAAATCATCAAAAAAGTTGAGATTTTCGGACCGACCCCGATTTTTAGAAAAAACATGATGTAACCCCTTGTCATTTTGCCGATTTTGGGTAAAAATTTAGATTTTCTTTTTTTGATGCCAATCGGTAGTACTGATTCTTACGAGTCCAAAATGGTATAAAATTACCAAATCGGACATTATTTGGCCGAAAATATTATCAAAAAAGGTTGAGTTTACAAACGAATCGGTTTTTGGTCAACCACTTTTTTCCACCCATCGATTTTTAATTTCTTTGAATGCCAATTGTTAGTAGGGATCCGTACGAATTTAAAAAGGTATAATATTTTAAAATCAGACAATATTTACCCGAATTATTGAACAAAAATCATCAAAAAAGTTGAGATTTTCGGACCGACCCGATTTTTAGAAAAAACATGATGTAACCCCTTGCCATTTTGCCGATTTTGGGTAAAAATTTAGATATTCTTTTTTTGATGCCAATCGATAGTACTGATTCTTACGAGTCCAAAATGGTATAAAATTACCAAATCGGACATTATTTGGCCGAGATATTCTAAAAAATCATCAAAAAAGGTTGAGTTTACAAACGAATCGGTTTTTGGTCAACCACTTTTTTCCACCCGTCGATTTTTAATTTCTTTGAATGCCAATTGTTAGTAGGGATCCGTACGAATTTAAAAAGGTATAATATTTTAAAATCAGACAATATTTACCCGAAATATTGAACAAAAATCATCAAAAAAGTTGAGATTTTCGGACCGACCCCGATTTTTAGAAAAAACATGATGTAACCCCTTGTCATTTTGCCGATTTTGGGTAAAAATTTAGATTTTCTTTTTTTGATGCCAATCGATAGTACTGATTCTTACGAGTCCAAAATGGTATAAAATTACCAAATCGGACATTATTTGGCCGAGAAAATATTATCAAAAAAGGTTGAGTTTACAAACGAATCGGTTTTTGGTCAACCACTTTTTTTCCACCCATCGATTTTTAATTTCTTTGAATGCCAATTGTTAGTAGGGATCCGTACGAATTTAAAAAGGTATAATATTTTAAAATCAGACAATATTTACCCGAAATATTGAACAAAAATCATCAAAAAAGTTGTGATTCTCGGACCGACCCCGATTTTTAGAAAAAACATGATGTAACCCCTTGCAATTTTGCCGATTTTGGGTAGAAATTTAAATTTTCTTTTTTTGATGCCAATCGATAGTACTGATTCTTACGAGTCCAAAATGGTATAAAATTACCAAATCGGACATTATTTGGCCGAGATATTCTAAAAAATCATCAAAAAAGGTTGAGTTTACAAACGAATCGGTTTTTGGTCAACCACTTTTTTCCACCCGTCGATTTTTAATTTCTTTGAATGCCAATTGTTAGTAGGGATCCGTACGAATTTAAAAAGGTATAATATTTTAAAATCAGACAACATTTACCCGAAATATTCAACAAAAATCATCAAAAAAGTTGTGATTTTCGGACCGACCCCGATTTTTAGAAAAAACATGATGTAACCCCTTGCCATTTTGCCGATTTTGGGTAAAAATTTAAATTTTCTTTTTTTGATGCCAATCGATAGTACTGATTCTTACGAGTCCAAAATGGTATAAAATTACCAAATCGGACATTATTTGGCCGAGATATTCTAAAAAATCATCAAAAAAGGTTGAGTTTACAAACGAATCGGTTTTTGGTCAACCACTTTTTTCCACCCGTCGATTTTTAATTTCTTTGAATGCCAATTGTTAGTAGGGATCCGTACGAATTTAAAAAGGTATAATATTTTAAAATCAGACAACATTTACCCGAAATATTCAACAAAAATCATCAAAAAAGTTGTGATTTTCGGACCGACCCCGATTTTTAGAAAAAAACATGATGTAACCCCTTGCCATTTTGCCGATTTTGGGTAAAAATTTAGATTTTCTTTTTTTGATGCCAATCGATAGTACTGATTCTTACGAGTCCAAAATGGTATAAAATTACCAAATCGGACATTATTTGACCGAGATATTCTAAAAAATCATCAAAAAAGGTTGAGTTTACAAACGAATCGGTTTTTGGTCAACCACTTTTTTCCACCCGTCGATTTTTAATTTCTTTGAATGCCAATTGTTAGTAGGGATCCGTACGAATTTAAAAAGGTATAATATTTTAAAATCAGACAATATTTACCCGAAATATTGAACAAAAATCATCAAAAAAGTTGAGATTTTCGGACCGACCCCGATTTTTAGAAAAAACATGATGTAACCCCTTGTCATTTTGCCGATTTTGGGTAAAAATTTAGATTTTCTTTTTTTGATGCCAATCGATAGTACTGATTCTTACGAGTCCAAAAAGGTATAAAATTACCAAATCGGACATTATTTGGCCGAAAATATTATCAAAAAAGGTTGAGTTTACAAACGAATCGGTTTTTGGTCAACCACTTTTTCCACCCATCGATTTTTAATTTCTTTGAATGCCAATTGTTAGTAGGGATCCGTACGAATTTAAAAAGGTATAATATTTTAAAATCAGACAATATTTACCCGAAATATTCAACAAAAATCATCAAAAAAGTTGTGATTTTCGGACCGACCCCGATTTTTAGAAAAAACATGATGTAACCCCTTGCCATTTTGCCGATTTTGGGTAAAAATTTAAATTTTCTTTTTTTGATGCCAATCGATAGTACTGATTCTTACGAGTCCAAAATGGTATAAAATTACCAAATCGGACATTATTTGGCCGAGATATTCTAAAAAATCATCAAAAAAGGTTGAGTTTACAAACGAATCGGTTTTTGGTCAACCACTTTTTTCCACCCGTCGATTTTTAATTTCTTTGAATGCCAATTGTTAGTAGGGATCCGTACGAATTTAAAAAGGTATAATATTTTAAAATCAGACAATATTTACCCGAAATATTCAACAAAAATCATCAAAAAAGTTGTGATTTTCGGACCGACCCCGATTTTTAGAAAAAAACATGATGTAACCCCTTGCCATTTTGCCGATTTTGGGTAAAAATTTAGATTTTCTTTTTTTGATGCCAATCGATAGTACTGATTCTTACGAGTCCAAAATGGTATAAAATTACCAAATCGGACATTATTTGACCGAGATATTCTAAAAAATCATCAAAAAAGGTTGAGTTTACAAACGAATCGGTTTTTGGTCAACCACTTTTTTCCACCCGTCGATTTTTAATTTCTTTGAATGCCAATTGTTAGTAGGGATCCGTACGAATTTAAAAAGGTATAATATTTTATAATCAGACAATATTTACCCGAAATATTGAACAAAAATCATCAAAAAAGTTGAGATATTCGGACCGACCCCGATTTTTAGAAAAAACATGATGTAACCCCTTGCCATTTTGCCGATTTTGGGTAAAAATTTAGATATTCTTTTTTTGATGCCAATCGATAGTACTGATTCTTACTAGTCCAAAATGGTATAAAATTACCAAATCGGACATTATTTGACCGAGATATTCTAAAAAATCATCAAAAAAGGTTGAGTTTACAAACGAATCGGTTTTTGGTCAGCCACTTTTTTCCACCCGTCGATTTTTAATTTCTTTGAATGCCAATTGTTAGTAGGGATCCGTACGAATTTAAAAAGGTATAATATTTTAAAATCAGACAATATTTACCCGAAATATTGAACAAAAATCATCAAAAAAGTTGAGATATTCGGACCGACCCCGATTTTTAGAAAAAACATGATGTAACCCCTTGCCATTTTGCCGATTTTGGGTAAAAATTTAGATATTCTTTTTTTGATGCCAATCGATAGTACTGATTCTTACTAGTCCAAAATGGTATAAAATTACCAAATCGGACATTATTTGACCGAGATATTCTAAAAAATCATCAAAAAAGGTTGAGTTTACAAACGAATCGGTTTTTGGTCAACCACTTTTTTCCACTCGTCGATTCTTAATTTCTTTGAATGCCAATTGTTAGTAGGGATCCGTACGAATTTAAAAAGGTATAATATTTTAAAATCAGACAATATTTACCCGAAATATTCAACAAAAATCATCAAAAAAGTTGTGATTTTCGGACCGACCCCGACTTTTAGAAAAGAACATGATGTAACCCCTTGCCATTTTGCCGATTTTGGGTAAAAATTTAGATTTTCATTTTTTCGATGCCAATCGATAGTACTGATTCTTACTAGTCCAAAATGGTATAAAATTACCAAATCGGACATTATTTGACCGAGATATTCTAAAAAATCATCAAAAAAGGTTGAGTTTACAAACGAATCGGTTTTTGGTCAGCCACTTTTTTCCACCCGTCGATTTTTAATTTCTTTGAATGCCAATTGTTATTTTTCTATTCTAAAAAATCATCAAAAAAGGTTGAGTTTACAAACGAATCGGTTTTTGGTCAACCACTTTTTTCCACCCGTCGATTTTTAATTTCTTTGAATGCCAATTGTTAGTAGGGATCCGTACGAATTTAAAAAGGTATAATATTTTATAATCAGACAATATTTACCCGAAATATTGAACAAAAATCATCAAAAAAGTTGAGATTTTCGGACCGACCCCGATTTTTAGAAAAAACATGATGTAACCCCTTGCCATTTTGCCGATTTTGGGTAAAAATTTAGATTTTCTTTTTTTGATGCCAATCGATAGTACTGATTCTTACGAGTCCAAAATGGTATAAAATTACCAAATCGGACATTATTTGACCGAGATATTCTAAAAAATCATCAAAAAAGGTTGAGTTTACAAACGAATCGGTTTTTGGTCAGCCACTTTTTTCCACCCGTCGATTTTTAATTTCTTTGAATGCCAATTGTTAGTAGGGATCCGTACGAATTTAAAAAGGTATAATATTTTAAAATCAGACAATATTTACCCGAAATATTGAACAAAAATCATCAAAAAAGTTGAGATTTTCGGACCGACCCCGATTTTTAGAAAAAACATGATGTAACCCCTTGCCATTTTGCCGATTTTGGGTAAAAATTTAGATTTTCTTTTTTTGATGCCAATCGATAGTACTGATTCTTACTAGTCCAAAATGGTATAAAATTACCAAATCGGACATTATTTGACCTAGATATTCTAAAAAATCATCAAAAAAGGTTGAGTTTACAAACGAATCGGTTTTTGGTCAACCACTTTTTTCCACCCGTCGATTTTTAATTTCTTTGAATGCCAATTGTTAGTAGGGATCCGTACGAATTTAAAAAGGTATAATATTTTATAATCAGACAATATTTACCCGAAATATTCAACAAAAATCATCAAAAAAGTTGTGATTTTCGGACCGACCCCGACTTTTAGAAAAAAACATGATGTAACCCCTTGCCATTTTGCCGATTTTGGGTAAAAATTTAGATTTTCATTTTTTCGATGCCAATCGATAGTACTGATTCTTACGAGTCCAAAATGGTATAAAATTACCAAATCGGACATTATTTGGCCGAGATATTCTAAAAAATCATCAAAAAAGGTTGAGTTTACAAACGAATCGGTTTTTGGTCAGCCACTTTTTTCCACCCGTCGATTTTTAATTTCTTTGAATGCCAATTGTTAGTAGGGATCCGTACGAATTTAAAAAGGTATAATATTTTAAAATCAGACAATATTTACCCGAAATATTGAACAAAAATCATCAAAAAAGTTGAGATTTTCGGACCGACCCCGATTTTTAGAAAAAACATGATGTAACCCCTTGCCATTTTGCCGATTTTGGGTAAAAATTTAGATTTTCTTTTTTTGATGCCAATCGATAGTACTGATTCTTACGAGTCCAAAATGGTATAAAATTACCAAATCAGACATTATTTGACCGAGATATTCTAAAAAATCATCAAAAAAGGTTGAGTTTACAAACGAATCGGTTTTTGGTCAACCACTTTTTTCCACCCGTCGATTTTTAATTTCTTTGAATGCCAATTGTTAGTAGGGATCCGTACGAATTTAAAAAGGTATAATATTTTAAAATCAGACAGTATTTATCCGAAATATTCAACAAAAATCATCAAAAAAGTTGAGATTTTCGGACCGACCCCCGATTTTTAGAAAAAAACATGATGTAACCCCTTGCCATTTTGCCGATTTTGGGTAAAAATTTAAATTTTCTTTTTTTGATGCCAATCGATAGTACTGAATCTTACGAGTCCAAAATGGTATAAAATTACCAAATCGGACATTATTTGACCGAGATATTCTAAAAAATCATCAAAAAAGGTTGAGTTTACAAACGAATCGGTTTTTGGTCAACCACTTTTTTCCACCCGTCGATTTTTAATTTCTTTGAATGCCAATTGTTAGTAGGGATCCGTACGAATTTAAAAAGGTATAATATTTTAAAATCAGACAATATTTACCCGAAATATTGAACAAAAATCATTAAAAAAGTTGTGATTTTCGGACCGACCCCGATTTTTAGAAAAAAACATGATGTAACCCCTTGCCATTTTGCCGAGTTTGGGTAAAAATTTAGATATTCTTTTTTTGATTCCAATCGATAGTACTGATTCTTACGAGTCCAAAATGGTATAAAATTACCAAATCGGATATTATTTGGCCGAGATATTCCAAAAAAATCATCAAAAAAGGTTGAGTTTACAAACGAATCGGTTTTTGGTCAACCACTTTTTTCCACCCGTCGATTTTTAATTTCTTTGAATGCCAATTGTTAGTAGGGATCCGTACGAATTTAAAAAGGTATAATATTTTAAAATCAGACAATATTTACCCGAAATATTCAACAAAAATCATCAAAAAAGTTGTGATTTTCGGACCGATCCCGATTTTTAGAAAAAAACATGATGTAACCCCTTGCAATTTTGCCGATTTTGGGTAAAAATTTAAATTTTCTTTTTTTGATGCCAATCGATAGTACTGATTCTTACGAGTCCAAAATGGTATAAAATTACCAAATCGGACATTATTTGGCCGAGATATTCTAAAAAATCATCAAAAAAGGTTGAGTTTACAAACGAATCGGTTTTTGGTCAACCACTTTTTTCCACCCGTCGATTTTTAATTTCTTTGAATGCCAATTGTTAGTAGGGATCCGTACGAATTTAAAAAGGTATAATATTTTAAAATCAGACAATATTTACCCGAAATATTGAACAAAAATCATCAAAAAAGTTGAGATTTTCGGACCGACCCCGATTTTTAGAAAAAAAACATGATGTAACCCCTTGCCATTTTGCCGATTTTGGGTAAAAATTTAGATTTTCTTTTTTTGATGCCAATCGATAGTACTGATTCTTCCGAGTCCAAAATGGTATAAAATTACCAAATCGGACATTATTTGGCCGAGATATTCTAAAAAATCATCAAAAAAGGTTGAGTTTACAAACGAATCGGTTTTTGGTCAACCACTTTTTTCCACCCGTCGATTTTTAATTTCTTTGAATGCCAATTGTTAGTAGGGATCCGTACGAATTTAAAAAGGTATAATATTTTAAAATCAGACAGTATTTACCCGAAATATTCAACAAAAATCATCAAAAAAGTTGAGATTTTCGGACCGACCCCGATTTTTAGAAAAAAACATGATGTAACCCCTTGCCATTTTGCCGATTTTGGGTAAAAATTTAAATTTTCTTTTTTTGATGCCAATCGATAGTACTGAATCTTACGAGTCCAAAATGGTATAAAATTACCAAATCGGACATTATTTGACCGAGATATTCTAAAAAATCATCAAAAAAGGTTGAGTTTACAAACGAATCGGTTTTTGGTCAGCCACTTTTTTCCACCCGTCGATTTTTAATTTCTTTGAATGCCAATTGTTAGTAGGGATCCGTACGAATTTAAAAAGGTATAATATTTTAAAATCAGACAATATTTACCCGAAATATTGAACAAAAATCATTAAAAAAGTTGTGATTTTCGGACCGACCCCGATTTTTAGAAAAAAACATGATGTAACCCCTTGCCATTTTGCCGATTTTGGGTAAAAATTTAAGTTTTCTTTTTTTGAAGCCAATCGATAGTACTGATTCTTACGAGTCCAAAATGGTATAAAATTACCAAATCGGACATTATTTGGTCGAGATATTCTAAAAAATCATCAAAAACGGTTGAGTCATCAAAAAAGTTGAGATTTTCGGACCGACCCCGATTTTTAGAAAAAACATGATGTAACCCCTTGCCATTTTGCCGATTTTGGGTAAAAATTTAGATTTTCATTTTTTCGATGCCAATCGATAGTACTGATTCTTACGAGTCCAAAATGGTATAAAATTACCAAATCGGACATTATTTGACCGAGATATTCTAAAAAATCATCAAAAAAGGTTGAGTTTACAAACGAATCGGTTTTTGGTCAGCCACTTTTTTCCACCCGTCGATTTTTAATTTCTTTGAATGCCAATTGTTAGTAGGGATCCGTACGAATTTAAAAAGATATAATATTTTAAAATCAGACAATATTTACCCGAAATATTGAACAAAAATCATCAAAAAAGTTGAGATTTTCGGACCGACCCCGATTTTTAGAAAAAACATGATGTAACCCCTTGCCATTTTGCCGATTTTGGGTAAAAATTTAGATTTTCTTTTTTTGATGCCAATCGATAGTACTGATTCTTACGAGTCCAAAATGGTATAAAATTACCAAATCGGACATTATTTGGTCGAGATATTCTAAAAAATCATCAAAAACGGTTGAGTCATCAAAAAAGTTGAGATTTTCGGACCGACCCCGATTTTTAGAAAAAACATGATGTAACCCCTTGCCATTTTGCCGATTTTGGGTAAAAATTTAGATTTTCATTTTTTCGATGCCAATCGATAGTACTGATTCTTACGAGTCCAAAATGGTATAAAATTACCAAATCGGACATTATTTGACCGAGATATTCTAAAAAATCATCAAAAAAGGTTGAGTTTACAAACGAATCGGTTTTTGGTCAGCCACTTTTTTCCACCCGTCGATTTTTAATTTCTTTGAATGCCAATTGTTAGTAGGGATCCGTACGAATTTAAAAAGATATAATATTTTAAAATCAGACAATATTTACCCGAAATATTGAACAAAAATCATCAAAAAAGTTGAGATTTTCGGACCGACCCCGATTTTTAGAAAAAACATGATGTAACCCCTTGCCATTTTGCCGATTTTGGGTAAAAATTTAGATTTTCTTTTTTTTGATGCCAATCGATAGTACTGATTCTTACGAGTCCAAAATGGTATAAAATTACCAAATCGGACATTATTTGGCCGAGATATTCTAAAAAATCATCAAAAAAGGTTGAGTTTACAAACGAATCGGTTTTTGGTCAGCCACTTTTTTCCACCCGTCGATTTTTAATTTCTTTGAATGCCAATTGTTAGTAGGGATCCGTACGAATTTAAAAAGGTATAATATTTTAAAATCAGACAATATTTACCCGAAATATTGAACAAAAATCATCAAAAAAGTTGTGATTTTCGGACCGACCCCGATTTTTAGAAAAAAACATGATGTAACCCCTTGCCATTTTGCCGATTTTGGGTAAAAATTTAGATTTTCTTTTTTTGATTCCAATCGATAGTACTGATTCTTACGAGTCCAAAATGGTATAAAATTACCAAATCGGATATTATTTGGCCGAGATAATCCAAAAAATCATCAAAAAAGGTTGAGTTTACAAACGAATCGGTTTTTGGTCAACCACTTTTTCCACCCGTCGATTTTTAATTTCTTTGAATGCCAATTTTTAGTAGGGATCCGTACGAATTTAAAAAGGTATAATATTTTAAAATCAGACAATATTTACCCGAAATATTGAACAAAAATCATCAAAAAAGTTGTGATTTTCGGACCGACCCCGATTTTTAGAAAAAACATGATGTAACCCCTTGCAATTTTGCCGATTTTGGGTAGAAATTTAAATTTTCTTTTTTTGATGCCAGTCGATAGTACTGATTCTTACGAGTCCAAAATGGTATAAAATTACCAAATCGGACATTATTTGGCCGAGATATTCTAAAAAATCATCAAAAAAGGTTGAGTTTACAAACGAATCGGTTTTTGGTCAACCACTTTTTTCCACCCGTCGATTTTTAATTTCTTTGAATGCCAATTGTTAGTAGGGATCCGTACGAATTTAAAAAGGTATAATATTTTAAAATCAGACAATATTTACCCGAAATATTGAACAAAAATCATCAAAAAAGTTGTGATTTTCGGACCGACCCCGATTTTTAGAAAAAAACATGATGTAACCCCTTGCCATTTTGCCGATTTTGGGTAAAAATTTAGATTTTCTTTTTTTGATGCCAATCGATAGTACTGATTCTTACGAGTCCAAAATGGTATAAAATTACCAAATCGGACATTATTTGACCGAGATATTCTAAAAAATCATCAAAAAAGGTTGAGTTTACAAACGAATCGGTTTTTGGTCAGCCACTTTTTTCCACCCGTCGATTTTTAATTTCTTTGAATGCCAATTGTTAGTAGGGATCCGTACGAATTTAAAAAGGTATACTATTTTAAAATCAGACAATATTTACCCGAAATATTGAACAAAAATCATCAAAAAAGTTGAGATTTTCGGACCGACCCCGATTTTTAGAAAAAACATGATGTAACCCCTTGCCATTTTGCCGATTTTGGGTAAAAATTTAGATTTTCTTTTTTTGATGCCAATCGATAGTACTGATTCTTACGAGTCCAAAATGGTATAAAATTACCAAATCGGACATTATTTGACCGAGATATTCTAAAAAATCATCAAAAAAGGTTGAGTTTACAAACGAATCGGTTTTTGGTCAGCCACTTTTTTCCACCCGTCGATTTTTAATTTCTTTGAATGCCAATTGTTAGTAGGGATCCGTACGAATTTAAAAAGGTATAATATTTTAAAATCAGACAATATTTACCCGAAATATTGAACAAAAATCATCAAAAAAGTTGTGATTTTCGGACCGACCCCGATTTTTAGAAAAAAACATGATGTAACCCCTTGCCATTTTGCCGATTTTGGGTAAAAATTTAAATTTTCTTTTTTTGATGCCAATCGATAGTACTGATTCTTACGAGTCCAAAATGGTATAAAATTACCAAATCGGACATTATTTGGCCGAGATATTCTAAAAAATCATCAAAAAAGGTTGAGTTTACAAACGAATCGGTTTTTGGTCAACCACTTTTTTCCACCCGTCGATTTTTAATTTCTTTGAATGCCAATTGTTAGTAGGGATCCGTACGAATTTAAAAAGGTATAATATTTTAAAATCAGACAATATTTACCCGAAATATTCAACAAAAATCATCAAAAAAGTTGTGATTTTCGGACCGACCCCGATTTTTAGAAAAAAACATGATGTAACCCCTTGCCATTTTGCCGATTTTGGGTAAAAATTTAGATTTTCTTTTTTTGATGCCAATCGATAGTACTGATTCTTACGAGTCCAAAATGGTATAAAATTACCAAATCGGACATTATTTGACCGAGATATTCTAAAAAATCATCAAAAAAGGTTGAGTTTACAAACGAATCGGTTTTTGGTCAACCACTTTTTTCCACCCGTCGATTTTTAATTTCTTTGAATGCCAATTGTTAGTAGGAATCCGTACGAATTTAAAAAGGTATAATATTTTAAAATCAGACAATATTTACCCGAAATATTCAACAAAAATCATCAAAAAAGTTGTGATTTTCGGACCGACCCCGATTTTTAGAAAAAACATGATGTAACCCCTTGCAATTTTGCCGATTTTGGGTAAAAATTTAGATTTTCTTTTTTTGATGCCAATCGATAGTACTGATTCTTACGAGTCCAAAATGGTATAAAATTAGCAAATCGGACATTATTTGGTCGAGATATTCTAAAAAATCATAAAAAAAGGTTGAGTTTACAAACGAATCGGTTTTTGGTCAACCACTTTTTTCCACCCGTCGATTCTTAATTTCTTTGAATGCCAATTGTTAGTAGGGATCCGTACGAATTTAAAAAGGTATAATATTTTAAAATCAGACAATATTTACCCGAAATATTGAACAAAAATCATCAAAAAAGTTGAGATTTTCGGACCGACCCCGATTTTTAGAAAAAACATGATGTAACCCCTTGCCATTTTGCCGATTTTGGGTAAAAATTTAGATTTTCTTTTTTTGATGCCAATCGATAGTACTGATTCTTACGAGTCCAAAATGATATAAAATTACCAAATCGGACATTATTTGACCGAGATATTCTAAAAAATCATCAAAAAAGGTTGAGTTTACAAACGAATCGGTTTTTGGTCAACCACTTTTTTCCACCCGTCGATTTTTAATTTCTTTGAATGCCAATTGTTAGTAGGGATCCGTACGAATTTAAAAAGGTATAATATTTTTAAAATCAGACAATATTTACCCGAAATATTGAACAAAAATCATCAAAAAAGTTGTGATTTTCGGACCGACCCCGATTTTTAGAAAAAAACATGATGTAACCCCTTGCCATTTTGCCGATTTTGGGTAAAAATTTAGATTTTCTTTTTTTGATGCCAATCGATAGTACTGATTCTTACGAGACCAAAATGGTATAAAATTACCAAATCGGACATTATTTGGCCGAGATAATCCAAAAAAATTATTAAAAAAAGGTTGAGTTTACAAACGAATCGGTTTTTGGTCAACCACTTTTTTCCACCCATCGATTTTTAATTTCTTTGAATGCCAAATTTTAGTAGGGATCCGTACGAATTTAAAAAGGTATAATATTTTAAAATCAGACAATATTTACCCGAAATATTGAACAAAAATCATCAAAAAAGTTGAGATTTTCGGACCGACCCCGATTTTTAGAAAAAACATGATGTAACCCCTTGCCATTTTGCCGATTTTGGGTAAAAATTTCGATTTTCATTTTTGATGCCAATCGATAGTACTGATTCTTACGAGTCCAAAATGGTATAAAATTACCAAATCGGACATTATTTGACCGAGATATTCTAAAAAATCATCAAAAAAGGTTGAGTTTACAAACGAATCGGTTTTTGGTCAACCACTTTTTTCCACCCGTCGATTTTTAATTTCTTTGAATGCCAATTGTTAGTAGGGATCCGTACGAATTTAAAAAGGTATAATATTTTAAAATCAGACAATATTTACCCGAAATATTGAACAAAAATCATCAAAAAAGTTGAGATTTTCGGACCGACCCCGATTTTTAGAAAAAACATGATGTAACCCCTTGCCATTTTGCCGATTTTGGGTAAAAATTTAGATTTTCATTTTTTGATGCCTATCGATAGTACTGATTCTTACGAGTCCAAAATGGTATAAAATTACCAAATCGGACATTATTTGGCCGAGATATTCTAAAAAATCATCAAAAAAGGTTGAGTTTACAAACGAGTCGGTTTTTGGTCAACCACTTTTTTCCACCCGTCGATTTTTAATTTCTTTGAATGCCAATTGTTAGTAGGGATCCGTACGAATTTAAAAAGGTATAATATTTTAAAATCAGACAATATTTACCCGAAATATTGAACAAAAATCATCAAAAAAGTTGAGATTTTCGGACCGACCCCGATTTTTAGAAAAAACATGATGTAACCCCTTGCCATTTTGCCGATTTTGGGTAAAAATTTCGATTTTCATTTTTGATGCCAATCGATAGTACTGATTCTTACGAGTCCAAAATGGTATAAAATTACCAAATCGGACATTATTTGACCGAGATATTCTAAAAAATCATCAAAAAAGGTTGAGTTTACAAACGAATCGGTTTTTGGTCAACCACTTTTTTCCACCCGTCGATTTTTAATTTCTTTGAATGCCAATTGTTAGTAGGGATCCGTACGAATTTAAAAAGGTATAATATTTTAAAATCAGACAATATTTATCCGAAATATTCAACAAAAATCATCAAAAAAGTTGTGATTTTCGGACCGACCCCGATTTTTAGAAAAAAACATGATGTAACCCCTTGCCATTTTGCCGATTTTGGGTAAAAATTTAGATTTTCTTTTTTTGATGCCAATCGATAGTACTGATTCTTACGAGTCCAAAATGGTATAAAATTACCAAATCGGACATTATTTGGCCGAGATATTCTAAAAAATCATCAAAAAAGGTTGAGTTTACAAACGAATCGGTTTTTGGTCAACCACTTTTTTCCACCCGTCGATTTTTAATTTCTTTGAATGCCAATTGTTAGTAGGGATCCGTACGAATTTAAAAAGGTATAATATTTTAAAATCAGACAATATTTACCCGAAATATTGAACAAAAATCATCAAAAAAGTTGAGATTTTCGGACCGACCCCGATTTTTAGAAAAAACATGATGTAACCCCTTGCCATTTTGCCGATTTTGGGTAAAAATTTAGATTTTCATTTTTTGATGCCAATCGATAGTACTGATTCTTACGAGTCCAAAATGGTATAAAATTACCAAATCGGACATTATTTGGCCGAGATATTCTAAAAAATCATCAAAAAAGGTTGAGTTTACAAACGAATCGGTTTTTGGTCAACCACTTTTTTCCACCCGTCGATTTTTAATTTCTTTGAATGCCAATTGTTAGTAGGGATCCGTACGAATTTAAAAAGGTATAATATTTTAAAATCAGACAATATTTACCCGAAATATTGAACAAAAATCATCAAAAAAGTTGAGATTTTCGGACCGACCCCGATTTTTAGAAAAAACATGATGTAACCCCTTGCCATTTTGCCGATTTTGGGTAAAAATTTAGATTTTCATTTTTTGATGCCAATCGATAGTACTGATTCTTACGAGTCCAAAATGGTATAAAATTACCAAATCGGACATTATTTGGCCGAGATATTCTAAAAAATCATCAAAAAAGGTTGAGTTTACAAACGAATCGGTTTTTGGTCAACCACTTTTTTCCACCCGTCGATTTTTAATTTCTTTGAATGCCAATTGTTAGTAGGAATCCGTACGAATTTAAAAAGGTATAATATTTTAAAATCAGACAATATTTACCCGAAATATTGAACAAAAATCATCAAAAAAGTTGAGATTTTCGGACCGACCCCGATTTATTGAAAAAACATGATGTAACCCCTTGCCATTTTGCCGATTTTGGGTAAAAATTTAGATTTTCTTTTTTTGATGCCAATCGATAGTACTGATTCTTACGAGTCCAAAATGGTATAAAATTACCAAATCGGACATTATTTGACCGAGATATTCTAAAAAATCATCAAAAAAGGTTGAGTTTACAAACGAATCGGTTTTTGGTCAACCACTTTTTTCCACCCGTCGATTTTTAATTTCTTTGAATGCCAATTGTTAGTAGGGATCCGTACGAATTTAAAAAGGTATAATATTTTAAAATCAGACAATATTTACCCGAAATATTCAACAAAAATCATCAAAAAAGTTGTGATTTTCGGACCGACCCCGATTTTTAGAAAAAACATGATGTAACCCCTTGCCATTTTGCCGATTTTGGGTAAAAATTTAGATTTTCTTTTTTTGATGCCAATCGATAGTACTGATTCTTACGAGTCCAAAATGGTATAAAATTACCAAATCGGACATTATTTGGCCGAGATATTCTAAAAAATCATCAAAAAAGGTTGAGTTTACAAACGAGTCGGTTTTTGGTCAACCACTTTTTTCCACCCGTCGATTTTTAATTTCTTTGAATGCCAATTGTTAGTAGGGATCCGTACGAATTTAAAAAGGTATAATATTTTAAAATCAGACAATATTTACCCGAAATATTCAACAAAAATCATCAAAAAAGTTGTGATTTTCGGACCGACCCCGATTTTTAGAAAAAACATGATGTAACCCCTTGCCATTTTGCCGATTTTGGGTAAAAATTTAGAATTTCTTTTTTGACGCCAATCGATAGTACTGATTCTTACGAGTCCAAAATGGTATAAAATTACCAAATCGGACATTATTTGGCCGAGATATTCTAAAAAATCATCAAAAAAGGTTGAGTTTACAAACGAATCGGTTTTTGGTCAGCCACTTTTTTCCACCCGTCGATTTTTAATTTCTTTGAATGCCAATTGTTAGTAGGAATCCGTACGAATTTAAAAAGGTATACTATTTTAAAATCAGACAATATTTACCCGAAATATTGAACAAAAATCATCAAAAAAGTTGAGATTTTTGGACCGACCCCGATTTATTAGAAAAAACATGATGTAACCCCTTGCCATTTTGCCGATTTTGGGTAAAAATTTAGATTTTCTTTTTTTGATGCCAATCGATAGTACTGATTCTTACGAGTCCAAAATGGTATAAAATTACCAAATCGGACATTATTTGACCGAGATATTCTAAAAAATCATCAAAAAAGGTTGAGTTTACAAACGAATCGGTTTTTGGTCAACCACTTTTTTCCACCCGTCGATTTTTAATTTCTATGAATGCCAATTGTTAGTAGGGATCCGTACGAATTTAAAAAGGTATAATATTTTAAAATCAGACAATATTTACCCGAAATATTCAACAAAAATCATCAAAAAAGTTGTGATTTTCGGACCGACCCCGATTTTTAGAAAAAACATGATGTAACCCCTTGCCATTTTGCCGATTTTGGGTAAAAATTTAGATTTTCTTTTTTTGATGCCAATCGATAGTACTGATTCTTACGAGTCCAAAATGGTATAAAATTACCAAATCGGACATTATTTGGCCGAGATATTCTAAAAAATCATCAAAAAAGGTTGAGTTTACAAACGAATCGGTTTTTGGTCAACCACTTTTTTCCACCCGTCGATTTTTAATTTCTTTGAATGCCAATTGTTAGTAGGGATCCGTACGAATTTAAAAAGGTATAATATTTTAAAATCAGACAATATTTACCCGAAATATTGAACAAAAATCATCAAAAAAGTTGTGATTTTCGGACCGACCCCGATTTTTAGAAAAAACATGATGTAACCCCTTGCCATTTTGCCGATTTTGGGTAAAAATTTAGATTTTCTTTTTTTGATGCCAATCGATAGTACTGATTCTTACGAGTCCAAAATGGTATAAAATTACCAAATCGGACATTATTTGGCCGAGATATTCTAAAAAATCATCAAAAAAGGTTGAGTTTACAAACGAGTCGGTTTTTGGTCAACCACTTTTTTCCACCCGTCGATTTTTAATTTCTTTGAATGCCAATTGTTAGTAGGGATCCGTACGAATTTAAAAAGGTATAATATTTTAAAATCAGACAATATTTACCCGAAATATTCAACAAAAATCATCAAAAAAGTTGTGATTTTCGGACCGACCCCGATTTTTAGAAAAAAACATGATGTAACCCCTTGCCATTTTGCCGATTTTGGGTAAAAATTTAGATTTTCTTTTTTTGATGCCAATCGATAGTACTGATTCTTACGAGTCCAAAATGGTATAAAATTACCAAATCGGACATTATTTGACCGAGATATTCTAAAAAATCATCAAAAAAGGTTGAGTTTACAAACGAATCGGTTTTTGGTCAACCACTTTTTTCCACCCGTCGATTTTTAATTTCTTTGAATGCCAATTGTTAGTAGGGATCCGTACGAATTTAAAAAGGTATAATATTTTAAAATCAGACAATATTTACCCGAAATATTCAACAAAAATCATCAAAAAAGTTGTGATTTTCGGACCGACCCCGATTTTTAGAAAAAAACATGATGTAACCCCTTGCCATTTTGCCGATTTTGGGTAAAAATTTAGATTTTCTTTTTTTGATGCCAATCGATAGTACTGATTCTTACGAGTCCAAAATGGTATAAAATTACCAAATCGGACATTATTTGGCCGAGATATTCTAAAAAATCATCAAAAAAGGTTGAGTTTACAAACGAATCGGTTTTTGGTCAACCACTTTTTTCCACCCGTCGATTTTTAATTTCTTTGAATGCCAATTGTTAGTAGGGATCCGTACGAATTTAAAAAGGTATAATATTTTAAAATCAGACAATATTTACCCGAAATATTGAACAAAAATCATCAAAAAAGTTGTGATTTTCGGACCGACCCCGATTTTTAGAAAAAACATGATGTAACCCCTTGCCATTTTGCCGATTTTGGGTAAAAATTTAGATTTTCTTTTTTTGATGCCAATCGATAGTACTGATTCTTACGAGTCCAAAATGGTATAAAATTACCAAATCGGACATTATTTGACCGAGATATTCTAAAAAATCATCAAAAAAGGTTGAGTTTACAAACGAATCGGTTTTTGGTCAACCACTTTTTTCCACCCGTCGATTTTTAATTTCTTTGAATGCCAATTGTTAGTAGGGATCCGTACGAATTTAAAAAGGTATAATATTTTAAAATCAGACAATATTTACCCGAAATATTCAACAAAAATCATCAAAAAAGTTGTGATTTTCGGACCGACCCCGATTTTTAGAAAAAAACATGATGTAACCCCTTGCCATTTTGCCGATTTTGGGTAAAAATTTAGAATTTCTTTTTTTGATGCCAATCGATAGTACTGATTCTTACGAGTCCAAAATGGTATAAAATTACCAAATCGGACATTATTTGACCGAGATATTCTAAAAAATCATCAAAAAAGGTTGAGTTTACAAACGAATCGGTTTTTGGTCAACCACTTTTTTCCACCCGTCGATTTTTAATTTCTTTGAATGCCAATTGTTAGTAGGGATCCGTACGAATTTAAAAAGGTATAATATTTTAAAATCAGACAATATTTACCCGAAATATTCAACAAAAATCATCAAAAAAGTTGTGATTTTCGGACCGACCCCGATTTTTAGAAAAAAACATGATGTAACCCCTTGCCATTTTGCCGATTTTGGGTAAAAATTTAGATTTTCTTTTTTTGATGCCAATCGATAGTACTGATTCTTACGAGTCCAAAATGGTATAAAATTACCAAATCGGACATTATTTGGCCGAGATATTCTAAAAAATCATCAAAAAAGGTTGAGTTTACAAACGAATCGGTTTTTGGTCAACCACTTTTTTCCACCCGTCGATTTTTAATTTCTTTGAATGCCAATTGTTAGTAGGGATCCGTACGAATTTAAAAAGGTATAATATTTTAAAATCAGACAATATTTACCCGAAATATTGAACAAAAATCATCAAAAAAGTTGTGATTTTCGGACCGATCCCGATTTTTAGAAAAAACATGATGTAACCCCTTGCAATTTTGCCGATTTTGGGTAAAAATTTAGATTTTCTTTTTTTGATGCCAATCGATAGTACTGATTCTTACGAGTCCAAAATGGTATAAAATTACCAAATCGGACATTATTTGGCCGAGATATTCTAAAAAATCATCAAAAAAGGTTGAGTTTACAAACGAATCGGTTTTTGGTCAACCACTTTTTTCCACCCGTCGATTTTTAATTTCTTTGAATGCCAATTGTTAGTAGGGATCCGTACGAATTTAAAAAGGTATAATATTTTAAAATCAGACAATATTTACCCGAAATATTGAACAAAAATCATCAAAAAAGTTGAGATTTTCGGACCGACCCCGATTTTTAGAAAAAACATGATGTAACCCCTTGCCATTTTGCCGATTTTGGGTAAAAATTTAGATTTTCTTTTTTTGATGCCAATCGATAGTACTGATTCTTACGAGTCCAAAATGGTATAAAATTACCAAATCGGACATTATTTGGCCGAGATATTCTAAAAAATCATCAAAAAAGGTTGAGTTTACAAACGAATCGGTTTTTGGTCAACCACTTTTTTCCACCCGTCGATTTTTAATTTCTTTGAATGCCAATTGTTAGTAGGGATCCGTACGAATTTAAAAAGGTATAATATTTTAAAATCAGACAATATTTACCCGAAATATTGAACAAAAATCATCAAAAAAGTTGTGATTTTCGGACCGACCCCGATTTTTAGAAAAAAACATGATGTAACCCCTTGCCATTTTGCCGATTTTGGGTAAAAATTTAGATTTTCTTTTTTTGATGCCAATCGATAGTACTGATTCTTACGAGTCCAAAATGGTATAAAATTACCAAATCGGACATTATTTGGCCGAGATATTCTAAAAAATCATCAAAAAAGGTTGAGTTTACAAACGAATCGGTTTTTGGTCAACCACTTTTTTCCACCCGTCGATTTTTAATTTCTTTGAATGCCAATTGTTAGTAGGGATCCGTACGAATTTAAAAAGGTATAATATTTTAAAATCAGACAATATTTACCCGAAATATTCAACAAAAATCATCAAAAAAGTTGTGATTTTCGGACCGACCCCGATTTTTAGAAAAAAACATGATGTAACCCCTTGCCATTTTGCCGATTTTGGGTAAAAATTTAGATTTTCTTTTTTTGATGCCAATCGATAGTACTGATTCTTACGAGTCCAAAATGGTATAAAATTACCAAATCGGACATTATTTGGCCGAGATATTCTAAAAAATCATCAAAAAAGGTTGAGTTTACAAACGAATCGGTTTTTGGTCAACCACTTTTTTCCACCCGTCGATTTTTAATTTCTTTGAATGCCAATTGTTAGTAGGGATCCGTACGAATTTAAAAAGGTATAATATTTTAAAATCAGACAATATTTACCCGAAATATTCAACAAAAATCATCAAAAAAGTTGTGATTTTCGGACCGACCCCGATTTTTAGAAAAAACATGATGTAACCCCTTGCAATTTTGCCGATTTTGGGTAAAAATTTAGATTTTCTTTTTTTGATGCCAATCGATAGTACTGATTCTTACGAGTCCAAAATGGTATAAAATTACCAAATCGGACATTATTTGGCCGAGATATTCTAAAAAATCATCAAAAAAGGTTGAGTTTACAAACGAATCGGTTTTTGGTCAACCACTTTTTTCCACCCGTCGATTTTTAATTTCTTTGAATGCCAATTGTTAGTAGGGATCCGTACGAATTTAAAAAGGTATAATATTTTAAAATCAGACAATATTTACCCGAAATATTGAACAAAAATCATCAAAAAAGTTGAGATTTTCGGACCGACCCCGATTTTTAGAAAAAACATGATGTAACCCCTTGCCATTTTGCCGATTTTGGGTAAAAATTTAGATTTTCTTTTTTTGATGCCAATCGATAGTACTGATTCTTACGAGTCCAAAATGGTATAAAATTACCAAATCGGACATTATTTGGCCGAGATATTCTAAAAAATCATCAAAAAAGGTTGAGTTTACAAACGAATCGGTTTTTGGTCAACCACTTTTTTCCACCCGTCGATTTTTAATTTCTTTGAATGCCAATTGTTAGTAGGGATCCGTACGAATTTAAAAAGGTATAATATTTTAAAATCAGACAATATTTACCCGAAATATTGAACAAAAATCATCAAAAAAGTTGTGATTTTCGGACCGACCCCGATTTTTAGAAAAAAACATGATGTAACCCCTTGCCATTTTGCCGATTTTGGGTAAAAATTTAGATTTTCTTTTTTTGATGCCAATCGATAGTACTGATTCTTACGAGTCCAAAATGGTATAAAATTACCAAATCGGACATTATTTGGCCGAGATATTCTAAAAAATCATCAAAAAAGGTTGAGTTTACAAACGAATCGGTTTTTGGTCAACCACTTTTTTCCACCCGTCGATTTTTAATTTCTTTGAATGCCAATTGTTAGTAGGGATCCGTACGAATTTAAAAAGGTATAATATTTTAAAATCAGACAATATTTACCCGAAATATTGAACAAAAATCATCAAAAAAGTTGAGATTTTCGGACCGACCCCGATTTTTAGAAAAAACATGATGTAACCCCTTGCCATTTTGCCGATTTTGGGTAAAAATTTAGATTTTCTTTTTTTGATGCCAATCGATAGTACTGATTCTTACGAGTCCAAAATGGTATAAAATTACCAAATCGGACATTATTTGACCGAGATATTCTAAAAAATCATCAAAAAAGGTTGAGTTTACAAACGAATCGGTTTTTGGTCAACCACTTTTTTCCACCCGTCGATTTTTAATTTCTTTGAATGCCAATTGTTAGTAGGGATCCGTACGAATTTAAAAAGGTATAATATTTTAAAATCAGACAATATTTACCCGAAATATTCAACAAAAATCATCAAAAAAGTTGTGATTTTCGGACCGACCCCGATTTTTAGAAAAAACATGATGTAACCCCTTGCCATTTTGCCGATTTTGGGTAAAAATTTAGATTTTCTTTTTTTGATGCCAATCGATAGTACTGATTCTTACGAGTCCAAAATGGTATAAAATTACCAAATCGGACATTATTTGGCCGAGATATTCTAAAAAATCATCAAAAAAGGTTGAGTTTACAAACGAATCGGTTTTTGGTCAACCACTTTTTTCCACCCGTCGATTTTTAATTTCTTTGAATGCCAATTGTTAGTAGGGATCCGTACGAATTTAAAAAGGTATAATATTTTAAAATCAGACAATATTTACCCGAAATATTGAACAAAAATCATCAAAAAAGTTGAGATTTTCGGACCGACCCCGATTTTTAGAAAAAACATGATGTAACCCCTTGCCATTTTGCCGATTTTGGGTAAAAATTTAGATTTTCTTTTTTTGATGCCAATCGATAGTACTGATTCTTACGAGTCCAAAATGGTATAAAATTACCAAATCGGACATTATTTGGCCGAGATATTCTAAAAAATCATCAAAAAAGGTTGAGTTTACAAACGAATCGGTTTTTGGTCAACCACTTTTTTCCACCCGTCGATTTTTAATTTCTTTGAATGCCAATTGTTAGTAGGGATCCGTACGAATTTAAAAAGGTATAATATTTTAAAATCAGACAATATTTACCCGAAATATTGAACAAAAATCATCAAAAAAGTTGTGATTTTCGGACCGACCCCGATTTTTAGAAAAAAACATGATGTAACCCCTTGCCATTTTGCCGATTTTGGGTAAAAATTTAGATTTTCTTTTTTTGATGCCAATCGATAGTACTGATTCTTACGAGTCCAAAATGGTATAAAATTACCAAATCGGACATTATTTGGCCGAGATATTCTAAAAAATCATCAAAAAAGGTTGAGTTTACAAACGAATCGGTTTTTGGTCAACCACTTTTTTCCACCCGTCGATTTTTAATTTCTTTGAATGCCAATTGTTAGTAGGGATCCGTACGAATTTAAAAAGGTATAATATTTTAAAATCAGACAATATTTACCCGAAATATTGAACAAAAATCATCAAAAAAGTTGAGATTTTCGGACCGACCCCGATTTTTAGAAAAAACATGATGTAACCCCTTGCCATTTTGCCGATTTTGGGTAAAAATTTAGATTTTCTTTTTTTGATGCCAATCGATAGTACTGATTCTTACGAGTCCAAAATGGTATAAAATTACCAAATCGGACATTATTTGACCGAGATATTCTAAAAAATCATCAAAAAAGGTTGAGTTTACAAACGAATCGGTTTTTGGTCAACCACTTTTTTCCACCCGTCGATTTTTAATTTCTTTGAATGCCAATTGTTAGTAGGGATCCGTACGAATTTAAAAAGGTATAATATTTTAAAATCAGACAATATTTACCCGAAATATTGAACAAAAATCATCAAAAAAGTTGAGATTTTCGGACCGACCCCGATTTTTAGAAAAAACATGATGTAACCCCTTGCCATTTTGCCGATTTTGGGTAAAAATTTAGATTTTCTTTTTTTGATGCCAATCGATAGTACTGATTCTTACGAGTCCAAAATGGTATAAAATTACCAAATCGGACATTATTTGACCGAGATATTCTAAAAAATCATCAAAAAAGGTTGAGTTTACAAACGAATCGGTTTTTGGTCAACCACTTTTTTCCACCCGTCGATTTTTAATTTCTTTGAATGCCAATTGTTAGTAGGGATCCGTACGAATTTAAAAAGGTATAATATTTTAAAATCAGACAATATTTACCCGAAATATTCAACAAAAATCATCAAAAAAGTTGTGATTTTCGGACCGACCCCGATTTTTAGAAAAAACATGATGTAACCCCTTGCCATTTTGCCGATTTTGGGTAAAAATTTAGATTTTCTTTTTTTGATGCCAATCGATAGTACTGATTCTTACGAGTCCAAAATGGTATAAAATTACCAAATCGGACATTATTTGGCCGAGATATTCTAAAAAATCATCAAAAAAGGTTGAGTTTACAAACGAATCGGTTTTTGGTCAACCACTTTTTTCCACCCGTCGATTTTTAATTTCTTTGAATGCCAATTGTTAGTAGGGATCCGTACGAATTTAAAAAGGTATAATATTTTAAAATCAGACAATATTTACCCGAAATATTGAACAAAAATCATCAAAAAAGTTGTGATTTTCGGACCGACCCCGATTTTTAGAAAAAACATGATGTAACCCCTTGCCATTTTGCCGATTTTGGGTAAAAATTTAGATTTTCTTTTTTTGATGCCAATCGATAGTACTGATTCTTACGAGTCCAAAATGGTATAAAATTACCAAATCGGACATTATTTGGCCGAGATATTCTAAAAAATCATCAAAAAAGGTTGAGTTTACAAACGAATCGGTTTTTGGTCAACCACTTTTTTCCACCCATCGATTTTTAATTTCTTTGAATGCCAATTGTTAGTAGGGATCCGTACGAATTTAAAAAGGTATAATATTTTAAAATCAGACAATATTTACCCGAAATATTGAACAAAAATCATCAAAAAAGTTGAGATTTTCGGACCGACCCCGATTTTTAGAAAAAACATGATGTAACCCCTTGCCATTTTGCCGATTTTGGGTAAAAATTTAGATTTTCTTTTTTTGATGCCAATCGATAGTACTGATTCTTACGAGTCCAAAATGGTATAAAATTACCAAATCGGACATTATTTGGCCGAGATATTCTAAAAAATCATCAAAAAAGGTTGAGTTTACAAACGAATCGGTTTTTGGTCAACCACTTTTTTCCACCCGTCGATTTTTAATTTCTTTGAATGCCAATTGTTAGTAGGGATCCGTACGAATTTAAAAAGGTATAATATTTTAAAATCAGACAATATTTACCCGAAATATTGAACAAAAATCATCAAAAAAGTTGTGATTTTCGGACCGACCCCGATTTTTAGAAAAAAACATGATGTAACCCCTTGCCATTTTGCCGATTTTGGGTAAAAATTTAGATTTTCTTTTTTTGATGCCAATCGATAGTACTGATTCTTACGAGTCCAAAATGGTATAAAATTACCAAATCGGACATTATTTGGCCGAGATATTCTAAAAAATCATCAAAAAAGGTTGAGTTTACAAACGAATCGGTTTTTGGTCAACCACTTTTTTCCACCCGTCGATTTTTAATTTCTTTGAATGCCAATTGTTAGTAGGGATCCGTACGAATTTAAAAAGGTATAATATTTTAAAATCAGACAATATTTACCCGAAATATTGAACAAAAATCATCAAAAAAGTTGAGATTTTCGGACCGACCCCGATTTTTAGAAAAAACATGATGTAACCCCTTGCCATTTTGCCGATTTTGGGTAAAAATTTAGATTTTCTTTTTTTGATGCCAATCGATAGTACTGATTCTTACGAGTCCAAAATGGTATAAAATTACCAAATCGGACATTATTTGACCGAGATATTCTAAAAAATCATCAAAAAAGGTTGAGTTTACAAACGAATCGGTTTTTGGTCAACCACTTTTTTCCACCCGTCGATTTTTAATTTCTTTGAATGCCAATTGTTAGTAGGGATCCGTACGAATTTAAAAAGGTATAATATTTTAAAATCAGACAATATTTACCCGAAATATTGAACAAAAATCATCAAAAAAGTTGTGATTTTCGGACCGACCCCGATTTTTAGAAAAAACATGATGTAACCCCTTGCCATTTTGCCGATTTTGGGTAAAAATTTAGATTTTCTTTTTTTGATGCCAATCGATAGTACTGATTCTTACGAGTCCAAAATGGTATAAAATTACCAAATCGGACATTATTTGGCCGAGATATTCTAAAAAATCATCAAAAAAGGTTGAGTTTACAAACGAATCGGTTTTTGGTCAACCACTTTTTTCCACCCATCGATTTTTAATTTCTTTGAATGCCAATTGTTAGTAGGGATCCGTACGAATTTAAAAAGGTATAATATTTTAAAATCAGACAATATTTACCCGAAATATTGAACAAAAATCATCAAAAAAGTTGAGATTTTCGGACCGACCCCGATTTTTAGAAAAAACATGATGTAACCCCTTGCCATTTTGCCGATTTTGGGTAAAAATTTAGATTTTCTTTTTTTGATGCCAATCGATAGTACTGATTCTTACGAGTCCAAAATGGTATAAAATTACCAAATCGGACATTATTTGGCCGAGATATTCTAAAAAATCATCAAAAAAGGTTGAGTTTACAAACGAATCGGTTTTTGGTCAACCACTTTTTTCCACCCGTCGATTTTTAATTTCTTTGAATGCCAATTGTTAGTAGGGATCCGTACGAATTTAAAAAGGTATACTATTTTAAAATCAGACAATATTTACCCGAAATATTGAACAAAAATCATCAAAAAAGTTGTGATTTTCGGACCGACCCCGATTTTTAGAAAAAAACATGATGTAACCCCTTGCCATTTTGCCGATTTTGGGTAAAAATTTAGATTTTCTTTTTTTGATGCCAATCGATAGTACTGATTCTTACGAGTCCAAAATGGTATAAAATTACCAAATCGGACATTATTTGGCCGAGATATTCTAAAAAATCATCAAAAAAGGTTGAGTTTACAAACGAATCGGTTTTTGGTCAACCACTTTTTTCCACCCGTCGATTTTTAATTTCTTTGAATGCCAATTGTTAGTAGGGATCCGTACGAATTTAAAAAGGTATAATATTTTAAAATCAGACAATATTTACCCGAAATATTCAACAAAAATCATCAAAAAAGTTGTGATTTTCGGACCGACCCCGATTTTTAGAAAAAAACATGATGTAACCCCTTGCCATTTTTCCGATTTTGGGTAAAAATTTAGATTTTCTTTTTTTGATGCCAATCGATAGTACTGATTCTTACGAGTCCAAAATGGTATAAAATTACCAAATCGGACATTATTTGGCCGAGATATTCTAAAAAATCATCAAAAAAGGTTGAGTTTACAAACGAATCGGTTTTTGGTCAACCACTTTTTTCCACCCGTCGATTTTTAATTTCTTTGAATGCCAATTGTTAGTAGGGATCCGTACGAATTTAAAAAGGTATAATATTTTAAAATCAGACAATATTTACCCGAAATATTGAACAAAAATCATCAAAAAAGTTGTGATTTTCGGACCGATCCCGATTTTTAGAAAAAACATGATGTAACCCCTTGCCATTTTGCCGATTTTGGGTAAAAATTTAGATTTTCTTTTTTTGATGCCAATCGATAGTACTGATTCTTACGAGTCCAAAATGGTATAAAATTACCAAATCGGACATTATTTGGCCGAGATATTCTAAAAAATCATCAAAAAAGGTTGAGTTTACAAACGAATCGGTTTTTGGTCAACCACTTTTTTCCACCCATCGATTTTTAATTTCTTTGAATGCCAATTGTTAGTAGGGATCCGTACGAATTTAAAAAGGTATAATATTTTAAAATCAGACAATATTTACCCGAAATATTGAACAAAAATCATCAAAAAAGTTGAGATTTTCGGACCGACCCCGATTTTTAGAAAAAAACATGATGTAACCCCTTGCCATTTTTCCGATTTTGGGTAAAAATTTAGATTTTCTTTTTTTGATGCCAATCGATAGTACTGATTCTTACGAGTCCAAAATGGTATAAAATTACCAAATCGGACATTATTTGGCCGAGATATTCTAAAAAATCATCAAAAAAGGTTGAGTTTACAAACGAATCGGTTTTTGGTCAACCACTTTTTTCCACCCGTCGATTTTTAATTTCTTTGAATGCCAATTGTTAGTAGGAATCCGTACGAATTTAAAAAGGTATAATATTTTAAAATCAGACAATATTTACCCGAAATATTGAACAAAAATCATCAAAAAAGTTGTGATTTTCGGACCGACCCCGATTTTTAGAAAAAAACATGATGTAACCCCTTGCCATTTTTCCGATTTTGGGTAAAAATTTAGATTTTCTTTTTTTGATGCCAATCGATAGTACTGATTCTTACGAGTCCAAAATGGTATAAAATTACCAAATCGGACATTATTTGGCCGAGATATTCTAAAAAATCATCAAAAAAGGTTGAGTTTACAAACGAATCGGTTTTTGGTCAACCACTTTTTTCCACCCGTCGATTTTTAATTTCTTTGAATGCCAATTGTTAGTAGGGATCCGTACGAATTTAAAAAGGTATACTATTTTAAAATCAGACAATATTTACCCGAAATATTGAACAAAAATCATCAAAAAAGTTGAGATTTTTGGACCGACCCCGATTTATTAGAAAAAACATGATGTAACCCCTTGCCATTTTGCCGATTTTGGGTAAAAATTTAGATTTTCTTTTTTTGATGCCAATCGATAGTACTGATTCTTACGAGTCCAAAATGGTATAAAATTACCAAATCGGACATTATTTGGCCGAGATATTCTAAAAAATCATCAAAAAAGGTTGAGTTTACAAACGAATCGGTTTTTGGTCAACCACTTTTTTCCACCCGTCGATTTTTAATTTCTTTGAATGCCAATTGTTAGTAGGGATCCGTACGAATTTAAAAAGGTATACTATTTTAAAATCAGACAATATTTACCCGAAATATTGAACAAAAATCATCAAAAAAGTTGAGATTTTTGGACCGACCCCGATTTATTAGAAAAAACATGATGTAACCCCTTGCCATTTTGCCGATTTTGGGTAAAAATTTAGATTTTCTTTTTTTGATGCCAATCGATAGTACTGATTCTTACGAGTCCAAAATGGTATAAAATTACCAAATCGGACATTATTTGACCGAGATATTCTAAAAAATCATCAAAAAAGGTTGAGTTTACAAACGAATCGGTTTTTGGTCAACCACTTTTTTCCACCCGTCGATTTTTAATTTCTTTGAATGCCAATTGTTAGTAGGGATCCGTACGAATTTAAAAAGGTATAATATTTTAAAATCAGACAATATTTACCCGAAATATTCGATCAACAAAAATCATCAAAAAAGTTGTGATTTTCGGACCGACCCCGATTTTTAGAAAAAAACATGATGTAACCCCTTGCCATTTTTCCGATTTTGGGTAAAAATTTAGATTTTCTTTTTTTGATGCCAATCGATAGTACTGATTCTTACGAGTCCAAAATGGTATAAAATTACCAAATCGGACATTATTTGGCCGAGATATTCTAAAAAATCATCAAAAAAGGTTGAGTTTACAAACGAATCGGTTTTTGGTCAACCACTTTTTTCCACCCGTCGATTTTTAATTTCTTTGAATGCCAATTGTTAGTAGGGATCCGTACGAATTTAAAAAGGTATAATATTTTAAAATCAGACAATATTTACCCGAAATATTGAACAAAAATCATCAAAAAAGTTGTGATTTTCGGACCGATCCCGATTTTTAGAAAAAACATGATGTAACCCCTTGCAATTTTGCCGATTTTGGGTAAAAATTTAGATTTTCTTTTTTTGATGCCAATCGATAGTACTGATTCTTACGAGTCCAAAATGGTATAAAATTACCAAATCGGACATTATTTGGCCGAGATATTCTAAAAAATCATCAAAAAAGGTTGAGTTTACAAACGAATCGGTTTTTGGTCAACCACTTTTTTCCACCCGTCGATTTTTAATTTCTTTGAATGCCAATTGTTAGTAGGGATCCGTACGAATTTAAAAAGGTATAATATTTTAAAATCAGACAATATTTACCCGAAATATTGAACAAAAATCATCAAAAAAGTTGAGATTTTCGGACCGACCCCGATTTTTAGAAAAAACATGATGTAACCCCTTGCCATTTTGCCGATTTTGGGTAAAAATTTAGATTTTCTTTTTTTGACGCCAATCGATAGTACTGATTCTTACGAGTCCAAAATGGTATAAAATTACCAAATCGGACATTATTTGGCCGAGATATTCTAAAAAATCATCAAAAAAGGTTGAGTTTACAAACGAATCGGTTTTTGGTCAACCACTTTTTTCCACCCGTCGATTTTTAATTTCTTTGAATGCCAATTGTTAGTAGGAATCCGTACGAATTTAAAAAGGTATACTATTTTAAAATCAGACAATATTTACCCGAAATATTGAACAAAAATCATCAAAAAAGTTGTGATTTTCGGACCGACCCCGATTTTTAGAAAAAAACATGATGTAACCCCTTGCCATTTTGCCGATTTTGGGTAAAAATTTAGATTTTCTTTTTTTGATGCCAATCGATAGTACTGATTCTTACGAGTCCAAAATGGTATAAAATTACCAAATCGGACATTATTTGGCCGAGATATTCTAAAAAATCATCAAAAAAGGTTGAGTTTACAAACGAATCGGTTTTTGGTCAACCACTTTTTTCCACCCGTCGATTTTTAATTTCTTTGAATGCCAATTGTTAGTTGGGATCCGTACGAATTTAAAAAGGTATAATATTTTAAAATCAGACAATATTTACCCGAAATATTGAACAAAAATCATCAAAAAAGTTGAGATTTTTGGACCGACCCCGATTTTTTGAAAAAACATGATGTAACCCCTTGCCATTTTGCCGATTTTGGGTAAAAATTTAGATTTTCTTTTTTTGATGCCAATCGATAGTACTGATTCTTACGAGTCCAAAATGGTATAAAATTACCAAATCGGACATTATTTGACCGAGATATTCTAAAAAATCATCAAAAAAGGTTGAGTTTACAAACGAATCGGTTTTTGGTCAACCACTTTTTTCCACCCGTCGATTTTTAATTTCTTTGAATGCCAATTGTTAGTAGGGATCCGTACGAATTTAAAAAGGTATAATATTTTAAAATCAGACAATATTTACCCGAAATATTGAACAAAAATCATCAAAAAAGTTGTGATTTTCGGACCGATCCCGATTTTTAGAAAAAAACATGATGTAACCCCTTGCAATTTTGCCGATTTTGGGTAAAAATTTAAATTTTCTTTTTTTGATGCCAATCGATAGTACTGATTCTTACGAGTCCAAAATGGTATAAAATTACCAAATCGGACATTATTTGGCCGAGATATTCTAAAAAATCATCAAAAAAGGTTGAGTTTACAAACGAATCGGTTTTTGGTCAACCACTTTTTTCCACCCATCGATTTTTAATTTCTTTGAATGCCAATTGTTAGTAGGGATCCGTACGAATTTAAAAAGGTATAATATTTTAAAATCAGACAATATTTACCCGAAATATTGAACAAAAATCATCAAAAAAGTTGAGATTTTCGGACCGACCCCGATTTTTAGAAAAAACATGATGTAACCCCTTGCCATTTTGCCGATTTTGGGTAAAAATTTAGAATTTCTTTTTTTGACGCCAATCGATAGTACTGATTCTTACGAGTCCAAAATGGTATAAAATTACCAAATCGGACATTATTTGGCCGAGATATTCTAAAAAATCATCAAAAAAGGTTGAGTTTACAAACGAATCGGTTTTTGGTCAACCACTTTTTTCCACCCATCGATTTTTAATTTCTTTGAATGCCAATTGTTAGTAGGGATCCGTACGAATTTAAAAAGGTATAATATTTTAAAATCAGACAATATTTACCCGAAATATTGAACAAAAATCATCAAAAAAGTTGAGATTTTCGGACCGACCCCGATTTTTAGAAAAAACATGATGTAACCCCTTGCCATTTTGCCGATTTTGGGTAAAAATTTAGAATTTCTTTTTTGACGCCAATCGATAGTACTGATTCTTACGAGTCCAAAATGGTATAAAATTACCAAATCGGACATTATTTGGCCGAGATATTCTAAAAAATCATCAAAAAAGGTTGAGTTTACAAACGAATCGGTTTTTGGTCAACCACTTTTTTCCACCCGTCGATTTTTAATTTCTTTGAATGCCAATTGTTAGTAGGAATCCGTACGAATTTAAAAAGGTATACTATTTTAAAATCAGACAATATTTACCCGAAATATTGAACAAAAATCATCAAAAAAGTTGTGATTTTCGGACCGACCCCGATTTTTAGAAAAAAACATGATGTAACCCCTTGCCATTTTTCCGATTTTGGGTAAAAATTTAGATTTTCTTTTTTTGATGCCAATCGATAGTACTGATTCTTACGAGTCCAAAATGGTATAAAATTACCAAATCGGACATTATTTGGCCGAGATATTCTAAAAAATCATCAAAAAAGGTTGAGTTTACAAACGAATCGGTTTTTGGTCAACCACTTTTTTCCACCTGTCGATTTTTAATTTCTTTGAATGCCAATTGTTAGTTGGGATCCGTACGAATTTAAAAAGGTATAATATTTTAAAATCAGACAATATTTACCCGAAATATTGAACAAAAATCATCAAAAAAGTTGAGATTTTTGGACCGACCCCGATTTATTAGAAAAAACATGATGTAACCCCTTGCCATTTTTCCGATTTTGGGTAAAAATTTAGATTTTCTTTTTTTGATGCCAATCGATAGTACTGATTCTTACGAGTCCAAAATGGTATAAAATTACCAAATCGGACATTATTTGGCCGAGATATTCTAAAAAATCATCAAAAAAGGTTGAGTTTACAAACGAATCGGTTTTTGGTCAACCACTTTTTTCCACCCGTCGATTTTTAATTTCTTTGAATGCCAATTGTTAGTTGGGATCCGTACGAATTTAAAAAGGTATAATATTTTAAAATCAGACAATATTTACCCGAAATATTGAACAAAAATCATCAAAAAAGTTGAGATTTTTGGACCGACCCCGATTTATTAGAAAAAACATGATGTAACCCCTTGCCATTTTGCCGATTTTGGGTAAAAATTTAGATTTTCTTTTTTTGATGCCAATCGATAGTACTGATTCTTACGAGTCCAAAATGGTATAAAATTACCAAATCGGACATTATTTGACCGAGATATTCTAAAAAATCATCATAAAAGGTTGAGTTTACAAACGAATCGGTTTTTGGTCAACCACTTTTTTCCACCCGTCGATTTTTAATTTCTTTGAATGCCAATTGTTAGTAGGGATCCGTACGAATTTAAAAAGGTATAATATTTTAAAATCAGACAATATTTACCCGAAATATTGAACAAAAATCATCAAAAAAGTTTTGATTTTCGGACCGATCCCGATTTTTAGAAAAAACATGATGTAACCCCTTGCAATTTTGCCGATTTTGGGTAAAAATTTAAATTTTCTTTTTTTGATGCCAATCGATAGTACTGATTCTTACGAGTCCAAAATGGTATAAAATTACCAAATGGGACATTATTTGGCCGAGATATTCTAAAAAATCATCAAAAAAGGTTGAGTTTACAAACGAATCGGTTTTTGGTCAACCACTTTTTTCCACCCATCGATTTTTAATTTCTTTGAATGCCAATTGTTAGTAGGGATCCGTACGAATTTAAAAAGGTATAATATTTTAAAATCAGACAATATTTACCCGAAATATTGAACAAAAATCATCAAAAAAGTTGAGATTTTCGGACCGACCCCGATTTTTAGAAAAAACATGATGTAACCCCTTGCCATTTTGCCGATTTTGGGTAAAAATTTAGAATTTCTTTTTTTGACGCCAATCGATAGTACTGATTCTTACGAGTCCAAAATGGTATAAAATTACCAAATCGGACATTATTTGGCCGAGATATTCTAAAAAATCATCAAAAAAGGTTGAGTTTACAAACGAATCGGTTTTTGGTCAACCACTTTTTTCCACCCGTCGATTTTTAATTTCTTTGAATGCCAATTGTTAGTAGGAATCCGTACGAATTTAAAAAGGTATACTATTTTAAAATCAGACAATATTTACCCGAAATATTGAACAAAAATCATCAAAAAAGTTGTGATTTTCGGACCGACCCCGATTTTTAGAAAAAAACATGATGTAACCCCTTGCCATTTTGCCGATTTTGGGTAAAAATTTAGATTTTCTTTTTTTGATGCCAATCGATAGTACTGATTCTTACGAGTCCAAAATGGTATAAAATTACCAAATCGGACATTATTTGGCCGAGATATTCTAAAAAATCATCAAAAAAGGTTGAGTTTACAAACGAATCGGTTTTTGGTCAACCACTTTTTTCCACCCGTCGATTTTTAATTTCTTTGAATGCCAATTGTTAGTAGGGATCCGTACGAATTTAAAAAGGTATAATATTTTAAAATCAGACAATATTTACCCGAAATATTGAACAAAAATCATCAAAAAAGTTGTGATTTTCGGACCGACCCCGATTTTTAGAAAAAAACATGATGTAACCCCTTGCCATTTTTCCGATTTTGGGTAAAAATTTAGATTTTCTTTTTTTGATGCCAATCGATAGTACTGATTCTTACGAGTCCAAAATGGTATAAAATTACCAAATCGGACATTATTTGGCCGAGATATTCTAAAAAATCATCAAAAAAGGTTGAGTTTACAAACGAATCGGTTTTTGGTCAACCACTTTTTTCCACCCGTCGATTTTTAATTTCTTTGAATGCCAATTGTTAGTAGGGATCCGTACGAATTTAAAAAGGTATAATATTTTAAAATCAGACAATATTTACCCGAAATATTGAACAAAAATCATCAAAAAAGTTTTGATTTTCGGACCGATCCCGATTTTTAGAAAAAACATGATGTAACCCCTTGCAATTTTGCCGATTTTGGGTAAAAATTTAAATTTTCTTTTTTTGATGCCAATCGATAGTACTGATTCTTACGAGTCCAAAATGGTATAAAATTACCAAATCGGACATTATTTGGCCGAGATATTCTAAAAAATCATCAAAAAAGGTTGAGTTTACAAACGAATCGGTTTTTGGTCAACCACTTTTTTCCACCCATCGATTTTTAATTTCTTTGAATGCCAATTGTTAGTAGGGATCCGTACGAATTTAAAAAGGTATAATATTTTAAAATCAGACAATATTTACCCGAAATATTGAACAAAAATCATCAAAAAAGTTGAGATTTTCGGACCGACCCCGATTTTTAGAAAAAACATGATGTAACCCCTTGCCATTTTGCCGATTTTGGGTAAAAATTTAGATTTTCTTTTTTTGACGCCAATCGATAGTACTGATTCTTACGAGTCCAAAATGGTATAAAATTACCAAATCGGACATTATTTGGCCGAGATATTCTAAAAAATCATCAAAAAAGGTTGAGTTTACAAACGAATCGGTTTTTGGTCAACCACTTTTTTCCACCCGTCGATTTTTAATTTCTTTGAATGCCAATTGTTAGTAGGAATCCGTACGAATTTAAAAAGGTATACTATTTTAAAATCAGACAATATTTACCCGAAATATTGAACAAAAATCATCAAAAAAGTTGTGATTTTCGGACCGACCCCGATTTTTAGAAAAAAACATGATGTAACCCCTTGCCATTTTTCCGATTTTGGGTAAAAATTTAGAATTTCTTTTTTTGATGCCAATCGATAGTACTGATTCTTACGAGTCCAAAATGGTATAAAATTACCAAATCGGACATTATTTGGCCGAGATATTCTAAAAAATCATCAAAAAAGGTTGAGTTTACAAACGAATCGGTTTTTGGTCAACCACTTTTTTCCACCTGTCGATTTTTAATTTCTTTGAATGCCAATTGTTAGTAGGGATCCGTACGAATTTAAAAAGGTATAATATTTTAAAATCAGACAATATTTACCCGAAATATTGAACAAAAATCATCAAAAAAGTTGAGATTTTTGGACCGACCCCGATTTATTGAAAAAACATGATGTAACCCCTTGCCATTTTGCCGATTTTGGGTAAAAATTTAGATTTTCTTTTTTTGATGCCAATCGATAGTACTGATTCTTACGAGTCCAAAATGGTATAAAATTACCAAATCGGACATTATTTGACCGAGATATTCTAAAAAATCATCATAAAAGGTTGAGTTTACAAACGAATCGGTTTTTGGTCAACCACTTTTTTCCACCCGTCGATTTTTAATTTCTTTGAATGCCAATTGTTAGTAGGGATCCGTACGAATTTAAAAAGGTATAATATTTTAAAATCAGACAATATTTACCCGAAATATTCAACAAAAATCATCAAAAAAGTTGTGATTTTCGGACCGACCCCGATTTTTAGAAAAAACATGATGTAACCCCTTGCCATTTTGCCGATTTTGGGCAAAAATTTAGAATTTCTTTTTTTGACGCCAATCGATAGTACTGATTCTTACGAGTCCAAAATGGTATAAAATTACCAAATCGGACATTATTTGGCCGAGATATTCTAAAAAATCATCAAAAAAGGTTGAGTTTACAAACGAATCGGTTTTTGGTCAACCACTTTTTTCCACCCGTCGATTTTTAATTTCTTTGAATGCCAATTGTTAGTAGGGATCCGTACGAATTTAAAAAGGTATAATATTTTAAAATCAGACAATATTTACCCGAAATATTGAACAAAAATCATCAAAAAAGTTGAGATTTGCGGACCGACCCCGATTTTTAGAAAAAACATGATGCAACCCCTTGCCATTTTGCCGATTTTGGGTAAAAATTTAGAATTTCTTTTTTTGACGCCAATCGATAGTACTGATTCTTACGAGTCCAAAATGGTATAAAATTACCAAATCGGACATTATTTGGCCGAGATATTCTAAAAAATCATCAAAAAAGGTTGAGTTTACAAACGAGTCGGTTTTTGGTCAACCACTTTTTTCCACCCGTCGATTTTTAATTTCTTTGAATGCCAATTGTTAGTAGGAATCCGTACGAATTTAAAAAGGTATACTATTTTAAAATCAGACAATATTTACCCGAAATATTGAACAAAAATCATCAAAAAAGTTGTGATTTTCGGACCGACCCCGATTTTTAGAAAAAAACATGATGTAACCCCTTGCCATTTTTCCGATTTTGGGTAAAAATTTAGATTTTCTTTTTTTGATGCCAATCGATAGTACTGATTCTTACGAGTCCAAAATGGTATAAAATTACCAAATCGGACATTATTTGACCGAGATATTCTAAAAAATCATCATAAAAGGTTGAGTTTACAAACGAATCGGTTTTTGGTCAACCACTTTTTTCCACCCGTCGATTTTTAATTTCTATGAATGCCAATTGTTAGTAGGGATCCGTACGAATTTAAAAAGGTATAATATTTTAAAATCAGACAATATTTACCCGAAATATTGAACAAAAATCATCAAAAAAGTTGAGATTTTTGGACCGACCCCGATTTATTAGAAAAAACATGATGTAACCCCTTGCCATTTTGCCGATTTTGGGTAAAAATTTAGATGTTCTTTTTTTGATGCCAATCGATAGTACTGATTCTTACGAGTCCAAAATGGTATAAAATTACCAAATCGGACATTATTTGACCGAGATATTCTAAAAAATCATCATAAAAGGTTGAGTTTACAAACGAATCGGTTTTTGGTCAACCACTTTTTTCCACCCGTCGATTTTTAATTTCTATGAATGCCAATTGTTAGTAGGGATCCGTACGAATTTAAAAAGGTATAATATTTTAAAATCAGACAATATTTACCCGAAATATTCAACAAAAATCATCAAAAAAGTTGAGATTTTCGGACCGACCCCGATTTTTAGAAAAAAACATGATGTAACCCCTTGCCATTTTGCCGATTTTGGTTAAAAATTTAGAATTTCTTTTTTTTGACGCCAATCGATAGTACTGATTCTTACGAGTCCAAAATGGTATAAAATTACCAAATCGGACATTATTTGGCCGAGATATTCTAAAAAATCATCAAAAAAGGTTGAGTTTACAAACGAATCGGTTTTTGGTCAACCACTTTTTCCACCCGTCGATTTTTAATTTCTTTGAATGCCAATTGTTAGTAGGGATCCGTACGAATTTAAAAAGGTATAATATTTTAAAATCAGACAATATTTACCCGAAATATTCAACAAAAATCATCATAAAAGTTGTGATTTTCGGACCGACCCCGATTTTTAGAAAAAAACATGATGTAACCCCTTGCCATTTTGCCGATTTTGGGTAAAAATTTAGATTTTCTTTTTTTGATGCCAATCGATAGTACTAATTCTTACGAGTCCAAAATGGTAAAAAATTACCAAATCGGACATTATTTGGCCGAGATATTCTAAAAAATCATCAAAAAAGGTTGAGTTTACAAACGAGTCGGTTTTTGGTCAACCACTTTTTTCCACCCGTCGATTTTTAATTTCTTTAAATGCCAATTGTTAGTAGGAATCCGTACGAATTTAAAAAGGTATACTATTTTAAAATCAGACAATATTTACCCGAAATATTGAACAAAAATCATCAAAAAAGTTGAGATTTTCGGACCGACCCCGATTTTTAGAAAAAACATGATGTAACCCCTTGCCATTTTGCCGATTTTGGGTAAAAATTTAGAATTTCTTTTTTTGACGCCAATCGATAGTACTGATTCTTACGAGTCCAAAATGGTATAAAATTACCAAATCGGACATTATTGGGCCGAGATATTCTAAAAAATCATCAAAAAAGGTTGAGTTTACAAACGAGTCGGTTTTTGGTCAACCACTTTTTTCCACCCGTCGATTTTTAATTTCTTTAAATGCCAATTGTTAGTAGGGATCCGTACGAATTTAAAAAGGTATACTATTTTAAAATCAGACAATATTTACCCGAAATATTGAACAAAAATCATCAAAAAAGTTGTGATTTTTGGACCGACCCCGATTTATTGAAAAAACATGATGTAACCCCTTGCCATTTTGCCGATTTTGGGTAAAAATTTAGATTTTCTTTTTTTGATGCCAATCGATAGTACTGATTCTTACGAGTCCAAAATGGTATAAAATTACCAAATCGGACATTATTTGACCGAGATATTCTAAAAAATCATCATAAAAGGTTGAGTTTACAAACGAATCGGTTTTTGGTCAACCACTTTTTTCCACCCGTCGATTTTTAATTTATTTGAATGCCAATTGTTAGTAGGGATCCGTACGAATTTAAAAAGGTATAATATCTTAAAATCAGACAATATTTACCCGAAATATTCAACAAAAATCATCAAAAAAGTTGAGATTTTTGGACCGACCCCGATTTTTAGAAAAAAACATGATGTAACCCCTTGCCATTTTGCCGATTTTGGGTAAAAATTTAGATGTTCTTTTTTTGATGCCAATCGATAGTACTTATTCTTACGAGTCCAAAATGGTATAAAATTACCAAATCGGACATTATTTGGCCGAGATATTCTAAAAAATCATCAAAAAAGGTTGAGTTTACAAACGAATCGGTTTTTGGTCAACCACTTTTTTCCACCCGTCGATTTTTAATTTCTTTGAATGCCAATTGTTAGTAGGGATCCGTACGAATTTAAAAAGGTATAATATTTTAAAATCAGACAATATTTACCCGAAATATTGAACAAAAATCATCAAAAAAGTTGAGATTTTCGGACCGACCCCGATTTTTAGAAAAAACATGATGTAACCCCTTGCCATTTTGCCGATTTTGGGTAAAAATTTAGAATTTCTTTTTTTGACGCCAATCGATAGTACTGATTCTTACGAGTCCAAAATGGTATAAAATTACCAAATCGGACATTATTGGGCCGAGATATTCTAAAAAATCATCAAAAAAGGTTGAGTTTACAAACGAGTCGGTTTTTGGTGCACCACTTTTTTCCACCCGTCGATTTTTAATTTCTTTAAATGCCAATTGTTAGTAGGAATCCGTACGAATTTAAAAAGGTATACTATTTTAAAATCAGACAATATTTACCCGAAATATTGAACAAAAATCATCAAAAAAGTTGTGATTTTCGGACCGACCCCGATTTTTAGAAAAAAACATGATGTAACCCCTTGCCATTTTTCCGATTTTGGGTAAAAATTTAGATTTTCTTTTTTTGATGCCAATCGATAGTACTGATTCTTACGAGTCCAAAATGGTATAAAATTACCAAATCGGACATTATTTGGCCGAGATATTCTAAAAAATCATCAAAAAAGGTTGAGTTTACAAACGAATCGGTTTTTGGTCAACCACTTTTTTCCACCCGTCGATTTTTAATTTCTTTGAATGCCAATTGTTATTAGGGATCCGTACGAATTTAAAAAGGTATAATATTTTAAAATCAGACAATATTTACCCGAAATATTGAACAAAAATCATCAAAAAAGTTGAGATTTTTGGACCGACCCCGATTTATTGAAAAAACATGATGTAACCCCTTGCCATTTTGCCGATTTTGGGTAAAAATTTAGAATTTCTTTTTTTGACGCCAATCGATAGTACTGATTCTTACGAGTCCAAAATGGTATAAAATTACCAAATCGGACATTATTTGGCCGAGATATTCTAAAAAATCATCAAAAAAGGTTGAGTTTACAAACGAATCGGTTTTTGGTCAACCACTTTTTTCCACCCGTCGATTTTTAATTTCTTTGAATGCCAATTGTTAGTAGGGATCCGTACGAATTTAAAAAGGTATAATATCTTAAAATCAGACAATATTTACCCGAAATATTCAACAAAAATCATCAAAAAAGTTGAGATTTTCGGACCGACCCCGATTTTTAGAAAAAAACATGATGTAACCCCTTGCCATTTTGCCGATTTTGGGTAAAAATTTAGATGTTCTTTTTTTGATGCCAATCGATAGTACTTATTCTTACGAGTCCAAAATGGTATAAAATTACCAAATCGGACATTATTTGGCCGAGATATTCTAAAAAATCATCAAAAAAGGTTGAGTTTACAAACGAATCGGTTTTTGGTCAACCACTTTTTTCCACCCGTCGATTTTTAATTTCTTTGAATGCCAATTGTTAGTAGGGATCCGTACGAATTTAAAAAGGTATAATATTTTAAAATCAGACAATATTTACCCGAAATATTCAACAAAAATCATCAAAAAAGTTGAGATTTTCGGACCGACCCCGATTTTTAGAAAAAACATGATGTAACCCCTTGCCATTTTGCCGATTTTGGGTAAAAATTTAGATTTTCTTTTTTTGATGCCAATCGATAGTACTGATTCTTACGAGTCCAAAATGGTATAAAATTACCAAATCGGACATTATTTGGCCGAGATATTCTAAAAAATCATCAAAAAAGGTTGAGTTTACAAACGAATCGGTTTTTGGTCAACCACTTTTTTCCACCCGTCGATTTTTAATTTCTTTGAATGCCAATTTTTAGTAGGGATCCGTACGAATTTAAAAAGGTATAATATTTTAAAATCAGACAATATTTACCCGAAATATTCAACAAAAATCATCAAAAAAGTTGAGATTTTCGGACCGACCCCGATTTTAAGAAAAAAACATGATGTAACCCCTTGCCATTTTGCCGATTTTGGGTAAAAATTTAGATGTTCTTTTTTTGATGCCAATCGATAGTACTGATTCTTACGAGTCCAAAATGGTATAAAATTACCAAATCGGACATTATTTGGCCGAGATATTCTAAAAAATCATCAAAAAAGGTTGAGTTTACAAACGAATCGGTTTTTGGTCAACCACTTTTTTCCACCCGTCGATTTTTAATTTCTTTGAATGCCAATTTTTAGTAGGGATCCGTACGAATTTAAAAAGGTATAATATTTTAAAATCAGACAATATTTACCCGAAATATTGAACAAAAATCATCAAAAAAGTTGTGATTTTCGGACCGACCCCGATTTTTAGAAAAAAACATGATGTAACCCCTTGCCATTTTGCCGATTTTGGGTAAAAATTTAGATTTTCTTTTTTTGATGCCAATCGATAGTACTGATTCTTACGAGTCCAAAATGGTATAAAATTACCAAAACGGACATTATTTGGCCGAGATATTCTAAAAAATCATCAAAAAAGGTTGAGTTTACAAACGAATCGGTTTTTGGTCAACCACTTTTTTCCACCCGTCGATTTTTAATTTCTTTGAATGCCAATTGTTAGTAGGGATCCGTACGAATTTAAAAAGGTATAATATTTTAAAATCAGACAATATTTACCCGAAATATTCAACAAAAATCATCAAAAAAGTTGAGATTTTCGGACCGACCCCGATTTTTAGAAAAAAACATGATGTAACCCCTTGCCATTTTGCCGATTTTGGGTAAAAATTTAGATGTTCTTTTTTTGATGCCAATCGATAGTACTGATTCTTACGAGTCCAAAATGGTATAAAATTACCAAATCGGACATTATTTGGCCGAGATATTCTAAAAAATCATCAAAAAAGGTTGAGTTTACAAACGAATCGGTTTTCGGTCAACCACTTTTTTCCACCCGTCGATTTTTAATTTCTTTGAATGCCAATTGTTAGTAGGGATCCGTACGAATTTAAAAAGGTATAATATTTTAAAATCAGACAATATTTACCCGAAATATTGAACAAAAATCATCAAAAAAGTTGAGATTTTCGGACCGACCCCGATTTTTAGAAAAAACATGATGTAACCCCTTGCCATTTTGCCGATTTTGGGTAAAAATTTAGATTTTCTTTTTTTGATGCCAATCGATAGTACTGATTCTTACGAGTCCAAAATGGTATAAAATTACCAAATCGGACATTATTTGGCCGAGATATTCTAAAAAATCATCAAAAAAGGTTGAGTTTACAAACGAATCGGTTTTTGGTCAACCACTTTTTTCCACCCGTCGATTTTTAATTTCTTTGAATGCCAATTGTTAGTAGGGATCCGTACGAATTTAAAAAGGTATAATATTTTAAAATCAGACAATATTTACCCGAAATATTCAACAAAAATCATCAAAAAAGTTGAGATTTTCGGACCGACCCCGATTTTTAGAAAAAAACATGATGTAACCCCTTGCCATTTTGCCGATTTTGGGTAAAAATTTAGATGTTCTTTTTTTGATGCCAATCGATAGTACTTATTCTTACGAGTCCAAAATGGTATAAAATTACCAAATCGGACATTATTTGGCCGAGATATTCTAAAAAATCATCAAAAAAGGTTGAGTTTACAAACGAATCGGTTTTTGGTCAACCACTTTTTTCCACCCGTCGATTTTTAATTTCTTTGAATGCCAATTGTTAGTAGGGATCCGTACGAATTTAAAAAGGTATAATATTTTAAAATCAGACAATATTTACCCGAAATATTCAACAAAAATCATCAAAAAAGTTGAGATTTTCGGACCGACCCCGATTTTAAGAAAAAAACATGATGTAACCCCTTGCCATTTTGCCGATTTTGGGTAAAAATTTAGATGTTCTTTTTTTGATGCCAATCGATAGTACTGATTCTTACGAGTCCAAAATGGTATAAAATTACCAAATCGGACATTATTTGGCCGAGATATTCTAAAAAATCATCAAAAAAGGTTGAGTTTACAAACGAATCGGTTTTTGGTCAACCACTTTTTTCCACCCGTCGATTTTTAATTTCTTTGAATGCCAATTGTTAGTAGGGATCCGTACGAATTTAAAAAGGTATAATATTTTAAAATCAGACAGTATTTACCCGAAATATTGAACAAAAATCATTAAAAAAGTTGTGATTTTCGGACCGACCCCGATTTTTAGAAAAAAACATGATGTAACCCCTTACCATTTTGCCGATTTTGGGTAAAAATTTAGATTTTCTTTTTTTGATGCCAATCGATAGTACTGATTCTTACGAGTCCAAAATGGTATAAAATTACCAAATCGGACATTATTTGGCCGAGATATTCTAAAAAATCATCAAAAAAGGTTGAGTTTACAAACGAATCGGTTTTTGGTCAACCACTTTTTTCCACCCGTCGATTTTTAATTTCTTTGAATGCCAATTGTTAGAAGGGATCCGTACGAATTTAAAAAGGTATAATATTTTAAAATCAGACAATATTTACCCGAAATATTGAACAAAAATCATCAAAAAAGTTGAGATTTTCGGACCGACCCCGATTTTTAGAAAAAACATGATGTAACCCCTTGCCATTTTGCCGATTTTGGGTAAAAATTTAGATTTTCTTTTTTTGATGCCAATCGATAGTACTGATTCTTACGAGTCCAAAATGGTATAAAATTACCAAATCGGACATTATTTGGCCGATATATTCTAAAAAATCATCAAAAAAGGTTGAGTTTACAAACGAATCGGTTTTTGGTCAACCACTTTTTTCGACCCGTCGATTTTGAATTTCTTTGAATGCCAATTGTTAGTAGGGATCCGTACGAATTTAAAAAGGTATAATATTTTAAAATCAGACAATATTTACCCGAAATATTCAACAAAAATCATCAAAAAAGTTGAGATTTTCGGACCGACCCCGATTTTTAGAAAAAAACATGATGTAACCCCTTGCCATTTTGCCGATTTTGGGTAAAAATTTAGATTTTCTTTTTTTGATGCCAATCGATAGTACTGATTCTTACGAGTCCAAAATGGTATAAAATTACCAAATCGGACATTATTTGGCCGAGATATTCTAAAAAATCATCAAAAAAGGTTGAGTTTACAAACGAATCGGTTTTTGGTCAACCACTTTTTTCCACCCGTCGATTTTTAATTTCTTTGAAGGCCAATTGTTAGTAGGGATCCGTACGAATTTAAAAAGGTATAATATTTTAAAATCAGACAATATTTACCCGAAATATTGAACAAAAATCATTAAAAAAGTTGTGATTTTCGGACCGACCCCGATTTTTAGAAAAAAACATGATGTAACCCCTTACCATTTTGCCGATTTTGGGTAAAAATTTAGATGTTCTTTTTTTGATGCCAATCGATAGTACTGATTCTTACGAGTCCAAAATGGTATAAAATTACCAAATCGGACATTATTTGGCCGAGATATTCTAAAAAATCATCAAAAAAGGTTGAGTTTACAAACGAATCGGTTTTTGGTCAACCACTTTTTTCCACCCGTCGATTTTTAATTTCTTTGAATGCCAATTGTTAGTAGGGATCCGTACGAATTTAAAAAGGTATAATATTTTAAAATCAGACAATATTTACCCGAAATATTGAACAAAAATCATCAAAAAAGTTGAGATTTTCGGACCGACCCCGATTTTTAGAAAAAACATGATGTAACCCCTTGCCATTTTGCCGATTTTGGGTAAAAATTTAGATTTTCTTTTTTTGATGCCAATCGATAGTACTGATTCTTACGAGTCCAAAATGGTATAAAATTACCAAATCGGACATTATTTGGCCGAGATATTCTAAAAAATCATCAAAAAAGGTTGAGTTTACAAACGAATCGGTTTTTGGTCAACCACTTTTTTCCACCCGTCGATTTTTAATTTCTTTGAATGCCAATTGTTAGTAGGGATCCGTACGAATTTAAAAAGGTATAATATTTAAAAATCAGACAATATTTACCCGAAATATTCAACAAAAATCATCAAAAAAGTTGAGATTTTCGGACCGACCCCGATTTTTAGAAAAAAACATGATGTAACCCCTTGCCATTTTGCCGATTTTGGGTAAAAATTTAGATGTTCTTTTTTTGATGCCAATCGATAGTACTGATTCTTACGAGTCCAAAATGGTATAAAATTACCAAATCGGACATTATTTGGCCGAGATATTCTAAAAAATCATCAAAAAAGGTTGAGTTTACAAACGAATCGGTTTTTGGTCAACCACTTTTTTCGACCCGTCGATTTTTAATTTCTTTGAATGCCAATTGTTAGTAGGGATCCGTACGAATTTAAAAAGGTATAATATTTTAAAATCAGACAATATTTACCCGAAATATTGAACAAAAATCATTAAAAAAGTTGTGATTTTCGGACCGACCCCGATTTTTAGAAAAAAACATGATGTAACCCCTTGCCATTTTGCCGATTTTGGGTAAAAATTTAAATTTTCTTTTTTTGATGCCAATCGATAGTACTGATTCTTACGAGTCCAAAATGGTATAAAATTACCAAATCGGACATTATTTGACCGAGATATTCTAAAAAATCATCAAAAAAGGTTGAGTTTACAAACGAATCGGTTTTTGGTCAACCACTTTTTTCCACCCGTCGATTTTTAATTTCTTTGAATGCCAATTTTTAGTAGGGATCCGTACGAATTTAAAAAGGTATAATATTTTAAAATCAGACAATATTTACCCGAAATATTCAACAAAAATCATCAAAAAAGTTGTGATTTTCGGACCGACCCCGATTTTTAGAAAAAAACATGATGTAACCCCTTGCCATTTTGCCGATTTTGGGTAAAAATTTAAATTTTCTTTTTTTGATGCCAATCGATAGTACTGATTCTTACGAGTCCAAATTGGTATAAAATTACCAAATCGGACATTATTTGGCCGAGATATTCTAAAAAATCATCAAAAAAGGTTGAGTTTACAAACGAATCGGTTTTTGGGCAACCACTTTTTTCCACCCGTCGATTTTTAATTTCTTTGAATGCCAATTGTTAGTAGGGATCCGTACGAATTTAAAAAGGTATAATATTTTAAAATCAGACAATATTTACCCGAAATATTGAACAAAAATCATCAAAAAAGTTGAGATTTTCGGACCGACCCCGATTTTTAGAAAAAACATGATGTAACCCCTTGCCATTTTGCCGATTTTGGGTAAAAATTTAGATTTTCTTTTTTTGATGCCAATCGATAGTACTGATTCTTACGAGTCCAAAATGGTATAAAATTACCAAATCGGACATTATTTGGCCGAGATATTCTAAAAAATCATCAAAAAAGGTTGAGTTTACAAACGAATCGGTTTTTGGTCAACCACTTTTTTCCACCCGTCGATTTTTAATTTCTTTGAATGCCAATTGTTAGTAGGGATCCGTACGAATTTAAAAAGGTATAATATTTTAAAATCAGACAATATTTACCCGAAATATTCAACAAAAATCATCAAAAAAGTTGAGATTTTCGGACCGACCCCGATTTTTAGAAAAAAACATGATGTAACCCCTTGCCATTTTGCCGATTTTGGGTAAAAATTTAGATGTTCTTTTTTTGATGCCAATCGATAGTACTGATTCTTACGAGTCCAAAATGGTATAAAATTACCAAATCGGACATTATTTGGCCGAGATATTCTAAAAAATCATCAAAAAAGGTTGAGTTTACAAACGAATCGGTTTTTGGTCAACCACTTTTTTCGACCCGTCGATTTTTAATTTCTTTGAATGCCAATTGTTAGTAGGGATCCGTACGAATTTAAAAAGGTATAATATTTTAAAATCAGACAATATTTACCCGAAATATTGAACAAAAATCATTAAAAAAGTTGTGATTTTCGGACCGACCCCGATTTTTAGAAAAAAACATGATGAAACCCCTTGCCATTTTGCCGATTTTGGGTAAAAATTTAGATTTTCTTTTTTTGATGCCAATCGATAGTACTGATTCTTACGAGTCCAAAATGGTATAAAATTACCAAATCGGACATTATTTGACCGAGATATTCTAAAAAATCATCAAAAAAGGTTGAGTTTACAAACGAATCGGTTTTTGGTCAACCACTTTTTTCCACCCGTCGATTTTTAATTTCTTTGAATGCCAATTTTTAGTAGGGATCCGTACGAATTTAAAAAGGTATAATATTTTAAAATCAGACAATATTTACCCGAAATATTCAACAAAAATCATCAAAAAAGTTGTGATTTTCGGACCGACCCCGATTTTTAGAAAATAACATGATGTAACCCCTTGCCATTTTGCCGATTTTGGGTAAAAATTTAAATTTTCTTTTTTTGATGCCAATCGATAGTACTGATTCTTACGAGTCCAAAATGGTATAAAATTACCAAATCGGACATTATTTGGCCGAGATATTCTAAAAAATCATCAAAAAAGGTTGAGTTTACAAACGAATCGGTTTTTGGGCAACCACTTTTTTCCACCCGTCGATTTTTAATTTCTTTGAATGCCAATTGTTAGTAGGGATCCGTACGAATTTAAAAAGGTATAATATTTAAAAATCAGACAATATTTACCCGAAATATTGAACAAAAATCATCAAAAAAGTTGAGATTTTCGGACCGACCCCGATTTTTAGAAAAAACATGATGTAACCCCTTGCCATTTTGCCGATTTTGGGTAAAAATTTAGATTTTCTTTTTTTGATGCCAATCGATAGTACTGATTCTTACGAGTCCAAAATGGTATAAAATTACCAAATCGGACATTATTTGGCCGAGATATTCTAAAAAATCATCAAAAAAGGTTGAGTTTACAAACGAATCGGTTTTTGGTCAACCACTTTTTTCCACCCGTCGATTTTTAATTTCTTTGAATGCCAATTGTTAGTAGGGATCCGTACGAATTTAAAAAGGTATAATATTTTAAAATCAGACAATATTTACCCGAAATATTGAACAAAAATCATTAAAAAAGTTGTGATTTTCGGACCGACCCCGATTTTTAGAAAAAAACATGATGTAACCCCTTGCCATTTTGCCGATTTTGGGTAAAAATTTAGATTTTCTTTTTTTGATGCCAATCGATAGTACTGATTCTTACGAGTCCAAAATGGTATAAAATTACCAAATCGGACATTATTTGGCCGAGATATTCTAAAAAATCATCAAAAAAGGTTGAGTTTACAAACGAATCGGTTTTTGGTCAACCACTTTTTTCCACCCGTCGATTTTTAATTTCTTTGAATGCCAATTGTTAGTAGGGATCCGTACGAATTTAAAAAGGTATAATATTTTAAAATCAGACAATATTTACCCGAAATATTGAACAAAAATCATCAAAAAAGTTGAGATTTTCGGACCGACCCCGATTTTTAGAAAAAACATGATGTAACCCCTTGCCATTTTGCCGATTTTGGGTAAAAATTTAGATTTTCTTTTTTTGATGCCAATCGATAGTACTGATTCTTACGAGTCCAAAATGGTATAAAATTACCAAATCGGACATTATTTGGCCGAGATATTCTAAAAAATCATCAAAAAAGGTTGAGTTTACAAACGAATCGGTTTTTGGTCAACCACTTTTTTCCACCCGTCGATTTTTAATTTCTTTGAATGCCTATTGTTAGTAGGGATCCGTACGAATTTAAAAAGGTATAATATTTTAAAATCAGACAATATTTACCCGAAATATTGAACAAAAATCATTAAAAAAGTTGTGATTTTCGGACCGACCCCGATTTTTAGAAAAAAACATGATGTAACCCCTTGCCATTTTGCCGATTTTGGGTAAAAATTTAGATTTTCTTTTTTTGATGCCAATCGATAGTACTGATTCTTACGAGTCCAAAATGGTATAAAATTACCAAATCGGACATTATTTGGCCGAGATATTCTAAAAAATCATCAAAAAAGGTTGAGTTTACAAACGAATCGGTTTTTGGTCAACCACTTTTTTCCACCCGTCGATTTTTAATTTCTTTGAATGCCTATTGTTAGTAGGGATCCGTACGAATTTAAAAAGGTATAATATTTTAAAATCAGACAATATTTACCCGAAATATTCAACAAAAATCATCAAAAAAGTTGTGATTTTCGGACCGACCCCGATTTTTAGAAAAAAACATGATGTAACCCCTTGCCATTTTGCCGATTTTGGGTAAAAATTTAGATTTTCTTTTTTTGATGCCAATCGAAAATTACCAAATCGGACATTATTTGACCGAGATATTCTAAAAAATCATCAAAAAAGGTTGAGTTTACAAACGAATCGGTTTTTGGTCAACCACTTTTTTCCACCCGTCGATTTTTAATTTCTTTGAATGCCAATTTTTAGTAGGGATCCGTACGAATATAAAAAGGTATAATATTTTAAAATCAGACAATATTTACCCGAAATATTGAACAAAAATCATTAAAAAAGTTGTGATTTTCGGACCGACCCCGATTTTTAGAAAAAAACATGATGTAACCCCTTGCCATTTTGCCGATTTTGGGTAAAAATTTAGATTTTCTTTTTTTGATGCCAATCGATAGTACTGATTCTTACGAGTCCAAAATGGTATAAAATTACCAAATCGGACATTATTTGGCCGAGATATTCTAAAAAATCATCAAAAAAGGTTGAGTTTACAAACGAATCGGTTTTTGGTCAACCACTTTTTTCCACCCGTCGATTTTTAATTTCTTTGAATGCCAATTGTTAGTAGGGATCCGTACGAATTTAAAAAGGTATAATATTTTAAAATCAGACAATATTTACCCGAAATATTCAACAAAAATCATCAAAAAAGTTGAGATTTTCGGACCGACCCCGATTTTTAGAAAAAAACATGATGTAACCCCTTGCCATTTTGCCGATTTTGGGTAAAAATTTAGATGTTCTTTTTTTGATGCCAATCGATAGTACTGATTCTTACGAGTCCAAAATGGTATAAAATTACCAAATCGGACATTATTTGGCCGAGATATTCTAAAAAATCATCAAAAAAAGGTTGAGTTTACAAACGAATCGGTTTTTGGTCAACCACTTTTTTCCACCCGTCGATTTTTAATTTCTTTGAATGCCAATTGTTAGTAGGGATCCGTACGAATTTAAAAAGGTATAATATTTTAAAATCAGACAATATTTACCCGAAATATTGAACAAAAATCATTAAAAAAGTTGTGATTTTCGGACCGAACCCGATTTTTAGAAAAAAACATGATGTAACCCCTTGCCATTTTGCCGATTTTGGGTAAAAATTTAGATTTTCTTTTTTTGATGCCAATCGATAGTACTGATTCTTACGAGTCCAAAATGGTATAAAATTACCAAATCGGACATTATTTGGCCGAGATATTCTAAAAAATCATCAAAAAAGGTTGAGTTTACAAACGAATCGGTTTTTGGTCAACCACTTTTTTCCACCCGTCGATTTTTAATTTCTTTGAATGCCAATTGTTAGTAGGGATCCGTACGAATTTAAAAAGGTATAATATTTTAAAATCAGACAATATTTACCCGAAATATTGAACAAAAATCATTAAAAAAGTTGTGATTTTCGGACCGACCCCGATTTTTAGAAAAAAACATGATGTAACCCCTTGCCATTTTGCCGATTTTGGGTAAAAATTTAGATTTTCTTTTTTTGATGCCAATCGATAGTACTGATTCTTACGAGTCCAAAATGGTATAAAATTACCAAATCGGACATTATTTGGCCGAGATATTCTAAAAAATCATCAAAAAAGGTTGAGTTTACAAACGAATCGGTTTTTGGTCAACCACTTTTTTCCACCCGTCGATTTTTAATTTCTTTGAATGCCAATTGTTAGTAGGGATCCGTACGAATTTAAAAAGGTATAATATTTTAAAATCAGACAATATTTACTCGAATTATTCAACACAAATTATCATCAAAAAAGTTGTGATTTTCGGACCGACCCCGATTTTTAGAAAAAACATGATGTAACCCCTTGCCATTTTGCCGATTTTGGGTAAAAATTTAGATTTTCTTTTTTTGATGCCAATCGATAGTACTGATTCTTACGAGTCCAAAATGGTATAAAATTACCAAATCGGACATTATTTGGCCGAGATATTCTAAAAAATCATCAAAAAAGGTTGAGTTTACAAACGAATCGGTTTTTGGTCAACCACTTTTTTCCACCCGTCGATTTTTAATTTCTTTGAATGCCAATTGTTAGTAGGGATCCGTACGAATTTAAAAAGGTATAATATTTTAAAATCAGACAATATTTACCCGAAATATTCAACAAAAATCATCAAAAAAGTTGTGATTTTCGGACCGACCCCGATTTTTAGAAAAAAACATGATGTAACCCCTTGCCATTTTGCCGATTTTGGGTAAAAATTTAGATTTTCTTTTTTTGATGCCAATCGATAGTACTGATTCTTACGAGTCCAAAATGGTATAAAATTACCAAATCGGACATTATTTGGCCGAGATATTCTAAAAAATCATCAAAAAAGGTTGAGTTTACAAACGAATCGGTTTTTGGTCAACCACTTTTTTCCACCCGTCGATTTTTAATTTCTTTGAATGCCAATTGTTAGTAGGGATCCGTACGAATTTAAAAAGGTATAATATTTTAAAATCAGACAATATTTACCCGAAATATTGAACAAAAATCATCAAAAAAGTTGTGATTTTCGGACCGACCCCGATTTTTAGAAAAAAACATGATGTAACCCTTGCCATTTTGCCGATTTTGGGTAAAAATTTAGATTTTCTTTTTTTGATGCCAATCGATAGTACTGATTCTTACGAGTCCAAAATGGTATAAAATTACCAAATCGGACATTATTTGGCCGAGATATTCTAAAAAATCATCAAAAAAGGTTGAGTTTACAAACGAATCGGTTTTTGGTCAACCACTTTTTTCCACCCGTCGATTTTTAATTTCTTTGAATGCCAATTGTTAGTAGGGATCCGTACGAATTTAAAAAGGTATAATATTTTAAAATCAGACAATATTTACTCGAATTATTCAACACAAATTATCATCAAAAAAGTTGTGATTTTCGGACCGACCCCGATTTTTAGAAAAAACATGATGTAACCCCTTGCCATTTTGCCGATTTTGGGTAAAAATTTAGATTTTCTTTTTTTGATGCCAATCGATAGTACTGATTCTTACGAGTCCAAAATGCTATAAAATTACCAAATCGGACATTATTTGACCGAGATATTCTAAAAAATCATCAAAAAAGGTTGAGTTTACAAACGAATCGGTTTTTGGTCAACCACTTTTTTCCACCCGTCGATTTTTAATTTCTTTGAATGCCAATTGTTAGTAGGGATCCGTACGAATTTAAAAAGGTATAATATTTTAAAATCAGACAATATTTACCCGAAATATTCAACAAAAATCATCAAAAAAGTTGTGATTTTCGGACCGACCCCGATTTTTAGAAAAAAACATGATGTAACCCCTTGCCATTTTGCCGATTTTGGGTAAAAATTTAGATTTTCTTTTTTTGATGCCAATCGATAGTACTGATTCTTACGAGTCCAAAATGGTATAAAATTACCAAATCGGACATTATTTGGCCGAGATATTCTAAAAAATCATCAAAAAAGGTTGAGTTTACAAACGAATCGGTTTTTGGTCAACCACTTTTTTCCACCCGTCGATTTTTAATTTCTTTGAATGCCAATTGTTAGTAGGGATCCGTACGAATTTAAAAAGGTATAATATTTTAAAATCAGACAATATTTACCCGAAATATTGAACAAAAATCATTAAAAAAGTTGTGATTTTCGGACCGACCCCGATTTTTAGAAAAAAACATGATGTAACCCCTTGCCATTTTGCCGATTTTGGGTAAAAATTTAGATTTTCTTTTTTTGATGCCAATCGATAGTACTGATTCTTACGAGTCCAAAATGGTATAAAATTACCAAATCGGACATTATTTGGCCGAGATATTCTAAAAAATCATCAAAAAAGGTTGAGTTTACAAACGAATCGGTTTTTGGTCAACCACTTTTTTCCACCCGTCGATTTTTAATTTCTTTGAATGCCAATTGTTAGTAGGGATCCGTACGAATTTAAAAAGGTATAATATTTTAAAATCAGACAATATTTACTCGAATTATTCAACACAAATTATCATCAAAAAAGTTGTGATTTTCGGACCGACCCCGATTTTTAGAAAAAACATGATGTAACCCCTTGCCATTTTGCCGATTTTGGGTAAAAATTTAGATTTTCTTTTTTTGATGCCAATCGATAGTACTGATTCTTACGAGTCCAAAATGCTATAAAATTACCAAATCGGACATTATTTGACCGAGATATTTTAAAAAATCATCAAAAAAGGTTGAGTTTACAAACGAAGCCGTTTTTGGTCAACCACTTTTTTCCACCCGTCGATTTTTAATTTCTTTGAATGCCAATTGTTAGTAGGGATCCGTACGAATTTAAAAAGGTATAATATTTTAAAATCAGACAATATTTACCCGAAATATTGAACAAAAATCATCAAAAAAGTTGAGATTTTTGGACCGACCCCGATTTATTGAAAAAACATGATGTAACCCCTTGCCATTTTGCCGATTTTGGGTAAAAATTTAGATTTTCTTTTTTTGATGCCAATCGATAGTACTGATTCTTACGAGTCCAAAATGGTATAAAATTACCAAATCGGACATTATTTGACCGAGATATTCTAAAAAATCATCAAAAAAGATTGAGTTTACAAACGAATCGGTTTTTGGTCAACCACTTTTTTCCACCCGTCGATTTTTAATTTCTTTGAATGCCAATTGTTAGTAGGGATCCGTACGAATTTAAAAAGGTATAATATTTTAAAATCAGACAATATTTACCCGAAATATTGAACAAAAATCATCAAAAAAGTTGAGATTTTTGGACCGACCCCGATTTATTGAAAAAACATGATGTAACCCCTTGCCATTTTGCCGATTTTGGGTAAAAATTTAGATTTTCTTTTTTTGATGCCAATCGATAGTACTGATTCTTACGAGTCCAAAATGGTATAAAATTACCAAATCGGACATTATTTGGCCGAGATATTCTAAAAAATCATCAAAAAAGGTTGAGTTTACAAACGAATCAGTTTTTGGTCAACCACTTTTTTCCACCCGTCGATTTTTAATTTCTTTGAATGCCAATTGTTAGTAGGGATCCGTACGAATTTAAAAAGGTATAATATTTTAAAATCAGACAATATTTACCCGAAATATTGAACAAAAATCATCAAAAAAGTTGAGATTTTCGGACCGACCCCGATTTTTAGAAAAAACATGATGTAACCCCTTGCCATTTTGCCGATTTTGGGTAAAAATTTAGATTTTCTTTTTTTGATGCCAATCGATAGTACTGATTCTTACGAGTCCAAAATGGTATAAAATTACCAAATCGGACATTATTTGGCCGAGATATTCTAAAAAATCATCAAAAAAGGTTGAGTTTACAAACGAATCAGTTTTTGGTCAACCACTTTTTTCCACCCGTCGATTTTTAATTTCTTTGAATGCCAATTGTTAGTAGGGATCCGTACGAATTTAAAAAGGTATAATATTTTAAAATCAGACAATATTTACCCGAAATATTGAACAAAAATCATCAAAAAAGTTGAGATTTTCGGACCGACCCCGATTTTTAGAAAAAAACATGATGTAACCCCTTGCCATTTTGCCGATTTTGGGTAAAAATTTAGATTTTCTTTTTTTGATGCCAATCGATAGTACTGATTCTTACGAGTCCAAAATGGTATAAAATTACCAAATCGGACATTATTTGGCCGAGATATTCTAAAAAATCATCAAAAAAGGTTGAGTTTACAAACGAATCGGTTTTTGGTCAACCACTTTTTTCCACCCGTCGATTTTTAATTTCTTTGAATGCCAATTGTTAGTAGGGATCCGTACGAATTTAAAAAGGTATAATATTTTAAAATCAGACAATATTTACCCGAAATATTGAACAAAAATCATCAAAAAAGTTGTGATTTTCGGACCGACCCCGATTTTTAGAAAAAACATGATGTAACCCCTTGCCATTTTGCCGATTTTGGGTAAAAATTTAGATTTTCTTTTTTTGATGCCAATCGATAGTACTGATTCTTACGAGTCCAAAATGGTATAAAATTACCAAATCGGACATTATTTGACCGAGATATTCTAAAAAATCATCAAAAAAGGTTGAGTTTACAAACGAATCGGTTTTTGGTCAACCACTTTTTTCCACCCGTCGATTTTTAATTTCTTTGAATGCCAATTGTTAGTAGGGATCCGTACGAATTTAAAAAGGTATAATATTTTAAAATCAGACAATATTTACCCGAAATATTCAACAAAAATCATCAAAAAAGTTGTGATTTTCGGACCGACCCCGATTTTTAGAAAAAAACATGATGTAACCCCTTGCCATTTTGCCGATTTTGGGTAAAAATTTAGATTTTCTTTTTTTGATGCCAATCGATAGTACTGATTCTTACGAGTCCAAAATGGTATAAAATTACCAAATCGGACATTATTTGGCCGAGATATTCTAAAAAATCATCAAAAAAGGTTGAGTTTACAAACGAATCGGTTTTTGGTCAACCACTTTTTTCCACCCGTCGATTTTTAATTTCTTTGAATGCCAATTGTTAGTAGGGATCCGTACGAATTTAAAAAGGTATAATATTTTAAAATCAGACAATATTTACCCGAAATATTGAACAAAAATCATCAAAAAAGTTGAGATTTTCGGACCGACCCCGATTTTTAGAAAAAAACATGATGTAACCCCTTGCCATTTTGCCGATTTTGGGTAAAAATTTAGATTTTCTTTTTTTGATGCCAATCGATAGTACTGATTCTTACGAGTCCAAAATGGTATAAAATTACCAAATCGGACATTATTTGACCGAGATATTCTAAAAAATCATCAAAAAAGGTTGAGTTTACAAACGAATCGGTTTTTGGTCAACCACTTTTTTCCACCCGTCGATTTTTAATTTCTTTGAATGCCAATTGTTAGTAGGGATCCGTACGAATTTAAAAAGGTATAATATTTTAAAATCAGACAATATTTACCCGAAATATTCAACAAAAATCATCAAAAAAGTTGTGATTTTCGGACCGACCCCGATTTTTAGAAAAAAACATGATGTAACCCCTTGCCATTTTGCCGATTTTGGGTAAAAATTAAGATTTTCCTTTTTTGATGCCAATCGATAGTACTGATTCTTACGAGTCCAAAATGGTATAAAATTACCAAATCGGACATTATTTGGCCGAGATATTCTAAAAAATCATCAAAAAAGGTTGAGTTTACAAACGAATCGGTTTTTGGTCAACCACTTTTTTCCACCCGTCGATTTTTAATTTCTTTGAATGCCAATTGTTAGTAGGGATCCGTACGAATTTAAAAAGGTATAATATTTTAAAATCAGACAATATTTACCCGAAATATTGAACAAAAATCATCAAAAAAGTTGAGATTTTCGGACCGACCCCGATTTTTAGAAAAAAACATGATGTAACCCCTTGCCATTTTGCCGATTTTGGGTAAAAATTTAGATTTTCTTTTTTGATGCCAATCGATAGTACTGATTCTTACGAGTCCAAAATGGTATAAAATTACCAAATCGGACATTATTTGGCCGAGATATTCTAAAAAATCATCAAAAAAGGTTGAGTTTACAAACGAATCGGTTTTTGGTCAACCACTTTTTTCCACCCGTCGATTTTTAATTTCTTTGAATGCCAATTGTTAGTAGGGATCCGTACGAATTTAAAAAGGTATAATATTTTAAAATCAGACAATATTTACCCGAAATATTGAACAAAAATCATCAAAAAAGTTGTGATTTTCGGACCGACCCCGATTTTTAGAAAAAAACATGATGTAACCCCTTGCCATTTTGCCGATTTTGGGTAAAAATTTAGATTTTCTTTTTTTGATGCCAATCGATAGTACTGATTCTTACGAGTCCAAAATGGTATAAAATTACCAAATCGGACATTATTTGGCCGAGATATTCTAAAAAATCATCAAAAAAGGTTGAGTTTACAAACGAATCGGTTTTTGGTCAACCACTTTTTTCCACCCGTCGATTTTTAATTTCTTTGAATGCCAATTGTTAGTAGGGATCCGTACGAATTTAAAAAGGTATAATATTTTAAAATCAGACAATATTTACTCGAATTATTCAACACAAATTATCATCAAAAAAGTTGTGATTTTCGGACCGACCCCGATTTTTAGAAAAAACATGATGTAACCCCTTGCCATTTTGCCGATTTTGGGTAAAAATTTAGATTTTCTTTTTTTGATGCCAATCGATAGTACTGATTCTTACGAGTCCAAAATGGTATAAAATTACCAAATCGGACATTATTTGGCCGAGATATTCTAAAAAATCATCAAAAAAGGTTGAGTTTACAAACGAATCGGTTTTTGGTCAACCACTTTTTTCCACCCGTCGATTTTTAATTTCTTTGAATGTCAATTGTTAGTAGGGATCCGTACGAATTTAAAAAGGTATAATATTTTAAAATCAGACAATATTTACCCGAAATATTGAACAAAAATCATTAAAAAAGTTGTGATTTTCGGACCGACCCCGATTTTTAGAAAAAAACATGATGTAACCCCTTGCCATTTTGCCGATTTTGGGTAAAAATTTAAGATTTTCTTTTTTTGATGCCAATCGATAGTACTGATTCTTACGAGTCCAAAATGGTATAAAATTACCAAATCGGACATTATTTGGCCGAGATATTCTAAAAAATCATCAAAAAAGGTTGAGTTTACAAACGAATCGGTTTTTGGTCAACCACTTTTTTCCACCCGTCGATTTTTAATTTCTTTGAATGCCAATTGTTAGTAGGGATCCGTACGAATTTAAAAAGGTATAATATTTTAAAATCAGACAATATTTACCCGAAATATTGAACAAAAATCATCAAAAAAGTTGTGATTTTCGGACCGACCCCGATTTTTAGAAAAAAACATGATGTAACCCCTTGCCATTTTGCCGATTTTGGGTAAAAATTTAGATTTTCTTTTTTTGATGCCAATCGATAGTACTGATTCTTACGAGTCCAAAATGGTATAAAATTACCAAATCGGACATTATTTGGCCGAGATATTCTAAAAAATCATCAAAAAAGGTTGAGTTTACAAACGAATCGGTTTTTGGTCAACCACTTTTTTCCACCCGTCGATTTTTAATTTCTTTGAATGCCAATTGTTAGTAGGGATCCGTACGAATTTAAAAAGGTATAATATTTTAAAATCAGACAATATTTACCCGAAATATTCAACAAAATTATCATCAAAAAAGTTGTGATTTTCGGACCGACCCCGATTTTTAGAAAAAACATGATGTAACCCCTTGCCATTTTGCCGATTTTGGGTAAAAATTTAGATTTTCTTTTTTTGATGCCAATCGATAGTACTGATTCTTACGAGTCCAAAATGGTATAAAATTACCAAATCGGACATTATTTGGCCGAGATATTCTAAAAAATCATCAAAAAAGGTTGAGTTTACAAACGAATCGGTTTTTGGTCAACCACTTTTTTCCACCCGTCGATTTTTAATTTCTTTGAATGTCAATTGTTAGTAGGGATCCGTACGAATTTAAAAAGGTATAATATTTTAAAATCAGACAATATTTACCCGAAATATTGAACAAAAATCATTAAAAAAGTTGTGATTTTCGGACCGACCCCGATTTTTAGAAAAAAACATGATGTAACCCCTTGCCATTTTGCCGATTTTGGGTAAAAATTTAGATTTTCTTTTTTTGATGCCAATCGATAGTACTGATTCTTACGAGTCCAAAATGGTATAAAATTACCAAATCGGACATTATTTGGCCGAGATATTCTAAAAAATCATCAAAAAAGGTTGAGTTTACAAACGAATCGGTTTTTGGTCAACCACTTTTTTCCACCCGTCGATTTTTAATTTCTTTGAATGCCAATTGTTAGTAGGGATCCGTACGAATTTAAAAAGGTATAATATTTTAAAATCAGACAATATTTACCCGAAATATTCAACAAAAATCATCAAAAAAGTTGTGATTTTCGGACCGATCCCGATTTTTAGAAAAAACATGATGTAACCCCTTGCAATTTTGCCGATTTTGGGTAAAAATTTAAATTTTCTTTTTTTGATGCCAATCGATAGTACTGATTCTTACGAGTCCAAAATGGTATAAAATTACTAAATCGGACATTATTTGGCCGAGATATTCTAAAAAATCATCAAAAAAGGTTGAGTTTACAAACGAATCGGTTTTTGGTCAACCACTTTTTTCCACCCGTCGATTTTTAATTTCTTTGAATGCCAATTGTTAGTAGGGATCCGTACGAATTTAAAAAGGTATAATATTTTAAAATCAGACAATATTTACCCGAAATATTGAACAAAAATCATTAAAAAAGTTGTGATTTTCGGACCGACCCCGATTTTTAGAAAAAAACATGATGTAACCCCTTGCCATTTTGCCGATTTTGGGTAAAAATTTAGATTTTCTTTTTTTGATGCCAATCGATAGTACTGATTCTTACGAGTCCAAAATGGTATAAAATTACCAAATCGGACATTATTTGACCGAGATATTCTAAAAAATCATCAAAAAAGGTTGAGTTTACAAACGAATCGGTTTTTGGTCAACCACTTTTTTCCACCCATCGGTTTTTATATTTCTTTGAATGCCAATTGTTAGTAGGGATCCGTACAAATTTAAAAAGGTATAATATTTTAAAATCAGACAATATTTACCAGAAATATTGAACAAAAATCATCAAAAAAGTTGAGATTTTCGGACCGACCCCGATTTTTAGAAAAAACATGATGTAACCCCTTGCCATTTTGCCGATTTGGGGTAAAAATTTAGATTTTCTTTTTTTGATGCCAATCGATAGTACTGATTCTTACGAGTCCAAAATGGTATAAAATTACCAAATCGGACATTATTTGGCCGAGATAATCTAAAAAATCATCAAAAAAGGTTGAGTTTACAAACGAATCGGTTTTTGGTCAACCACTTTTTTCCACCCGTCGATTTTTAATTTCTTTGAATGCCAATTGTTAGTAGGGATCCGTACAAATTTAAAAAGGTATAATATTTTAAAATCAGACAATATTTACCCGAAATATTGAACAAAAATCATCAAAAAAGTTGAGATTTTCGGACCGACCCCGATTTTTAGAAAAAAACATGATGTAACCCCTTGCCATTTTGCCGATTTTGGGTAAAAATTTAGATTTTCTTTTTTTGATGCCAATCGATAGTACTGATTCTTACGAGTCCAAAATGGTATAAAATTACCAAATCGGACATTATTTGGCCGAGATATTCTAAAAAATCATCAAAAAAGGTTGAGTTTACAAACGAATCGGTTTTTGGTCAACCACTTTTTTCCACCCGTCGATTTTTAATTTCTTTGAATGCCAATTGTTAGTAGGGATCCGTACAAATTTAAAAAGGTATAATATTTCAAAATCAGACAATATTTACCCGAAATATTGAACAAAAATCATCAAAAAAGTTGAGATTTTCGGACCGACCCCGATTTTTAGAAAAAACATGATGTAACCCCTTGCAATTTTGCCGATTTTGGGTAAAAATTTAGATTTTCTTTTTTTGACGCCAATCGATAGTACTGATTCTTACGAGTCCAAAATGGTATAAAATTACCAAATCGGACATTATTTGGCCGAGATATTCTAAAAAATCATCAAAAAAGGTTGAGTTTACAAACGAGTCGGTTTTTGGTCAACCACTTTTTTCCACCCGTCGATTTTTAATTTCTTTGAATGCCAATTGTTAGTAGGGATCCGTACGAATTTAAAAAGGTATAATATTTCAAAATCAGACAATATTTACCCGAATTATTCAACAAAAATCATCAAAAAAGTTGTGATTTTCGGACCGACCCCGATTTTTAGAAAAAAACATGATGTAACCCCTTGCCATTTTGCCGATTTTGGGCCAAAATTTAGATTTTCTTTTTTTTGATGCCAATCGATAGTACTGATTCTTACGAGTCCAAAATGGTATAAAATTACCAAATCGGACATTATTTGACCGAGATATTCTAAAAAATCATCAAAAAAGGTTGAGTTTACAAACGAATCCGTTTTTGGTCAGCCACTTTTTTTCACCCATCGATTTTTAATTTCTCTGAATGCCAATTGTTAGTAGGGATCCGTACGAATTTAAAAAGGTATAATATTTTAAAATCAGACAATATTTACCCGAAATATTGAACAAAAATCATCAAAAATGTTTTGGTTTTCGAACCGATCCCGATTTTTAGAAAAAACATGATGTAACCCCTTGCCATTTTGACGATTTTGGGTAAAAATTTAGATTTTCTTTTTTTGATGCCAATCGATAGTACTGATTCTTACGAGTCCAAAATGGTATAAAATTACCAAATCGGACATTATTTGGCCGAGATATTCTAAAAAATCATCAAAAATGGTTGAGTTTACAAACGAATCGGTTTTAAGTCAACCACTTTTTTCCACCTGTCGATTTTTAATTTCTTTGAATGCCAATTGTTAGTAGGGATCCGTACGAATTTAAAAAGGCATAATATTTTAAAATCAGACAATATTTACCCGAAATATTCAACAAAAATCATCTAAAAAGTTGAGATTTTCGGACCGACCCCGATTTTTAGAAAAAACATGATGTAACCCCTTGCCATTTTGCCGATTTTGGGTAAAAATTTAGATTTTCTCTTTTTGACGCCAATCGATAGTACTGATTCTTACGAGTCCAAACTGGTATAAAATTACCAAATCGGACATTATTTGGCCGAGATATTCTAAAAAATCATCAAAAAAGGTTGAGTTTACAAACGAATCGGTTTTTGGTCAACCACTTTTTTCCACCCGTCGATTTTTAATTTCTTTGAATGCCAATGTTTAGTAGGGATCCGTACGAATTTAAAAAAGTATAATATTTTAAAATCAGACAATATTTACCCGAAATATTCAACAAAAATCATCAAAAAAGTTGAGATTTTCGGACCGACCCCGATTTTTAGAAAAAACATGATGTAACCCCTTGCCATTTTGCCGATTTTGGGTAAAAATTTAGATTTTCTTTTTTTGATGCCAATCGATAGTACTGATTCTTACGAGTCCAAAATGGTATAAAATTACCAAATCGGACATTATTTGGCCGAAAATATTATCAAAAAAGGTTGAGTTTACAAACGAATCGGTTTTTGGTCAACCACTTTTTTCCACCCATCGATTTTTAATTTCTTTGAATGCCAATTGTTAGTAGGGATCCGTACGAATTTAAAAAGGTATAATATTTTAAAATCAGACAATATTTACCCGAAATATTCAACAAAAATCATCTAAAAAGTTGAGATTTTCGGACCGACCCCGATTTTTAGAAAAAACATGATGTAACCCCTTGCCATTTTGCCGATTTTTGGTAAAAATTTAGATTTTCTTTTTTTGACGCCAATCGATAGTACTGATTCTTACGAGTCCAAAATGGTATAAAATTACCAAATCGGACATTATTTGGCCGAGATATTCTAAAAAATCATCAAAAAAGGTTGAGTTTACAAACGAATCGGTTTTTGGTCAACCACTTTTTTCCACCCGTCGATTTTTAATTTCTTTGAATGCCAATGTTTAGTAGGGATCCGTACGAATTTAAAAAAGTATAATATTTTAAAATCAGACAATATTTACCCGAAATATTCAACAAAAATCATCAAAAAAGTTGAGATTTTCGGACCGACCCCGATTTTTAGAAAAAACATGATGTAACCCCTTGCCATTTTGTCGATTTTGGGTAAAAATTTAGATATTCTTTTTTTGATGCCAATCGATAGTACTGATTCTTACGAGTCCAAAATGGTATAAAATTACCAAATCGGACATTATTTGGCCGAGATATTCTAAAAAATCATCAAAAAAGGTTGAGTTTACAAACGAATCGGTTTTTGGTCAACCACTTTTTTCCACCCGTCGATTTTTAATTTCTTTGAATGCCAATTGTTAGTAGGGATCCGTACGAATTTAAAAAGGTATAATATTTTAAAATCAGACAATATTTACCCGAAATATTCAACAAAAATCATCAAAAAAGTTGTGATTTTCGGACCGACCCCGATTTTTAGAAAAAACATGATGTAACCCCTTGCAATTTTGCCGATTTTGGGTAAATATTTAGATTTTCTTTTTTTGATGCCAATCGATAGTACTGATTCTTACGAGTCCAAAATGGTTTAAAATTACCAAATCGGACATTATTTGACCGAGATATTCTAAAAAATCATCAAAAAAGGTTGAGTTTACAAACGAATCGGTTTTTGGTCAGCCATTTTTTTCCACCCGTCGATTTTTAATTTCTTTGAATGCCAATTGTTAGTAGGGATCCGTACGAATTTAAAAAGGTATAATATTTTAAAATCAGACAATATTTACCCGAAATATTGAACAAAAATCATTAAAAAAGTTGTGATTTTCGGACCGACCCCGATTTTTAGAAAAAAACATGATGTAACCCCTTGCCATTTTACCGATTTTGGGTAAAAATTTAGATTTTCTTTTTTTGATGCCAATCGATAGTACTGATTCTTACGAGTCCAAAATGGTATAAAATTACCAAATCGGACATTATTTGGCCGAGATATTCTAAAAAATCATCAAAAAAGGTTGAGTTTACAAACGAATCGGTTTTTGGTCAACCATTTTTTTCCACCCGTCGATTTTTAATTTCTTTGAATGCCAATTGTTAGTAGGGATCCGTACGAATTTAAAAAGGTATAATATTTTAAAATCAGACAATATTTACTCGAATTATTCAACACAAATTATCATCAAAAAAGTTGTGATTTTCGGACCGACCCCGATTTTTAGAAAAAACATGATGTAACCCCTTGCCATTTTGCCGATTTTGGGTAAAAATTTAGATTTTCTTTTTTTGATGCCAATCGATAGTACTGATTCTTACGAGTCCAAAATGGTATAAAATTACCAAATCGGACATTATTTGGCCGAGATATTCTAAAAAATCATCAAAAAAGGTTGAGTTTACAAACGAATCGGTTTTTGGTCAACCACTTTTTTCCACCCGTCGATTTTTAATTTCTTTGAATGTCAATTGTTAGTAGGGATCCGTACGAATTTAAAAAGGTATAATATTTTAAAATCAGACAATATTTACCCGAAATATTGAACAAAAATCATTAAAAAAGTTGTGATTTTCGGACCGACCCCGATTTTTAGAAAAAAACATGATGTAACCCCTTGCCATTTTGCCGATTTTGGGTAAAAATTAAGATTTTCTTTTTTTGATGCCAATCGATAGTACTGATTCTTACGAGTCCAAAATGGTATAAAATTACCAAATCGGACATTATTTGGCCGAGATATTCTAAAAAATCATCAAAAAAGGTTGAGTTTACAAACGAATCGGTTTTTGGTCAACCACTTTTTTCCACCCGTCGATTTTTAATTTCTTTGAATGCCAATTGTTAGTAGGGATCCGTACGAATTTAAAAAGGTATAATATTTTAAAATCAGACAATATTTACCCGAAATATTGAACAAAAATCATCAAAAAAGTTGTGATTTTCGGACCGACCCCGATTTTTAGAAAAAAACATGATGTAACCCCTTGCCATTTTGCCGATTTTGGGTAAAAATTTAGATTTTCTTTTTTTGATGCCAATCGATAGTACTGATTCTTACGAGTCCAAAATGGTATAAAATTACCAAATCGGACATTATTTGGCCGAGATATTCTAAAAAATCATCAAAAAAGGTTGAGTTTACAAACGAATCGGTTTTTGGTCAACCACTTTTTTCCACCCGTCGATTTTTAATTTCTTTGAATGCCAATTGTTAGTAGGGATCCGTACGAATTTAAAAAGGTATAATATTTTAAAATCAGACAATATTTACTCGAATTATTCAACACAAATTATCATCAAAAAAGTTGTGATTTTCGGACCGACCCCGATTTTTAGAAAAAACATGATGTAACCCCTTGCCATTTTGCCGATTTTGGGTAAAAGTTTAGATTTTCTTTTTTTGATGCCAATCGATAGTACTGATTCTTACGAGTCCAAAATGGTATAAAATTACCAAATCGGACATTATTTGGCCGAGATATTCTAAAAAATCATCAAAAAAGGTTGAGTTTACAAACGAATCGGTTTTTGGTCAACCACTTTTTTCCACCCGTCGATTTTTAATTTCTTTGAATGCCAATTGTTAGTAGCGATCCGTACGAATTTAAAAAGGTATAATATTTTAAAATCAGACAATATTTACCCGAAATATTCAACAAAAATCATCAAAAAAGTTGTGATTTTCGGACCGACCCCGATTTTTAGAAAAAAACATGATGTAACCCCTTGCCATTTTGCCGATTTTGGGTAAAAATTTAGATTTTCTTTTTTTGATGCCAATCGATAGTACTGATTCTTACGAGTCCAAAATGGTATAAAATTACCAAATCGGACATTATTTGGCCGAGATATTCTAAAAAATCATCAAAAAAGGTTGAGTTTACAAACGAATCGGTTTTTGGTCAACCACTTTTTTCCACCCGTCGATTTTTAATTTCTTTGAATGCCAATTGTTAGTAGGGATCCGTACGAATTTAAAAAGGTATAATATTTTAAAATCAGACAATATTTACCCGAAATATTGAACAAAGATCATCAAAAAAGTTGAGGTTTTCGGACCGACCCCGATTTTTAGAAAAAACATGATGTAACCCCTTGCCATTTTGCCGATTTTGGGTAAAAATTTAGATATTCTTTTTTGATGCCAATCGATAGTACTGATTCTTACGAGTCCAAAATGGTATAAAATTACCAAATCGGACATTATTTGACCGAGATATTCTAAAAAATCATCAAAAAAGGTTGAGTTTACAAACGAATCGGTTTTTGGTCAACCACTTTTTTCCACCCGTCGATTTTTAATTTCTTTGAATGCCAATTGTTAGTAGGGATCCGTACGAATTTAAAAAGGTATAATATTTTAAAATCAGACAATATTTACCCGAAATATTCAACAAAAATCATCAAAAAAGTTGTGATTTTCGGACCAACCCCGATTTTTAGAAAAAACATGATGTAACCCCTTGCCATTTTGCCGATTTTGGGTAAAAATTTAAATTTTCTTTTTTTGATGCCAATCGATAGTACTGATTCTTACGAGTCCAAAATGGTATAAAATTACCAAATCGGACATTATTTGGCCGAGATATTCTAAAAAATCATCAAAAAAGGTTGAGTTTACAAACGAATCGGTTTTTGGTCAACCACTTTTTTCCACCCGTCGATTTTTAATTTCTTTGAATGCCAATTGTTAGTAGGGATCCGTACAAATTTAAAAAGGTATAATATTTTAAAATCAGACAATATTTACCCGAAATATTCAACAAAAATCATCAAAAAAGTTGTGATTTTCGGACCAACCCCGATTTTTAGAAAAAAACATGATGTAACCCCTTGCCATTTTACCGATTTTGGGTAAAAATTTAGATTTTCTTTTTTTGATGCCAATCGATAGTACTGATTCTTACGAGTCCAAAATGGTATAAAATTACCAAATCGGACATTATTTGGCCGAGATATTTTAAAAAATCATCAAAAAAGGTTGAGTTTACAAACGAATCGGTTTTTGGTCAACCACTTTTTTCCACCCGTCGATTTTTAATTTCTTTGAATGCCAATTGTTAGTAGGGATCCGTACGAATTTAAAAAGGTATAATATTTTAAAATCAGACAATATTTACCCGAAATATTGAACAAAGATCATCAAAAAAGTTGAGGTTTTCGGACCGACCCCGATTTTTAGAAAAAACATGATGTAACCCCTTGCCATTTTGCCGATTTTGGGTAAAAATTTAGATTTTCTTTTTTTGATGCCAATCGATAGTACTGATTCTTACGAGTCCAAAATGGTATAAAATTACCAAATCGGACATTATTTGACCGAGATATTCTAAAAAATCATCAAAAAAGGTTGAGTTTACAAACGAATCGGTTTTTGGTCAACCACTTTTTTCCACCCGTCGATTTTTAATTTCTTTGAATGCCAATTGTTAGTAGGGATCCGTACAAATTTAAAAAGGTATAATATTTTAAAATCAGACAATATTTACCCGAAATATTCAACAAAAATCATCAAAAAAGTTGTGATTTTCGGACCGACCCCGATTTTTAGAAAAAACATGATGTAACCCCTTGCCATTTTGCCGATTTTGGGTAAAAATTTAGATTTTCTTTTTTTGATGCCAATCGATAGTACTGATTCTTACGAGTCCAAAATGGTATAAAATTACCAAATCGGACATTATTTGGCCGAGATATTCTAAAAAATCATCAAAAAAGGTTGAGTTTACAAACGAATCGGTTTTTGGTCAACCACTTTTTCCACCCGTCGATTTTTAATTTCTTTGAATGCCAATTGTTAGTAGGGATCCGTACAAATTTAAAAAGGTATAATATTTTAAAATCAGACAATATTTACCCGAAATATTCAACAAAAATCATCAAAAAAGTTGTGATTTTCGGACCGACCCCGATTTTTAGAAAAAAACATGATGTAACCCCTTGCCATTTTACCGATTTTGGGTAAAAATTTAGATTTTCTTTTTTTGATGCCAATCGATAGTACTGATTCTTACGAGTCCAAAATGGTATAAAATTACCAAATCGGACATTATTTGGCCGAGATATTCTAAAAAATCATCAAAAAAGGTTGAGTTTACAAACGAATCGGTTTTTGGTCAACCACTTTTTTCCACCCGTCGATTTTTAATTTCTTTGAATGCCAATTGTTAGTAGGGATCCGTACGAATTTAAAAAGGTATAATATTTTAAAATCAGACAATATTTACCCGAAATATTGAACAAAAATCATCAAAAAAGCTGAGATTTTCGGACCGACCCCGATTTTTAGAAAAAACATGATGTAACCCCTTGCCATTTTGCCGATTTTGGGTAAAAATTTAGATTTTCTTTTTTTGATGCCAATCGATAGTACTGATTCTTACGAGTCCAAAATGGTATAAAATTACCAAATCGGACATTATTTGGCCGAGATATTCTAAAAAATCATCAAAAAAGGTTGAGTTTACAAACGAATCGGTTTTTGGTCAACCACTTTTTTCCACCCGTCGATTTTTAATTTCTTTGAATGCCAATTGTTAGTAGGGATCCGTACAAATTTAAAAAGGTATAATATTTTAAAATCAGACAATATTTACCCGAAATATTCAACAAAAATCATCAAAAAAGTTGTGATTTTCGGACCGACCCCGATTTTTAGAAAAAAACATGATGTAACCCCTTGCCATTTTGCCGATTTTGGGTAAAAATTTAGATTTTCTTTTTTTGATGCCAATCGATAGTACTGATTCTTACGAGTCCAAAATGGTATAAAATTACCAAATCGGACATTATTTGGCCGAGATATTCTAAAAAATCATCAAAAAAGGTTGAGTTTACAAACGAATCGGTTTTTGGTCAACCACTTTTTTCCACCCGTCGATTTTTAATTTCTTTGAATGCCAATTGTTAGTAGGGATCCGTACGAATTTAAAAAGGTATAATATTTTAAAATCAGACAATATTTACCCGAAATATTGAACAAAAATCATCAAAAAAGTTGAGATTTTCGGACCGACCCCGATTTTTAGAAAAAACATGATGTAACCCCTTGCCATTTTGCCGATTTTGGGTAAAAATTTAGATTTTCTTTTTTTGATGCCAATCGATAGTACTGATTCTTACGAGTCCAAAATGGTATAAAATTACCAAATCGGACATTATTTGACCGAGATATTCTAAAAAATCATCAAAAAAGGTTGAGTTTACAAACGAATCGGTTTTTGGTCAACCACTTTTTTCCACCCGTCGATTTTTAATTTCTTTGAATGCCAATTGTTAGTAGGGATCCGTACGAATTTAAAAAGGTATAATATTTTAAAATCAGACAATATTTACCCGAAATATTCAACAAAAATCATCAAAAAAGTTGTGATTTTCGGACCGACCCCGATTTTTAGAAAAAACATGATGTAACCCCTTGCCATTTTGCCGATTTTGGGTAAAAATTTAAATTTTCTTTTTTTGATGCCAATCGATAGTACTGATTCTTACGAGTCCAAAATGGTATAAAATTACCAAATCGGACATTATTTGGCCGAGATATTCTAAAAAATCATCAAAAAAGGTTGAGTTTACAAACGAATCGGTTTTTGGTCAACCACTTTTTTCCACCCGTCGATTTTTAATTTCTTTGAATGCCAATTGTTAGTAGGGATCCGTACAAATTTAAAAAGGTATAATATTTTAAAATCAGACAATATTTACCCGAAATATTCAACAAAAATCATCAAAAAAGTTGTGATTTTCGGACCAACCCCGATTTTTAGAAAAAAACATGATGTAACCCCTTGCCATTTTGCCGATTTTGGGTAAAAATTTAGATTTTCTTTTTTTGATGCCAATCGATAGTACTGATTCTTACGAGTCCAAAATGGTATAAAATTACCAAATCGGACATTATTTGGCCGAGATATTCTAAAAAATCATCAAAAAAGGTTGAGTTTACAAACGAATCGGTTTTTGGTCAACCACTTTTTTCCACCCGTCGATTTTTAATTTCTTTGAATGCCAATTGTTAGTAGGGATCCGTACGAATTTAAAAAGGTATAATATTTTAAAATCAGACAATATTTACCCGAAATATTGAACAAAGATCATCAAAAAAGTTGAGATTTTCGGACCGACCCCGATTTTTAGAAAAACATGATGTAACCCCTTGCCATTTTGCCGATTTTGGGTAAAAATTTAGATTTTCTTTTTTTGATGCCAATCGATAGTACTGATTCTTTCGAGTCCAAAATGGTATAAAATTACCAAATCGGACATTATTTGGCCGAGATATTCTAAAAAATCATCAAAAAAGGTTGAGTTTACAAACGAATCGGTTTTTGGTCAACCACTTTTTTCCACCCGTCGATTTTTAATTTCTTTGAATGCCAATTGTTAGTAGGGATCCGTACGAATTTAAAAAGGTATAATATTTTAAAATCAGACAATATTTACCCGAAATATTGAACAAAGATCATCAAAAAAGTTGAGATTTTCGGACCGACCCCGATTTTTAGAAAAACATGATGTAACCCCTTGCCATTTTGCCGATTTTGGGTACAAATTTAGATTTTCTTTTTTTGATGCCAATCGATAGTACTGATTCTTTCGAGTCCAAAATGGTATAAAATTACCAAATCGGACATTATTTGGCCGAGATATTCTAAAAAATCATCAAAAAAGGTTGAGTTTACAAACGAATCGGTTTTTGGTCAACCACTTTTTTCCACCCGTCGATTTTTAATTTCTTTGAATGCCAATTGTTAGTAGGGATCCGTACGAATTTAAAAAGGTATAATATTTTAAAATCAGACAATATTTACCCGAAATATTGAACAAAAATCATCAAAAAAGTTGAGATTTTCGGACCGACCCCGATTTTTAGAAAAAAACATGATGTAACCCCTTGCCATTTTGCCGATTTTGGGTAAAAATTTAGATTTTCATTTTTTGATTCCAATCGATAGTACTGATTCTTACGAGTCCAAAATGGTATAAAATTACCAAATCGGACATTATTTGACCGAGATATTCTAAAAAATCATCAAAAAAGGTTGAGTTTACAAACGAATCGCTTTTTGGTCAACCACTTTTTTCCACCCGTCGATTTTTAATTTCTTTGAATGCCAATTGTTAGTAGGGATCTGTACAAATTTAAAAAGGTATAATATTTTAAAATCAGACGATATTTACCCGAAATATTCAACAAAAATCATCAAAAAAGTTGTGATTTTCGGACCGACCCCGATTTTTAGAAAAAACATGATGTAACCCCTTGCCATTTTGCCGATTTTGGGTCAAAATTTAGATTTTCATTTTTTCGATTCCAATCGATAGTACTGATTCTTACGAGTCCAAAATGGTATAAAATTACCAAATCGGACATTATTTGGCCGAGATATTCTAAAAAATCATCAAAAAAGGTTGAGTTTACAAACGAATCGGTTTTTGGTCAACCACTTTTTTCCACCTGTCGATTTTTAATTTCTTTGAATGCCAATTGTTAGTAGGGATCCGTACAAATTTAAAAAGGTATAATATTTTAAAATCAGACGATATTTACCCGAAATATTCAACAAAAATCATCAAAAAAGTTGTGATTTTCGGACCGACCCCGATTTTTAGAAAAAACATGATGTAACCCCTTGCCATTTTACCGATTTTGGGTAAAAATTTAGATTTTCTTTTTTTGATGCCAATCGATAGTACTGATTCTTACGAGTCCAAAATGGTATAAAATTACCAAATCGGACATTATTTGGCCGAGATATTCTAAAAAATCATAAAAAAAGGTTGAGTTTACAAACGAATCGGTTTTTGGTCAACCACTTTTTTCCACCCGTCGATTTTTAATTTCTTTGAATGCCAATTGTTAGTAGGGATCCGTACGAATTTAAAAAGGTATAATATTTTAAAATCAGACAATATTTACCCGAAATATTGAACAAAAATCATCAAAAAAGTTGAGATTTTCGGACCGACCCCGATTTTTAGAAAAAACATGATGTAACCCCTTGCCATTTTGCCGATTTTGGGTACAAATTTAGATTTTCTTTTTTTGATGCCAATCGATAGTACTGATTCTTACGAGTCCAAAATGGTATAAAATTACCAAATCGGACATTATTTGGCCGAGATATTCTAAAAAATCATCAAAAAAGGTTGAGTTTACAAACGAATCGGTTTTTGGTCAACCACTTTTTTCCACCCGTCGATTTTTAATTTCTTTGAATGTCAATTGTTAGTAGGGATCCGTACGAATTTAAAAAGGTATAATATTTTAAAATCAGACAATATTTACCCGAAATATTGAACAAAAATCATCAAAAAAGTTGAGATTTTCGGACCGACCCCGATTTTTAGAAAAAACATGATGTAACCCCTTGCCATTTTGCCGATTTTGGGTAAAAATTTAGATTTTCTTTTTTTGATGCCAATCGATAGTACTGATTCTTACGAGTCCAAAATGGTATAAAATTACCAAATCGGACATTATTTGACCGAGATATTCTAAAAAATCATCAAAAAAGGTTGAGTTTACAAACGAATCGGTTTTTGGTCAACCACTTTTTTCCACCCGTCGATTTTTAATTTCTTTGAATGCCAATTGTTAGTAGGGATCTGTACAAATTTAAAAAGGTATAATATTTTAAAATCAGACGATATTTACCCGAAATATTCAACAAAAATCATCAAAAAAGTTGTGATTTTCGGACCGACCCCGATTTTTAGAAAAAAACATGATGTAACCCCTTGCCATTTTGCCGATTTTGGGTCAAAATTGAGATTTTCATTTTTTCGATTCCAATCGATAGTACTGATTCTTACGAGTCCAAAATGGTATAAAATTACCAAATCGGACATTATTTGGCCGAGATATTCTAAAAAATCATAAAAAAGGTTGAGTTTACAAACGAATCGGTTTTTGGTCAACCACTTTTTTCCACCCGTCGATTTTTAATTTCTTTGAATGCCAATTGTTAGTAGGGATCCGTACGAATTTAAAAAGGTATAATATTTTAAAATCAGACAATATTTACCCGAAATATTGAACAAAAATCATCAAAAAAGTTGAGATTTTCGGACCGACCCCGATTTTTAGAAAAAACATGATGTAACCCATTGCCATTTTGCCGATTTTGGGTAAAAATTTAGATTTTTCTTTTTTTGATGCCAATCGATAGTACTGATTCTTACGAGTCCAAAATGGTATAAAATTACCAAATCGGACATTATTTGGCCGAGATATTCTAAAAAATCATCAAAA